>CM077116.1:346451235-347798409 GCA_039619475.1 Icerya purchasi | reverse complement strand
TTGGTGTGTATGCTTAACTAGAATGAAAGCGTATATTATTATAATATTTATTAGACATATATTAATTATACCTATTTCGGTTTCGTTTAATAATCACGAATAATTTTGTAATGTGTACAAATTGAATAAATGCTAATACGAGTGTCGGGCACTCACACAACGGGCATACTTGCCCTGTGAGGCCCACAACTTATTTAAATATAAAAAAAAAAAAAAAGAAAAAAAAGAGTAATATACAAAATCATATAATAATACGCATCTAAGGAATCACATTATAGCTTTCTCCTCTGAAAATATATTTAAAAAAATGATAAAAAAAACTCCAAGCGCTGTTTATCTGTCTTTATAAATTACAAAGCCTTTGCTCTTCATTATTATACACAGAGACATACACACGCATATACCTTCATTCCTATATATGTATGTATATATGTATAAGCGGAAAAAACGGGTTATCATTTTTCTTTGAAGATTATATATCTCTTTTGCGGTTCTTTTTATTTCTGAATCGTCAGCATTACACTAGATTTCTCCTTTTTTAAAAAAGCTTTCCCACTAATTCCGTTAGATGTTTTTCTTTATTTTTCAAAGACCGGGTAAGGTTGGGCCTAAAAAAATAAAGAAAACTCGACGTCGTCTAAGCTTAACGTAGCACGTTTTAATTGCGGTTCTAGCGTATTTATTATTTTTAATTTTCTTATCGTTTTCACAAAAACTACTTTCTTCCTACTGCATTTTTTTTTCAATTTCTCCTTTCTCGCGAATTTAATAATTATTAATTAATAATTAAGCAACTATCATTCGACAGACCGCTACGTTGAACACGCCTACTAATAATAGGAATAACACTTATTAATATCGTAAATTATCCCCCCCCCCCCGTAGGAACTGGGCCCGAAATTCGCCTGTTTACTTACGGCAGATATACAAATATATGTATATGTATGTATACATAAATGTTTCGTAAAAATTATAACCGCTGTTATACATGGTTTTTTGTGTTCAAACCAAAGCAACTGTCAGCAGAACGACCGGCGGATAGAAAAATTAACACAGTTGTGACAGTGAAACAGCAGAAATGGAAGTATAAGTAAACTAAAAAAAAAAATAGAAAAATAAAAATAAATCCGAACTGAAAAAATATGAAGAAAATATCTTTAGCTGACAGAACGGAGCAATAAGAAGCGGTTCAAATTTAATTTTCCGTATTATTATTTTCAATTTCGAACGTTTCCAACAGAATTCGCTTAGGCGGTAATTTATCTTAGCCGTTCCGTTTTTTTCGCCGAAGCAGATGATAAAGAGCGCGACAAAGCCACGGCGACGATAACGTCGAATAAAGCCGAGATTTTAACGACACACAGTGAATAGGAGCCGATTTTAATGTCGACGCAGAATATCTGTCTAATCTCGTTATAAATTTGACGTTAATCGGGGCCACCGTCTGACGAAGTTGCCACTGCCCGCGCTTTTAATACTTATAATAATACGAACGCATTAAATTAGAACCGCGGCTCCGATATGACTGATGACGACTTCGCAGCACCGGGGGCCTGCGTTCGGAAAATGACGAAAAGAAAAAGTTGTCGCGGAAAAACTTTTAACCGATGTAAACCCGGCCGCAAGTTTTTGTTAAAGTAAGTGCCCGTGAATTAAGAAGTCCCGCCCCCCGCCGGGGCCCGCCAACGCTGTCGGCAAAAGTTGCGGTCAGGCCTTTTGAATGCAAAGAATTGCATAAATAACGACGTGACGCACACTTCAGTTTCATGACGTGCTCATTCCCGGACGCGGAACATCAAACGGAAAAAACGGACCTCTGTTTACGCATTGTAGTCAGTCTCTAGAATCGTCGACCGTATTATTAAAAGGGAAAAAACTAAGGCATTTATTTCGTTCAACTACGCGCGCGCGCCTATATATGTATAAGGTTCGTCGCGCGGCAATTTCCATTATTTAAATCGAAAGATGCGAAATAAATAATTCAGCAGCTGCTTCGGCTGTTCGTCAACTTTTACTGGTGTGAACGAGTCTTCGAAGATTGCTCGAAACAGTTCTGCGGACATTGTCGGAACCTGTAAAGGACCCAGCATGAAATCGTAAAAGTATTTAAATTTCGTTAAAGAAGAGAGGTGCTAAAATAATGAATAATTTTCACGAGTAGCGGACGACCTTGCATTAAATGAAAAATGTGTTTCACGCTGCCGATTTGTATTATTAGAAAATAGCGAAAGAAACGAAAAGAGGGCAGTATGTTTCTTGACACACTCCGAGATAGCGGTGGGGGGTGGGGGACTTAATTTCGGCTAGAACGCGGTAACTGTGTATAATATAGTCCGGAACAGACCTAAAACTACTTTAATTGCTATAGTTAAAGTAGTGTTTAATGACTATATGCCGTTGTCACGTTACTCTACAACTAAAATCTGCAACTAAAATCTGCAACTAAAATCTTCAACCTTTTATTTGTTTTTGTTTTTGTCGCGTAACGATTATAAGACATTTTTTTAGTTCGCGAAGAATGACATAGTAGTTGAAAGCGACGCTTCTATAAACATTATAAAAGGTTGACATTCGGGCGGGGCTACTGAGTAAGGATCGAATTATTTATATATATATATATATATGTGTGCGTATACTAACGATTATGTTCCTGAAAATTCTGTTATTAGGACATTTTGGAAATACGTAATCGACTTTTTTCTTATCGAGAGTTTGAAATCGACTCTTCTACAGCTATTATAGAACATTAGTATTTGGGGACCCAGATGATTTGTGTCCTAGCGAACGGTGTTAACGACGCTTTTCTTAGAATGACGTATGCAATTGGAATTTATTCTTTTATAAGTTCATACAGAAGAACTATTAGTGCAAAGTATCGGAAGTATATATTAGAAGAACTATTGCATTTTAAGTCACCGCGTAAAATGATCTCCCAAACCGTCACATATATAGTATCCGGCTTATGTTGCTTTCCTTTTCTAATTAAAGATAAGGAATATTCTTTTTAAAAAATGTATACACTTATTTATAATGTTTATTTCATTATTGATAAGTAACTCTGTTCGAAATGAATTATTCCGAGGAGACTTTCGTAACGGTACAAAGGTAGTAAACATTTTTACGACGATCATTTCTTTATTATTACAAAACGATGATGATAAGTAAAGCAAGAGTTCAATGCATCCTTGATAACTGCGGGTTGAAGAATTTTACATTGTGTACCTAAATGTATCTGAAGAGAATATTGGGGGAGCCGGTTCCTTTATCACTGGATCGATTTTCCCAGATTTCTCCAATATAATTGATATTAAATTTCAGATTAGGTATAGAACTCCTGGATCCGGAGCGAGATAACTCCTAAAAACCCATGATGACTCCGGTTTGTATAAAAGTATAAACGAGCGTAAAAAATTTACGGATCATACGACACGTGTGTTTCAAGAAAAGTACTAGGATAAAACGAGAAATTTATAGTTTGTGATCTTTTTTTTTTTGTTTCGCTTCTTTTCTTTTTTTTTGTACTTCTTAATTAATCGTTGTGTGTTTTATTATAAAAATGTTGTAACTGATTTCATAATTGACTTCATTTATTGATTTTGTGATTTCATGATTTCACAATTGATTTCATCTTGAGTATCGCCGTTTTGTTTATTAATAATACAACGAAAATTAATGAACAAAACGAAAAATGAATTTAGAATTACTAGGCAAAAGTGGGAAATGCACCCGTCGACTGTCAAATAATCGAAGAACATATCATTAACGATAATTAGCATGACGGAAACAACCGGCAAGTAAATACTCGGAGCGTTTTAGCTGTCCGCAGTTGCACGTCGCGGCGAGTGAAATAAATGGTCTTTTGAACATGACGTATCTTCCCGGATCTTATTCTCTTCTGCTAAATGAGTCGTTTCTCGATGTAAAAATAACCTCATCATTAACAAACACACCTTCTTGCATCGTCCGATAGCTCGCAACTGCCGAAAGCGGAAAAAACAGGAAAAAGAAAAAGCAAAAGCAAATTAAAATATAGCAAAAAAAAGAGTCCAGCTAGTGGCCGTGGCTAGAGAGTGAGATTGCAATGCGATAATCAAAATGTACACTACTAAAGTGATAAGGATGGCCGGGCGGAATAGAAATATCACGCTTTAGGCCGGGGCATCATGATCGGGGGGAGAGAGGGGCTGGCTAACGCGGCGGCACCCCAACGATAAATATCAACAGCAGCTCGACAATGAAATCAAGGCAATGGAGCGGATAAAAATATGATAACGAAGCAAGCTCCTAACGACCAGCGGACCAGCAGCTCGACTACACTTAGCAGGCAACCGAGTCGGTGTATCTTTATCTGTCGCTTCACTATATTTCGGCTTTCTTTCCTGCACTACACAATGGCACACAAGCGCGAAAAATACGCAATTTATTTCCGAACGAGACGAGCCGAGCAGTTCGTGGTGCGCGCAGCCTTCGCGATTATTCGCGGGTGAACTTTACTGGAACAAGATAGATTAGGTATTTTATTATCATTATCATCTGCAGCGCCCTTCACTCTGCCGCCGGGCCAACTCGAAAGTTCAATCCATTTCCTACCGGGGGCTATTCATTCATCCTTCTAGCCTACTGCCACCCCCGCCACTCGTCGCTCGTCGCCTATCCTCCGTCAGCCGGTCTCTCCTCGACATTTAATTTTTTACACTTCCCTACAAAGGACTTGAACAACCCTCCGCGATTAATTTCGAAAAATGACGTGTACATAATTTATAAGAAATACTGCCGGTGAACGTCAGAAGGTTGCCGAGAAATAGAAGATTTTTAAACGATCTTGACCAAACTTTTCGTGGCTGTTTTCAGCATGCGAATCGAATTTGGCTTAAAATTAGACTTGCCGATAAAATATATAATAGCAGCCCGATTTGGCAACCGTAAGTTTTTACTGAAGAGCGACGCTTTTAACGCAAGACAATAGCTATGTTATCTGCACATTCGACACATGGATGGTTTTCAATGGAAACACAGCGCGGCTCTAACGTTTTACTAGAAACTGACTGCAGTGTATCGCTAAGGAACGCGTTGATACGCCTAGTGATATAATTTTGAATTATCGAATAAGCAGTCTGACAGAATTCAATTACCGTGACACACTTCGATGTATAAGAAAAAAGAAAAGACAAAAGATAAAAAAGAAAATGACAAAAAAGAAAAGAGAAAAAAGAATGATTTTGGATACTGCCAAAACGGATTTTAAAATAATATAAGTTCAAATTAAATATTACGTCATTAACAAGCGTTTTTAAAATTCATTAAAAATTCCCGTAAACGTTCTTTTCTACGGTAAACAGATATTTCATTTGTTATTCAATTTTTATCGTACATAAAATAAAAAACTATTAGCGAAAACGCCGCAATGATACACTGGTAAGGCAAAATATTACACTATCGGGTCCGGAAAAAAACAACGAACAGGTGCAAAGAATACGTGGAAACTTACTCCGAAGGCGTTTAAATTCGACAAAGCGATTCAAGATCTGGAAACAAAGCACCGGTGGTTCTAGTTAACATACGCACTAACGCGAAAAATCTGAATCTAAATCTGAATCTGAATCTGAATAAAAACGGACAATATTGTGTAGCTTAACGAATGAAATATACGTATAATCGGGGAAAAAGTACGGCAAGGTATTTCAGGAGAAACACAATTATTCCGGTACCGAAGAAAAAGAAAAAATGTAAAATGTGAACATTATTATACAGCACTCTTCAAAGAACCGAACTGAGAAATCATTGATGATCGCGTAGTATAGAAAATAAAATCGACCATATGATCAATTCTGTTCTTGTAGAAGGAAGAACGGTCGAGAAAAACGCTGTTAATTTTACCTTTAAAATAACGGAGCGCGCAATAAATTACATCACTAAGATCGCGGACAAGAGAACCGTTTTGACAACTTACGTACAGCGGAAAATCATGCTGAGCAAACGATAAATTACAGAGGTATTGGCGTAACAAAGAGTGATGACGAACAAGTTGCCATATCAAATTAATAAGTTTACAATCCCTAATGATATACGAGAGGGGAAAAAAAATTGGTTAAGGAAAAAGGAGTTGCAAGACAAGGCTGAAGGAATGGTGCAAAGATTGAAGATCATGTTACGTTCTATATCTCGCTACTCTTTAATTATGGATTTTGGTTTTGACTTTATCGTGTCCTTCCTGGTTTTTAAGTTCTCCCAGAGGATCATGTTTTTCCATCTGGAAATATTAAGTAGTCTGCATGTACCGGTGTACAGGTGCATATACGCAATATGTTATGTATTGTCATATGTATATATCAATCTCAGGTGCCGTACGCTACATAGCGCGTTGGCGCAACCTATTCGTACATTTAGCTGTACAGATATAGGTTGTGTACCAGGCAATTGTAATATGCAACGCAGGTGTACAACACACGCAAGACTACATTCGGAACTGATTGTAGCCGCTTGTTATCGCGCTACAAGTGCAGTCCGGTGTGGGTCTGCTGTGTACTGACCTAGCGCGCATAAGATGTTGTACGTGGTGGTTTGCCATTGCCTTCCACGTATGTATATATACTCTTATGTAAATATTATGTTTTAGATTTATTAGTTTATGGAATAAGTTAAAATAGTTGTAATTTTTGTAATTTGTATCTTTGTTTAATACACGTTGATAAGAGTGTTGGGCACTCACAGAACGGGCATCCACAGCTTATAAAAAGAAAAAAACGAAAGTTAGTATCAAGCGGAAGGAAAAAAAACGCTTAATTCCTAAAACAAACTGTCCACCCAGCGACAAAAAAAAATGTAAACAGTTCATAATATAATGTAAAACGAACTAACTCTTTATTGAACTAAACGTTACAGCAAGGACGTCAAATTGATAAAGCTAAAGTATCCAACAGAAAACTACATTTACCTGGAGATATAATAGAAATTTACCGAGCAACAAATATCCCGCCGTAGCATCATCATCACGGACAGCAGTAGGTCAAAACCGGAGAGACGTCACTGCGAGGAATTGTAGTAGCGTAAGAGCATTTATTAAAAAATTTGTCGACTTTAGAATGCTCGTACGGAATGTAATAAAGAAGGACACTGAATTTGAGGGACTTTCGAAATTTTACACGTGGGGCGCGGAAAAGAAATGCAATGAAAGACAAAGAGAAACAAAAGAAAAATATCGAAACTAATGGAACATCCTAAAAAACAGAATGATCACAAACGCAAGTGCACGTGAAATCAAGCCAGACCAGCAACCAAATACCTCTGATAGATATGCAAAGTTTAAGAGCTCTTCAAAAAAAGATTGAGCATTATGTCATCTACCAACTCTTAATAATTTGAAGAAATAAGAAGACACATATATATACTTAAAAACAATTCTTCAGACCTTCGGATTAGATCGTCTGTTTTTCAGAAGTATACTGTGCAAAATAAAATATCTTACAAGTTAAATTAAAAAAAGGTTACATATTAAATGCCACGGAACATACACAAAAAGTTACAGTATTTTTTCATATTACCCCCCGAAATTTTTCCATCAATCACGATTACGTGCGTGAATTTATAGAATTATGCGTGTATAGCCTACCCATTTTATCCTTCTATTTTTTAAAGTTTTGATTAAATTTCTACTGGCCCCCCTCTACTCCTCATTAGTACCTTTGGGCTTAGTAACTTCACAATCCCCGACGCTCTGTCAACAGTAATGGGACTGACTCTTTACTTTACCTACCTTCAAACTAATAATAAATCGCATGATTTATAATAATTACATTTTTCTTTTTTTTTTCTCTCTGTTTTAATGACAGTAATAGAGAGGGAGAGAGATACATCGCTATTAATAACTGCTTGGATAAAACCGGAGTATTATTCTCCATCTTCACAGATAATTTCCACGCGATTCAACGTGTCCCCTCCTCCGTGATGATGTTCATTGTAGTCGAATTACATTCGTAATAATATCGATGCAATTCGTTAAGTCCGTCGTTGGAATAATTAATCAATAAATCCTTTACGTTTTGTCGCTTACTAATATTTTATTATCCTCATCGAGAAAAACAACTTCACCGCATAATCGCGTCGAATCCTAGTGAAATGGTCTGTAGTTTCGCCCGGATTTCATTTAGCATTTAGGGAACAACGATCGGATTCCTTGCTCTATTCAGTGAGCGCGATTCGAACATTATCCGATATGTTGCAGGAATGGCCGGCTTCAAGTTAAAAGCGAAATAAATCATAGCAAGTGTCATGCGACGGGAAAAGTTCAAAGCGAGAAGACGCGCTTGCGTGCCGAACTATTTCGGGCGGGCTTGATCGGAAGTGATTGCGACGGTTGCAGGAATGCGTCCGTCGCGTTATTATCAGTTGCGGAATGTAAATCGTCGCGCTGTTCGAGAAATGCCGCTAATTGCTTCTGCCGGATGAAAGCGAGCGCGGGCGATCGTGCGAACAGTCGAAAAACAAATAAGCGCCGCTTAACGGCTGTTCCGATTAGAGTGTTCGCCGTGATTACAATGAATCTTTGATGACAAAATTCGTTGTTGCCGTCGGAAATTTCAACGGCCGATTCGCGCAGCCAACAGACGACAGCAAGCAGTAGACTAGTTCGCGTTCGAATAATCGGCGGAATTAGTCGGAAAGTTTGAGAGGTGGCGGTAGCGCGCGAACGGACGGACGGGGCGGAAATTTTAGAACGGGGCCGAAGTGACAGGGACGGAATAGTTGCGATTCAGTTTTTGGAATAAGCGAATGTGGCGGCGGAAATAGCGTTACAATAATGAGTCGAGCTGTCGCGCAGCAGCAATAGAAAATAGCGGATAATTATTACCGGTGTTTGTAGGGAAAGCAACATAAATATGCGGGTACAAGCGGCGCCGGGACAAACAAACACGTTGCCGAACTATTTGTAATTTTCTGTTCGCTTTGACAACAGTAAACTTTGTTCAACTGGAAATATGACAATGTCTCTGGCTGGGCGCCGAATGCCTTCTGCAGAATAACTGGAATACCTACGCCAGCTCGTTCGTTCCGGCAAATACCTCACACCGCTGACTCCGGCTGCACGGTGGTCCGCAGTCAACCCCGGTCCGCGTGAAATTTTTTATTTACTTCTCCTCCGGAAGCTGCTGATTCACCGATAGATTCGGGTAGGGTTAATAGTTCCAGCGACTGAAATGTTCGGTGCAATCGTAGAGCGACCGTTATTGCAAGTTTGGCAACTGACTTCCGTCCAGTTAGGAACTCGGCAGACTGTAACTACTAACAATTAAGAGAAGAAGCAGATGAAGTTAACCTATCCGCGACGGCACTGATTGGGGACACTGCTAATGGCGTCTCGTGATTGTCGTAGACATTTAAACAACCGCGATCTAAACTATTCTTGAAATCTGCAAAGTTACTATCGTACTATTTGTCCCTACGTTTGTGTAACTCTGCTACGGCGGTAGACCTAGTTATCATTGATAATGAGAGAGGACTGCAATGCAATCGGGGCTATTTCATCATGCAGATTATTACGATCAATTTGAATAAGAATGCAAATATTTTGCGTCAGACGCAGCACTGACATCGGTTTAAGAGATGCGCGTGAAATTGGCATTATTTTCAAACTATTATATCAGGGCTATTTGCCAGACCGTAAACCGTTCAACTGCATGAAATCGTATTTGAAATTTTAAAAAATCACTTATTCTTGATTTTCAATTTCGTTTATTTATTTATTTATTTTCTAACGCTAATTTATTCCCCTGCGATTATTATGAAAATCACTTGAAAAACATATTCCTTCTTTACTTCAGTAATTTATATATGTTGCGGTCAGAACATAGTATAATCAAAATCAGGATCGAAGGGAAAATAGAAGGAAAGAGACCGCGTGGGTGTCCTCGGATGACATTAGTGGACGCATTTTTAAAAGAAACCAACTTACGGAACTACACGGAATTGAAGAGGACAGCAATGGACCGTATCAAGTGGAGGCAAATAGTGCTGGGGCGAATCAGCCAGATGGCTGTCACATGATGATGACGATGATATATATATATATATATATATATATATATATATATATATATATATATATATATATATATATATATATACACACATACATATACCTTCTTCTATATCATGGTCCGATTTCGGGCATGGAGACCTGATTTTTGAACAATTAAACGCCACTTCCGTCGATCCTCTATTTTCCGCGTCAGTTCAGATGTCTGCAGACCAGTTAGTTTTACTATTTGATCAACATAAGTCTGCCTCGTTTTCTAACTTCACCCCGAATAATTAATTTTTCCATCTTATTGGCCCGAATTATATCACCGCCGAAAAGTGATAACGTTCTTCTTCTAATTGTAGATAGCAACCGCTCATTTTCATCAATTCGCAGTTCCTCCAAAAGGGACTTGTTGATTCTATGCGCCGTTCATGGTATGCGTAGGAGCATCCGATAGCATTTCATTTCGAAGACCTCCCCAGTTTCCTTTCCGATACCGCATTTGTGGCCCATGTTTACGATCCCTATGGTAGAATATGGAAAACACTAGGGTTTTTAGCAATCCTGTTTTCGTATATTTCGATAATCTTAATTAATTTGCCCATTGCCCCGCTTGCTGAAGCTATTCTTCTTTTAATTTCTCGATCAGAGCCATCTCGATTTGTTATGCGGACTCTCAGATAAATCACTTCTGCTTTTATCGGGATATCATTAATTAGGTTTCCTACTTGTAATATAGTTGAGGCGTCTTCGTTGACTATCAAAAGAGAGTGGGATTTTTTTTTTTTTTTTAATATTTCAACATTACACCTGAAGACAACGATAAATATTAAATCTTTAAAAAAATAACCAGTGAACAGAGAAGAAAAAATAAAATCACTTCAACATTAATAGAAACAAGTCCGCGACTCTGGCCAATGTTGCAGTACACGACACTCTAAGAAAGCAGAAATAAATAAAATAAGTAAAATACGGAAGAGGTGTTTGAAACTTATACTACCCTACTGGTTGGAAAACAACTTTGGATCAATTATGTGTAGAAGGAAAACAATGAAATGTCTCCCAAGATGTGTACTATTACTATCATAGATGACTTGAATTTAATGTCAATAATATAAAATTACCATCCAGGGAAAAAATCCGGTTAACAAGAAACCAAAGTAATACATATTACATCTATCCCTGCGGTGTAAATCCACGAATTGACAACACTGATGATTCAGTTTTAATTAATTTAAATAAGTACAATCCCTAATCATATACGAGAGGGGGGGAAAAATTGGTGTGTGGAAAAAGGAGGTGCAAAAATGGATGAAGGAATGGTGCAAAGACTGAAGATTAACTTTCGTCCTTTATCTCGCTACTCTTAAATGGTTTTTTTCTGTTTACGATTTTTGTTGGTTTTTGACTTTGTTCTGTCCTTCCTAGGCTCTCACAGATCATGTTTTATTTCGATTCTAAATATTAAGCTGTCTGCATATGTTGGTGTACAGATGTGTATATCGCGGCATTATTGTTTTATTGGCATACATATATATATGCTATTACCTTAATACGCATAATGCTAGGTTTATTATTATTGTTATTTATGAAATAGGTTAAGCTATTTGTAATTTTTCGTACTATATATCTATTTTAATAAACGTTGATAAGAGTGTTGGGCACTCACACAACGGCCATATTTGTCCTGTGAGACCCACAACTTAAAATTTAAAACCAAAGAATAAAACAATAACAATAAGAAGAAAAGTAGGACATATTTAGACCAGTCATGAGGGTTAAAATTGTGACGTATTAGTGCCGGAAAATGTTTACCGCTGACGTATTTCAAAATTCTTTCTTCCTATATCCATATTATAAAGAACTAGCGTTTTACTCCAAAGAAAATTCCACCCTTGCTCACATCGCCTTACGACTTAGTTCTCACTCTTCTTATGTAATCTCCTCCTCTAACCTTCCGTATTTATTCTTCGACTTTGCTAATCACATTGTCTTTACTGTCCGAATCTTTATCTCAAACCGTCGCTATGCAGGAATTCCATAACACTATTAATTCCTTATTCCCTTTACATATGGATATCTTTACTGATGGCTTAAATGGTCCTGGTGGAGTTGGAGTCTCTTTTATTCGGCCGGAAATTAATCACTCTGAATCCTTTAGACTCCCTCCTTTTTGCTCTATATTTACAGCCGATGGCGATCCTACACGTTCTGTTATTTATGTGTTCTCTCACTGCTATTTCACGAACTATTTGATTATCTTTGATTCCACGGGTGCCCTTCAGGCCACATATCTTCAGCTTTTCCCACTTGCTCGTGCGATTTTATCATCCTTCGAATATGCTCTCATTCGTGATCTTTTTTCTCTTCATTCAATCCGTGTTGATTTTTTACGGATTCCTGGTCATGCAGCCGTAGAAGGCAATGAATTGGCGGATTCCCTGGTTCAAGTTGCTGCTTTTTCGCTCGCCTTCTTCTCCAAAAATTCCAGGTTCAAATCTTCCACCTCTTTTCAAAAAACTTCATTCCAAATACCAGTCTGAAGTTTATATTCCCATCTCACTACCTGACTGTTCAACCTACGCTTCCTTCTAACTTTGATGTTCCCTTACTTAGGGGCGTCCTGTCATCGTTTCGACTATTCGCTTACATCTTAACCATTCATTGTTAATCTTGTTTTCGTTTTTCCTTAACATCTTCTCCGTTTTTCCCTCTTCATCCGAACGATGAGGCTTTCTATGATTATATTCTTTTTGAGCGTCCATCCTTCTCAAATGGAACTCTTAGCATTTGACGTCCCTGCTCCTTACCGTGTTTCGTATATCTTGTCATTCCTTTCTTTGTTCGTCACTCCTATACTTGGTTATTTTTTATTATCTATCTCTGACCGAATTGCTACTTAATTGTTGACTTTTTCCCCTCTACATTGTTTCTGAGCATAGGATCTTTAAAAAAAAAAAAAACAACAACAAGGCAATAAATTCTTTAAAAATCAAAAGTAAAGAAAACCAACTTCTCGTTAGGATACTGGATTCGCAGCGTTCTCTATCATCACGGTGGGCATCATTTCGGCAACATATAAAAGATAGAAAAATACACATCAGGTTTCAGCTCTTAATCTCAAATATTTATCGAGTAATTCGAAAAAAAACAACTTATTCTTAATTTTTATTTATTTTTTCTTTTTTAATGGTAAAAGTGAAAATTAATGAATGGCGATTGTTTTTTCCAAATACTGGCAAGCCAAAGGCGTGAAGATATATATTATTTTTTTTTCTTGTTGGATTTGTCAACCAAGGACCTTTTCACCCAGAAACAATTAGAAACCAAAAGAAAAAGTTACACAATGAGCCGATCAGATATCGCTAATAATAAGAAGAAGACAAAAACAGAGATGATAATGTGTGCAGAAGGAAAGGACAGGATATAACGGACACAAGAAAGGAGCAGCAAGCTTAAGCCTAAACAAACAGAAAAACAGAACCAAACGCTCTACCGAAAGAAATGAAAACTTAATAAACACGTGATAATCGTTTCAGAAAACTGAATCGTTTCAATGGAGGGGACAATGCGAGGAAGACACCAATGAAAAATGATAGCGAGAGTGTGTAAAGAATGATTAATACGCAGACGAATAATGGTGGCCGGAATTCGTGACTAATTTCCTTACAAGACAATGAGTTAATATTTAAAAGTCAAAGTTTTTAATAATTTTTTTTTTGTTCGCATACACCGTTTAAAAAACGATTTTTTTCTTTACGACGATTCGAAATGGTGTTACACATTCATTTAGGCGTGTAATTTGTGAAAATAAATAGTCAATCTGAGAGCGTCACAAATATAAAAGAAAAAAACATCAAAGATGACCGTATTTGTCTTGTAAACATTTTTTTACAGACATATAAAATGCTAAATAAATTTAATAATTACGAAAACTAACTAAAATTAAATTTTACAGGCGCACGTTTCAGCGAATCGAAAATTCAAAAGTTTTTTGTACGTTAGTTTTAATGAACAATTTTATCTTCATATTTATTTTCTAAGTATGTAAAAGTTGGAAGTAATTTTCATTGCCAGAAGTTTTAAAGGGTGAGCATTGGTTGCAGACCCGAAATTCAGAAGGTAATTGAACATTAATTACCAATTCTAGCTCGCTTACCAACAGCACGAACCGTAGTCTCTAGAGGAAAAAATTGACGAACCAATAAAATGGATAAAATTGATACAAATTTTTCGCAAACTGCTTTGTCTCAATATAAAATTATAAAGAATTGTTTGAAAATCATAGCAAAAAAAAAACATTAATAAAAATCCAAAATTCTGGAACAATTTAATACATCAAAATTTAAATGAGCGCATAAATCGTCCTTAAATGCCCTTCCAGAAAATGCGTAATGTTCAGACAGCTTTTCGACACACTCCTAGACACAACAAATCATAAAAAAGCTGTGAAAAAAGTGTTTTCTTTTTTCTTTTCAATATATTTTACGTCACAATTTGACCAACAAAAGGCTAATTTAACGCTTTTTTCAGTTACTCACCGGGGGAGGAATACATCCACTAATACTCATCCAATATCCGTAAGCTTGCATCTGTAGGGATTTACTACGCTCTAATCGGTGCACACAACGCGAGCTGTATCTAACGATAGTACAGCTAAATTATTCGAGTAAACTTCGTTCAGTACACGTTCTTCTGAGCATATTTACGATATCAGCTACAGATGGAACCCTTCAAATCTAAAAAAAGTATCGGTTAGTTGCGCCTATTATCACCCTCAATACAGTAAAACCTCGATTATCCGTGTTAATTGGGGATTCGTCATGCACGGATACGGGAAAATTAACCCGCTGCCGGCTATTCCGCGAGTTTTTATGTATCCCGAGCTTACGACCCACGTAATATGTGTGGGTCGGGGAGGCTCTTCACTCCATTTTACATTATGAAATGATAGCTGACCATCTACGATTGCAATTGTATAATTTTCCGTATTGTTTTGTTTTGCTCTATAATAAATACGTATAATAGTATATTGTATATGAAATGATAGTTGTGATCTAAAACCCCTTTTAGCGAGACTGGATTATTTAGACTAATTTAAATAAATACTGTACGGTCCAGAAGATTTATAAAATTCAAAGTTTATATTCATTTTAAATACTGACAAGCCGAAGAAAAAAGAACACAAAGTAGAGTAGAAACAAAAATGAAACGTGAAGTACAGGAAAGAAAGTGTTACAAAAAGGAATAGAATTAGACTACGTCATATTAATTTTCATTAAAAAAGTCAGTCAGTTTCTTCCGTCTGTCGGCAATCTCTTTCTTTTTCATCTTCGTCTGGAAATGTTCTAACTGCAGAATGTCTGTGATCTGTCTGCTGCTCGAAATACGTAATCACAGTCTAACGCAGTTTTACAGCTTAGTCGCTGTTCTGCTATTTCGACTTGCTCTTCATTTTCCCCATTCCGAATCCGCATTGATTTCATTTAAAATTTCTTCATCAGTAAAAGTATACGCTTAAGTAGGATAAATTTCATAATTATCTATCCACTCCTTCATATTTTCATCATCGACATGTTCAAATTCCTTCGCGTCACAATTTTTTTTGTAGGAAGCACGCGAGTTAAAAGAGGTGCATGGTTAATCCCCCAAAACCGGTTAAAACACACGGATAATCGCGGTTTTACTGTATTTTGTTCTGAACTGTTATTATTTCTATATATGTTGGTTTAACCGAAGCCAGCGATCTAATAACAATAGCATACAGTAACCGTTAATTACAATACACTGTTTTTACCTTTAAACCAGTTCATTTTCTTAATCCGAATATTGAATTTTATTATGTCTTACCTATATGTTAATCAACTAATCAAGTGCGCACTCGGATATTTAACTTTTGCTGGAATTGATATTAACGTATAATCGATTTTAATGGGTGGCGTCATAACTTTTCTATTTGTAAATTAAACGTTATTCATTTACTCCTTACGTCCCATCCTCTGAACTAGTCTTCTGCTACGTTTAGCGCGTTCTACGCTACTGGCTATGTTATAAGAAACTTGTGTTACACGAAAGCAAGGTTTCATTTTCGGCGAATGTGGTCCCGCATGTACATGTTCTGTTACTGAGGGAAATAAATATATCTACACGAGTGTGTACGCTCTGTTCTTATCTATTTGGAAATATTTTCAGAACAATGTGGGAAAAGTCCGTTAATGTTTTTTTTTTTTTTTTTTTTTTTTTTTACGAAGAGTTTTACTAAAAAGAATAAAAACTTGCGAAGATGGATAATTTTTAAGATTATACTCGTCGTTAAAAAACCCCGATTTAAAGGAAATTCCATTTTAATACCGTTCAGAATTGAAAGTCTTTCTTGCCTAACTGGTGTTGATAAATTTGCGTGTTGGAAAAAATAGGTACGTCAGCAGTAGAAGTAGAATGACTTTTTCCTATAAAATTAATCTCGTATTTCTACCGAATTTTATTTATACGAGAAAACTTATTTAAATTAGATAAACTCCTAATGTACTATTTACAAAATTTTGCGGGGAGTCGCAAATCTATCATACTTTGAACAAGGGTGCTATTTCGGATGAAGAAGTGAAAGAAATTGTTGCATTTATTCGTCGATATGCAGAGTTTCCATCACAATGCCTTTTACCTGCTCATTGGAAGTATTAACCTTTTTTTAAAAAAAATACCATCCAACGAAAATAAATCTATTTTTTATCAACGATATACAACTATGTATAAACAGCTGCCAACCTGGTTATTCGAGGGTCATTAAACTATAAGCATTCCAACAGTTATGGAAAACTTATTGTCCATACATTGTCACTATCGAACTCACATATGACGTCTGTTGCAAACTCGTTAGTAAAACTGGCGTTACAATTAATGTTAATAATGAAGAAAAGCAAGCTATATTGGATGAATATCGCAATCATTTACACAATTGGGACTATAATGGTCAGCATGAGGAAAAGTACCGAGAAATTAGGAAAATCTAACTGTTTCATGATATTGATGGATTACGCACAAAATGTTAATGTGCCACCATCTGGACCAGGCCAAGTTGGAAGTGTGTATTTCAAGTCCCTTTCTTCCAAATACCCCGTTTCCTTAATTTTCCTAGTAATTACGATGCATCTTAAATTCGATGTTTTTCCAAAAATCGTTTCGTAAAACATGGGTGCGTCTTAAATTCGAAGGGATACGGTATATCAATTTTATACACTCAAAATTCAGACGGGTTATCTTACATCGGTGTAATAAAAATCGAAATTTTATTTAAACATCACAACATGTTGATAATGAATTTATTTCGAACTGCTTCCACTTGCCTTTTTTTTCTTTTTTTTTTTTTATTGGGAACGCTATATTAGATGAATAAAGTCTCGTATTTGTCCGCTTTTCCTCGGGAAAACAAAAAGTTCTTTTGATAATCTAACATAAAAAATGAATCGGGTCCAATAAAAAAACATGTATATATATATATGTTATTTTTTAAACTACGATTAAAAGGCTAAAAACTGAATAACTTGCGTTAAGAACTTCTCTCACGTAGAGTTTAAACGGAATAAAGGAAACAGAAATGAGGCCAGCCTCTTCAATTAACGAGTTAAAAATTTATAGTCGCATAATTTTTTTGTTTTTTTTTTTTAGATCCCCCTTTGGGCACGTCAGCTAAGGACCTACACCCAGAAACAACAAGAAAGAAAAGAGCCGTCAGTTAAATTTTGATTCGGTCAGATATGGACAATGTAAAGGAACTAACGGATGAAATAATGGATGACGAGGAGAAGGACAAAATATAAGATGCACAATAAGGAGTCGGTTGAGTTTCAGCAGACAAGAATATAGAATACAACATTCGACAGAAAGGAATGGACATTCAAAGAAGATAGGTGATTGGCGTCGCAAACCACAGCTTCGTTGAGGTGGAGAGGACAATTTTGGGGAGGAGACAAGGGAAAACCGAAAACGAGAGGAAGGAAGAGCAAAAATCTTTTATAAAATTAATATATTGCGAAGTAAAGTGATATTGCGTAATAGGTGATTTTAATTCTTTATAATATATAGATCTCTCCTGTTATACATCTGTCATAGGTGATATCGAAGCAGAGTACTCTAGCAGTTTTTTTAAATAATTTATTGGTGGCCGGTGCTGCATAGCCTACACACGATAGTCACGAATAGAGCATCTAACGGAGAAGACCAAGGAATAAACAGCTACCGAAAGGGGAAAAAAAATGGAATTTGTTTACAAATTCATAATTTAATCAATCCGTTTTAGCGACCCTTTTTAAACTCTGTCCAGAACGTAATCGCTTCTTTTGCTACCGAATTAGCTTTGTTATCCAGTAATATTACGTAACATTTCATTATATCCGAGAGAATCCGGTAAAACTCAATGAGGACTTTTAATTCCGAAATGTTAAAAATTCTGTCCTTCCTGGAAGTTACTCCTGTTCTGCCGGGACAGGAGAGATCTCTCAGGCTAAATAATACATATTTCCCATTAGATATTGTAAAGAATTCCGTCTAATGCATTCTGAACAGTAGCATGACAGTTGTTAGATTTTTATTTATCTGTAAGGCTGTCGCCAAATAGCAGTCTCTCCGTCTGTTCGGGGTACATTTTGAAGCGATTACGATGAAACACGCGAATAATGTTTTACTTCCATGATAATAAAAGAGGCAGCGTCGAATTCTCTAGTTCACCGTCACGCCATGCGTCGTGCCGTCTGCGGCAGAGGGGTCCGATTTCGGAAAAAAGTTTCAGCGCAACGAGCAGCTGAAAAAGAGTTTAATCGCGTAATCATTCAATTCGGAGTCGGACGACACGGCGATATAAACAGAGCGAGTAGAGTTTAACTCGGTGGTGCGAACGGCCCGCGAGAGGGCGATGCGGAGAAGGTAGAAAAAAAGTGCGGCCGCTAAAAGAGCCGGTTTATATATCGACTTAGGGA
The DNA here is from genome assembly GCA_039619475.1 of Icerya purchasi. NCBI lineage: Eukaryota > Metazoa > Arthropoda > Insecta > Hemiptera > Monophlebidae > Icerya > Icerya purchasi. The sequence continues at coordinate 347,779,419 of CM077116.1, read as the reverse complement.
CGGGAAATATGCAGATTAGAGCGGGAGCTGAGACTGCGGAGGAGGTAGTTGGCGTAAAGTTGTTAAACTTTCGGAAAGCATAAAGCGTGAGATTAGAAGAGGCGTGTGCGTACAGATATTCAGCGAGCGTACCATTAGGCGGTGGCCGAGTACACATGAATTGAAAGTTTGTCCGGAGACGGTCGGAGGAGGAAATGTGTGTTTTTGAAGATGGGCGAACGGGCGAAGCGAGGCGAGTACTATAAGTGACAGGTCGGCGGCTAGCGGCAGCTTTTGGTTTTGATGTGTCAGCGGAACGAGCAAAGTGGCCCGTCGATTTTATTTGGGCCAGCGGCGATGCGGCACCGGGCGACCGCGGCCACAAGCTAACCTGGCTAATTACCGGAGAGTTGAATGTTAACGTCATTAATTATAAACCCTTTTCCGCTGAAGTCAAGTCAAGTCAAAGTGAACGGCAAGAAGTGCACAAGTGAGAGCCGCACCGACCGAGCCCGAACTGGTAAACAACAAACGGATGGATAATTCAGCTGACAAAACAGTACGACGATCATGAATAACGACGACCGGAAAACGCAACGACCGACAGTAGACACCCGCAGCTGCGGGCCCGGCCGTGCAAGAAGAAAAATGATGCTGCGACGGGATATACCGCACCAGCGGACATCGCGCCGAAGTTGCGCCAATTTAATTGCGTTGCGAACTGCGTCACACCAGCGATGCACCGCCGCATAATTCATTTATCAATTTATTATTCGGTCGCGCTCGTCCTGATAAGTGCGCTAAAATCTGACGCGTTCTGTCCAAAGCATGCACGCCGCCGTCCCGCTTTCCCTAAACTCCCCACTTCCACAGATTCCGGACGACGAGAATGTCGATACCGGCAGTTGTCGTTTCCTCGCAGTCTGACCGACGACCGCTTCAGCGGTATCTTAGTCGCCGGCGCTGATACCACGCAGTCTGCCACAGTTACCATTCGAGTCGCCAACAGTACCTAGACGGATATCACGCTGAAGCATTTTGTACAGTTGCATGGCACTTCTGTCGACCGGAAAAGCTTTTTTTCGCTCTAAATGTCGTTGGGTCGATCTCTTAGCGCGCGCTTAATTGAGATTCGCACACGGTGAGTGTAGCATTGTTTCCAGTAAAGTTATATATAGTGCGATGAAAAAAGTCCCAAGCTAATGTCAAAATTCTCCAACTGATCTCAAGCATCAACCTCGAAAACGCACTCTGTTACATAATTCCCTACTCGAAACAGCTCTGCACTCCACAAATTTTGCCCTCCTGATTCCAAAAAAAAAAAAAACAAAAAAAAACGCCCTTTCTACTTTACACTTATTTTGTGCGTAACACTCTCAGCTCAACGACGACCCTCTTGTAATGATAGTGTCATTCTCGCTAATTCTTCGACAGCAACCGCGTCCGTCCTTAATTTTTCTTTTTCTTTTTTTTTTTTTTTTTCGAGCTCGTCAACCAAGGTTATTTAGAAACAATTAGGAGAGAAAAGAGTCGGTTACTAATCCGATCAGATATCGTTACTACATATAAGAAGTAATCAGTAAAGCGGGAATGATGTGCGGGGAAGAAAAAGGAAAGATAAGGCACAGGAAGTGTCTTAGCAAACTGAAGTATAAGGCGGAGCGCCCCGTATCATGGAGAGGTCAATGTGCGAAAAAGCCAACCCCGAAAACGAAAACGAAAGAAGATAATGAAAAATCAAAAAACAGGCGAAAATTAGCTAAGCGAAAGAAAGAAGAGGAGCCCAATAGATTGGAAAGAAGAATGAGGTGAACGGACAGATAGAAAAAGAAGACGTAAGTGTCGGGCTAAAAAGTCGAAGATGGGATTCTGGAAGTGGGAGGAAGCAGCAGTCTCAGTCAATGAATCTGCCGCTTCCTCACTAGAGATGCTCGATTGGCTAAGAACCCGCAGAAAATTAATGCGAATCGATTAGGGAGGGCAAGAATATCAATGAAAGTATACGGAGAGTTCACAAGAATAATCAGAAAGAGGAGAGATGGTCTGAAGGGCGCTTATGGGGTCGGAAGTAATCAAATATTTGAGAGGATAATGGTCACTAATAATAGCAAATCATAGTCTACTTCGTTTGTGAATGCGGAGCGGATAGAAAGAAGACGAAAATATTCCGGTAATGTTTATAAGATCATCTGGAAGGTTTAGCTTCGACACCATCAGGATTTCTCGAACCATTAGTGAAACCGGTTGTATTGGAGGATTTGATAGTACTGTACAATAGTCTTGTTTGATTACGGCTAGTGGAAGTTTGGAAATGAGAATATGGAATAAACTGGTTTTTTCGAAGGATAACAAAATTAAACGAAAAATTAAAGGACACTGTGTATGACTTAAATGGACTAAGACGAACAAGGAATTTAAAAGAAAAATAAGAATGAATAAAAGTAGGGGACACGAGCGGATTTATCAAGGGGACGATAGCTTAAATAAAATCCGCGACTAGACAAGAATGGTATATTAATCTCGGCAAGAACTGTTAGATCAGAAAGGATTTGAGCGCATTAAGACACAATCGAAGACAAGAATTTTGAATTACATCTAGTTTAGAGAGATGGGTCTTCTTGGACGCAAAACTATAAATAAAAGAACAATAATGAAATTTGGAACGAATAATAGATTTGTAAAGAGAATTTAAAATATAAGGATCTAACCTTTTAATAGTAGAAGCAAAAAGATATCTGACATGTTCAGAGAAGGACAAACGACTATCGAGAAAGATACCGAGATAACAGAAGCAATTAACACGAGAAAGAGATATATTGTTTAAGGATAGAGATTAACCAAAGTAGGATTGTCGAACGGTAAAAATGTATAGAAAGACTTAGAGGGAGAAATCGAATGATTAACTAAAGAAAAAAGAGAATATTCCAGCACAATGAGCGACGAATTGGGAGCTTCATTGGCTGCTAAAACATCTTTAGACGAGGGGGAAAAAAAGACGGTGTCGTCTGCAAAGAATGAAGAAAAGGAATTTAAACGAAGAGAAGCTGTTCTGATAGTACACATGTTAATTACCGACACATACTATCTCATGCATGATCTGTTACAGTCACATTCACATTCAAACTGAATGTGTATAATGATAGAACAGATGATTGCAAACATGTTGATATTTCGCCTTTCGTTATCTAAACCGGCTGATTTTTATTTCTTTGCGAACTTAGCACCGCATTTAGATTTACCCTCAGAGAGTAACCGGGCTTTCCGCTTGTTCCTCCAGTTTAGGCTAATTTCCGTAAACTACTTACGAGACATCGGCGGTTTTAGGGAACTGCGCGCAAAGTTGAGTAACTCGTGAATGGCAGTGTGAAATCTTACACATAGATCGATAAGTGAAAGTGATTTCGATTTGATTCAGTGTGACGTATATATTAAAGAGTGAAAAAAACCGAACGACGAGTGTTCTAAGTAAATTAGGACCTTATTACAGGCGCAATAACATCTAATCAAACGCTTACTTACACACGTAGAAGATGAAAAAGTGAAGACGAATAAAACTGTACAGAATGAGATTAGGTCCGATGTGCGGGATTAATGACACTCGTAAAGCATCGGTACAAATGCTAAAGTGCACGCAAAAACGCCGACATGTAAGATACGCGATTTATCGTATGTTGGCTTAGTTAACATATTTTTCGACTACAGCCGAGTGTAATTGTTTTTCTAGTAGCAAAATTAAACAAAAGTCAGAGTGGAAAATTAGCCAGCGCATCCGAAGGGTCATCACTGTCCAGTGACGCGAAATCGCTATGTTAGTGTATCTCGGAGCCTGCTACATAAAATATAGCCCGGAGGCGGTTTGTTTTCTGTATTCCACGAACAGGCACTGTAGCCGGAAAAATTACAAAAAAACCGTTCAGACGAGCACGCAGGTGTAACCCGCGTACTGTGCCCATTAATTCAATGAAACTTTTGTCTGCGAGAAATATTTCCGAAAAAATGTGTATCTTCTTTAAACGCGTTAAAAAATCTTTAATAGTTCACATTTTTCTCGAATGACAATTTACTAATACTATAATAATCGTGAACCGTTAAACATACGACGATAGAACCGAATGGATATTCACGCTGCTGTAGTTGAACTATAGTCGTTTTTGAATTATCATTCGAGAAAAAATTCGGAACCTTCATAACAGTTGAGGCTTACCGCAATCGCAACATTTAATCAATCGGCTTCTTATAAGACCGAAATGTTTTAAAGTTTCCCATTCAGTCTGCTCCGACTGAGGCCCCTTGCTGATGGCAAAATTATGCACATCGATCCCTACCGCATTCTCGACAGCATATTGACAGTAGTTTAATCGCGCACGTTCTTTATAATCGCGGTTCCGACACATAACCGAATACCGTTGTTGTTTCGCGCGTCAAAGCCATTTTAATTACATCTCTCAGTTTTATCGTTTTTTTTGGTGTTTTTTTTTTTCTATTTTATTGAGACGTTCGTTCGTTTTGCTTATTTTTACTCTGAATAGACCTTAGAAGGAGGATTAGTGGGATATCCGTAAGTAACATATTTCTGCATAACGTTCGTCAATTCTTTTCGGGCTATACATATTTCCCTATCGGCGTTTACCGATTTTGTTGTACTTTTATTTAATTTTGAACGCTACTACTCAAACCTAGCCTACATGAGGTATACACTTCAGCGATATAAAAAGGCCACGCGACCTTTCCATCTGTCCTTCGTGATTGAACAGACTGAAGAATTTGTTTAATTAAAAATAATCGCCGACGACTGCGACGCGTACTTTATAAATAAAAATAAATATAAGTTTTCGCAATTTCGTCTGCGGAATTCTTACAAACTCATCGAGTCTCCGACGATTTTAAATTATTTCATTAGCCGTATTTTACAATATAAACAACGAGACGTTTCGAATTATCCGTTCGAAAGGGTGATCTCATGATTTTTACCGTAAATATTAACGCGGCGTTGTATCGATGAATCGCGAAAGTTTAAATGACAATTTTAAATACGTGTTTTCGTAAATATCGCGGCATACCAACGTGTATATAAAAGGCAATTAATTCTTAATGTTAAACTGCGCGCCACGAACGAAATACTTTGGCGATAATAATAATAATAATAATAATGAAGATGATGATGATGATGATGACGATGACGATGACGATGACGATGATAATAATAATAATAATAATAATAATAATAATAATAATAATAATAATAATAATAAAACGTTCATTCGGCATTTATATCGGATACGTTCTTTTCATGTAATTTGGCAGAATTCTTCTAGAATGGAATTTTTGAAAATTACCAAGTTTACGCGTATTTTTCATTTCACTACCTGTGTAATTTTCAAATGTAGATTATTCATTTGACGTTCGATTTTAAAGTTATTATTAATCTAAACTTCTTTAGTGAGAATGAAAATGTATTCATGCGCGCTTAGAGGAGAATTTATATTTATTAATAAATTAATTAAGAATGTTTTTTTTTTTTTTCCAAATCCTCTCGAAGAATATTATTCAACTCTGAAGAATATTGAATTAAATATTTTTCGGTACCGAATTTTGAGGGCAACAGTCAAACGTGTTACCGTCAGACAGACGGACTTTACTTTTCATTAACTGTAGCCGCGTCTCTGTTTTTATTTTACAGAAATACTAAAAGAACATATTTCGTTTTTTTCAGATAGAACTGTTTCTTTTTAGCATAGCGTTTCTTATGATTTTGCTGCGCTTCTGCTGTGTTTCTATCTACACCGGTAGAAACATGCTCTTTAATGGCGAGATTCCTTTATAACGCCAGATGTGATCTTTAACAAAGAAAACCAAAATATTCAATCAGCAACAAAAAAAAAAAAAAAAAATTATTCATCGGGGAACATAAGAATTGCTGGCTAATTTTAGAGTTGAATTGGATGATTCGAAATTAAACGATTTAATTTCAAGTCGATTTTTTGCGTAATCAGTTTGGAAACCATCGGTCACTTCCTTCAGTGCAAGTCTATTCTATTTTTACAGTCAACATTTACATAAGCCAAAACGGTGGGACAGTACGTTTTAATTAAATCGCTGGCTTTTTAGAATATTCACAGCCTTAAAACCGGAGAAATATATTGAAATTGCACGATTATAAAATATCGAATAAAATCCACTTTTCTCAAAATCGAAAATATGCGAATGTTTCTCTTTCAAATGACTGTCGGTTCTTAAAAACAAAATCCGTTTTTATTTGACTTTTTCGAGTAGAATATGTTTCGTTCCCCAAAAAGCAGTTTTCTCCTAGGAAAACATTCATGAAACTGCATTTTATCCTGCCTGTTTTTGTTTGTGTTTTCCGCTTTGTCGTTTAAGCGGAAACCCGGCATTAAATCGGCGCAAAATCTAATTAAAAGCCAAAAAATTCGCGTAATTTTCGAAATTTCCACTTCGCCACGGCTGGTTTCTAATTACAGTAATTTATTTACTGCACAACGACCGTTTCGTGAGGTCAGTTCATTGTCGTTTTAGTTTACAGCGCCCTCCTAATGACGACATTTGTTGTCAGTCGACGTAATTTAACCGTTATCATTCTGTAAGCTGATATTTTAAATAGAAAGATGCCGCAGCGCGTCGTGCACTTTATCCGAAAGCTTTCCGAATACAATTATAGCGGCGAAAATCGCAAGTGACAATAAGTACATACTATATATGACGAAATAAAGAATAAGGAAGGGCCAAATCTGTTCACGGTAGAAAACATATATATCTGGCCTCACGACTTAATTTGCCCTTTGCCTACATAGTGGACGGTTGACTAAAAGCGAATGTAATGAATGTTACGTCCTCACATCTACACAAACATGTATTACTAACATATATATGCATATATGAGTATATATATATATATATTCCTATGTATGTATGTAGAAGAGTTTAAACGCATGTCTAGAACTTCATCTTTTATTTTATAGCGAGTACTTACCGGAATTCAGTTTAGTAGTGTGTTACATGCACACACACACACGCATATATGTATGTACATACATATATACACGCACACTATCGTCATAAATGAGGGTACCGGTATCAATTTACGCCAAGACAAACATGAACAGTTTTTGCAGGCTGAGCATCGGCAAGCTCAGATGAAAACAAACTTCTAATGCTCCCTTTACTGCCACTGGCTAGATTCTAATGGAATAATTTCCGCTACTGGTCAAGTGTTCAGGTAAGCCGAAATAAATATATATATACATATATATGTGTATATATATATATATATATATATATATATATATATATATATATATAATGGAGAAAAGTGGTTAGCCGAATGTGACCATAGTAGTCAAACTGGCTACAGGTGGAGAGAGCGTTTCTGTTCCTCGAGACCACTCCATCTTTTAATGGAGCTTTCATTATCTATCTAGATGAATTTATCGTCATTAACACCGGACTCCGGTATCGCTCTAACCTTTGCGTCTTAGCCTATTTCCAGCGACGACAGCAGTCGATAAGAGTTGCTGTGTATAATTAATTCTCGACTTTTAGAAGCGGATACACGTATTTATGTATTCGCTGGTCATTAAAATTGAAATTTAAATATCCGGCGTTTTCGCTTAATATATAATAATATATACAGCTCCCCGTTCGAGCTGCCGAACCCGGTTTATGTTCACTACTTGATGGGAGGTAAAGCGGGTGCCGCATGCTTGAAAGATGCAATATAATAGGGGGCAAAGCGGAATTTAATTGACGAAAACAAAAACGAACGATAATCTAATTTGATCGGTACTCTTGTGATGTTTACTAAAAAAGTTCGTAATATCTTAAGCCTGACGACGAGGGGGAAGTGAATATCGAGCCAGCAGTTTCGTCGCATTATTTACCTTCGATATGCGCAGCTACTTCTCTTCGCGACTCGAACCCGGCATAATTAGCTGCGAAGATGATACCCAATTAACAAAAAAATTATTACGTCGAACTTTCCACTATGCTAAAGAGCATTGCTCAGTGTAATGCCTCCGTTGTAAAAAGGTATAATCGCATTTTTCTTACGAATTACTCTGCGAAAGAAAATGAATCGTAACGTACGTCATTCTGCATAATATACTTTTTGCCAGCTGTAATTGCAGTGTTAATAGCTGAATTTTTATTTCTCTTCTTTTAACTCTTATTTTGTCGTGAAACGTCTTGAAAATGAAACGAAATCGCGCAACGAATATTATTATTCACCGCATATATTTCTAATATCTATTTATATCTACATATGTATATTTATATATATCTATACATATTTATACATATTTATATATGTATTTATATATATATGTATATATATATATATATATATATAAATACTTAAACCGATATAGGCGTTTCACGTTGAATCAACGGCCCTCCTGTGCCCTAGCACAGCCGCACCCAAATTTTTTTTCATTTTCAGTGCGTACCAATTATAAACATTAACCCCCGGCGCGAGTGAAATTCTCGGAGGTTTCAATGTGCGGCAGCGAGACATCATCATCCCGAACGAAACATCGCTGCCCAACTGAACGCCACGGATAAAGTTTCATTAATTGCTCTTATTTTATTTCTTCACCGCTGGCTTTTTAAGTTCATTTAGCATGTGTTCGCTCTTAAAGAAAGAGTCATTCGTAATTTCTATTGATTGGCCCGTAATGAAGCTCATATACGAAGTAAAAAACAAGAATCCAGCAGCAGTCATCCGATAAGACAAAGCGCTACGGCCAAGCAGAAAATGTAGCTGTTTTCTCTAATACCATATTGAATATAATAAATGACGTAAGAGAACTTAATTATCGAATTTCACCGGAAGACAAGAGAACGCTACTAAAAATAATGCAGTATTGTCACGGGGAAGAATAAATTCTCGAATGTCATTATTATTCCCTCGAATAAGCGGAAATCTAGATCGCAGTCAGCTCTCTGAGAAATGTTAACTACCACCTCTCGGAATAGGTCGCGCACTGTGCAGTTAATGTAAAAGAAATGAAATTGTCGCCGAATTTTCCGGTTACGCTTGAAAAACACTTTAAAATTAATGTTTATCTACGCTGAAAAAGAACGAATACGGAAAGAATACAAAAATCTTACGTTACATTTTAATTTTAAACGATTTTAAGTTAATAATAAGGAATAACGCGTAAGCCTTTTAATAAACACGACCTTTTGGGAAAACCAAAGAAGGACCTGTTCAGGCTCTTTTTCATCAATCTCGTTTAAAGTTTGTTTTGTTTGTTGTTGGTTTTTTTTTTTTTTTTGATGGTGGGGGGGGGGGGGTAAATTACGTACATTAACCGATACCAGCCGGGCCGACAAACGTTGTCCCGTTAAAATTTCCATAAATTTGTTTGTGATAGTTTTGTTTTTAAATTTGTGAAAAATTATCGAAAATGTGTAAACAAAGTAAAAGTGAGAAAAAAAAAAGCGTATTTGTGAATAACCATTGTATCTATTAACGCTTATCCGGCCACGGATATTTAATTTGGGGAGGAGTATAATGGGAAATTTAACATGCGAAATGAAAATTCTATCAGCAGTATACCGCTGAAATGCTGGAAATGTGTGATGCGTTTGGAATATGATCGACTTGGACCCGTGCGGTTTGGTTACAAAATTTAAATCCCAATTGAATTAAGTCAGAATTTCACGTCAAACATCCGACAAATATTTTCTTCCATTAAATTTGAAGTCCTAATGAATCTCAAGGTGTTTTATTGACATTTCCATTTCGATTTCGAGATCGATGTTGTTCAAGTAAACAATCGAAACAAAGAAATACTTCGTTTCGATTTGTTTTCCTATGACATCACCATTTTTCGTTCATTATTGCAATTCCTTTTATGATATACCGCACATTTTTTTGGGCACAAAAACAAACCCCTGATTTTAAAGGAAAACGAAAAATCTCTAATAGCGAAATATTTGGTTTTAAAATTAGGGTTGTTGTTTTACTCACGAGTATGTTTCCCTTTCGAGTTTTTGTTAAAGCTTTTTTATTAAAAAACTTTAATAAAAACTCAAAGTCTGGGAACACCGTAATTGACTTGATTCACAATTTGACAATCAGCTGTCCGACGACATTTAATAATAAATTGGAATAAAAATAAAATAAAACTACATTTGTTGGACAGATGGGGAAACAAGAAAAAAGTAAACAGCAAATGTAAAAAGTCATTCACACATATAATAACCGGTAGAGTTCAGCAAAAATGGTCGCAGTAAAAGCTAGGCAGTAGCGTTTGCGAAATTTCCATCAGAGAATAAGGCAAACGGTGCAACGGTCGAACTATTCGTGTTTTTTCCGTCTTATTTTTGCGAATCTTGTCTAGTCGAGAGACAATCTGATCCTGAATTAACGGGGTGGTGGCACCGTGTGCCGGAACAAGATTAAGACTAGTATAATTCCTAAATTGGAGTTGAACGTGGAATAATAGAGCTAAAACAATACTGGGGAATAGAGTTGTTCCGAGTGTGCCAGCAGCAGCAGCAGTAGCGGTAAATTCCGCTCGGCGTTTAATGGAAGACACTGGTTTTCGCAAAAACCTCGTCGTCCACTTCTCGGCAAAGTTCTCAATGCGCTCTTTGTTTTCGCGTCTTCAACAACTGCTTTTTAGTCGCCATAACTTTTTGAGGAAAGTAGATTTTAAAAGGTCTTCTTCGTCGTTTAAACTTTAATAAGGTTACCTCGGCGGCATCAGCCGTAGCAGCATCGCAGATCAGCCGGTTACTTAGCACTTAAATTAAATTAGCCCCGAACTGAAAAGTACCACGCGGCCAACCGATCATCGCAGAGAAACGTACCGAGAGATTGGACGAAAGAGACAAGGACAATCGATTGTAAGAAAACGCCGGAAAAAACAACCGGCGCTAACTAATAAATGAGAACGTGTCAAAGTCGAGCCAAAGTAGCATGTCGGATTTGCATGCAATTGTGCCGGTTGAATTCGCTGCCGCAGAGAGAAGAGGCTTCCAATTGAGCTGCCGAAAACGAAAATAGGACCCAAACACCGCCGCGGCGCAATAATCCCCGACCTAGCATCATATCTGCTTCATTTTTTAAGTAGCCTACTTGGCTGGTTCGTCTTGTTCGCGGGCCCTGCCAGCCAGCCAGCCTAGGCCCGTCGAAGACGACATTAACGACGAGGCGAGGAACAGCGAAAAGGCGAGCGTGAAAAATACTATTGCCGGCGACAGACTCTATTTATCAACGTTTAAAGATGCGGCCTGGCAAAATTTACATTTAAGTCGTCCGCTGAAGTTCTCAGAATTTATATGCGCATACACACACACACACACACGCGCCTACAGCATAAACACACACATACAATGTACACACAAACACCCGCTTCCGCTACATGGGGAAGCGCGATAAAGTTGCACTTATCCTCCGAAAAATACATTTCAGTTTCGCTATAGGTGAATCTGCCCACCTTCAGCGACGCTGTCGCGTTCGATGGGAATTTCATCAGCCACGGGGTGCTGCCGAAGAAATGTATATATATATATATATATATATATATATATGTGTGTGTGTCTATTCACACACGCATACACAAACACAATGTGTATATATATATTTATGTATATATATATATATATATATATATATATATATGTATGTATAATATATTAGCGATAAAAGGGGCTAAAAAATTCGCTGTGAGGCGGAAAATTAATTTGGAAACAGTGGGCCAACGGTCCCTTTCGAGTCGTCTCTTCTCGGCGCACATCCATTATCAGATTTAACGCTAGTTGGAAATCCTCGGCACGGCAACAAACTCAATCCAGACGTAATCGTTAATCTACGATACGGCGCACTTAAGCTGGAACGCGAGCTATCCGCGACTATTTCTTCATTCGTTCGTAAACGATGGCGAATAGTCCTGGCAACATTATCATTAGAGCAGCAGCTCGAAGAACGGGCAACATATTTTGCCGGCATCGTTTCATTCTTTATAAGACTTAATTCCTATTTCGTATAATTCAACAAACTACGCTGGGACCCGATCGTTCTTCAATAATTGCGTCTAACTTCATCAAGTCGGGCTTCTCGCACCGATTACGATCATCGATGCGAAGAAATTTTATCCGCTATAGGTCGGATAATATTTTCGGTTTCGTGAAATTGATGAGATTTTCGCTTGCCACTCCGGCTTTCTAGACTAAGCTGTACTGGATACTCTGCCTGTGCCCGATATTTACAGGTCCGATATGATTTAATTAATTAGTAGCGCCGATTTTTCGGTTGTTTTTTGTTTTTTTTTGATTTTTTTGTTTTTTTTTTTTTTTTTTTTTTTACGAAAATTATAAACCGAACAAGTGTGCATTTAAGCGTGAAACGTTGTAATCCGTTTTTCGCGGTAAACGATATTTTCTGAGTGCGCGATGTTCTTACGTTCTCTGAATAATTCAATAAATATCAGGCATACTTCGGAGGAAAGTACTGAAGCGTACCTTTTTTTTCTACGCAAAAAAAAAAAAATATAAGTTGCGAATACCGGTGTCTATATCTTTTAATATGTTTATAAAATATTATTAAACAATGTACACAGGCGTGTAATTACAATATAAAAATACATTAATTCTTAAAATTATTCTGGCATGTTCCATAATCACGGTTAAATATATTAATCGAAATGCACAAAGTAACAAATAATATTCGTCAACAATTAAATGATAAATGTCGATAATTTAAATAAATATAAATTCAAGTATAAAAATATAAAATTCAAATGGACGGAGAACATTATTATTGTAACTCTTTAATATCGTGCAGTATTAACTAGTGCTGCATTCCTAGGTATATCTTGATGTTTTTTATTTTTCCCGAAGCGTAGCTGGATTAATAATATATACCTCTATACAAATAAGCCATATTGTTTATTTATTATTCCACATGTTCAATATATTATTGGTTACGTGTTCAGAGCGACCAAAAGAGACCGCGGAGGTCATATCCTGGAAATTCAAGAAATTACATAATTTATAAGAGAACCGTAACCAGTTCATTGTATATAGTAGTACATTCTGATATATTACTACAATGAACTGGTTACTACGGTTCTCTTATAAATTATGTAATTTCTAAATTCATTATTATTTACTTTAAACACTTGATATTTCTATATTAACATTTAACGGTATACACAATATTATAAAAACGTAATTTAATGCAAAATGCCTAGGCGGTATATAATTTTTAGATGAATGGAGGCGTACTCACATCCGGTTTAATAGTTTTAATAAAACACATCGTTGTTGTCTAAATGCTCGATATGGTTTTGGTTTGAACATAAAATATCAACGATTAAACATGAGTACGCTTCTAGTCTTGTACTATCATTTCTAGCAGTTTTAATAAAATAACCTGGCCGCTCTAGTTCGTATATAATAATAATAATAATAGTAATACAAATGTCTGAACACGGTCATCCAAGTCGAATATAATAATAATAATAATAATAAAAAGAGTCCGATAGTCGCTCTGAACACCATTATTGGTGGGTCGCTCTGAACACGACAGCCAATATGTTTCCATTTTTGGAATTTCATTAGGTATCTTCTCAAACAAATACACAAGTATAAAATCATCCAAATTCACTATTTTTTTTTTTTTTTTTTCTCTTTACTCTCTCTCTTTATATATATATATATATATATATATATATATATATACATATATATACGTATATTCTGCCATGTGATCTTGTTATTATCCTACTTTTTGGTTAAAGAGGTAAATTTTCTTAGTATTTTCTAAAAGTTTGTAATAATGAAATAATGAAACAGGGACGAGGAAAAAAATAATTTTTTTTCTGATTCACAAGAACCGTTAAAATTAGTTCCAGAAAAAATACAGGAAAATAATAAATTATACTGAACCGTTCTCTTTCTTATAATACACGTAGAAATGACCTAAGTGACTAAATGTATCCGTGAAAGCAAATCTTAAATTATCATACCCACTGCCTGAAAAACGCATAACATCGATATCGAATATATTTTATTATTCCATTAACAAAATTCAGATTTTAAGTAATTATTTTGTTAAGTGTTATTTTTTTTGTACAATCTGAAAAACCTAGATTTCATTGGGCACAGATTTTAATAAATCAAGCATACGCATATATATTCAAAATTTTTACATTTCGTGAATAGGCGAATGTTAAAATTCTGTTTCATAATAAAATGAACTACTTTTATTGGAACCCTATATATATATATGTGTATACGTATATGTATATCCGTATTTGTACGTAAATGTATATATATATATATATATATATATATATATATATATATATATATAAGTGTTTGTGTACTTTTTTAAACACACCCAAAAAAAAATTTCGCCAAAGGTTCCAAAATGAAACGTTGCACGTCTAAATTAATAGTTCTGCATGCATAAATTGTTAATATGTTTTTTTTTTATTCTTTTTATTATTATTATTATTATTATTATTATTATTATTATTATTATTTGTTTACTACAAAAATTTAAAGTGCATTCGATAAATCATCAGAATAAAATTTCCGTTTTAATTGGTTAACCTATTAAAAACGCAATATATATTATAAATAAACATTTTTATAATATATAATATCGCGGTCCAACGTCGTTAGCCTATTCTTAACTATAGAATTCCTGCCTACTATGAATCCTATCAGAAATGGGCAGCGAACGGTGACAGGGTTGGGGAGAGAAAGAATCGAAGAAAGACGGCTGAAGGATTTTCGATCGAAAGGTCAGTCGGTGTTTCAATTTCATGTAGGTCACTGCAAAGCCACTGAAAAAGTTACCCACTGTAAAAAATAGTTAACTTGTCTTACTGAACTATTCATATTTTAAATTACGTTATTGTGAAGTTCGGATAAAGCATTACTCCGGAGTTCGCAATTGATCCAATTATCATCATAATTTACCTTCCCCAACGATCGTCGTTCAGAACCAGCGGATCGCAAAAATTTGCAGATCAACAGCGGAACACACAACGGATCACAACGGACAACAGGATACGTAGAATTTAAATTATTATTTTTATTATTTCTATAATTATGTATATTGATAACTGTGTATTTCGGCGACCGGTTGATTAAAATTCGTGTAGGTTACTTTACAATATAAAACTTAATAATCATAATAGAGCGTATCTTAATCATAGTTATAATAATCGTAAATTCAATAAATAAAGAAAAATAATAAATTAATAATAATAATAATAATAAATAATAATTTAAGGCGACCACGATATAAAACAAGACCGTGATGGCAAAACGATATGTACAGTTTCATCCGGCAGCCCGGGTGAGGATAAAAATTAAACGGTAACATTTCAACGTTAATTGAGCGAGAGATAGGGAAGAAAGACGGATTAGTGCAATCAGTAAAAAGGCAGAATTGTCTGATAAAATTCGAACCATAACGGCATTATCAATAAAACTTAAGTAATCTTCGGCCGACTAGGCGCGTCGTCACGAGAGCTTTAACCAAGTTGCGGAGCGTTTTCCCGTATTTCGATAAATGCGTCAAATGAGATTTTTTGCGAAATTATACTAGCGCAGAAGAGATTCTTGCGTCCCGATAAGCAAAGCCAGAAGCGACGACATTCAACGGGCACCAGTGAAAATTTGTTTGATAGAATTTATCTCGAACGAAATTTATCTCCTTGAAACGGAATAAATAGAAATTTATTCGATAAAATTTGTCTTGAAGGAAATTTGTCTCTTTGAAATAGGATAAATAAAAAAATTTATTCAAGGATTCACGTAATAGCACCTTCACCGTCATCTATACAAGCTTGAAATAACATTATTTACAAGTTTTCCGTGTCAGAGCAACGGTAATAATATTCAATGTTTCACACTAGTCATGTTAGATTTCTCCCCCAAAATCGGCAAAATTTAGATAAGGAAATAGCAACCTATTTATCGTATTGCTCTCTGCCAATGGATTCGTTTTTTAAAAATATTGTAGTGAATACAGTTCTTCACACACATATATACCTAATATATGTTATATATACATATGCTTGTATAAATACATACACAGTGCGTTCCGTAAGTTGTGGGACTGCCTTTCTAAAATCAATACTACTTGCGCCATTTTCATGAAATTTCGGGAACTAGATCATATAACCCTCTTCTCTCCGCAACCAAAGTTTCGGAACAATCGGATTATTTGCAGCAGCCCAGTAACAGTTCGTGCAAGCTCTCTTGGTACACACGCGGCCATAATTCGTCACGGCCGTTTGAATCTCTTGAAGCAAAATCGTTTCCCCTTTCAGTTCCATTTTCAACTTGGGGAATAGAAAATAATCTGGACGACTCAAATCTGGCGATTACGGGGGATGGTTGAGCACCGGAACCATTTTTCTTGCCAAAAATTGTATGTGTTAATTGCAACGGTATGCGCCGGCGTGTTGTCTTGCAACAAAAAAAGAGACTGATCCTTCCAGAATCGTTCATAATAATTTGTCGAATGATGCTTTTTGGGATACCAGTTAGCTCTTCTACCAATCTGCAGCCTGCACTTCGATGTTCTTTCAAACCAGCTGTGACGTGAGCGATGTTTTCATCCGTTTTCCCTTTGCAAGGCCTCCCGCTTTTCTCTCTTTGTCTTCAAATCGACTCTCCATCCGAGGAAAATCGGTTATACAAACGAAACACGCTGGTACGAGACATTACGGACTCCGAATAGACCACCTTTAACATTTCGAATGTTTCAGTAGCATTTTTAACCGGTTTAAAATGAAACAAAATGTTGCTCCAAATTTTTTTTCATATTAAAATTGTAACCGCGTATCCAAGAGACGCTTGCACGAACTGTTACTGCGTTGCTGCAAACAATCTGATTGTTCCAAAACTTCGGAAATGAGAAGAAGATGGTTGTACAAACCAGTTCCCGAAATTTCATGAAGATTGCGCAATTAATATTAATTTTAGAAAGGTAGTCCCACAACTTACGGGACGCACTGTGTACAAAAACTCCGTCCTTCGGATTTCGCTAAAGTGCAAGCGCCGAGAACCTAGATAGTGGTTCTTCTATAATGCTTGCAGACGTATTGATTACAAGTCATTCTTATAGTAAATGAATTTATTATACCAACGTATTTTCTTTAACCATTAATAGTGGTCTAGAAAAAACGAAGGTTGTGAAATATGAAGAAAATGAAGAAAACGACATAAATATATAAATGTATAACAGGGTCTCTTAGAAACGGTAAACACCTTCGTATACTTAGGAAAGAAATTTACAACGGGGAAAAACAGCCATACGCAGGAAGTCAAAAGAAGAATACAACTCGGATGGATAGCATTTGGTAGAATGAAAAACATTCTAGCGAATCGAGCTAAACTGTTTAACCAGTGCATTATACTAGTGCTGATTTACTGAGCGGAAATCTGGCCTTTAATAAAAGAATTAATGGATAAGATTGGGAAGGCGGAAAGACAAATGGAACGTGTGCTGCTGGGAATAAGGTTAAAGAACAAAATCATGGGGTCTCTGATATACGGAAAAACACAGGGTTCGAGGATATTGTAGCTAAGACAGCAATAAACAAATGAAACTGGGCAGGGGGCATGCAGCGCGAATGGCAGGCGGCAGTTGGACGAAGGAAGTATTGAACTAGCGACCATACAGTGGAAGGCGAAAAAAAGGAAGACCTCCAAGAAGATGGTCAGATGACATAATAAAACAGGCAGGTCATGGATACACGAGGCTCAGGACAGGCAACGGTGGAAAAATTTGAGAGAGGCCTACTCCAAATGTTGGCGTCTGAAGGCTTAACGAAGAAGAAGAAGAAAAAGAATAGTCGTCGAATGTGATGTACGATTATATTTTTTTAAGTGGTCACTTATTACATAACGGCCTCAACGAAAACATATATTTGTGACTACGCGTCATTCTTGCGTCGAGGGCAATACGTAAAAACCGTTATGAAATATGTAACGCTGTTCAGTTTAGTTTTAAAATAAATTACTACGTAAAATAGGCTATCCAGTTTATTGTTATTACCTTAAAAAAAGAAAAAAGAAGAAGTGATGTCTAAAAAAAAAGGGGGGGGGAGGGACACCCGGTAGGAACGAAGTTCCTTTCACTTTTGGTAAATATGCAAGTATAAAGTGTCATTCATAAAGTGTACGATGAAAAATGACACAGTATAAATTCCCGCATAAATTAAAACAAAAACAAAAAGAAACGCGCCAATTTTCAAATTCAATAAAATTTACACGCGTTTAGAATAGAGTTTATACGCTGTTCGAATCTCGATACTCGCACGGACGCACACATCCGTATATAATAGAAAGAGACCGAGTGAAAGAGAAAGAGAAAACCGTGTAAACTGCGCAAAGCTGATGTAACTAAAGAAACTGACGGACAAGAAAAGCGATGGCTGGAACATAATTGATGAAACAGATTGATGAAACGTAGTTAAAAAAACATAACTAGTGGTGATTGAAAACCAACCAAAAATAATTGTAAGTTCACAACTTTTTGTCATACCGTCGTTCGCCGGATTTTAATAAACGCTGTATACCAAATTCTGGTTTATATGTAGTTATACGCGGCCAAAGTAATCGATCATTCGCTTACGCTGCATATTCGCTACTTCTCCATTTATCGCAAGTAGAGTCGGGTTGAGAATGACGTATCCACTTGTCGTACCGTCGTTCGCTGAATGTTAATATACATATAAGGTTTGGCTGTTTTTTTTTGGGAACTTTTTTCATTATGAAATTCTCGGTGATAGCCGGGGAATAACCGATTCGGGTAGGCCAGTCTGTCCGATTAGTCCTTAGCATCGTATTGCTCTAATCATGCCGTTAAAGACGCACGGAGAAGGGGCTCCGTCAGTTATTTCTGCGTAACCGCGATCGGTATTATTGTCGTATTCGATAAACGTAACATCAATAGCTTCGTCTAGGTTTATTTCGACTTAGGCGAAATAATCGATAAGTACCTTGTGTAAATGTCCGGGAATACAACACTAATAAAAATAGAATAATCAACTTTTTCGCCCGCGTTAATTAAGAGACCGTGGCGGCATCCCCTCTTGAGGGCTTTCTGTAACAAATATAGAACATGTTACATTTGGCATTTCTGGTGGCGGGGTGCAGAAACCATTAATAACGTTACAATACATGCATACATACATATATATATATATATAAATAGAAATAAAATTGGAGAGCGCAGCGCAGATAGAAAATGAAAGGAAGAATGCTAAAGGAACAAGCTTAAGCAGAATTTCGCTTAATTGAAACTGTTTGCAATGAATGTGACAGGAAAATGGCTATTCCGAACGACCGATATAATTGGCAGTGGGAACGTATCGTTCTAATTGTGTGCTATTACGAATTGTTTGTATTACTTTTTTCTTTTTTTTTGTATATTTTCGTATTTCTTTGTTTATCGGATACGATACTCTTACAATTAGTGACGTCACAAATCGTCCAATCTGTGTTAAGCGGCTTCTTCAGCATCACGCTCGTCCGTTAAGAAATATCCGCATAATAATAAACTGAACGGAGCAGAGAAGGTTTTACTACCTCGACCGAGCCGGAATATTTCCGAACAAGTGGCAACGGGAATTTAGGTTTTTTAGGTTTCTTAGGTTTTTTCCGTTTGCATCGGCCCGATGGAAATGAAGTGTTTGTCATCTTTTCCAAATAGCCGTTAACATTCTGTCGCGACAAAGGTAGCAGCAATCAATCATTCGCGCCACGTCGAAGACGACAGCGAGCCAGATGTGACGCCGCTGATAATGATGAACTGCGACCCGTCCGCAGAATTGGCGCTCATCAGTCATATTATTAAAATTTGATTTGCCGCTCTCTCCGAAACTCGGAACCCTCTAACCCCTCTATTAATCCGGGGAATCGGAAGCCCGATAATCTCGCCTCATCTTCTCAGCCGAGATATTATAATATTCTTCGCCGCCATATTCCCGACGATTCTTTGCTTTTTTCCAACGTCGTTGTCGCCGCGCGCCCTTCTTCGCAGCCTCGTCGTCTCTTATCGATGAATCGACGTGCAGGCGCGCACCGGGACGGCGAAGCGGCGTTGCCTCGATTAAAAATCTTTTCTTAAGATTGTCGGTCGAATGAAAGGGATAAGAGTCGGCGACGTAATATGCGCCTTATCGGGCGCTGCTAGCGAGACAGATGCAGCCGGCCAACAATAGCCACCGTTCGAAATCCATCTTCATTTTGTTGTCTTCCCGCGCAACTACTGCCACCGGGCTTAGTCGATTCGCCGCCGTATCATGGCGCAGCCGTCTGCAGACGAATAATCTGATTATCCGTTTAAGAAGCGCGCCCATTCCCGGCAGCAGCCGGAAGCGCTGCTGACAGCGAATCCGATAATTTTTCGTACGAATGAAAAATTTCACGACATTCTCGCTTGTGCGGCAACTTTCGGAGGAGCACGATATTTACCGGCTTTAGCAGAGCTCCTCCGGCTTACTGATTTCAGGGGACAATGGATTCTTAGAGATCCACATTGTCGATTATAAATCTGTTAGATACTGCTGCTACGCTGCTGCTTGCTCCGAAGAAGAAGTGTAAACCGAGTTGGTTCAGAGCAGTTCACTGGCATCGGCGTGCAGAACAACGTCAGTCGGCAAGACTTGCCTAATCCGCCCATTGTAATTCGTCTGCTGCGATACGATTTCCCGCGATTAATAAAAAAGAAGCCGGAGGAAGGTGTAAATAAAGAGTTAAAAGGAATACGAAGAAATAACGCGCGTGTAGACTGGAGAAAAAGACTAAAAAAAAAAAAAAAAAGGTAATAATTCTACGCTCAATTCAAAGAGGGTTAAATATTTTAGGAGCTCACTTGTCGAGAAGTCCGTTTTGGTTTGTTTTAAAATTGGTAATTTATTCGAGTTAATTTTTATATTACAATTGTAATACAGACGCATTACACCGCGTAATGCCAACTTGCTCTTATAATAAATAAACCCGGTGGTACATCGAGAAAACTCCACACGGCTCTAACCGAATATGGAGTTGAAGAAATGTGTTTACATTTACATTCAGATGTCACATTCGCTTCTTTATGTAAGTGTATGTACCGGAAATTTTTAATATGTACACATTTGGAAATAGTTTAAACTAAAACTGGCGGTAATCGTTTCGATAAATTAATGAGTTCCAACCTGCTCGATAAACAAACAAGAAAAAAAAAAAAAAAAAAAAAATAGTACGACTGATAGACTACACAAAGTACGTTTTAAAGAAATAAATCCTAAAATAAAATAAACATAAACCAGAGTATTATTCAGGGCATTCGTTTATAGGAGGGTAAGTGTAATTTCAAATGGTGGGCAGCTGTGGATCCACATCGTATCGAACCGTACTAACTCAACTCGATTACCGGAAACGAGTATGAGTGTGTGTGTGTGTGTGTGAAAGTGATAATGTTGTTCTTAACGTAACACTGAGATCGTACCGTGCGGTCTATTTTGACAATCTCTTTACTTCAGTGTCGCGTTACCGGCAAAGCTCGATGCCGAAGAATTAAAACGGATGTAGTAGTACTTTAGACGAAGTTAGCAAGGAAGCTCGAGGAAATACGGTAACACTTTCGACTGATAACCTGCCGCTAGTAGTGGGGACCGATAATGGTAATATTACGGTGAAACCGTGATAATATGTATATATATATATATATATATATATATATTTTTAATAAGTCTAATCGCGTTCGGGAAAGAATTTACACATTCTTGCATCGGTTGCTCTATATAATGTTATCACGGACGATATGTAAAATTAGATCAAAGAGATATGTGCTGTATGCGAGGTTGACGATTGCGTATCGCACACTTAGTCGTATAAGATATCAGATTTCCAGCGAAACTAGGAAATTTATCTTTTCAGGTGAAATGGGTCCAAGAAAAGCGGCCATGTCAATAGTTTCCGCCTGAAGAAATTCGCAGAGAGCGAAAAGAAAAAGATGAATTTAAGTGTATCGTCCGCACAAAGTACCGCAAAACTTCCTTATGTAAGGAATGTGCGATACCGGTGCACATGGGCGTCGTCAGCGGTGAGCAGGAGGGGCAGCTGTCCCCTATCCATAATGGAGCTTTGAAACTTTTTACTCAACTGGTCATGATGAGCATTCATAGGCGCGTAATCATGTTGGAAGACTTTTATAGCAACGTAATAGTAGAACTAATTTGCCAGAACCCACGAAAATTATGTTTTAATTAATATTCTTGTTTAATGAAATATTAAGCCTCTACAACTTATAAATTTTTCATTTTTCCTATAACTCGTATCTGCTTTCTATTATCTTGCTCCCCCCTGGCTCATCGGCCGGCGACGCCCTTGCCGGTGCATTCAAATATTTTACGATGCAAATTTAAAGTATCGATAAAATTAAAGAATACACGAACGTTTGTACTATGAATTATTTAAAAGAAAAAAAAAAAACACGTGTTTTTTAAAAATATAGATGTTATAATACTGTACTTGAATATAAACAAAATAGATTTGCTTTTTAATCTTCTAACGGTACTACTAAAAATGACTCTCTCTCTTCATCGCAAACAATATCTCACGGGGAATTATGGACTTTAGTAGCTTAATATATTTCTCAAATAAAATTTGAAAATTGCTATCAAATTAAAATATTTTTTTTTTGTAAGTTGTTTTTTTTTAATGTTTTGTCGCATTTTTAATAAGTCGCATTTTTAATGAATCTCATTAGCACCGCTATAGTCTTTGTCACTATCAAAAAATAAATAAATTAATAAATTTGAGAAAATGTGTATTATTTAAATTAAAAAACAGCGGTACATTGCATACTAATGTAGTAGCGCGTATATTCATGGGACGACAACGCGATGAATATGTAGTACACGTTGTTAGTAGAAACGTGTTGCTGTTTTAATTTAAATAACGCAAATTTTCCGTTTACCTGTTATTTATTAACTCGAATCGGATACTACCGAACTCGTACAGTATCGGTGACATCTGTCCGTTATCATTCCCCCTTTGTTTTAGCAGTTTATTTCCTCTGCTAAAAGCTTATTAATGCTTTGCTTAAATCTGTTTGACTAGTTGCCGCGATTACTATGCCATCTGCGTTTACGAGATAAGCGATATTTCTTCCTCGAATTTTAATTCCACCTTCGGAACTTCCAAAAGCCTTTACACACAACATGTTTGACATAGCAAAAAGGACAGCAATATCCCGTTGTCTTGAGCCAATTTTAATCACAGTCACCGAAAGACGTTTTTCTCATCTCTTGTTCCAAATACAATGATGAAGCAGTCGGCCGATCAAAAAAAAAAAAAAAAAAAAAAAGGATTAAGATAAAACTCGGAATAAAGTAAAATCCTTCGACGTCGTCATGGGTAAGAGTAATAGACAAATATGAAACGGCACGTCGCAAGAAGTAATAGATTAAAGGGGAAGAAAAACGAACGAAAACTTAAATAAACACAGCACCACAAATTTATGAAGTGAAAAATTATAAATATAGGCGAAACGCATAAATAACACAGTAAAAAGGAGAGAAATAATAAGTTGAGAAATTTAACCATTCGGCGAGCTTATTGATGGAAAAAGTGTGGTTAAACTAACAACAGTCAGGAAAATCATTTTCTCGGCTTAGAGAAAACAGTAAGATATTAAGGAGAAATACGTAGGACCTTCTATCCTATCGCGCATTTACTGATAAGATGCAGCAGTAATAAAAAAGACGAGCAATCGTTAGAGGCATTTTCCTTTGAGGAAAGTCACGCGAAAGTATCGCGCATAACTAAGACGTGAAAAATCGCAGGTGGTTGAAGAAAACGCAAGTTCCAAAACACCTGCTAGAGTCGGTCGATTGGCTACCATAGACCCGAATATTATTCTCTGATAGATTGTTAGGAAATAGTAATTATTTCAAACGGTATCGACGCAAATTTGTATAGGTGTGAATATAGTTACGCAGTAAGGACGACTGACGATTATAAAGCTATCACCGCAGACACAGAATAAAACGGCTGAGGGCGATATGAAAATCCTGTGTTGCGTTTTAGCATTGAGAATTTTATGAATTACATATGAACACTCGATATATTATTATAAATTAAAAATATAGACTATAAAAATTTCGAACTGTTTCGTTTATAATCACAGTCATAATGGTATTGTGAATACACGTTCGTATTCATATAATTAATTTGATAAATATATTATTTGTATATTAAACTGCTTACAATTACGGGTTTTGTAAAATAAAAATTGCTACGCAACAAAGAATAAATTATTTTATTTAACATTTTTTTAAAATGAACAAGCGATCAATTGAAATTTACTCTCCTATAAGTATTACAGAATTACTATCATTCGGGATCCGAGGGGAGTTACCATGGCGGAATTCCAAGGATCAAGTTATTGATGATTACGTCATTCTTAGCTCATATATTTTTTGTTCTACGATTATGTTCCGTTACTCTAGATAAGATAACAAAGGTTTTTTTTTTTTTTTTTTTTTTTTTGGGAACGCCAACCAAGGGCAATGACCCATCATCAAAGAATTACGAAAACAGGATTAAATTTTGATATATAAAGAAATAGAGGAAATGAACTCCGCTAAGATTGGAACAACATCTGGTGAAGGAAAGGAAAGTATGTAGGAAGCACAAAAAGGAGTAGGTAGTTTTAGGTGGAGAAGCTTAGTGTAGAGGAGGGAACGCTGCTGTACAAGAAGAGAGCATTCAAAAAGGATACGATTTGCATCACAAACACAGTCATGATCCGAGGGATGAAAATTACAGTACGGGGAAGAAACAATAGAAAACCGAAAGAGAGACGAAGGAAGACAATTATGGTTGAGACGAAGACGTGTTATGGAGGGAATAACGGAACGACTGAAACCAGGGAAATCAGCAAACCCGGAACGTGATGAAGGAAAAGGTTGCAAGAGTTTGTAAAAGGAATGAGGATTGGAAAAGGAGGTAATGTAGGTATCCGACCATGATTTGAGGTGTGCTCGTTTGGATGGAAAGAGGATATCATTGGCAGGAAATTTATTGACAAATTTGCCGTTATTGGAAGCAGAGCGAGCAAACGAGTCAACTAGGTTGTTGCCTGCGATGCCGCTATGACTGGGAATCCAAAGAAGATCGATTTGAATGGAACGAACTAAGAAGAGATTTGCAATTAAGGAACGAATGGAAAGGATAATGTAGTCGCATGAAGAGGATGGAAAAGGGGAGGATATAGCCTGCAAGACGCTCATGGAATCAGAACAAATAAGGTATTTATTATTATAGGAGGAAAGTGCAATGAACAGAACTGCACGGAGTATTGCATACGATTCTACAGTGAAAATGGAACAGAAGGAAGGAAGTTTATAAAGTTCGTAGTGTGGAAGAGAAGAAATAAGAAAGGAAGCTCCGACCCCCTCATCACTTTTGAAACCATCCGTAAAGAGGACAGACGAAGAAGGAAATAGAGACCTCAAAGCTCCGTTGTACTCGCTTAAAGCGATAGAAGGTGAATATTTAGTATGAGAAGGAAGGAAAAACAAATTAGGAGGATATAAAAAATCTATAAAGCTGAATGTAAAGAACGGGAGTTTATGATATGTGTAGGTAAATGAAGAATAAGGAGCAAGGCGTCGAGAGACATGAGAAAGAATAGGAATCTTCAGGGGAGAAAATCGCCAATTGGCCAGGATGTAGGAATAAGCAGAAACTAATTTAGAAGACTTAATAGGAAGACGTTTTATGAGGAAGCGATCCTCAAGAAAGGATCTACGAATGTGTAAAGGATGAATGTTGGCTTCTGAAAGTACTGCAGGAATGGGGGAGGATTTCAGAACACCGAGGCAAAGACGAAGACATGAATTTTGGACTTTATCGAGTTTGGAAAGAAGATGTTTAGGAGCGCTGCCATAAATGAAGGAACAGTAATCAAGTTTGGAACGAATAGTAGATTTATATAGAATAAGAAGAACACTGGGGTCGCCGCCCCATTTGTGTGGAGAAAGAGCCTTTAATAAATTAGTTCTCTTAAGACAGGAAGTATATAGGTAGGAAATATGTTCGCGAAAGGATAAACGACTGTCTAGGAAAATGCCAAGATAGCAGAAGGACCTAACTAATGGAATAGATAAATTGTTTTAATTAAGGAAGTATTATAGGGACGAAAGGAAAAAACCATACAAACAGATTTAGAGGATGAAATGGTTAGATGGATGTTGGATAGAGCGGATTCAAGCAAGTTCAACGAATTATTGAGTTCATCTTTAGCAGAGAGGATGGAAGTTGAGAAGTAATAAATAAGAATATCATCCGCGAAAAGGAGTGTAGAGGCTGTGACGGGAAGAGAAGCTATTTCAAGCGAATAGATATTAAAAAGAGTAGGACTCAAACATGACCCTTGAGGAAGGCCACGGAATACACATCTAGAGCCAGAGAAGGAAGGAGTGGAAAGATAAATGGTTCTACTTTGAAAGAGCTGAATTATCAGGGAAGAAAGTTGAACAGGAATGCCAATAGAAATCATCTTATTTTTAAGGGATGGAAGATGAACCTTATCGAAAGCAGAAACTACATCAACAAAGGCAGCGATCGTGTATTTTCTTTCGAAAAGAGCTTTATATATGTCAGAAAGAAAAAGGCTGATGCAGTCAGAAAGACCAAGACCAGGACGAAAACCGAACATATTGTAGGAGACGAGATTATTATGTTCCAGCCACCAAATAAGGCGCCGGTTTAGCAAAGGTTAAATGCTGATACAATTGCTAGTTTGTTTCCTTTTTTTTTTTTTTTTTTTTAAAAAAAGATCTTTCTAAGAGAAGTTTAGAAGGAAAAAGATTGATGGTCGAGAGGGCTTGTCCGCTTGCGAGGTCCGAAGGGCAGAGTTTATACATTTATACACATTACATATACATACAATTTTTGTTCGTAATGTATTAATATGAGATACATACGTCATATAGTCGTGTATTCCTGTTTTGTTTTTGTTTTTTTTTCAGTTTATTACGTATGAAAAACTATTTTTATAAATGAAATTTGCTCCATATAAGTATTATACTATAAGCCAAGAGAAGTTGTTCAGGCCAAAAAAAAAAAAAAGAGAAACATGTCGCACAATTTACCCTCGACTGAGATTATAACTAATATTATGCATAATATTACTAGTCCGCGATGTGTTTTTTATTTTTTTATTTTTCAGTTCATCAACTACGGAACTTCAGGGAGACTAATAATCTGCTCACTTCCCGCAGGTAAAGTGATGCAGATCAACGCCTCAGTGTTTGGCTTTTTTAGTTCGTGCTACTACGAACAGTGTTGTCATTGTTTTTAGTTCATTGCTAGTTTATTCGCTATACGATGGACTATCGATAAAATTCAACTTTATAATGTAAGACACAATTTTAGAACGAATATGTATGGAATTATTGACCGTTAGTTTTAAAAAAGTAATTATACAATTTGCGATTAAATTATTCTACATTGGGTGAAATATTTAATTTAATAATTTGTATTTATTCTTTAATATTAAATAAATCAGCGGTAAATTTTTACTATGCGCGACATCGCTACTTCATACTCCAGTTTAGTCATTTGTCGAATCCATTAATTTTTTTATTTTACATCTTACTGAAAATTAAATAAAAATACAAAAATGGTGATTTAAAAATTGTAACTTTGATTTTTGTTGTTTTTCTTTTTTTTATTTTATTTTTAGTGAAAATCCCACGCGTAAGAAATTTGGTTTTTAGTTTATTTTTTTTCTTTCTTTTATTTAAAATTACATATTTATTTAAATTGGATGTCGGGTATAAATAATTTGATTTACTGGCCCCGCTAGCCCCATTTAAAAAAAAAAAAATACTCGAACATATTTTTAGATTCCTCCATTCCACAATATTTCGTTTTTCATTGCAATGGCCAAAAATTATTTTACCTCACATATTAATGAACACGTCATTCTTGCGTATAGATAATATGAATGCCACGCGAAATTGTCCGATTTTTACACAAATTTTTAACGACATCGTTATGAGAAATCGAGATTTTCGGGTTGGTTTGAAAGAAAAAATTGAAAAAAGAAAAATACCTCCATCTAACGGGCTCTGACGGCTAAGACGCACTGTGGGGGTATTATCTGCAGTTTTAACATATATTTACATTCGGCATTAGCGATTATTCGATAGGGCCAAATGAATTTCAACCTGATTTTCGGAAAACGGGATATTTTAAAAATTGCGATAAACTCTGTTACACGCTTTCAAGGCAGCACATATCTGGAGATGGTACGGCTAAAGAAATTCCTGAAAATATCGAACATTCGACCAGTGTGACAATAGCTGAACGACGAACAGTTGAAAACAAGAAAACTGTCAGAACCGTATACATAACGGCTACTTGCGTAGAATGTTTATCTTTTTATGTCAGCTTCGGCCCTACAAGTTGAGCAGTCACCGGCACTCGTAAATACGCCGCATTCGCTCCGCATTTTATTGTTAGTTTTATTTTATTAACGATTTCCTCGCCCCCCCCTGTTCGGCGCATTTTATCCTACCGAGAATAATGTTTCACATTTTTTTTGGTTTTCCTGCCGGGCCCAGTTATCATCCATTTTCATAATTCCTAATTTATCATCTTATTCTTAATTTTCCCTCTTCCTTATCG
Organism: Icerya purchasi; assembly: GCA_039619475.1. NCBI lineage: Eukaryota > Metazoa > Arthropoda > Insecta > Hemiptera > Monophlebidae > Icerya > Icerya purchasi. Next base: position 347,750,757 of record CM077116.1, on the reverse strand, counting down.
TATTTTTATTTCTCTACAAGGAACGCGACTTTAGACGGGAATAATTTTAATCCTCGCGAGACCAATCCGTTAAATATCTCTCGGCGCGCTAAGAAATTTATATGCACCCGCGCCGAGTTGCGGTGTGGTGTAATTTTTGCTTTACGCTTTTCGGAAGCGGGCGTCATTTGTGCGATTAGTGACAAATACTGTAAGAAAAAAAAAAAGAAAGAAAGATGATTACGAAACTTTTGAAGACCCGATGAAAGTGAAAATTTTCTAACAAGTTCTTAAAAGGAGAGTATCTGATCAATGTTTTAAGTTCAGTTGTACGATTTGCTCCATAGCTCATTTGTTGTGGCCATGCTTGCGTTTCGTCACAAGAACGGTTCGACGAAAGTTCGCTGTCGGCCTCCATAACAAGCGGATGACTAAAGATATTTTTCTCCTCTTAATACACCGTTAATTTTCTAAGCAAATCGTGTTTTACACTTTCTCTTTTTTACCAAAGCGAAATTGGTATTCGATTAATTCAGAAAATTTTCTTCTAGAAGTATTAAAATTCACTTTTAAATTTTGTGCGAGATTTTGTAATGAAGATTCGAAATTTAAGTTAAAAAATAAAAGGAGATATGAAACCGAATGATATTTTTTATTAAACCGAATTGTAAACGAATTATATGGTACATAACCAATGAGCTACAGGTGATTAAGTAAATCCCGTACCCTTGACAGAGGTTAAGGTGTTCATAACGTGTACTAGGCCCTATCGTACTGATGGGGGGGGGATACTTTCTCATGGCCGTGTTTACGCTCCCAGCTTTTTCTCTGGTACACGATGATTATTTCAAGTTGGGTAAACTTGAGAGCAACATGGATCTGAAACGAGACAAGTCTCCAATCTGCAACGGCAGCTTACCTGCGCACACACTATTAGGAAGATTAAATTTAAATGCTTTTTTGTATGCCGACTACTTTCTGAACTTATGTGTATATCATTTTGTAAGCGTACGTTATCTATTCGTGATTTAAGTAGTACATTATTTTTTCTCCGTTTTTATTCGATGGTACGAATAATAATATTTTATATAACTCGTAATTTAATTGTAACGGTCACAATTAAGAAGGCTCGAACGGTTTAAACATTTTATAAAACTAACTCTGATGCATTCATGGTGGAAAAAAATAACCACCTGAAATATTTCGAAAAAAAAAAACAAACAAAAACAAAACAAAACAAAAAAAAAACGAAACACTGTCTGGTTACGTCAGATCGGTAAACTACACTAATCAGCGGCGGATCCACGGGAGCAATAGGGGCATCCCCCCCGAAAAGAACCAAAGTTTTTATGAAAAAACTCGTTATAACAGAGAAACTTAATTTATGCTATAAAAGATTTGTATGAATTTTTATACTTATGGATTTTAATAATTAATATTTAATACTATTTTCTAGTAAAACTAATTTTTTTATTCTATTTTAAACACAACTGTCGTCGATCTTTTGCCATTTTTATTTATTTTTAATTTTTATTTTGTAATTTTAATTAAAAATAGTGGTTCAATGAGAAATATATATTGTATATTTAAAGTTGCTCACGAACAAAGAGAATTCGGATCGGATTACTAACAAAAATGAAAAAGAAGTAAAGTTCTAATAAAAATACTATCTTTCTTACTATTTCTAAACTACCCATATTTAAGGTATAATTTTATGATTTCGTTTTATTTTTCACCCCTAGAAATAAAACAAAAGTTAAATTAAAACAAAAGTTAAATTAAAACAAAAGTTAAATTAAAAATTGTAATAATTATGTATTTCTAAAACATTTTTATGAATTTATATAAAGGCCGCTATTTGATTTTCTTTATGAAGCAAGGCTTATTTCCTAAATCTACTGCCTACCGTAGAAGATTTTACGTAATTATATAATTCCCCCACTAAAAAAAAAATGTCCTTCTAGATCTGCCCCTGATACTAATAAATGTAGTTGATCACAAACAATAAGTAGGTTAATGTTTAATATTTCGGTTAATCGGTTGTTGTTATCTGTGCGTTCATTTTACTTTGTACACATCATTTCGATAATTCCGATTGATGTAATTCGATGGAACCTCCCCGGATTAATAGTGCGTCTTCACTGTAGCCAATAGCAGCAAGGAATAGCTTCATCTCTAATAGTTATGATTCTTCGCATTCTACTCTTGTATTACTCCTCAACAAAGCAAAGAAGCAAGCTAAAGCGTATGAAAACGCAAAGGCCACTTATCAGCACTTCAAAATGGTGTAGACCGCTGCAGCCGAGCAAAAAAATTATTACACAGTCATTCTTCGCTGACAAGGAAAATATTAGCACGAGTAGCACGGGTGAATATTACCATCTTCCATCGGAAAAAAGTAATTTTCACCAGACACTAATTACCGAATACGCTCGTTAAAACTAACTTCAGTATTAAAAACTTTCGCTAAACAACTTCGCAGTATTCGTCAGCAGTTCGGACAATTTCGACGCTGTCATTGATTGTCCCAAAACTTGAAATGCCCCCCCCCCCCCTTCACAAATTTACCTCGTGATCGTAAATCGTTAAAAGTCGTCTTAAAAGGGCTGTCTCCCTCATCCAGTCAAGCTGATGTCGAATCAGAACTAAAAAGTTAAAGTCAAACTGTTATTTCTGTAACACGAGTCACACACAACAAAAAAAACCAACTAAACGACATGGTGTCTGCCTATTTTTCTCGCTTCTTTTCTATCTACTACAAATAATATTAACGAAATTTTAAAAAGTTTACTTCATTTTTTAATTAGAACGTCAGAAATGTTCTTGCAAAAATACTTTTAATGCTACAAATGTCAGATGTTCAGTCACCCCTCTCAAGCTGCCACTTACCTCAGCGTAGCATTAGCCTTGGCCTCTCTAACAGCTTCTGTAGTTATTCCGGCATATTAAAAAACTGTGACCGGAATTATGCTCAAACTCTAGTGATTGAGCTTTATTCCAATACACAGTAAGATCTAAAACTAACAAAAAATGCGCCAATTACGGCACGCACATTCTGTGCATAATACTATCCTTCCACTAAATACAGTTGGCAAAAAATATAATAGCCATGCACAAGCAGTCACCTGTGTTACTACTTCTTCGCAGTCCTCAAGAAACTGAAAAAGCTGATAGTGTTCGGATTTTCATCTTCAACTTAATTAAGGAATTCAATTTAGATTTGAAGCAATTAAAGATTAGGTGAAATAATAATTTAGGTGTAAGTTCGAAAGTAATAACTGTATTAGAAACTGTTTTTTTTTCTTTTCATTTATGAAATTCCATTTGTTTTTTTCATCACAGATTTCTAACCTAATCGTTACATTTTTATTCGTATTTTTTTTTTTTTTTTTTGTGTACTTCTTCCTAGTAAAATTGTACTTTTTATGATATAAAGTGATTCGTCGATACGCTAGTATACTTAAAGCTAATGTTATAGTGTGGTATAATTAGTGCAAATATATTTCTTTCTTAGAACAAAAAAAGCGAAGCAGAGATTCACATTTACAGATTTATTTCATCTGTTCTATTATTTAATTTCATGTAAAAATGAATTTAAAAAAAAAAAAAAAAAAACAACTTAAAATTACGTTCTATTCTCTTTGATAGCTGGATTCAATTTGGTCTAAAGAATTGATTCTTTAAATCTAACGTCATTTATTATAGAGGTCCTGTTTATTTTATAAAGAAGCGAAGGGAAAGAAGTTTTGGACTATTTTCTTGAAGTACCTAAATGAAATTAATATTCTTTAGGAGAACAGGTTTTAGACGTTAATGTTGAAGCCGCAAAGTTTTCATTTAAGCCATATCGAGCGCAACGCAATATATGCATATATATTTTTTAAATACCGCTAATAGAACCACAAACAGCGCTGATAATAAAAAAACGAAAAAAAAGAAAATCTCTTAACGCTCGCAGTGAGGTCATTAGATTGTGTGACTAACAACTAAGAAGGAATCTTCACATTTGAATAATATTAATACCGCTGGATGATCTGCTACTAATATGGTTTTGGCGATTGCTAATCACGACATTGTTTTTTATTAATCAAAATGAGTCCGACTGTAAGTGAAAAGAGTCTTCCCCATAGCTAACACAGTATAATTTTCATAGACAGTGATATGTTTAAATCGGTATGAAACGTTAAATTCGGAACATATTTCGACAGTGATCGAGAAAATGTTTTTACCCATTGAAAGGGCTACTCCATACAGTTCTACTTCGTATCTTCGAATTGGAACTACAACTATTAAATAAATATTTCTTAAAACGGGCTTAGTTGGCATACTTTGTCCTAGCCGTATGAATACACGTGCCATGCAATCCTGCCCAGTAGTGGCGAATGGTACTTCTAGTCATGAAGCCAAGTACTAAAGCAAATTGAAAAAGAATAAAATCCTCTAATAGTTCTCTAGCAACAGAGACTAACTTGACTAAAAAGGGACCGTTTTTCGCTGCCGATAGAAACCTGAGAAGTTGATGCGAAGAAAAATGCTTAATGTGTAAAACTCTAATTCCATTAGTGTCCAGTGGTAATAGTTGAATTCCGATATTTGGTCATCTGTTCGTTTTTCTTGTTTTGCCAGATGTTGTGAGTACTTCGACGATATCAGCGAGTCCCTAAGAGCGAATTGAGAAACACACATACACAACAACAGCCTAAGCAGGCAAACAGATCAAAGTGTTTAACAAAACTGTTCCGAGTGAGCTATATATGCGCGTTGTCCATTGCACATTTTTCTCTGTGCAAACTATCGAAATTAGATCGGTAATTTAGGAAAGTTTATTAACATCAGTAGTATTCCCTTTTAAACAGATTTCTTAATGCGATTGTGATTTTCTTCTAAAAAGTATATTTTAACTTTACACAAGACCATGGGCGTCGCCAGCGGGGGGCCCCCCTGGAGCCTTAAAACTTTTTAATCATTCATAGGCGCGTAATCATGGAAAATTTCACGAAAATTATGTTTCAATTAAGATTTTATTCTTGTTTAATAAAATATTAAGACTTTACAACTTATAAATTTTATTTTTCCTAGAACTCATATCCTCTTTCCATCATCTTGCCCCCCCCCCCACACTCATCGGCTGACGACGCCCTTGCACATGACAAAGGCGTTGTATATATTTCACTTTGTAGTCCTTAAAGTAAATGTTTTTAAATTAATTTTGTATTATTCCTTTTTATTTATTTATTTATTTATTTATTTATTTACTTATTTATTTAGTTATTTAGTTATGTTTGTTTTTAAGCTAATTTTGTATTATTCCTTTTTATTGTTTACATAAATTATTTCCTTTATCAAAATTTAAATATTAATTTTACATGAATTAAATTTTTTATTTTTTAACGTCTTAATTTTTGCTTGTGTAATAGTGCATGCAATTGTATGTCAAATTCCATCTCAACATTTTTAGAGAAGTATTGAAGAGAAAAAATCAAGATTTACCACTGCGCGTCGTGTACTTGACGACCACAACTTATTTGCGGAATGATTTCATTGATTTTTAACTTAGAGATTACTCGTTTGAAGAGATTGTGGCGATACGTTAACATTTTGTCCACTGAACATAGAGTTCTGCTCACTTTTATATCGTCATACTTGGGCACTTTGAATTCGAATTGGATGTGCGAATAACGATATTATCGCTTTGTACGGCTCTCATTGATTACTAGCCAGTAGGTCTCCGATATAATCCGAATGTAATAATGGGCGGCATCGAGCAATTTGTTGCATTTTTCGAGAACGCATCATTGAATACAAAAGTCCTTTTTGACAAATTCGATTTGAAGAACGCCCGAAAAAATTCGTAGAAATATTAATTTACACTCGCTTTAAGAATAATGAAAATTTGAAAAATTATAAAAACCAAAATAATAGAAAATTGAAAATAATGAAATTTTTACAGATAATCTAAAATTAGTTCTGTTACACACATCGGCATTAATCGAAAAGTTAATACAAACACGATTAAGAGTCAAAAATGCAACCCGTTAGTTCTAAAAATATACCACTACTTGTACGAATTGCATCTAATGAATAGTCACGTGTCGCTGCTGTGGGTTCCTGGGCACATTGGAGTGCCCGGTAATGAGTGGGTCGACGGAGCAGCATATTCTGCTTTGCTCTCGCCAATGTCAGAGGACGCGGAGCTACCGTCATCAATTGCATATACATTCTTAAAGGCGTGCGAAAACCAGTGGAGAACTGAATGGGCAGCTGCTACAACATTCCTAAGAACCATTAAGCCCACAGTTGAATCATGGTGGCCACCGGAAGGAACATCCCGATAGGCTGCAAATTGGCCACACATCGCTATTTCGCACAAACATATTAAAACGCCGCCTCCGGTTACTTAGACAACCGTACCGACAGTTTTTCACATATTGCTTACCCGTCAAAAGTTTACTATGTTGCGGAAGCAACTTGGCCTACTCAGAAATATAGAGCAGACTCTCTCAAATGTGGTAATTTCCATCAACAGGATTATTGCCTTTAATAAAATGAGCGGCTTAACTCGACATATTTAAATTCCCCCCCCCCCCCCCCCCATTGTTTGTGCTGTAATGACCATTTACACACAGCGCATACAATTTAAGATTTTTGTAATAATCGAGATATGCTCTGCTGCTGAATATTTTTATTCAATTCTGAAATTTCTAAAGCAGTATTTTTGACTATTATTTATAATGGAATTACCCAGTTTACAGAATATCTTCTCGATTTCACGTAGATAATGCAATCTAATTTAATGTTTCTATAGTTAAGAATGTTGCTTAAAGAGAAACATATATTTTAAACGGGGGGGGGGATAAAAGTAAACTTTTCATTTCAAATTTTTTCCGGCGTATCAAAAGGAAGGTATGTTTCAAAAATTAAATTTACCATTGCCTTTAAATGTTTCTAAACTAGCAAATCGATAAATAGTTAATATTTTCCGAATCACGGAGTATTTTTATAAAAATTTCGTCGATAAGTTATATAAATTTAACGACTTCAAATATCTGTCGACATGTTAGTGCACAATATTTTTCATCGCACTTCCGTTTCACTTAAAAACCACCGAGTGTCGTCGTGCTATATTTTCCTCTAATGGATGTTTCATAATACGTTTCATTTCTCCTACGCAACCATTTACGAAGATTAATATAATCTCATTTATGATGTTCTCGCATAATTTAACGCTGGCGGCGAATCGTGGCTTTTGCTCGAAACGTGTGGCAGACTCTCATCTGTCTTGAAGAAATATTCAGTTAGCATAAATTTTGCGATGATTCTGTACTATAGGTACTCGCCGAAGACGTTTACGCAAATTCGGGAAACTAACTGTTCGTTTCGGCTAAAATAATTCTCCCTATTACAGTTCCCAATGTGTAAAACCTTGAGCGAATTTGGAAAAAAAACTAAAAAAAAAACTAAAAAAAAAGCTAAAAAAACCAGCGGAAATTAATTGAAATTTGTCCGATGTTGCGTTCGATAAAAAAAAAACCTACTGTGTTTCGAAAAAAAAAATTAACGACTGACATTCGATTTGTGATGGTTAGAAAAATTGTTTACTTCTTAACATCGGAACAATTTGAATATTTAAAAGAAATACACCATTTTTATGATAAATCTGCTAGTTCTGTATCGAGATGTCTCTCTAAACTCGGTTACACGTGTCATTTATATTTTTGTAGTAGGCGTGTGATTTTGTTTCACTTAAAAATACTGTTGATCACTGGAAAACGAAGTGGAAGTTGATTCTTCGAAATAACTAATATCGAAACTAGATTACAAAAATATCGAAACAAGAACTGTTCACAGTACGGCAACACCAGCAAGAGTTTTAAACATACAACTAGCGAACTTAATGAACAGTCATTTTGTAGCACGTGCATCTCTATCTATGTATATCGACTAAGGCCATTAATTCAAATACTCCTATGTAGAATTCTTGACGAGCCTATAAATGTAATAAAACGTCATTCGTTTAGTCCTTTAACGGTACAGAAAAGTAATTATGTTTACGAAGAGCTGTTTTAGTCTCTTATAGTATTTCAAATACGAAACTTTTTATTCCATTTCGGCTGTATTTTAATTGACGCAGCCTAATTAACTTTACACATATTTAGCCTTGAAATACAAAAAAAAAGGAGAAACGAGCGTCAGTTAATTTTTCCGGCATGTTAGCCTTCAAAAGTGCTACTTCAAAGATCAGAATAAAGGAAAAAAGCAAGAATAATCTGAGTTTGCAGTTAGGAGAAAATTAAAGAACTCGTAAAAATGAACGAACGAAAACCAAACAATAACATGCACGAGCGACTAGACAAAACCGCATCACTGAAATATCGCGACTACGTATCTCGTTATTGTACGTACATTAAATTCCGGGATAAATAGCGTTGACATCTGGAATAGGTTTAAGGGTATTTCAGGTTTTGTTCCGTTTATGCGACACTACATCCTCGACGTGGCACGTTACAGCCGTTTTGCAATTTTCTCCGCAAATTTGAAATTTGTCGACTGCCTTCTGAAATGCGGTTGCGATTACACTTTAGCCGCACCGGCAGTAGGCAGACTGCACTTAATAGATGCCTAAGCGTGATGTTACAACACTTTGTTGCAGCCTACAGCCTTTTCTCGCTGAACAAGAGAACACCGATTTCAGCGACTCTGAGACATGTCGCTGCAAATTAACGCACATTTCCAGTTTCAGCGTTTATTTATTCGTATCTAACTTTAAAAGCATCAGTAATATTACGAAATTGTACACGCTTGCTTTTCGCTAATGGATTCTTTTTGTAAAATTGTTGTTAAAGCGATTTTTACCTGTTTCAATATATTCAATTCTGTCACTTATCGATATTGTTATAACGATTTTTTCCACTATTATTTTTTCCATTATTCTTTTTTTAATAAAACCATAAAAATCGTTGTTCATTTTGTTTTCTTCGTATTGTTCCGCGATGAGTAATTTTTAATTATCTTTAATCCGAATCCGGATAATAATAAATTATTTATTAAGCCTCGTAACAGGGCGTGCTAATAAAAATGTCTAAAGTTCGCTCTCTTCTTCCAAGTCGTTAGCAGAATCATTGAAGACAATTTTAGTTAGTTCAATTGAAGAAAAAACAAAACCAAAAAAAACAACAAAACAACCGTTTATACGTTATTACTGCACGTAACTAACTGCTATATCTCTTTAAGGAAAAATCGAAAGTTGTTTTTGTCGTCTGACAATAAAACTCTATTATATAAAATAGTAGTAGCTCTAAAACCGATTTGGCTGTACGGTATACAACTATGAGACTGCGCAGAAACATCTGATTTACAGAAAATACAACGATGTCAAAATAGGGTACTGAGGAGAACCATTACTGCAGCCCTCTGGTACGTCTCAAATTATACTCTCCATAATGACATGTTTGTGGAGGATGAAATCAAAAAACAAGCAAATAAACATGTCGCCCGATTCGGCATTCATATAAATCTACTTGCTACCAATTTTCTGGATAATTCCGGTGAAATACACAGACTGTGGCGAAATAAGCCTTTAGACCTTGTCCAGCCATTATAAAGTTCAGAGCCTCCACAAAACATTCTTTATCACATTAAATTAATCGCTAAATGATCACTATAAAAAGTTAGTCAGTTGTGATGAAATAATTTAAAGAAAAAAATTTAAAACGGACTGGTAGCAGAGGGTTCTGAAAAGTTTATATGGGTACATCACTCTGCTTAAGGCTTACTTTGTTTCTGATGATATGTGGGAGATAGATATTAAATGGTTTATGCTTAAATAGTCATAAATGAATAATGACATAGAAACTAAGTATGTAATGTTTATTTATTAAATAAATATACTCGTGCGTATTTATTTTGGGAACCCACCGACAAGTCAACTGACTTGGTGGGAACTAAGGTATCGCACATGGTTAAAAAAAAAAAAAAAATGTTTGACACTGCGAATCCATGGTTAGCAGCAGATGGACCCGAACTAGAATGAGGCGGACGTTTCTTTGAAACTGCTGTCATATACACATAACGAAATGAACTATATTAGCATATGGGTTTTTTTCGGAAAATTGGCTTGCGACTAAACTAGCTTAGTTTTCAGCGTTGACGAGACGTTTGCATGCGTTAACTATACGGAGCTGGAACACGGCAGTGATGAAATAGTTTGAATAAACCATCCCCGAATGCGCTGATGTTACGCGTTTAAACATAAAACAAAACGAACATTAAAACATGCACATTAGGATCATATAAATACACGCCGACCGTCGCAATGTTCAAGAACTAATTTGACGTAGATTTATAATTTTTGATGATTACACTTTTAATGTTTAATTTCGATTATAACATAATTCGTTGAAAGCGTTATTTCTTTTTTACTTGTCAAATGAATCGGTAGAAAATATACATTTTTTTTTTTGAATTAATAATAATATATTTAATTATTATTGCATGAAGAAGTGTTTTTTTCCCCATTAATTCATTTGATGAAATATAATTCGTACACACTAGTTTATTTCATCATGGAAAATCAGAAAACAGTATTGCATAATGTTCACGTGATATTTTAATAGTAATACGGCATTGTCGATGTCGGCGAAGACGTTGGTGCACTTCAGAATTGCGTACGTTCGATGATAGAACGAAATAGCTTTGATGGGACAAGAGCGGACGACGGGATATCAGCGGTTAAATGGGACTAGAAAAATGTGATAAATGGGTGTGTCTGTATGTGAGAGTCGATACATCGGTATATACTTTTAGAATTTTCAGTTTATTTTGCATACAATTTGGTAAACTGTAGTCGAAATGTTACACGTTAACTGGACAAAACGCGTAACTTATGAGCCATATTTCCATTTAGTTCAAATGAACTGGTTTCAAAATGAACACTGTGACTTTTGGACGCACGTACATTACCAACTTGTTTTACATTTATTTCACTTTTTAAAAGTTATCGCACGGTAAATGTAGGCACAGCGCGGACGAGATAGGGATGGATAAAATCATTGCCAAACATCGTATAGATTTTCCCGGTTTAGTCAGACATCCGCGACAGCCAGTTCAAAATGTAACAACAGTTATCGAAGTTCTCTCTCTCTATGTATGCTAAACATTTTGTTCAAATTACAGCAAAAAAAAAACGTGTGTAGAGTTTTTTTTAGATAATAATCACACGTTGTACTCTAATTTGAACGATTCCCCGTTTTCGAACTAAACTCCGTAAATTGAACATTGAGCAAATTCTATCAATTGATATCCATTATCCGTACATTAAAAGTATTAAAGTAAGTTCCATACATCCTTGATAAGCTATCATGGATTATGAAATTATAGTTTACAGTATACTAAGCCTGATAGATTTGATGAGAATACTGGGGACAGTTCCTTTCTAGATTAACCGTCTTTACTTTCCCCCAGATAATTCTCTGGTATAACCAATATTCAATTTCAGATAAGCAATATATACCACTGGGACAGCGACTTGGATATGGAACGAGACGAGTCTCGATTGACACCTCTGATTTGGTAGCCAAACATTATCTGAATACAAACGATCGGAAACAAGCGACAAACATTCTTAATTTCTTATACATACAAAATTGTACAAACCAGGCTTATCATTTAAGAATTGTTTCGGACGGATATAGTAGCGCAGTGAAAGAAAAGTAGAGATAGATTTTTAACGAGAAAAATATGTAATATAAAAAATTGCTCGTTCGAATATTCTTACAACGGAAGATGTTTGCGTTTATTTTAACTTATCGTCACTAATTTTTTAAAAACAATAAAAAAAAAAAAACGGGGCATTGCTTGAAAATCATCTATCGCTATTAACTTTTATTTTACATTATTGATCGAGTTTTTAATAGAACGGTAAACGAACATTTTCGTGCACTCGATAAAATATTATATTAAACGGTATATGTAGATAACTGAAGGTGGTAACACAATAGCCTAGTATTTTATTCGGCTACCAAACCGGAGGTCGCGATAGTTATCTCGTTCCAGACTCACGTTCCCAGGGTATCACTAAAATCGGCCGACAGAATTAGGTACATTACAAAAACCTTAATTCCGCAATCACATCTAAGATACTCATTTTACTTAAGTAATCGAAAGAGTTAGAAAAGGAATGATTAAAGTGGAGCGTTGTTTCCAACTACTGCACGCTGAAATGAAATGAACGCTGCTTGAGCGCAGGGAACAAGGGCAGTTTATGTGAGGCTTGCGTCGGTGTGCGGGTTAGCATAAAAATTTATCTGCAGCATAACGGAGAAAAATAAATTGCGAAGAGAAAATTAAATTTTTTCCATCCGGTAGAGGCGGAAGTGAGATTAAAAAAAAAAAAATATGCCGAATAACGGACGATGTCTGTGTTTACGACAGCAATATACGGGGACTACTATATTGCAGAAACGCGTAGCCAGGAATGAAGTAAAATTATTCCGAGAGAGCTAGAAGTAATAGAAATTTATTTCGCACGGAAACAGTCGCAAAAAAAAAAAAAATCCGGAAAGAACAGTGGAACGAAGGCTGGAGAACAATAGCTTCGCGGTGTTCTGGAAAGGTAAACAAAACAGGAAAATATGGGAAAAATTGGAGATGAATAAATACGGAAGTCGTAAAAACGCTAAACGCTGAGAATACAGCAGCGTGCAGTGACGGCGCTGAACAGATTCGGTACTTAGGCGGATGGAGTGGCGAAATTTAAAAATTTTCCGCTTTCGCTTTCGGGGCAAACGTGGTAGTTCAAAAAGCAAAAAAAAAAAAAAAAACAAAAAAAACCGGTAATTTTGGCAGTTGACGACTTTAAAATTGTCGTTGCTCCATCACTGTATTGATCGGTTTCCTTTGTCCGAATAGAACTTAGACAGCCTAACTACACTACTCCGGTGAACACGCTGCATTAGGTGAATATCACGTATCAATGTACAAGAAGTTTGACGGATTCCTTAAGTGAATTTTTTAAAGATAATTTATTCCAACTGAAATCCGGATTCCGATTTTCCGATAAATACCCTATTTGTCATGGCTCTGTTCGGAATGAATTAAGGGTGCTTGTGTTTTAGCCTAAGCACTTCTTTAAATTTCCATTTTTTTTTTAACGACGACGTGTAACGGTTACGAAATTACGTGTAAATTGCTAATTAACCTTATTGCATTATTATTATTATTCTCTTCGAATTTGGTCATCTATGGGCCACGTGAAAACAACAAACTTTTCCTTTTTCGTTCTTCCCGGTATTTCTTCATTATTTCACTGTACCGTTTCTTCCTATCGCCTGTCCATTTCTGACTGGTTCTCTTACTTTTGATTCTTTTAAAGCCGTCGAGTTTTTTATTATTATTATTATTATTACTATTATTATTAATTATTACTACTATTATTATTATTATTATTATTATTATTGTTAGCTGAATCATCGTGCATTCGATTATAAAATTGTTTTAACTGATTCATTAATTCATAAAATGAAATCCAAAAATTACAAAAAAAAAAATAAACTGTTTAATTTCAACCATTCACATTAAACTATTCTAATGAAACCGTTAAAATTAAAATATTTAGGTAAAATATATTAAATAATGAAAACTGCAACAGTTGAAATAAATTTTGCGGCTTGGTACAAAAGACAATTACCATGCATCCGTTGCGAATAGAACTTTTTTTTATTCAACAGACTTAGTAAATTCGTATTCAGACTGCAACGTTTACAATCTTACTTGAGTGTTTAAACAAAAATTATATTGTAAATTAGTGAAAGTAGACCTAAGCACTTATACTTAAATTCTAATAGTTCTATTTCAATTTATGTTTCACTTAAATTTTAAATTATCTACGATCATAATAAAATCTTTCAGCGATTTGAAGTAAAAAAAAAAAAAAAAAATGAAGAATGAATTCGAATTTAACCATTTAAACCGAACCAAAAAGAAAAAAAACGTTGGGGGAGGGGGGACAATATATGAGTTTTAAACTTGAAATGCTATAGCGAAAGTAAAATTAAAAACTTTTTTTTTTTTTTTTTTTTTTAATAATAAAGTTCTCAATTTCATTTCTACAAAATTCAATACAATTTTACTGTTTATATTTGCGTCAATAAAATTAATTCAGATTTGCCATGAAGAAGGTTGGTGGTTCTAGTTTTATTTCTTTATACGTAAGCAACAAGTATTGTATATCTTCTTTTGAAGTAATTTGTAAATAAGTTCTATTTCATCCGATTAAAAAGCCTCACAAAACGGAAATCGATAATTTTATTTAGCGTATATATCTACTATTTCAAGCCAAATTTGTAAATAAAAGTTTCCGAATTCGTTTTCTTCCTACAAGCACTGTTCAGTTGTTATTCCGATATGTACTGTAGTGTACGGATGGTTGCTAAATTACGTAAACTGTTCATGTGACAAAAAATAAACGTTTTTGTACTTTTAAATATTTACATCTTTCAAGTCCTTAAGACTTATTTCATAATCCGTATAAAGTGTTGCTAAATAAAACACTCAAGGGAAATAAATCCATCAGCTAAATCATACATACGTAGTATTTTGGAAATACAGAGTTTTAAGATTTTTTTTCTTATCTGTTGAAATATTTTCGGACAACCAACGCGCATATACGTACCTAAAATTAGTGCATGTTTCGGACGTTAATAATTTATTTCTTTATTGATTTTAAATTCTTTTGTACAAAACTTACTTACTTCTAAATTGATCTTTGAAAAAAAAGAACACAATTCGATGTTAAGTTTATTAAATAAGAAAAAAAAAGTAATCGAAATATCTATACAAAACCGCTTATTTTATACATAAAGACAAAATAACATCCATCAAAATCTGCTGTCACACTGATATTATGTAGCAGAAACTTTACTCGAAGAAGGTTTACCAGTGACACAATTAACCGCATTAACTCGAAACGAATTATTTTTGAGCTTGGCAGTTTCGTCTAAGTGTTCGTTTCTACAAGAACTATCGAAGGTGTAAGTATTAACCTCCGAAATTAGTACACTACTACGTAGATGTATAATCAATTTTTTGAGTTTCTACTTTTAAACATTCTTTAGTTTTTTGTTTTTAATTTCGGTAGTTCGACATTTATGAATAACGTTAATTTAATTTAATATATGAATATATGAATATATATTAATTACAACGTAATTCTTAGACTACCCCCTCTCCCCATTAGAAAAAATGTCCCAATTTTATGTAACGTTTGTTATATTTGATATGATTTTTGTTATTGTTATTTAAAAAATGTCAAAATTGTATGTAACGAAATATGTAACGAAAAAATGTCTTAATTTGATATAATGAAAGTTAAATGTTCGGATGGGATTTTTGTGATCATGTTATTTTTTTTTGTGTTGATGCCAGTAAGAATTACGTTGTAAATTTTGATCATTTTATACAAAATATAGAAGAGAAAGAGACAGAAATGAAAGCAAGAGGGGTCAAAGGGCACAGCCCCTTGCGAGGCCAAAATGGCCGACTTTATATACGAGTACATACATATATATATATATATAATATATTCAATTTTAGTGGTTATCTGGAAGAGAGAAAGACTGCCACCGCAAAATTGTAAACATTTATAAAGACAGGTTGGTAATTAAAATTTTTAATGTTTTCCCGAAAGAAAATACTAACTGTATCGTAATATAAGTATTTAGAACTTAATTGAAAAGTGTAGAATTTTATCAGTGAATATTAGCGGAACGGCTGCGGGATCAGAAATGATAAAAACCCTAAAATTTATTTTTTACTCATGAAACCGTTTTTCTCCCAACTGGTTACATGTTTTTTTGTTTTTTGTTGTTTTCCGTTTTTTCCTTTTCCTTGTTAATAACAGTTATATCGTCCTTTTTGAATAAAATCGATTTCCAGTCACGATTTTATTGTAACCGTTTTTATTCATTTCTAAATTTCACTTATTTATCAAACGGTGTTGTAAAGGGAATTCAAGGATTTGACAGTCAAATGGTTCTTTTAAAATTAAAATCGTTTTTTCTGTTGTTTCCTATTCCCATGCGCAGCATTAGAATTTTTCGCGGTCGGAATAATGTTCTTTTGCGAATAAATATCCTCTTGGAATTCATCGTTGAGAACACCTGATTTTTATTCATTATTCGCTGGAACGGCGTCCACACTTTGCTATTAATTTCATAATTCGTTGTTTGTATTTATATAGGCGTAGTTTAGTTTTAAAGTTGTAGAGTTAAACTTGACCGAATATTAATGACTATAGTAAAAAGAAGGAAAATAAAATTTTTTGGACACTTCATGAGAGGTGAAAAATACAAATTACTACAGACAATAATAATGGGCATGATAGAAGGAAGAAGAAATCCGGGAAGAAGAAAGACCGCTTGGATAGATAATATAAAAAAATGGACCGGAATTAAGAAAACAGAAGATCTAGTCAGAATAGCAAAAGATCGAAATCAATTCCAGCAGATAATCCAATCCATACATGATGATTAAGCAATACCCGAATCGGGTGGCACGAGAAGAAGAAGAAGAGTTAAACTCTAACGGAATTTATAATCGCTACTCAGTACCAATACGATTTCTGTAAATTTTTCGTTTCGAGTACTCGTAACGATGGAAAAATTATAATTCAGTAAGAGCGTGAGAAAATAAATAAACTTACCGAGCCGAATTGTTCGAAATAATTTTTAACATCATCCGAAGAAGTGGTCGAAGATAGTCCGCCGACAAAAATCTTTTTTGTTTTCGTAACCATCTGAAATGATAAACAAGAAAAAAAAAAGATTGAAATACGTTTCACTGATAGCTTAATTGAAAATAGTTTATTTGTAAAATTTGTATATTTCTCACGTTCATTTAAGATATATTCCAGTGCGCCAAGCTGGTCTCCGAATTCGCATTTCTTAGTGCACATTATAGTACAAACTTTTTAAATCTATTTCGAACGATAGCGATGGATCTAGTGCAGCTTGATCGTTATAAATATGATTCTGAGAATTGAATAATGCCTACAATATGTCTATTATTGCTCTTAATACGCGTATACACAGGCTGAGTATGTAAATAGACCCCGATGTAATGGCGTTTATTTATTTTCCACTTCGATGAAAACAGTTTTATAAACTTTGTCGACCAACGCAAATCATTTTTTTTTTTTCACTAATTTGGATTCCGTTCTGGCCATTCTACAGTGCAACAGGTTCATCGAGTCGCAAAACTAATAGAAGAATGTCTTGAAAATAAGATGATATGCTCAGCCGTCTTCCTCGATGTCAAGCAGGCATTTGACAGAGTCTGGCACTCAGGGCTGCTATATAAATGTAAGCAAATTCTACCGTTAGAATACTTCAATATTTTGATGTCGTACTTAGAAGAGCGCTATTTTCAAGTAACTGTTTGCAACAGTCAATCACAGATATATAAAATCCAGGCAGGTGTTCCCCAGGGAAGCATCCTGGGACCACTTTTGTATTCTATATTTACTAGTGACATCCCAGAAACCTCGTTTATTGCTACCTTTGCTGATGACACAGCAATTATAGCTACTCATCACTGTCCCATTACGGCTACTCAGCAGCTTCAAAGTGCTATCGACCAGACAGTGGATTGGTTTCACCAATGGAAAATAGTAATAAACGAGTTAAAAAGTAGTCATATTATATTCACCAAACGGCGTATTAACCGAGAAAAATATCAAGTGACTATTAATGGAAAAATTACACCCCAAAGCTCTTGTGTCAAATATTTAGGAATTCATTTAGATCAATCCTTAACTTGGTTACCGCATATAACAGCGAAAAAAACAAGAATTAAATATCAGGACCAGGCAGTTATACTGGCTGCTGAGGCCAATGGCTCAACTATCAATTAACAACAAGCTGCTGCTATACTCTATGATATTGAAACCAATTTGGCTATATGGTTGTGAGCTTTGGGGTTGCGCTTCAAAGTCCAATAAACAAAAAATACAGCGATGCCAAAATAAAATTCTACGCATGATAATCGGTGCCCCGTGGTTCGTGTCGAACGATACGCTGCACAAAGACCTGCGGATAAAATATGTAGAGGAAGAAATAATTCAAGTTATTCAGAATTATCTGTCAAGACTGAAAGTCCATGGAAACCCATTAGCAGCAGGACTGCTAATTCAAGAAGCCAATAGAAGGCTCAAGAGAACACGCATCACCGATTATATGTAAAGTGTTGCAGTTTCAATTATAATCACATGAGAGCTCGGTCGCTGGACCGACTCTTGTATAATTAATTCATTAGTTCATTTATCACATCTGGTCGATGACGAGACTTCTCGTCAGTTCTAAATCATAAGAAAATAAAAAAAAAAAAAAAAAAAAAAATTATTTCTCGCGACATTTACTAATTAATAAATTAACTTAAAACGAACAATAAAAAGTATTAATCGTGCAACTGAACATAATCTACAACCCCTCGCCTGACAAAAGCCATTATTTTTTTTTTGTTATTAACTTCAAAATAATTATAGATCTGTTTATTAGTACTCAATTAAAAGTGATGTGAATTTAATAAAAATTAATACTATCGCTAAATGTAAATTAAAAATTACAAGAGTTGGTGACGAAAGCTGCGCGCTCGTTGACATTTCTTTACTGATAGCACTCAAATTCACCGGGACTTATTACACTAAATTACATTATTAATTATTTAACAAATATACTATCTCTTTATGATTTTACAACAGCATTGTCCACGACAGTCAAATGTTTCCCAACACTCAAATTATTTAATTATACTATAATTAAGTATTATCGTCTAATTACAAGTATTTAATTAAATAACTTTCGTTTAATTTTAAATAAATCGACAAATACTATATAATAATACATTCTTCGCTATTATTCGTAGAATAAATATTTTTCGTAAAATCATAAAAATTCATCAAATTAGTAATTACAATTACTAGGAAACTTTGTTGCTCGCTTCGCTCGCTATCCATTCTTTTGGCGATGTCTGTCCAAACGTCCTTCGATGATTCGAGACGTTTCCGGTCTTTATTTAAATGTTTACCCGTCGTCACACGATGCAATTTTTTACGAAAAAATGCATTAGTAAAATCATAATAATAACATGAAGTAGGCGAGAATAATTAAAAGTAGCGATTGTCTTAATATATCAACCGACTACATTCATCTTAATTTTTTTCGACCAATCAGGACACAAATAAGACTATTTTTTTTTTTCTTTACCATTTTGCAACTAGCTCTGGGCTATCTAGGAATTCTACTAACATAGTATGGATGATTTGTGGAGCTCCTTATCCAGCGACAAGGATTTCCGCTACTTGTATTTTAATGCTTTTTAATTATCACTGTTCATTTATAATAAATCTATCGGTTTTGAACGTTTTAATCGTCTGATTTCGGCCGAATTGTCTAGTAAAAGAATGGCAAAGATATTTTTTTTATGACGATCTAGTTTATCGTCATATTCCCGAACTATTTCTTGTATTTGTTCTTTGACAGCTTTAACTGCCAAATCCGTGTGTAGTGTAAGATTGCTTACACACCATTGGAGGGATCTGCAATTGTTCTTAGTGCTTTACCTTGGAAACGCTGTATTATCGCTATAGTACTCTTTTTAGCATAGCGGACTTCCGTACGCCACTATATGGGTTTTAGAATTTGATTATACAATAGAAATTTATTCTCCAGCGATAGTTTGGATTTTCTTCCTATAAGCCATAAAACATGTTCTTATACTTCATATTCAATTCGTTCCGTTTTTTAACTATATGGCTTTTCCATGTTAGTTGTTTGTTTAGACCCCGAAATGTCTACGAAATAATAACTGCATGAATTAAAAGCACCGAAATTCAGAATAAATTTATTTCTTTTCAATTTTTGACAAAAGAAAAGAAAATTGAAATTTTTATGAATTCTATGGAATCGACTGTTTTTTATTTGTTTTTATCGTAGTGTTCAAATAAAATAATTGACTGCAGGGCTTTAGTGTAATAATTATAAATAAATATATTTCATGAAAACACACACACATATATTACGCATATAAAAATATTTTCGTACCCCCCCCCCCCCCGGCGAAATTTTGGTTTAGATACGGCCCTGTATATACATAAACTTGGCAATTTTGGCCTTGCAAGGGGCTGTGTCCCTTGACACCCCTTTGCTTACATTTCTGTATCTTTCTCTTCTATACTTTGTATAAAATATTCAAAATTTACAACGTAATTCTAAATCGGTTCATATAAATATAACATAATCACAAAAATCCTATAAAATATAACAAACGTTACATAAAATTAGGACATTTTTCGTTATATAAAGTTGGGAAATTTTTTCTAAACAGGGGTAGCCTAAGAATTACGTTGAATTATATATATATATATATATATATATACAGATATGTATTTGTGTACGTATGTAAACATGTAAATAAATATTAATAACTATGTAATTTTTAGCCCAGAGTACACTACACAAAATGTCCCATTACAATGTCCGTCACAATGTATGTAAGATACACAATATGCCAGTCAAGTGGACTAGCTGAATTTCCGACTTAAAAGTAGTCAATTGAAAATGATTCTTTTAAAAGCAGCTTAGAAGAAAAAATATTAGGTCAAAGGCTAAGTTTATATATATATATATATATTAATTACAACGTAATTCTTAGGCTACGCCCCATTAGAAAAAGTGTGCCAATTTTATGTAACGTTTGTTATATTTTATAGGATTTTTGTTATTGTTATTTAAAAAATGTCAAAATTGTATGTAACAAAATATGTAACGAAAAATGTAACGAAGAAATGTTTTAATTTGATATAATAAAAGTTAAATGTTAGGATAGGATTTTTGTGATTATGTTATTTTTTTTTGTGTCGATGCCAGTAAGAATTATGTTGTAAATTTTGATCATTTTATACAAAGTATAAAAGAGAAAGAGACAGAAATGAAAGTTAGAGGGGTCAAGGGGCACAGCCCCTTGCGAGGCCAAAATGGCTGAGTTTATATATATATATATTATCTAATTTAAAAACGATACATGTTCTTTATATTGGGTGAATTATAATTTTATACTTACAAACAGACATAAAATGAATAATTATGTTGTAGTTGCGTTAGTACGCAATTAATAAAAAAAACATCTTGTTCCCCGTTTTGTATTTATTGAAATTTTTTGTTTCATTAGAAACAACAACACTTCTCGGAATAATATTTTAATTCTTTCTGACTCCAAGTATCATTGGCCTTAACAAATTACTCCTTTAATTATAAATTGTAGCGTTTAATTCATAAAATTTTAAACTACAGTCTTAGTAATTTAAATTTTACAATTTCCTTTACACAGGGATTCCTTCCGTATTGATATTCAAAGCAACAAAGTAGTGGATGCCGGTGTTAATGCATCTTTTACCTTATTACCTATCTTCCTTGCGTAGATCTATCAATAATTAATTAAATAATTCCGGAAAAGGCATTAGATAATATACTGCGAAATATTACACGGGTCCAAAAATTCCACGGTTCGCGATTCTTTCGCATCGCAATAGTAGCACAAAAAGTCTATAGCAACTGTATGTCGTCTTAGATTGCATGCAAATCGCCTTCCTGTTTCTTCATTCGAATGACCTCATCTCCACTTTCTTCTGCCGAGATCTTCTAGATGCACACTGTATAACTGTGATCATCTTTTTTCTCTTTGACAAATCTCCTTTAAATTTCCCTTGCGCCACAATTTTAAACTGGCGGCTATCATCGTTTGCATTCATGAAGTGTCTCTATGGTAAGGTCTGAAGAATCGAGTTATTATGTGCGCGACAGAAGGTGGCGTGTAAACAATACTGTAAAACAGCGTGCAGTATCGCAGATCGTTAAATTGTTAATTAAATCATTAATTAATTACGTAACATGTGTACGTGTTAAATTCCTAATTAATTTCGTACAAGCGCTATTAGTGAAACAGCTGTTCCTAAAAGTTTCGCTAAATTTCCTTCTCTAATATCTCGCGTTATTCTTCGGTTCATAAATGCTTAAGGAAGAAGTTCTTCCTTTCATCGTTTTTTTTTTTTTTTATTATTATTTGCTTTAAAAACAGTTCAATATTTTAATGAGGAATTTTCATCTGTTACTTAATCGACGTTAATAATGAGGTAATTTTTTCTTAGAATGCCGTCGGATGTTCGTTGTCTAACCTTTTAAAACCGAGGACAGGCTGGCTGTACTTCTAGACGATAAATGCGAAAGTTCGCTCTCGGTAAACAGAGACGAGTGGAAAAAGCAATTAAAAGGTAGACAGACAGGATGAAATTTGGCGCGGTTTGTGTGTTTTACTCGGAGAAATTGTTATCAGAATAAAAACGGTCGATTTTCCGCGCTGGCAACATTATCGGTCAAAGTTAAAACGAATCACGACCATTACGGTTCCAGTCGGTTCGTTCGTAGTTGGTCGGCCGCATCTCGAGGGACGCGGCCTGCATTTTAGTCCGGATCTCGATGTTACTCGCGCAGAACGATAAAAGACAGATAATAATTGCGTTGTTATTTCTACTCATATCTGTAGCAAGTGCGCGCATCGAAGATTGTATTTCATATTGACGGTCATCTGGGATCAGCAGTTTCCATCGCGCCCAGCAAGAAAAAGCTGCTAGCAGCCCGAGTCTATTGCCACACTGATACACCCGCTCGCCACAGTTGCCGAGCCAGCGCCATCCGTATTTTCCAGTCCAGATGATGCTCTCTATTTCATCTCGGCAATTCCCCGGCGATTAAAAAAAGATAACTTTGGCCAGTTTTTTTATTTATTTACTTTGTTGCCCGCGTACACGTGTGTGCGTGCGGGCGCGCGTCCTGAAAGAAAAATTTTAAATTATTACAAAGGAAAGCTTTTATTTCTGGCATTCATTTGCCTTTCTCGAGCACGCTGGAAAATAAAAAATTTACAATCGCTTCTATTCGCAATTAACTGCACCGCTTCCGGTTTACGCTATGCTCGTCGTGAGTCGGGCCATTTAATCTTCCCTTCCTTCGCAATATAAATAAACCGGACTTTTCGTACCAATTTTAAATCGGACCTTCGCAAATGCTATCGCTTCGATCGCTTACATACCTACTTTTTTCGAAATTCTTCATTCCGTACGGGTTTCAAAGAAAAAGAAACAAAAACAGGAAAACCAAAAAAACAACGCCATTTCTAATCTAATCCGACCAAATGCAGTTTCATCCCGCCCCGAAAACGAAATTATATCATAATTACCGGCAACAACGATTACACGCGTAAAATTACCAAACCCACTTACAGTGTAGGGAACATAAGCTAAAACTTTTATTTAACACTGAATTTTATTAACATAAAGCCCAGTTATTATCTAATATAGAATGGACAACAGACCAACAACACATATCGTAGGCGCTAACTACTGAAAAAAATCTCAGACAGACGGGTATACGTTGATATTCTAAATTAGCGTGGACGGAAAGAAAAAAAAAACCTCTCAATAGTGGATGAACCGGTTCATCAATTTTTTCGACATATCGTAAGACGCACAGGTGAAAATCTAGAGAAAACAATGCTGCTCGGCAAAGCCCCCGGTACACGAGAAAGGGGCAGAGTAGCCGCGCGTTGGACTGACGGCTTACGAAGTCAATTTGGTCAGGTAGCAACAGCGATTAACACAGCTCAAGACCGGAAACAGAGGTGGGTGATCACAGGTCACAACAGTCAGAACTTACTGGAACCGAATGACGATGAAAGTAAGTCACATACCCTTGATAGGACGTCAGAATTATGTTCACAATGTACTAAAGCCTAATGGATCTGATGAGAATACTGGGGCCAGTTCCTTTCTCTCGGCCGCCTTTACTTTCCCCGATTTTTCTGGTACCCAATTATTTCAGGCTGGGTAAATTTGGGAGCTACTTGCATCCGGAACGAGACAAGTCTCGAACCCGTGACCTCTGATTTGTTAGCCAAGCACCTTAACCACTAGGCTACCGCGTTGCCAGGCGGAATTTACAAATAACGAATTAAACTTTCGTGGCGATCTGTTATTTGGACATTACTGGATCTCGGGAATTATTTCGGATATCCTGGACACCGGTGAAATTGGGTGAATATCCTCCGACTACATTTGATGAATGCTGTTTATCCTCATCGTACCTATTTCAAAATTCGTGGTTTTATCGTCCTGTCTCGCAGCTTTCCAATGTACGAATCGGTTCATTCGCTGACCGATGTAGATCTCGGTCTGTCAAAACCGTTAGCCAGCAACTAGTTCTTACTCACTCACTCCCTTTCTCAACACGCTTTAATTTTATTTAATAGTTCTCTTTTTCTTTTCTTTTTTGTTATGTACCTCAATGTAATAACCACATTCCGTGATATATATACGTACATTATATGAATATATAAACTGGGCCCCTGGGGACTCGGAAGGGAGCAAAAGCCCCCTTCGCCCCCAGGTCTAGTTCTATAATTCTTGTAGAAGAGTAAATTTCATTGGTTACGCCGTTTGACAAAAAAAAAAAAAAAATCTTTATTTACACATTTAACTTTTATTACATAAAATTGAAAAAATCTTTATTTACAACAACGATACAATTTTGGGACAAATTGCGTGACAGAATACTTTTCCTGATGACTCCTGACGTAAAAATGGCGCAGCCATTAACATATATATATATATAAATATATATAAATATACATATATATATATATATATATATAAATATATATAAATAAATAATTTTGTTAATAGCCATGCTATTATCACGGCACGGGTAATATGAAAATCTTGTAACGTTCTATCTGGAACAGTACTGCATAATGTTTGTATGCAGAACATCTTGCAGCAAGTTTTTTATCATGTTGAGTATCTGCTACGTTCTGTGAAAAATTGCATAGTAGTTACTGACTCTTCTATGAGGAGGTATGAAGAATCGAGGAGTGAATCCTGATACTTTTATGAAGAATGTTGAAGTATAATATTTCACACATTATCGCATAAACAAAAACAAATAACCACGTTTTTTTAAAAGTAACAAAAAAATTAGAAACTAAATTTATATAAAAGAAAACGGATATTCAAATTCTGATAAGGGAAATTAATAAATCTATTATAAATAATAACATGTAAACAGCAACAAGAAATATTGTAGAATTGAAAAAAAAAAAAAAGGAAAAAAAGAAATTCCTGATTTTTTCCCCAGTACTTCTTTAAGACAGAAAAATGTTGAAATAAAATCAATTGCACTTTCTACTACACAAACAAAACAGATTACAACGCCTCTTTTTTTTTGAAAATTCTAAAAAATCAAAAAAAATTAATTTATGTAAAAGAAATTAGACATTTAAATTTTCGATAAAGGGAACTAACGAATCTGTTATAAATAATTTATGTGAACAACAAGAGGGAATAAATTAATTCAAAAATAAATAAATAAAAATTATTATTAAGTAACGTAACATTTTAAATCTATAAAGTGAAATACTTTCATCTTGTAATAAAAAATAAATAAATAAATGTGAATATGTCTGCTCACATTTTTAAACTTTTCTAAATTGTCCGTTTAATATTGCTGCAACCCTGCACTACCGTCTCTGTACACACTTTTCATTTGTCACAACTGGTATATGATTTTTGTTAGTAACCGTATGAACATAATTTCTCAATAGTAAAATGGTACTGAATGCAAAAATGTGAATGTACAATGTGCTAATAATTTTGCTCGAGATAGCAAGTACCTAGTCGGTTAAACGCTTGATTCGATTGCCTGTCCACCCCGTTGTTGAGTGTGCGCATACTTCTTAATGCGCCCTTAAAAGCTCGCTAACGTCAGAGAAATATTCACAGCGCTCGGCGAACAAAACATGGTATACGACCAGATTATTAAATTGGAGTTCAACGGCCCCTCAACATCGAAAGAGTGGGCCTTTTTCTCCGCATGTTTAAATCGCGACTTTATTAATTTTTATTGGCAAGCTAAAAACTGCCTCTTTAGTCAAGTTAATTTCGGCTGCTAGTTATTTTTCATCATCGCGATAGACCAGCTGCTGGAGTGCTTGGTTTCTGTTATGGAAGTCTCAGGTTCGACCCCGGACGACGACAGGAATTATTACGAAAAATTATAAACACTCGCTATTTCACGTGGAAGGCAATGGTAAACAACCATGTATAACATCATATGCGCGCAATTAGTACATAGCAGACACACACAGGACTACACTTGCAGCGCGATAGCAAGCGGCTACAATCAGTTTCGAATATAGTCTTGCCTGTGTACACTCGCGTTGCATATAACAATTATCTATATCTGTGCAGCTAAAATGCAAGAATAGGTAGTCCCTAACGCCCAGAACTAAGTATGCACTATGATGATGATGATAAGTTCTTAAATATTTAAAGCTTTCACAGTGTTTACTCATAATAAATAATTTTCGGAAATAACTGTGTTTTAAAAGATATTTATTATGATACGTTCTTTTTCAATTAACTTTGATACTTCACTAGATGATTAGAAGTTCTGTAGGATTCACCGCTAACATAGTTTATTAATGTAAAAGTCATTCTTAGGGCAACTCCCATCACTTTTTACGTTCCAAAATGTTTCATTGTTGTCCCAAAACGTTTCATTCTGTCTCAAAAGATTTCATATAATATATATATAAAGACAGAGTTTTGACAGAAAAAGTAGTGGGGGTCGAGCTAAAAATGACATTGTCAATTTTCCTCGTTCTATACGAAGTGCAGAAGTGGTAGAACCGGGGGGTTTGGGGGTGTCTCCGGACGGGGTCAAGGGACGGAGCCCCTTGCGAGGCACAGAGGGCCGAGTGTTATATATATAAACATACACGCACACATATATATATATATATATATTAATGGTTACGCCATTTTTACACCAGGGGTCATCAGGAAAAGTGTTCTGTCACGAAATTTGTCCCAAAAAAATGTCACAATTTTATGTAACGAAAACGTAATGAAAAAAGGTAACGAAAAAATTTTGTCGAACGGCGTAGCCAATGAAAAAGTTTACTCTTCTATAAGAATTATGGAGGAACTAGACCTGGTGGTGAAGGGGGCTTGCCCCTTCCGAGTCCCGAAGGAACGAGTTTTCTTATATATATATGCATGTTATAGGCACATAATGAAATTCGCGAAATCCTTTTTTTGTTCGTTTCACGAATTGTATAACATTGTTGTAGAATTTGCCCCATTTGGAACAGTTTACAAAATGTGCATAACAGCCTTTGCTCATTTCATACATTATATATAGTGTACATGTAACAAAAGAGAAATACAGATGTAATGTAAATTATGCTTCTTATTTACACACTATTTATTACCTGCATATAACACTACATAACGTTAGTGGTAGATAATAATAACAAGTAGAATTAATGAGCGAGTTGGTGAACGAAAATTATGTGAACTGTGGAGTAGTGAACAGGCATTTTATACATATTCTATGAGCTGTGTGAGAAAATATTTTGACATTTTACACAATACAAACAAGCATAACGCTGCACATTTCGCGATCTGTGCAAAGTGCTAATTTATAAATAATGGAATGGGCAAAAAGTTGCAGTTTATGTGAATTGTGAAATTTCATTATCTGCGTGAAACGCGCATACATAGGGGAAATTACCTATTTTGGCGGCGTGTATTATTGTGTGGAAGCAAGAGAAAAAATAGAAAGAGAAGCGAGTATAAAAACACATTAGAGGAAAATGTAATGCACATTAGTAAAAATAATTAAATAATTAGAAAAATTAATTAAAGGCAAAACAGATTCTCATTAATAGCATAAGAAAATGCAAACATAAGATGTTGTCTTAAAGTTTTTAATTAATACTAGATTTCATATACATGCATACGTAAATACTTAAGCACACATCCTTTTAACAGTTTGAAACATAACAAACACATTCGCATAAAAGCACGCATACCCACATTTATATATAGCTTAAACATTGACATATACATAAAAACTGATTAACTAAATAAAGTTTATACGAATGGCGCATATACTAACACACATGTGCACATATATTTGTACTGCAATAACTGATTTTATTTAGTTTTAAGGTAAACTTTTTTTCCTGTGGTATTTTTTTGTTGATATTTAGTATCGTTACTATGACGAAAAAGAAAAAACCGAATAAATAATAAATCGGCAATTCAAAAAAAAAAGGAACTGAACGTTCAATTCCTAAATATAAACTCTACGTAAATTCTCACCTATGAAGGGGACCCCCTCACTTGGTTAAAGGTATCGAAAAAAAAAAAAAACAATTATCAAAGAAAAGCAAAAAAACTCTTCTTTTAATAGATAAGGAATTTTTATTTGTTTCCGGTACAGGTTTCAAAAGATGTGCGATGGTAACGGTAGAACCGGTGGTTATGACCTAACAACTCTCATCGGTTAAATGCTAATTGTATTTTCGGAATGTGCCGAAAGGGCAGATCAAAGCAAAATGAAATTCAAGAATAAAACACAATCAAACCATCCAATGAGGAACCCGTCTCGACAGTGATTCGGATCTACAGAGGCACGGTCGATCAAAAATGCAATTCTGCTACATGCAATTTAGTTCACAAAGTCGTCGGATTTTACTGGCCCGAATTGTGGCTACATGTTAAAAAAAGAACCTCTTCACCACCGATCAGAGAAACCATTACTCAGAAGGCAGGTGGCCTTAATCGAGAGCAACTGGAACAATAGACAGATATTTATTATTACATATTTGTTTTTTCGTTGGAAAATATGTGCACTCTACCGCAAAATGCTGAGACAACAATTGAGGAGAAGTTTACTATTATCGCCGCTAAACCGCCGTTGTCAGAAAAGATAACAATGAAGGAAGATGGCGGTTAAAAATTGTTTAATCTTATCGCCGGAAATGACCAGATAAACGGTGGTCCGCTCCCTTCTCCGCGACTATACACACAGCCTGGCGGCAGTAAGGTAAACAAAAATAAGATAACTTCGAAATAACTCGATTGAAATTCGCACAGAAAGAAGCGCCGAGTCATCATTTTGATCCCACGCAACTCCAATAGGCAGTACGATATTTAGCTCTTCTTAACATCGGTTCCAAGTGCCAGCCACGTTACGACAAACTTTTCATTTTATTGACGGAGCGTGTATGGCTGGCGGCTCCTTCTTTTTTAAATTCATTTGGAGCTTCTTCTTCTGTTTTTTTTTTTTTTTTTTTTTTTTTATTTATTTATTTATATAAAAATAAAAAAGAACCTTTACTAAATTGAACGTAATTTGTTGGATCGATTAAAGAGAAAGAGAGAAAATGAAAGTAGAAAAAACAACCAGAAATCGACAAGCGCTTTCCCGCTAACACAAAAAACCATTAAAAACAATCGCGCTTATTTTTATACAACGTCCATTCACGCAGTTTTAAGGGTAACCGTTTCATTAAATAATAATCGAATATTATTAATTATTATTTATTCTTTCAATAGAGCAATTTGTGCTTTTCTCGGGAAATACCGCGTGATCCGGGTATAAAAATAACAAGTATAACATGCCGCTGCTAGTTTTTTTTTTTGGGCATGTACACAAAGGACTTTCGCCCAGAAACGACACGAAAGAGAAGGATCAGTTAAATGTAGAGTCGGTGTCAAATATGGATAGAATAAAAGAACTGAGGATAGGAACAACGGAGATCGACGGAAACGATAAGATATACGAAGCACAATAAGCAGTAGGGAATTTGAGTGATAGCAGATTGGAGTACAAAGAAATGCGTACGTTCACGAGGGTTATGGACATTCGAAGAAGACATGGTCAGGATCACAGGCAGCTTCGTTGTCAGGATGAAGAGGATAATTAGAGGACAGGGCGAAACAAAAACGAAAACGTGAGGGGAAGGAAGAAGAGTATGATTGAGACGTAAACGGATTAATAAAGACAATAACGGAGCGGCGAAGCGAAGGAAAATCGTAAAACCAAGGCCGGTTAGGAAGATTAGGTTGGATGAAAAAATATAAGAGGAAGGTTGATTAGAAAAGGAAGAAACGTAAAAGTCTGACCGAAATCTAATATGAAACACTTTTGAATTATAAACGGAGGAATTTTAGAGAAAAAAGAGCGGGAGGATACAGCAATCTGAGCAAAGGAATCGCCGCTGCTAGTTAAGATGTTTCACTACCAAATCAGAGGTGTCCATAGGTTATCGAGACTCATCTCGTTCCATATCCAAGTCGCTCCCAGGTATACCTAATGTGAAATTGAATATTGGTTATACCAGAGAATTATCTGGTGGAAAGTAAAGGCCGATAATAATCCAAAAGTAGAAAGGAACTGGCCGCAGTATTCTCATCAGATCCATTAGGTCCTTAAGTACCATCGTGAAAAGCTTAACTTCATAATTCCCGATACCCCGCTAAAATGGTATGGGACTCACTTTACTTAATACATTTTTGATGATCATAGAATTGACCCGGCGACATGTGCTTAAAATTACCACTTCATGTATATCGAATAAGAAATAATTCAGCATTTCCAGCATCTCCGAACCGCTTATATTCATTTATACGGGAGCGTTGGTGGAACTAGAAATTTTTCTGAATAGAGGCGACTCTAAAAACAATTTTTTTAAATGTACCGCTTTACGCATAAAAGCAAAAAACACGGTAGTTTTTTGATTTTGCGTTAACCGCGTTCTTCTACTTCTTGTCCCCACTAAAATCTGAACTTTTAGCTTTGTCTCTTAAATTCGGAACGTGCTACCACCCTATCGAGATAAAGAAGTTTGTATTCTTTATTTTCCAGTAACCCTTTTTCTGGTTCTATATTTTGAGTAATAGTATTATACATATACTTATTTTTTCTTAGGAATCCTTCTGAGACGTCTGTACACCTCTACAGGGGAGAATGGTTTGGTTGGAAGCTCTAGTTGAAGCGGTTGTTTCATATTACATATTCCGAAAACAATTTATTACAGCTGTATGAAGTAAAGGTATTTTCTAAGGAACCGGCAAAAGTTTCCGCCTTCTGATGATCTATTTTTGGCATTATTACTAAGTTTAATATTATACGGTAGGTGCGTATCCATCCTGAAGTAGTTTTCTTTTTTTGTTGTAATCTTGCATATATTTAATGAATCCATTTAGTGTATTTGTAAGACAGGTTTTTATATTTTTTGATTTCATTTTTCAATTTATTGTGAAGTTGATTGTACCTGGTTTTATAACTGCTGCCACTTTTTCCTTGCTGATCTTGTATCCTTTATAAGATTGCGAATTGTGGCCCGTATAGGTTTTTGTTGTATCTATCTTCGCCATATTTGGTACACTGCTGTTATATGCGGTTTGAGTGGTGGCAGTAAGGTTATTCCTGG
Source organism: Icerya purchasi (assembly GCA_039619475.1). NCBI lineage: Eukaryota > Metazoa > Arthropoda > Insecta > Hemiptera > Monophlebidae > Icerya > Icerya purchasi. Next base: position 347,719,392 of record CM077116.1, on the reverse strand, counting down.
ATAAAGAAAAGTTCTGAAAATATTAAAGTTTAAAATGTTTCAACTGTTATTGGTGGAAGTTTAGAGTTTCCCATTTTTGTTTACCGAGTATTTTTATTCATCCGATTGCATTAATTCGTCTGTTTTCTCTTCTTCGGTATTTTCGACACTTAAAAATCGGTGTAAATATTATGTCTTCGCTGACGCGGTGCGCATCATCTGATGAGATGGTAGGCGAATAATGCGGCCTTCGTCTTTTGTTTGACGACACTATTATCCGTTGATTATCATCTCTTGACAGGAATATTTGTAACGGAGACGAAGAGACATTTACGTAATTTATCGTATTACCCGGTGTTCATCGTGTGTTATTATCTTTATTTTCGATATTAGCGGATGAGCAATTAGTCTGCGGAGCATTTACGTTCTTATTGTTAGAAGGTTAATTTCATTTTCCCGGACTTTTATTTCTTTGCCGTTTCGCGGCTGTTTTCAAACTTTCTAACCGTTTCCCATATAACACTTTTCGTATGTTTCGCTTCTATTTGGCACCGCACTATCGTCCCAGAATATTTATCTGCCCTATCTGTTAAGCAGTTTGATGGTTTTACTTTTATTTTCAGTAGCCATCAAATAGTGGCTATGCTTTGTTAATATATAATGAAAGGGAAATAAACGAGGCCGATTTGAGGCCTTTAACAGCCGGTTAACTTTTTCGTAAGCGCCAATCAGCCTTACACAGACACGCAGACACGTGTATATACATATATATATACACGTGTGTATTAGCATCAAGTCCATTGTCCTACGTAAGAACGTGATGGCATCGTATTCCTTTTACCGTTTTATTTCGATCCGATATAACGTGCAAACATAATGTATAAAAGCATTACAGCGCGGTAAACGAATGCGCTAACTGCATGCGCCGAATAGTGGGAAGTATGCTGATCGCTTTTTCCGGATTCGGAGTTTATGTATTATTCTGAAAAGCCGGGCTTTTCATAGAGCAAGAGAGACACGCATTTTCCGTCGGGACGGGGAAAAATGCGCAGCTAAAACGAGCTGCAGACATAATAAGGATGGCGGCTAATTCTTAATATTTATCTTATTTCGGTACGGTAACCTCATTAACCTGTAGCCGACGCCGTTTACGAACCGTAATGTTATTTATTATTCGAGTTAATTGCCGTTGCAATTAAAGGACAAGAAGAAACTGATTAAATTTTTTTAAATTAAAAACTTTCAGATTTAAATAACCTAATGTAATAATAATAATATTTAACAATGTTCTAGCTGGCCGCTACTTACAAACACATATAAATATATGTATATACGGATATACGTATGCATGTATATTAGGCCGAAGCTGCTATTCTAGATGTTGGTGGGGGGCAAGTCGGTTTTTTTCCAGTTCTTTGTTCGCCGAAGTCAATTACGAATGTTAAGCTGGAAAAAGAGATGAGCAGGAGAGCAGGGTTTTGGTGTTTAAACAAGCATTAAGAGAATAGCGAGATTAAAATGAAAAGTGGATGCAAGAGGTTCGGCACGAAGAAAAAGCGGGCCTGGAATTATGGAGAAAAGAGAAACTGAGAGGCATGCAGTTAGGACCAAAGTGCGAGACTGGTAAGAGGACGATGAACGCAGCGCCGAATATGCAAATTGTACGCGAAGCGACACTGAAATTGCAGACTAGCGAAAATTTCAATTAGCAAATGGTTGCCGACAACAGTGACAAAAGATACACAAAAAGTGCCACACGCAGCCAGCACATGCTCGGCCCAACTTTCGCTCAAAGCATCTTCTTTTGGCCCTGCAGCTCCTCTCCATCGCTTTCCACGCTCACCATTCCAAGAAATGCTATCTCCGCCGCAGGCAGAAGGCACATTTTGGTCATCAAGCGGCGGCACCAGCAGCAGCAGCAGCAGCAGCCGGGCTAAATATTCGTTACTTGCGAAAGAAATAAGGCGGTCGCCTAAGTGCGTCGCGGTGCCGAGGTAGTCGGTTCCACGTTCACGCTTTCTTTCTTCCCCGTTACATCCGCTGGTGTTTTTATTAATCGGGCGAAATTAGCTCATTTTGGGCTCACGGCCGGCTTTGCCCCTTATCCTCTAAATATATAATTAAACAGAAGAGCCACTAACGAAAACCTTCCATCGGCAAAGGAACCGGCGCCGGAGAAATAATTTGAAAAAATTTTAACCGCTATAATTAAATCGCGAATTCAATGACTGCGAGAAAAAAGAAGGCGAAGCAAACAACGAATTATACTTTCAAAATATTTTTGGGCGCTGTGGTGCCGCCGCCCACATAACCAGTTCTTATCGGCGAGCACTTCTCTTCATCTCCGGTTGCGCTTCGTCATCGACGATTCCAGCGAGAACTGCGTGACAATTGCGAACGGAAGCTGAAATTCGCTGGAAATATTTTTTCCGAATTCATCTCCAGCTAACAGCCAGCAGCCAGCTGAATTTTTCAGTGAAAACCGCTTGGAAAATTTTCGTTTTTTCCGCTTCCTTCTACTTTTTTGTTTATGTCGAAATTTATGAAGAGTAGAAGATAAAATATACCTAGGCGTTACTTCATTTTTCAGTTCACTTCGTTATACGGCCGAAGTCATCCTTTATTTTTGGCGATATCGGACTCCATCTATCTACGCAGCTCCTTCGATTATTGTTTCGCAACAGTTTATTTTTCCGACAATCACGCACACGAATTTGTCTTAAAAATTATCTCTTTTCTTTTTCTCTTCTATGATTCATTCGAAAACGTTTTACGAGAATGTGCGCTATTGGCACCGCGTAATAAGAAGTTAAGCGATGCAACAAATTTAAGAAATCGAATAATTTTTCCAGCTGCATGCTAGAAGTCCTCAACACCGTTACGATTCATAGTAATGTTTGTAACGTCATTTAAAAAGGTAGAGCCGCTTTTGACTTGGAATCAAATATTGTGCTTATCAACTATTCAGTTGCTTGCCATCATAATTATTCCGGTTAATACCCGTTACTTTTTTTTTTTTTTTTTTTTATCTCTATTTATTATTAATCCGAAGCGTGATTAGTTTTTCCCTTTCCGGTGCAATGATAATCAATAATTATTCCTGTTATTTTTACATTGTCCTCTCACCTTTCCATCAATAATACCTTCATTATGCGCAGTATGCATTTTGTTTTTTCCATTACCCATTCGCTGTATATGTTAAATAAAAAGATACCTTACCTCTTTTGAATTGCTTTTTCGGATTTAAGTTTTTTACTTTACCTATTAATGATTTTTATCTTACCGCTGGTGTTAAGGATTTAACCATTCCTATCAAGAGACAACTAAAATGGACCAATAATAAAAAGTTTACAAAATTTTAGAAGCGACATATCCCACTTGACCTATACTCAACGGTGTCAATGCTATATTCTGAAAATGGTTTATTGTTAACAATTTTTACTTGTGTCACTGCTGCGAACCAGTCCGATACCAACTTTGATTCCCGCGACAACGGATTGTATAATTATTAGGCAGATACAACGTTTACCCAACTACCCTGGCGTTTCATTCACGTAGGCCTTAGTTCCAATCCCGCTGCTGCGCATTAAAAATATGTAAAAATTTCACTCGTGTTGGATTAGTGTCCATAGTTGACGAGTTAAAAAAAAAAATGCCGATAAATGACACTTATAAATTTACAATTTTAACAAAATTTCCTTATTCCTTTCAACGTAAAAATTACATACTATATTCACTAATACATAAAGTAAAGTAAAGTAAATCCCATACTGCGATGCCGCTATGACTGGGAATCCAAAGAAGATCGATTTGAATGAAACGAACTAAGAAGAGATTTGCAATTAAGGAACGAATGGAAAGGATAATGTAGTCGCATGAAGAGGATGGAAAAGGAGAGGATATAGCCTGCAAGACGCTCATGGAGTCAGAACAAATAAGGTATTTATTATTATAGGAGGAAAGTGCAATGAAGAGAACTGCACGGAGTATTGCATACGATTCTGCAGTGAAAATGGAACAGAGAATAGAGTTACAATAAAATGAAAAATCTTTTAGAAAAATTTTTAAAGAAAAATTTTCATTTCTTTAAGAAATAATCAAAGGAAATTAACGTAAGTGGAACAACTTGAAAGCGCATTAAATGATCTTCGAGACGAAATAATATCATGATACGCGGTATACCTATTTAACTTTATGATGATACGGTGCAAGTTGCAATAAAGGCAAGTGCGGCGGTTGGGTAATGATAAATAAAAAGGAAACAGATACATAAGATGCCGGCAAATAAAAAAAAAAAAACAGGTTCCACCATTCATAATGAAATTAGTAAGCCGTATTACAAAGAATAATATTATTACGAATGCAAAAAAACCGAAGATCACTCTAGCAGTGCTTTTGAGGTGACCCAACACCTAACTATAAAAAATCAAAAAATATTTTCGAATTCCAGAATCCCGTTGAACAAATATATTTCATGTTGATAAATAATGACCGGGTTCCAGGCCGAGCGAAAAAAAAAATAGGTATCGCTTTCCTCATATTAAGCCATTACAAGTGAAATTATAAGATTTAAAAAAATTTTTAAAAACTTTTAAAAAACTGTTAAATTTAGTTACATACGTTACATTTTTTATTATTACAATTTACAAAAAATATATAACGTTATTTATAACACATATTACACGTAATAATAAAACATTAACAATTAAAAAATTATAAAAATATAAATAAATGACGTTATATATTTTGTGTAAATTGAACGTATTTATGTTCGTGTAATAATAAAAAAATTTAATTAAATTTAACAGTTTTTTAAAAGTATTTAAAGGTTTTTTAAAATCTTATAATTTCATTTAAAGGTGCGGTTACGGAAAGAAAAAACAAATATAAGCCATTAGAAGATATTGAATATCGGAAAGAATCCGCACGCAAGCTACCGGACAGTCAAGGCCGAAAAGAAAAGAACGCTGGAAGAAAGAAGCCCACAAAATGTAACAGAAATATCTAAGAAAAATTAGAGAAATCAAAAATCACTAAACCATTTTCGTTGCGAAAAAGCAGACAGAGAACAATCGATAACGAAGTATATTTAGTAAGTTATAGCAATAGTTTTATCAATAGAATTAATAAGTACAGCGGCAACGTATTAGTGGTACTAATAATAATAATAGTAATAGTAATCATAATCATAATAATAATAATAATAATAATAATAATAATAATAATAGTAATGGTAATTATAATGTTGATAAAGTGAGTAACAGTAGTAAAACATTTGTAAGTCATCGCGATACCTAGTGGCTAGAGCATTCGACTTTTGTTATTAAAGTCTTGACTTCGATTCCAGGTGACGACAGAAATTGTAAAATAAATAATTAAATTAACCGCTAATAATTATATAAATGACAAACCACCACGTATACCACCATATGCGCGCTAACCGATGTGTAGTAGGCAGACATATATGGGACTGCAATCGCGATAACAAATGATTACAATCGGTTTCAAGTGTAGTCTTTCGTCTACACTCGCGTTGCATATTACAATCGCCTAAAACGCTACCTACATCTGTACAGCTAGAACGTATAGGTAGTTCGCCCTCGCTCAAAAACCAAGTGTGACAGTATGATGAACATTTGTAAATGTAAAATAGAAACTTATTACCCAGGAGGTCTTGTCAAGACGAGTAATTATGATATGTATCCTCGGGTCGATTTCGGTGAAACATCTAATTACAACTGTCAATTTAAAAAAAAACAAAAAAAAACATAAAACTAAGTCGATAAATAATACGGATTAATTTTTAAAGATCGCTCCTACTAAAGCCTGTAGAGAGTCTAATGGAACTGGAACACACGTTTAACACAAAAAAAGAAAAAAAAGAAAATTATCAATTCTACGTTTAGCGAAAATTAGAAGATTTTAGGGAACAAATTCCGTAAAATTAAATTCCGAAAAATACGCTTTTACATTCAGATAGTATAAACGGTCAACAAGGGGTAGGATTTCTAATACATAAAGACGTTTCGAACAAAGTTTTGGAGTTTAAAGGTCTTACCAATAGAATAACGATAGTTAAAGTTAAATTCTAAACAATAGGGGGAATTAATAATAATACAGATTTACGCTCCTACCGCAGCAGCTAAAGAAGAAGAAAATAATGAATTCTACGCTATTCTCTTAAGAGAACTTAATGATTATTTTATAATTATCGGAGATATTATAATAGTCAAATAAGTCAAAGAAAGAAACACTGATAATGGGCAAATATAATTACAGTGAAAGAAATGTAAGGACGATGAAGTTTTTTGCCAATGGCATAATCTTAAAATAATAAATACATTTCAGGGAAGTGGTCCGAGGTACTAAAAAAAATTGTGGCCCTTATACATTAATAAGTTAAAAATGACTGGTTTAGACCTGGTCCGATATTTCGATACATCGTCTACATACTGTAATTGAACTTACTGGTGACGTAAATACAGAGATTTCACTCTTTGTAAACTGCGAAGTAATTTTACGTTAAAAATTATTTTTCGCCAACTAGTATTTGTAACTCTGCTCTTTAACTCTCGTGTTTTCCTACACTTAAGAATCAACGGGAATACAACTGAAATAACAGAAGATTGATTAAACGCGCCTTCGATGTGGGAAACTGGGAATGTTCTAGTTATCTTTAAGTTTCGTAGATAACAGCGATCCGAATAAATTAGGCGAAATATTAAGGCGGCGCGGTTGCGCTCTCGGGCGAAATGAAAACAATTCAGTCGGCCAGAAATGGAGGAAAGACAGGCGGTAGTGAGAAAGAAAATCGTACTCTATTGCTTCTGGTTGTAATGAACGTAAATCGATTTCCGAACCTAAAACGACGATAGTCGCTACAATTATCGATTTCAAAATCGAAAACTAGAAGACAATTTCTAATTGGTCAGTTTACTATATTATATCACAATGTTTTGTGCACGTGTACATTTGCACGCTTATTCAACTTATCGGATAATAACTAAATATGTATAAGTATCAACGAAGATTATACCGAGTATGTGTATATAAAGTCTTTAATAATAAACAAAAATGTGAGCAACCAACGCATACTTATCAAGACATACAGAAAAACGTTATTCAAAAATTTATTCAAAAAAACATGTATTATAGAAAATTATAACTTTAAAAATATTAAAATAAAGTCGACATGTTTCGGAGTTACGTACTCCGAAACAGGTCGGCTTTATTTTAATATTTTTAAAGTATAATTTTCTATAATAGATGTTTTTTTGAATAAATTTTCGAATAAAGTGACAATACAGAAAATGAACATAAACAACTGAAATATACAGAAAAAAAAATTTAGAGTACGGTTATGTTACGTCGAAACAGTTTCGGGTGCGGTCTTGCATATGTCGCACACCACGATTTTTCTATTATAAGGAATAATAGAGATCGATAAAACTAGAATGTACAAATGAACACGGGTCGCGATGATCAGATGTTTTTTCTTTTTACATAAATAAGCTGCAGCCGGTGTGCTGCTATAAGGTGTAATTCGCCAATATTTGCCAGAATCGCGTCATTTGCCATAATACAAAATGTTTTCAGACGCAGTCCAATATCATGCATTGATAGCGGTAAAAGAGGTGAACAACTACCAGAATTGCATATGCAGTATAATGATAAAGGGGCTAAATACAAACGTCGGGGAAATTAAGAAAACACAGTTGTTTTTGTATGACTCGTCCAGTTTTTCAAGCAAATGTTTCTGAAGATGAGATTAGTCTTTGCTGATTTTTAATAATAGCAAAGTTGTTTAAAAAGATAGAAGTATTAAAGCGAGAAAGAACTACAACGGATGTTGAATAAAATTGTTGATAAAAGCCAAAGTTATGTATTTAAAGTGAACATCTCCAAAACAAAAGTGATCGTTTTTTCAAAAATCAAAAACAAAATCAAATGCAAAATAAAGATAAAGGGAGAAACGATTGAACAAGTTCAGTGCATTAAATACCACCTAGGAAGAGTATACTAGAGGAAAACTGTACATCAACTCCGGAAATACGCAGCAGGATTGAGCAAGCTAGAAGAGTTCTCACCAAAATGAAAAACTTATTCACCCATCAAGACCTGAGGCTCGAAGAATCAGGCTGCTAAGGTGTTACATCTTCTCTATTTTGCTTTATGGTTGCGAGAGCTGGACCCTGAATGCATCATTGGGAAAAAAGATTACCGTATTTAAAATGTACTGTTACCGGCGCATTCTGAAAATATCACGGGTGAAAAAAGTTACTAATATCGAGGTACTTCAAAGAACGAGAAAGACCCTTGAAGTAATGCAAACCATCAAGAAACGGAAGCTGCAGCAGTACCTCGGACACATCATACGAGGCCCCAAATACGAAATTCTGAAGGTCATTTTGGAAAGAAAGATAAATGGGAAAAGATCGAGAGGAAGACGACAAAATTCATGGATGGACAATCTTATCAACTGGTTCGACTGCCCTTCTATACAACTCCTCCGAACGGCCATTGTAAAAGAAAATTTTCAATCGTGGATCGCCAACCTTCAATTTGGAGACGGCGGATGAAGAAGAAGAAGAATGGAAACCAGAATTGTGCGGTATTTGATGGTTATAGGTAAAGTTAAACATTTAAAAAGTAATAAATACAAACACACATACACACACACACACACACACACACACATATATACATATATAAATATATTACTGTTTTTTAAGTTACATTAATAAAATCGCAGTCTATGTTCGTATCTAAGTATAAACAGATAAACACACACAAAAAATACAGAAATATATTAAGTTGCAAAACAAAGTAAAAATTAACGATCATGTTTCAGATGTGCTTCATAGTTTAGGCAAGTTTAAAAAAAAAAAAAAAAAAAACATTTGCAGCGGGTATACCGCTATTATAGACACATTCTATGTAGGTAAATATCACAATTTCACTTATGTTGGCAAATAATGACACGCCGAGAGATAGCACAACACTGTTGTACACAAAAGTTTTCAATGAATGAGAATAAGAGCCGAAAAATCATTACAGTACTCTTTCTAAAGCCTCCGTATTTTTATAAATTGTTTGGAAGTTGTATTTTTTGAGGGGCGGGGTAATATGCGACCGTGTATAACGTTGGCGCACGATGGCTTCATCAATTACGTAGACTTTTCCGGGTAAGTGCAGCGACAGAAAGTTAATTTCGCACAGGTGTCGAAACTTTCGGCTGGATAATGTTCACTTAAAGTTAGCGAGTCGAAGGCGATTTTCGGGTACGGCAAAACAGGTCGCTTATAGTGATAATATTCGATCGAATTTAAATGTTGCATTTTGTTATCCGTTCTTTCTGGTTCACTTTCAAATGACGGTGGTCATCGGAGAATAGGTGTGTCGCGCGCAGTTCTATGTAGGGGTAGTAATTGTTAAATATTTCAACGAAGAGAGGGTGAAATTTATGCGGGGCCTGTGTGGCCGGTGCACTGGGTCGGCCGTTAGGCGGCTAAATTATTGTCGTCGCAGCATCGTGCCGAAACAGATCTGCACGGCGGATAACATTGTTTTAGCAGTGCAGATTAATAATTTGCGGCTTCCATGTGCGATTCGAGCACGCTGCCGGCCGAACGAAAACGGGACCAAGCAGCTCGGTCGGCAAAGGCCAAATCTGTAAACTGGCCCGGCCGAATCGGGCGACAATCAAAATAAACCGTGTTATCGGACGGCCCAACGGTGCCGCATATTATTGCTGCCAGCACTATTAATACTATTACCGTCGTAAATCAGATTTATGCCGCTCACGGCGCTATAACGACAATTTATAATATCAATTATAAACATTTAGAACGGTCCGCCTAGTCGAAATCACTTCTGGCCTCCTTGTTAATAGCCGTTACATTTCCCGCGACGCTTGCACCGCCAGTTCTAACCGACTGCTCCCGCGAACCACATCGAATACGTAATAAGAAGAAAAATTAAATAGCGCGGAAAATTCATCATTTCGGTGGCCGCTATCTGCGCGCCGCCGATATTGCCCCTGCATTTAGCTCGCTCTCGAGCGAATTGTGTTCGCTTTCACAGAGCCTGTTTGGCTTTCCAGAATTCCGAATACTTTTTCTTTCCGCTACCCCGCCCAATTCTGTCTAATCACGACCGCCGAACACAATTTACAACTGATATCTTATCGATATGAACGTGCCCCAACCGAGCGCGTCTGTACAAATTTCATTTCGTTACGTCCAAATAACTAAACCTGAATTCGTTATTACGACCTAGCTGTGCATTTCCCACTTCTGTTTATTTTTGTTTTGTTTTTTTTTTTTTTTTGACATGGATACGTCTTCGACTGGGCTTAAAAATTTGGCACAACATTGCATAACGATTTTCACTTGCAACCCCAATCGGTGGCTAAGAAAGTGAAGTTCCGTCATGTTCCATTCCACGAAAATCGTTCATTATGGAAAACTCTGAATTTATCATCAGATTTCACATTGACGACCGAATATTGCCTAGGATTTCATTTTCCTTACGGATATGTCTTTTGGCTGAGGATCATTTCACGCGAAAATGCCTACGACGTTAAGAAAACGTGTTGCCCCGATGATGATGTGTCGCCAAGTTCGTGTTTATTTTTAGAAATATGTTTTCAAACGAACATATAAGCAATAAACCAGCACTAGAAAACATTTAACGTACTAGTGCAAATTAAAATACCAACATGTTTCCTAGATACCGCTCTATAATCAATACCATAATTATGGAGCAGTGCCTCTGAAACATGTTGGTGTTCAAATTTGTGATACGCTAGTCGGTTTATTGCGCATATCGTTATAGATTTTTTACTTTTTTTTTTTTAATTTCTACATTTATATATCTACCGTGGTAAATATTTTATTTCATTTTTTTTAGTAAAACGGAATAGTCGTACGCACTTTACACACCAGCCGAAAAACCTATCCGTGTTAAAATATAACTCTCTTCTTGTATAGATTGCGGAGAAATTAATTTTTTTTTGTAAACTACATCGAATTAGCTAGAGGTTAATTAAATATGGCACTAAATCGAAATCCGATTCGTTTGATCAAACGCCGAAGAGATGTTTGGTTTTTTTTTTTCACGGATAATAACACAATCTAAATATATCTAATAAGTCGGTAGTCTGTGCTAAAGAAAAAAGTATATTTTGTCTCCATATAAGGATACCGAACGCGATGGTAATCGTGGCCCGTGCCATTTTTCCAGTTTACGACATGGTTATATCGATTAAATTTATGGGATTATTAAAGTAAAGCGAGTTCCATACCCTTGACAGGTACTTCCTTGTTTCGTTACTTTAGTTGCGATAAATCGCAGGCTAAAACGAAAATACAACAGGGTTAAGACAATTACCGTAAAACGTGAATAATACAAAAGGGAATTTTTAAATTGAAAATTTGAAAAAGTTCTTTTTGTTTTTTAGACAAAAATACGCTACCACATTATTAAGGTAAATAAGTACGGGAAAATATTAAAACTCTTCCGATTATGTCACGGACACCTTTTTTTTAAACTTCGTTTATATGCTCGAGATATTTTTCGATATGATTAATTTAAGGATTTCGAAATCTGCCTAAGGAATTCCGACAGAGCTGATTAATCTTTCAAGGAAATGTTAGGAATTAGTGTGCTACATGTCAAAAAGAGTGGTAATACGGCGAAGGTAACGGGTTCGCTTTTCTACGTCGTTATTCGCCGTCGCTGTTTTTCTTTTCGGTGTACCAGGCATATCGTCTTGGAATAATTTCTGTTGTTTTGATTTGTCCCGCGGTAGGCGTTGCGTGGTCGCTCGGTCACTTTCTTTGAAAAGCTCGAATGGTCATCCCGCCAGTAGCTTCCGCATCGTAAATTTGAATGGCGAGTGAAATTCAGTTATTCATATTGCACGCAGCCTACATCCTTTGATCGGCGAGTGTTCATTAGAAGACCAAGCGTGTTGACCATATTTCGTTCACGGACTAGGGTTTTGCTCGCTAAAAACTTACAAACCGGAACGTGCCAAAATTATTCAGTTGGATTTTGATTATGCATGTACAAACGCATAATAGTTATAAATATATATATATATATATATATATATATATATATGTTTACGTTTGTACGCGTATAAAAATGCATGTAAAGGAAGAGGTTCAAACACCCCTTTGTCGGATATTTTCTTAGCGAGGAGAATGAATGTGACTGAAACCCTATGGTCATATTTAAAAACACGGAATTTCCAGTAGCTTGAAAAAACTATATGATTTTTTTTTCAAAATTTTCACATTTTCGTCATCTTTACCCCGAGATTTATCAGGATTTTTTTTTTTTTAAGGCGCACACACAAAAAATTCTACCATTTCGAACAAGTTTTGCTTTACAAAACCTGCATTTCCGGAAGACCGTAGATGAAAATTTATACATAAAAAAAAACAAAACAAAAAACAGCGCTGCGTTCTAAGGAAAGCACACAGTTCTTTTTCAAAATTTTACATTTCGTTACACAAATAACGCTCTGTATGCATTGCATTAGGATGGTAAATGAGGGAAGAGTTCTTCTGGTTTTTGAACTGTTTAAACGATTCTTGCATCAAAAATGTTCGTTAATCACGCGATATTTTATTTCATTTATGTATTTTTAAAAATAAACCAAGTTCTTAACTTGAATTGAATGGGTTGGCAAAAAAGTGACGAGTTCTAAAATTTCTTGCCGTCTTTGGTATCATTAGTCCATCGAAATGAAATGCCCGATGACACGGAGAATATGAGATGGTAAATTTTTCGGCTCGTCTTTAAATTGGCAAAACAGTACGACCAAGAAATGAGCCCAATAATTTCCCGACTACGTTCATCTATATCGCAAAGTCTGCCAGGACTACCGTTTGTAATTATTTACCCTTTCGGTTTTATTGGATTCGTAGGGAATTTGTTCTCTTTTTGTTTTTTGTGCTTTTTTTTTTTTCTTCTTGAAATAAAGAAATTTTGCATCGAGTAAGCAAAAAAAATATCAACATCACCAAAGGAAAAAAGTTCGAATTGAAGTCGAAATTTTTCAACAGAAGTGTATGCGCGAAGGAATAATTACGAATTTTGCTAAAACTTACAGACGTCGCTTCAACATATGTGTAGGGTTCGTGTGAAAATGGACACGCGCTAAGGTAAATTCAAATTATAAAAGAAATTTATAATTTTATTTTGAATCTTGATCTGTCATTTATACTTGAAAATGATATTAACTACTGGAAAGTTTCGAGCCCCATCTACATATTAAAACTTTTTAGTTGCTATTAATATTTACGAATCTCCATATACGGTTATGTTATTTAACAATTTCATTTTTACTAGCAAGCCATAGGCGCCATATTACAAATATTAAGCGCATTGGGGGAGTATAATTTAGGTAAACATACTTATTATATGTTGCAAAACATTGTAAACGGTGCACAATTATAATGTACAACAGTAGCAATGATATTTTCCCCGGGATGGCACTAATTAATTACGATGAAATTATTAAAATGTTTATATATAATTCTGACGCCTTTCGTAAGGACGTATCGGAATTATATACATCTATAATATATATTGTATGTATGTACACACACACACACACATATATATATATATATGTGTGTAAGTATTAATTTCAGCATTATTATCAGTAGTAACTATAATTTATAACGAGGAAGTGTAATTTTGTTAATAATATAAAAAGGCCCGCGTGATGGCAGTCGTAGTAAAAGTGTTTTAAATATCGAGCAAAGAACACTTTCATAACTTCGAAGTGGCCTGAGGACAAAAACGCGCTACCTTTGTTTCGTATAGAGGAACTAAGTCGAGTGGTGATCATTAATCCGGTAGTGTATTATTTATTATTTTTTTTCGTTAGTTATTTATGGCAAATGCAGATGTTTATCGTTTCATAAATATATCATTTCCACATTTTGCATCTAGATGGATAAGTTCTCTTTCTTTTTTCTCTGCCCCTCTATAGTACTATTTTCTCTTTATTTTCTACGTGTTTCATAAATTGTTCCATTCAGCGGCAAAAACTGTTGTTAGTTTTTCCGCCATTCTCCCTGTTTTTTTTTTTATTTTTTGCTTTTTCTCGCGTTTTTTTAATTTTTTTTTTTTTCTGAAAAAAGCAAGAAATTAAAAAAAAAAAAACGATTTAAAAATAAAAGGAAATAACCGGTTAATGGGATTTTATCCGGGGTAGCAACGAGGAAAAACATTATAAAAATGGGAGAGAAGCGCACAGAAGGAGCCCGGAAAGAAGTGAGAACAGTGATATCGAAGCGCCATTTTGGAAGCGGCAGCACTTGTGCATACAAATTGCGTACTTAAAACTGCTGCTACAAGAAGTAGAAGCGAATGTGCCTCGTAACTACTATGTAGAGAGCTAGTTATGGTAGCATATGTCGTGTAAGTCTAGAGTCGTAAAATATATCTGGGCGCTGGCAACGATGGCGAAAGGATATCGCAGCGAGGCCGGCTACCGTACTGCTAGTCGATATTCGAGAGAGTAAAGCTATAAAATCAAGGTTGAAAGGCATAATTAATTAGAAGAGACGAACGATAAAGCTTTTGTGAATAACGATTTCGCTGAATGAGGAGGCCACTCCTACTGCACCGGCTGCTGGCTTGAAGAAGCCGTTGGCCAGCGGGAATAATGAAGGAATTTCCGGCAATATTGAAATTTCTTTTTTTTGCCGGGAAAATTTTCAAATATTAAAATTAAAAAAAAAAAAAAAAAATACACGAAAACGGCATGTGGCAACTTCTAATCAAGTAGAATCTATTCACTACGTACCATAACTTCGCTTCTCGGCGCAACTATCGCGCCATTACCCCTGAATATTCTTGCCCCCCCCCATGATTTTCATTAATGAAACTATTTTGTTTTTATTTTTGCTTTTATATTTTCAAAATTACGTACACAAATGCTCGAAAAGTTGACCCCATTCGGTTTTGTCTAGATAATATGAAGCAATTCGAATTAGTATTAAATTTTTCAAAAATATTTATAAACAAAAAACGGCAATACAAAAACTGGATTAGACTCTATTACGATGAATAAAAACTGTTGTTTTAAAAAAAAATTTATAACTCTTCCTAAATAAAATGATCAGAATTGTAGCCGAACAAAAGAGGAACGGCTAACTTGAACAATTAAATGGTAAGGTAACGAAAGTGTTTCTTCCTTTTTTTAGCTTGAAATCGGGGGAAAAAAAAAAAAAAAGTAAAAACTACTTTTAGTTGCATCGAAGCAGTAATGTCGGATATAATTTTTTTTCTTTTTTTTAATAGACCATTTCTTAAGAGAGTGACCTAAACTTTTGAAATCTTAAGTTTCTACTTAAATAATCAATACTTATAAACTACTAATAGATAACATGTTGTGGAACTAGTTTACTTCGCTCCTATTTTTATACCATGCGCTCCACCTTCTAACTAAATCTTCTCTTATATAAGGAATATATTCCTCCCCGTTTAATTTAATCTCCCTGTTTTTATATTTTACACAAGTTGCCGCATTATTTCATTCCCCTCAATTCCTCTGTGTGCAGGAATCCACTTAAATGTTATTTTGTTTATATAATTTCGTCAACAATTTTCTAATCCTTATCTCAATATTATACACTTTATTTGGGTTTGTATTTTTCACTTCAACTAAACTAGCCTGCGAATCCGATAAGATTAAAATCTTCTTATTTTGTCGGTTTCATCACCAGCTAACTGCACAGAGTACACACCTTATTACAAAGTATATAAATTGAGTATTTACTTTAAATTTTTAATATAAATTTATACTGATTTTTGTTACTAAGGTGAATAATGCCTTGCTGCCGTGAATTATATTCATTTCAATGTAATTAAAATATTTGTCTTTTTGGTTTTTGCACATTTATTGAACTTAATTCATTTTGAGTATAAATAAAAACTAAATTTAATTCAACTAGTAAGTTAACACAAAATTTATTATTTCTGTGGCGGTACAAAGTTCGCCGGGTCAATATATAAATGAATCCCTATTTCCTTTGGTCACGCCATAACTTCCGAACGACTGCAACAAATTTGGATAATTTTTTTTTTTTATTGTGTTCGTAATTGTCAGGACAAGGTTTGTATAGAAGAAAATTTTTAAAAAATCGTACGGAAAAGTTTTTAAAGTCTCATAATATGAAAAGTGAGTGAGAAAATCTATGTACATATATATATATATATGTGAGATAGGATATATTCTCCGACGCGTGATTGTAAAAAATAACGAAGATGGGTCTGACTATCGATGAACAATTAACATAGCGAATAAAAAAACTGTGGTCTAAATGACGAGGTCCTGTTTTCTTCATTGTACGTATGCAGGGCACGATACACCTTGCCGTCATCATCGTTTGCACCAAGCGGTTAATGATTGTCGCCGATACAAAAGAACCAATATTATACCTTAACTTTGAAGGGATTTCAGTTATTCCATTGCTGCTGTCCTTTGTCTTTTCCATTTCTGACCGCCTGGCTATTTAGTTATAACTCTTAATTTTTCATGTTGTTGAGTCAAGGCCGCTAGCGCGCCCAGGGTAAGAAAAAAAAAAAAACTTTGAAGGGATAACCATTTAGAAAGTATCTTTTGTTTTTGAATTTCGCTTTTAAATGGTTATCTGGTAATGAGTTGTGAATTTTTTAAGGGTGATTTTTGAGTCGTTCCAAATTCTATATTTATAAAATATATAAAACAAAGTCGGCTTAGTTACACCATTTATAGCTGAAGAACGGCTGGAACGATTTTTATGATCTTTGATTTGTTGGATTTGCTTCCGCCTCGAATAGTAGAATACGAAATGTAAATAAAATTTATGTAGAACATTCATTTTTTTTTTTTTGCTGTTTTTGGCCAAAAAGGGGGATTAAATAATTTTTTAACCGTAATTTTTTGATTTTATGGAAGAGTTTGTTGCTTTTTGTTTTATATTTTAAATTTCACTTTTAAACGGTTATTATCTGGTGATGAGTTATGAATTATTTAAGTTTTGAGGTCGTTCTAAATTCCAAATTATATATATTCTAGACGGTTTCATGGCGCCCAGGGTAATCGTTCAGCTTAAAGTTGTAAATTGTCATAGGTAGAATTTCCGAGCTCTGTAGTATAATTGAATATTTTTGTCGTTTCTGAACCATCTTATTCGGATTATTCCGTACATTGTATGTATGCGAAATCCTAAAAATCGGTATAAATTTACTTTAAGAAATTAAATCATGTTAGAAACACGTTGTTTTTTCGCGTATAGCCCATCATCAGCTAACAATACAAAGTACACACTCTATTTAATAAAGTATATAAATTGAGTGTGTACTCTGTGTTGTTAGCTGATGATAGAGCCCGAAAAAAAAAAACAAAACAAAACAAAACATGTTCCCAAAGTGTAAATTACTTTAATTTTTTAAAGTAAATTTATACTGATTTTTGTTATTAAGGGGGGAATAATGCCTTGCTGCCGTCCGTAATTAAAATACACATTTCGACGTGATTAAAAGACTTTTCATTTTGATTTTTGTACATTTATTGAACTTAATTCATTTTGAGTATTTATCTTAATAAAAAACTGAATTTAATTCAGCTAATGAGGCGCAACATTTATTAATTCTGAGGCGGTACGAAGTTCACTGGGGGTCAACTAGTTTATTATAAATTTAACTAACGTTTTTCGCTATCTAATCGACGACAAAGATTCTTTTCATAGAAAAAAAAAAGGTATTTTATCGAATGAGCCTGTATGCGCGTGACCAAAGGTGTGTGTTCTATTTACGTACCGTAAGAAACTTTAGAATAATACAAACGAATATACACTATAAATGATATATACGACGATATACCTCTCGGCAAAGGAAATAATAGAAATAATAGAGGAGAAAAAAGTCAACGAAAAGAGAAATTTAAAAGGAGAAATGAGAAATATTAAAAATATAATTGATATAAATTAAGAAAGCGATAAATCAGGTTGAAATAATTTTAAAGTGCTACTTTTAAATGACGGCGGGACATATACGAAGATAATTTTAAGTGTGTATAAGTTATCAACAAAATGTATAAAGGTAATTTGTCGACAAGCTTTTAGCTTGACGAAGGAACAGCATTTTGTAATGAATTTTTTAAAAGTATATTAAAAAAAAGAAGAAATAATGAAAAGGCGCCATACTCGACTGATTATTACACACTCGGCATGAAATGAAAATTGCGATTAATAATTAGGGGCAATGCTGTGTCGATGGGTTTTAAATAAAATTCGTTTTATAAAATCAATAAAAAAAAAAAAAAAAAATAGAAACGGAAGTACTTCTTTTCTCGACAAAAAAATCAAACTTTCTACCGTGCAGTGAATCAATTAAGGTAATTACAGACACACGGCGTACCAAAAACGGGTCGTCAACAATAATAGACAACTCGGATATGTTCCCCAATCTTTCCCTGCTGATATTTCCGAGTGCACTGCCGATTTTTTCATGCGAGACAAAGTGATGGCAAATTTTTAGGTTTTTTTAAATGTGTATTTTTTACGGATTTTTTCTAATCTTTAGCTTTGGTTGTTTATAATGAACTATTTCTTAAGTATTCTTGATCCACTGCGAGGAGAGATCCTAGCAGAGACGATCTTCCATGCTTGCGCGACTTTAGGAATTCCAAAAAGATGAGACTTAGCGCATGTGTCGAGCGTATTGAAATATTTCTAAATGTTATTGAATTATATAAATTCGTAATTCATTCACGCAAGAGGAAAGAGGAAACCTATAATACGTAAAATAATTCAGCTTTTTCCTCATACATTCGCGTTTTTCTTCTTTTTTCTTTTACTTATACCCTTTCCCAAGTATTTCCACATTGTTAAAATCTTTTCATAACATAATTATTAACATTTTAAATTAATCGTTCCATGCCGGTTCTCTTTGTGAATAAATGCGACAGGAGAACAATGTTTATCGAGTATTTTTCTTTTATTTCGTACAAGTATACGAAGACGTAACATCTTTTTTTTTGCTTGTTTTTTTTGTGTCATGTTGATTAAGGCATTAAATGTTAGAAATGAATACGTATAACAAAATACGCAAATATCCGAGACACGTACATAATTCGAAAAATTTATACTAATAAACGCTAAAACGGTCATTTTTATTAATTTCCGAATCAGGGCGCTTATTCATTTGATTCGATTTCAATTTACTGTAATA
The DNA here is from genome assembly GCA_039619475.1 of Icerya purchasi. Classification (NCBI taxonomy): domain Eukaryota; kingdom Metazoa; phylum Arthropoda; class Insecta; order Hemiptera; family Monophlebidae; genus Icerya; species Icerya purchasi. Next base: position 347,700,171 of record CM077116.1, on the reverse strand, counting down.
AATTGAATAAATGTAAACAATTTTACTCGAATTGCACAATTTTTACCTTGGCAAGCAGTTTGCTCGTGCTTTACGTAATTTTATCATTTCATTTAATATTTAACGTCCGATGATTATATTCTTACAAAACTACTCGTATAATACACCTTCCCTTCGAAGCTTAATGAACGAATATAAAACAATTTTGAAAATGGCGAAAATTGAACTTCAAATTATCGTGCGAGCAGAGCATTTTCTGCGACAAAATTCACAAAAAAGCGAAATCTCCAAAGTGGGGAAATAAATGTATTTAGGATTTACGTCGATCATAGACGAGCGTTTAACAATGCTCGAACGAATTTAAAAGATAGTACACGCAGTCATTTTCGGAACGGCATTCAACTGGGCCCGGTAATAAACGGTCGTGTCCGATTTACCTGTCCGAGATTTCGGACGGACAGCTCGAGTAGCTTTTGAACGGAAATTCGAAATGTGAACGCAGTCAGTTCACCGCCGACTTTATAATAAACAGGTGCTTTCCTTTCGCTTTTTTTTTTTTTACCTTTTTTTACCTATTTAACGAGCCCCGAAGCAACACCGAGGTAGTTTCGCGGCTCCGAGAGGAAAAAAAATGAGATTAAATTAGATAGAACAATTTTCGGCTTGTTTAAAGAGAAAGTTACTGCTTTGTCTGCTGGAGGAATTATTAAGTACTAGAATTCGGCTTGAACTGCTTCAAATCAAAGAGAAGCTCTCTGTATTTAGGCGCGTAACAATATGGTTAGTCGTTAAAAATGAGAACAGTCGAAGGAAAAGAGATCAGGTAAGTGGTGGGCGTGAGTAAGTCGGGTAGAGTAGCCTCTATCTCTTCTTGGCGTGACTCGCGATTTCAGGGGTTCGAAGGATCGGATTTACTTTTAATTCCCGACGTCTATTAGGGTCTCTATGTTAGGGGCAGCGGTATGACTATTAGTTGTTTATAATGCTGCTTGATGTTTTCAGTGGTAAGGTGAATAGGAATGATAAATGCGCTAGTGTGGCATTTTTAGCGGCCCCATCAGCACAGTATCATGCCCAGGGATTCCTGCACGTTCCGAGATCCTTTGTTGAAATAGATTATTTCAAATACATCGTATTCAAGATCACGTTAATTGAAAATGGATTTACAACAGTTGAAATGGCGCATAAGGGAATCACATAGGATTATTAGGTTTCGTTATTGAAAGCGAAGTAGAGAATATTGGACACATACCTAAGAAGACGTCTGTCAGTTCTGCAGATGAAATTATAGAGAGAAATGCTGGCTTAAGCGATGTGAGAATTTTTTTCCCGTTAAATAGAGCATGAACCTACTCCATTTTCAGTTTTAGAGCCATCGATGTAACACTGTCGAATTACGAAAATTAACATTTTTTAATGGACTGGTTTACTGTAAAATTCGATCGGATCTCGAATCTCGGATCTCGGATCTCCGGGGATGGAAAGATGGAGGTTCGAAAAATATGGCTGAGAGAGAATGAACGTTTCACCGTTGACGGAGGTAGGCCAGTTTTGGTTGCCTGATCAACGAGTAAAGTTTAATGAACTGTTTTGACTAAAATGGTAAAGTCATATACGGGGGGATTATAATAACGAAATTAGAGTTAGAGAGCAGTCGACGGTAGTGAAATTGGGGTTCAGCATATAGACACTGCGCATCGGAGTAGTATGGTGAGCTGTTGTAGCGATTCGGAAAGCTGTTATCAGAATCCTAGCAGTTTTAATAATTGGCTTGCTCATATATTGGTGCTCCGTAATCTTTTTTTTTTTTTTTTTTTTTTTTGGGCACGTCAACAGTGGAACTTACCCAACGTAAATAATTGTACATTATATAAGGGGAAAAGATTAGAAATTGAGGAGATAAAGAAGGCTAAGAAAAGAAAACTATATTGAGAGAGGGGAATGCAAGAATGGAGTGGACACTATAAGGAGTAGGAAGGCCAAGGCGCAGAAGACTAGAATACGGAGTAGAACGTTCGGAGGAAATAAAAGAGCATTCGAACAAAATGTGATTCGCATCACAGGTATAATTGAGCTGAGGAAGGGAAGGGTTGAACAGAAAGGTAAAAAGATCGAGGATTGATAAAGAGAATGAAGGATAGAATCCGGTCCAGAAATCGTATAATCGATGTTGTTTTAGTGGTCTATTTATACTGCAGCCAGTTAATGGGTCAGCTAAACAGTTCATTAGATTTGCTTTCAAATTTTATATGTGTGCGATCTCCTCCCAGGATAGAGTTCTTGGTCAAAGGCTACATCGAAAACTTTTATATTAATTCGAATTAATATCGGTATTCCGAAACGACGACGGCGGCGAACCAAAGCCTTTGGCGCAATATTGCTGGCGGTAAAACACGCCTGTGGGGAAACGTGGTTTCCGAAAATCGTGTTCACCGCAAAACAGGCTGGTCCCTGGCCAACTCGTTTAGCCAAGCAGCCGGCAAAAAAAAAAGTTCACTGTAAAAAGTGCGGTGGCGACGAAGCTTTATTGCACGGTCGATAAGTGAAGTTGTAAAGAGTTACAGTGAAATCATTTCAATTTATCAAAGAAGAAAGTTCGCGTGTATTAGACAGCGTGATTATGGCTCTGCGGAGAAGAAGCTATAAAACGGTTTCAGGGGGAGCTTGCAGAAAGTTGGGCAATCAGCCAACTTACGTTGGAACCAGCGCGGCCGTATGTGATCTGCCGCAGCCCTCGCCGTGCAGACATTTACAACATGTGCCGCTTGAGAACCGGTAATATTTCATTATCTCGCGGCGGCGCAGTTTAGCTTTTCCTGCTCACTTCACATTCCTGCCCTAATGAGCCTATTCCCGCGCAAAAAAAGCTAGCCCTTCTCCGCACACCAAGCAGCTACTGCTTCCATGTGATCCCCGCAGAATACTTGTTTTACGACGTCTGCCGAATGTATCTGTTCTTTTTATCTTTCGTTTTTTTTTTTTTTTCTCGACGCCTTCGCTAGTTCCGTTTCAAATCATGCTATCCTGAAGCCGTTTACAACGAATAAAGTCGATATAAAAAATCGTACTGAATAAATCAGAGAGATTTTTCCGACAACCGTATATTGTACATAATTACAAAGGGGACAATTATGGAGAGTGCACAGCTGCTTCAGTTATCAAGAAAAGGAATGTGTTCTGTTGATGGATAGCGCTGGTGGTGGAAATGTTTCAGTAATGAGTGCAGCGTCATTAATTAGCACCTGTCGAATTAATAGTTGTTTTATTTCTAATAAATTACGCGTGAAGAATTTTTTCATTTCGATAATAAAACATTTTCGAAATTGTTACACGTAATCACATATGTTTCTAAACGGGCCGAACAAAAAAAAAAAAAAAAAATGTTCACAAACCGGGAAACTTTATATTTAATCATTTATATATTCATATTTATCGCAATTACCACTCTTGGTAGTAGGAAGGAAAAATCGATTTTATTCTAACGTAGCGAGTTTGATTCGTTGAAAATAATTATTTATCAACGGCAGTTAATTTCTGAAGACCGTGCATGATGTCGGGTGATTTAAAGAAGCTACATATACATGTATGCTCCAATTTATGAACTACTTCTCTTTATTGTTTTCCTTTTCCTAATATTATTATTATTATAGGCGAAGACATTTATTTGACTATAAACACATTTTAGTATAGCTTTAACAGTTAAACTAAATAAAAATTTTTTCTTCAATGTTCTGTTCAGATAATTAAGTTATAATTTACAAAGAACTGATATTACCTATGTTAAAGTTAAAATTTCAATGTCCGTTTGTTTATTTATATAATATTAATTTCATTTATGTGCATATATAAGTTAAACATTATAGAAATTTTATTCTGTTTAAAAAATGTTTAATATGCTAAAGTTAAAATTTCAATGTCCGTTTGTTTATGATACTAATTTCATTTATGTGTATATATAAGTTAAACATTATAGAAGTTTATTCTGTTTAAAAAAATGTTTAATATGCTAAAGTTAAAATTTCAATCTCCATTTGTTTATTTATATAATACTAATTTCATTTATGTGTATATATAAGTTAAACATTATAGAAGTTCTATTCTGTAAAAAAATTTTTAAATTGTATTTTGATTAGTTCCACTACTCGCGCAAACCTGCGCATTTGTGGAGATTATGTATAATAATTATAATAATATACTATTTGATTTGATTTGATTTGATTTGATTATTATTATTATTATTATTATTATTATTATTATTATTATTATTATTATTATTATTATTATTATTATTATTGCAGCTGGCGGAGTCGAAATATATCGGTCGCCGATAAAAGGCACGAGAAAAAAAGTGATTTCACAACAGCAGGGTCGTTAGCCTTTAAATATGAAAATAGCGGGAAAACGTTCGACAGTTATTGCGCGCAATGCGACAGTGTGAAATGTTTCTGAAAATAAAGAGTCAAACAGCTTTCTCCTAAGAACCACTCACAACATTGTAAAGAAATTACCCAAGTGTACATATTATAAAGCATTTCAACTTGAAAATGACCAAAAGTCAGCCACGTGACCGCACTGAAATTCCTGTCGCAATATCGCGTTCGAAATTAAAGTGTCACCTCGTCGCTCGCATATTAAAAATGTAAACGCTTTTTCGATTACATTTTACACATTCCAGAAAACTGTAACTGTCACTTCCGCAAGTGTGTCTACCCTGAAACAGCTTTCGTATACGCAAATTTTCTTCTATTTCCCCTTTTTTATGCAGCCAAATGAAATTTCCATCGCCCATTCGAATATGTTAACAAGGTTCACACATTTTGTTAATAATTTTCGACTTTTTTTTTTTTTTTAAAAGCTACAAATGACATTAATTTTGCGCGACTTTTGAATGATTTTAGTAGTTTTAATGTCAGTTCCGCGATAACACAGATACATATCTATTAATAGACAATGTCGATATGGGAATAGAATAATACATATTTTCATTTTAAAAAAAAACCAAAAAAAAACAAAAAAAAAACAGATTTTCACGTGCTACGATCAGCTACTACGGAATCGACTTGGATTTTAAACGCTTTGATACAAGCTAGAAATTAGCGTAAAAGCCGATATAGTTGCACGGGCGTTTGTGAGAATTTTATTCATGAAACTTTTAATCGGGGCAGTGAAGATTAATGAAATAACGATTAGCGTATTCAGCTGATCACAAAAATTCAGATATCGTGCTCATCCGTGATAATTGCGCGAGAGTTTGCAGACTATTTTTAAAATAGTATATAAATATAAACTTTTTTGCTCTGTGTGTATATGTGTATTTTCGCATTTTTATTTTCTGTTAAAATACATTTATGTAAAAAATACACGAAATCTACGTTGTTTAAAAAAAAAAATGTTACTTTTAGATTAGATGAAAAAATAAGTTTATATAATAAATAATTTTCGGAAACAACTGTGTTTTAAAAGTCTATTTATTCGCTTCCTGGCTAATTTCAAGTAATTTAATTTAAATTTTTAAATTTAGAATAGTACCGCTTTTATTAATATAAAATAAAAGAACTAACGAGAAAAAAAAAAAAAACAATTGAAATAATAAAAATTTATGTAAGATAAATGTCACGCGAATTTGTTAAATTTATTCGGTGTGATTTTCCATATTTTAGCGATTGCAATAGTCAAGGTTAAACTCTGCATCGTGTTAATGATTATTTCCCGCGTTTTGACAATACTCTGATCTGTTAAATCGTGAACTGCTAATCAATTTTCATCTTACTGAGACGGAAATTTTAATAAATCTTCCGAATCCTCTCCCCCTTTCGTAGAGTATAAGTTGTAACGCTTCCGGTCAGTTTAGTTCTCCGTTGTTTTTTTTCAACCTTCAACGATGCCACAGCCAGGATGATATCTTTCGATTATCGAGGATTTATTTATTTATTAATTTATTATCATTAATCTTATTATTATAAAATTGCCGGTTATTTTTAATTGTATATTTAATTTCGCACCGATCATTTTCTCCGACGGCCCACCGCTGAAAAACAAACAATTATCGAACAAATTAACGACAAAAACATTATCAATGAACTAGGGGATTAATAAAATCAAATTGCAAGTCTCATTTGGTATTCTTCCGGATAGCTGCGTGATGGAATCGAATCTCGACGCTTTGGCAATGAAAAAATGGTATTTCTATGTTCAAAAACTACGATCTCGTACGAAAGCGCAGGATCGGAATTACGCGTGCACAACATTAAATCTCTCATTTGTGTCACGGACATTTCTTATTCTTATTTCCCTTTTCTATTTCAAGTATTCTGCAACGTGGTGCGCTGGACACGCACAAAGTTCCAGTCGCTATTGTATAGCACTTTGGATAACATAGATGATTAGGCCTGCGCGATTTCTCGTCCAGCTGTTTGGAACGTGTTTTTGTGATTGAATTACTAAGCTGCAATTGAGCAGCTCTCCGAAAAATACATGGATATTATTCTCTTATACAACTGATTTTTTTGCATTAAAAGAAACTCTCTTTCTGTCTAAAGGCAAACCTGTGTCTATGACGGTTTTTCACTGGGCATCTTCTTCGATCATTTTTCGGATAATAACGGCAAATGAAAACAGGCATTTACTCGGTGACTTTTATTTTTTACCTCAGATTACGTTTTCTGTATGAATTATTAGAATGTTTGTTTCCTAAATATTGGCAGAGTTGGCGTTTGTTTCACTGACGAAATTGAAGAACGGAAGGATTTTAATGTAGCCTGGGAAACTTGTATATTTGTTAATATATATATATATATATATATATATATATATATATATATAAACACGTGTTGGATGATTCTTCGTTATTTTACGGTTCTCTCATGTACCGCCTTTATTTCAAATACTCGACATAATTCTTATTACTCGACCGTATTCAATTTTTGTCGTTTCGTTCGGATTAATTATAATTATTTCGTATTTATTCAATCGGCGGACATGGAAACTGGCTCCGTTCGAAGCCGTTTTCATAGAGTCTGTAATTCAGACTTCGCGTATAGTATAATCCCCGAGAAAAACCGATTTGTTAAAAAAAAAAGGATGATCCGTTTTGTCGTTAAGGATCCTGGATGAAATATTTTCAACGATTTAACATGTCTCTGTGTGTAAATCAGGTGATATTATGATCAGTTTTAAATAACATTAATACTTTAATAGTTTCGGTAGGGAGAACAGAATGAACGCAGGTGAATCATAGAAATGACAACAGAACGGGGAAGTTAAAGTAACTCCGAGAACGTCAGGTACTATAGAAGGAAGATTAGGTCGCATAGACAGATAAAAGAAATGATCGTTACGAAAAGGAGGAGGGGTAAATATCTGACCAAAGTTTGAGATGAAAATTAGTACATGGATGGAATTCGGGTTAGACGATAGAATTTTTCTTAAGAAAAGGAACGAGAGGAAGCAGCAACTGGAGCCAAAAAATCATTCATTTCATTATGATGCCCATATGGCTGGGAACCTACAGCATCCTCTCGTTTTCGCTATTCCCTTGTCTCTTCTCCAAATTGTCCTCTCCACCTCAATGTTTGCGACGCTAATAACATCTTTTTTGAATGTCCATTCCTTTTTGTCAAACGTTTTATTTTATATTCTTGTCTGCTGAAACTCAACCTGCTCCTTATTGCGCATTTTATAATTTATCCTTCCCCTTGCTATCTCTATTATTTTATTCGTTGGTTCTTTTATATTGTCCATATCTGACCGCATTCAAATTTAACTGACGGCTCTTTTCTTTCTTACTGTTTCTGGGTGTAGGTCCTTAGCTGACGTGCTAAAAGGGGGTTAAAAAAAAACAAATAGGAAAAAAAAAGAGTTTCGGTACAAATTGCAATAATAATTAATTAAAAACTACATTAAATATTCATTGCCTTTCTAATACCTGGATTATAGAAAACTAGGACTGTATTATTACGTTTATTAAACTGTTCCTGTATATTGTTATTTTAATTTGCCGTACCGAAACTCTTAAGTATTAATGTTGTTTACGAATTATCATAATATCGTCTTTATCACACCGAAAAATATTAGTTTTTATCGAATGCAATCATTTTTTATTTTCTAATTAAATCTTTACAATAAATCTTGAAGTCGACATATTTGTTTTTTTTTTTAAAAGAACATTTTTTGTTACTACATATTATTCGCGTAAATAATTCGTTTGTGATTTGCTTACATATTCCCAGAAAGGGGGTCGAAAATAAACAAGCTTAAATATAATAATAAAAAAAAAAAGCTATCGGTTCTTCAATTGTTCGTCCCATACATATTACGAATAGATTATAACACGCCGATGAGAATCGAGAAAAAAAAAAAAAAGAAGAAAAGATGAGTCATTTATTCTATTGCATGCGGACAATATGATGTTTACACGGCGAAATTTACGCCAGAAAGGATTGACCGGGTAAAAAGTCTGAAGCGGAATTCAGGCGTTTCGTTTCTTATCTTCATTTCTAATTCTGCGGACTGTAATAATTATCGGCGTTTTCGAAACGTGGCCGTTTTATTAGTGCAGCACAATGGGGGAAGAAAAGAGGGGAGAAGTTAAACATAGTTGTTGAAGTAACGAACGACGATGGCAAGTTGAGGTTAGCGAAAGAGGAAATTAAGCGAATAAAAAGCCGGTTGCGGACACGGCTATTCCGATTTTGGAGACTGTCCAAAAATACGACAACGTCGAAGCAATTCGCGGAGTAACAAGGCCGATGAGAAGACGAGACGATCAGGTTGAAAGTTTTCGAAGGGTTAGCGACTGCAGCGTTGCTCAAGAACGAGGAACGTTCTGCTGTTTTTGCTGCGAGCGCCGCAGCCGAACGAGATAAATATTGCGCGTGGCAAACGGGAAGGATAAGTTGCTGGAGCACTCTGTATTGTACACGGTATAGCTCGACGGCGAAATCTTTCCGGCTTCGACCAAGTTACGGCTCCAGAGCTCTGCAACTGGAAATTCGAGTTGCCGCTGTCCGAGTACGGGCCGTACTCCGCCCTTTCACTCTCTCTCTCTCTCTCTGTCACGGATACCGAGCAACGCTGGAAATCCAAACGGAAATTTCGTGCGCCATTCTTCTTCGCTCGGTTGGCTTAATTCGTTCCAGCACCGGCGTGACGGTCTTCTCCAGACGAGTTATGGGCGCGGAATATTTTTTTCCATCTCGACGGCACCTAGTGTACAAACTTTCCTAGTTCATCGAAACGAAAATCATTCGAAAGATATTACGCTAAGACGACAATAAAGAGCGGCCGGGCGGAGAGGGAGGCGCAGACCTTTTATTACCTATCAGTTCAGAAGCGCGTGCACGGTGTACCGGTTCGGGGAGCGACCGCTTTGAATCGACCGTCCAGCAGTAAGAATTGTTTCACGTCGGTCATTCTCGCGAGCGCAAAAGTCACACTCGGTCTAAACTTTTTCAAAGTTCAACGAGCGAGCGCTTTCAGCTTGAAAGCGGCCAAGCACAACTTAGCCGGAACGTAGCGGCATTAGCACGTGCGACGAAGCAACGATTGTCGCCTACTATTATAGGGCGACCTTACAAGCCCCGGTCGTGTAATGTATATACCCCCTACAGTAGCCGTTAGCCGAGAACGAATTTGAAAAGCAAACAAAACTTTTTCCCCGATCGTTCGTCGTTCCATTCGATTCCGCTACTGCCGGCCCCAGTAGTTGGCAACATATACCCGTAAAACGCGATTTCTCACTAGGCGCGAAGTATGACGTCGATCACTGTTCCCGCATACGATATAGCCTAGATCGATTTGCTGGAGCGGTGAATGGATCCGGTGCAGTCGATTCTGACTTATCGATGACTGATAAAATCACGCACAGCACCCGCGAAAGTCGCGAAAGAACTATTATTATCATTGTCGAAGGAGACGGGAACTGAATCTCTTTTTAACGATAAATAGCATAATTTCTGCACACAGAGCAGACTAAATCGTCAGTGGTGAGAAAGATGAAACTTGATTGCGGTCTCCAGAAACGGCTACGTTCCGACTTTTGTTGGATACGTAAATGTTTATTTTTTATTTTTTCTTCGGTCACGAGCACAAAAATCAAAAATATATTTTTTCGAAAGATTTATTGCAGCTTACCTTTTCGTTAAATAAAATTTACGCAAATATATAAAAAACATGTCTGACTTTTTTTCTTCTTTTTTCTATACTCACGCGTCTTCGAAGGTTTCCGGTAAAATCTGTTACAACTTGCCATGATAGGCTAGTGGCACGAGCACTTGACTATTGTACCACTGTGTGTGATCACCGATTCGTATAGCAGCTTTAGAAATTTATTTAATAGATTTAAAAATATGCGAATTATCTATTAACAACGCCAGATAATGTTTAATGCCGGGACAAAAACGGAGAAAAAAGAATCTATTAACAGTTCCGACTTAAAATAAACGTAACGAATTTTTAATGTTCCAGTTTAGATTCTTTTTGGTTTCTATTATTACTGTTATTATTATTATTGTTATTATTATTATTAATATTTTATTTTCTCAGAGTCTTATTTTACTTTTTGAAACTGTGCTATTGTCACAATTATGAAATATGTGTATAAAGGGGAAAACGACTGTGTGTAAATCGTAATTAAGTATAAAGTTACTAGTATTAACAAAAAAGAAAAAAAAAAAAAAACTGTTTGCGAGAAGTCCTTTACAAGTGTACTTATAATTAATTAGAGGCAGTAGTCAGAATGAAACAACATAGTCCCAACTATTACCAAGTGTAGTATTAAATTTAGTTGCTATTTAACAATAAACCATATTAAAATATTTTACAGCGGTATTGTGCTGTTATCTTATATATTGGAATATTGTTCGAGTTAGCTTAAGTTTTTTAACAATTATAATTTTATAGGCATAATTACGTATATTTTAAACTATACATGATATAATATAATAAAAAATGAGAAATATATCTATATAAATTTATTCCAATGAGAGAAAAAGAAGAGGAGGCTGCTTAAGTTAAGACTAATTATTAATTTAACGTTTGAAGAACTTGTTTTTTTTTTTTTCTTCAGTCACTGAATTTAATTAATTAGTTGAAACTTATATCGTATAACATTCTCAGCAAACTTGAGAAAGTTTAAATAACTTTTATTAGTAAGGAGAAAAGGTTCCTGTTTTTGTTTTTTATATACTGAATTTTGTACGTAAAGTGGTGAATGCAGAGTAGAAGAAAAGAAAATGATTCACGTTATCTATGGTGTCTACTGAACAACAGGCACAAACTGGACCACTGTTAAGTACACAGCAGACACACACGGGACTGCACTAGTACATGCCGACATAAATCAAACGATTATTAATCTGTTCCGAATGTAGTCTTGCGTGTGTACACATTCGTACTGCAAATAGCAATTGCCTAGTACACTACCTATATCAGTGCAGTTAAAATGTACAAATAGGTAGTCACAAAGCTCGGAAGCTGAGTAAAAGTTGAAGATTAAATATGAAAAAGTGAGTTGGAAAAAAATTAATACAAAAAATTAAAATTTGAAACCGCCATAGCACCTTAGCTCATAATTACCGGAAATATTATTACGAGTCTTCGCATTATTGTGTATAATTTTTAACCATTTATAATTAATTCATCTTGATAATTATTTTTTACACAATCGCCGTCATTACAGCATTAACAACTTATAAACCCTTATGGATTCTGAAATTTAAAGATTCGAAATCATAAATAGCAGTTTTCATTTAACAATGTTGGTACAATGGGGAAAAAATATTCCCGTTATTAGTGCTAATGTATTACATGATAATCAAAAATTTATACTCCTTGTGCAATTAACACTTTCACGTATTATTTAAGATTTCAGTTTTTGTGTTTCATATTTAATTCTTCTTCGACACTTCAGTAATTTAATGTCTTCATTATTCCATTACTTGCTTTCTCACAATTAAACATTTTGGTTATAGTCGTTTACATTATTACTAGTTATTATTATTATTATTATTATCATTATTATTATTTCTGACAAGTTAATTTAAATTCGTACTCATTATACTTTGAATCGTGTGAAATGAGAAGCAGTATGAAAATATCCTGAATGCAAAAGATGAAGCAGAAATACGTACTGAAGAGCGCTCTCATCGAGAGGAAAACAGACTAAAAATAATAAAAGGGGAGGAGGGGGGCATATATATAAGAGTACTTCGAACACGTCATTCGAGGAAGGATGCAAACTGTTAGAATTAATTATACGAGGGAAAATCAAAAGTAAAAAAAGAGCACCTGGAAGAAGGAAAATGGACCAGTAATATAAGGCGATGGACTGGCAAACAGAACTAACAAAAACAATGGGATATAAATCTAAGTTGGAAATTAAATCGTTTGCGCGCAAATATTGCATATGACGCAACAAAGAAGAAGAAAAAGAAAAAAATAAGTTATTATATGTTTATATATAATACCATGAAGAATAGCTCAGATACGTGTTTGTTTTTTATTTTTAAATAATACATTTCCGGTTTATTGTTGGCATGCTTATTATCAACCACATACAGAAATGTGTAATTTTGTTAATTATCATTATCACTCGAAAGGTTCTATTTTAAACTTTTGAATAACTTTCAAACTTTTGTTTTCAGAAGTATAATTGAAATAATAATAAATCACCGACATGCTTCGGGAACACAGCCATTCATGGAATACTAAAATATTTATCGAATTTTGTTTCCAAGAAATGTCGGCGATTTATTAATATTTCAATTACATTTCTGAAAACATAAGCTCAATAATTATTTCAAAAGTATAGTACCAGAAATGGTTAATCAAAAATTTACATCTAATACGAACATCAATAGCTACACTACAATTTAAAATTAAAATTAATGAAGACAATTGCCAATATTCATTTTAACGAGAAGTTTTTCCATCGTAATGTAACATCGAAATATGCCGTCACAAAAATCAAGAATAAGTGTCGTACTGCAAGAAAAACTAAAGCGAAAAGTCAGTTATTTTACATAACCCAAGAAATGAAATACTTATACAAAAAAAGAAGAACTAGTTAAATAAACATCTGTTGGAAGAATTACATCTTACTACAATTATCGTGATCCAGATATGAGTAATGACAATGATAATAATAATAATAATAATAATAATAATAATAATAATAATAATAATAATAATAATAATAATAATAATAATAATAATAATAATAATAATAGTAATTGTCGGGTTCGTCACGGAAACTGAATCACTGATGGATGCGACCGGTTACCGTCAGTTCTTAATGAAGGTATGTGATTTCGCTAGATTTTCGCTAGATTTGTACTAGTAGCTTCTAAGGTTATATATATACGTATGTCGATAAATTTGACTCCGGATGGAATTAAATATTCCACGATATATGTAAAATTTTAAGCCAATAATTACTTCAAAATTAATTGAAATATTTTACATTTCCTAGTTGTATTATACTTAATAAGTATATGTATATAAACGTGGTTGTTATTAGTCGAAGAAGAAATAGAAGCGTTCATTTACTACGCAGTTTGAATTAATACTCTTCAAAGTTGCGATCCCGCCGTCAACATTAAAGGAATTGGAGAATATTTTCTGACAGCTAAAAGTGATCGAAACAGCAGAATTCAGGCAAGTCATAAGTAAATAAAAACAAAAATTATAATAATTAATAATGTTTAAATCATTTGTAAATGTAGTCTAACTTGAATAGGCGAATTGCCGTATAGAATTTTTTTATATTAATTATCGCATATGTAATTCTCGCAGAGCTAAAGTTTAAGGTTGTTGTTTTTTTTTTTTTTTTTGTCGCACTGTAAATTAAATAAAAGTGATAGTAAAATTTTTAAGGAAAATTATACGTAAATTATGCACAACGGTGGTAAGATAAAAATACAATAACACTTATTAGATAGTATTCTCCAATCGTAAACATCTGAGGGATCACTCTTATAATGGACTTATTTATAAATGATCATAATTCCCTTAAACTTTTTCGGAAGTTTATTATTTTTTCTTATTAGCATGGTTATCATTTATGATTTAAAATTAATTAATGGCGTTGATCTCGTGTTTTAGTCTTATTTTGCTGAAAGAACCGTACAGTAAGAAGTGCATTTGAAATGTGCATAACCAAATTTCGGGGGATATTTCAATTTCAGATCATAAACGATTACTTATTGCTAATGGCGAATGTTGATTTTTTTTCATGCTACTTCTCCAAGATAGGAAAATATTGAAATGGAATTAACTCAACATAGAATTGCAATACTACAAAAACAAATTAAAAACCACTTTTTTCTTGTTTTTTTTTTCCCTTAATTTCAACAAATAAAAAATTAAACTTAAATGATATTTCAATTTAGATAAAGAAAATTAACAAATCTATTATAAATAATAAAGAAAACACTTTTTCTTGTTTGTTTTTTTTAAATTTCAACAAATAAACAATTAAATTTATTCGAGATAAAAATGATATCTACATTTAGGTAAAGAAAATTAACAAATCTATTATAAACAATAAGTTACATTACCTTGTTTTATGTAAAATTCACCATAAAAAAAAAAACAAAAAAAAAAACAAAAAAAAAAAAAAGAAAAAGAACTCGACCATACTCGCAAATAATTTTAAATTGTTTGCCGGATTATTTTAAGTTTGGTTTACGTAAAATTATATTATACTATAGGGAGAATAAAATACAATCAGAAAAAAAAATAAAAATAGAAGACACTAAAAAATCGAGGTAATTTTTTTTTGGAATGGTAGAAAAATTATAAACGGTTGCGCATATCTTAAAATCAACCGTGCATAGTCGAAATAACAGTTGACTGATTCCTCTGATGCGTTACGTTATATATTTAGTGCTTTTTATCGTCACAAGATGGCGCTGCAATGGTGACAGATTGAGTCTAGCCGTAAACACACTGCTGTTGTGTGTATGCTTTTTAATGCGCTCTTACAATCAGGTAAATGTCCAACGAGAACGTCATGTCTAAAGCGTATGTGCAAATTTTATTTATACTAATTCTTGTACCGTAATTGTTGTACGCGCATGCGTAGAATTCTAAAAAATCTCTTGAACATTCATCATAAAGTGATGAGAAAATTTATTAACTGATTTAGGAACAGTTTTGTTTAATGCTATTTCGAGTTTTCAACACAAATCTTATCGCTAAAGGTTTCATTTTTTTTTTTAGTATAAATTAGGATATGTTAAAATTGAAATATATTATAGAAAATTTGTTGCTATTTCATAAGGAGGAATACAGGCATGGGTGTCGCCAGCGGGGGGCAGCTGCCTCATACCCGGAGCTTTGAAACTTTTTAATCAACTGGCCATGATGAGTATTCATAGGCGCGTAATCATGGACAATTTGCCAGAAACCCACGAAAATTATACTTTAATTAAGATTTTATTTTTCTTTAATAAAATATTAAGCCTTTACAACTTATAAATTTTATTCTTTTCCTATAACTCATAATATCCTCTTTCTATCACCAGCCCACCAGCTCCGGATCATCGGCTGGCGACGCCCTTGAATGTAGGTACTTTGTAATTTCTAGTCTGCTGAAAAAATCGCTGATTTTTTTTAGTTCCAGAATTTAAACCAGTTCTGTTTGAATGGACTTAATTTTTGCAGGAAAATAAACTGGAATAAAATTAATTATTTTGCACTACTGAATGTTAAATTTTTCATACTAATTATCGTAATATATTCAGCAACTAATTCATGTTCTTGGTACTGAAAGTTACTGTAAAATTCATCTCAACAATATGTATAATAAATTTTTTCAAAAGAAGGGGCTATATATTTTGAGCAAAAAATTCTACGTACAGTACATAACCGATTAAAAATTTAAACGCAAATTTTTGTACTATAATTCACACGCTGGGGTCAGTAGGTAGTGTCAGCTATTGAATTTTCATTCATGTTCCTAAAATCGATATTTTTCTGAATGATAAAATATACATATTTGATAAATTAGGGAAAAAATGAATTTTTCAAATTTTACACGTAAATAATCGTTGTAGCCGTAAACCTCATTACAACTACATATTTTTAGATGCAACCCCGTTTGTTTATCAGAGTTTTTTAAAAACGATACTACATTGTAATAATAATTGCAGGTAGTCAAAATTTTCTTGACGATTTTAAAAATTGATTTCGTCGTGATTAATACATTTTTTATTTCACTGAGATGTTAAATGTCAAACACAGTAGAATATAAGAACCGAATATTGACACTTTTTTTATTACATTAAAAGCCGTACAGAAACATACTTTTGACGTGCACAATTTGTTCTCTGTAATTAGGTTAATAAAATGAAGACAACATGTTTTTATAAACAAATATCAGATGAACAGTTAAATACAAAAAGTTAAACAATAAAAAAAAAAAAAAAAAGACAAGCTAAATATAAAATGGATATATTCATTCACGAAGATAGAGGAAATTATGTAAGGTTGCAAAGATGGTAAATAAAATATGATTTGAGAAGGACTAGTAAAACAAGGAAGACACGGTAGAGAGACTGATCGAAATTTCAAATGACGGTTGAAATGATCTTAAGAAACTGTAGGGAAGAATAAACTAAGACAACTATATAGGAAATAACGTAGAGCGGAAGTTATAATTGAAAAGGGTCGTCAATGGTTTAGCCACGAGGCATTAAATACTCGTTAAAAAAAAAAAAAAAAAAAAAATGGTTATTACGTCCAAGATTTTACCACACAGTTACTTCGTTATTATTAAATATACTACTGGAAAAACTTTTTATTAAAATCAAATAAATAATCATTTAAACGCAAACAGCGATTTTTTCCGTTATACATGAAAACTGATATAAAACAAAAATTAGAAAAAAGAAAGAAATAATTGTACATAAAAACGACAGTTTGTTTTCTGAGTTTTACTTTTAACGAAATTTGTAATTCTTGATGTTTTTCATTGGCAGTCTTTTCTTAAAAATTTACTTCCCCCCATCGTAAAAACCGGATGATAAATTACAACCTTAATCCCGGGGACTCTTTATTTCTGCGCATTGTTATCGACGTTAACGAAAGAATTTAAAATAAATCGGCCGTCTCCGAAATAATAAAGATCTCAGATATAATTTAATAACAGGACCGATGTCGAGAAAAGCATAAGGGCCGGCTTTTTTTCTTTTTTTTTTTTTTTTTTTTTTTAGTCTTTTTCCATCAAACCAGCAGGAACAAAAGGCTCCGGGAAAGCGGAATAATAAATCTATCGTTCCTTTGAAAATTATAAAAAGCCGGTTATTTCTGATGAATCATCTAAAAAAGATCCTTTCTTTGCTACGCTTCTGCGGCAAGAAAAATTAAATTTACAAATGAATACGACTCCGGTAAACGGATATACGGTTAAAAGGTCTTCTCCAAAGCTCGTTATGAATTCGCAGCCGTCAAGGGAAACGCGATACTACCCCCTGATGAAGAGGAAAACACAGCAAACACGGAAACATATACACATATATGCACATACAAGTATACTGTACCATAGTGTGCGAATGTGTGATAACGGCGTAGTGATATTATAAAAATGAATGCTAAGCATAAAATAATTGACAATAATAAATAATAAGAGACGAAGGAAATGACGACGCTGAAAGCAGCCCCTTCTATCGACTAAAACATACTTTGCCCGGTCGTACGAATTTCTTTTCGGATCATCGTGCCGGAAGAAAATCAAATAAAGATGAAACAGAAGAACAGAGCAGACCGGAAAACGAGCGAAAGTGAAAACTATTCGAGAAAAATGAATGCGAAAATTCACCACATATGTATATCGGTGATAGGACAGACGGTGCCCTGGCCGAGACGCATACTATATAGGTGGCAAAGAAACGGTGTATATAAATAATAGGCAGAAGGTACGGCGGGATTAACGAGAAACAGGAAGCGGCTAACAACACGGTCCTACACTGAAAAAAATAAAAATGCCCCAAAATTGGATACCATTCAAATGTTTCATTGTACTTTTAGAATAATAATAACACTAGCGAGATAGCGAGCTTGAGTTACGGCACAAAGCTGAAGAACCGCATCAGGTGAACAAATGATGCCTTTCTTCACTGCATCGCTTTCCTAGCGTCTATCCATTCTGCTGGCACGCGAATACCTAAGCATGTTTGCGCACTATATCGCAAGCAATCGTCTAATTAAGCGGGGAACCATCAGGGTAACTGAATAATTTCGATGCAGATGTTAAAACCCCCGAACCAGATTGCACAGTCTTCGTTGAAAAAAAAATGAGTCATTTCGGAACCTGCCGTGTCGCATATACCGGTGAAGTAGTTGCCGGAGCGGAGAACTGATAAGGTGATTATATAAGAAATGCCGTTCGTTAAAATATCGCCATTCTGGAAATGTAAAAGATGAGTTTAAGTCATTGCAAATGTTTTTGCCCCCCCCCAACCCCCCTAAATTTAACGCTGTTCGTAAAAAGTAAAAGTAAGCCGCCTATACAGATGAGCCGGGAATTGCGAAATTAACACAATGTATACTGTAGGGGGGCCAATGACACTGAAGAGCTGATTAGAGTACGATTATTCAAGTAGAATCTGTCGCGAGTAAGATACACGACGAACAGATTTCCAAAGACGGTTTAGAGAAACATCGGCAGAAGTACTCAATCAAATGGATCAGCAACCTTCCGATGTAGACGAAATGAACAAAAACCGGACACGTTAAAATGAAACCTTGTAGCGAAAAGAATAAATCGAAACTAAAGCGCACCGGAAGTCAGTGCAAATTTTTGCCTGGCCACACAGATATTTCATCTGTTCGATAGAATCGAGGGTGTCGTCAGGAGGAATCGCCTTTTCACACGTTTGTAAAAGTAGTTTCCACAATTCCGGGATTAATTAGCGCAGATGTTTAATTTTTCAAATGTGAATTTTCAATAGAAATTTCTCGCAAGTATAAAATTCTGACCTACTTTCCGAAAGTACAAAATGATGTGTATATTGAGCGCACTATCGATGTTATGTAGTAATTTTTAGAGAGAAAGAAACAGAGAAAGAGACGGGAAAAAGAAGCTTCGTGGAGGATGTAAATTTATTATTTGCCGGATAAATGTCAAAAAGTTCTCAACCAGCTAACGGAAACAGAGAAAATTTGTCCACTGTATAATGCGAATTCGACCTGATTTGACTATTTAAAGGCGAGTATAGCGAGCAGACTGAAATGGTCGATATTTTGACGAAGCCAATTAATGAAGGTTAATCGGATGTGGCGCAAAAATAATTTACTATGAGGCGCTTCGACATTAAAAATTACACGCATCTATAGACTTTCGTAAGCACAAGGTGATGGGAAAGTGTAGTTTATGGCGGTAAGTGCTATATTATTATCTATTCGGGTAAAAAACTCCGTATCAATCGATTTGGGAGGCCATGATGAAAACCAAAGTAATGCAGACGACGTTTTCGGAAGAAAAAAAAATTAACCATTATTGATAATCACGCAGAAAATGAACCAGACCAAACCGGGTTTATTAAATAATTAAAATGGTTTAATGTCTTAAAACATCTGTCACCATAAATACGTCTTCACTCTATAACTGGATTACACAAGTACATAAACACCATATTACTATTAGTATATATTCCTTTTTTTATTCATATATACATATATGTATATATATATATATATATATATATATATATGCATATACTAAGAAGCCTTACGAAAAAGTGTTTTAGTAAAATATACATGACATATATACGGAACTTAGATACCCGTTAGGTGCACACCATGAATCTATATAATAGGTGGCAATCTAGGTTAAGCACGTTTTCGCATTATTATGTCAGTGTAGAGACTCCCTAGTGCAGCATTCCGAATTAAGGTTTAGTAATTACCTAAGAGTGGCACTTTAAAAAAGGTAACGTGCGATTTAATGCCTCGTCATTTCACTCGAACGAATTTTACTATCGATTTTTTTTTACAACACAACTCTCTTTTCCAGTTGTTTCATCATGAGCCACACTTTCCCTCATAGTGTGCTTGCGATAGCCTATAGATGCGTTTAATTGTGATGTCAAAGCGCCTCATTGTAAATTACTTTTGCGCCACATCCAGTTAATCTTCTTTAATTGGCTTCGTCACCGGTCAAATACCAACGACTTTAGACCGTTTCGATATGCTCGCTTTTAAATAGTCAAATCGGGCCGTAGACGTGTGTACGGATGTGTTTCGCACTATACAATGTAAGAGTTTTCTTCGTTTCCCTTAGCCGGTTGAAAACTTTTTGGACATTGATCCGTCAAATGGTAAATTTGCATCATTTCAAAATAATGGCGCAGCCTTCACAGTTTCTTCACTCTTTTTTTCTCCCTTTAAAATTATTACCTCATCGATAGAGCGCTCAATATAACATCGTTTTATAGTTGGGGACAGCAGTAGTAGGCCAGAGTTTTTAAACTTGTGAGAAATGTACCGTCTATTTAAACCTCACATTGAATCTCCAGACGCAGGTATGCGTAACTTTGAAAAATTAAAAACATTTACGCTAATAATACCGGAATTTCTGAAAATATTTTTACAAACGTGCGAAGAAACCGGTTCCTTACATCCCTTAATGCTCAATTTTACCGTCAGACAGACGAGGCTGTTACATGGAAATATCTGCGGCAGATAAATTAGCGACTTCCAATGCGGTTTTCACTCTATACTTACGTAGACATTCGGATGTTTCTTGTTTCGGAGTGTGTACTTCAATCGCACATTGATACATTCGAAATTAACCTTTTTCCTCGCACAATTCGCCAGAACTTAAATTTTTAGTCGACCATTTTCCTTGCACGTAGGAATTGTGTACGGTTTGTGCAGATGTGGGACCGCTGATAAAAAAAGCTATGAGGGTGTCAACAAAATTATCCGCCATCAGTAACGGTAACTTTTGGATTTTTAAAAAAAGAAAGCGGATGGTTATAATTATGAAATATTAACTACTTAATAATTTAAGGCTCGTAAATGGAAAAAAAAAAAAAACAAGTAAAAAGCGAATTTAATTAAATTTTGGGAAAGGAATAAAAATTCCAAAATACGAAAAGAATTCGAAGTAAGATTTAAATATTAGGCACATTGTAAGCAGAGTAGTATTTCAGAGCCACCGGGCGAAAAGGAAATAATGTCACTGATAACTGTAAGGATGATGATAAAGCGTCTGTCTGGGGAGAAGATATGGGCGATGCAGGAGACATTTAGAAAGTATGCATAAACAAAACGAAAAGAGAATTGAACAGAATAATTTAACGAGAAGACAAATGAACAGAATAATTTAACGAGTTGGATGTGAATAATCCACAGAAGAGTTTAGAATCATTCGCGCGAAATACCTTATCGAATGATGACGAAACTGAATCACCGAAGTAGGCTAAAGAAGAAAATAATAAAAGACAGATTAGAAGCTGTAAGAAATTTTTCGGATGAAATATTATTACTCTAGAAGAATTCGATATTTATTCCGAAAAACATTTAATATCATTCTAACCGCCGATACCGAACTGAAAGTAAAATTGACGAGAAAAATCATTTGTAAAAAAAAAACTTCTTAACTTTAAAAAGGGCACCGCATCTTTTTTTAAATAATATAATGTGATTTATATTTTTTATAGTTTATTATTTTCAAATATAAAATAATGGTTTTGGAAATTTTACATATACTGAAAAACGGTGTCGGATTTTCCATTTATATTAATTGCCACTCTCGTCATTTCTCAATTTTATTGGTCGCACTGTTCGTTTCCGAGCATTGTGATTTTCATACATTTTTTCTCTGTCCCGATAAACCTGCAAGACTAAACTTAAAAAACCGATTGTAGACTTCGACTTTTTAAGTGAGTACCGTGCAAAACATTTATACAACATGAAATGCGGATGAACAGAGCGTGCACAATTGGTTTCTAGACATTCCGAATGAGACCAGAAAGACGGGTCATTTTGAATAATTTTTGTACGGTAGTCGTCGCGATAGCCAAGTTGCCAGAACGAATTCCATTGCGCAAGTCCCGAGTTCGATCCCAGGCAACGACAGAAATGACTACGAAAAAATAAATTAAATAATCGCTAAATCACACGTGGGAAGCAATGGCAAACGTATGCATACCATCATGTGCGCGCTAGTTGGTATACAGCAGACACACACTTGGGGGGCTGCATCTGTATAAATCAATCACAATATCAGTTGCAAATGTAGTCTCGCGTGTGTACATATTTCTACTGCATATAAACAATTGCCATGAACACTATTATACCTATGTTTGTACAGCTAGGATGTACAAACAGAGGTAGTCATGGCGCATACGACTGAAGAGAGAGATATTTGGGTAACCGGAACTAAATAAAACAATATTGCCAATTTATTATTTACGAATTCGCATTTTGATAAATTAGAAACATGTTCGTAAAAACGTTTTCTCTTTTTATTTTTACTATTTTTCTAACGCGTTTATTTTATTTACTTGTTTATGAATTTTTTAAAACCATTACCCCTTCGTTAATAGAATTATAGGATATATTAAACGAATAAATAAAACCGTTAAAATTATAACTGTACCGGTTAATTTTTGATAACTTGATTCATAATCATTATGATCCAAAAAACTAGTCTATGCATAATTATGATTTTAATATGTACACAGGTTTTGGTGTTTTATGATTTTATTTATCTAACGCACATCGTATAATTAATTCATGCGCTAGTCTACCTATTTCGGAATACCGAATTAAAATAACTTTGAATTTAAATATGACACCAAATCCGATATTAAGATTGTTTTATTTTCAAAATCGGTCGTAAGCCCCCCTCAACGTTTAGTACATCTATGTCCGAATGCGTTATATCATTTTCCTATCTTTTATTTTTTTTCTTTTCGTCTTCCTTTTTTCTTATTTTATTGATTTTATCCGACCGAACACGGTATAAACAATGGTAGAAGTCCCGCCCAATCCCACTTCTCAGCCCCTTTAATACATAGAAAAAAAGTTTTACGTTATATTTAAGCTCTTTTTAGGAGGGGGCTCGTCAACTGTTGACATTAACTCAGCGCAAAAGGAATTTATCTCTCTATATTTAATTTACAGAATCGGGATATCTAGTTCCGGACACCCCACTGCTTAAGTGCTATACTCACTCATTAGCTCGTTCTTTATTACATATAATTAATTTTAATACACTTTTCCGTTTTATTTCGCCTTATGTTAATTTTGTTCATTAATTATTCCGCTGTCGCGGTGACACGTCAAGAATGGGAAAACATTTACTGGACATGAATTTTCCAGCAAACATCGTAATGTTTTTTTTGTTTTTTTTTTTTTTTTCAATTTTAAATTAATTATAAATACATTAGGCACACAATTTATCACTGTTGAAAATTACTATTATATAAATATTTTTTTGTCATAAGTAACAGTAAATACACATTTTTTATTTTGACTAAAAATATTAGTCGAGAATAGAGACCGTACACTTTCAAAGCATAATCTCTTATATACATTACAACATTATCTTAACGTATGCATTCATGCACACGCCTATAATATAAAAAACAAACCGAATGCAAATGTATTATATGAATCAATATTAAAAGTGTGAATATACTCTTTATTTCGGTGCAAATAGACCTCGATAATCTGATGTACATGATTCGGGGGATTTCTATTTCGATAGTTTCTTTACAAGAAAATTTGTCTAATAACTCGCTATTAATAGTAGTCATACGACTACTGCAAATACAAAAATAATTTATTCTATTTATGTTTTTAAAAACCGAATTAGTTCTCAGTAATTTAAATTTTATTCCGTTACAATCATTTTTAAAAAGCGAAAAACTGTTGTCAAGTGAAGTTATCCGAATTTCTAATAATTACATTTAATTTATCCTCATAAAAGAAAAACAAAACGGGTCCTGTAATCTTAATGCCGGTATTGGACTTGGTACGTTGTGAACTTTACCTTCACAAAGCGGATACCTCCATGAGTCTCTTACTTATTTGTCATAAAAAAAAACGTTAGAGCTAAAAATTCAGTAGCCTGAAAACTCGACGTTTTTTGTACTACTCATTTCGCCTTATCGCGTATAAACGAACAGTAAAAGTTACAAATTACAAACTAAATATTGCATTTTTAAAAGCTGGTAATTATAGTATGAATTTATATATCAAATTTCATGACACTTACGCAACTTCTTTTATTTTTACAATTATAGATTATTTTCTACACGTTTTTATATACTTTTTTTTCAAGTGCGGATTCGATATAAAAATCGATTTTGACGTATTTTACATAAATTCTATACGGATGTGATGGATTTAGGATAGGACACACCTCTTTTGCTTTAGTTTTCTTCTTACTGCGCGATATAGCTGTAATTATTTGTTTTGACAGTTATTTTCGGTCAGGTTATCGCTTGTATGTTAATCGATTTTAAAAATTTAATTCTTATCACCACGGGTGTATTTATATTGCATGGCGCAGTTTTTTCTCATTTCTCGTCAACATAATCTCGGCTTTACAGTTGTGGAAACTGTGCTGAATAGTGGATTTCTCTTATCCCATTGGAGGGGAGGGCCCTGCTTGCGTAGTGTTGTGGTTTTAATGTTGAAAATTGATTCGCCTTTTCCCACCATATCGACATTGCGGGCTCTCCTTCCTCTGGTCGGCATTGTAAACCCCGTTTTTACAGTAAGGGCCATTCGGTCGAACGAACTTCCACCCTTCCCCAGTCGGTATTTTCTTCTTTCGCAATTGTTCCTGTTGGAAGGGCTCTAACATCTTCCTTGTGACCGCTTTTTTATTTTCCACACGACCTATATGTTTTTCATTTTTGTTTCTCCCTTTCTCTCTCTCTCTCTCTCTCTTTCTATCCTGATAGGTGCTACTCCTGTTTCCTTTCCATTCTTGGTTACCTTACACCTTCACGGTTTTCGTTTCCTCCATGATGATGGATGCACGTGTGTTGACCAACTCAGAATAAAAGATAAAAACTAAAAAGAAGTCTACAAAGTTCCATGTAAACTATTATGTTTTTATGCGCATCGTGCGTAAAATTTTTATTAAAAAGTTACGATGTATATATATATATATATATATATATATATATATATATAACCATAGCAGCTCTCTCATAATTTCGTAGAACGTAAAATGACAAAAGTTTCACTTACAGAATGAAATTCAGTTACGCTTACATCAGTAGTAATAACAAAATAGCAGTAGTAGTAAAATGAGGTTAGTATGGAAAAGAAAATATCTCTCATAGGGAAGGTGTAGGAATCGGGAATAAAGGAATAGGCCGAAGATGTGAATTGTTCATGGTAGAACTATCGCTTAAGTGGGCACCAAAATTCTCAATCACTATAGAACAGTGTATCTTTTAGAAATGCGATAGTACCTGCAAAGGATACATTACTTGGTGGAAGATGTTTGTAATATTTCACAAAAGGAGACGGTGGGTCGTGTAAACTCATCAAATCTGAACAGCACTTAGGAGCTAGCTTTTTAAACCGAAAACGATATCTTTTTTCGTATCAAAATATTTGAGCCTTTTTGGTCAAATAATGCGAAAATATTTCGGCGCATAGCATTCAGAAATACAAGTTAAATATAAAAAAACAGAAAACCGAGGAAGAATTCCTCTGATTCTCGACATACACTTTATTCGTTCTTCCTATTTCTCCAAGAGTAGCAGGAAACGAAAAATATAAAAACTTCTTAAAACGTGTGTCGTAGAAAAAATTTTATATGTTTAATAAAATGCTTTTTTACAAAAAATAAATACCGACTTCAAGGTTTATTATAAAAATTTAAAAATGCACTAAAAAGTAAAAAATAATTACTCCCGATAAAATATATATATCAGAGTGATATAACTTAAGGTGATATCGTAATTCTTATACAACATTAATTTTTTGGAGTTGGCATCAAATTCATATTAAAAGAATAATTAAAAACTGCATTAAATGTTGATTCAATTGTTCCTAACATGAATTTAATTCCAACTCCAAAAAGTTAATGTTGTATAAGAATTACGATATCACCTTAAGTTATATCACTCTGATATATATATTTTATCGGGAGTAATTATTTTTTACTTTTTAGTGCATTTTTAAATTTTTATAATAAACCTTGAAGTCGGTATTTATTTTTTGTAAAAAAGCATTTTATTTTTTACTTTTTAGTGCATTTTTATTCAATTAAATTAAAACATTTATTTCCACGGTAAAAACACCAAAAGCTACATTTCCATGGTAATTTGGCAAATTTATAGTATTTTTAACCGACTTCAAAAAAGGAGGAGGTATTCAATTCGACTGTATTTTTTTTTTTTTTTTTTTTTTTTTTTTTTTTTTTTTTTATGTGTGTTACCACAGAACTTTCTTCTAGATGAACCGATTTTGATGATTCTTCTTTTATTTGAAAGGTGGCGTTTGTCATGTGGTCCCATTTAAATTTGATCAAGGTCCGACCGATAGTTTTTGAGTTATCCTTAATAATGCGGGAGATTGAAGCTTTTTGGATGCTTTTCATTCATGATTGTTTTCACCGTCGGATTAGATTTTTGACTTAAAATACTATAAATTTGCCAAATTACCATGGAAATGTAGCTTTTGGTGTTTTTACCGTGGAAATAAATGTTTTAATTTAATTGAATAAAAATGCACTAAAAAGTAAAAAATAAAATGCTTTTTTACAAAAAATAAATACCGACTTCAAGGTTTATTATAAAAATTTAAAAATGCACTAAAAAGTAAAAAATAATTACTCCCGATAAAATATATATATCAGAGTGATATAAGTTAAGGTGATATCGTAATTCTTATACAACATTAATTTTTTGGAGTTGGCATCAAATTCATATTAAAAGAATAATTAAAAACTGCATTAAATGTTGATTAAATTGTTCCTAACATGAATTTAATTCCAACTCCAAAAAATTAATGTTGTATAAGAATTACGATATCACCTTAACTTATATCACTCTGATATATATATTTTATCGGGAGTAATTATTTTTTACTTTTTAGTGCATTTTTAAATTTTTATAATAAACCTTGAAGTCGGTATTTATTTTTTGTAAAAAAGCATTTTAAGTCAAAAATCTAATCCGACGGTGAAAAAAATCGTGAATGAAAAGCATCCAAAAAGCTTCAATCTCCCGCATTATTAAGGATAACTCAAAAACTATCGGTCGGACCTTGATCAAATTTAAATGGGACCACATGACAAACGCCACCTTTCAAATAAAAGAAGAATCATCAAAATCGGTTCATCTAGAAGAAAGTTCTGTGGTAACACACATAAAAAAAAAAAAAAAAAAAAAAAAAAAAAAAAAAAAATACAGTCGAATTGAATACCTCCTCCTTTTTTGAAGTCGGTTAAAAAAAGGAATGCGACCAACACCTATGATACGCGAATTTATATATATATATATATATATTCATATTATATGTGTGTATGTATGTATGTATGAACGTATAGACATGCTAGAGAAAGAGAGAAAGGAAGCTGTTCTTTCGAATTTTGTTGTTCATGTTGACAGTTAATTTGTCAACGCGACTTGCGACGGTAAGTGTTTAAATTGCGGTGAGGCGAAATGAAAAATTCCTCTAACGTAAGAAAGCGTATAATAACAATGAAAGAAGGAAAAGAAGAACGCAGAAAGAAGGCTAAAAGACAGAAGAGGAAAGGAAAAAAAACTAAGACGAATGGATAGCAAGACACATAATAACGGAAGGGTACAAGATTAACGGCTATTTGACCAATAAAGTAATAATAATAATAATAATAACAGCAATAATAAACAATAAACAATGATAATGATAATAATAATAATAATAATAATAATAATAATAATAATAATAATAATAATAATAATAATAACAATAATAATAATAATAATAATAACAGAGGCGAGTAAAAAATAAAACGGAAAAAATTGGAAAATAAAATGTTAAAAGCAATCGTGATAGAAAGTTTCCGTATGTAAAAAAAAAAAAAAGAAGAAAGGACGTCCATTTCGCGCATTTTTTGGACAAAGTGTTTGTTCAATCTCATCACAGGCTTCCCAACATGTTCATTCCTCCGTTGTTCCCAACGTGGTCATTAGTGCAGCATGTGGAATCCCATCACAGATGCGGATTGACCTTCACGCTAGATTCCAAAGTTACAATTATCCATTCTGGGTAGAATAAAATTCAAAAGTGTCCATGAGAGAGGATGAGAGGTAAAGAAACGTCGTATAGTTGCGTAATCCGTTTTTTCGCGAATTATTTTAAATGGAAAGTGGATTGGTGGGCTAACATCATCATTGTGTTCACTCAAGGAACGTGATTAGATGGCTTACTTTTGTCCTTATTTTTTTCTTAGGTTCGGCTATTAATTTAATACGTTCAATATTGACAAGGAACGATATTTCTCAAAACGATAGTTTCACTGAATATCGAAAATAACATTATCCGGCGAATTAAAATTAATATCGAATATCTTTTTACTGGACCGAAATGATATTAAAAAATAAAAGCGATCAACAACAGCGTGAGGTTCGATATTATCACTCGATATCGTATAATAATCCGCCACCAAGAGTTAATCTGGTATCGTGAATCTGATCGTGTTCGAATAATTTTGTACGGCGTTTCAAAAAGATATGTGCCTGCTCGACCATCAGAAAAACGGGGCTGACATATATGAATTCGGATTTGACGTCTTGGGCAGAAGAAATTGTTCAGTTTGCGAGGTTAACATAATCGCGTGTATGCCGTAATACAAACTGAAGATAGATGCGTAAAGTGGGTTCCATGTCGGTAATCAGATTATTTGAAACTCTGCCCAGGTTAACTTTTAGTGTGACTCGTATGAGAACATTTTAAGTTTCCCGATTACAGATTGAGAATTTCTCCTTTACGTCATAACATTTACAAGTGTCTTAATTATTTGTTTGCAACTAAACCGATCACCTGAGAATAATATAAGATATGTTTGGCAGGTACACGTGGAACGGAAAGTCTAAACGGCTTTATGCGTTTTAGTAAAATTCTAAACTATTTTAAACTGTTTAAAATTCGATTCTTAACTATATACGACCGTGTGTTCAATAAAATGTGTTTTTTACAAAAAATAAATACCGACTTCAAGGTTTATTATAAAAATTTAAAAATAGTAAAAAACAATTACTCCCGATGAGAAAATATATATCAGAGTGATTTAACACCTAAGTGGTGATATCGTAATTCTTATACAGCATTAATACTTATTAGAGTCGGCATTAAATTCATGTTACAATATCTAGGATCAATTTAATGAACATTTAATGCAGTTTTTAATTATTCTTTTAATATGAATTTGATGCTGACTCTAATAAGTATTAATGCTGTATAAGAATTACGATATCACCTTAAGTTATATCACTTTGATATACATATATTTTTTATCGAATAATTATTTTTTATTTTTTAGTGCATTTTTAAATTTTCTATAATAAACCTTGAAGTCGGTATTGTTTTTTTTTGTAAAAAAACAGTTTATTTTACAATTTTTAGCGTTATACTTCAATTTTCTTCTTGTTAAAAATCAATTTTTTTTCACGTTATTCTCCATACTTTATACTTAAAAAAAATCGATTTCTTTATTTTGAACTGCATTTCCACGGTAAAAACATCAAAAGCTACATTTCCATGGTACTTTGGAAAATTGATAGTATTTTAAGTCAATCGTCTCCGCGCTTTTATAATTCAGCAGAACGGTAATGGTAAGATTTTTCAATTATTATTATCAACTGTTGTATTTCTTATCATTCGTTTATCTATAACGTTTTGTCGTTTCGTTAATTCGACCAAGTGCGTCGCTTAGGAGATAAAACCAAAGCCAGCGATAGTGTACGTCGCTTGTCGCGGCTCGATCTTATCTCGATCGACGCACGCCGTGTCATGTCTTCAAAAAAAAAAAAATATTAAAAAAAAAAAAAACGAGGCTAAATCTAACCCGACGGTGAAACCAATCATGAATGAAAAGCATCCAAAAAGACTTCAACTTTCCAAAGCTTCAATTTCCCGCATTATTAAGGATAACTCAAAAACTACTGGTCAGATCTTAATCAAATTTAAATGGGATCACATGAGAAACACCAGCTTCCAAATAAAAAAAGAATCATCAAAATCGGTTCACCTAGAAAAAAGTTCTAAGGTAACACAGATAAAAAAAAGAAAAAAGAAAAAAGAAACAGTCGAATTAAGAACCTCCTCCTTTTTTTGAAGTCGGTTAAAAAACAACGAGAACTTTTTAATTTTGCAGGAGTATTAGTGACTTTTTTTTTTTTTTTTTTGTGGCGCGTGTAAACACGTTTGGCAAGTATCAGTTACAACCCTGAATGCGATGTGTGTTAGTTGATGAAAAGGCTACATGCATTTTGATACGATCCGCAATTTTTCATTTGATCCAAAAACCGGTCGAAGAATTTGCATTAAATTTTCCTACAAGAATGTAGTAAAGCCTAGCGATGATTTAGAAAATACATAAGAGTTTCGAACAAACGTGAAGACGTTGAAGGTGACAGGCGCTCTGAATGTTCCAGCATTTCAAAACCGATGAAAGAATTGATTATGAACGATCACCGAATCGCTATGTCAGCGGTCCTTGAAGATGCTGGCACGTCAGTTGGCTCATGACAGAAATTTGTTGCGAATACTTTACACGTGAAACGAGTGATAGCTAAATTTGTTCCGAAATTGGTAAATTTTGAAAGAAAATAGCGGAGAATGAACGCTGCTCAGGAGTCACTAAATAAAGTGAACAACGACGCAGAAACTATTGAAACGCACAGCAATTATTTTGAAGGCGATAACACTAATGTAGACGAATAAATAATTATTTTTTTGGAAAAATAAAAATGCCTGGTTGCTTTAGGAATACGTCTCGTAAAAGAAAGAACGCAACATGAACATTAACCCATGAACAAATGAAAAGAGGGAAAGGAGACCAGAAATAGCTGTCAAAAAAGAATCAAGAGCTCGGATAACTTTAGGAGAAGGAAAGGAGAGAATGGACGAAACGCTGTATGAAGTGGGAATACCGTTTGATTTATCTTTTCACGATTACATCAGCTACGTATGTACATCTACTCACAAGCGATTCAATTTTTTAAAAGAGTTGTCTCCTCGAAAATGGGGTGGCGATCCCTATATTCTTCTCATGCTTTCTAAATTTGACTATTGTTCTTTTCTTTATGCTAGTGCTCCGAAATCCCTCCTTACCAAACTCGATCGCATCCAAAACTCTTGCTTTACACTCTATATTAGTGCTATGAATTCCTCTCTAACTCCTATTCTTCTAACCGAAACTGGCTTCCTTTCTTTATTTATTCTAAGACTTCATGTTGGTGAGAAATTTATGATTAAACGTCTTCATATCTCTCATTTTAAACTTACGAATTCCTATTAATATATTCTGGACAACATGCGTTTTTCCCGACGAAACATTCCAATTCTTTCTCGCATCTTTTCTTGACTTGTCCTATTTTCTCACTTCATCCTGTCCTATATCAAATCCCCATACTTCATTTACTGCTCCTCAGAACTGCCGTATTCTCTCAAGCTATTCTCTCTCTCTCTTCTAACATTAAATCTCTTCCATTTCTTGTAATACATAACGAATTTAACCAAACTTTATCTTCACTATTTCCAGAATTTTTACGAACGGCTCAAAATTGCTTCAGGTGTTGAAGCCGCTTTTATTCTCCCTGATCTCAACTATTCTGAGTCCTTTCAACTCCCCTCCTTTTCTTCTATCTTTTTAGCCGAACCAAGGCTATTTTACATGCGATCCTTTTTTATATTCACAACATCCAACTTATTGAAATTCCTCCTACGCTCCGATTCGAAAAGCGTTTTATTAGCAATCTTGTCGCCCTTCCCTAAACCCGCGTTGGATCCTATTATTCTTTATATTCGTTTGTTAATTTATAATTTATTAGCATTCCGTTCCATCCTAATTAACCTGCTTTGGATTCCGGGCCACTGCGGCATCGCCGGTAATGATCTTGCCGACTCTTTGGCATGTTTAGCTGTAGTAAGATTACCCTCTCAAAGTCTTTGCCATCTCTCTTATCGTTTTTACCGTGATTTTTGGATTGATTTCTATCCGTCTCTTTTCTCCAACCCTAACTCATTTTACTTTGCCCTACAACTCCCTTCACCCCCTTCTTCTTGGTTTAATAATTTCCCCCGCATCAGCCGCTCTGTTATTTCTTCCATAGTTCGCCTTCGCTTTAATCATAGTCTGCTTCCTGCTTCTCTCTTTTGTTTTGATATTGTTCAGCCTCCTTTGTGTCCCTTCCATCCTCCTATCTTAAATCTGACCTGTGATGTAAATCACGTTTTATTCGAATGCTCTCGTATTTCCTCGGAACGCGCAATCCGTTATTCCAATTTACTCGGCCTTGGCCTGCCGACTCTCTACTGTGCGTACTATATTGTTTCTCTTTCATTTCCTTCTGTTGTTCCCGTATTAGTCATTTCTTCTATCTCTAATCGCTTCCTAATATAACCTGCCATTTCTTATGTTTCATCATTCTACTAGTCCTTTGCGCTAGGTAAATGCCCCGTGTTAACGCGTCGGAAAAAAAAATATCTGTATTACGTGTATTTTAGGAATGTTATTAAATGTACTAAACCAGCGATCCTAGAGTCCACCGCGGAACTCCGGCAGTAGTCCGTGTTGTGTTCGCATGGGATACGATAAGGTTGAAAAATTAGTGGAAAAAACACAGTTTTATAACTATTATAAATTTATACCAATAAACATAGAAATATATACTATATATATATATATATATATGTATGTATATTTACTTATTTTTCCCTACTCTCCAAATTTGACAGATATTGATCAATAACTTGAAAAATGACTCTCAATATGTGTGTATCTTTTATAATTTATTCCCGAGAAAATTACTTTTACATAATAGTCGGTGGCCGTATGAAAATAATGCGATAGGAAAGAAGTACCACGGAACAGGTTAAGAATCGTTATATTAAATAATAAATACGGAAGGATAAATTATTAAATAACGCTAATAACTCTAATGCAGTGGAACCGCTGGAAATATAAAGCTAATATTAAATTTGTCACGAAGCACGGATCGTTACAAAATTTAAAATAATAACATTCTCCTATTGACCCGATGAACAGCTCTAGAGGTTGGCCATTAACCAATTTTCTTACTGTTGCAAAAGAAATAACGTTTTCTTTACATTAGACGGTCGGCATCAAAGTTGTGCTTACCAGTAGCAGATGCGCGTGAAAAAAAAGAGTATTATAATACTGTTAGCGGTTACAAATGATCGTGTTTATATCAATTTAAAAGTGAAGAGAATTCTAACCAGATCAAAATATTTTAAGGCGAAAGCTGCTGATAAATAATTTAGGAAATTTGTCGTTTTAGTATAAATATGATCACTGATTTGGAATCACGGATAAAAAGTAACTGTGACTTTAGTAGTACACAGCAGTGCTGATGCTGTTATTTATTTTCTTTAAAGATTTCACAAATCAGCCGTTGTGACTGTGATGTAACATATATCACACAAAAATCCGGAATGTAATTTTAACAATTAATAGTTAATATCTGATTATTCATACACAATTATTACAAGTAAAATGATTCAGCTGTAATTAAAGCCAAAAAAAAAAGAGCAAATTCAATCCTGACCGTCTCGTTTCCATTAGTACTTAGACTATAGCGGTTTGTTAAAAAAAAGTTAACTGTTATTTATAATTGTATGCGGAACACGCGATTTGGCGCACAAAACTTAAAAAATATAAAAAAAAAAAAAAAACATAAAAAAAAAAGAGGCGTATAACTGCGCGAGTTATTTAAGAGGTTTCAAAATGAATTGGAAACAAGAAGCCCAAAAGTGAAAGGCGATAGAAAAAATTTGCATAAAATTTTTGAACAGCCCGTTCGGACGATTTATCTTTCCGGCATGCATGCTAAAATAGGAAATAGAAAAAATTCGGGACCGTTTATTCAATAGGATTTCGCAATTTTTTCTCGGTAAACAGGTGCTGGTGACATTTTCAATTCGTTCGCATTTTCCAACCAATTTCTTGTTTTCCCGGTAATAATATGAAATAAGGAAAATGACTGCAGAGCTAAACACACACTACACACTGCTCCTTCTAAATGTATAATATCTCTCTCTCTCTCACTGTCTCTTTCTTTTTCTTTTTCATTTTTTTATATAGGCTATCGACAGCATGCAAAAATCCATACATCATAATATAGGAAAGTAGATAAGAATACTTTAAAGTACGATGCAGTTATGCAGTGTTTGATAAAGTTTTTTCCATTTTTTTTTTCTTTTTTTTTTTTTTTTTGGAGTATCATTTTGCAACATTTTTCTGTGATATATTCCTATACTAGCTACAGATTAAGCGTTGATTTATTGTCCTGCACCGGCACCGAGTATACATAGATACTTAATTTTCAGTGAATTAGAACCGGGATATTTTCCATTACGTCTTTTAATTACGCTACCTTTCGGTTGAACATTCCATTTTAAAGCGTCCGGAAAAAATTGCTGAAATGAAACCTTAAATACTTCTGTAGCATGCACTGTGGATTATTACGAGAAGAAGGGAATGAAGAGGAGGAAAAAATGAAGAAAAAAAGCGGGGTCAGAGAAACGAAATGCACACGTTCTTTAAATGTCGCGGAAAAAGGCTACTGGAGATCGTTGATTTCTTTCTAATGATTTAATAGCTTTTGAACGTAATTAATTGTTCGCAACAATCGTCTCAACTTCGGTAGTTTAGTTGATTAGCCAATTGTGTTTCGTTTGAGTAAAATCGGTTGTTCAAATTCAGTTGCAACTAATGAGTCCGAATAATTTTTTACTAGAATGACGACGATGACGCGAAGGAAAGTACCTACTTTTAAGGTACGATTCCTCTGGCGTGTTTAACGCAGTATTTCGCTATAATGGAAAATAATTAAGTATTCCTCATTCTATGATTTGCGGCGACCTCAAAGCAAAACCAGACAAACAGCTCTCTATTCGGAGCAGTAGTATGGATGTAGACACAATTACTTTTTTCAACGCCTGTTTGCATAATGATTTAAAAAAATATTATTCACGGACGAAGAAGACGAGAAACTGAAGGAATGACGGAATTTCCCTGATTTTTTGATGTGGCGAGCTTATAAAAATCAATAAAAGATAATTGTTGAAATGAAATAACGTAATTTATCAGGAAAGAAGAATGCAACACTTAATTTTCATCATTTATTAGCTATAAGCCTTATTCTACACTGATAAGTGAAAAAATGACGATTTTTAATTTCCGCCAATGATATATATATATATATTAAATTCGGCGTGTATTTAATAAAAAAAAAAAAACCTACAAAACAGAAAACTTATTTACTGTTTATTTTCAAAATTTTTATTTATACAGATACAATGTTGTGATCATTCTATTTTTTTTATTATATATTTTTCAAAATATTTTCAAGTGGTGGTGTGAACGAAAAATAATATACGACCGCTATGAAATGGTCTATATACGATTATTTTACAAACCTGTACCTATTTGCGAATGGTTCTTTCACAGAAAATCCGTCGATATTAGCGAAACCACCATTCGTGCCAAACAGCGCAAGATTTTGAGTTGATGCTAGCGCGGTTACATCTAGTTCGCAGTAAGGCTTATTTTAAAAAACGGGTTTTCAACAGATTACGTATGCAACAACTACAAAAACCAAATCACTTGTTATCTCCGGTTTTGTGACAGTGAGCGTGTAAAATAATTAAACACGCTATTCTTCTTTAACGAAGTTACGGTTTTGAAGTAATTGCAGAAATGCGCCATTTTTATAATTTTATATACTGCTTCGTTTCCCTGCCATTTCCACAGACCATTTTATGAATTATTTTTCAGATTTTCCACTGAACTTTATGTGTCACTACTATTCTTTTATAAGATGTAATTCTGTTTTTTCGAACTACTATTACCGAAGAACTCTATTATATTTACACACTCCGAAAGATGGCCATTGAATGTACTTCGTTATAAATTCAATTCGCGGATCTTATTCGGACTATTGTTTTCTTGCTAAGCGTCTTCCACTCACTATTCATTCCTAGCTTTCCATTTTTAGGAACTGGCGTTTCACACCTAAGAAAACCCCTATTTTTTATCCCTCATCTCTTTTCGGCATAGTTCGTTTTGCTCTTGTATAACTTCCTTTGACAATCTCCCTTATTTCTTTTTTAATTTCGCCGAATTTCGTCCTCCTCCTAATATGTTTACTATACCTACGCTGGACAAGAATTCCACAGTACTATCAATTCTCAATTTCCATCTCATGTAACTGTGTATACAGATGGTTTGAAGAAATCGGATGGCGCCGGTGCCTCTTTTATCGTCCCACATTTTGACCTTTCAGAATCTTCTTGTCTGTCTCCTTTTTATTCCGTATTCATAAACGAATTAATGACTATCCTATATTCCGTTATTTTCATTTTCTCGAAATTATTGAATGTATCTGACTCCACGACTGCCTCTAAAATTTATTCCACGCTCTCTTGTCAACATTCCTTCTTCCCTCCATTTTGTTCAAATTAATTTGCCGTGGGTTCATAATTAAACTTGGTCATTCCCTCCTTCCCTTTTCTCGTTTTTATTTTTCTCTTTCACCTTCTCCCTTTTGCCCTCTCCACTCTACTGATCCTCTCCCTATATGCGACCCCAATTATATCCTTTTTGAATGCCCAGCTCTTTTTCCCGAGTGCTCTCATCTATACGCCGAACTCTTCGCGTTGAATCTTCTTAACTCTTTCGATGCTTTCTTTATCCTTTCCTTCCCATCTCTAGCCGTTATTCCCTTCCTTCTTTCTTTTATACTCGCTATCTCCGATCGTCTCAGAATCTGAGTTGGTGATCTAAGTCCATGTAGTTGGGTCAGTGTTGATACCGAGCCCATTAAACAAAAAAAAAAGAAAAAAAACCATTGGGTCATTTTTGGTAACGAAGTGGCGGATTCTTCGATACTCGGGTTATTACTTCTTCCCACTTCCTTTCTTAAGAAAAATTCCATTCTCTAATCTCCTTCCGCTGTGTAAAGGTTTTTTCATCTTAGGTTTTGGTCGGATATGTACGTTTCCTCTTTTTCTAACAGTTGTTCTTTTTATCTGTCCGTTCAACCTAATCTTCCTGCTAATCCGTGGTTTACGTTATTTTTTCCACTTCGTCGTTCTGTTGTCTCCATTATTCGCATACGTTCTTAAGCCATGCTCTACTACCTTCCACCCGTATTCGTTCTCCATTGGTTGCCTTTCCGTATTGTCCTCTCCACTTAAACGAAGCGCGTGTTTGCGATGCTAATCATGTGTTTATTTAGTGTCCATTTCTTTTTATTGAGTATTCTACTTCGTACTCCAGTATGCTGCGACTTGCTCTTCCTACTCCGTTTGCACCTTTTATATCTTGTCTTTTCCTTCTCCACATATCGTTCCTATTGTTTGTTCTTTCCCACTAATAATATCTAACCGCATTAAGATATAGCTGGCTCTTTCATTTTCCAATTGTTTGTGGGTAAAAGTCTCTAGTTGATGAGCCCCCCCCCCCCAAAAAGAAAAACGAAAAAAAGAAAAAAAAAAGTCAAATAGCAGCACTAGGATGTTTTTCTTGCTTGCTTCGATCGTACCTACGCAGCATTGTTAATTATTAACTATCAAAGCACTGTCCTTTGATGTTCGTTTTAACTTTTAATTATTTCTAACTATTTAATTAAGGTAATGTAAATGAATGTACGATTTTCACGGTATAATTGCTATAACTGCCAGCTGAAGTCGTTACGACGTAACCGGAAAGAGGCCAACATGAATTTTCAAGTGCTGCTCGAGTGTGCTCAATTTTTAATTCGTTATTTGAATAATATTAAAAGCGTTTTCAAATGTTTAAGCCAATCGCGAATTAATTTTTAATAGGGAATATTTGCAAAACTATTTCGATGTAGAAATTATTAAAATTATGTTATTGATAACTGAAAAACTATTCTTAATCATATACTATTAATAAATGCAACAATTAAGCTCCGTATTTTGTCGAAACAAATGTATTACACGAAAATATTCAGTATAAAATGAGCACATAGTGGCCCAGAATTTTTTGAGCAAACTGCTAAAAGTTTAAAGATATTTAATAGGTTCAATAAGTTCATTATCTGACTGTGACTGGGATTTTTACTAAATGTACACGAATCTAAAAGATCCATGATCGACCTTTTCCCGATCATTCAACCATTTACATTTAGTAGTGGCCGGTCAAAGTCATTGATCCTAGCCGAAGGTTATAATGTTTGATAATTTCCTTCACAATTCTCTACAAAAAATTTATATATGCATGTTGAAAATTACCATTTTCTCTGTCCTTTTGGTAACACTGTCTCACCTTCGTTTAATAGTCGTGTCTGCTTTAATTCAGAGCAGTAAGTTTTTATTTGCTCTTTTCTTTTATTTCAATAATTTCTCTCGAGTCCAAACGTATCCTCCGATGCTAACAAGCCTATAACGACAAGTTAAAAAACGGAAAAACAGATACTGTTGTGAATGTTTTATTTCGTCAAAAGAAATTCAATGCGCGTGTTTGCTTCTGCATGAATCACATATGTGAAGACAAGATACAGTGCAAAATTTTTTAGATTTTTATTAACCTTTCATCCGTCGTCGCTTGCGGCAGAATTCAAAATTGCGAGGTACCCAGCTAGGTAACAAAAGTAGAACAATTCAGCCCAATTGTGAATTTGGCAGCGTTGAAATTTCAATACAAATACCAGGGTAGCTGAAGTATAAATACTCCCTTATCGAATCAAACCTATTATTATATTCCGGCTAAACTATTAAAACTTACCTTGGGGTGTGCTCTGCGTGGAAAAGCCACTTTCGGATCAATCTGAAATCAAAAAAAGGAAAAATTACACTTTTAAAAAGAGTTGGAATTTAAAAAAAAAAAATCTATATCGTTTAAAAAACAAAAATTTCGCAAATAATTTCTCTTAAAATTTTTCAAATGTAAGGAGGACAATTCAACGCAAATTAACACGGTCGAGCGTACGGATATGTAAACAAAAAAAAAAAACCTACGTGTAATGTGACTCTAAAATCCTTGCGCGAGGACTAGGGTGTAGTTTGAAGTAGAGAAAATCGACCGATTTAAATAATTCCCCGTTCTAGAATTCTAAATAAATAAAAAGAAGTCAAGTAAACTGGAGCTTTACAAAATAAGCATAGGCCGGTGAAGTCTGCAGAAAAGGCTTGACGATATTGTATTTTGTTTGCCGGATGTAAATCGCCTGCGGAGCTATACTTGCTCGCTTACAACTCAATTTTCTTTACCCGACAGAATTCCGATTTATATCGCGAGTTGATGACGAAATAATTACCTTCGGAAAGACTTAATCCGTACACACTTTTACAAGAATAGTCAGCTGGAAAATACTGATTTGGTAATTAGCATCAATCGTACCGAAATGTTTTCTAATCGAACCAAGCAATAATGATTGTATCGGTTTTTAAAAAAAATACTTCTTGTTTACTCCAATTTTTAAAAAATTTTTAAAAGAATTTTAAACGTTCTGTTTTCGATTGTTATTAATTTTTTATTACTTAAAAATTCTGCAGGTACTCTGTCGGTGTGTCCCCCAAAAAAAAAAAAAAATATATATATTAATTACAACGTAATTCTTAGGCTACCCCCCATTCGAAAAAATGTCCCAATTTTATGTAACGCTAAATGTCCCAAAAAATGTCCCAATTTTATGTAACGTTTGTTATATTTTGTAGGATTTTTGTTATTGTTATTTAAAAAATGTCACAATTTTATGTAATGAAATATGTAACGAAAAAATGTCTTAATTTTATATAACAGAAGGTAAATGTTAGAATAGGATTTTTGATTTTTGTGGTTATGTTATTTTTTGTGTGTGTTGATACCAGTAGGAAGTACGTTGTAAATTTTGATCATTTTATACAAAGTATAGAAGAGAAAGAGACAGGAATGAAAGCAGGAGGGGTCAAGGGGCGTAGCCCCTTGCGAGGCCAAAGTGGCCGAGTTTATATATATATATATATATATATATATTGATTGATTGATTGAATAAAGTTTATTTACTAAATTTACAAAACAAAGAAAATAACAGTACGTTTAAACATTTTAAATTTTACGCGTATCGAGCAATTTACCCTCGCCAGCGTGCATCAAAAATACATTTATGCTTAAATTACAATATGAAAAAAGAAAAACTTTACATTTGTTATAATATTAGGAAAAAAAAACCAACAAAAAACCTGGCTTCGGAAAAAATAAATAAAGTGTAAGTTGTAAAAAAAGGTAGAAGTATGATGGTTATTGGAGTGTCATTGCGCGTGTGTGCTTCAACACCTTGTTTAACGCTTGCGGACGGATCGGTGCACTATAAGATTAAAATAGCATATGTTTAATGCGTTTGTGTTTGTACTTTTTATATTTTAGCTGCAAAGAGGTTCTCGTGTAGTCTCCTATTCTTTTAACAAACACGTGATCACTAGTAGAACAATCACCAAAGAATTTCTTAGCTTGCGTACGGATTATGTTTACAATAAAGGGCAGTTTTAATACAGCGTGCATACTATTTATGTTAGTATACGCCGGAGCGCTTAGAATAATTCTGCAGCATTTATTTTGGAATCGCTGTACTTTTTGAAATGTAGATCTCGAGACATTAGACCACATTGGCGAGCTGTAAAGGAGCACAGGCCTAATGATAGCTTTGTATAGAAGTAATTTGTTTTCTGTTGTTAATTTGCATTTTTTGTTGAAGATGTGCCTCAACATAAAATTTCTTGCATGCGCTTTATTTATAGCGTGATCAACGTGTTTGTTGAAAGTTAGCCGCCGATCTAGGATGACCCCCAGATATTTAACTATATATAAACAACTTAACATACTACAAAAGGATATAAATCACATTAACTTAAATCACTTCTTACAAATGAATAAAATATCTTAAAATATTTCATATTTCAAAACATATTCTTATTAACATAAAACAAACAATAATATTAATCTAAATTAAAAAATTTATATATAATATAATAATTTTAAAATATATTAAATCATAAAATTTATACAAACAATATTTAAAATTACATAAATCACTTCAACTATCATCCAGCTATGTTCTCAATTTTTATAAAACAACAACGATTACTACAAAATTTATAAGAAATATATAATAAAAAAAATACAACCAATGATTTATACCGTAAATAGCAGAAGAGGATTTAAATCATTACCATGAATAGAGTATACAGAAAGACAGCTCTGATTATATATTAGTAAGTTGATCAAAAAGAATATCTCTATGTCTTTCAAATAAACGAACTAGGAGTTACATAAACATTTCTGATTTACAATCTTGCTTTCGATAGCGTATATGTTTCCACGTTCTTCGCTGATCTCTACGCTTAGTCCCATTTTCATACACAATAACGTTTTGTCGAATTTCTTGAGGATATGCTGTGTTGAGAACAGCATGCAATCTTCATTTTCAAACAACGCTACGTCGCCTGTTCGTACTGCGTCTCGTTTGAACTGCGTGATACATCTATATCCGGTCAATTCGATTCTTTCCTCATTGTCTAACCTCGTCTCGGTAAGTGCCATTATACCGGTAGAAAATAGAAGCGAACGAATCTGTAACTCGTCTCTGTGCTTTCGAAGACTTTGTACGTTGAATAAGAGAAAGGAAAAATCCTTCGAATCGTACGCAATTTACGTTCTTCTAGTCCTCTGTATTCGCTTCTTGAGCTTGTCATTCAACTTACCTGGCGCATGGTAGAAATTTTTATCGTTCGTCTTGATTCGTGAGATACAAGCCTTCCAACGTGGTCGCTCGCGTTAACACCACGTGTAGCAACTGTTGGTCGTGTTTCTTATCGTAATGGTACACTATTTTATCGTAAGTACTTCCTTGCGATCTGTGTACAGTTATAGCGCTCGGAACTGATTGTGAGTCTCCGACAGCGGATGTTACTTTTTAAACTCATGCGAGCCACTCTCCAGCAGATCGGCCCTCAACCTAGTTTTATCCGTTCCAAACGACCACGTACATGCAATACCCATTTGACTTCAACATTACATCTGGTTTTAGACCCTTTTAGGAAGCGAAACCACAATCGAACCACGCCATCCCCTTTATTTCAGTATTCCTATCATTCCGTTGACCGAACCGTCAGCGACATCTATGTTCGATCGCAGCATGTACGGTTTGCCGACGTGCAGCAACATGATCTTCTTCTGCAGGTCGCCTGTTTCGTCCAATTTTATTTTCGATACTTTATTCTTTGCACTGACTAACTGGTCCCAAAAAAAATTTCCCAATTTTATGTACCTAACGTTTGTTATATTTTAATTTTACCGACTTGTTTGTTTTTTTTTTTTTAATGTTTGTTCGCGCATAAACCATATTTATATAGACTGATTTTACCGATTTCTTGTCCGCAATTCACGTTTGCGTTCGGTGGTGGTTTTCGTTTTTGGAAACACATAATGAATACCCTACTTATTACTGTGCAGGTTGATGAATAAGAAGTCCCACCGTAATAGGGAGAAGCATATGAAGACTATATAGCTAATAATACCATCGAAAGGCAAAAAAAGTATTATTCATATGTGTTGTACCATGTTAAGTTGTTTCGGTAATTTAATAAAATTTATTTATTTTTTTATTATGTAAAATTGGGACATTTGTTCGTTATAAAATCTAAGGGGGTCGGTCTAAAAATTACGTTGTAAATTTCGATAATTTTATGCAAAGTATAGGAGAGAAAGAGATAGAAATGTAAGCAAAAGGGGTCAAGGGGCAAAGCCTTTTACGAGGCCAAAATAGCCGAGTTCATATATGCATATTGATGTATTGTAAATTTATTTTCTTTTCGTCAGTTATCTGTATTATTCATGTTTTCTATTATAGAATACTGTTCATTTATTAGTGTTATTTTATACTCATATTAAAAAAGAAGCTAATACACACTACACTATTCCTCACTGATAAAAGTCGCTTCGCACCATTGAATACAAGACGATCTTGCACGTAATCACTCAAAGTGAAAAACACACAGGACCGTGTTTACATAAAGGCTAAATTTAAAATAGACGTGCAAAAATATTAGGATTCACAACTCTTTATCACAAACTCGGAATATCGGAATAGATGTTGCGGTATTTTATTTTAGACATGTTTAATTTAACATGGCACGGAAATGTCTGTAGTCGGTCACTTGTTTTGGCATCATTCTTTCATTGCGCACGAATAGAAAACAAATAAAAAGAAAAAGAAAAAGAGAGAAAAAAAAGAACGTGACAAGCGATGATGAAATAAGAAAGAGCCGAGTTTCGGTGATTACGTCGATTCAGACATCGACACCGGGCACAAGTTTGTATTAGCAGTCTGATTATTCACACTAAAACTGAGATTAAGTGACGAACGCGTGATGCAGTGCCGAGGAAATAACGACGGATGCAGATAAATCACGAGTAGATACGGGGATGATAGTGCGGCGAGTTTTTTGAGCTTTTGTCAATTTTTCCGGCATCGGAGTGGTGAGGGCAATTCCGATATCAAAAGAAGGCCTCGGTGACGGAGCCTGTGCAGATTTAAATTGCGGCCAGAACTCTCGAATGGAAGGCAGGCTCTCATTAGCGAGCGGCGAGACTGCGAGGTAATTTGGCGGAGAAGCGCGTGGAGCGGTCTATGTTAATTCTTTTGTCTGGAGTTTTCAAAGCGGTTCCGAGGAAACGAAGGATGTGATATTGTATAGAAATTTGAAGGGTATTGTTCCGGTGGGCTCGCTCACCTGGGAAAAACAAAATCCTCTTTTGTTATCAGTCAGTCGTTTAGTACCCTTGTCGGGCAAACAAAAGCCACTTCGCGCCTATCCTTCCTTACGGCCGAGTCGTCCGCGCCCAGTTGCATGTTATTATAAATAATACGTACGGCATAATGGCCCGGTCGGATGCTGAGGTAATTGCACTCCGCCAAGCATTCTGCCGGCACAATACCGGGAAAAAACCGAAGCTCACCAACGCCAGTCAACAGCAAAAACTATACGTGCAGCCGAGCCGCTCATTAATTAAAAGCACGCGCCGAACAGTTCGCACCCGGACCTCTTCGAATCCAGTTAGGTAATTTTCAGCTAGCGATTGCAAAAGTTCGCCGCATTCGGTAGCCTAGTCGAAAAAATCGCTCGCTCTCGCCGCACAGGCCCCTCTGCTTAAATGCCGGTAATCCTTGAATAGACACTGTTCCGTGCCGA
Organism: Icerya purchasi; assembly: GCA_039619475.1. Lineage (NCBI taxonomy): Eukaryota > Metazoa > Arthropoda > Insecta > Hemiptera > Monophlebidae > Icerya > Icerya purchasi. The sequence goes on along the minus strand of CM077116.1, from coordinate 347,655,789 downwards.
GTCTCCATACGTTAGGCCGACAGCTTGGTTTTCAATCTAAGCTGAAGAGGTTTTTTTACTTTCCTTCGATAGATAAACACTCTTGACAAATCCTGACGAAATATACTACTACTAGTACAACACATTTTTCTAATTGGTCAAAAAATTGACCTTTTTTTAATAATCATGTTGTTTTTAACCGACTTCAAAAAAGGAGGAGGTATTCAATTCGACTGTATTTTTTTTTTTTTTTTTATTATTTTTTTTTTTTTTATTATTATTTTTTTTTTTTTTTTATGTGTGTTACCACAGAACTTTCTTCTAGATGAACCGATTTTGATGATTCTTCTTTTATTTGAAAGGTGGTGTTTGTCATGTGGTCCCATTTAAATTTGATCAAGGTCTGACCGATAGTTTTTGAGTTATCCTTAATAATGCGGGAGATTGAAGCTTTTTGGATGCTTTTCATTCATGATTGTTTTCACCGTCGGATTAGATTTTTGACTTAAAATACTATAAATTTGCCAAATTACCATGGAAATGTAACTTTTGGTGTTTTCACACCGTGGAAATATCTGTTCTTATTAAAATGTTTTAATTTAATTGAATAAAAATGCACTAAAAAGTAAAAAATAAAATGCTTTTTTACAAAAAATGCTTTTTTACAAAAAATAAATACAGACTTCAAGGTTTATTATAAAAATTTAAAAATGCACTAAAAAGTAAAAAATAATTACTCCCGATAAAATATATATATCACAGTGATATAACTTAAGGTGATATCGTAATTCTTATACAACATTAATTCTTTGGAGTTGGAATTAAATTCATGTTAGGAACAATTTAATCAACATTTAATGCAGTTTTTAATTATTCTTTTAATATGAATTTGATGCCAACTCCAAAAAATTAATGTTGTATAACAATTACGATATCACCTTAAGTTATATCACTCTGATATATATATTTTATCGGGAGTAATTATTTTTTACTTTTTAGTGCATTTTTAAATTTTTATAATAAACCTTGAAGTCGGTATTTATTTTTTGTAAAAAAGCATTTTATTTTTTACTTTTTAGTGCATTTTTATTCAATTAAATTAAAACATTTATTTCCACGGTAAAAACACCAAAAGCTACATTTCCATGGTAATTTGGCAAATTTATAGTATTTTAAGTCAAAAATCTAATCCGACGGTGAAAACAATCATGAATGAAAAGCATCCAAAAAGCTTCAATCTCCCGCATTATTAAGGATAACTCAAAAACTATCGGTCGGACCTTGATCAAATTTAAATGGGACCACATGACAAACGCCACCTTTCAAATAAAAGAAGAATCATCAAAATCGGTTCATCTAGAAGAAAGTTCTGTGGTAACACACATAAAAAAAAAAAAGAAAAAAAAAAAAAAAAATACAGTCGAATTGAATACCTCTTCCTTTTTTGAAGTCGGTTAATAAATCTAATCCGACGGTGAAAACAATCATGAATGAACAACATCCAAAAAGCTTCACTCTCCCGCATTATTAAGGATAACTCAAAAACTATCGATCAGATCTTAATCAAACTTAAATGGGACCACATGACAAACACCACCTTTCAAATAAAAAAAGAATCATCAAAATCGGTTCACCTAATATAAAGTTCTGTGGTAACACACATAAAAAAAAAAAAAAAAAAAAAAAAAATACAGTCGAATTGAATACCTCCTCCTTTTTTGAAGTCGGTTAAAAAATAAATACCGACTTCAAGGTTTATTATAAAAATTTAAAAATGCACTAAAAAGTAAAAAATAATTACTCCCGATAAAATATATATATCAGAGTGATATAACTTAAGTGGTGATATCGTAATTCTTATGTATACATTAATTTTTTGGAGTTGGCATCAAATTCATATTAAAAGAATAATTAAAAACTGCATTAAATGTTGATTAAATTGTTCCTAAGATGAATTTAATTCCAACTCCAAAAAATTAATGTATACATAAGAATTACGATATCACCTTAAGTTATATCACTCTGATATATATATTTTATCGGGAGTAATTATTTTTTACTTTTTAGTGCATTTTTAAATTTTTATAATAAACCTTCAAGTATCGGTATTTATTTTTTGTAAAAAAGCATTTTTTATTGCACATTACGATGTCAGTTTTTACGGACTGGGTAAATGACGGTTTTCTTCGTTTACTTCCAATTGCTGGAAAAACAAGTGAACCAACATTTTAATCTTTGTGGACTGGCCGCGCGTCGAATAATAAAGATCTAGACTACAGAAACCATTATCAAGAAGAGAAAATTATGATGAGGCACGACAGATACGAATTGGTGCGGTTAATTTCACGAAAGGTAAAATAGAGGACCGTATAGGGAAAACAGGACGCGGAAGAGTGTCGCGCATGAAAAACCTATTCGGCCAGTGATAGAACTAGTCGTTCATAAATTGCGACAAACCTCTTCGTTAACGACGATGATGCTACAAGAGGAAGGTCTCGATTGCACAACAACATCCCGAGCAATGGTATTGTGAAATTTTGTCTATGGCTAAAATTACGTGTATAGAGTCATGCATGCGCACTATCTTAATACCGAAAATCACGTTAAAAAGTCTTTTGCATAAAATTTCCAATTTTCACGAGTTATAAAATTGAAATAAATTCAATCAATAAAAACAGACAACGATAAGAAAACACGCACACAAAAAAAAGAGAAGTGGTACGTAACAAACTGGAGTAGAAAGTAGAACATTCAGCATGATCCGCATCGCAAAAACACACTGTTCGTTTCAGCGGAGAGGACAATGCGAAGAGGCGCAATCAATAAAAAACGAAAATGGCAGAAAGATAATAGACAATGGCTTAAGAACGCAAACGAATATCGGAGATAACAACCGAGTGACGAAACAAAGAGAACCATGGATTGGCATGAAGACTTGGTTGAACAGACAGATATAAAAAAGAAACAATTGTTAGAGAAAGAGGAAACATACAGATTCGACCAAAACCTAAGATGAAAACCTTTGCACACAGCGGAAGGAGATTAGACGATGGGACTTTTTTAGAAAAAAAAATTAAGTAGACACCCGGTGGGAACGAAGTTCCTTTAACTTTTTGGTAAATATACAGGTATAAAGTCATTTATAAAGTATACGATAAAAAATGACACATAATATATAAATCCTGTATGAATTACAAAAAAAAAAAAAACAAAAAAAAGTTTAAATAAAATTTACACGTGTTTAGAATTGAGTTTATACTGTTGACCGCGCACAATGTTTGCCGCTCAAATACCGATACTCGCACGAACACGCACGCACACACACACACACGCACACGGATATATAATAGATAGAGACAGAGTGAAAGAGAAAAGAGCGAAGGTTGCCTGGAGAACGCATAACGCATTTTCGTGTCGTGACGATTTCTGCCAGTTTACTCCTACCGGCAAGCCACGTTAAAGAAGTTCGTTCCAAAAAAAAAAAAAAAAAAAAAGATCAAATGAATATGCCAAACGCAGAGAAATCAGGTCCACTGAAGGATATACGGGTTCAAACAGATCTGAAACTTCCTCAAAATAACAAAAACAATTTTACATCGCATATTAATAATAGTATATAGTCGGAAATTTGAAGATATACGCTTCTATATTATTTATACCGGATTTGTGATTTTTTCGAATTTTCAAAAAATAAAAAATTTATATAAGAAAAATCAAGTCGAGTATAACAAGACATAAAAATCAATCGTTCGAATAGCAAACTATTATATTATTTAATAAACTGAAGCAGCCCTAGCTCTTTAATGGAAGTTCTTTTTCCATTCTTTTTTATTGTATAAAAGTACCCGAAGCATCATAGTTCTCCCTGGATCATATTCACGAACCTGGAAGAGATCCAGTGTGCATTCGAAAAACTAAAATTACTTTCTTGTTTGTGATTCTAGTCATACTATACGAATATGTTTCTTTTCCGCCATGAAATGTCATGAAATTCAGGCAGCCTCCACGATACGACTTTTTGTCCATACTTCGGCTAGTTAAACCGTTTACTGACAACTATTATTATATTATTATTATTATTGGATGTTTTATTTTTATTTTTACTTCCTTTTTAAAAAAAGAAGAAAAAAAAGGGTAGGGGGGTCATCTAATTTCTATTTAAAATTCGCATCATCGCAAAACGTTCTAAACATTTTTGGACTGTTGAAGTAATTTCATTTTTATTGTGTTTTTCTGCGTAAACCGCACTGTATTATAAATGTAAACAATTTTAAAAAATGTCCATTAACATTCGGTTACTGATGTTATATTTTTTGTTACACAAACGACATATGTTTGCAACAATTCACAAACATATATAACATAATCTAGATTTTAAAAACATTAAAAAATGAATCATTGATTATATTTGTTGTTTTATATATATCAGTGATTTATTTTTTAATGTTTTTAATGATTTTAAAATCTAGATTATGTTATATAATTTTGTAATTTAACGATAAGAATCAGTGTGATGGAAAACATAACACCGAAATTGTTGGACGACGGTTAAACTACAAGACTACGTTTCCGAGGAGTTACGCTTTTACAAATGTAATTACACATTCAAGTTTTTGTTAAATTTAAAATAGAATTTTTTCGTGAAACTTTTTTTTTTTTTTTTTTTTAAAGTAAGGAGCTTCAGCAACCGGCCGAATCGTAACAAGAAATTTAAATAAAATATTGTAAAATTTCTTTAAATACAATATCGTGAATTACTTTACTATAGGGTCATCTAGGTAAAATTATACGCACAATTTTGAGTACTTGTACACAATAGCGGGATAATTCGACGTCTCTTTTGAATCACTTGCACAAGCCGAAAATAGAACTCAATCTAAATACGCTTGTTGTTTTTTTTCCCTCACCTAAACCGTTATCTATGGTTTAGAAGCGTTTAAATCTCGAGCGTAAATCAAAAAGTTGCATTCTGATATTTTACATGCGTAGCGCAATCTACAGAATTTCATCAGAATGACGTGAGCGTTAAGATTCGGCGATATTAAGAAAAGGAAAATGCATCGGTTTTCCAAGAACGTTTCATTCGATGAACCGAAAATAAACTCACCTGGAAGGTCTTTATATCGGTTCTCGAATTAAAGAATGTTTCTCTCTTCATCAACTAATTGAAGGCAATCACGAAGTCTTAATGAAAAGCGATTTACAATATTTTCGACTTGGTGGTGCGGCGGCAAGTGCTTTTCAGTTAAGCCGTAAAATTCGACTGTTTCAGTCAGCTCGATTAAAATGGTAAATAATTTATAATCGATCGATCGTTACGACTCTTCGATGATTTTCGCTACTGCGCCGGAGCGAAGCTTTTATCAAGACTCTGTATACAGTCTTGATATTATTAAGTTGCCTGATAACGCTGTTGCTTCAGCGTAGTAAAGCATCACGCGGTCAAGTCAGTCGCACTAGAGTCTCGTAAGTTTTTAATAGAAATCACCGGCGAGAATTCACGCTTAAAAAATGTCACATCTGGTAAGCCGGTTTTGTTATAACTTTGAAACTTTCAACGAAGACCGGTTTTTGACTTTGACAGGAAACAGGCGAGTTCGCTCTTCAGACTAGTAAACATCGGTAAGGGTGAAGTGTCAGCTTTAGTCGGACTGCGACGGAATATTTTATTTAGATCAATGAACAGATGAGAATGCTGAGCGGCAATAGTTATATTGTTGCCAGGCCGAACTGACTGGTGAGACATGTTTGCGAGAGGAGTCAGCAGCACGGTCGGTCGGAATTAAGAAAGTACCATTCTGAAGCTCTGAGAACAGTTCGCAAAAGTTGCAACTTTCTTTTCCCTCTCGGAGCTCTATAAAGAAATGTGTTGTCAACTTAGCAAAGAAAGAGACGGCTCTTCTGCTGGAAGCAGCGATAGTGAACCGGCCAGGCTTATTTCCAGGCAACGTCATTCATCTGAAACTAGATTAATATAACTGCGCCCACTGTCGCATCCCTCTGCACCACGTTAATACTTTAACCCTCGCGTCATTTCAATACGTCGTATTATTTTCGCCTCTATTCTCGCTGTCCCTGCTCAATAGCGCCCTGGTTCGGAAAATCATCGGCGCGCTGTTTAGCCGTGCAAAAAAGCATAAACACCGAAAGGGGAACAAAGGAAATCTGGAGAACCCGTTTTTTGGAGAATTCCCATACAAAATTAAAAGCTATCTTCGGCTAACCTATACCGATTTTGCGTGCATTATTATTATTATTATTATTACTATTACTATTACTATTATTATTTATTATTATTATTATTATTATTATTATTATTAGTCGTCACAGAGCTTTCATAACAAAATGTAACTTTATTTTTTGTTTGAAAACAGCGATACTAGACGTCTTGAGGGTTTAAATTTGTCGATTTTATAAATGAGATTACCAATTAGGCTCCGGGGAGCAAATTTTAAGGACAGATATGCAAATTTAATCGATTATTTTATTAATGAAATATAATTAAGACTGATTATCTGTAATACCGCCTCTAGTAAGTGTTAATGCCGTTTAAAAATAATTATAACATCTTTAAGTATATTTTACTGTAAATTATCTTCTATCATGTAATTAATTTTTTACCTTTTAGTGCATTTTCATTCGATTTTTAAAGAAGTTCTTATAGTTTTTTTTTTCGGAGACTATTTTTTTAAATTTTTACTGTACGTTTTTTTTGAGTAGTAATGCGGAAAGCAGATCAACCGCGAAAAACAATGATGCTACTTTGGTGTTGTATAAATCTGGATATTAACTGTTCAAATGTTTATCAAAATCTCGTGCTTTGAGGGTTTCAAATTCATCCTTATTCGAATTTACGTAAAAACTAACGTTAATAATTCTTTAAGCCATTCGGGTATATCGTTTCTTTAATTTCAATATTTTAGGTGTTCGTATTTTCGCCGTATTCTAATGAAAATTTTTAAACTAATATTATATTAAGCAGAAAAAAGGTATATCTCTAAGCCCTCTATAGGGAGATTACACTTTTTTAACGCTTCCTTTAACGGCTACTTGGGTTCACTAGTATTCATCCGTCAGTGTACTACTGCCCAGTACACACACATTCGAATGAACGAAGAATCATTAAAATTGCTAATTTATGTGTCGAAAAAAAAAACAAGAAAAAGAAAAAGAAAAAAAAATCGTGTGGAATATTGATATAAACTATTTTTTAACCGACTTCAAAAAAGAAGGAGGTATTCAATTCGACTATATTTACTTTTTTTTTTTATTTTTTTTTTATGTGTGTTAGAAATTTCTTCTAGGTGAACCGATTTTGATGATTCTTCTTTTATTTAAATGGTGGTGCTTCTCATGTGGTTCCATTTAAATTTCATCAAGATCTGATCGGTAGTTTTTGAGTTATCCTTAATAATGCGGGAGTTGAAGCTTTTTGGATGCTTCTCATTTATGATTAGTTTCAACTATTGACTTAAAATATTATAAATTTGCCAAATTACTATGGAAATGTAGCTTTTAATGTTTTTACACTGTGGAAATGCAGTTCAAAATAAAGAAATCGATTTTTTTTAAGTATCAAGTATGGAGAATAATGCGAAAAAAAATTGATTTTTAACAAGAAAAAAATTCAAATATAATGATGCTGAAAATTGTAAAATAAAATGCTTTTTTACAAAAAATAAATACCGACTTCAAGGTTTATTATAAAAATTTAAAAATGCACTAAAAAGTAAAAAATGAGCAGCTTTTGCAAAGACGTTACACTATTCTTGAGTATGCTATTGTAAATATACCATTTTTTATACACCTGTTGTAGAACGCTGGCGCTAGTTTACTCTTATCATTTATCAAATATTAATATCGTTTAAAGTTGTGTTGCCTGTTGCGTATGTGTTTTATGATGTATTAATAGAACTTCTGAGCATGTTTAACTGCGGGCCTCGTTCCAAAACATGATCCACCAAGGAGATGTATTTTGTTAACTTATTAATTATTTGTTACATTTACTATTAGCGATTCCTATTAAATCTTCATCAGCAAATGTAGCCGAGCTTATGGTTTAACCATTTATTTTAAATTAAATGTTTCTCGTAATTTCTCCTTAGCATAATAATAAAACGATATTGCAGTCAAAAAATTTTCCCAATTTCACATTTACATTTTTTGAGTATCTGCCTCGTGATTTATTGCCATTTTTTTATCGCCAACAAGGTTGGTTTACAATATTTTCCATGCGTAGTAATTTAAAAATGCTCTCATTGTGTTGTTACGTATTTTGCGTAGGGTTGGGAAGATTAATAACAGTTGTTACTTTATCTTATATTATAAATTTATGAAATACACCTGTATAAATAGTAAGGTATTTACTGAATATTATAATTTCAGTCGTCACTTTAAAGAAATTTACTTGAAACTTTTTTCTAACCAGTACGCATTCATCAAGATAATAATCGTCATCGATATGTGTAGAAAAGTTTTATTTCCGTTTTTACCCCTTTTCTTGTAACATATTTTTATTTATTTATTTATTTATTTAAATAAATAAATAAAAATATGTTACAAGAAAAGAGGTAAAAACGGAAATTTTAATTATAAGAATAATTCGAATGATGCCACTGTTTTTTTTAAATACCTTTTTTTTTTTGGAAGGTGATAACATTTTTAAGCAATAACTTTTTTATTCAGTACGTATATTTTTAAATTAATTTTATATGAAACAATTTAAAATTATATTTTCAAGCACGGTTAATACGTACAAAAAATATGTAAATGTTGTGACAAGCGTAAAAAATATACCACGTGTTTAATGTTTCTCCGTACAGTTTACGCCTCAAAGAAATATTTTAATTGTCCGGCGAAAAAATCTATTTTAATGTAAAATATATGATAATGAGCTTTGTTCTAATTGTGGACCGTTAAGTCGCAATTTTAATAATTATTATTAATCGCACTACTTAATTTCCAGCGTCACGACCGATTGTATTGCAATTTTTTCCTAGCGAATTTATGCAGCAAAAAAAAAAACAACCGACTGACTTGTAAGAAGTAAAAAGTCACAATTAGGAGTTAGATCGAATCCCGTTGCTGCATATAGAAACTTGCAAAAATTTCACTTATGCTGAATAGCTGACGCATCAAAAACAAAAAAAAAAAAAAAATCAATGAAAAATCGAATTTTTAAATGTAAATCTGATAATTAGACTACTAGACATTTCATTTAGCCACTGATTTATTAATTTTATAGTAAACACAAAAACAATCGCTATTTTGAAGCCTTCAAAAGGAAAAAGGCTAAGGAAAATGTTAATCTTAGGAGAGGAAAAAAAAAAAGAAGTAAAAAACAACATTAAAGTTACCAAAGCTTTAAATGTGGTGCATGGATGGAGTCCGAATAAAGTTCCGCGGTATAACACAAACGTTATTGCGATCGAAATGGTAGAAGCAAAAAAGATATTCTTGTTAGCGGTGATCTGCGCAGATTGTGAATTAATACGATTCACCAAAAGCAATCCGACTCTTTGATTTAATGATAATAGGTAATAATTTATAAAATCTACAACACGTTTATATAGGACGAGAATGAAACGAATCATTTATTATAAATGTAAATAATTGAAAATGACCTGTTAATATGCGGTTACTAATGTTATATTTTTTATATTACTCAAAAGGCATTCACAATTCACAAAAAATACAATATATAACAACATTATTTATATTGTAATAAACTTAAAATTGTTATCTAGAAAAAATATACAATACATTCAAATAACCTTTGGTTAATCCGCTTAAACGCAATTTTAAATGTGTTAAATAGCGGGGTTTTTTTTTTTTTTTTTTTTTTTCATTTTCGAAGACTACCGATCTATAAAATATATAAATTAAAATATATATACACGTTCATTATTCGACATTCTTATATCCACACTCGGCTACTAAAGCGGACGACTTTTGTAAATGAGCGTATATGTATATTGTAGTATTGCAGTAATTCTACTAGATATATGTGTATGAGTGTGGATGTAAAAATGTCAAGTAGTAAAAGTGTATATATATATATCATATATATTTTAATTTATATATAAAAAAAAAAAAACAAACTTCCCAATTAAGCTTAAACGGCTGCAGGATACATTTTAAGCGGATATCATGTATTTACCTCACTCTAACCAACGTAATAATTTGAGATGAAATAAATGAAATAAAATGAAATTTTACATATGCACAGATTTAGAAGTCATGCCTGAACTAAACCAAATTAAACGCTACACGGATCATAACTAAGTTAACTATTGTACCACCACATTGTATGTATTAGCGTGTTTAGAAATATTAATATACTTATCGAATTTGCTTACTCTATGAAATAAGTATATATCGACACTTATTTAGATGATTTAATAAGGGCACTTTTGAACAGGTTCTTTTTCTTATCCGGAGACTGTAATTTAGAAACATAGCCCCGATAAATATATGGATAAAAAATAATTCGTCGTTTCGTTAAATGGGAATAAACAGGAATATATTAATATAAGAATTTTGAGGAAATAAACCGTATCATTTGAAACGAAAAGTTTGTATTCCTCTTTATTAAGTCGTAACGGAAAACGATTATTCCTTTTTCGTTTTTTTCCTGTTTCATTACTACCTGTACGTGTTAGCGTCTTTGAAGTGGCTGTAGACTTGCGACGATTTGGAAGCGGTACGTTCGAGTTTTTTCGTATAATATGCGTAAAGACAACATAAACTGGAAACGATGGGAAATAATTCATCGAACCGCGTTTGTTAAGAGAATTTTAAAAAGGACCGAACCGACGAAAACATCCCCGGGGCCACATGAACAGAAAGAACACAACTCGTCAAAGTGTTCTTCGGTTAGTTGTCGACACGGCGAAACACGTAAACAATTTCATCATCATGCTTCGCAATTTAATCTCAAACGCGCGAATTTTCCTTTTTTTACGCTGACCCCAAAAGCGGAGAAGTTGGCGAATATTATCAGAAGAATAGGAAGATCGTCAGTACGACGTCTGTATCGTGGAAGGAATCAGCAGCTAGCGAGCCGCTGATCTCGTGCATTGTCAGGACTCTGTCCGACAACTATGGCCGTCACAACCGGTTTATTAGAAACAATTCAGTTTCGGATGAGAGTCAGCCTTGGTTCGGGTTTTTTTTTGTCTTTCATATACATCAAAAGAGCGGGTTTTATTTAAAATGAATGTTCGAGACCCCTTTTTTTGCAGGCTAGTGAGTTTCTACCGAAAAAAGTGATTGTTGTCACGCGGTAAACATTACATTTCACGCACAAGGCTTACCGTGGTGAAGAATTTTACGTTCGAACTACGGTTCAACAGTAGAAAAATGCGTAATGTTTAAAATGGGCACTTTTAAATTAGCAACATCGCAGCAAATCATAACGAGCGTGGTTGGATTAGTTGCAAGCGGCAGATTACTTTGACAAGTTCCTATTAGTCTTGTTGAAACAACATTGCAAACGGGGAAATGATTAGCAAATTTCACCGTTCGTGCCAGCGAGCTTTTGGCAGCTTTTATTTGCCGAACAGATCTAATAATGGCCTAGGAACATCTTTCAGCTACACTTTCTTTTAGAAAAACTTTTTTCGCTTCTAAAACGTATTTTTCATCCGTTATCAGCTAAATTGATCGACAGTTTGCATAAAGCAATTTATCGGTAGCTCGGAAAATTCAAAAGCGCCCTTACAAAAAAAAAAAAAAAAAAAAAAAAACTTTTGTCGACTGTCATCATTTTTGCGCCGTTTAATCTCAGAGATTCCGAAATTTAAACTTAATATTCAATCGATTACTTTTAAAACAGTTTTCCGGACCTGCGACTATAATCGTGGATGTAGCGAAACTGAATGCGTTGAAGACCTAAATTATATATATATATATATATTATTTTAGTCCAATCAAATTAGATATTAAATGACAAAAATACCGCCTAAAAGACCAAAAAAAAATAAATAAAAAAAATTGACAATGAACAACTTTTGAACAGCTGATTTGGTGCAGTTATTCGAAATAGCTGCCAAAGTAGCGAAAAAAAGTATTTTTGAAGTAACCAAACGACACGTAAAATATTTTTTTAAAATATAGAGGCTCGAATATAACGGTATAGCTAAAAAATTTATTCCAATCATAGATGATAGACCATTTAATAGGTTTTTTACGCTAAATTTTTTTAATGTCCAATTTCTAATTAAACACGGCCTACTTAAAGATTATTTACATAAACGTAAAATTGCACGCTCAAATAACTGCGAAACGTGTAAACTTTCCTGATAATATTAAGCATATCCTTTCCGGCTGTTGATTTTAGCAATATTAGCCCTGATCAATTAGTGTAACTAAGCTATAATACAATATGTGTTCAGTAGTTTTACGATAGCCGAAATAAATTAAATCACCGTAAAGTACATGTACACCCGTATTAATATTAAATTTATGTGTATACTAATTATTATTAACATTGTAAAACAGTCTGTCAGGGTTCCATAAACTTAAATGGACGGACTCAGGACAGACCTGTTATTTATATAAATTTTCTAAATATACTTACCCCATCGTATTACAAATCGGGAACCGAAAAAAAAAAAAAAAAAAAAAAAAAAATACAGAAGCTCGTGTTGTAACATAAAAATATGAAAACAAAACAAGCACTGGAAAAATCGGTCGATTTTCTTCTAAAGAGTTATTACGTTTACAATGACTGAATTTTCAATAAGTTTTTCCTAAAAAAAACCGTTAAATTTTTTTTTAAAAATGTCGATTATTTTTTTTTTGTAAAAATTGGTTTTTCAAAAGAAAGCGGAAAAAAAGACTCTTCGAGAAATTGATCATCCCGGGTTTCAAAAGTTGTACATAAACCAAGGTGGGCTCACATTTTTTTCGTTAAAAGCGGTAATGCGCTGTAGGACGCGAATATTTTTGTACTTTCAAATGTATGCAAATTTAGTTTGAAAAATGACCTTTTTGGATTATCTTTGTCAGTTTCAGCTGTACCGGGGGGGGGGGAACGGTTTCCGTAAACAATTTTTTACGAATTAAAAAGAAAAAAAAATATACAGGTGTGTATATATATAATACATACATATATTCTTTGATCGGGTATTTTGTTTATCACTGCGCTATTGTTTTCACCAATATATATTTTTAGAAGGCCGAAATTTGACTTTAGTTGAAGACTTTGTATGTAAAAATGATGATGATTCGGTAGCGGTTGATTTTGCATTCTTCATTAGAAGACGATCTGAAATGTGAAATGCGCGTTCCATTCGGCACAAGATGTGCAATTACGGGAGGATAACTCGTATTAAGTCCATTCGACGTGATTTTTTGTTTGTTTTTTCCCATTAACCGTAAACATGCTTTATAATTTCACGCCCTCGATTCCCGTTGATTTCTTTTTATTTATCTACGATAATAAGGAAAATGAATGCTAAAAGAGTTTCAGCGCGTGCAATTAGTTCGAAAGATCGCATGCAGGAGCCGGTAAATGTAATTTAAACAATCGGGCGAATAGTTTTGTACGAGATGAAGAGAGCAGGTAGAGAGAGAGAGTAACGTAATTTTCGGAAAATGTCGTAATGAACGAAATCAATGAGGGAAGAAATATGGCGCGCAATGGTAAGCATGAGACGACAGTGGGGAGAAGCGAGAAAGACGAGTTTCGGAACGGGAGAGCACCGTGTCATTCGGACGGTCAGGTGTTTGAGCAAACCAGGAAGTAGAGGAGGAAATGACAATGACATCAAAAAGCGAGCGAGCCACGCTATTTCAATTTTCTTTAGAGAAATTACTACGGAACTTTCGCAAATATGACACATAACGAGATGGCTTGTTATTACTATTACAAACGATTTATCCTGCGCCGCGAAAAACAGCAGCGCACACACTTAGATACGCAATTACGTAAAAGTTATAACGGTTCCGTTTGCCAAATATTCCACGCTGGAATAAAAAGAACTCTCTATTTTAACTAACCCCAGCTTAATGTCGTCATAGTGCGACTACGTTGCAGCCCTGAAATCGGAGTAGTTTAAATGACGTCACGGTTCCAACGACATTTTATATGAAATGTATAAGGGAGAGGTTAATTTCACATCAATCTAATTTCAGACGATTTTTCAATCACGACACCGGGGTAATTCAAGAGTGCCCGCGATTAATCATCGCAAAAAAAAAACAAAAAAAAAACACGAGAGAATATCATGAAAATGATCATGTGTTTTGTCTCTTCCGAAAGATCGAATGAAGATTTTGGCCAGCCAGTTAGTTGCGTTTTACCTTCGGTTCGAGTAATTTTACTGGTTTTTGAGTCAGTCGCAGTTCATCTTTGGTTAGAAAAAAGTTTTTAGTCTGTCGCTTTTTACCGTTCGAAAAGATATGAGTCAGTGACAATTATCCCAAAGTAAATGGTAAAATTTTGTTCCCGCTGAAAAAGGTCAAGATCGCGGTAAATATTTAATAATTATTATTTTTTTATAAAAATAAACGTTCGATTCTTATCATAAAACTTTGCGCCAGGATTTACATCTATCTTGCGTAAGAAGTTACAACATTAAGTATTTCACACCTCATCAATCAAAAACCATAACCACCAGAAAGCCACCGCGGGTTGTCAACAGATCACGGATCACCATCGACAACAGCGATACGTACAATTTGCTTATTTTAAACTTATTTCGTTTATTTAGGTTAATTAATCATTGATCTAATATTGTGTGTTTTCAGCGGTTAGCCGTTCACGAAAGAATTTTCGACAAGATCGGCGATCTGTAGATATTACAGAGGAATTTAGGATAGATATTACTTTTAATATATACTTTTTTTTTTTTTGTTATTTTTAAAAATTATTAAGTTTTTGCAATTAGCGAACCATCGAGCAGAATGCTCGAAAGCGATTTTTATCGGTTTATGAAAAAGGTAAAATACTCATGATAGAACTAGTAATCTTTGTCAATAAATCGTAATATTTATTTATATATATTTTTTTTAATTCTTTTAAAATAAACCGAGTGATTTCTAATCCTGTCCTGTTAAAAATCTGAACACTCGGCAAATTCTGTTGATCGTTCTTTAAAATTTCTTCTCTTTTTACAACGCCTCTGGTCCGTTTATTTTTCAAACGCCCGTTTCATAAATAGACATCGGCAATATGTGTATATTGAACTTTCACATCTAACAAAATTAATCTAGAGACCACCGGGTGATTTCTTTTAAACAGGAAATTAATCTTAGTTCGGCATTAGGCTCTGCGGGAAAAAGAAAAACCCCGTATCGATTAAAAAGGTCAGTCGCTGTTTTCGAACGAAGCTTACCTAGAAATGCTTGCGGAATTTCCGGGGGAACTGATCATTCCGAAATTAACGTGTACAAAGGTTGTTATTGTAGCAAGGACAGAAATGATAGACGTACACCATGAAGAATATGCAAACAGATCAGGTCTTTTTAGGCGCGCAGCTCAGTTTGCATAAATGATTACAGAGAAATAACGTATATCATCATAGGTATATAAAATACGTGAGGGCTTCTTGCGAAACGCACCCAGCTAAACACCGTAGGTACAATAAATAACGAAAGAGAGCTAAACTAGCGGTAAACTATTAAAACTTTGAAATTATCCCGAAAGCTTCGGTATCAAGTCGACACACCCAGGCAAGGTTCGCCGCTCTCCCCGATAGTAGTCGAGCTATTCTTCATTCAAAGGTGTACCGTTTGCGCTCACTTTGATAACGAGTTAGTTGTTCTATTTCCTTTACACAAGCATAAATAGTGGCAGCAAACCAGCAATTGCTTTTCTTGCACAGCATAAGAAGCGACCGCTTAATTCTCGCTCTCGTTTATGCTGTTGTAAATAAGGCTGCCACCACTGGAGCACGACCTGCTAACGGTACACATGCAGGCGCAATATTATACCACCTTTACCTACGCCGCTAGCGAACGATAATTTTCTTAACTACTTTATAGCGTGTACGTTGCCGAAACATGTCTCTACGCT
This sequence comes from Icerya purchasi, assembly GCA_039619475.1. NCBI lineage: Eukaryota > Metazoa > Arthropoda > Insecta > Hemiptera > Monophlebidae > Icerya > Icerya purchasi. Next base: position 347,639,789 of record CM077116.1, on the reverse strand, counting down.
ACTGTCTTTCGTCAGCTCGTAGACGTGCAAAATTCAGCTGGCCATGCACGCAAAAATAATTTTCTAGCCTAGTGCGCTCAAGCAAAGGCAGCGGCGAAAGAAATAATCCGAGCATAATAATAATAATCATAAAGGAATAATAATTAATAAATAAGAATAACTATCGTTAATAAACAGGTACAAAATAAGAATTTAGCGCAACTAATGTTTTTTTTTTTGTTTTGTTTTTTTTTTTATACTTGCCCGTATACACACATAAACACGCATACGGGCGCGCATGCACACACATGTATACACGTATTTCGTATATGTGTACGCATATAAAGTCTCCCAGCGCGCGCACAAAAAGGCGAAAGAAATAGATACAGCCTCTTTTATAATAGGTTGCAGCTATTACACGTAGAATATTCCGATTAGGCCTACGAGGAAACAGTTTAATTTACATATAAAAAGGGATAATAAAGGAAACAACAACAATCCAACAGAATTAATGCGCTCACGTTAAAGTACGAAGGTGTTTTGTAGAGAAAAGAAACCCATCCTTATAACAGTAACAAAAACAAAAAAAGCAAAATCGCAAAATATTCCCTTTTCTTTGCAAAAATAAGATCTAGGTCTGTTACAGCTCAAAAGTCACTTCCCCTTGACCATTCCACCGTTCACTTGCGAAGATCGGGGAAAATAGCCTGCATCACGATTTAGGCTTCTCACTGTAGCAGAATAAATACGCTGAGTATCTTTTTCTGTTGTTTTCTTTTCACATTAAACTTTTGAGAAGACTTGACCCAGCAGTCGATAGCAACGCACAAAAAACGGAAAAATAAATAATCACGTAAAACCTCCGCCATGGTAGCGATCGTAGACTGTAGAATAACCCTGTAATTTGTTAATCTCAACTTTTAAATTTGATCGAAAGCAAAACTCCACAGTACTGCGATGGGACGCGACCGTGCACTGAGCCAACAAGTGGATAAGGACGAATAAAAAGTCTTGAGCTGAAGATCTTTTTGCAATGTTTCCCGTTCATTGTGGAAACGCGATTCGAAATTCACGAGAATCGCCGTGTTTCATGCTGGCGGCTTTTCTCAGTGTCAGATAGGTTATTTTCAGTTTTTCAGCATTCGAATTGCATCCGCTTTCCGTTCGCCACATCGCGATTGTCGCTACCGCCCTTTTTCTTCTAGCTCAGCAATTAATCGGGTGGTCATGCAGATTACAGTAAATTCCCCCTCAACCGGCTTTGGATCAACCGGCCCATCTCTCTGGAACAAAGTTTATTTATTTATTTTTCTCTCTCACTCCTTCTCCTTTAGCGAATATATTATGTACACAGTATACCTAGATGACTTATTCCACTAAGTTCATTTCATACGTTCAATTTTTTTGTATTACCCAATAAAATGAGTTACAACGACGTTCTACATATTTGCTTGTTTATACCTGATGAAATTTGTTTGTTTCGAAGAAAAATCAATTTAACCTCTGATTAACAGGCCAAACGTGGGGGACCGACCAGGTCTGGGTCCCGACCACAGACCGGTTAGAAGGGGTTTTACTGTATAATTCACGCCGAGTGGATCTCTTTTTTGTCATTTGAAACGTCAAGAATTTAACCTGAGCATCTAATCAACGATCAGCAAAAACGAACAAAAACGACCACATTTATGTATGCTGCGGAAAAGCGCCCGCGAGATTTCTTACAAGACAAATTCAACCGTACCCAGTCGGAAACTAAGCGGGGTCTTTGATGGTAGAGTGTTTAATGTTCCGTCAGTCGGTCTTTACATTTTCGTTTGAAGTTCGCTGTTCGGTTGACTTCAGTTTGAGAGGTTCCTGAACAGGAAATAACGGTATACAAACCCGATTCTTAAAGTTTCCAATATGCCGCAGACAGACGTAGAGCATCACGGGTGTTTTAGTTTCAGCGCTGATTAAGAACGTACCGAAGATGTTTTCATCGTTCGGTATATACATTAACTATTCTTATCCGTTTTTGGAATACATATTTTTATGGATTGTTTTTGTTTTTAACTGTATATAATTCGGAATTAACCGACATGTAAATAGAAAATGGATTATTTAAGTACAGTCGATAAATTCATGGCAAGTTGTAGCTTTTCGGAAACGATCATATTTCCCTCCCGATGTAGGGACAAAAGCAAACCGATTTCGGCCTCTTTTAAGAAATCTTCTGAATATACTCATATGATTAACACGCAAAATGATACAACTGTAAATGCTGAAGAAACCGATGATGCATTGCCATTTTGTCATAATGATGATCTTCATATGCCGAAATGAAGCAATAAGAATTCATAGGCTTTTAGATATATCCAACGATTACATAATCATGTATTAGCGCAGCCGATCTTACCGATAACAGCGTGCACTTCGGGTTCCCTTTTAAGGGACATCTTTTTTTTTTTCTTTCTTTTCTTTTTGGGCCTGTCAACCGGGGACCTTTACCCAGAAACAATTAGAATAGGAATGAGTCAATTATATCTTCATACGATATCAAATGTTGTAAAAAATAATTTACGTAAAGATAAAAGGTATCACGAAACAGAGTTATATTCATCTATGCTCTCTAATAATTAGGTGTTTAAATTAACATGAAAATATGAGAAAGAGGTTAAAAAAAAAATAAAGACTTAATATACTAAGAGCAACTAACGGACTGAAGTAAGGTAACTAACTAACGTCGTGCATTGAATATTCTGGGACTATATGCTAGACAATGAATAAAAGAAAATTAGAAGTGATATAGAATAAAACATTTAAATATTGGCCATCGTTAACTATCCACATTAATCAGGTTGAACGAACAGAATTGCTGGTCAGTCTCGTTTGCGCAGAAAAGTTCGAATGCAGATTTTCTGAAATACAGATATTATAAAGACATCATATAGTAACAGACAAATAATAAAATTGTCGTATACGGTGACGCAGAATAAATGCTGGCAAAGTGAAAAGATTACCAACAAATATTAACTCCGTCGCTTGTACGTATTCGAATTTGAATAATCAGAAATTTATACAGATGCTGATTTAAGAACACATTCGATAAGAATAATAGGAACGAAACAATATAATACTAGTACGGTGACTTTAAAATTATCCAAATGGATTGATAAAAGAAGGAGAGGATGCAGCAAGCAGCATATAATAAATGTAAAAATAATTTAAAATCATTTCGACACCCAAAAATGTACACCGATCGTGTACAGCGGAAATACTAGCCACCCAGAGAGCATTAAGAAAAGATATTATAGCACTGACGAATTATCCGTCTCAGCAATACAACAAATAATCATCATAATACGCATATCATAAATTAATGCGCAACATATTATATATGTACTGGTCAGTTTTACAGAAATAATAACGCGATATATTTCAAATGGTTATTTGACTGTATTTATTGTTTGTACACATTGTTAATAATATAATTATGACAAAAAATAAATTTCATCACTTTTTTAACAATTATATATATATATATATATATATAATTGTTAAAAAAGTGTTGAAATTTATTTTTTATTTATTTGACATTATCAATGGCGAACAGAGCGGCAAGAGAAGTAAATATTAACAGTAAAATGGAAAAAGTAAAAACACCACGGGTAAAATATATGCCCCAAAGAGCACACAAACGATGAATAACGAATGGAATATCAAAAAGTCAGTTGATTTTTTTTAGCGGTGTGAGCGGGGGGGATATTTTAAAATGAAAAAAATCACGCAAAAGAAAATTCGGTTTATAAACGAAATCAGAAAACGTTAGTACATCATATATGCCGAATAGGCCATGCAAGAACAGCGGAAATATTATACAAACTCGTTATAATCTGGAGCAATTTAGGCGAAGATGTTAGAGCTAAATTGAGATTAACTAAATTGGGATTGGCTAAATTGACCTTTGCATATACTCGTATAATAATTACAAAACGAATTTTATTAATAAAATATTGTCATTCTAAAAGAATATACCGATAACATTACAGAAAATTGTATAGAAGCCGTAGCGGAAGCCTACTTATACCCTTTAGCAGTGTATACATATATATATATATATATATATATATATATATATATATATATATATATATATATATACATTATATAAGAGGTGTTGAATAGATGCAAAGTCGACATATTGCAATTAATGGACGACATAAGAAGAAGAAAAACTAAATTTATCGCGCATAAAATTCGAGAGAAGGTCTTTTTAATTTGGCAGCACAGGGTAAAAGTCAAGGAAAAGCATACAGAGGAAGAAAAAGAATGGAACTAACCAACACAAACATGGAAATTAATGGTTTCTCCGGTTAATAGAATCAGTCAGATGCCGACGTATATAGTGTTTGTCATGTGCAACATTCCGAATGGGAGATGCTACCTTTATGATGATGATGATGATGATGATGATAATATATATATATATAAAAATTTAAAAAATGCGGTAATATAAGCTTTAAAACCGATCTGGCTGTACGGTATACAGCTGTGGGGCTGCGCAAAAACACCGAACTTACAGAAAATACAACGATATCAAAACAGGGTACTGAGAACCATTACTGCAGCCCCCTGGTACGTCTCAAATTATACCCTCCATAATGACTCGAATGTCATGTCTGTGGAGGATGAAATCAAAAAACAAGCAAATAAACATGCCACCCGACTTAGCATTCATACGAACCCACTTACTAACAATTTTCTGGATAACTCCGGTGAAATACGCAGACTGTGGCGAAATAAGCTTTAGACTTTGTCCAGCCATTATAAAGATCAGAGGGAGTACTACTGAGTACTGCCCCTCCACAAAATATTCTTTATCGCAATAAATGAATCGCTAAATGACCACTAAATTTGTTCAGTTGCGATGGGGGTGGGGGGGGGGTAATAATTATATAACAAAAAAATGAGTTGAATGTCTAGATGGCGGGAATTGGGCGCAGGAAAAAAGAAAATAGGAGAAATCTTCGTGCCTATTTTTTTTTTATAAAATGGGCTCGGTGTCAACACTGACCCAACTACATGAGCTTAAATCACCTACTCAGATTCTGAGGCGATCGGAGATAGTATAAAAGAAAGAAGGAGGGGAATAGCGGCTAGAGATGGGAAGGAAAGGTTAAAGGAAGCATTGAAAGGGGTAGGAAGATCCAACGCCATACCTAATTTGATCTCAGTATTTATATCAGCATCAAAAAATAATCTAGTACTTTTTTTCCCCTCGCGCTATGTACACGCGGCCAACAAGTTATTTTATGAAATAGGTTTAATGATTTTTTTTTTTTTTTATTATTATTTTATGGGCACGTCAGCCTGAAATTCACCCAACACAAAAGAAGATTAGAAGAATAGAAAGACATATGGAGTGACATATCAAGAAACGATTAGAGACAGAAGAAATGAAGGCGGTTAACAAAGGAACAACAGAAGGAGATGGAAAAGCGAGAATGTAAAGGGCACTTTAAATAGTAGCATAAGGCTAAGCAAATTGGAATAAAATATCACACGTTCTGAAGAAGTGAAGGAACATTCGAATAGTACTCTACTGATTTGAGAAGATCGAGAAAAGGGTGGATACAATCTAGTTCAACCATGATGAATGGTTGAAATTTTCAAGTACACTTTTTTATCGCGTAAATCACAGAAAAAGGAAGAACTAATTTAAAATTGATTTGAATTTATTTATAAATATTTCAATTTAAAGAATTAAAAGTAAAGGTTTGTGGTTGAATTCTCTGAGGAACTGTAAGCACCACACCTAAGTGTTCTAGTAGAAGACCAACTAGCGTTACTTAAGCAGTTTCGTCCCGAGTGGATAGACGCCCGCACACCGAAAAGTAGTTCAAAAAATTATCATCGCGCCCGATGCCCGAATAAATTAAAATAAACTTCGGAGAAAGGGAGGGCGGGGGAGAAGAAAGGAACGGAAATAAAACGAAAAAAAAAAACAACAAAAAAAAAGCACGATTCCAAATTTTCGTACAATGGCTGACAAACAAAGGCACAACTTTACACCGGCGCTGGCCATTTCAAAATGGTGCCCCTATCGAAGTGAGCGAGGACGAAGAAGTAAACCGGCGAACAAAAGTTCTAAAAACTTATAAGCGATCTTAATTATATATGTACAGTTTTGTGTAGCGGTGGGGTGGGGGGGAGGATGGTGAAAAAAAGGCGGCAACTGAAAGGACGTTATCTGCGGCAAGCACAAATAGTTAATTTAATTGAGCAGCACGGCAGAGCGATAGCGGAAGTTTTATTAATAAAGTTAAATTATATTTCGCTTAGGATTCGAAGAAGTACACACGTATGAAAACCATTAACGGGAGTGCGTTCGCAGTTGCGGGACGGTTGCAAGGCGGTAAAAAATAACGGACGAGCCAACAGCTGCGCAGATAGTGACTTATTCGCGGCGAAAATGGAAAATGCGCTCGCCGGCGAGCTCCTACTTTTAATCCTTTCACAGTACTGCCAGCATCCAGCTGTGTGCGCAAATATTCCGGTAGCGAAATTAAAAACTGCACTGAAAGAGTCTGTCTGCTCTTTGTGCGAAATGGGCGCGATAAAAAAAATATTAACTTGACAAGTTAAACGGGGACAATGCGACGAAGCGAGCTTCGGCCGTAGATAAGGCGCGGTCCCCTCTGATGCCGGGGAGCTAAGGCGGCGGCGGGGGTGGGGGAGGGACGGCGATGGGGGGGGGCGAATTTAAAAATCTTTTCTTAATGGAAACCGGGGGAAATGCAGCGACAGCCGAGACCGGCTTTACATGGCGGAATAAATAGAGGCCGCGCGTATCATGTATGGATTATTTCATTTCTTTTCGCGCGCTACGCTGATGAACAGATGAGAGACCCGGTGCTATCGCTTTTTCATCTGCACTCTACGTCACTTCATTTCCACAAAGAGTACAGCCACAGTAATTCCAGCATAATTCCGGCACTCGTTCGCTGGAATTTCCACCGTCTACGCGACCGTGTTTTCTTTCTTTCCTTTCTTCCTTGCCTTTTTTCATCTTCTATTTATTCTGCAGCGGCAGCCGCATTGAATTCAAACTTAGCGCCCCGAGTCAGTTGGGCGCGCGACGGCGGTCGATCGCTGCAACTTCCTTTATGTAACTCTCGAGACGACGAGGCGCTTTTATGCGACTTTTCATATTCTTATTATTTTCAGCCATCTATCAGCTCGCTGCCGACCGGCCCGGTCGCCTATTCAATATGAGAACGGTAAGTCCGTGTTACGCAGCGTAGGCCCTCCTAGCCGCGTTAATAACGCTAGTATTGCTGGCTGCGTCGCCGCGCTCAAGCTGCACATATAGAACGGAAAAAGCCGAGCTGACTAGTTCAGCGGTTAAAAATGCTCAAACAGCGCCCACATGGCCGCCGATAAATCTCAAGCTACTATCGTCTCTTTTGATACCGGGGCCCGCTCGCAATAAGAATCACTGCCGGCTAGATGAGTATAAGACGAAAGGAAAACAGCGAGATGTCGCCTGCATAATGAATACTCGGCTAAATAGAGCCGCGATGAATTTCTCTTCCTATGTTTACCGGAATTATTCGTCTTGTGGTTTTTGTCAATAGTTTTGGTCACTCTTCGAAAGTGGAAAAAAGTATAAGTACGTCACACAACGGTACCTCCCTCGGTCTAGCTGACGTTGATAAATCTTGGCGCGATTCCGGAAGTAATTCACCTAATGTTTTCCTCGTAGCAAGCTTCCTATCATGTTTCTTTCTTCTTTTTTTTTTTTTAAAGTGGCTAGCGATGAAGATTTCGTATTACGCGAATTTGAAGTAGACGTTATTATTAGTAATAAGCAATTTTTCTTTTATTTTCTTTTATTTTTTTTCAAAAGATGTCTCTAAAAACTCTCTCAACTAGTTGCCAACAATTTTTAATTCTCGTAATCCGTTTTTTCTTTTTTAATCAGTTTTGGGGCTAACATTTTAGCCTATTGGGCGGGAAACAACCTTCCATGAAAATTAGAAAGATAAATGCTCGGTTGAATTTTTTTTTTTTTGCAGCATGTCTAAGCCTGTTTTGTTGCCGGTGAGCAAATTCTTCATTGTTTTTCAATTTTTTCCCCCTATGAGGATATGAAAAATTGCCATTCCTTCGTTCTGCGTTCGCGGAAAACGACAGAGAGGCCGACCGCCAACGCGGTTTATCGAGATCAACTTAAAAAGATAACCAATATTTCGACTACCCAGGAAATTATGCGCCAAGCTGAGAACACAAATATTGGGTCACGACGCTTGTGATCGAACACACGACTAAACGATGAAGCATTCTTAAGTGTTTAACGGAATGTCCGTTATTTTTATAAAGAAAAATTTAGACTTTTACGTAAAAAATCTTTAAAACTTACCCGTTAATGGAATCAGTTAAATCAGGTTGGTGCAATTACGCCGATTCATAAAAATGGCACAGTCACAGGCATATGTCAAAGGCACTATTATTGTCTACTTTTTCTAAAAGTTGAAATTTCGCTTCGGAGACGGATCCTCAGTAAACGTTAATTTTAGTTGTTTTTTTCTTTTTTTGTAAGGCACAAATGAGATGCTTTGTCTAAACGCATTATTTGCATTTCCGAAAACAACCTTGAATGTTTTTTAGCAGTAGTTCCTTTGATTAGGATAATATGTTCGACGTTGATTTGAATCTATTTCTGAAACAATCATATTCGTACGATTGGTTATGTGGATTTATCAAAAAAAAATTGAAGACTATGCAGAGTCCCTGCGGGACATGGATATCGATGGCCATCATGTCCATCAAGGTGAGCGCACTAAGCCATGATGGCCATCGATATTCCAGCACTGACCAGACTCCGCATAGAGGGCACGCAGCACTATTCCGTAACTATTTGTTAGAAGGAACATCGCCTCCCTCTGCTTGTCCCATATGCAATTTCCCCACTTCATCAACTGCCATGTCTGTGTGCAGGAATCTCCAACTTACCGCAGGTTGCATTGTCAAACGAGCCAAAACAAGTGTTAGTAAAATACTTCTAAACCGGCACTTTGTAATAACCTCGGCAATTATGAAAAAACAAAAAAAAAAAAAAAAATAACTGAAATCAACGGTGTCTACGATCTTGGGGAAGAAGTGTTGCTCTTGTTTATATCGATGACTTACGTGATCTAAACGTATCCGGTGAAATTTTTAGCCATGCAGTTATACGCAGATTGACGTAATGAAAATTACGGGAATGTATGGATAATATATATCACAGGACTAGAAAAGCCAGATTGTATAATTTATATGACTATTCGAATAGGCGGGGATAATTAAAAAATACATCGATAGTTTATAGAATGAACGCTTATGAAGTAAAATATTTAGGAGTCTATTCAGATCGCCAATTACTGCACAGTCTCAGCTGTTACATGTACCGGCGGCGTATTTAAGAATATTAAATTATTTTTTACCGTTGCTTTAGCTACACACAACTCACAGGACCTTCTGCTTGCACTTACATCGACCGGTTTTTGCGTACGGAATAGCCCAATTTTCGGAAAATGCAGCCGCTTATCATTTCGGTCACCACTTTCACTTACCTCCAAAAATTTCCTTTTAAAGAAATAAATTCCGACAAAAATAAAATAATGATAGCAAAAAAAAAAAAAAAATATTAACCGTCAGAAATCTGCACTTGTTACTTCACATACTGGAAGGGATAAATTCGTTGTAAAAATTTAAACCCTGAATTATAAAGAAAGAGCGTACACACTACGCGTGATATCATGTAGGAAAGCAAGCGAGGTATGGAAAAATATTTAACTCACCACTACGAACACAAAAAGTTAATCTAAAAAAACCGTAAACAGAACCACAAATTTCTAGTTGGCTATATTTTGGATGATAATTCTCAGCAATAATCAGCTTCACTTCAAATTTTGGACGATATCCGCAATCGGTAATATTTTCATATTTACATATAGTAGTAAAACAATGGAATGTATGCTTGAAAAACTAGAAACTTTTAAACATTACAGCATTTTGAAAAGCTACAACTTAAAAAAAGGACACACAAAAAAAAAAAAAGAATAACGTCTTAACAACAAAAAATTAATTTTATGTATTTATGTAACGAAATGTAACACTTAATGATTTACCTATTAGTAATTTAATATAGCCAAAAAATGTCACCATTTATTATCTGAAATTAAAATATACTTTATTTAATAGGTCAGTGTTTCAATCTCATACCCATGAAAACTTTTATTTTTTCTTAAAATATAGTAATTTATAACAAAACAAATATAATGAATGCTTACCTATAAATGTTTTCGGGTATAACCCATCATCAGCTAAGAACATAACTCACTTTATGTGTGATCAGAAAATCAATTCTAAATAGACTTTTATTTTTAATTATTTTATTGTGGTTAAACCGAAACAGTCAATTGAATTTATAGAGTTGTATAATTGCGTAAGTGCATAATACCCTACATGAGATTACGCATTTTATGTCTAAATCAGATATGCATGTAGAGGTTTGTGTTAGTGGTGAATCTTAGGGTACTTCTCGTCATAAGACCAGGTACTAAAGCATACTGAAAAAGAATGAAATTCCGTAATAGTTCTCTACCGCTAGAGATTAATTTGACTGAAAAGGGACAGTTTTATGGCTTGCCAGAGAAATCTAAGAAGTCGATGTGAAAAATAAATGCTTAGTGTGTAAAACGCTAGTCTTTTTTTTTTTTTTTTTTTTTTTTAGTCGTTCCATTAGTGCCGAGTGATAGTGGAATTCCGATAGTTCGTGATTTGTTCACGTCTTTCGTGTTTTTCCAGACGCTATGAGTACTTCAATATTTGCGAGTCACTGAAAACATATACAAAAACGCACATACACTTACAGGTATCAGTGTAAATAACTAATCAGGTCAAGTGTTTAGGGAATCGGGAACTTTTCTCCTTTGACTGAGCTACCGGCGGTATATTGGACATTTTTCACCGTGAATCTGTGACTACGTTACGGCTATTTTATCGAAATGACGTTACACATCTAATTTATAAATACACCTGGCAAAATCTAGGGAAAATCTGTCGACTGTAACGAAAAGCGGTACAAAAGTGGTACAAAAGCGCGGTCGAGTAACGAGCCGGCGATTATTATATCGACAAGTTAGAAAAAGTCTATTAATGAGAGTCGACGTATTAATTTTTCAATGGATTTTTTAATGGGGGTTTGGATAATAATAATAAACCAAGCTATCTTTACGCGGATTGTGAAGTTTTAAGGTTCACGATGCACCGAACCTAATGAATCTGAAGAGAACTTTGGAAGTTAGTGTTGCGATTTTCCTTTACTTTTCCAAATATCTCTGGTAGCCGATTCAGTTTCAGATTAGGTATATACATTTGGGAGCGACTCTAGGATCCTGAACGAGACAACTTCCAAGAACATATACGCATGTGTGTACACGGTGTAGATTAATTTTAGTTTAGAGATTTAATAAAATTATTATTTCTCAAGTAATTATAATTAAGCGCTTGGGGGCCACTAATGTAAACATGGGCTAAATACAATCTATAGTACATCTGAAATTACATAATAGAACAATGTGAAAAGTAATAAAGTATATAGGTTTGGCTCAAATGAACTATTGTGTTCCTCGTTACTCGTGCCCCTTGCCGTATTCGCGGTTTAAATGTTAAACTTAGTCCTGCTATCATTTAAGATTCTAATTTTGAATAAAAATAATAATTTATTTATCCGAGCAGCATCCGTATTCCAAAACCCCAGAGCAGCAGTCAGTCGAAACCTGGAAACTCATCTGTCAAAGCGTCTGTGCTAGTTTGGTCACACAGTTTTCCACGATTCAATTAGCGGAGGAAGTTGGCAGCGGCTGATCGAAATTATTTTTTAACACGTCTCGAAGAAGCAAAAGTTGATCAATGAATAGCGCGCGTTAACCAAGATTTTTAAGTTTTTAATTACACGATTAGTGAAAAGAGGAAAAATTAATTCCATAGAATAATTAAAATTTCTATTATTTGCGCCCCCCCCCTCTAATTCGGTTGTAGTGTATTCTTCTGTTCCTTTCCTATCTTATTTTTTAAAAAATAAAAAATTATATATATATATATATATATTTTTTTTTAATGGGCTCGGTGTTAACACTGACTCAACTACATGGACTTAGATCACACCTACTCAGATACTGAGGCGATCGGAGATAGAGAAATAAAAAAAATATCCGCCTTCCATTCGAAAAAAAATGAAGAAGAAAATTATAAAGATGTTAAAAACACTTGCGATCCCTGCTGGAATTCGTAAAAAGAAATCTATTTTTTACTAATATATATATAACAGATTAGCGCTCCGACTCGGTTAAATCTCTGCAACTAAGTTTAAAAAAAACATATATATGAGAGGTCTTGTTTTTTTTTGTTTTTTTTTTTTTTTTTTATTCTTCATACCTTCAAGTTTATCCATACTTCATTCGGTCCCGCGACAATTAAATTTTCATTTCTAGTTGTTAATCCATAGCATCATATTTAAATTGGAATCTTGTACACCTGCACCACTCTTGTTTTAAAATTGTCCGGATTCCAGATGGGAGCTTGCCGGAATTTAAAAAAATCGCGCTGGAAAAAAGGTAACAAAACAACGGCGTTTGACAATTCGACGAGAAATTCTGTTAAAGACTGATGCGCTGGAAAAGCGCGGCGGACGTAATCAGGGAACAGAGTGGAAAAAAAGTAATCAGCAAAGATGGACGGTAAAATGATGGCTGGAAATATTCGATATGTAATTAAAATTTCAGTACACATTCGGAGCGCGGCTTTTCATATTCTAATCACGTCGCATTTTCAACTATTTACAATTCGTCTTGCTCTGTTTTTGCTATCGACAATACCTACACATATTTTTCTCTTTTCAGGCCTATCCGCACGTGCTTTCTGCGTCACTGATTCGTTTGATAAACTATTACAAACTCCCCAGTTCCCCCGTTCTCCAGTTTCATTGTTTCTTCCAGCAGTTCGTAATAAATCCCGCCGGGCCCAAATTTCTAATCTAAAGTCGCCGTTCAGCTCTCGTTTTAACTCATCAGTCAACCTAAACTTCCAATAAAATGAGATTCGTTCTTTTCATTTTTTCTTCTTTTTTCTCGTGTTTTTTTTTTGCTTGTGTTTTTTGTTTTGTATCGGTTGAAAAATCGCTAGAGGAGCTCTTAACAGTGCCAGTTTTATTGCTTCTACAATGAGTCTGTAGGAATTTCGTTTAATCATCGTTTGGCAAGCTTACGATTTCTCTGGTCGTAGAACCTAAAATCCGAATTGCGTTTTGTTTAATTTTAAACCTGTAGAAAAATTTTTTATCAATACAAAATTATACGGATCACGAAAAAAAATAAATAAATAAAAACACGCGTGATTTAAATATTTTGATTGAGCAATCGCATCGTTAAATTTTAGTGCGTTGCATTCGGCTTCAATTGAACTTTTAAACTAATGCAAGTGCAGTCAAGGCGGCTGAGAATTACAGCTTTGGCATTTGTCACTATTCAATAAGTAGCCATTTTCCACAATGCACTCTCAGTAGTCGTCCACGTACTTATTATCCCTTGCTCCTAATGATGGTTGGTGTGATACTTCCGAAATGTCAATATATTTCTTTATCACGGATGTGTCCGAAAATTATTTATAGCGCCCTTATCCCGTAATTTTACTTTTTCAACCCTCCATAAAATGCCCTTTCTGTTCTCCGAAGTCTTTCCGCATATTTTTCCGACTAATCAGTACAGCCTCCTCGTTCATTTTAAAATTAACAATGCAGTCGGTAGCATCGTTGCGAACTCATCCGCCTCGTAATTCATCGAGACTAGTGAAATAATTGCGTTTAACAACTATCATTGGAACAGCATCTGTAGTTAAATATAGTAAAAAGAAGTAAGTACGCTTGACAAAGCGCGTTGGGGGCTGTGAAGTTAGTGTTTGTCGTATGTGCTTACTGCTTAGAGCTTTTAAATATACATAAATTTACATTATATATATATATATATATATATATATATATATATATATATATATATATATATATATATATATATATATATATATATATATATATATTAATTACAACGTAATTCTTAGGCTACTCCCCATTCGAAAAAATGTCCCAAAAAAATGTCCCAGAAAAATGTTCCAATTTTATGTAACGCAAAATGTCCCAAAAAAATTTCCCAATTTTATGTAACGTTTGTTATATTTTATAGGATTTTTGTTATTGTTATTTAAAAAATGTCACAATTTTATGTAATGAAATATGTAACGAAAAATGTAACGAAAAAATGTCTTAATTTTATATAATGAAAGTTAAATGTTAGAATAGGATTTTTGTGGTTATGTTATTTTTCTTTTTGTGTTGATGCCAGTAAGAATTACGTTGTAAATTTTGATCATTTTATACAAAGTATAGAAGAGAAAGAGACAGAAATAAAAGCAAGAGGGGTCAAGGGGCACAGCCCCTTGCGAAGCCAAAATGGCCGAGTTTATATATATATATATATATATATATGTATATAAACACATGTATAATATATTAAAAGAAAAAACGAAAATTCGGAACCCGCTACTATCGAAGATGTTTAAAGTCGTTCGCATTAGCCCGGAACAGAGCATATTGAAATTAAGAGGATTTCTTACAATATGCGTACATTTACTCGAAAATGACGGAGAGAGATAATTCAAAGTGCCCCCCGACTAATCGGAGGATGGATGGTTTAGTACTGAGCAGAATTGGCGAAATTTCGAGAATAAATTGCAAATGACCTTGCAGCAGCAATTGCTGGAAATTTTCGAAAGAAAAAAAAATTCCCCCACCGAAAATTACCCGAAACAAATTGAAGCGATTGGTTCGCGGTGGAAACGTGTACATCCTCAGACGGCACTATCTAACGGCAGATCAATAATACGCGTTATAACAACTAGCGCATTGACTATCGCGCATTTTTCTTCGCAGAGAGCGGCCTGGAATCAATTAATCAATCTGTCTCTATTATATCTATAATTCCGAGCATACATACGGCAGACAGCGCAGATAAATCGAATGATAAATGACGTGCACAAACCGACCTTTTGCAATATCAACTGCGAAGACTAAGACGAAGCAGCCACGGCGTCGATAAAATACACACGTATCCCTTGTCGGCCGGAAGGTAAGTGTAGACAAAAAAATTGCTAAACATAGGCCCCCCGGGGTGGTTGGGGGTTCGAGAGGGAGGGTAGGCATTGCAGTGCGAGCGGTTAGAGTAGTACCGCGTTAAAGGACGTCGTGGACGGAGCGGTGGGCGAGAGAAATACATTGTGAAATGGCGGTGGCCTTTTGCTCGAATAAATATAATACGGTAGACACGAACTTTCGAGTAAGCGATATATGTGCGATGTCACATCTAATAGCGAGAACGGCATCTCGGTCGAGATTAAAGTTTTATCGCTAAGAAAAGACGAGATTGGAAATTACCAGCGTAACAGTACAGCACTCTGTTTGTAATCTCGACCAGATTGCTGGCAGCGTGTAAGCGTTTGCTCGAAGCGCACAGCGGACCGCCGCCCGTATATATATATATACATACATATATACATATATACATATACATACATATATATACATATATATATATATATATATATGTATATATATATATATATATACATATATATATATATATATATACATATATACGAAAACAATAAAAGTCCGCAGTGATTTTTCCATCCGCGTAATGGATATCCGGTGCAAGTCAGACAGCAGCAATTTTTCTGCAGTCTGATATTATTTAAGTACGCGGAAGAAGCGAAATTATGGGAAAAAAATTAGCCGACTTCTTAGAGAGATAAATAATAAATTAGGCACGAGATTTTTAATTTTCGAAAAATACGTGTCATCGTCAGAAAGCGAATTATGCTAATGTTTTCGAGACGCTTCCGCCGACTGGAAGCTGGGTCAAGCAACCTCAGAATCAAGCAGGTTCTTCGCTTTCTTCGATTCGTGTTGACAAAATGACGATGAACTTTAGGTGTCTGACACCCAGATCTCCAGAAATTAAATACTACGTATAAAGCTTGCGCCGTTACACCATCTATGTTCGCTTTTTGAAAATTTTTGAGCTTTTTAAATTCATTTTTATCGATCTTAGTAAAGTACCGAATAATAATATAGCGGTTTCATGAAACCCCGCCATGAAAGTCAGTTCTACATTATGTCCCCGATGTAATCGTGAAGCGTCAAGGTTCACAATGTATTTAGCTCAACGGTGAGGTTAGGGTTGCGCATGATTTTTTTAAATTGGGATGGTTTAGTTTAAAAAAGGTCACTACTTCCTCAAAATAATCAATATTCGATTTCAGATATAGGGAAGAGACAGAATGTAAGAGGCATAATAAGGACCTAAAGGATAATAAATTAGAATAATGCACGTTCAGACGAGAGGGAAGGGTATTCGAAGAAGATTTGATTTGGATCACGGACAGCTTGATGATTCTCGGTTGATGATGACAGAGTTAGGAGAGAGAGTTAATCGAAAACGAAAACGCGAGGAAGGTAACCGAGAATGATTAAGGTGCAAACGAATAAAGAGACAACAGCAAAACGTCGTAGAAAAGGAAAGCCGTAAAAACTAAGGGTGGGTGGGAAGATTTGACTGTGCGGACAGATATAAGGAATGATTGTGAGAGGTGAAAGAGGCATAAATTACTGACCAGAATCTAGTATGAAAATTTAACCATAACAAGTTGGAAATGGGAATTTCATTGAAGTAGGGACATGAGTAAGAAGCAACTCTAGCCAATGAATCCATCATACTCTTCTTAATGCCCACATAACTAGGGATCAGAGCAAATCAACGAGGATGGTATAGAGAACGAGAAGATTGTAAATAAGGGATCGAATAGGATGAGTGATAAAATCGCAAGAGCGGGTGGAGAAACAGCTTAGAGGATACTCATATAGTTGAAAAAAGAAGTGATGAGAAGATATATGGAACGCAAAATGACGATAAGTTCAGTGGTAAAGATAATACAGAAGGAGAAAGACGAAAAAACTCTCAAAGTGATTAATGTCGGAAGAAATGAGACTCCAACTCCACCAGGGCCGCAACCATCCGTAAATATAGTCTTGCGGGAGGGAATAAACGACGTACTTGCATCGCTAGAATATAGGAGAAATGGAAAATTATTACATTATAAAATTTATGAGTACGAAGTTTAAAATGATTAGAGCGATGGTCACCAGCGGCTTGCAATATTATTGTTTAAATTTCAAGAAACATAATGAATCTAAGAACTGAAAATTTAAGGAAATAAGTATTGCCAATTATCTCAATTTAAAACGAATTAAGCGTAAGCTATTTCTCCCCCACATATTAACGTGTTAGCGGTTTTAGTTTTTGAGATATTTTAATCCGAATTTCGCTATTTTTAGTTCACAGTAAAAATCTGAACGTTTGTGCCGCAAAACGGCCAGCGAATCTGGTGCTCTAGTGTTTATATATATATATATACATATATATATATATATATATATATATATATATATATTAGTACACATTGTACACAAACAGAGAAGGGGGATTCAAAATAAACAAATGAAGATATTAAATTTTCGATTCGTAACGTTTTACTTTAATTAAAATTATATTATAAATGGAATATTATACTTATTTATTTCTAAAGTATTTTATAAATTATCAAATGAATTTTTCGAAATTAAATTCTGTTTAAACACGGCCGTCCAGATTTTTTACTATGAAGGGCATACATTGTTTCTGTCTACGCACTGTTGGGATATCAGAGCGTCTAATGACTGACGCTGATGTGCAGGCTCTAAAAACAGAACCGAATGAAATTGGGATTCATAAAAAAAAAGTATGCGGTATTAATATTAACTATTTATCCACTGTTAACCAATATGACATAAAAATGACCATACCTTAAAAATTTCGCGAATATTTAATCGATCTACATGAAGTAGTTATGGAAGTTCAAATTTATTAAATGAACTAGAAATAAAACATCAAAGAAACGAGAGAAAAACAAAAATAAGAAAGCAGAAGAAAAAGAAAAGGAAAGAAATTGAAAGGAAATTAGACTTGCCAGTTCAAGTATAGGGGTTTATACTTACAAACTGTAATAAAATAACTTAACGTACAGTCATCACAACACAGTAAAGAATATATGCAATATGCCGGACACATGTCAATGGAAATTAACTCATCAGTAAGAGTGTACGGTACAAATTCTCTGTTAAAGACCATTTATTCATTACAATTTTAATTATTTGAAACCAGTGTCATGTACTTTAAGATAGGACGTAAACCTTTTTTATCCGTTTACACGTCAGCGGCTCCTACCAGTAGTTATTTAATATATATATATATATATATATATACCTGACGGAGGGAGGGTGAAAACATGTCCAGCAAAGCGGTTAAAACTGAACAATATTAATGGCAGATAAGACAATGTGCGAAGAGAAGTAAAAAAATTCGATATCTAAGAAAGAAAATTTTAGGAAATTCTACGGGAAATGCTTCTTAATCTACCGGACAGTAAATCGAGTAAAGAAAAACCAGTAAACAGATAAGGCAACGCGAAACTTGCCAAGATTTTCACCGGCACGGCGACGATTTAATGTATTTAGTAATTAGGTAAATTTCCAAAAATAAACGACGTAATTAGATGACGCGCTGAGGTGACCAGGCGTGGAAAAAGACGCAAGAAGGAGGAAAAAAATATTCTGGAATACAGAGAAAGAGAAAGAAAAAAAAACGATAAGCGGTCACGTGCACACTTGCAAACCTAATGATAAAACAATCACACGCTAGTAGAGAAACACACGGACGGCAGCCGCGTTTGTCTGCTGGAAGCGGACTGCTCGGTTTAATAGAGATACGTTAAGTCGAAAAAAGGCCTTTCATGCTGCGTATAATCAGTGGCTAGTTGGAGCAATTTATTTCTTCTTGCTACAAATTTCTTTTCTTTGTCCCTCGAAAATTTCGCCAGGCAAAACAAAGATAGCAGTGTGGCGCAGCGAAAGGAAGGCAATTTTTTGTTCGCGCCATTTAACTTACGAACAGAGAGCGATGTTAAAATTACCTTCCAGCACAAAATACCACACACACACACGCACGCACACATACATATTGCGCGCACGGAGGACGAATTAAACGAACAGACGACCGGAATGATAACGCAGAGAAAAATAATGAAAACGTTAATTACATCGTTATCATTAAATTAATAATATCCGACGACGGTTGCCCGTTCTCATAATTTTTTTTTTTTTTTTTTTTTTTTTTTTTAAATTTAAGAAGGGGTACTAAACCACTCGCTGCATGTAACTACCTCGGTTATCGCAGTGAGTGGACCCACGTTTAAAACATACTCCTTAGCTCGCTAGCCTGAACGAAAGTCATAAGATTGTTCAAAGCAGTAGGGGTATTTGAGAGGATGTCTTCAATCGATGTGATCTGGCCTCGCCGTAACCCATTTAGACGTGTGCATTTCAGCAAGATATGCGAAACTGACGGGTATTCATCGGTAGAACAAAGTGGGCAGGTACTTGGCTTTGGGGCTTGTTTGAGGATATAGTCGTGGGAAAAGGACGTATGTCCCGTTCTCAGGCTATTGATTGCCGAAAACACTTTGCGTTCTGTTCCGACTGGAGGCCACCATGGCTCCGTCGTAGGCTTCAGTTCCCTGAGGAAGGTCGACTGAGACATCCAGTCATGACTCCACTGTGCGAAGACCGTATCTAACAGGAAACCTCTCAGAGATAATGGACCAAAAGCAAATAACGGCATTGGGCACATCATGAATGACCGAGCGACCAGGTCAACCCGCTCATTCCCCGGAACACCGGCATGACTGGGGACCCATAAAAAAACAACTCGGCATCCCCTTCGGCTCAGCTGGTATAAGATAGCCAGGACTTCTAGGACCATTGGTGATTCCGGGTGATCTGACTGCAAAGCACGTATGGACTGCAAGGAATCAGTCACCAGTAAGATTCCGAGCGGTTGGGATCTCAGTTCTAAGTATGCCTGAAGACAAAACAACACAGCATACATTTCGGCTTCCGCAATGGATACAACGTTGTTCAACCGCATGCCCTCTGCGATTCCGTCTATTTCGAAAGCGCATGCCGCTGGAGCAGCCTTGGACTCATTAGCTTTGGATCCATCAGTGTATGCTTTCGAGAACGTGGTATATTTATTAATAATATTTAGTGCCCCGTGCCCTCGCAGCGCCGGTGGGTGATTATTATCAGTAAGAGTTGTGATAGCTTCTACCTGAAAAGAAGCCCAGGGTGGGGGTAATTTTGAAAAGTCCGTTCTGGGTGTTAAGTTGGGCTTTATGTTATTTTGCAACAAGATTGCATTGACTTCAGGTAGGTTATCTTTGGGAAAATCAGGCTCCGTAGTTACGTCGCAATGATTCTCCGCAGCCCATGAAAGCATATCGCGATAAGTGAAGAACTTTCTGTTGTAAGAAAACGGTGGTATACCGGCTAACGAACATAGGCTTTTAGCTGGAGATGTACGATGGGCGCCAAGTATCATGCGAATAGCGGCGTTATGGATTGGGTCCAGTGTTTTTAACAGGGAACCACTCGCTGACGAGTACACCTGACTCCCATAATTGATTTTGCTGAGGACCAGTGCTTTATAAATATTTAAGAGAAACTTTGGCTGAACATTAAATTTGGGATTTGACAAGAACTTGATTACCCTTAAAGACTGAAGGGATTTAGTTTTTAAATCAGATATAAAGGGCTTCCACGTCAGGTTGGCGTCCATCAAGATGCCTAGGAAAGTTGCTGTTGTTTTATAAGGAATTGGACTATTGTTCACTTGTAGTGATGGCGGATTCTGAACAGGACGACCTCTATGGAACACAACGTATTGAGACTTCTGAGAGGAGAAATCCAGTCCATTCTTTCCTGACCATTGCTGCAATCTATTAATTGTATTTTGCAGAATAGACTGGGCCAAGGAAGGGATGCTAGATGCCACGGATATGTTTAGATCATCTATATATAGGCGAGCACTTACTGGAGGCCTGATGCAGTCAACAATATCGTTTATATAGAGGATAAACAGGGTAGCACTTAAGGCGGAACCTTGAGGTACCCCGTTCTCTATTGGAACTTTTCTCGATATCGAGGAGCCAATTCGGATTGGAATCCATCTATCGCTCAGATAGTTGTGAATGTATCGCCCCAGCTTACCGCCCACCCCGACCGCTTTTAATTTCCGAAGCAAGTGTTGCCTCGATACGCGGTCGAATGCCTTCTCCATATCGAAGAATACTGCATAAAGGTGGTGTCGACGATGAAAGGCAGATACAATTTGTCTTTGAAGGCTCAATAAATGATTAATGGTTGATTTTGATTTTCGGCCTCCAGCTTGAATTGGTGATAGGACAGCGTTTGCTTCAAGGAAATGCAGAAGTCGCCTGTTCACCATCTTTTCCATCGTTTTAGACAGGACAGACAGCAATGATATTGGTCGATAACTTTCAACTTGGAAAGGATTTTTATTCACCTTTGGGATAGGAATGACGGTCGCAACTTTCCATGCATCCGGAATAGCCCCAGCTGACCATATCTGATTATATATATTCAGTAGGAATTCCTTAACATGGCCCGGGAGATATTTCAACATGTAGGGGTGTATCGAATCTTCACCGGGTGCACTGTTCCTGGTGTGATACTTAAGTTGGAACTCTAGTTCAGCCATAGAAAAGGGGCAGTTATAAGGATCGTCAGCATGTTCTCATAATAAATAACACATTTATGCGAAAAAGCCTGCATATGAAACTCGATGCAAATAGGGCGCGGAGAGGATTGCGAAACAAATTTTTCTATTCGAATAAAATTATAACCATTTTTTAGTCGAGTTGTAATTCTTACTACCGACTAGAACTAATTAAGGCGCGCATGCGCATGGACGCGTTTTCGTGACTCATCATTTCGTTTGCAAAAGTCCACTCGGCCTGAATCGAACTTTGGACACCAAAAAAACTGGTTTCATGTTCTCACATCAGAAGGTGCATTCGATTTTTGCTCGCTATACTTATACCGATTACATAAAATAGTTATAAACCAATCACATTACATTTACACTATGTACAATTCACTAATAAGCCCATGAGACCTTTGGCCGTTTCTACACACGCGAATGAAAAAAAATGGTGATCGGTTTTAACGTAATCAAGAAGTTCGATTTCAAGCTGCCTAGACCGGAGGGCGACCAGTAGAACTTACCCCGTATGCATTAACGAAATCTCTGAAGGCCCTATCGATATGAGAATCAATGAACTGGTTATTTTTCCCATAGCCGCTTTTACTTACCGTCAGAGAACGATTTCAGGCCAGTCAAACCTTCCGAGACGAGTATCTGCCCATGTCTAACCGTGCGCACTTTAGTTAGCTCTATTGGACAGTAAAAATTACGATTCTACTAAACGATTATAATTTCATTTAAACGGAAAAACTGTTTCACAATCCTTTCCGCGTTTCATTTACATTCGAGTTTCACACGCAAGCATTTTCATAAAAATGTCTTATTTATTGTAAAAACAAAGCGCGCGAGACGAATCATTGCAGACGGGTGGAAGAGGAACCGATATAATAGGTAAAAGCGAGGCTTCACCGGTGGTCAGAAGAAATGGTCGATGACAAAATGGATGACAGCGATAGCGACATATCAAGGTCGTCAGAGATAACAAGAACGATCCTCATATGAATACAACTAACAGAGTAAATAATAAGTCTTTATCCGTACGATGAAAACAAAGAAATGAAATTTTATAAAGTGATTATCGAAAAATATTATAAAGATATTAAATTACTAGTACTTTTAAAAATAGAGAAAATTCTAAAAACTACCGATTATTTGCAGCATATCCTGCAAGTTAAGAAAGGAAGTCGCTTAAAAACATAATGAGCCAGTTGTACTAATACTATCACAGTCAATGATTTAATAATGGATTCGAGATTGTTAGAATACGGTTTAAAATATTACATATCCGTTTATTTCATTTAATTATGTCAGCGGCGATTAAAAATTATTGGTGAAGATATTGCGGGAGATCTGGACGATATTGATTCCGGCTTCTTAATTTCGAGTAAACAGGAAAACTATACTGGATAGCAAGGCCCAATGTATATCATTCAAAATTGTATCAAAACACAATACACACACACACACACACACACACATATATGCGTTAGTATTAACACAATTAGATTTGTTTATGCTATTTGTATATATATATATATATATATATATATATATAGTTTCTAACTGGAAGTACAATAATAGAACTCAGTCGCTGTGTGGAACATTTGTGCGTGCCACTCTGTCGTTTTTAAAGATTGCTCCGAAAGGGAAAAAAACGGCAAGAGATCAAAAACCAATCAACCGTCCGTAAGTACTATGATCAGAAAAATGAATTTCAAACTAAAACATATAACCGATTTCAGGCCCTGAGTGACTTTACACGAAGAACAAAATTATTCCGGTAAACAACAAATTAGAAACATACGAAAGAAGCCATGTTGACATTAAGATTAATTATCGAAAAGAAGATAGAAATTGGGGAAGAATTATGTATAGCATTCATAGAGACATAGAAAAGGCGTTTGGCGGTGTAACATGGGGCGCGTATTATTCGCAAAATTGGAGGAAATAGGATTAGATTACAAGTATAGAAAAATAATATGGAAGTTATACAAAGAACAAACGGCGGAGATAAGAGTCGGCAATTCAAAAGAAAAAGTAAAAATACAACGGGAAATAAGAGAAGGATGTCCATTATCACCTATACTTTTTAACTTGATGACAGAAGAAATAGTACGGGAAATGATAGAAAATTCTACAGACGTAAAAATAAATGGGGAACAGGTACACTGTATAAGATTTTCAGATGACATTATCGCAGAAACCGAACAACAACTGTAACCATAAATATCAATATTACATAGATACAGTAAACACATTTAAATATAAGCAGAAGTAAAAGAAAAATCCTAGTAGCGGCAAAAGATGAAAAGAAAATACAGATAATGTTAGATAACAAGACTTTAGACCAAGTAGAACAATTCAAATACTTGAGAAGTATAATAACGAATACTTCTTCTTCTTCACACGCCATCTTCGCCTCGGAGGTCGACGATCCACATTGCCAGCATGACCTTTGAATCAACGAAGCGGAACAACTCAATTGATGTGCATCCAAGCCATCGGCAGAAATCTTTCATCCAGGAGTTCTGCGGACGTCCAACAGATCTTTTGCCGATTATTTTTCCTTCTAGGATGACTCGCAGGATCTCGTACTTAGGGCCTCTCATTACGTGGCCCAAATACCGTAGCTTGCGTTCTTTGACCGAGTTTAACAGCATGGATTGTCTTCCAATTCTATCTAGTATTTCCTTGTTTGTGATTCTTCGAATCCAGGATACCGTAGCATACGACGATAGGTGTACATTTCGAAAGTCTGTATGCGATTTTTCAGTGTGGAATCCAACGTCCAGTTTACAGGAAGAAGTAAAAACAAGAATTACAATAGCTGAACAAGCGTTTATGAAAATAAATATTCAATAGAAAAATGAAAATAGAAACAAGGAAAAAATGATACATATGGATCATATTACTATATAGTTCGAAAACGTAGTTGTTAACCAAAAATCTAAAAGAACGTTTGAAGTCCTTCGAAATGTGGAGGTGGCGCGGCATTATGAATATATCATGGACGTAGAAGAAGAGGAATTCAGATGTGTTGGAAATGGTAAATGAAAAAAAGGTAACTGACGGAAACAATACAACAAAGACGAGAAAGGCTTCTAGGACACACACTGCGTCACAGCGCCTTCATGGCGGTCATAATCGAGGGAAAATTGGAAAGAAGAAGAAAAAGGGGAAGACCTAGGATAACATATTGGATCAAGTAAAACGAAAAACGCAAATGACGTAGACAGAGATCAAGAACATAGCAGGCAACTGGAAGGAATGGAAGAAGATGATCGGCTAACTACAACGACAAGAGCAAGGCTCTTAACGACACGGATGGACCAATGTGTAATAAGAAGGAAATAAATACAATCTTAAGATAATCCATGAAAAATTAATGATAATAGAAATAAAAGAACTTTCAACAAAGTTGATCTAAGTGCTACACAACCGACTTGCCCAGGATTTTCTTACAGCCTAAAGTGTAATATTATTGCTTAGAGAGGAGTTCGTTTTACCGAATCTCTAAACATTTTGGACTTTAATAAATAATAATAATAATATTATTAATAATAATTTACAGTCGAACAATTCAGATACAAAGGGAACTCCATCAATTGAACCTAGTAGCAGTAAAAATTAAAGTAATATTAATAATATAAGGAAAACATAAAAAAGAACAGTTTTTTTTAATAAATCTACCAGATTAAAGAGCAAGCCGACTGATTTGTCCGTTACTTTTGTCATTTTATAGATAATGATTTGCATATTTCCATATGTGGCCCGATTGCCTTCTACTTATTTAGTTTATTCAGTTTTTTTTTTCGGTTTATTTATTTACTAAGTATATATTTTTAAACCGTTAATTTTTAATTTTTCAAATTGCAAATGGATGGTATACAAATTATGCGCTGAACTGTAGAGGTGCTCCTAGTAATCATAGGGAATTGAAAAATATTTATTTCGAGAAGACACGATTAAAGTGTATAATCTCGTCAATTTAAAAAGTGCTGGATTACAAAGTAATCAGAAAAGATAGATTTGGGTACACTGGTGAAGACGTTGCCATATCGGTTGCTCGGACAATATATATAACATATATATATTTACTAAAAATAAATAATACGCTTGGATGACCCTTTAAAAACACTTAATCCAAGTTAGTGTAACAACTATAGAAAATCCCGAGAATTTATAGTTACATTAATGATTTATGCGCCTTCGAAACATAAGCTTACATATGCCATCATTGGATGGCAATAAGATCGCAGCTAATTCGCCTCCGTTTATAATCTCAGGAGGGATTTCAGTTCAAAATAACGGAGATTCCAATTAATACAACAAAATTCCGTTTTTACGTTTAATTCATAAAACTCGAATTTACAAAATAACTTCCGTTTAGACCTAGTCGATCGTTGCTGAACTGGAATACAATAACGTTGGAACTGATTGTCTTGCCAGCGTTGACAAATCTTTCTGTACCAAATACCCGCCACATAAGTTACAACGTAGCAGCAATAAGAAACAGGTGCGTGAGAAATTTTTCGGAGCATTGAGTGAGATAATTCTCTATAGGATGTGTATGAATATCATTCAGTTTTAGCTGAAATATGTGAACTGTCGGTAAAATAATATTCTCTAAAGTTCGAGTACACTGCAGACGAGTTTCTTCTTAAACTTAGAGGGCAACGCTATCATCTTATGAATAAATTATTATCTACCTTGATGAATTTTCTAAGCAAACTTCGCAATTAGGAATTTACTGCAATATCAAACCAGTCCCATATGGGATCGATTTTGAAGTATCAATATGTTGCGTACGGACACACCACCGATGATACGTTTCTAAAAATTCATCATTCAGGTTCGGAACGCAACAATGCTCTACTATTAATAGAAATTTAAATTCTCGATTTAAAGAATACGAAATATTCCATCTAAACCAAAATCTCTGTAGATTTTTCCTAGAATAAATACAACAGTGCCTTTTATCGCGCTAAATTCATCTCAAACTTTTTGCTCGCCGTGTACACTAACTTTTACTACTTACTCGATATTCAGGTAATTCCGAAAAAATATATCGGACAAAAAATGATTAATTTTAACTAATTTTTTAAAGTTAGCCCGTATCAGTAATAAACGAATAACAAATATAGAATATTTAATAAGAAAATATACGGGGATGCATTCATGAAGCAGGGGACAGAGTTAAGCATTACTGAAGTGGGGATTCTTTCATATTATATCACATTGCATGAATTGTCCGTCCTGGTTAGTCTAAGCTTAAATAATTTTCCTCTGATTATCCTATAAAATGATAATCTCTCCGCCTTTAACGATTGAGGTTAATATTTTAATTTTACCACATTATTTAGGTGTTTTTTTTTGTTTTTTTTTTCAGTAGAACGAGTTGCTAATATGTCTCTGTACATTTGCCGACCAACTATACATTTTTTTGATCTGTTTTATCTTGGTTTTCAAATTATTCGATAAAACTGAGTTACCGATAAAGGAGGGGATAAATTATTATTTCCATTGTATACTATATAAATATATGCAGCATGTATACAATGTTTTACACATATACATAAGAATGAGAATGAAATAAAATGGAAAGCCAAGGCGAAGCTGAAGAAGTTGGGAAATTGGAAAGGGAGAAAACGACCGATTAATTAGAAAGATTAATTAACGGATTTGCCAGAGTGTCTGTTGGAAAGCGGCAACTGTTAGTTCGACTATCGAATTTTCTGCAAAACTTTCGCAGTGGCGGTAGATTATTCGGAATGGAAAGGTCGTATTAACCTGGATTCCGCAGCAACATGGCGTCGCAATTGTATTAGCGAACGAAAAATTAGTCATAGTGTGCCATTCCGGCAGAACTATCTGCTCACTGCCCACCATTTCCCCTCTGAGCTTTCTTTCAATGGTACTACTAACAACAATAAGTAAGAACGGGATTTATTAAACACCCGATTGCAGTGCTGCAATTACCGCTCGCTCGATATTTCTTCACCCTATATCAATATAGAGCGCAGTTCTAAGATAACTGCGTTTCGAACTGGTTAAGTGGAGTTGCCCGTGAACCGGAAAGAAACGATTAGCCGCAATTATCCGTCAGGTATTCGCTCTGATGAACTACGGAAGCACTTTATTCATTCTAAAGTGGAATCGAATGCGACAGTGCGCAGTCTTCAAGCAGCATATTGTGAAGAGCCGGATCGGCTAATTTTGAATATTAGGCCGCATATAGCTCGCAGAAAATTAACTTCATCGAAATTACAGAGAAACCACATGAACCGGACTGATGACTGCCGGCGACAGGTGTGAAATAATGTAAATTTTCGAAATAGATGCGCTGCGAGTGCTTCGATTGTCTGGAATTTCGTAACAATTTTTAAGCTCGATTTTACGTAATTGGCATTATCTAACGAACTACTTAATGATAAAATTGCAAACAGTTTCGTCGAGCAGATTCGTTGCATTCGGTTTCTCCGGAATTGCCTAGTGGCGTACGGATTTAAAGTACATCTTCTGCGACTAGAATTCCTTGAAATTAAACCAAAATGTGCATTTCGAATTGTTTCTATCTTTATCTCTTCTTTCTTTGTGCAAATGTGAAATCCGGTCTTAGGACTCGAAAGATGTCACTACTACTATCATGCAAGAGTTCTTCCTCTGCTTCTCCCTTTTCTTTAATATCCAAGAGTAAACAATTATTCTTTTATTGCGAATTTCATTTCTTTATTTCGTGAAATTATTCGGGACAAAAATTGCAAACATTTGTTTGTATCGACAACTAGTAAAAAGTAAGCGCATTTATTATGGGTTTTCCGATACGAAATTTCAAATAAAATACTTCCCCCTATAGGAACTGCTCTAGCAAGGTTGTTGTACGAAAAAAACCTTACATAATACAAATTTAAAAACTATTTTAATCTCCATTACAAATTCGCTTAGGTTTTTGGAATTCTTCGATTTCCGTGGTTTTTTCCAGTTGCTTTTTTTTTTTTCAAAATGTTGTTTGTTTTTGGGCCGTATCGTTACATAATCAACGCGCTATAAATGGAATACACGTGGCAGGTTTTTTCATCATGCCGTCACTGAAATAACTACTTAGCTTTGTAACAATATTACTACTGTTATTCAATCGTTACAGCGTTTTTTGTTTTTTTTTTTTTCCCCCCGTTAACACACGTGTATTTTGGGTTTATTCTGTCCTAGAAAAATTTCATTTTACTACGGACTTCAAAAAGAAGGAGGGCTTGCATGTTCGCTGTGCAAGTTTTTTTTTTTTGGAGCTGTTTTTTTTATGTTTATTCACGCGTAACTTACGCTCTTACGAACCGATTTTACGACTTCGAAAGTGCACCGGTCAGCAGTAGTCCTATATGAAAATATCGGTAAAATACTTAGTCAAAAAATGTGAAAAAATCTTTAGATAAGTTTTTAGTAATATAACATAATATAACAAGCCATATTGACGACACACTTGATAAATATTATCAATATTACGCGCGAAAACGTAATTTGGAAAGAAGCTAATTTTTAAAGTATCAGTAAATTAGCATCGGGATAAATACAGATTCGAATAAAGAAACATTATTTACGAGTCCGTCCTGACTGCAATATTAGGTTTTTACAGTACTGAATATAACATTTAACGACTCCAAAAATATTCTTTATTCACTAGAAACTTTACCAGTCAGTGGCAGTCCCATGTGAATGTATATCGGTAAATATCGCTGAATGATGATATTCAGTAATTACTAGAGTAAGCGTTAAAAAATACTTAATATAACCGGGCAAAAATCAACTAAAAATGGTTCATCACCGAAGGAAATTAATCATTATATTTTTAAACCAATTTCTAGCTCTTTACACACAGCACCGAAGATAACTTTAGGTCTATTATCAGTCAAAAGTATTTACCCTGAAAACCGATGAAATAAAATTTTTTTCGAAAAAAAAAAAAAACAAACAAAAAAAAGTTTATTCGATAAAAATTCAAGAAAAACTCAAAAAAGATATTTAGACGTTTCATGATTTCTCTTGATTTGCATTCAGAGTACGCTAGAGTAACGAAACTTTTTATTGGTGATTTTAACGCATTCCCTAAACTGTGTATGTAAATTTAATAGTTGTTGATTATTATAATCGTGATTTCTTTTTTAGTGTGCAAAATGCTGGTATAATTATTAATCATTAATTTTACCTTTTTTTATATATTTTATAATACTAATCGACTTAAAATCGATATATTTTTTATTTTGTTTCGATTTCAAAATCAACGTTATTGCACAATCAATGCTATCCTTCGAAATACATCAGCGTTTAAAATTAAATGATTATTATTTCGTAAAAAAGTTCATATTTTCCATTGATTCGTTTGATAAGTATATACAGGGTGCGCAGCATAACTTTTTTTTTTTTAAATGCGCCACTTTTTTTCTACTAAATTTTGTTAAAGAGAAATAATAATAGCAGAAAATCGAAATAAAACTGCAACGGAAGAAGCATAGTCAATGAGTATGTATTTCGATTTTTTGTTATTATTTCTCTTTAACAAAATTTAATAGAAAAATAGTGACGCATTTAAAAAAAAAGGAAGTTATGCTGCCGCACCCTGTGTATAATACGTTCAATAAATTTTAAGTTTAATAACATCAACCTTGGTATATCTTTAATAGTCTTTCATATATTACTTTGTAGATATCGCTAGTAGATTTGTAACTCTCTTTAACAAATGCTTTTATACTTTCATTTGTCGAATGTAAATAAGAATATTAGGAGACAAGTACAGTATCAAATTCTCTTTTTTTTTTCAGTTTTTTTCCCGTATTTTCTTATAACCCCGGTAGGGGTATTGCCGTTGACCGGCGAGGTAGCAGTGGCGAAGCGAATGGTTTTTCCGGTGGTAACGATGCTGTTTGTTGCGCCGGACGGTAGTGCTACAAATGGTATTCGGACGGTATAGCAGCATCCTGAACTCCCGGTACTGCAAGGAGGTGAGTCCGAGCCATTGATAATACGTTCACGTTATCCGGGGTGAACACCGGTTGTAGGTCAACAAAAACCGGTGACCAAAACCGATGATATCTGGCAAAAATTTACTAGCGACTCTCCTAGGAAGTAATCGCCTGGGTTTTTCATGGGTAAAAAATTGCCGGAAATGGTGTAGCTGCTGCGCGTTGTTGGGAACTTAGCTGTCGCGTTTGCGCGGACATTGAAGTCGTGACAACCGACACACATGTAGCCAAGGCGAAGTTGGATGGTGTGACTTTCTGGTTCGGCGCCTATCGCTTTCGTACGGTTCTCCGTTGCTCTGTCGAAAGAAGCCTCAGGCAAAAGTAGAGCGAGAAATGGTGCCGTGCATATGCAACCCTGCAACTTTATATATTTTCCGACACAGTGTCATTTTTAAAAATAGTTGTCAATTCGCATCACAATACCTTTAGGGATCATTGCCTAGTTCAGTTTCCCCGATAATTGATATATATTTAGTAGAAACGGAAATTAAAAACTGATGCATTATCCAGCGATAGAACTGATCTTCAAAAGAATCACCGACCGCAGATTATTCACATTAGTGCACTCAATTTTAAACAAGTACTATTTAGCTTCGGTTGATTTTTAAAACGTGTTTACACGTTTCGAGAGAATTTTTTCTTCTTCTTATTTCGTAATCTATATTCGACAATTCACCGGCTCGAAAATACGCCGATTCCGTCGCCTGATGTATATATGTTGTGAAGATTCCACGAAGAAGTAGTAATATATTTATCGCAATTGTTCGAACATGGCCGATAATTAGCTCATTAGAATTATCGTCCTTTCTATGCAGCGCGATTTCGAAACGAACTATCTGGAACTGAAAAATTAAGAACAATAAAAGCAGAGAGTGAAAAACGGCTTGCACGGAGTCGGCGATGAAGAGCGGTCGGTATTTATTAAAGGACAAGACAATATGTAGGCGGCGATGGTTAAGTAGCGAAGAGTGCGAAAATAGGTAAAGGAAAGGAGGAGAAGTTAAGATGAAAAGTAAGGAAAAATCAAACGTAAATAAGATAGGAAACGAACTGGCTAGGGCAGCGAAGGGTCGATGGAGCCGAGCGACCGTTAGACTCCTAGCGGGAATTCGGCATTTCCCTGGCAACATTAGTTCACCATTAAAGAAAATGAAAACCGAGAAAATCCGAATAGCAAGGAGGCGGGCGGTCGCGGGCAGAACGATTTACGACTGTGGAAACGCTGATTTAGAGTTTTCTCGACGTTGCCAGTGAGTCTTCTGCCGCTGCTTCGCGCTACTCCACTTTTGGATTATTTCCAATACGCGTTAACCTGGAAAACTTCCAGTGGGCCCCCTCGTTCGCTTTGTCTCCGTCTTCTCCAACGTTTTTTCCATTTCGTTATTCCAGATTTTATCCCTCGATTCCAGCCACCGGATTAAAGTGGACTACTACTATATTTTGATTTCTTTCCGTGACTGCTATGATTGGCGTTGCAGGTTTATATAAATAAGCGTAAACTCTTCTTCCTGCTCTTCATTTACTATAATATTCGCTTATTATTGTTTCGCCGACATACCGACGCGTATTAATTTAGTCACGCCTAAATATCATCTGTCCGACCAATAAAAATGCCTCTCCGTCATCGTTAACACTAATTTATTCCAAAGCTCCCCCCCCCCAGAACCTGATTTCTTCGGTTCGGAATCTAACCCCTGGTTAAACAAATCTCGCGGCGGCGATATCTCAACACTTACCGACCACGCTACTCGCTTAATTTTCCATCTACCGATCATTATGGACTGGTGACAGCAGCTAGCAATTAGGCAAACAAACATGCCCTCTACTTGGGGACTTTTATTGTTAGTTTAAAGTGCGTGTATGGGTATATATTTTTTTTGAATTTTCCTTCATTTATCATTAAACATTTATGATGTTTCGTACGAAAAGTGCTGCATTATATAACAGCTCTAATCGTTGCAAGGATAATTCTACACTAAAAGTTCCGTACGTATTTTTTTTGGTAGAGTGCATTCGGCATTTAAATGTTTACCAACTTATATCTACTTCTGCTGCTGAAATTACCAGTCGGATTATTTTCACATAATCATTTGTGTACTTTTTATTTCTTAATTGGAGATCTTCCTGTCGAGTACCTTTTTCTATCGCATTCTTTCATATCTTATTTGGAACGTCTGTTGCTGTTGTTTTCTTTTTTATTATCAACACTATTTCTGGTCTTCGACTAAACTATCAAAGGGAAAGTTTTTACATATGCGTCATTTCCTCAAATTTGGTCAACGAGTCTATATATTTTTTGTAATATAGTAGCGCGGTTATGTCGTTGTTCGATCGGGTGTGTGCCGTGTACTTCCTTTTTGAAAAGGGACAAGCTAAGAATCTTTTTATGAATATCTCCCACTAGAAAAAAAAAAAAAAAAAAAATAGATGACTATATAGGATGCCTCGCTTAGAAAACACGCGTAAAAATTAAAAAGAGTAAATTAGAAACATGGCTTTATAGAAAAATTGAATTTTTATCGAATTTCTCCTTTTCGACAGTTAAATAATCAACAGGGAGGGGGCCTATTTCTGGAATTTCCAAAAAATAAATGCGATTCCGTGTCAAGCCTTTTGCTGTGTCGTAGGCATTTTTGTAATTGGAATTTGAATATAATCCGATGTGATTCTTTCTAGAATTTCCGCGCCGTCACATTTGCAGAGTACACATGCCGTGGACGATAGTAATGCGATCAAACGTCTTACACGTACGAATTACTTTTCATTAAATTAACCAACTGCAACTTAAAAAACACGTAATATTCGAAAAGTATTAAAAGAAAAAAATGACAATCATCCAAATGGAGGAAAAATATCT
This sequence comes from Icerya purchasi, assembly GCA_039619475.1. Lineage (NCBI taxonomy): Eukaryota > Metazoa > Arthropoda > Insecta > Hemiptera > Monophlebidae > Icerya > Icerya purchasi. Next base: position 347,606,148 of record CM077116.1, on the reverse strand, counting down.
TCGAGTCTCCGTTTTTTTTTTTATTTTTGTCCATTCCATTATTTTACGATAAAGATATATCGAATAAGTTTAACAACGAAATGGCTATTTATTATTTAATTTTAAATAATCTGTTAAACTGATTTAGAAAATCAAATTCTATTTCTAAATACTTAATAATCAAAATGGTATTACAGAATAATTTTTAAAGCCTATTTGAAAATTAAATACTTTTCAACTACTAGCTGAGAAAACGAGTACCGCTGTTTTTTGATAGTACGTCCTAATAGTGAAGGGAAAATAATTTGAAGGAATGTCGTTGAAATAATGTTTTTTTTCTTTCTCTGTTTTCATTCTTTGTTTAGTCACATCCGAATTTCTTTCGGCTATACGAAAATGCACAGGGTTGAAGATATTGCGGTTAGAATTGCAACAAACAAATGGAAGTCGGCGGGGCATATATTGTAAGACTAACGGACGGAAGATGGACTAAGAGGAAGTGCTGAACTGGCAGCCATACGCAGGAAAACGGAAGCAAGAAGGTGGACAGACGATATAATAGCGCAAGCCGGACACACATGGATACGCGAGGCTTAGAATAGACAACGAAAAAAGAACTTAGGAGAGGTCTACATTAACTATTGCCGTCAAAAGGCTACACGAAGAAGAAGAAGAAGATTTAGTCGAATTGTGTTAAAAATAGTATATCTAAACGGCAGAGCATTTAGCAAGATTTTTCAATTTATTTTTGCGCGGTTAACCTCTTGAAGCTAAAGAAAGAAAAACAAAAAAAAACAAAACAAATGCATATATCAATCAGTAGAAAGAAAACGTCTGTTCTTATTTTAATTTGCGAAGTAAATGTAGTTTTCCGATATTAATTCTTTAAAAATTTTAAAAATCAAAATTCCGCCGATCCCGATAATATTATATACACCACTACACCACGGCAAAATAGTTTTCCGTGTTCAAAATATTTGGTTATACTTTTCACTACGTTCGAAAGAAACGATTTCCGTACAAACAGGGCAAAGAAATATCACTATAAATTCTAGGTCAAATTTCATCAAACAGTAACTTCGATAAAACTGTAGAGAAATTAATGTAATTAGGACTTGGCGTGCATAATGAACGACTTCAAACGTTCAGTCGCGATTATCGACAACGCTTCAGTCGTTAAATCATACAGGAATGTTCCACGTCAAAAATGTATCTTACAACGCGGCGTGTACCATGCAATTTTCTACCGACAGTCTCATATATGAATTTCGTTTAAATGACATCGAGTCTTTCTGTTGGATATCCGAGTGAATCACAGTCCCCTTTTATTTACCGTATTGTTGAATGACGTTTCCAAGGTGGGAAAAAAAAAACTGAAATTACCACGGGGGCAAAAGCAAACACATTTTTTATTGTTGTTTTATTTTATACTTTACATTACTTAAAAATCGAATTGGCGCATATACAATTTTTACTAGTACCGTCGAAAAGTTTCAAGAGTATTTAGTAAAATTCAGCTGTGACATTCTTAAGCCAAATCCAAATTCGGCTAACGTACTTTTGGCTCTGTTTTTGATTCAATCGCACTTTTTTTTTTTTTTTTTTAATATTCAGCTCAAGAAACCTTAACTTTTTCGTTATCGCTTATTTTGTCGCATAGTTCTGCTTTTTCCACTACAAACAGGATACTAGTATAGATTGAGAGAGCTATCGATTTAAAAGATTTTAATTTTACGACTTGGCTGGTTTTTTTAAAAAAATTTAACAAACTACAAAGTTCATTCCTTCCCGGTAACTCTATTCACGCGTGCTTATACCATGGCATACATAAAATCTAACTGCTCGCCAATAGCTCAGTAGTACAGTCGTCGGATAACCGAATCAAATTAAAATTAAGTTTTCCTTTGCCGCATTTTTTTAAGTTGCTTGTTGAGCAAAACTTCACCCTTAAATATATAAAGAAAATTTTTCGTCAATGAAAAAAGTTAATTAAACACTCTATATGTACTACGGTAAAAGCTGAACGCAGTTAAAGTTGCCTAACGGTCGAATCGAATTCCATTTAAATAAAAATGCCAACATGTCACTGTTCAATTCGAAATTTGTTGGTACGCGTCCATCGCAAATACGGATGATGATGGCTTAAAAATAGATAGCTGAAGTCGATATATTGCAAGGAACTAAATTATAAGTACATCGTCGAAATCGAAACTATTCATCTGCTCTTCTTCTCAGGTACTTTAAAAGCTGACGACATACACATGCAAACTCTCTTAGCAAATGCCGGTCCGGTCCAACCGGCTTGCGACTACATTGTCGTACATTGCGCGCCTGTCACACTGAATAAGTCAGCTAATTCGTTCGTGGTAGGCTATTTAACATGCTCGTGTTACATATTTGAATCAAAACAGTTACAACCGAATCGACATATGTGAACCTCTCCGCGTTCATTAATAATTATCTAAGAATACGACGGCCCTTTCAAGTCGGAAAATAATTAATTTTACTCGCATAAACTATGTTTTCCGCCGACTAACTAAAAAACTACATTACCGCGCTATTTTCAACCTCCGCAGTGTTTTCTCGATGAATTTTCAAATGTCATCGTTGATGGTAGTAAGTTACACTTGAACTGTGTTAAATAGCGTGGCGGACGCATTATAGTTCTTATTCCGGAAGTTTTATATTCGTTTATATTATTTCCGATTTGAACCACGAAATTTAAACTAACCTTAAGTGGTCGCCATAGCCTAGTTGCTAGAGCGCTTGACTTCTGTTACGGAAGTAACGGGTTCGATCTCGGGCGACGAGAGAAATTATTAGAAAGAATTTGGAATACTCGATAATTCACGTGGGTGGCATCCACCACGTATAATATGCGCGCTAGTAAATAGTGTAAATACACAGCAGACATATACGGGACTGCACTTGCAGCGCGATAATCAGTATTAGTTGCAAGTGTAGTCTTGCGTGTACAATAGCGTTGCATATAGCAATTGCCAAGAACAATTGCCAAGAACGTTACGTCACGCAGGCCGTAAATGAAAACAGCATAATTAATGAAAACCAAAGAATTATTCCAAGGTGTGTCCAATGGTAGGATCCGAAAGATCTCATACATGTATATATGGTATATATGGTATATGCTATATGTGACGCGTTCTGAGAAATCATACCTTAGGGTGAACAACATAATTTCGCGCTAGACGAGAAAAACCGTCAAAAAGTCGACTTTTTTTATCGAAATTGAGTTTTTAGTGGCAAGTTATTCTCTATCATGTCTTGACACTACACTGTGGCGAAGTTTCGTAGCCATAGGTACATGGGAAGGCGTGTAATAGACGACCAACCGAAGCAGGTTTGGAACAGCTGTTTCTTACACAATGGAGAGAAGAGAAGAGAGAATGAATCGCTACAAACGAACAAGCAACCCGGGCCGCTGTATTTCTTGTGCCCTTATAAAATTGGATTGCTTGGTGTTATGAACGACACTCTCAATCATCAAGGAAATTATTCAATTCCCGAGAGTGTCGTCACCAGTAAAGGCTCTAATTGTGTTATCAGCTTCTTACACGATTTCATTGAAAGAAATAGCATAGGCGAGAAAGAAATGCTACTGCATGCTGATAACCGCTGCGCTCAGAATAAAAATCATCCAATGATTTATCATCTTCTCTTTCGTGTTCTCCTGTCAAATTAAATACAAAAATCAAATTCATGTTCCTTCCAATAGGCCATACCAAATTTTCGTGTGACTGGGCTTTTAGCCTCATTGAGAAAAAGTTCCGTCAAGAAGAAGTACACGATATGGACGATTTACGTAAAGTTGTGAATGCGTCAACGCCACAATCAAAAGTTAATGAAGCGATACGAACTGGCACCGAGGAGGGAAAAGTTTACATTGACCTTTATGATTGGACGGAATTCTTCGCGAAGAAAAAAAAAAATGGAAGAAGATTCCCCACATAAGGCAGTACTACCACTTCACATTCGATGCCAAATATCCTGGTACGGTCCTATGTCAAAAAAGCTTCGATGACGACGGTGTATGACTGAAATTAATGAATATCATGCCAGGAAAACGATTACTCCTTAGAAGGTGGCCGAAGTAAATAGTACCTGCGGGGCTTTCAGGAGCCCGAGTGAAAGATTTTCGGGAAAAAATTTGCGAATATTCTAAAGTAGGCTCGGGTATCGCAAGACTATTCGAATAATAACATTTCGTAATAATAATACTATGCACTTGTCTATAGTATTATCCCTTTGTATTTTTGTAATTTCGTTTTCCATTACTTCTTATTATATTTTCCCCTCATTTTCTCCAAATTTTATTGAATTCTTCGTTTCCTTTTTTTTTTTTGTACATGAGAAGTTGTCTAATTGAAGCACAGAAAGGTAATTTATCCATTTGTACAAGATAATCTTTGAAATCATTTTTTTGGAAAACTATGTTTTAAAATAAGTCATCTTCAACATGTTGTATCTCACTACTGAAAGGAGCTAGAGACTTGTAGTAAGTTTCATTGAATTTTTCGTACTTTTTTCTACAAGAATCAGTTAAATAAATACAACATTCAGGTATTGTATCATCCATAGAAGACATTTCTAAGTTGCCAAATTTTCAGCTCGTTTTTCTCGAAAAGTAGTTCACCACATTTTTCAACTTTGATATGATGTATTTCGTGAATGAAACAAGATAGAGACTTGCGGTAAGTTTCATTGAATTTCTCGTACTTTTTACTATCAGAATCGATAAAAATCTCAATTTTAATCTCGGTTACCCTAAGGTATGATTTCTCAGAACGCGTTACATATATAAATATATATATATATATTAATTACAACGTAATTCTTAGGCTACCCCTCATTCGAAAAAATGTCCCAGAAAAATGTCCCAATTTTATGTAACGTTTGTTATATTTTATAGGATTTTTGTTATTGTTATTTAAAAAATGTCACAATTTTATGTAATGAAATATGTAACGAAAAATGTAACGAAAAAATGTCTTAATTTTATATAATGAAAGTTAAATGTTAGAATAGGATTTTTGTGGTTATGTTATTTTTCTTTTTGTGTTGATGCCAGTAAGAATTACGTTGTAAATTTTGATAATTTTATACAAAGTATAGAAGAGAAAGAGACAGAAATGAAAGCAAGAGGGGTCAAGGGGCACAGCCCCTTGCGAAGCCAAAATGGTCGAGTTTATATATATATATATATATATATATATAAAAAAGTAAAATAAGTAAAGTAAGTTCCATACGCTTGATAGGGCGTTGGGATTGTGAAGTTAATGTTCACAATGTACTAAGCCCAAAGGCACTAATGAGAGTAGGGGGGCCAGTTCCTTTCTCTGGGCCGCCTTTACTTTCCCAGATTTCTCTGGTAGCCAATTATTTCAGGCTGAGTAAGCTTGGGAGCGATTTGGATCCGGGACGAGACAAGTCTCGAACCCGTGACCTCCGACTTGGTAGCCAAGCACCTTACCCACTAGGCTACCACGCTGCCTATATATATATATATATATATATATATATATGTGTGTGTGTGTGTGTGTGTGTGTGTGTGTTTGTATATATTCTTATAGCCGGGGTTACTCACCGACAGATATTAGAGTCGCTAACTGTGATCCAGACGTAGATAGCGATTTTATTTTGAGCTCGTATCGTTACAATTCTTAGACTTATTAAAATCAAAATTTCGTATCTCCCTATGTAATCGTCGCGTATACAGTAGTCACCATGAATCAGTGAATATTGGGGTTGTTGATTCTACAGAATGTATATGTATTACGTCAAAAATATTGATCCAGAGATTGAAAAAAGATCATTTTCAGGAAATACGCGAAGTACTTCAAAGCAGGAAAAAAAGATCAGTTTATTAGAAATCCACAGAGGTTTAAATTTGAAAAGAAGAAAACAAAATAGCGAATAACACATAAACACAAAAATTGCAATGTTATACATTTATTTTATTACTGCCCACCTTGTTTTTCATTAGCCTTTGGCTTCGAGCAATAATCGTTATTTACAACGACGAAGGGATAGCAAATTGCGTCAACCACCGATCGCTTTACTTCGTTTTTTTTTTTTTTTTTTTTTTTGGTTAATTAACTGTTGGTGTCAAAAGTTCGTCCAAATAAAATTATACGGAAGATCTACGAATTAAGGACTGAATCTTTAATTCGTCGAACTAATTTCTGATCAGTACGGTTTCCTTTAAATCAGCTCGCCAACGCAGTAATACGTAGGAATCTGTTTTATTCTATCAGTTGATATTTGTATATATCTGTTTATTAATTGTTTTTCAAGCGGTCGGTCGTCAAAAAAAGATATGCGTGAATTATTAAATATAAAAGTAAATAATAATAACAATTATAAATAATACAAACATAAGCACACACACACATGTATGTATGTATGTATTATAATACTAGTAAAAATAAATTAATTCTCCGCGGAACTTCAAATTCTGCAATAGCATTCCTGAGGGCTCAATCGCAAACAACTTCAATATATATAAATATATGTATATACATATTTTTTTTTCTGAGGTGCTAATTTTGCGAGATGTTACTTTATTTTCTTTGTTTAATTTCAGTGTTTATTTATTTTTTAATATATATATATATATATTTCACATTTATGTAGGTTCGCGCATCACAACTAACGTGAATTGGCCAATGAGCGATACTGCCATCAAAACAAGAAAACAAATTATCAAACAATTTCTAATCATATTTTAAGTATAAAATAGAGAATATTTGATAATTCGATTATAAGTGAATAATGCAAATTGCAAAATCGGGAAAATCTAAACGAGCTCGTAAAAGATGGAAGCTAAGTTATTTTGCGGATATAAACACACACCTCGCGTTGTTCAACAATATTATCGACGCTAATACTCAACTTTCGATTAACAAGAAATAAAAGTCGTTCACCGAGACTTAAATGTACATTAGGCTGTAATTTTTTTCCGGTAAGTTCCGTATCGAAACATTATAATTAAAAAACTGAAATAAAACAAACTTTAATAACAAACAATATAGAACAATAAATTAGATAAATACCTATTTAGAAACGTTTTCGGGCATAACCCATCATCAGCTAAAACTAACTTAAAGGAAACTTAAAACATACTCCTTTAAGTTTCCTTTAAGTTAGTTTTAGCTGATGATGGGTTATGCCCGAAAACGTTTCTAAATAGGTATTTATCTAACTTATTGTTCTATATTGTTTGTTATTAAAGTTTGTTTTATTATACAGTTTTAACAAACAGGATGTATTCACCTACATTTAAAACTAACATCATTATAGATTGACAATAAATGGCTACTAAAATTAGATATTTGATCATTCGTGTCTTTTTCTGATTATTGTTCAGAATTGTACACATTTAATTTGAAAATTTATCAGAAAATATATTAAAAATATTTGTATAAAGCGCTCGATATTTTTCGGCGTTTATATAAATATTTTAAATCAATGTTCTGACAAAAGTTTAATTAAAAGTTTTTACAATTTTGACTATTAAAATGTTTTTAATTCCTCGCTTTCGGAAACCTTTTCAGGACCAAGCTATTTCAGTCAGAGGACATATAAAGCGAAGATTAAGTACTTCATTTACTTCAGTTGTAATTGTCATTAGTTTTTTAATAATATTATCTAGAATCACCGACATTTTGCTAAAATCGGTAGAAACATTTTAATCATTTCGTCACTGGCATTGTTAATTTGCGTGTAAATGACTGCGTATAGAGGGAGTTATTTTGTCTGCAGTGACTTCTATTCGCTCATTTACCTCTTTCTCAAAATTATAAACTATCGGACAAACACATTAACGGGCAGGCAATCCCCCCCCCCAAAAGAAAACAAAAAAAATGGCCAAATTACAGGTTTGTCGGCTATTGCCTGACAGACTTCAGCGGCAACGAAAAAGGAATGTGTTACACACAGCGGAACACAATGGGTTTGAGGAACTACACGGTTTCTTACTATATGAAGAAAGAATGCAGAGTCTTCTAGGATATCGGTGTACAGACGCTTACACAGTCGGGACGTTGGAAAAAATTGGCTGTTAATTTTGGACAGCTGCCTTTTACCATCAACGGCTACAATAAATGAAAACAAGACGGCGGAGTTAAGGTTGCGAAATAGAAGGAGGTCGGAACGAGGAGCTGATTAAAATCTGAAGACACAATTAATTAAAAGTTAGAGGAAACGTAAGAAGACAGACGGAGATAGGGCGGTTGGCAGAGAAGAGAACTGCGGAGTTAAAGTTTGACTGAAAGGGCTCGGTAACGTAGATGTTGCAAACCACTTTATCTTTTCGTTTGTTTCTCCGTCGGCAACATTTAAGAAGCTGTACAATAAAACTTTTCAACACCCAAAGTAGAAGACCCACACAGTGCCTCAAATCCCTTCTCAAAAAATACGCCTCCCGCACTCCAACTATTTACTGTATATGCCATTCCGTAGTTCTTCTGTGTTAATCTGATTACAGTTACACCGGATTAAAAGCCAGTCTCCGAAAGCCGTTGTTCCCTGCTTCTTTCTGCCCTTTTCTAATCGCCCAAAACAATTGAAATAAATCCTCTTTTTGCGCGAATCTAACGGGAAAATATTAATTACGGCCGTGTCTCGACTACACACACACACACACACACACACACACACACTATTTCCATACATAGATACATATATATATATATTATATATTACATATTACACATTACAGCGTATGCGTTACATAACATATAATAAGAAATATAAAGATCTAAAGGAACTGATTATTTATACTCGCTACACTTATTACGTTCTTTACTCGCTCATCATTAAGGTATAGACATACTGAATTTTTAATTGCCTCAAATACCAAGTCCAATAGGAGATTTTGAAAACTACTTTATAACAATCCTGTTGTTGTTATAAAATGATTTATTAAAATGTGAAATGACAAAAAGATAATTAATGATGTTAGTAAACGAAACAGGTATAAATATTCAATGAAATGAAAATGTAACGTACTTTAATGGGTAGATTTATAATAATTTACATACGCCGTCAACAAGTTCTGATAATTTTACGATGATTAAAAATTTGCTGATAAAAAAATTAACGCATAAAGAGTAAAACTAGATTTAAGATCTCCACTGTTCCGATCCTCAGTTCTTTTACTTATCAATAGCTGACCGAATCTATATTTAACTGATCCTTCTCCCTCATGTGGTTTCTGGGCGAAGATCCTTTGTTGACATGCCGAAAAGGGGGGTTAAAAAAAATACAAACAAAAAAAAATTCTATGTAAGGAAAATATTTATATTTTTAGCGGACAGAAAATAAAAACTTATACGGTCTCATGATACATATATACATAGGGGAATGGAATTTTACAGAAATCTATTATGAAGCAGGAGAAACATGGTTAAAGATTAGCCTTAAATCCTGAGCGTATTTAATTATGAACAAGGAATTTACTTTCTTTTTTAATCTTTTATGTTAATAAAAATTAGAAAAATATTGTAATCTTCCCGCCTATAATTAAAATTACAAAATTATAAAATTAGTTTCTTCTCTTTTTGAGTTACTCAAAAAAAATGTATTTCCATAAAATTCTTTTTAAATGCATGGTTTTGATATCAATTTTCCGAATTTACATAAATATATACCATATATGTAGTAAATTTACCAAAAGTGATCGAAAAGAAATTTTATAATTTTCATATAGTAACACTTTTCTTATATAATAAGTGCCTAATTAACTGCTTTTAAAATGAAAACCAGTTTTACAGTTACTGTGTGAAAATACTATTTTAAAAATACGTACATAGTGATTAAAAAAAAAAAAAAAATTAATTGTAAATATATATATATATGTATTTATATATATATGTTATATATATATATATATATATATATATATATATATATATATATATGTATAAACTCGGCCATTTTGGCCTCGCAAGGGACTGTGCGCCTTGACCCCTCGTGTTTACATTTCTATCTCTTTCTCTTCTATACTTTGTATAAAATAATCAAAACTTACAACGTAATTCTAAATCGGTCCATAATAATCACAGAAATCCTATAAAATATAACAAACGTTACATAAAATTGGGACATTTTGCGTGGAATATTTTTTCTAACGAGGAGTAGTAGCCTAAGAATTACGTTGTAATTAATATATATATATATATATATATATATAAACGAAATACTCGAAAACAAACTCTTTAAATGAAAGTATTAATTTAATACCATTTCATTAAACACAAATAGACATCAACGGTACACACAGACGACACACGCGGGACTGCACTTGCAGCGCGATAACAGGCGACTGCAATCAGTTCCGGGTGTGGTCTACCGGTGTAAATCAAATTAGCGCAGCTGAAAAATACTTACTCGTCGAAAGCATTGCGGACGTTTTATATCTAATGCAGCCCCTGGTTGCCTGGTTCAAATTTTTGACGTTCTACGGACCGGATGTTGCTCGAATGGCCGGGAAAAAATTAAAAATAGAGACGGCAAATTATTTTTACAGTTTGGAAAAAAAAAAGCAGAGGGGATATTTGAATTTCTTCAAAAATAAGTAGTGAACTGTGTTTGTTAGATAAATCGAAAATAAGTGAAACAGAACAATTTTCAATAATATAGCTGGAACTTAAATTGGGGTTCATTTTTATCTTTGTTTTTACCGTCACTAAAAGTGCGCAGTGACGATGATTATTTACATCATCATCATCATCATCATCATCAGCGGCATTCATCGTTACTATTATTATTGTAATTCTTTTTGTTATTGTTACGATTGTCTTATAGAAATAAATAGAAAGATTATATAATAACGGATTGGGAAACGAATCTGTAAAATGACGCTTATCTTCATAATAGGCGAGGTTAAACAAAATGGGATGGATGGATGGATGATAATAAAGGCGAATGGAACGACGAAAAAGAAAAAAGATGAAGAGTGAATGTATTATAATTTCGGCATTGTCTGACGAGAAATAATAGTAATACTATTAACAATAGTAGTGGTAGCAGTTCACGGTGGTAGTGGTATCCGTAGCAGCGGCAGAGGGTATAATAATAAACGGAAAAGACAAAAGAATAGAATAAACGATAATGAATAAAATGGAATAAACTGGAAATGAAAAAGTGAAAATTTAAATAAGAGTCGAGGATTTTTTATTATTACTGTTGTCATGGCTTTTTTCTCGTTCCGTTCGGTGAGGAGTAAGAAAAGGCTGGTGAGCGGCAAAGCGGGGAGAAAACTGTTAATGATTGCGGTAAAAATAAAGAAGCGAAGAAGCGAGATAATAAGGGGTCAGGTCGGTATAAAGGGCGGATAATGAGCGAGCGAGATAAGAATACGAAGGTGTAGCAGAGAGTATCAGCATTAACGAGTTCATTATATTTCGTTGAGTGTTAGCACATTTCCAATTGGAATCAACGAATTCCACTCTAATACACTTCAACTGGAAATCGAAATCTCGATACCGATGATAATGAAGCTGCTGCCGGTAATCCTGCTTGGCAGAACCAGGCCGGACCATTCAGTGCCGTAAAGCCGTAAAAGCTCCGAACGGAGGAGGACAGCGTAGCTTTTCATGCAAAATCAATTTCTAGGAAAAATTTTAACTTTTCCGCCGTCTACTCGTCGCTCGGAATTTCCTTTTTAAACTTTCCACTGTCCTGTTCGGCTTTGCAGCGTTACAGCCGGAAGAATTAAATCGGCACACAAACTGAGCAACGGGGTACCGCGCGCGCAACAGGACGACAAAGCCGAAAGAAATAAACTTCAGAAACGACTGCGCACTCGCTTCGAATTCGTCGCACTAAGAAGTTTCGCAAATTAATTAATTACCCGCTTTCGTTCATTTGTGTACAATCTTCGAATTTTATTCACCAATTTACTTCCATTCAACTCGATCCAATCCGGTCTCGAATTCCCGTTAATGGTAATTCTTCACGCAGACATAAAATTCTCGCGAAATTCACTCTACATCGCGCCTCTCCTTATTGTCTCTATTCCGTCCACTTTTAATTACTTAACAAAATGTTACGACCCTGTCGCGAATAAACTAGTCAGCGACCATTAAGAACTGACTAATGTTTAAATTCTCGAGACATTTACTAGCCCCGGACTCGATCAAATCCGGCCATATGCTTCTTTCATTTTAACAATCGGTCAGCTCACTAGAGAGCTCGTCTATAACTTTCTTACATCCTTGCTAGCGCGTATTTTTTCAATTGGTAAATGTTGCGTACATTGTGCACTGCGCTGAAGTTTAATAGCGAAATGCCCGGAATGTCCCGTGCAAATGCCGGAATATCACCGCTATCCGGAGGAGTCGTTCTAAGCATTTTCGGATTAAAATGGTTTCATTGATACCGGTTATATAACTGAATAATAGCGGACGAGCCATTCGAATAATTGCCATTGAGAGCGTAATTTGACCGGGCTGCAACTTGTAACATTAACAAAGGTTCAGCGGCACGGCAAATTTCCAAACTGATATTGTCCGCATACAAAAAATCTCGTTGCTCGATCGAACTTTGCATCCGGCGAAACTGTCGCATTTTATTAGCCAGTCGGCGATTAGAATTCACTGGGGTCGTACGAAAATCAACACCAGCTGACGAACTCAGTGCCCAGAAGCGCATCTTTAGCAGGATCTGTGGGCAGCCATATTTTCAAAACAGCGATATTTTGCGCATTATTAAAGTACTCTCGGATACCGAAACGAATTTTGTTTGCACTGAACTTTTGTTTCGTTCGGTATCATTGAATAATTAATTCGCGAGGTTTTCCCACAAATTGTCATCAATCATAAAAATCGTTGACGGTTGCTATTTTAAATAGCTCGGCCGAGAGAAAACAACTGCCTACTCTCATTGGTGCCGCGTTGTGCTTCTTAGTGTGTTGCGAACCTTATAACTTCACAATCTTAAACGCCCTGCTAAGGGTATAAGGGTATGGGACGACTCGCTTTACTTTTTTATTTTAAATGCAGTCACGTAATTTTCAAATCGACGAATGCGAATTATCCGACTAAATCGATTTGTTGAATTCCGACGCTCAAAATTAGTGCGTCCAAATGTTAAACAATAATGCACCTCGACTAGGCAGTGAAACCAGACTTACTGCGAAGAAACCGATGCCAAATGTGTTATCCGAGCGATAATTTTCGATGCATATCAAAAACTGAAAAGATGTGCTCACGCCGCGTTATCCTACTATCTCTTCACCTGTTCCGTTTTGATTGCTTTCAGTTACAGTAGAAAAAGACACAACAACAGCGTCAATCGCTTCAAGTATGCCGATTTTCAAAATGCACGCTTCTTTTTCTCGTCCAAGAGTGCGGGCTGGTGTAGTCGGAAAAAATTCGTTAATTTTTGCACCTGGCGATAAAATCATTTCACGTACATTAGACTAAAGCATTATTCGAATGATTTACCGTGAAAAACAAAAATTAGTTTTCCAATTTCACTTTTTTCATTATTCCTTTTACAATGGCTATTAATTATTATCATTAAAACCTTGAGCATTAGATCACACATATGTATGTGTACGTGTCATGTAAAATGTCAGGAACTATCCGGAACCGATTTTATTTCGGTTTTCACCGATTGGGGAGATCGATTTCCGCGCGGAGGACAGCTTTACAATGTTTACAAATTTCTGAAATTATTTAGCCGACCCAGGAGTATTTCCATATTTATGAAGTGGGAAACAAAGGGAGAGATTAAGGGGAAAAAAAAGGGGAGGACAGAAAGAAAGAAAAAAACTTCAAATAAAATGTATAAATGTTATATATAAAATAATTTTTATTTATTTATTTATTTATTTATTTATTTATTTTTTAACACAATTTCTAGGTAAAGATAACGAAACTGCATTAGAGCTGTTTCCGTTCGAGCGGTAATCCGGCAAAACAGTTTAACAGTGTTAATACGGATTCACTTTGTCACGGCATAGAGCAGGCTAAACGATTATAACAGAGTGCGCATTAATACCGGAGCAGGATTTAATCGCAATGACGGCAGTTGAGGACGGCGAGAATCTGCGGGCTACATCGGCTGATGGCAGAGCCATTGACAGATGAATTCATCGGCAGCGAAACTATTCCGACAGAAATCTGGCCGCCTGTCGTTCGGCTACATAGCGGCAGCATATAGGTAGCAGCGCCGTTTTTAGGTATCATCTCTACCTGCGAACGAGGACGCGTGGCCCGGTTCACCGTCAAAACCCAGCTCTAATGGATTATTCCGTTTCGGGCCCATTCATTGTAGCGGCACGAGTTTTTCAAATTAATTTCGGCGTGCACGTCGCGACGGCAAATTATTATTAATGTTGCGCGCGAGCAATAGACACGAGCACCGCCGCGGAGGGTACGAGACTCGGCTGGTAATTTTAGCGCGTTGTCTGAGCAAAATGTCAAAAAAGTCTGTACACAACTTTAGTTTTAACTCATTTCACTCGTACGAGATGATACACTCGACGCTGAACTACGTCAACTTTACGCTCGGCTTATTTACACATCGACGAAAATCCCGGCGAAATTTTGCGAAATACCGCCCCGGCTAATGTTAAACGTTGCGAATCCAAAAAACGATCATTTTCCCGCGAAAGCTTTGCTTTACTCTACAGTCGTCTGTGGCAGTGTTCCTTCCGTTCGGCCAGTTAGTATTTTTTATGCCCCCCCCCCCCCCCCGTTCAAGATGATGCGTATAGAGTTGGCCCAGTGCGGCCGTCGGAATGCTTTTGAATTTATGCGACATCGCGACAGCAGCAGCCTAGAAATTAATGTGTTACGGCAGCTATACGGCTTTCTAGCGACAAAGTTGCAAGTTTCTCCTAGCTAAGTTTCGCCCAACCCCATCTCTCGGACCACTTGCTTTTTCGCCTCTACCAGTGTAATAATTATTCGCGTTACGCATGGAACTTTTTCGCTATTATTTTCACAACGACGATGACGGTTTTCCACAGTTCCTACACAACGTTAGAACGCCGGAAAACGCGATCAGCTAAGGATTTTGTCTTTTCACTCCTTTTTTCCGTCTTCTATTTACATATGTAGTTTCGAAAAATGTATTATTTTCATCGTAGAAAATGGCATGCTAAAAGCTCAGTTGAGGAGACGCGACTATAAGTTGAACTATCAAACGAAAAGTAGTTTAATCCGAATAAGTAACGATCTTCAATTGAACAACAAAAACACACGAAAGATAAAGTTTCAGTGTGCTCGTCTTTCACGCGATAATCGAATCTACGGTGTCGCTGTTATAATACAAGTTTTAAGGTGCCCCCTCGTATATTTTCAGTGTTCCCTGTTCGCGGCACTTTACTATTCGAATTGTTTCGTTAATGTTCGTAGAAAAGCAATTTGCAAGAATTAGCGGATCCGGGCGGCGATTAAAGAAATAACAGCGCGAAGCGATATGATTTTCGTGGGGATAACAACGATTTGAAGATTTACACGTTCGACTATTTCGGATGAATTAAAACGGGGATAGCTTACCATTACGGTTAATTATATTTGGCCGCTAGTGAAGCGAAAAAATATGATACGGTGCGGTAATTAATAATTGTTGAATGTTTGAAGTTCAACAATATAACCCCGCAGATAGAGGTACTCAGATATATAAGAAAGATGCGGATAAGCTTCTTTTCGTAAAGAGGGGGGGGGGGGTGTAATAGAATCTATTCTTTCCAATTGATATTTTTTTAAATTCTAGCTCGTTCAGTAAAATGACCCTTGTATATTTATCACGAGCAATGTTAACAAAATTGGCGAAATGCATTGATAAGTTTAAAAATTGCAACACTAGAATTTTTCATTTTGCTTTGTAATTGAATTTTTCAAAAATTGCATAAAATTTGGACCTTAAATATTTTTGTTTTTTTTTTGGTAGCGACGATTTTAGAGTAAGTTACACTCTAGATTGATTGTATCTCGAACTGATGGCCCGGAAAGATATTCGATAGTCAAGCGGTTTACATTCTTCCATTTCCAAAGAAAATCGATAAAAAAACCGAAAAAATCGTCGCTTCGCGCCTTTACTTAGAGCCTACGGCTAAAATTATGAAAAACGGAACATGCTAAAGCATGCCGAATAATCTCGACTTTGTAGTTGCTGTTGTTCTGTTGGGAAATTATGAATGAAGAAATAAAAAAGTACGGATAATCGTTTTATTTTTCTGTTTTGTTCTATATGGTCGTGAGAAGTACTGGTACTATATCACCGATTTGTGATAACTGAAATAACCGATACAATTTTTCGAATCAATGTGGCAAGCGAAGACTAATGCACGATCCACCACGACTAGTCGATAGAGCGAGATTTGTTTTTTTTCTTCCATAAACTGAACCAATCAGTGATGATTTTCATCAGGTTTCTTCAGATCCAGGTTTATATCGCCAGACAAAATGATGGATTATGGTATTGTTTTTTTTTTTTTTTTTTCAATAACTTTGAACATCTCTGCTCCCTTAGGTGTGTTCAATATTGTCAATGCTAGTGCCGGGTGAAATGCAAACCGTTACAATCCAATGCCCGCTGACCATTGATAGTCCATAGCGCATATATGACCGCACTCTTCGCTTACTGCCAAAATTCCCATCTTAGCCCTTATCTCTTGTTATCTTAATTATTTTTCGTCTCATATAATTTCCACTAATAATCTTCCTTACTTCTCCTTTAGTACATTTTCTTCCTAACTCCTCCGGGTTTCTGCTCCAGAATTTTATTAAACAAGAATTTTACAGCACCATCAGTTGCCTTTATCCTTCTCACGTACTCATCATTTTACTGATGGTTCTAGGGGGTCTGGTGGTATCGGGGCTTTCTTTATACTTCTCGATTTTAATTTTAGCACGGAACATGCTTTAGCCGGGACCTAACCGACCGAAAGACGAAATGTGCGTTGGAAAAAAGACGAAAGTAACGTACTTATAATAAGAATACTACTCGATCCAATTTCTCTAAAACGTTACGCAGTAAGAGAGACCAAAGTAGCGCGCTTATAATAAGAATGCCTGGAAAAACGGGTTTTTAGTGAGTCAGCGCACTATTCATAGACGAGGTTAGCATGATTGGAGCTGAGCTGTTGGAAATTCTCAGTTCACAGCTTCAACAAATTACCCACGTTGGAATTCGATAAACCGTTCGACGGACTACTGTAGTCTATAAACTGGTTTATGGTGAGTTAGTGCATTTGAGTGCATATATTACGTTTGGTTTAGTCGATCCTGGATCGCGCGAAGTTCCACTGAGGGGCTACCGATGCGTTACTCAGTTCAAACGCGAAAAAGTACGAACTGGGGGAGTCGCCATGTACGATAAAGAAAACTACGTGTTATTTTCGACTCCGCGCATCCTGATGAAATTTTAGAAAAATTCGTTAGAACTCAACAGCAGCGTAAGAGTAAGCGAAGAGTGCGGTGATATATGCGCTATCGAAAGCACTGTCAGTGGTCAGTGGACATTGACTGTGTAACGCTTTACATTTCACCGGGCATTAGCATTGACGATATTGAAGATTTATTTGAATTGAATTTGATGGCATACACACCTAAGGGAGCAGATATTTTCAAAGTTATTGAAAAAAGACAATACCATAAAACAATCATTTTTCCTGGCGATATAAACCGGGATTTGAAGAAACCTGATGAAAATAACTAATTGGTCCTCTAGTTTATGGAAGAAACGTTCGGATAACAGTTCAAAACAAATCTCGCGCTCTATCGACTACTCGTGGTGGATCGCGCATTGATACAGTCTTCGCTCGTTAAAATTAAAAGGATCGATTCGAAAAATTATATCAGTTATTTTAGTTATCATAAATCGACACTGTCCCCATTACTTTTAACGACCACGACAGAAAAATACAACGATTATCCGTAATTTTTGTATTTCTTCACTTTTTTTCATTTCTTCATTCATAATTTCCCAACCGAACAACAGCAGTTACAAAGTCGGGATTCAGCAAATCAGGCCAAAGCATGTTCAACTTTTCGAAATTTTAGCCGTAGGCTCTAAGTAAAGGCGCGAAGCGACGAGTTTTTTTGAATCCTTTCTCGTTTTAGAGATGTTTAAAACTGTTTGCATGATAGCCGTGTACCAAAACGGAAAATGAAACCGAACGATTTCAGTATACATTTTGAAAATTACGACAAAATCGGTATTCCAATTGTACGGCTAATAAAAAATTAAATAATTCGACCGGCTCATTTAGCTCGTAAAACACGCTATGTCTGCGCTTTCCGAGCATGTCGCATTACGACCCGGTTCGTCTGTAGCACATTTCGTTCCGAGATAAATAGTCTACAGAGCGGTATGGGGCCGGTCCAAATTCTAATCAGGTTTCGTGTAAGTTCGATACTTCTTTTCTTAGCGGTTTTGTCCACGGGTAATTTTCATCTTTTCCGTAACGCGTTTTGATTTGTTTTATTATTTGCCCGCTCTCGAAATAATAAGGCATAATAAGGCATAATAAGGGGTGCCGCTGCGATTTATGCGGGGGACCCTAGCGCGGTAGACTGTGGTGAAAACAGACGTAAAACGCTGAAACTGGTGGAGGTTAAATAGAGATCGTCTGGAGAAACTAGGGAAATATGTAAATTCCGGGCCGCGGTAAATTATAAAGGCGAATCGCTGAAGAATTCAAAAAATTCCGCCGCAGACGCGAATATCGAATAAACGGAATGGTTTCCTCGAAGGGAAAACGGAGATCCCCCCCCCCCCAAATGGGTATGAAAGTAAAAAAAGGAAAAAAAAACACAAAAGAACGAAAACAAGCAAAAAAGTCGTACGCATGTATATATACATATACATATATATATATATATATATACATATACATATGTAGGAGTAAAAATAAAATAATAATAAAATAATCAAGATAGCAGAAAAGAAAGGAACTTGATAAATTCGAGCAACGGGAAAGGCTGGAGCTGCTCCGGTCGGAGAGGTTTTAACAGACAGATAGTTGGATAAATAAAAACGATACGACGATGCGATGAGAGTTGCGAATGTGCGCCTGTTCCGTTTAGTAAATTGGCGGCGGCTTTTTAATAAACTCCGAACGTCTAAACCGGAACAGCACAAACACCCCAGCCTTTCCGCAACATGTTATTTCTTCGGCGTCACTTGGTTTTTTGCATGCTGCCTACTTTCCAGCAACTTCGCTTCGTCGTTCCAACGGCGAAAGCTCCAGCTCGAATATTTTCCAGCAAGAGCACGGCCATCGAAAAACAGCCAGCCGCTTTGTTTAGGCAGCTCGCTGCTTCGCCCGCGTCCGTACGCATTTATTAGCCGGTCCGTCCGTTATGCGCAGTTCGGGTTCACAACTGCATGCTAAAGATTATCGCACTCAGAAGAGCCGCACTCAATTACCGCTGAATAATAACAAAAACAGACCGTTAAACTCCAGGCCACTGACGGTAATCGAAAAAATTCGCTCCCCGCGTCGTCGCAACCGCGCAACTACCGGCCGGAGGCTCGATTAGCGGGCAACCATCGAGACCGAACGAAGCGGTACCATCGAAAGCGCATCTAAAACCATTTGTGAAAGACCACTCCTCGATGGAACATGTATCGCCCGTATCGATGGAAGGATTTTTGCAGTTTGAAAATGAATTTCAGCAGTTTATCGGCGTACGCTTAATTTACATAGACCCTTAGGTAGATCCTGATGTACTTCGCACATAATACGATAAGAGATCCGACAAATAACGACCGCATTATTATCCGGCTAATAGTGGTAAAAAATATACAAATTACCTGTCACGATCGAACGCACCGAAAATTTGATTAAATCACGCGAAAATCTTTATTTCTAAGTCAAACTTTATTGTAAGACATCGTGCGTGTTCAGAGAAACCCTATATGGAAAGTAGTATTTAAAATATACACTTTTCAACTTTTCCCCGTTTTTCAATATTATTATCGATCACTAATTTCTTTGCCGTTTTTCGGCAGATGTCAAGCGATCTTAATAAACAGTTCATACGATACATATATTAAATTCGCTACACCAATAAAACCGTGTAAGAAAACTTCGACACTTCGAGAGACGTTCGGGGTTCTTAAAATGGTACAACAGAGGGCAGAAAAAGACCAGGAAAAAGAAGAATATCGTAGCTAGTTGACATGCGGAAATGGTACGGATGCTTGACAGATACAGGAGACTGCAACAAGTCTGCAAAAGCTGAGATGATCGTCAAACTTTGAACGGTTAAGGCGCAGAGAGGTTATCTTTTATTCGGTTTTTATCAATACAAAAATATAACAATGCACAACGAACGATAAAAAAAAAAAATCTTATTTTTATTTTTGGTCCGACATCTAAACCATGTGGCTACTTTCAACAGAAAAATGAACCCTAAATTGAACCTAATTTTCGTATTTTAAGCACGCGAGATAAAAAAAAATAAAATAATAAATAAAGAAATAAAGAAAATAGAAATAAACAACTCTAAACAACTTCCATCGATAGATCACAATGGTCTAAACCACAATAATCGACTATGAATCTGAATAAGGCAAAGTCTGGTCCTCACAACGGAGCAAATACTGAATAATATTACAAGCAGGAGAAGCCGATGAGGAAATTAAGCTCCCCTGAAGAAGTATATCTCGGGGCGACTGTCAAATAATTTACAACAAAATAACAAGCGCCCTCCGAGTAACTGATTGTAACACTGCAAATCAGATCGGACGGTTGACAATTCCATACGAAGACGACGGATCAAAGTGACAAATACCCACTGATAATACCACATGGTCTTGACGAAACAGAGTTATTGGACTCTGTATTATAGTATCTATCTAGGTTTGAGTTATCCAATTTTATCGATAATTTTCCGAAACAAAATCAGTAGAAGGGATGAAAGGATATGTGAGACGCCCCTCCGGAAGCAGCTTCCTTAGCTAACAGATCGGCATTATCATTCTACTCTGCAGTGACTCGGATATTTCGAATTCATATTACATTGTATACAGTGATCTTACATAGCCACTGCGAGCTAGGTATCTTTTATCGACATTAAGTGAGATTGTTATGAACTACAAAGCTTCCATATACCATGTCTAAATGCGGAAGCTTATCGCTCTCTTTTACTCATTGGGAGGTACGTTTTAGCGGGTGAAATTTTGTAATTCACTAAATTCTTGTATTTACCGTCCGTTTTTTTTTTTAAATACTGAGTGGAGATTTGTTGATTTTAGAAAGCCTTTAATGTCAAATAGTTTTATATATTACATAGTCCAACGTTTGTACATTTTCATCGCTTTAACATTTCACTATGATATGAATCGTTTACAGCTCGGGGTTGATACGAGAGCTTACTTAAAGAACGGAAAAACCAACATATCATTAACTTGCGATTTAATTATCCAAGTAAAATAATCATTATTATTATTACAATTCTGTTACAATTTTTACTAACGGTTCTAAAATAATCGAAGAACGTAGTAGCGCAGTGGGTGCAGCTTTTTTTTGTCATACGAATAACTCTCGCAGGAGTTTAAGTAACCGCCCCAGAGGCGACGGTCTCCATACTAATGAATAGATAGCGACAAAAAACGATTATTTGTAACAAAGATCCAACATTTGTTTTTCTATTGGATTAATTTTGTTTTATCAAAAAAAATTATAATTCATTTTTCCACTGTAAAAATAATTTAAATTTCGTGAGAATTTTCGTCTCCAATAAGTTATATAAATTTTTTATTAAATTTCCGCATTCCATAAAATAAAAATACTGACGCGAACTTCAAAAATTCGTCGCAAATAATTTGCTAATAAATTGTGTTTTAAATATTAGGCATTTTGTAGTCTATTTTGTCGTCGAAATTCGTTGCATTCTATTTCTTTTGCTAGTACACGTTATAGATATATTCACCTAAACATAGTAAATATTGCAGTAGGTCCTGTTTTAAATACACGACGTTAATTGTTTTCTTTTTTGTATACGAGGTTTTAAATTTTTCGGCGATGAAAAGATGCAAGGTTAAACCAATGGGGAAAGCTGATTGGCCTATTTGAAATGCAATATTCGAAGAAACACTGTTCTTTAGATACTTTTGTAAAAGCAATCACCGAGAGGATATAACAAAAGGCTAATAAAAAAATAAAAATGGAAAAATTCGCAAAACGAAACCAGTAATTTCCGGGAATATAATTCCGGTTCATCACCGGTGTCACGAAAGAATTACTTGAGACTTAGAATTTTAATTTCTTTTTAGAACAGACATTATACTTTAGTGTCTGACTAAAATTGCGATTTTTAAACCGAAAAAATTACCCAATTCGAAATTTTATGATTAGACATTAACTCCATTCCTTAATGTATACATGTAACTTTTCACATTCGCTATTTAGAAAATTAAATAATTTTTCATTAACTGCAAATGTAAAAACAATCTCGAAAAAGAGATTAATTTCAATCGGCTAGTGTGTAAATAATTCGATTACTTAATTGAAGAATGAAAGTGAAATTAAAAAAGAAAAATTTCTATTCTTCATTTCGAAAAAAAAAAAAATTATCCGCGGCACCCTTAATTGTGAAAAATACATAATTGCGCGGTAAAAAACGAAATTAACAACTTTAAAATTAAATAAACGTTACAAATAAAAGTTGGTCAAAATTTTAAAGCGGATTGAGGAGCTCTCAATGACGTTATACGTGTAAAGCGGATATCTGGCATTTCGCACACGTTGATTTTCCGATAATTTAAAATTTACTAGCGAATCTACCGCGTAGAATTATTATCTGCACGAAAGGAAGCTAGCTACAGGCAAAACAATATCGTTACGCCTATGCATATATCGCGCTTCCGTCCACTACAGTTAAGAAATTCGGTTGTTTTTTTTTTTTTTTGCTTTTTTTTGACGATTTTTCATTGCTTACGATATATTTCCTTTCATCATTGCCTCTACTTCATCGATACAATTTTACTCCCGGATAAAATCTAATCGTTACTTGAAATTTCCACCTCGAACTAACTGACCAAAAAAATTACTGTAGTAGTTCGGCTGTAATTGGTTCTAATCGCTGGAAAAAAAAAATTCCATCGCCTAAATTTAAATTCTTATAAAACGCATATAACGTCGGTTAATCTCTCTCCAGCCGCCCCTAATCATGTTCCCTTTGAATTCATTCTTCCTCCAGGTGAATGTTCTATTCTCCATATTCATAAAACTCGACGCGTTTCCTATTTTCCTTTTTCGATTTCCGTCCTGTTATCGATTTTTTTCCTTACTACAACACCCGATCGAAACTGACCGCTTTCCCCTCTTGTCTTTTTCCGACTAATAGGTCGGATAAAAAAAATCAAAACAAGTATAGCGCTCTTCTTGTACATTTTTCTATTTTGGACGTCGTGAACAGTATTATACAAAACAGCGAAAACGTAAATTCATGGCCAACGGCGAATTATTAGTACGTTGCCAAAGATATGTATTCTTTCTCATTAAACGAATAATTTTCACTTTAATAAAATAATTAATATATATAAAATTAAACATCGACTCGTTTCGAAGTTAATAGCTTCATGATTATATAGTCAGTAATATATAAATGGAGCTATTAGCTGTTAATGTTTTATATATGTATTAAATTATTTTATATAAGCGTATGCCTTTTGATTCATTTAATAAGTAAAAGAAATAATGTGCTCGTTAAAATTTTAATATTTCAATTATTTCGATTAATAAAGACTAAAATAAAAAAAAGAAAAAAAAAAGCGATGTATGTACATATAAATTTGAAAAGAGAGAAAAAAAATCGTTTACCTTTTTCCCATCTAAATCGTGATTTCCGTGAGCTAAAACCTTTTCAACGCTTGATGGTTCGGCAAATGTAACGAAGCCGAAACCCCTGCAAAAAAAATAAATAAGTATTAGCTTCGACGGTTGGTTACTTTTAAAAAGAAATAAATCGTCCGGTGTCTTGTGCAGAAGCAAAAATTGAAATCTCACCACCACCTGTCGTTCACATCGTATCTCTCGAGAGAACACACGAGTAATTATGTCCAACGAATTTGGCGGTTACTGAAGGAGGTCGGGGAAATGCTCAGATATAATCGGATAGGGACACGAGATGAGACGAAATGAAAATGACGGAATGTAGGATGGTCAGTGCTAGATGGAAGAGAAAAAACGAAAAGTTTCATTAGTGTCGTCAAAAGATTAAACAAACAAAATGGTAGTTAGGAAAAAATTAAAGTATTACGATTTTCGGAAGAAAGTTGAAAAATTACTAAAGGCAAATATGGGAAAACCTTTTTTCTCTCTTTTTTTTCTCTTTTTTTCCAGTTTTTTTTTTTTTTTTTTTTTTTGCTATTTCGATTCGACTATTTCTTGTTTTTCAGGTGTTTTGTTGTTTTCGAATAGCTTCTAAAATATTGAAAAATTCAATATCATCATCCGGTAAAGTTTTTGATGAGAAACAAGAAATCTTAACCCCATTTATAGCGTGCGTAAAATTTTTTAACTACGCTATACCGAGGGGGCTTTCGGACAATTTCGAATCATAAATTATATAAAGCGTTCAATTAAAAATTAAAAATTTGTATTTAACCATAAAATTTTGACAAAATACACTAAAAGTTCCACATTACTTTGAGATTATTTGTTAAAACACTTGTTTAACACCTATATAGAATTTTATAAAATTTTCTACATAAAGTATACGAAAAAAATCGACCCTTTCGTGCGCTATCATTGAAAAAATTTTTAAAAATATGCCGTCGGTTTCGGTCTAGCCGCTATAGTTAATTTTCGATTTCTTTAATAGGTTCAACAATAAAACAAAGTAACTCTACTTATCATCGGCACATTCTAAGAGCACAGTAATGTATGAAACATTTCGTAAACATTTCGTAAACATTTAATACGCGCTTCTGATGTAAGTAGGCGCGGCGGTGCAGGTAATCATTTCCGGCTTACAAAGCAACCGTACACTATAACCAGAGCCGGTAAAAAATTAAATTTCCCCGACTGCTTACAAACCAGTGTATACGCAGTTCGACTAAACCCGGGCCTAACATGAACGTTTTCACTGGTTAAAATCGCAAATGAAACATTTTCTATTCTATAAGGACATTTTGTCCACCGCATTAGAACATTTTACACTTAAAAAGTTTTAATACATTTTCATTTGATAAAAATACAAACGAAATAAAAGTTACTCTTTTTGTACACAATACATAATATCATAATACAATGTGATACGTGTATATCGCAGAAAGTTTCATTGCATTTTTTCCTTCTAGTAGAATTGTCGGTACTTCGAACGACGACCGGAAAATGTTTCCACTTTTAGCTTAATTTTGCAACAAAAAAAACAAAAAAAACCTAACGTATCAAGTCGAAATTATTTTAATTTTAATATATATTTAAAAGGGTGTAATTCGCACAACGTTATGCCGAATATAAATCATAAAATAATTGTAAAAAAAAATGTATTTTCGTATAATTATTTTATGATTTATGTTCGGCATAACGTTGTGTGAATTGTATTCGCTTCAATAATCTATTGCACTCTTAATCCGATTACATATTATTATGAACAGAAATATACAAACGGTATTATATGTAGACAGAGCGCGCCTATGCGCGAGCCAAACATTAAATCAAGCCGCATCGTTAATAATTCTCCACTTGGCCCTCCGAATAGAGGCATTTATACTTTTTTCGTTATTTCTTCGGCCGAGCAAGAGGAGAGCGCGAAACTCGACGAAATTCCTATTAGGGCTAAGAAAAATTGGCCGGAGGAGAAGGGGCCCAGCCGAGGGCAGAATTCTCGTGGAACGGAATTATTGCGGAGTAATTCGAGGCGCGCACGAGCAAATGTTGAACATGATTAATGAGTGGAAAATATATCATCGAGGCGGTGGCAGTGGCGGTACGGGCGGGGGCAGGGACGGGAGTCGGGTTCGCTCCAAATGAAGCAAATGACATTTGCACAAAAGTTACACGTATAGGTCAGACGATATACTCGGCCGAGCGAGCATTTTGCTGCTGCAGTCTTAGCCGGCAGTTGCGCGTGTTGACAAATTTTCGGTGAACGTGCACAGCCGTTCCTTCCGCCTAACAATCATGGTGTGCATCGGTGCACGGCCGCTTCCATTATTATAAGCGTTCTGTTGCCGGCCATTACCACAGTTTGCGCCAGGTAAAAGAGTAGGTAGACGCCGCTGGTCGAAAGGGCATCGCTGGTCGAAAGCGGCACCGAGACAGCGGAAGCGGGGCCATGCGTCGAGCGTAATTTTGGTCTTGAACCGTTCTCGCCTGAAATCTACTGCCAAGTAGCCCCCAGGGCGCGTACACTATTTGATGTTGCACGTCCTGTGCTTCTTTCTTTCCGCCTTCTTTCGCCGCTCCGTGTTTGGCATTCCGCGGCGACCGCTGCAGCGTTTTTTAAATGTGCTGCTGCTGTAATCCGTAGCTGGATGAATCGAGTAATATTCCGTTTCGCTCGAACCGTTTCCTTTGCTCGACCTCGACCTCCACTTGCTATCACTGTTACCATTGCCACTGATATCAGAACGCTTTGCCGCTAACTTTTCTCCTACACTTTGTCATCTATCTCGAATTGCGCCGAAATATTTATTACACGGCCGTCGCACCGTAGACGTTATCATCTCGGCCGCGACGCTCTCTCTACACGTCTACTGCACTGTCGTGCCGGCGAAAACTCAAAATGGCAATTTATTTTTTATCCGCAGCCGACTCCCGAAGAACAGCCAAACCGCCGAAGCCGCTCTTCAATCAACTGCCTGTCTTCTGTCCTGCTCCTCTCATATTTCACGCCTCCCATGCTCCTCGGCAACAATGCTACGCCGCTCAGATAAATTCGCCGTCCTCTTCGCGCTGGCCAGCTACAAAATAATACCCTATTCACGCGCCCAATTCAACGCACGTTTCCGCTGCTAGTGTTGTTACTCTGTTTTTTCTGTTCTTTTGCTTTTTTACGCCCGTGTCACGGCTAATTTCAGGATCTCCAAGACCGTTTTCGGCTGCTCTGCAAGTGTTCGGCGTAAACAATCAAAAAATAGCACATATCGGATTACCCGTTTTAACCAATATTCTAACATGGCAATATGTGGCGAACTTTTGTTTTTTCTTCTTCTTCTTCTTCTTCTTTTAAGTCACTCGTCATTTCTTCAACGACAAATTCCGTCCTCTGTTACTTCATTTGAAGAGGAATTGGACAACTCACAGAGTTATGTCCGAAATAGCGTGATGGCGGTTCCACAGAACAGAGCGGAAAGCTTCACGCGGTATAGTCTATTAAGCGGGTCATCGATTTCTTGCACGATAGTCCCTTAACTTCTGCAGCGTTCTTTTCACTGCCGGTCCAGGAGAGACGCTTAGTTTATAGAGAATAATGGTAATTTTCTAACGGTATCATGTTTAGCGCGGAGGTGTTGGAGTTCATTTTCAACGTGCACGGAACAGACAGTTGCAGAGCAGCTTCGCCGCCAACCTATGTATGTACGTACTCTCATAACGTTTCCCGCTGTTGTAATACTTTACTTTTTTTTTTCCAGTTAACGGCGAATAAAAATTGGCAAAGAAAGAAGAAAAGGAAGTTTAAATGACGACAATGGATCACTGGCGAAGAAGCTACAGTAAGGGGGGGGGGCGCTAGATAAACTCTTAGCGTGAATAAACGAATATTGAGAGAGGATGTCAGTAGTGTAAACGTGGTTGCGTGGCGAAGAAGAAAGAGACCCAACTGTCCCCGCGCACTGTGTCGGGTGTGGCCTTAGAGCTTCAGACGTTAGACACGACTCGACGTCGGACTCAGCTGTTACGGTCGGGAGAGACAGATGACGCGCAGCGTGCCCGACTGCAAGTGGCAGGTGAACAATCTCAGTTTGCCCTGCGTGCTTAGCGCAGATTTCAGATGGTTTCAATTGGACCGGCGACGTCGGTTCATTAAGAATTCAAGTTGTCTGTCAATTAACGTCAACCGAACCGAAGCCGGATTCGCGATCAGGAAAATCCGCTAAGGCGGCCAGTTCGCAGAGGAGTACCGTCGTCGCAGCATCATGTCTTGCCCGCGCATTCCAGCGAAACCGAAAGTAAACCAAAAAGTAACCGCACTCGCGGCACAGGTATCGCAGTATACAGCACGACGACGCCGACGAACTGACATCTTCTACTTAATCGGTTGCGGCGGCATGTTGCGCCCCGTGTGCGGAGAGACAACGCCTAATGCTCTCCGCCTTCGTTTGTTAGCCGAATGTCGCGCCTAGTCGACAGCGAAAAATCGGATTACATTAAGTCGCCGTACGATACGACGTCCCGCAACACGTACCGAAATTAATATAAACGCCAGAACGTCTACGCGTTCGACCAGCCGGTTCCTCCGTCAACAACGCGCCAATGCAAAAAAAAACGGAACACGATGGTAAGCTGATTGTTTACGTAGCGCGCTCTCCGAAGGCTGCACACAACGGCACTATTATAATTTCATTAATAGGGATAACATTAACAGCTCGAGAAACATTGTCGCATCGATGTGTTGTACGCGGTCGAGAGATGTTGCGCGGTATGTAAACATCGTGCCGAGAATCAGATCATGGAATACCTCGTTGTGCCTAAGATCGAAGAAAATCGTTCGATCATCGTGTACCGCTTCGACGGTAACTACTTTACAGTCGACGATAATTAGGCACCTCCGCCGTTAGCTAGGTCATCGCGAACGCTTGCTACTACATCCGAGTTTGATTTCGTCGAAACGGCGCAAGCACGTGTATGAAAAACGAAACCGCCTTCGGACACAGCGTGCAAAGCATTCTTTAGTTGTCGGATTAATCGCTCCGATTAATTTCATAAATTACACCCGATCGCATTTCGAATGCGATCGGGTGTGACTCTGCTAGAAAGATATACTGTTCCGCGTTCCAAGTAATCGAAAGAGATTTTCGAATAAAAAACTGTATGGATATAGAGGATCCCCTAAGAGTATTATATTTTAAAGGCACGCAGCAATTTCATCTGTTCGTGCTTCGGTCTCTACTGAGCCCTTACCGTGATACCCTTTATCACTGTATCCTTACAAAACTTCTCTTTGTCGCCAGCAGAATTCCGCAAACTGACAGGAAATATCTTGCCCGAAAGGGCGTTAGAGGGTGTATGATTACTAGGTAGGAAGCTTAAATTCGAGCTTACTGTAAATAACGATTATACGCGCTAAAATCTAAAACCATTTAGAACACTCCTTTCAACGACTTTTTATTAACACCTAGTAGTAGCAGCAGTAGAGATATAAGACAATATTTACAGCGATTAAACCGTGTATCGAAATTTTTGTAAAAAGAAAAACCCGTAAAACACTTTTTTTTTCCAGTTTTTTTTTTTTTTTTCTTATTTAGAGGAAAAATCGGTAAATTTCACTTAGCACGATGTATTAATTTGACGATGAATTTGTCCAAAAAACCTATTGCCAATCTGCTTGGGAAAATATTTATCAATGTTCCTTCGAATCAACTAGAGGAGCAGATTTCGATCTTCATATTTTGACTTTAATCTTAACTTTTTAGATTTACTTGTTCTAACAAAAAAGAAAACAAAAAACAACGGTGGTGGTGTGACTTCTTAATTTATTTATTTTTTTTTATATATACAAATTACAACTGGCCAGAAGGCCATCCTGCAATTGGACTGTAACGCGAAAATAACTTGTTAGGGGTTAGCATCTAGCGATGGACCCCACTGAAATTTTAGTAACATAAAACTAGGCCAGATCAAACGGTCGACTACGTTTTAATCTTCGAACATCAAGACTATTATCAAGAAGATTGATCGCCAAAACGTTTGTGTGAGACTCCAAGCGGCCTATGTATCGCTTAGCAGCTCGCTTGATCTCGTCTTTCACATATGGGATATTTAAGTCTTGATGTAGAGTGTGGTTAGATACGTACCAGGGCGGTGAGACTATCAGCCTTATAGCCTTGTTCTGGAACCGTTGTATCTTGTTTATGTGTGTATCCTTTGCACAACCCCACAACATTAAACCGTATGTCCAAACGGGCTTTATAATTATTTTGTACACTAAGAATTTATTTTCCAATGATAAACTAGAGTACCTGCCAAGAAGCCAATTTAATTCTTGCAATCTTATATCTAGATGTTTTCTTTTTTGTGTAATATGCTTTTGCCATGTTAATTTGCGGTCCAAATGAATGCCTAAGTATTTTACATCTTTATCCTGGTTGATAACCACCCCATTTATTTCTAACGGCTGATACGTAAAATTTCGCAACGTGAAATCTACTTGCGTACATTTACTTTCGTTTACTCTAATACGCCAACGACTCAGCCAGTTTTCCACTTCCGATAAAGTTTTTTTCAATTTATTCGAAGTTTCACTATTGTCATTACCGGTAGCTAATAGTGCTGTATCGTCTGCAAACGTAGCTGTTATCACGCTATTATCAACTGGAAAATCGGCAGAGTAGATTAAGTAAAGCACCGGGCCCAAGACACTTCCTTGTGGCACGCCAGCAGATACAGGATAGATTTCAGAATATTGATTTAGAATTTTAACCTGGCATGTGCGATCTTCAAGGTAGGATTTTAAAAGAAGGTACAAAGGATGCGGCACTATTTTTTTAAGTTTATAAAGCAGACCATGATGCCATACCTTATCAAAGGCTTGTTTGACATCTAGGAACACACCCGTGCATATTTGCTTAGTTTCAAGACTTTCTTGAATAGTATGCACAATTCGGTGTACCTGTTCAATGGTCGAATGTCTTTTTCTGAATCCAAATTGATGTTCAGGAACAATATGTTCCGCATTTAAAATAGGATTCAACCGCTTTAAAATTATTTTTTCAATGAGTTTTGAAAGGATCGGGAGCAAGGAAATAGGTCTATAGGATGAAACCTCATCCGGTGCCTTACCGGGCTTTGGTACAACTACTATTTGCGCCAATTTCCAGGATAATGGAAAATACTGCAGACGAAGAACAGCGTTAAAAATATTTGTGAGCAATAATATACCTTTTTTTGGTAGCTCAGATAACAATTTATTGGTAATTAAATCAAAACCCGGACTTTTTTTATTATTAAGTTTAGTAATTGCGTATTTGATTTCGCTGGGAGACGTTGGCTCAATAGGAGGGCTTAACTGTAAAGGTACACTTAAAAAATCATGTATATCGGTTTCGTCGTTTAATTGTAAATTTGGCTTAAAAACATCAGAAAA
This sequence comes from Icerya purchasi, assembly GCA_039619475.1. Classification (NCBI taxonomy): domain Eukaryota; kingdom Metazoa; phylum Arthropoda; class Insecta; order Hemiptera; family Monophlebidae; genus Icerya; species Icerya purchasi. The sequence continues at coordinate 347,574,928 of CM077116.1, read as the reverse complement.
ATATTTGGCAAATTCCTCGACTTTCTCTTCATCAGTTCTAGCCCATGTACCATCGGGTTTGCGAATTGGGGGAAGGGGTTGAATGGGTTTATTTCGGCTTTTGATCACTTTCCAGAGGCTGTAATTTGTCGCCTCCGTGGGTGAAAGTTCCTGCAGGCAGCGTTGGAAAGATTCATTTTTGGTATTTCTAAGTAAAATTTTTAGCTCTTTCGATTTTTTATTTAACAGAGTTTTATAATAGGGATTTTGAGACGATTGCCATTTCCTACGGATGATTCTTTTTTCTTTTACCAGGTCTAGTATATGGCGCGGTATATTATGTGTTTCTTTTATTTTGTTTATATTTGGCGTACATTTCCATGCAATACTCTGTACAGCTTCTGTAAAGTACTGAACCGCTGCATCTACATCTGATTCCGTTTTTAATGATAAATTTAATTTTAGTGTAGAATTTACAGATGCTCGAAAATCTACCCAATTTGTATATTTATTATGTAAGTTTGGAGATTTATCTTGGTTTATTAATCCTGTACTTACAGTTAATATTACAGCTTAATTTATTACGGCAATTCCATTTAAACATTTTTCTGTTTTCGAGCGCGGAAAAAATCAGAATGTTTGAACCGGGCATAAGAAACCGTAGCCGGCTCTAATCTTGACACATCAGTCGTCAGCTACGTTGCGCAACCGTTCTGCGCATTTTTTGTCCGTGGATTCGGAAATACCGATGACATAATAGTATATTTCGGAGAAAATGCGGGAAATGCGCAGAAAAATCGCTGGCCCGTAATTAAATTGCCGGTAATTTGTCGGCGCGCGGGCGCCCGCGCGTGTCTATTTCTGCTCCGAATAATAGCGGCCGAACAATAGTAATCATTAAAGCCGGAGCTTAAGAAAACTTTAAAGAGCCTCCTCGAATGATGGAGAGAGGCGCTCCCGAGTTCAGTAATAACCGAGATGAGCGAGAGGGCGTCGGTGACGGAGCGCGGCAGGCAATGAAAGAGCTTCCGAAAGAAAGACAAACGAGTATAATAGAAAGGTTCGTGTCGATAAGAAAAGTCAGCTGGTTGGTTGGCTGGCTGGCTGGTCGGCGGGAAAAAACTAACGATAATAAAAAAGGAATAGTAGTTAAAAGTTTATATTTAAAGAAGTTGCAGCATGACGGAGCGAGCTTTTAAGGCGACTTCTAGCGCCGAGACTGCAAAGTAATGAAAGCTGGCCACAAAGTAGTGCGCGGGAACCGGCGGCAATCATCGGGCCGCTCTACGGAATGGAAGCCGAGTTAATTGTTGCAAGCAAAGCGAAGCGTCGCGGCCGACACTGGCCCCCTCCGCTTCCATAAATAAATAAGTACTTTTTATTCGTGCCTTTTCTTCATTATATTCCGAGCTTAGCTTCCGTTCCTTTGTCTTTTGAAGTCGGCCGAAGCAAGCGGCGCCCATCTTCTCCTCGGATCATCTTTGAAAAAACCCTTTTCGAAACGCCTTCTCAGCAACAACAGACATTCCGAAACCAGAATACGGTCCGCGAATTATTATTGCCCGATAATTGCAAGTTCACCTAGTTGAAAAGCTCGAGAAGATTTGTTCCGGCGAATCCATTTTTAAAACGTAAAGAATTAATATTTGCGCCCGTTTTCTCTTATTTCATTTCGAATATCAAAATAAGCGCGATTGAAATATGCAACCAAAACGAAAATACAAATTTAAGAAAATATATCAAAAATTAATCCGAATCGAGCAATCTTACACGTGTATCCCGTGCACCGCGGCTGATTCCTTATATTCTTCTATCCTAGACCTGCTGTATATTTCTTTTCTTCCATCTTTGCTGGGCTATATAGTATTCCATAAATACTCATCATCCAATTAATCCCATAGCTCGATCCATCCGAATGATTTTCTTTAAACATCTAATCATCACGGTTCGTTCGTTCGTATGAAGCTAGAAAATAAACCTAAATATCTATCGAGAGTCCAGATATCCACTGGAGCGCGCTATTCGTGATGTTATGCACATCATGTCTATTAATTATATTATTATTTGAAGAAAAGATCTTACAATTATATATATGATCTAAAGTTTGAAGCTCTCCACATTCGCACATGGGGCTTGCAACCATTTTCCATTTATTCAGTGTGTAGGCGCATCTACCTTGTCCCGTACGAAATCTATTTATTCTACACCATTCCCGTCGTGATAGGTCCATTCCCGGAGGTTCTATGCAAGGATCTTGAACTAAATCTGCGTTAGTGGCTTTACTAGTTGTCCATTCATTTTTCCGTCTTTCCTTCCAGCTTCTTGATGTGTTCTCCATATGTACTGCCGTTCTCCAGGGAGGCCGTCTAGACTTCAATTCTCTTATCGGTTTGTAATCTTTATCTGCATGCATTAAGCAGTTCTCTGTATGTGTAAAATTTTCCCAAAGTTTTCGGAAAGCCTTTTCTCGTCTTATGTGTGAAGGGGCAATGTGAGCGAGAACAGGGAGCCAGTCTTTGTTCGTTGACCTTAATGTCCCACTAATTACTCGCATTGCGGCTCTCAACTGGACATCTATTTTCTCAGTGTGTGCGCTATTCAGCCAAACAGGTGCGCAATATTCCGCTGCTGAGTAGGCAAGCGCTGGAGTTGTTGTTCTCAGCACCTTTGCAACTGCTCCCCATCCCGTGCCGGCAAGTTTCCTTACCAAGTTCACTCTTGTCTTTACTTTCTGTGCCAGCTTCTCAATATGCGGCCTGTATGTAAACGTTCTATCCAGCATAACCCCAAGATATTTTGGGTTAGCGTTGAAATTAATTTTATCATTCCGCAGTGTAATGTTAAGTTCTGACTTTGCCATCTGCGTCGTAAGGTGAAATAACGATGTCTCTGTTTTGTGCAGGTTTAAAAATAGTTTCCACGATTGAAAGTATCTGTTCAGAGTTTCTAAGTCTTTCGTTAATACTTCGTTACATTTATTCACGGATTCGCTTTGATATGCGAGCGCAATATCATCCGCATATTGGAACTTTCTGGATTCAGTTGTAGGCATACCACTGATGTATAAGTTGAACAATAGAGGAGCTAAGATGGATCTCTGCAGGAGGCCATTATTGGTTCTTCTAGGTCGACTGCTTTTATCACCTATAATTACTTTAAAGACACGATTTGTTATCATTTCGTTCAACAGACGCATGAGCTTGTTACATGGAATCACTTTCGCTGTTTTTAAGAGTAATCCTTCTCTCCATACAGTATCATAAGCGGATGTCAGATCGATAAAAAGGGCACCTGTCTTCAGTTTTTTGTCATATCCTGTTTCAATGTAATTGGTTAGCGCCATGACTTGATGCGCATAGCTCTGATTCTTTCTAAACCCAGCCTGCTCCATAGGCAGGGCGTTTTCAACGACCATGACTATTCTATTGTATATTACACGTTCCAGCAATTTATATGGCACACATAATAGCGAGATTGGCCTATAGTGCGATACATCATTTCCATCTTTTCCCGGTTTAATTACTGCCACAACTTTTGAATCATCACGGTATTCTAGGCAGTTGACTCCCTCGAACGATCCTCCTCTATTAACGGCCGCTTTAATAATAAATTTGCAGCCGCATTGTTCCCTATTATAACATGTTTAAAACACAGCGTCTGATGTTTACACTCCCCTTTCTTTTCTGATCGTCTTTACGTTTATCGTAAATTTCATTTGTCTTTGTTGGTTCCTGTGTTTCAGTTCTAACCTGTGTCACTTTCTCCATAACTTTTTCGATTCTCCATCTTTTCATCTACTTTTTCTTCGATCCTAAGGGGCTTAAAGAGTCGATCGCATTTTTCTCGAGTGCTTCGTTCAGTGATTCGGTTAAACTCTAAACACATTGGCACCGATAAATATATTTCACAAGTTACTTCAGATCCCACTTCTGAAGATGTAGTTGTACTGTGCGCTGTGAGTTATAAACGTTTTCAAAAAATTTTAACATAAATTAACAAAAATGGTACATCGTGCTTACATAATTATTATTAATCAACCCGAGTATCTTACTAAGCAGATTATTATTACGTAAAAGTATTAAATGGAAGTTACAAAGGAAAATGAAATGACAGATAACGTCGCGTGATATGAGGCAAAAATTATAATTTTCAAAGAATATTGAAAAAATTCAAAACCGAAAAGTTTAGAAAATGCCGAAATTAATCGGGATTCAAAAAAAAAAAAAAAAAAGAAAAAAGAAAAGAAAGAAAACGTGGTTATTTCGAAAACAACAATGATACGTTCAACTGAAACCGACCTATCTGTGGGAATTATAAAACACCACATCACCTGGGTCATCTTCCCACAGCGAAGTTCGAAGGCTCCATACTCGCACGTATATATTCTAGTAGTTAACTCAGCTTATCCCGTTTTGGATTCAAGTCGCCGCTAATTGTGTATATGTGCAGTCTGAAATTAAATATCGGTTGTACCAGAAAATTATCCTCAGAGGAAAAGCGGAGGATCGATCGTCACAAAAGGAGAAAGCACCTAGAGTAGTTCATGCTAATATCCTCTCCAGATCGAACAGGCCTAGTGCATTACGATATTTTTTTTTTTTTTGTTTAATTTTATATTGTGTTCTAAAAATGACTAACATAAATTTCGAGAAACGGTGTGCTATCGGGTTTTACTTCAGACTTGGGCACAGTGCAACGGAAACTCTTGCTAAACTTCAGCAGGCTTACGGAGACGGTGTGTTGTCAAGAGCCCAGGTTTTTCAGTGGTTTAAGGCATTTTCAGAAGGAAGAGAGTCGATTGAAAGCGGAAGGCCTTCATCTTCAAGAACCGATGAAAATGTCGACAGAATCCGGGATCTTGTGCGTTCAGATCATCGGTCGACAGTCAGAATGATCGACGAAGTGTTGAATTTGACTCACGCCACCGTTCATCAGATTTTGACCAATGAATTGGGGATGAGAAAAATCTGCGCAAAAATGGTTCCAAAAAACGAGTTATTTTTTGGTCGGTAAAAACATTCCTGTGGCTCCTCAGCCTCCTTATTCGCCTGACTGGAGTTCTTGTGACTTTTTTCTCTTCTCGAGATTGAAAAATCACATCAAGGGAATTCATTTTGGGACACTCGAAAACATTCAAACGGCTGTAACCGACCAGCTGAAGGCTGTTTCAGTATCGGAGTTCTAGCAACTCTACGAGGAGTGGAAGAACTGTCTCCAGCGTTGTGTGGCTTCAGAAGGAAGTTATTTCGAAGGTAACGATATAAAATTGTAATTCTATTTGAATAAAAAAATTGTAAAAAATCAGCCTCATTACTTAATTTACAGACCTCGTATTTTCCGCATTTTTATTACCCTTTCCGATCACAAGTAGCATCTGTTCCCCAATAACGTAGAAAACAGCAGAAATATTTCGAAAAATAAATATAATCGCATGCCTTCGTACATACCGATTTTCTTTTTTTCATATATACGTAGACACTCGCACACACATATAAATATAAACACGGATAAAATGAAACCCATTAGAAACGTTCACGCACAAACGGTAACGGAATTTATATGGTCAGGATGCGGACGTTCAGGAAGTTCGCGAGAGCAGCGACGTCAGTGATCGGGAACGTTCGAGTGGCGTGAAGGTAAGAGGAAATCTGTATCATTTAGCATGGCCGACCTGAACAGCTAATCTACCATATAATATAGGCTATTTATTCTGAGGCATCGAAAAGATCAGGAAATAGGTCGCTCTGACTTTTTATTCTTCTAAATGAGGAAACGCTGGCCAGTTGCCGCTTTGAGACATAAAACAAGAATGATGGCCAACAGAAAAAGTAAAATAATTTGCAGCGCTATCGGCTTCTGCGATAGGACACAATTGCCATACTGGAACCGGCCGATAGCGGCAAAGATTAAGGAATCAAAAAGGAATTGATAATAAATCGTTCGGCTACTGCAGCTGCCTGGCCGCGGAAAACGGCCTGTGTGCAGCACAACAACGAACAGAATGAAACCGGCTGCATGCAGTACCGGCGAGAGGTTCACCTCGTTGCTTGCAGATTCCGCAACGAATGTTGCCAAGCAAAAGGTAATAATTTAGCTTAACTGCGAAAAATGCCAACTGCTCTTTTCCTTCTAAGCCGCTCAGTGCTAAGACGACCCCTATCTGCGGGTCGGCATTCTTCAGCTGCGAGTATAAAGGAATCGCGCGCTCTGCCAGTCTTAGAGACTTCCTCCGGAAAAATCATCCTGGCCAGCCTTGCAGATTTCTCAGCTCCTCTCTCCCATTCGCTGCCTTCGTGCTCGGCAAAAGCTGCCACACTATCTTTCCCAAACCGACACCTACCCAACTCTTAAATTACCTTTAACGACGACGCCGCCGCCGCCGCTGCCGCTGCCGCTGCCGAATACTACTACCGCAGTGCCGCACCACCGTTTTAGCATAAAATGAAACTTTCTCGAACGCGATCTCGCTTCCGTACGTGTGATAAAATTCTGGTCCGAGTTGCGCCGCATTTAAATTTTTTCCCACCTTTCGCCACACTAGCTAGTCGTTCCGAGTATTTTTTCGGAAACGGCGGGTGCTGGGGGCGGACGGTGTGGCGATGCAAGAAGCCGGGAAACCGAAAAGGTAATTTGAAATTCGCAAAGTTACGATGTAAGAAAAGAAGCAAAAGTGAAAACTAACGAATAACACGGTTTTACCGAAGAAGGAGAAAATAAAATGGGCCATAATAAAAATAACGCCCAGTATACTCAATTTTGAAACTTTTCCGGCTCATTTTCATACGCAAGTTCAACCGGCTGAATTTATTATTACATTTCGGAACTAACGCGCGCCAGCAATCGCGAAATTCCGAACATTTTAAATCCTCCTTAAGAGCAGTTGGCTCCTTTCAGCCACTGAAATGTCGCATTCGAGAACCACTGTGCACCGTTTAAACGATGCAGCTTCTTCAGTTGTGCTCCGTTATGCTTGTAAATTTTCCGCCCCATTTGACCACCGGCATTGCGTTCCAGCGACAAAGTTTCTCTTATAAAAATTGTTAAATAATTTATATATTTTCACTTGAGAAAAGACAAAAACATCAAAGTTAGCAAAGGATACCCCGAGTTTCGCCAAAGGAGGTTCCTTCGGTAATTAAGCTCTCACTGTGTCCAATGTTTAGTTTATCAATTTCGATGGTCGAATGGAAATGTCATCATCGGTATTTTTAATTTACCACTAATTTCCTCTCTGTTTCCTTATTCAGCTGCTACTTTGGTCTCCGCTGAGTTCAACTATTTCATTTCGCCAATCGTCGGTTTTAATAAAACTTTTGCAGTCTCCGATTGTACTACCCGACCATTAGCGCTATCTGCCAACCAGCGATTTTAGAGCGGTATTCGAAGTTACGCGAGACCGGAAGAGGATTCCCATTTTCTTTGTCGCTAAGCATAAACTCCATTTATCCTAATAATTGTTAGATAGTCTCGGAAAAGACTGATGATTGGAGCAGAGTGAAACCGAGATGATACACACTGACACGCTCTGTTAAAAGTATCCTCCGGCCAATCATCCGTTGAATAGTTAATTATTTATCTAAGACTATCGTCATAAAATATCGCAATATTCACTATTAAATTTACAACTTTCCTAATTCAGTATCTTCGCTCGACTTAATGTAGCATTCCGGTAACTGTGAAATATACTTGCGGTACTACGTTCACTCGACCCGGATTTTTATTTTTTACCATTTCACGAAATTGGACTACTTCCGTTATGATTTTTCTTTTTTTTTTTTTACCAAAATAAATAAACAGTCAATTATGTACAGAGTAAATCGCATGTCGCGCTACGTTGCAAACTTGTCCAGAAGCAAAGTTGTTTCTGAATTAGGTAAAAAATTAATTTTTTTAATCGGACCAACTTTCGAGGCGAACTCGCTTTTACAACATAAACTAATTTTATATATACACCTGTACAGTTTATTCGGTTACAATTTCGAATAAATTATTACCTAAATCTTTCTTTTTTAAGACATACACCGTATTCCTTCGAATTTAAGACGCACCCCCATGTTTCGGGAAACGATTTTTGGAAAAACATCGAATTTAAAATGCATCGTAATTACTAAGAAAATTAAGGAAAAGGGTATTTATAGAAGAAACGGATTTGAAATACACACTACTTCCAACTTGCTCTGGTCCAGATGGTGGTACATTAACATTCTGTGCGTATTCCATCAATATCGTCAAACAGGTAGATTCTTCTAATTTCTCGGTACATTTCCTCATGCTGACCACATTAGCCCCAATTGCGTAAATGATTGCGATATTCGTCCAATACAGCTTGCTTTTATTCATTATTAACATTAATTGTAACGCCAGTTTTACTAACGAGTTTGCAACAGACGTCCCATAAATCATATGTGAATTTCATAGTGACAATGTATAATAAGTTTTCCATAACTGTTGGAATGATCATAATTTAATGACTCTCGAATGACCAGGTTGGCAGCTGTTTATACATATATCGTTGATAAAAAATAGATTTATTTTCGTTGGATGGTATTTTTTTTTTTAAAAAAAAAGGTTAATACTTCCAATGAGCAGGTAAAAATGTGATAGAGACCCTGCATATCGACGAATAAATGCAACAATTTCTTTCACTTCTTCATCCGAAATAGCACCCTTACCATTCAATGACTTAATGTTCGTATATTTTTGCATACCACCACATTCGTTAAAGTGAGTGATATTTCTAAAAATCGTTTAGTACCGACCAAATTGTACACAAATTTAAAAAAATTTGCGACAAACTAACGTACCATGATGAAAATAATACCGTATTACTTCGAATTTAAGATTAGCAAACGTGCGTCTTAAATTTGAAGGAATACGGTAAATGAAATTTATATTTTTATAAGTATCGTAGAAGAACTATTTTTACGATTGGTAGGAAGTATCTATGTATACACAATATACACATATACATATACATATACATATACATATATATATATATATATATATATATATATATCATTGTTGTTTTTTTCCCGATAGATTGGTAAAACAAAAAATAAACCGCTGATTAGTATTTTTTTGTGCAGTTTTCTATATCCGAAGATTTATCGGCATACATATTTTATAATTTTGTACTATATTTTAATATAAAGTGTTAATTAAAATAAAATAAAAAAATTTGGAATGAAACAAACATAAAAGTTAAGTGCAATTCGTAATTTAAGAGGGCAAATAATTGAATATTGTCCGCCACGACGATGATGAAAATTAAAAATAATTACAACGGGATAACTGCAATCATCAAAACGAATGATGTAACGTTAATATTATTTCAGGTTTGGTTACGCCCTCAGGATATCTCCATCTGATCTTTTCCATTTCTTCTCTCCTTTCCGTCCTGTGACCGGCAGAATGAACTGTATAATATGCACGTTTCCCGTTACAATGGTCTCGATCGGCTATTTGCCCCCGACCGACGACAACAGGATCTCACGTACACGCACATTTTCTCTCTTATCACATTTTTGGAAGTTTTAGAATTTTCATTTTAACCTAAAGTACACATTACGGTGTAATTATCGAATTTTTAAAAAAAATTATATTTTTTAAGAATGAATTCATAATCATTCATTTGTACATTATCGATATTTTATTAAAATCGTTCTTACCTGTCAATGAGAGAGGCACATCGAAATTCTAAGTAATCATAAACGTGTCGCATTTATATAGGTTAATTAGTAAATAAAAATGTTTAAATAAAAATTAATATCGCCTATAGAAAAGAATAAAATAAACATCCAGTAAAGACGAACGCCGTTGAATGCGGAATCTAATGAAGACCAAAATTGCATTCAAGTCTCCCCTTCTGATGTAGATTATATTCAACAACTCTTCATAGATTTCTGCAATACTTGAATAAATAAAACGTACTGCCATTGTTGCTTTTTTTGTCTTGAATTTTTAATGATATATAGTTCGAAAATATTGAAGCTCATGTGTATGCAGATAATTGTAAATGTAATTTCAACAGTTGCTTGTTCAGTTTATTTTTCTTCTGATATAACAGTGATATCTCTTCTTTTATCTATAACTTCTCTGCTTTGCGCTTAACAACTCTGCTTGCTGTATTGTATGTTTTTATCTTCACAGTAGCATATTTCGGTGTAACATTGTGCTGGATACATAATTTGTTGAAGTGTGTAATACTGGTATACATACCTCATTGTGTTAATGTTATTAATATTATTCGGTTACATACTTTTGTGGTATGTTATAAATCTTATTGAAGAGTAAATAAATACACTTAAACCACAAAAACTTGTTATTTAATATTTAAAAATAAAATAAAACACCGACTAGTTTCGGATAGTATTATCCATCTTCATTGTGTACATACGGTTGTGTTGTTTTATTTATTTATTTTTTATTACTGCTGAAAGTTTTACTTTGCGAGAATTGTATCTTGCGTTACATTCGTAATAATTGAGTGGCCTTCAATCACTAACAAGACGGTCCATGCATTCAATTGTCCTGTGGAAGTCGAATTAAAATGGCAGCAAAAAATGGAAGAATTTAATAATTAGTCCGCGGATAAATTATTTCACTGGCGGGCGAAAATTTTATGGAAAAAGGGTCACGTGTTTAATCAGTTTCCTCCTTTCTCTTTCGGCTAGAATAAGTGTATTCGTTTCTAGCACAGATCGAAATAAATACGCTGATTTCGATATTCGATTTGAAGAGAAAAGTAATATTGTTCTTTTCCTTTTGTTCGTCGTGATTATGAGACACCGTAGCTGTTAGGATAAAGATATATCGAATTTCACCGTACGGTTCAACTATTAATAGCAGAGGGGGCAGCTTCGGAGATTGTCTAGAATTCGGTTACCAAGGAAACACTTAATTTTATCGCCATTCTCATCTTATATATTAAAGAAGGATATATGCCGCAGTTTTTATAACAGCGACCTCCGCAGTAGAATCTCTCCCTTTATTTTTTCATTACGCATAATTTGTCGATAAATATAAGGAACGTTTTAGCGTTTTCCTCGAACACTTTATTTTAAAGTAAGTAAAAATGACAAATTGCCGATTTATTAAACTAAAATTGAGTTTCAGGTACTTTAAGCGATGTGCTGTGTCTTTAATGATAATTTTAATTTTAGCAGAAAAGGAATAAAACAAATTAAAGTTTCGGTTATAAATGCGAGGATTATTATTGCATCATTGCACCCTCATAATTGTAATATATCATATACTTCAGACCATCATTTTCATTATTTATAGGCGCGTTTCTAATAGCCTTCAAATAAGATCGGAAAGTGATAAAGAAAAAAAGAAAAAAAGAAAAAAAAGAAAATTTACGCTCAAACCGTAATGATGTAAAGTATACTGATAATTTTGCTTGTATACTAGTCTTCGGATTCACGAGGACACCATCAGATGATAACATGTCTTTTTTCCTGCAAATGGAATAAATGTTTTAAAATTTTCTACTCGATTTTATTTATTAATAATTAACACAGTAAAATACCCGGAACTTCTTAAATATTGAGAACAGCCCCACCCCCCAAAAAAAATAAAAACAAATATTAGTTAATTATATCGACATTAGTCGCCAAAAGAAACTGTTTTAAACATTAGTAATAAATGGGAATAGGAAAAAAAAGGAAATAACTGGCAAGGGAACATCAAGAACAAAAGTAAATGAAATAATGAAAAAATTACATGGAAAAACAAAAACAAATAACGAAAATAAATGCGCGAAAGACTGAACAAAAAAAAACATCACTTTCATTTACGGCATATACACTATTTTACACATATATGTGACATCATATAAATTATCCGGATAAAATATTATTTGGTCCCTTTTCTACTATGCTGCTAACGTTTCGAAACCATTATATTAGACTTTTGCATCACTGTACTATTTATAGGCGGTGGTAAAGTGTAAACATTATCTTCACCGCTAGATAGCACGACAGTAGTAACAACAGTCTGCGACGATGTAATGCTATATTATTAATGTTGTTCAATCGACTAGGCAGTATTCTATTAGGTGGCTTCATACTTACATTATTAGAGGTTGGTTGTTTTCCCCGAAGTAATTGCTATTAAACAGTCATCATTCGAATGTGTACAATATCGGTTTATCGTCTTTTTCGTTTATGAACTTTTCTTCTTCCAAGTGCTTCGTATATTGCTACCAATATTTTCGATAGTTTAACGTATTAAAACTGCTTTTGTAATTCATAGGCGGAAAGTTTCCGCACTTGAAAAGTTAAAAGAAATAAAATAAATATATATTTTTTTTAAAGCACTTCATTCAAAACGCATATGGAATGAGAAAATACGTTTACACATTGTAATTTCGTAAAAATTTGCGCAAAAATAAAAAATAATTCTTCCATTATAAATGCATTCTTTTAAATAGTATTATAATTAGGAAAAAAAAAGCAAAAGTTGACAATAATTTTTTTTATTTAAACAGAATACAGGGTTCGAATGAAATCGTGGGAGCCTTTATCTTCGAGGAGTATTTTCATTTATTTAAGGTGTATATAAATATATATAAGTGTACATTGGAATCAACCCTAAGCGGAGATTTTTTTTTTTTTTTTTTTTTAGTCGGATGTCGTGACCTTATTTGACGCAAGATACAACACGTCGCCATTTATACCGATCGTGTGCTAAATCTACGGTATGTTGTAAATTTAATCTGCATATTTTCTTGATCTGGTCGATGTAGCGGTTCTTTGGTCTGCCTTTCTTCCTTTTCCCCTCGACCTTTCGCATCAAAATCGTTTTCTCCAGCCCATTCGCTCTTACTATATGACCGAAAAAGCCTAGCATACGTTTCCTGATGAATGTTAATAGCGGTCGGTTGGTTTCGATCTTGAGCTCTTTTAACACGTACTCGTTTGTTCTATGGGCCGTCTATGGGATTCTTAATATTTTTCGATACCCTTTCATTTCGAAAGCTGCGATCTTCCTTCCCATGGTTTGATTGATCGTCCATGTTTCCGATCCGTAAGCCGCTATAGAGAACACCAAAGTTTGCAGGAGTCGTAATTTTGTTAGTTTAGAGATCTTATGATCTTTCCATATATGATTAAGTTTCCCCATCGCGGTGCTCGCCAGTGCTATCCGTCTCTTTATTTCTTCGTCTGATGCTCCAGTTCTTGAAATGCAGGCACCCAAATAGATTAATTTATCTTGGGTTTGCATATCTTGTAGCATTTTTAACGGTTGTTGGATATCCTTATCAATAATTAACATCGAACACTTTTGTTTTAAACCGGTCTCTTTTCCAGACGTTTCTATTCTTAATAACAATTCGTACATTTCCCTTTCCGTGCTGGCCAGTACTACCGTATCATCTGCAAATCTTGTGATTTTCTCACCTCCGAATGAACGGAGATTTAAGAAATGGTGCCGTAATGCTTTTCCGATAACATAATGCGAGTAAATTTTTGGTTCGTGCACAGTGCATTTATCTAAACGTATATTGCGTCCTTCTAATAAACTATTAACAGGAGTTTATGGGCTATACACTTGACTGTATCGGTTGCCATGGTACTCTTGCTATTAGAAATATTATATTTCATGATAGTTCAGCAGAGAGTTTCATGGGCCAAACTCGGCTGTATCGGTTACCGTGTTATTCTTGCTGTATTGTATATTACATGTCGAGATAATCACACTGTAGTCCATAGCATTCTTTAATCTTTCCTAATAGATTTTGGAAAGGTTTCACGGATCGTACTTAATTGTATCGGATGCCATGATGACCTTGTTGCTCCATATATAATCAACTAACATCATTGACCTAGTCGTTCACTGGAGGGATAGGTTGGTCTCCCTAGGTTATTATAATATTAGGTTAGTATTATATAATTATATGGTCGAAGTCACGAGCACTGTTTACGCTCTTAGCGATACAGTGAGGATAGTAATTTACAGGGTTCCCGGCTTGATTGATGCGTGCGTACCCACCAAGCTCATCAATTTTTGTATGCTATAGGTAATATAGCGCAAAAATAATTACCGATGTTCATTAACCGTATATTTCACGATTAATAAATATACATCATGAAAAGCTCGCCATTTTGATATAATATTTCATCGTTCATTCAAATATATGCACGTCTTTTTTTTGTTGATAATAAATACTAGTATAACGTGATATGTACCGAAGCAAAAAAAAACAAAACATATATATATATATATACATATATATATAATGGATTTTAGAACACACAAGAATTTGAAGTTATTTTCAATATGATAAATTTCAAAGCTGTAGCTCGATTAGAAGAGTGGATAAAAAATCGATCTCAGGGTATACGTAAAAATGTGTGACACCGAACGCTAACAAAACGGTAAAACCAAATAAAAGCTTTTATGAAGTAAACGAGAATAAAATCACCGAGAAAATAGGAAAATCTGAAACTACAGATAAAAATAAGAAAAAAAGACAATAAAAAATTAAGCAGAACGCTATATCAAAAAGAGATAGTATAACAGCTGTGAATATTTGAGAAGATAACGGAGAGATTGGATAAAAAAAGAGGGAAAAGCGAAGTACGGACAACCGAGATCGGTAGTTGACAAGATGAAGAAAAAACGAACGGCTAGGTAGAGCTAATTTTTAATATTCTGGAAGCATTTTGGGCTAAAAAAAAAAAAATAGTTAAAGTTCTCGAGGATGTAATAGAAACGAAAATATTTAGGGAAGAAATATCAAAAAAGAAAAAAAGAAATAAATAAACACATATTAGAAGTTATTAAAAGAGAGGACAAAAACAAAGGAAGGATTTGAAATATTGAAAGATAGAACCATTTCGGTAAAGCAGAAAGTAACAAAAAGAATAGTGGCGAATTTGCGAAGATGACTGAAAAATGAACAAACAGATAAAGTAGTGAATGCGGCAGAATGTGGAGAATAGGAGACGGCAATCGAAGGATTGTGGTGCGATGGGAAGAGGAGGCGGCAGTGTAAAAACAGTTGAACAGAATAGTTACAATTAGACGATTTCGATAATACGAGAGCAAGTGATTGTTTGCGGGAAAGCAGCAATACGGTTCTACTCCACGTAAGAAGAAAAAAAATATGGGATGATAAGCGAAACGGTTATAGTGGAAAAGTTAGCACCGGAGAAAAATTGTTAAAGTAATTGAAGAAAAAGTTAGCGCTCTTAAAGTTCTGATGAACCGGCCACAACAGAAAAGGAAGAAAGGAAAATAGGAAGTAAACTAACGGACGGACAACACGAGAGATGGAAGAGCAAGAAGACGGTCGTTCATTGGCAGCTTGTTTAGACGAAGACAGAGTGCAAGGCAGAGAAAACAAATGAGAATAGAGGTGGCCATGCTGCGTAGTTAGTGAAAAAGTAAATTTCCGGCGGTGATAAGGCAAAGTTCTCCATCATCACTTCTTCAATCTGCGCATACAGATTGGTGGACAGACAAGCGATTTTTTGATCGTGATTAGAATTTTCAGTTCACGCGATGGTTACCTTCGTTTGGACCGCAGCACCTTTATCTGCGCAGGAAGTATTCCAGTCGAGAGTCAGCAGACCCCTTCCATTTCGTTGTTAGCGATGCTACAACGAAAAACAAAATGAATTCATCTTTGTTCAGCACTTTTCAGCGGTAGCTTTTCTATTACTACTCTGTTCAGTACACATCCTCAGCGCATTCTTCCAGCCCATATCGAAAAGGTTTCCAATTTTATTCTCTCTTCCCGTTGTATTTATAAACGTGCATAATAATTCGGAACATCAGACACAAATAGCGATGCAAACTTGTTGCAAATGTTGCTTTAAGTTTCTAATTTCTTGATGCTTCTATATTTTTTACTTTCGTACTTGTTGATATTTAAAATTTTTTATATTAGCATTATTTTCGGGAGACGAAAACTCTGTAAAATACAAAAAGGCGCAGACTGTGTTTCGAGAACAAAAGTTAAAAAAACTAAAAAAAAAAATGAAGTTTTTCTTCTTTTTTCCATCACAACTCTTTAGTGGTCATTTAGCGATTAACTTATTGCGATAAAGAATGTTTTGTGGAGGGCTAGTACTCAGTAGTACTCCCTCTGAACTTTATAATGGCTGGACAAGGTCTAAAGGCTTATTTCGCCACAGTCTGCGTATTTCACCGGAATTATTCAGCAAATTGTTAGCAAGTGGGTTCATATGAATGCCGAATCGGGCGACATGTTTATTTGCTTGTTTTTTCATTTCATCCTTCACAAACATGACGTTCAAGTGTCATTATGGAGGGTATAATTTAAGACGTACCAGGGAACTGCAGTAATGGTTCTCAGTGCCCTATTTTAATATCGCTGTATTTTCTGTAAATCAGATGTTTCTGCGCAGCCTCATAGTTGTATACCGTACAGCCAGATCGGTTTTAGAGCTACTATTTTATATAATAGAGTTTTATTGTCTAGCGATAAGCCCGATCTCTTAGCTAGCACGACATGGTTCTAGTTTTAAACCTCAAATGCTCCATTTTTTTTCTGAATCTGAGTGCCCCAGGTCAGCCTAGCGTCCAAGTGCATGCCTAAATATTTTGCGTTATTGGCATTTGTGGTATTAAGACGTTATGTATTTTGATTGGCAGGCATTCAATTTTTCGATTTGTGAATATGCGTCGACTTACTTTCATTGACTATTATGCGCCATCGTTTTAGCCAAGTTTCCACATGCCGAAGAGCTGATAAGCGGATGAGAGATAATTAATTTGATTATGAGAGAAAATTAAATTGTAATGGCGTTCACGATAAAAAGAGAATTGCAAAACCGGAATTAAATCTAAAAAAAGACCCGCCGGGAGTTAGGAACTGTGTTTTTTTACGGACTTAACGAAGAAAGAAGAAAAAGACAGACAGCCGGCTTTTGCGAACGTTTAAAGGCATTAACATAATCTGCTAAATTTATAACTCTTGATTCTACCATTGTTCTTTTTTTTTCTTTTTCTCTCGTATAAATTAAAAAAAAAAAAAAAAAAAAAAAAAAAAACATCTTTAAGCGTTAAACATGTGTATCCTTCAGCAAACACAAATTTTCTGATCTAGTGATAAGAGCACTGAAGCCCACACAATGTACGCGAGGTGCACATTATACGTCGCGTGACTTTTAAAAAATATATACGATATAGGCGGCTAAGAATACTTTTTTCTAGTCAGAGTCTTCGTGATCTTTTCTAATGCAGAAATATAGATATTAACCAAATTTATTCATTATAGAACATGAATGGAGCCAACACGGGCAAAATGAGGAAACAGAAAATGGCGAGATTGTGTGTTGCGTGAGAAATTTTGTAAATTCCAGTATTTCCTTAGCGATTGAAAGAAGTCAGATCAGAGATTAGACTCCGGAAATTAGAAATCTGTATCGGAGCAAAAGTAATAAGAAACGCATAACCAGGGGAATATGAAGAATAGAAAGATGAATAGAAATTTATTAATATACTAGCTGACCCGGCGAACTTCGTACCGCTCCAGAACCAATAAATATTGTGTTAACTTATCAGCAATCAATACTCAAAAAAAATTAAGTTCAATAAATGTACAAAAATCAAAATGAAAAGTATTTTAATTACATTGAAATAAATGTAATTCACGTGGCAGCAAGGCATTATCCCCCTTAATAACAAAAATCAGTATAAATTTACTTTGAAAAATTAAAGTAAACTACTTTTTGGAAACATGCTTTTTCGGGCTATATCATCAGCTAACAACACATAGTACACACTCAATTTATATACTTTTTAGTAAAGTGTGTACTCTGTGCAGTTAGCTGATGATGAGCTATACACGAAAAAAACGTGTTTCTAAAGTAATTTAATTTCTTAAAGTAAATTTATACCCTTTTTTAGGATTTCGTACCGATATAATATACGGAATCCCAATAAGAGGGTTCAGAAACGAAAAAAATATTCTATTATATAATAGCTCGGAAACGGTTTGACTTATCGGAATCAGATCATAAATTACAATCAAACTTCTCTATCTATGACAATTTACAACTTTAAGCTGACCGATTATCCTGGTCGCCAAGAAACCGTCTAGAATATATAATATAGAATTTAGAACGACCTCAAAAATCGTCCTTAAAAAATTCATAACTCATCATCAGATAACCGTTTAAAATCGAAATTAAAAATATAAAACAAAACACAACAGCCCTTTCATAAAATTTAAAAATTACAATTAAAAAATTATTCGAACTCCCCTTTTGAGCCAAAAATAGCAAAAAAAATGAATTTTCTTCATAATTTTTTTTTTAAATTTTGTATTCTGCTATTCGGGACAGACACAAATTCAACAAATCAAAAATCATAAAAATCGGTCCAGCCGTTGATTTAACTAACCCGACTTTGTTTTATATACAATGCCTGTCCAACAGGAAGTGAGAGTAACTTTGATCTAAGTAGGCACCTACTCACAGCGCGTTCGCTCCGGGTACATCTTAAAGCCCATTTAATTATCTATCGAATGCAACAAACCGGGAGTTTCAACCTCCCGGGGGTTCGCCCTGCAGCATCGATTTGAAAAAAAGTGTTTCGTCGACCGCCACCGTTTTTTTGGCCAAAAAAATTACAACATTTTGGAAGAAACTGTATTTCAAAGTTTTTACATAAATTATTACCCATCTTCATTATTCATATTAATCTTCTCGAAATAGGCACCTCTCGCTTGTAAAGGTCGCTTTAAACTCGCCGACAGGTGTTCTGTTTAAAATGGTCTGTACCGCATTCACGACTTCTTGATCGGTGTCGAATATTTTTCGAAATCGCGCTATGCTATCGAAATATTGTTGAATTACCGAGTCGAATATCATCAGGATACGCTTCTTTTTTTAATAAATCTAACGTCTCTTTAGCCGTTTTTTGCAACCAACAATAATAACGAATCACATACCGCTGCTCTCGCTCGATACCTTTCTTATCCATGTTGACAACACAAAACTGCACGTGGTTTTCACAATTTGCGCCTTACTCTTTCGACTATAAAACACGTAATAATGCTCGTAGAAACGTTCGGTTTGTTGCATTTGACAGCTGATGGAATGCCCTTTAGGATTATCTGAGTGCGAGACCCGTTACGATGCGTTTTCAACCTGCCCACTCCGCTTGAAAAAAATTGTAAAGGTTGACAAAATACTTTTTTTTCAAATCGATGCTGTGGGTTAGAGGCGAGGTATGAACTTCCGGTTTGTTGCATTCGATAGCTAATTAAATGGGCTTTAAACACGCTGTGAGTGGTTGCCTACTCACGCCAAAGTTACTCTCACTTCCCGTGGGACAGCCATTGTATATAGATAGTAGACCCGGCCACGCGTTGCTATGGCTCAGTTGTAATACGTTGAATTAATATTATAAAACTAATGCTTACTGATAAAGATAAAAACGATTTAGCCAATCTAAAAACACACAGGATTGAGCCTTCGAATTCACTTTCCGGATAGTTGGAAAATGTTTTCAATGACTGCACATGTTGATTTTTATAAAAATATTTCTATATGTTTTTTACGGGCATTTAGCAGTTAAAGTGATAGACGTCTTTTTATATGTAGTTTTTTTAGAACATTTTAAAATTTTTTTTCTTGCTGAGACAAATAATAAATCACAATATTTATACGACTGAAATATGAAATTGGCACTCACCGCACAAATGTGAATATATTCATACAATATTACTGAAAGTTGCGAAAATACCGAACACATTTTAAAAACGAATACATATGGATAATATGCGAGTATCGGACGGGCAGATGAAGCACATTTACCGAAACGAAAACACAAATAGATCTGAATAACTCGGAACACGAAATACATGCAAAAAATGGTTGATGCGCTTATTGTAATGTTTCCGGTCAATCTTTCGATTTCCCGTCGGTAATTAATTTTTCGGATCAAAGACCTTTCAGTTGTATAAATGTCTCATTATTGGGAAAATCTCTTTGTGCTTCTCAAATTTCTTTCGTTACCTGATTGCCGGACATGTGTTTCATTTTTTTTTGTCATTCTCGCGGTACTTGTGAAGTCGGGTCGTTTATTATCTTCTTTTCTTTTTCCCGATTTAGGGTATACCATGTTTAAGAGAAATGCAGACCGGTTTGCACTGTACTCGCTAAACGATCATTCGCCTACATTGTTCTGCTACATCTTTTGATACCATTTAATGACGGAAAATTTAGTCCGCTACAACTCACAAATGTTAGATGCAAGCACGTTTGTGATCCAACCAATTTGAAAAAATTTCCGACTAAATTACTGCAAAATGTAATAAGAATATACGTGTAAGGGGAGTTTTAAAATGTGCACAACACATTCTCAGTAATTCACTTTCACTAACAAATATATAAATACTCAAAACATTTAATATTTGCATATAAATAGGCAAAGCCTTTTTTCGTTTATTAACCGATTTTCTTTTTCATTTTTTGTTTGATAGCTATTAAAAAGCAGTTTTCTTTCTTTTTTAATATAAAATTTGTACAAAAAAAAAAATAAAAAAAGAACTGCTTGTTACGATATTTTTGATTCAATTATGTTTTTTTTTTTAACTGCATGCGTAGCGCATGATTTCCGTGCCGTCATTAAGCGACCGCCCGCTGATCGGCTGAGAGTCAAAAACCGACACCTTTTTTTGCTTATTCGTTCCTCGCCGTTTCCAGGTATCTGAAATTACCCGCTCGCCTGTTTGGCCTACAGCATGTTTTATTGCTTCACGTATTCTAGGCGAATTTTGTAATTTCCGTGCAACTTTTTAAAATTTTTTTTTCTAGGAACCTAATTTAAATTTTAGCCAATATTTTAGAAAAAAAAATCAGCTAAATCGGTCGAGCCGTTCTTGAGTTACACTTTTTTGCAAATTGTGCAATTTCGGTGCGATTTTTTTAATTTTTTTTTTTTTTTGCAAACCTTCTCCTAAGAACTACGAATACAACAAAAAAAAATTATTCAAATCGGTTCAGCCGTTTTGGAGGAGAAGCGAAACCCACATAAGGCAACTCCATTTTATATATAAGATATTGTATCGTATACAATAATAATCACGGAAAAATTAATTTTAATGAATAAATAAATAAATGCATAATTGTTATTACCAAATTAAATGAATGATGAATGACTATGGAAAAACTTTGAAAAATTTTTAAAATCACTTTAAATAATTTAAATACGCTGAAAATGTTTACTTCAACGTTTACAGAACGAAGACACAAATTCAAATGATCGAGGAATTTGAATTTTCTATAACTAACCACCCTCAAATTTAACAGGTTTCTTCGATGCATATACCTACAGAAGTCGCTTTCGCAAATTTCGTAGAAGATCGGCATTGTAGCGGTACATTTACAACGATTAGCCTTACAATGTGACCGGACGGAAAAGATACTTCCGAAAAATGGTTCTTTATGACCCTTGAAGGTTGCGGTATAATATTCGTTCTTTTGTATCGGTGACAATCGTTAACCGCTTTGTGCAAACGATGATGTCGGCAAGGGACAATGAAGAAGAAAGGATCTGGTCTTTTAGAGGACAGTCTTTTTTTGTTCACTTTGTTAATTGTTCATCGATAGTCAGACCCATCTTCGTTATTTTTTACGATGACACTGATGCGACCGAGAATATATCCTTCTTTCTTACACATATACATATACACACTCTCTCACTCACTTTTCATATTATGAGACTTTAAAGCTTTTACAGTGAACTTTCCCAAAATTTTCTTTCACACAAACCTTCTTCTGGCAATAACGAATACAATAAAAAAAAAATTAACCAATTCGGTGCAGTCGTTCGCAAGTTATTGGCGTTCATACTAATCGACGATTCATTTTTATATATATAGATTTATTTTTAATCGAAATTTTTTTAGTACATTTGTAATGAAAGTAGCGAACTTTGTCGAATACACGTGAATCAAATCACTTTTTGTATTCATTCATGTACACCGAAAAAAGAGAACGTATATTGCAATCAATGCGTACAACTCCGGTAGCCAGTACAGTAGTAGTGACACATTCTGAAAAACAACTAGTATGCTCTTCCTACATGCGCATTCATTAGCTAATAAAAAAGATCGTGTGACGCAATCGTTTTTTCAGTGAAACGAATGAAAGACTAAAAATTAGTTGGAAGTGAGATTTTGCTGAAAGAATCGTAAAAGATCAGGTGTCCGTCTGTCGGCTGTAAAGATCGACTTTTTCGTAATATTTATATAAGCTTCGTGTGCCTGCCGGGAACGAGAATCGACTGGAAACGAACGCGAAAATACTGGCAGCAGAGCTCGCCGACCGGAGTGCGTAATTTAATTCGCTATTTACAATTGCTGCTTTGAAAATTTCGAACGAAGGAAACAGAAAATGGCAAGTTAAACAATAAGAACCGCGCCAATTTCGTTTCTCGCGAAAATTAATTAGGAAAAAAACGAACGGATTTCTTTGAAAATTAACATATTTCCCGTTCCGGCGGATTGCGCCAAAGTTTCCGACGATGCGCTTCCTTTAAGCTGGAATTGAAGGAGTGAAAAAGAACGAGCGACGCTTAAAACGCCTAATTTAATTAAAGGCCAACTTCACAGTTAGCGCTTGACGGCGGACGGCGAGGGAAAAATGTTAGTGGGGCATCGCAGTGTGTCTTTTTAAAAACTTTCAACGCGAGCCGAGCGAGGAAATGTTAATAAATGAGCCAAGTCTGAAAGTTCTCTTCGGCAGCGCGGAAATCCTACTACTAACTAGTAGCAAGAAAAGTGCTGCTGGTCTGAAAACGGTGCATGAGCTTAATTACCGGCCAGGTAAACTTTGATCTTCGGCTTCATCGGAGACCAAATCGCCCGATGAGCCGGTCCATAAAAAAGAGCAAAACCAGCAATCGTCCAAAGATTAAAGATCGAGCGTGTCAGCATTTGCACTGGCCGATTCGGCAAGTCTACTCGGGCGTTCAGATGATTTCACAGTTGTTGCCTAAGGGAAATAGGGTGGTGGCGCGGCGTTGTATTTTAATCCCATATTCATCGATGCTTATCTCGGCATTGCATAATTGATCATTGTCAACACCGTACTTATTGGTCCGCTCATCAGAAAGCGGTTTTCTCGAACGACCATCTTTTCTCAACTTCAGAGAGATGATTGGCTTAAAAACCGATCAACAGCCTATAGTCCATACCGTATACGTCTTTTTCGCTCTAACATTGGTTCGTAATATCAACGGTATATGGACACCGTTTCATTTCAACGGTTGGACTGCGAATGACGAATTCGGGAGAGCTTCTTCTCGACAGAATGTACCAGAGATATCGACCTAGAGGAGGATCGTGAAATGGGCTTGCGAAATCGTTACTACTGCATAGCTTGTAAAATCAATTGTTTTATGTTTTTTTTTTGTTTTTTTTTTTTTTTCGCTGTATTGGTGGTGATAAAACAATAATAATATCTCGTGTATCATATATGTGAAATTCAAAAGGAATATTTTTATAACAAGAAGAATCTCCGTTCGTGATAGCTCGCGAAGAGCGGATTTTAAAATTAATCCCTACGCGCGAGATAATGCCTAATTTATATCCCACGTTTACAGAGAAAAGTTCTCGGTGAAAAGGTATACAATCAAATTATAACGTAATACACTAAAGTGTAGTTAATTATGAAATGCGGTTTCACAGCACCGTACACAAAACAACGTCAGCCCCCCACAATTACTTGGCGTTTACGTTCGTCCATCATCGAGATATAAAATAAACTTTAATTAAGTGGTTTAGTTTACAATATAATATTCTTTTTTCAGCGAGAA
Source organism: Icerya purchasi (assembly GCA_039619475.1). Taxonomy (NCBI): domain Eukaryota; kingdom Metazoa; phylum Arthropoda; class Insecta; order Hemiptera; family Monophlebidae; genus Icerya; species Icerya purchasi. The sequence goes on along the minus strand of CM077116.1, from coordinate 347,551,144 downwards.
ATTCAACGTCAGGGACGTTCGTCGCGGGATTAATTGTTTTTTCCGATCGATTGTTCCCTTATTTTTCTTACCACCTTCCATGTTTCCTCTAATGTCTCTCAAAGAAAATAAACATTTTATACGTCATTACAGAAGGTATTGCAAGAGTCACTTGTTAATACGAATAAAAGGCACTTCCGCAATGATATATAGCTCTCTATACCGAATATTCTATTTTACAATATAAATCGCTAACCTTCATCGAAATCATTTATTTATTATGTGATTCATAGTTTTAATTCCCTCGATCACATTTTCATTCCATTCATAATAACATTAATAATAATAATAATCGAATTAAACCAAATTGAATCAAACTTTGCTAATATTATTAATATTCTGGAATATTTTCTAAAATTTACGATAATAATGTGCATAAAGAGCTCAATGAGAAACCATTTGAATGACGTATGGGAAGAGTGGGCAAGAAATAAATCCCCAAAAATATCGGAAGTTAGAGAATCTCCCCTACAACCTAATCCAGTGGACTCGTTCTGCAGAAGAGACCAGGTTACGCTCTCAAGGTTGCGAATTGGGCATACCAAGCTAACCCACTCATTCCTAATTAGCAGAGAACCAAAAAATAGCTGCGACTTTTGTAATTTGGAACTATCTGTTAAGCACATACTAATTGAATGCCCAAGTCTCGTCGCCATCATAAACAAAAGCCAGCTACCGAACAACCTCAAGGACTGTCTCAATTCAACCAGCGGATGCTACAAGACCTTAATGTTCCTCAAAGAAGCCAAGTTAATCAATGAAATTTGAAATTATATTGTGTTAAATTGTGTCAGTAAATGTTAAACTGATTATTTATGTAATTGTTAATTGTGGTCGTCAATAACTTTGTAGTTGCAAGGCGACCTTAAATAAATAAATAATAAATAAATAAATAAATAAATAAATAAATAAATAATAAGAATTAAATTTCTTTATTATTATTATTTTGCTGCAATAAAAAAAACACGAATATGCTACTTCGTGCGAGCAGTGGAGTAAACAACATAGTACAATTTTATAATATTAAAAACGAAACAAACGAAAAATAAACATTATTTAATTAAAATATTGTATTTTACGGGAACAAAAAAAGAGAGAAAAAAGTGTTAAACTTGTTTTAATTGCTTAATATATAAACAAAATCTTTGCTGAATAATTTCCCTTAACAATAATAATAATAATAATAATAATAATAATAATACTAATACTAATAATAATGTGATTATAATATCGCTTGGTGCAACGGGAAATCGAGTGATGGAATAATTATTACGTCGGATAAAAATGGATAGCGCAGATAGCGAAGTTAAGGGTGTGATGGAGCACTGTGGTTAGCTGTAGAAAGAAAACTAAAAGGATTAAGAAGAGAACTGAATTTTCCTCTGCTGGAAAGTCTCGAATCCGGGGGAGTTCAGTAGGGGAGCGCGTCCTAAATGCATTAGGTCTTGTGCGCTTAATTCATCAGGGAACTGGGCACTGGGAACTTCCGCGTTTGATAAAATGTCAAGTGAAACAACACTGATCTGGTTTGGTTACTTAACTCGACCATTTTGTTATCTAAATTCGCGCGAATTAACAACGTCCTATTTCAACTCTGGCAAATGTTAGCTCGCCCGTTTTACCATCGCCGTTTGTTATTTACAAAAGTTACCATGGCGTATTACTTTAAAATAATCGACCAGCGCGAGATATTTCCTATATAAAACTAGAACACTTTATTTTATTACCGGCTTCTATACGCGCTCTCACTTCCGGCACGCTAAACTACAAACCGATCTGACGTCCTTATCATATTTATTCGTTTACTCGTTCCTTTTGTCGGGGAAAAATTAGTACCCTACAACTCGGTCTGGAAGAAAAAAATCCAATTTTCAAGATTTATATATTATTAGTCGAAAAAACTGGATAGAATTTAATTAATAATCTTCAATACGGCAATAAAAATATTCCAGATAAAAAAAAAATTTAACTACGTTTTATATTATTCGAAACACTACGTTATTATTTATATATATGTATATATATATATTTTTTTTATTTTAATCTATAATTAGTTTTCTTTAACAAATTAACGAAAAAAAATTAACCGAAACAATTAGAAATTATTACGAAATCAAAAGAAAACTACTTTTTAAAAATAATAAAATCTTGAAGTACGCAAAAACTTAAACATTTAAACAGAGACAAATTGCATACATTCGCGACTGTAGAAAGTAACGCAATATATATAATAATCACAAAATAGAATTTCTCCGCTCGGTGAACTGGCTGCAATAGGAGAAATCGACAAAAATGTGTTTCACATTTTTCACTGCAATGCTACACTAGTAACCACCTCAAAAAGCCAAGTTCAGATAATTTTGCATTTAGTAGTGAAATGTTACCTTTCAACGGTTCGATAAAATACATATAAATTCGTTCTCCTAATTATTAGAGAAAAAAACAAAAAACTCTTCATATACAAATCAAAAATAGTTTATACACTATTGCGATTTTATTAAACCCCGGGAGTTTATTTTAATTATCTTCATTTGTTACGAAGAAATATACAGGGCTATTTTAGACATTTTTTTAAGGTAAGTAATCATTCGAATAAAAGAAAAAAGAAAAAAACTTATGTAAAATATCGGTTTTACGATAATGGTTTACATTCATATTGTTTTAATCAACAACCAAAATAAACAAATTTCTATTAATAGGAGAAGAATATTTAAGAAGCATTTTATCCCCGTTAGCTAATTTTATTTATAGAACACGATTTTAATCGATATTCAAAAAGGCGACAGGGCATCGTTTTTACAGGTAGTGGTGACGTCAGATGTGTGCAACTTAAAAGGACACAGAAAGTAAGTACAAACACGTGCCGTATGTCGAATAACATTAAGTAGAGATAATAAAAGCGGCGTCGTAGAATTTAAGTATTTTTTTATTTTGCAGGCTCTAGAGAGTCTACCCATTTAGACGTGTTTAATTTAAATAATATTTAACGCTGTTTAAATATTCTTCTTTTTTTTTTCAACTAATTATGGACTATGTTAAACATAAATATCGTTTTTTTTTGTTTTTTTTTTTTTTTAGAAAAAAAAAAATAGCCAAAACTGTATTTTTTTCCCCTAACCACATTAAATAAAATCGAAAGTACTTTTGGTGGTCGGCAAATATTTGCCAACAGTTTTCGAGTGAAGATTTTAGACACCCTTTAAGCTCTTCTTGCCTATTTCAATGCAAAGAAACCCGAAAACAAAAATAACGAATAGAAGGTTAACTGGAGAAATTTACAATGTTGAAAATTTCATCGTTTTATTTTTCCTTATTAACAGGCGTTGATAATAAATTGTTTTTCGATTACATTTATTACATTTTCGATTGATAGGAAAATTTATTTACATTTGATAATTACATTAAAAAATATAAATTTCGATGGGGAAAAATTTTTTTTTTCATATTGCGTAGCATGTGAAGTCGTCAGATCTCAATAAAAATTTAGTTACTTTTAATATTTTCATAAAAACTAAAACAAAAAGATAAACCGATTTTTTTAAACGTTGTTGAATAACATATGTAATATGTTATTCCTATTTATTTGTTTATTTATTTAACGACGTTCGACGGCTAGGTGTCATTTGCGGTATGACTGTGTTCTATAAATTGCTATAAATATTACACGCGTTTAGAAAGTTAAGTAAGATATTATTCGCAATTAATGCTTAAATTAATGCCATCGTAATAGCTTTTTCATATTTCTTGTTGTTTTTTTTTTTTTTTTTTATAAAATATGAAATATGAAAATATCTAAAAAGAAATATAGGTCGGTGCAAAAATTCACACAAAGTGACACATTTTAACGAGTTTTACCTATAAACTAGCGATTATCACTATTTGTTAAATTTTATTTACATTTTCGACCATTATAATTAATAGTATTTTCCTCGCTCGGCGTTGTTCTCAGCACATGCCAGAGAACATCTACCATCCTCGATGATGCATATTTTTCTAAGGAAGTACGAGAACCAGTGGAAAACAGAATAGGCAACTACTGCAGCGTTCTTACAAAAAACTCATTAAGCTCACAGTTGAACCATGGAGGCCACCGGAGGGAATATCCCGGCACGATTTTAAGATTCTTAGCCGACTGCGAATCGGCCACGCTATTATCTCGCACAGTCATATAATTAGTAAATCTTCGCCCCTGCAACTATGTGCTTCTTCTGCGGCCAGGCTGCTATACCAACAGTTCCACATATACCTACTTACGTGCCGAAAGTTTGCTACGTTTCGGACGCAACATGGTCTACCCAGTAACATACAGGATTGTCTAGTTACGACAGCTAACGTAACAAGATAGCCTTCGTTAGAACGAGTGGTTTGACCCAACATATATAACTTACCTCTGTATATATGACCTTAGTAGTTATAAACGACGCATACAAAAAAGGTGTAGAGAATTAAAAAAAAAAAAAAAAAAAAGTATTTTCCTAATTTAAATGTTTCGATGTAGTATTTCGGATTTTTTTCTTTAAACTAGTATCATTCGTTTCTTTGAAAGAAAGATGGAAAATTAATTTTATAGCTCTGGACTTTTTATCCGGGTCCGCTTAGGCTTGTATTTTAATTCCTACAGTCGGATTTTAACGTTGAAAATGTTTAAAAATTAACAGACTTACCCTTAATTTAACGAGAAATGTGTCGTTCATTAAATTTGGTAACGGGTTTAAAAATTACCCTTTTCATTGTGTGTTTTTCTTGTAAACGCATTAAAAAAGAATTATTCGTAAAACAAGTATTAAATTGGACTGTAAATAAAAATTTTCTCAACGAGAAGCTAATAATAATCGTTCTTTAACGAGTTTATTGACAAAAACCGAAAACTATGTGAGAATTATGAGAAGAAAAAAAGAAGAAAAAAGGAGGAAAAAGCGAAATTTCAAAAAGTATACGAATTAAAAAAAAACTGGTCAATTGTTCAAATAGCAGAAACTTATTCTAAGTAGTTGAAGTAATTTTAAAAAATTGATATTAATTATAAACTGAAAAAATTGGTCGGTAGTCCGAATGGTAGAAATTTATTTTAAACAGATAATTTTATTTTTTCTTTCTTTTTCGATTGGGGTAGTATATTCCGGTTTTCTACTAGGATTTTGTATTTTTTCATTAAACAGAAGTAATGTACGTTAAGTTGCTTTTCCTACAACACTCTCCCGTACTTCTTTCATGACTTCAATAGCCTATGGCAGCCTATCAAATTTTCCTCTGTCCCACTTCGAGCCAATTCTTCCTCTCACGGTGCAGTCAACAATGAATTTCTTCATTTGTTGAATTCCTCTTTTCCTGCTCATGTATTGATCTTTACTGATGGTTCCAAGAGCGAGGACAGCGTGGATGGTGCGTTTACTGCTCCGTCGCTTCGACATTCTGAGTCCTTCCGGCTTCCTTCCTTCTGCTCTATTTTTTCTGCCGAGTCGATTGCCATCCTTCAGGCTATCTTTTATATTTCCCCTTTAAGCGATCTTTCCCAATTCCTCATTATTTCGGACTCTAAGGGCGTCCTTCAAGCCATATCCTCTCCTCCTTCACATTCCTCTGACAATATTATTCTCTCAATTCGTTCTCTTACCTCCACTTTGCAGTCATTCCGTTCTATTCTCATTGATTTTTTGTGGGTCCCCAGTCATTCCGGAATTGATGGCAACGATGCAGCCGATTCTTTGGCTCGTTCTGCTGGTCGCCTTGATTCATTCCTCAACCATTTCCCTTCTTCAGATATCCTTTCCTTATCCACCTCTAATCACGCCAGACATTGGCAGGATATTTATCCCTCCCTATTTTCTAATCGTCATTCTCATTACCGTTTCATTCAGCCAATTCCTCGTTCCCTGTCTTGGTTCCATTCTATTCTTCTCAGTCGTCGCTTTTCAATTGTCTCCCTAATTCGTCTCCGGATCAATCATTCTCTCCTCCCTTCCTCTCGCTTTCGATTTGCTCTATCGCCTTCTCCTGATTGTTCTCTCCACGATTGTGATCCTCCTCGTACATGTGATACTGATCACATTTTCTTCGAGTGTCCTGCTCTTCGTAACGAACGCTACCTTTTATACAGTCAGCTCCTGTCATTAGGTCTCCCTACTCCCTATAACTCTTCCTTTATCCTCTCCTTTCCTTCATCTTCTGTGGTGTCCGCACTGCTGTCTTTTGTTGCGTCCATTTCGGACCGCTTAGTTATTTAATTTATTAGCTTAGTTTTCTTGTTGTTGGGTCAATGCCGCTGGCGCGCCCAAAAAAAAAAAAAAAAAAAAAAGTTGCTAAAATTTTTGCTTATTAATCGGGAGCTGGCAATTTAAAAAAGAAAAATAATTCTTCTATTTTGACGGAATTAAACTCTTTTTTAAACTTTTTCATTAAAAACGAGGAATAAAAATATAATGAAAAAATGCTTTTTTACAAAAAATAAATACCGACTTCAAGGTTTATTATAAAAATTTAAAAATGCACTAAAAAGTAAAAAATAATTACTCCCGATAAAATATATATATCAGAGTGATATAACTTAAGGTGATATCGTAATTCTTATAAAACATTAACTTTTTGGAGTTGGAATTAAATTCATGTTAGGAACAATTGAATCAACATTTAATGCAGTTTTTAATTATTCTTTTAATATGAATTTGATGCCAACTCCAAAAAATTAATGTTGTATAAGAATTACGATATCACCTTAAGTTATATCACTCTGATATATATATTTTATCGGGAGTAATTATTTTTTACTTTTTAGTGCATTTTTAAATTTTTATAATAAACCTTGAAGTCGGTATTTATTTTTTGTAAAAAAGCATTTTATTTTTTACTTTTTAGTGCATTTTTATTCAATTAAATTAAAACATTTATTTCCACGGTAAAAACACCAAAAGCTACATTTCCATGGTAATTTGGCAAATTTATAGTATTTTAAGTCAAAAATCTAATCCGACGGTGAAAAAAATCGTGAATGAAAAGCATCCAAAAAGCTTCAATCTCCCGCATTATTAAGGATAACTCAAAAACTATCGGTCGGACCTTGATCAAATTTAAATGGGACCACATGACAAACGCCACCTTTCAAATAAAAGAAGAATCATCAAAATCGGTTCATCTAGAAGAAAGTTCTGTGGTAACACACATAAAAAAAAAAAAAAAAAAAAAAAAAAAAAATACAGTCGAATTGAATACCTCCTCCTTTTTTGAAGTCGGTTAAAAAGAAAAAAAAAAACATTGCAAGTATTCGATATTACCATAAATATAATATAACTATATTTAAAATAATTTCCCGGTGAAAATTGTTATTTCGTAGGTAATTCTATATATGGGGATAGCTTTTTTAAAATTAAACTTAGTTCGGCGTGCGGACTGTGACGGTACGAATGTGCACAGTGTAACTTTCGCGGAATTTAATGAAAAGACAACTGTGAAATACTGGCTTTGTTGAAGAACCCCCCCCCCCCCCCCGTATTCATCAAGCGTAGTTGCCAGCAATTGATCTGACGCATATTTTTTTGTTTTTCTTGGGCTACTTGAATCAGAAAATCTTCTTTAGGCTAAACGGGAATATTAATATAATTTATATTATCCGGCTCGATGAAACTGTAATTTTCTCCTTTGTCCATATTAGTAAGTGTAAAAGGTCTCTACTGTCAAATTACAGAAATCATGAACGGCTTGGAAAAATTGTGTGTCCGGAATTTTACTGAAATTCATTCAACCGTTTAATTACCGGTTGAAAAGCGATTATATTCCGTCATTTCCGCACCACCTTCTTAAAACCGACGAGTATTCTAAATTTTTTTTTATCACGACAAAATTAAAAACGGAACCAGCGGCGTTCATCAGCGATACAGCAGAATTTAACATTAAATAATCGACACAAAAGTAACACGGGAATTTGTCGACCAAAAACAACGTTTATTTATGTTTGCGTCCACAAAATTTAACTTGACAAAAACTCGTTATATAGACGAATATAATAGGAACAGGTTTGTTCAAGCTTCCGAATGACAACGAGGCTCGGGATAAGAACTAACGAAAAGGGTTCTCAGACGCATGAACACATAACACGGAAGCGGTGGCTACCTAATCATACACGTTCGCACACATATGCAGTTTACGAAAGAGATCGGGTGGTTAATCGGTGGGCATCAAAGCATGTCAAAGCATAGCAAAGGAAAATTTCGATCGGTAGGTTTCTGCAGAGTGGCCGGATGTAGAAAAGCGCTACTTTAAAGAGACACGCGTTCCTCAGAGGTAAGCGCTTTGTCACTTATCGATATTAAAACATACTCCGACGCAGCAGTAAATCGGATTTTAACTTTACCCGTAAAGACGCTATAACGAGTTTCTAGCGAGATGGAATATAAAAAACGATATGCGACTGTAGCCAGAAACACCAAAAACACTATGGAACCTATTATATTGTACACGTATCGAAAGTTTGGACTGTCGCTGTAGTGTTTCCGTATCGAGTAAATTAAAGTTCGATGTAATATAAAGGAAAACGAAAAATCAACAAGAATAATAGCGGGGGCGGATGGGCGGTCTCGAAATCATCCGGAGGATCGAGATCCAGAGGAATCTACCTTAGGCTGAAAACATAGTGGCGCGTCGAAGAGAGCTGCGATATAAGAGTAAAGCGACGAAATTAAAAGCATTGCTTATTACGGAAGTGAATATAGTGGCGCGTCAAAGGTGATCGCGACAGATCTGTCATCAACGAGCAAAGCGAATTTCGCCGCTATTTTCATTCGATTCCATTCTTATACACATACCGCACGCGGACTATCAGTTTCAGCATACTGTGACAGGCTGTCGCGTTCGCCGAGTGGACAAAATTCTCATAACACATCCATCTTTAATTGATATCAACTGGCCGAATATACTGGTGCGTTGTCAGAAACGCTTTATCGTTCTTCGCTAATTGAGACGTCACTATGTGTTGATACTCTCTCATCGACGCTATATACTCTTTGTCGCTTTGCTTGTTCGCTAGCACCGCAGCTCTCTTCGACGCGCCATTATGTTTTCAGCCTTATACGCACGGCAAAAAAAAAATCAGAATTCGGGTAATTCGGTTTAAGTCCGATTAATTTTCAAATAGAGACCGACCCGTCGTAGTCGCTCCTATCGTAAAAATGGCAACCACTGATGGGAAACGATTGCGCCCAAACCTTGGGATTTTCCGGCGATCCGGTTAAAAGATCAATGCAAAAAGTGCGTCTTATGGCACCGCGACTTCTTGATTTAAAGTACTTTTTACTTTTTAAGGGGCAAACTGTGTAACACAACGCAAAATAGCCTGTGACGTTACCGGAAGAATTGGAGAAATGTACCTGTTTGAAATAATCGCCATTAGATCTAATAACTCGAAACACGTTCAAAAAATTGAAAACTTTCCCTACATCTCTGCAACCGAACAGCGTGTTTCGTACTACAGCTGCTCGAATCGGTGTAATTTTAACGATATCGGATGCAAATTTAAGTAAAATTATGTAATTGCGATTGTGACAGAGGCCAGACTCTTAATGACTACTTAAGGGTTTGACTTAAGAGAGCTCTCAGTTCCACGCTGAAAGTCAAGCTGCATTATGTGTAATCGAGGGGGCCGGGACGGCGCGCGAGCAAAGCGGAAAATTGGAGCGGAAGGGCAATCAAGAAGTAGGGTTGGCAGGGCGTGAGATCTAGGCGCAGAAAGTTCGGAGTGTCGTCTTTCGTTCGAGAGCGCTGCCGCGCCGAGCGATCATCCGGCAACTTCTTCAAGCGGCATCATTACGTAGACGCTAACGCTGACGGTAACGGTAACGCTGACGCTGACGTTGACGTTGACGTTGACGTTAACGGACGACAGTCTCTCTGCTTCGTGCCCCGGCCGCCGATGCAGCGAGCAAAGTTAAGCAACATTGCGCCGATACAGTTACTTTGTTCCGCAGCCAGATGGACGTTTATATTTCACCGAAGAAAACGTTTTCTCCGGCCTGGCCGGTCCCGAGATCGGCGGAATTTAGCCGGAATCATCGCCGTGTGCCCCGTACTCCATTTATTAGCCGCGTTACGAGGAACGGCGCCCGCGGTGTGCTGGAACGCGCGCGCGCTACATGAAACTTTTCCATCTTATTGCCAGAGCTATTCGGCATTTCCGACACATTTTCCAGCGAGGCTATATTGTTCTAGCAAACGGAAAGGCGCATGATGATATTTTCTGATTTTTCTCCGGTTGACCCCGCGACGCCGTCCGCCGCCGCGGCTTTTATTATTATTTTCCGTTCCACTTGCTCAGGTCGTCCGGCTCTTCGGTGTCTTCTGCTCGTAGTGCCGCTTTCCGCGTCGCATATTTTGATGAAAAAGTCGTCGCCTTACTTCTGACAGCAACGTCACGCTGTAAACTGATTTCTTAACTTTCGGCTTTCTTTTATCCTGCACCCGCTTCGCCGACTGCCAGACAAATTTCATTTTCCGCTTATATAAACTGGAAACTTTTCATTTACCATTAGCAGTCGCGCAGCTAGCGCAGCAGCAGATGTCACGGATTTCGCAAATCCGAAAGTTAATACTGGTCCGCACCGTCGCAGCCGCTCACCCATCGCCACAGCTTCGTTTAATGTGCGCAGCGCCAATCGTAAAAGTTCACATTTTTATTCCGCAAAATTTCTCCTTCGTAAAATGCAATAATCTCATTCGAAATTTCCCGCCATCGCTGTCGCTGCACTAACCAGAACGGGACCAAGTGTCGTCTCGGCGAGTTAATTAGAGAAGACGAAACGAACGATATTAATCCGCCCCCCCCCGCCCACAGATCCCGCGGTTCAGAAATTTACAGACTTCCAAAACGGAGAGCATCTCTACCTACCGCTCTCTCGAAACCTGTGCCTTTTCAGCCGTATAATATAGTCAAATTATGTAAACGCGTAAATCCAAATTATAATTAAAATTAAGCAACGAAAAAACATCAAAAAAAAAGAAAAATAAAAACCCGAATAGTTCCGAACTATCCATCACGATCGCAGCCACAGTATAAATAGTCTGTTGTTTTTTTTCTTTTTTTCGCTACACAGTTCAATCGCAAATATTAATATGTATATTATTCGCCGTAATATATATGTATATTACCCTGCGCGAGACAAGCTCAGGAACAAGAAGTATTGTCGCTTTTCTTTCTGCGTGATTTGTTAACTTCCACCATCAGTTTGCGAAGGAAATATTTTCGTAAAAATTTAAAGTTTGGCCTTTATTTGCGGTCGGCCCATCGGCCAACCAGCCAGCCAACAACGTGCGTTTGCTTGCTGCTCGTTATTTAATCGTAATTCAAATTCATTTTCCTTTCCTCGGACTCGTATTGGCCAAATTTGACCCGTTTTACAAAAAAATGTTTTAATCGAATATTTCGATTGTCTGACAATCGACATTTCTCCGCCGAAACGATGTGACGTTGATATGTTTACATTTCAATTGTGAATGTTCGAATGAGTGTTTTTCGATTTTAATTCATCGGTTAAATCGTAAACGTTGAGATTGTTCGCTTCGAGAAATTTCCGAAATTTCTCGTTTCAATCAAATTGAACAACTAAATTTTATGGGGAACCAAGCGATTTCTATCAAATCGTCGGAAGATTGAGGGAACTGGTTCATTCTTCAAGTTTTATTTTTCATCAGTCGGCGAGTATTCTCTAACAATAACGAGATATTAGTATTACAAAAAAAAGACACGGTGAAATAATTCATCGTATATATATATCGCGCTTGGAAATTCAGTCAGCATGAGTCTACCACAATTCTGCAGAGTAATGAGTAATAACAATAGGGATGAAAAAAAAAAGAATAATAATAATAATTAAATTTAAATCAAAAATCAAATTCAACAAGACCACATCGACAAATGCACAAGTATCAATAACAAAAATGTAAATTTAAAATCGATATAAAATCTGATATAAACAAGAATATTACAAAAATCGGAATGAAAAAAACTTAATAACCCGACCAAATTAAGGAAAAATAACCGAATGGAGATAACACATACGTTAAACGTCTCTCATTATACGCACGTACATTTGCATTCATGCAATTTCATTAATTTAAATATTAATTTAAAAGCTCCAAATGCATTTATATTATTAATTCAACTTATTAGCACAGATGATGATGATGTAGTCTGAAAAGAAACTGAAGAAAACCTAAAAGTATAAAGAAGAGCGGAGGGAAGTCTAGAGTATACAGAGCAAATTACAAAGAGAACTGGGTCGAGGTTGTGGTATATTCGGTAATGTCAATCCGTGCCTTTTTATTTTGCAATTGCTTAGAAGATTTTTAATTTCAAAAGGCAGAGAACACTGTCTTACAATGGAAATTGCGATCTCGTGCGATTTTGTTAAATTCAGGTGCTAAAAAAAAATGTATCATAACTTTCCGAAAAACGATAACAAATTTTTCACCGCGCTAAGTTACAAATAGTCAAAGATTGAAATTCAATTTTAACACGCAATACATAATTCGTCGATGTTGGATGCTAACATTTTTAATATCCTTCTTTTCGTAATGAGAAAATATGTCCCGAACGATATTTCACAATTCCTCCGTAGAGCATTAGTCCACACGCGCAACTATCGGCTCATATAACGCCAAGCGCAACCTACACAAATACCAAACCAAAAAGTGTTCCCGAAAATCACGGAAGAGCTGTTTAAGTTTAGCTAGTTTCATATTGTCCGCATTTTACCGCACAATACGATCGAACATAACTCGTGCAACACATTTAATTTCATAAGGTCGAAGGCTATAGGAGATGGTGCTTAATATTGCGAATCAGAGCTATACTTTATAATATATGTTCTAGTGCTCAGTGACTGAGTGGTGTGTGGCAGGGATCAACATTGATTTCCGTTAATGTTCTGAAAAAATAATAGTAATATTTCTGGTTTAACACGTTTTTCAAAAAATAACAGGTAAAATACAGATTAGTCGGCAGTTGCTAAAAAAGGCGTTACTTATTAAAAATTTATAAAAACATGTATTACAGAAAGTTATACTTTAAAAATATTAAAATAAAGTATGTTTCGAAGTTACGTACATGGGGAATCATGGCATTGATGAATAAAGTTAAAAGTTAAAAAACGATATCATATTTGTCAATCTTATAAACTAATACAATATATATCGATATGTTAAAATTAAAAATCAATCTTAACATATCGATATATATTGTATTAGTTTATAAGATTGAGAAATATGATATCGTTTTTTAACTTTTAACTTTATTCATTAATACCATGATTATGAAATACGTAACTCCGAAACATACTTTATTTTAATATTTTTAAAGTATAACTTTCTGTAATACATGTTTTTATAAATTTTTAATAAAGTGATAATACGGAAAATAGACATAAACATTTATAACTCAGATATAAAGGTGTTACTTTATAATTATTTTTAAAGCTGGTGTCTATTTTTAAAATTCACAGGAAAACTCTTCGATTCACCGATTCATCATAAAGTTGGAGGCGTACAAAAATTGTCACGAATTAATTGGAGCCAAATCTTACCCTTGTCAAAAGAAGACTTGTGTGGGAAAGAAAAAAAAAAATTGCTCGTTTAACTTCATCTAATATAATAGCAATAACAATAATAATCAAATTATTATTATTATTATTATAGTTCTCATTCATGGACAGAGTAAGCGGTGTGTTATTAACAAGTGAAAGAAAAATAAAAATACACAATCATTTTTTGGCTATAAAGTAGTATAATAATAATGCGTCGTCATTTTATTCAAAATAACACGATATACAGACAAGGTCTCTGTCAAAAACCAATCGAATTTTCAGTATCCCGCTGGCGAATTAGAAGTAATTAAAACGTTGGAAGTGTGGAACTAAAATGGGAGAAAATTATTATTCCATGACATAAAATTTTAGATTTTTTTAATGTGTAAATTAAATAAATTCGATTTTTTTTCATTAAAATTGGCGTTAAATATTAAGAAATATTTGAAATATAACAAAAAAAAAATTGTTTATAGAAATTTTACACATACAATGCATAATTTTTTTTTTTGTTATATTTCAAATATTTCTTAATATTTAACGCCAATTTTGATGAAAAAAAATCGAATTTATTTAATTTACACATTAAAAAAATCTAAAATTTTATGCCATTAAATAATGAAGTGAAATAATTTTCTTCCATTTTAGCTCCATGCTTCTTAGTGTGTAACATTTTCCGGTATCATTCATTTTCGATCGATACCAACAAGTTTTGCATCGAAAATGAATAATCCGATTTTCCGGCTCAGACCAGAAGACCGGAATAAATCGGTAGGCGGTTCGCGCTGTCTCGTAAATTCATTGCGAACGAATTGCGCTAAGCTGTCCGGCACGTTGCAATTAAAAAAGCATATCATGGCCGTCCGGTCGACCAATAAACAAACGAGCTTTTTTCTATTTACTCGCGAAATGTACATATGCACATCGAATGGCAATGCGGCTCTCGCTGCCGAGCCGAGAAGCGAATTAAAATTCAGAGGCGAATACAATTGGCAGCCCGGTAAAAAATGTGTTTACTTTAACGATAAATTCGTTAGCGCAGCTCTCGCTTGCAACTTAAGAAAAATCTGCCAGCCAGTCGCCGTCGTAGTTTACGTGCCCTTATCGACCGCGAACCAGAAGAAAATGGACAAATAGCGAGAAACCACGGCCGAAAGAAAAACAAACGAAATAGTTCTCTCCATAGCTCAAATTTGCTCCGCGCGCAAGATATATATATTACAAACGTGACTAAAATGTCCGGGAGAATTTTCGCTCGGTTGTACCTTTTTTTCTGGCGGGGGTCTAGCTGCATGTCTGAATAAAAAGTCCGATTCCGAAACGCGTTAATATTCGAAATTGATTTATTTGCTCGAAAAACCGCACACGTTTGAATGAAAAATCTGATTTCAAAAACGCGGAGATATCCAAAAGATTGATCTATTTTTTTCCACCGGAATTTCTCGTTTTACCTTGAAACAACTCGGCAACGGTGCGCCGATAAAATTCCAGAGGATATCGAGCAGGCTAATCTTCAGCGAAGTGATTTAGCGGCCTTTTTCAGCTTGCAATGCTAACTACTGTCAGTGTTGCACCACCACTGGTGTAATTTTTACATCACGTTTTTTAGCCGTTCTTCTCTATATATTGCACCGTACTGACTACATCGTTTGAACAACATGCACTTTCGTAACCGTTCTCATTGCGGAAGAACTAATTTGTAAATGATAATTTTATCGAACTGCTAACGCATAACGAGGCCAGAAATGTCTATGTCACCGCTATGGTTTTTCGGGGCCAGTGCAGAATCCTGTTCAAGTGAATGCGGTAAATGATCTGATGAACGCGCAAGTCCGAGCCTTCTCCTAAGTGACGCATACTCACCCGGTTAAAAAGATGCCAACCACTTCAACAATAGTGACGATGATTAATACCGATGAGTGCGATCGTCATCGTCATTGTCATCGTCATCGCCACCGCCATCGCCATCGCCATCGCCATCGCTATTACCATCGTCATCATTTGCTTTCATGTAAGTTGCTAAGAAGAAGCATGTACGATTGCACTACGCTGACATTTCGTTATACATCGCAGGGGCTGTAGAGCTGGATTGGGGGGAAATTTCAACGAGAAAACGATTTTCCGCTCTTTTTGTGTTTTTTTTTTTTTTTTTTTTTTTTTTGACTTTCGACCGTCGAAAATAACGCGCAGTATTATAAGAGCGAACGACACAGCAAAGTTTAATCGAATTTCTGAACGAGTCACACATTAGTCTAATGGGTAATTTTCGGTTGTTTTACAGACAGTGTACAGAACGAAGGCCGTAACTGATTTTATATTCGAAATTTCCCCGCTCTAAATTCTAAATTAAAACGACCGTCCGATTACATTTCAGAAAGTCGTAAATAATTGCACGCGAATAATCCATTAAACGCGCGCGCGGTCCGAAATAAAATTCGAATAGCGGTGCGCACGAACAAAAGGAGGAGGAGAACACTGACTGATGGGCAGGCGTGATTACGCCCGAAGTAATAATTCCTCTACTATTTTCTTCTTAAACCGCACGGAAGCAAAACGCAACGAACCCAAATAAATAAATAAATAACAAAATTATAAAATGCCATCACGACTACCGACCATATTCTCGGAGACACCCCTCTCCCCGCGCCGGCGAAAGGTAAAAGGCCGCAGATGGAATAGTAACGGTGTTGCTGAGGGGCATTCCGGCGAGTTTAAGCGAGCGGTTGCTCGCGGTTTTCTGACACATCATGCTCTTTGCACAGGCTTCGACGGTTCACCTAGCAGACAGATGCCGACATCCGGTCAAGTGTTCTGCGCCCCCGCTTCTATCGGCTTTCATTTAGTCTGCCGGGCCGAAAAATGTAATTTAAGAAACTTTTAGGGCCTTTGCAGCAGCACCGGGGTTGCTTACAAGCGGTATTACATAACAAAAAAAAGAGAAAAAAGCAATCGTTACCATGAGAAAGTAAATTACATACGTGTTACGGAACAACACGAGCACCAGGCGAAGGTTAAAAACGCAACTAACCTCGTCGACGGGAAAAAGAAATGACTAATTGACAAAAAATAATTCGTGCTGAACTCCGATTCTCCATCTTTCTTTTTGTTCTTTTGTTCCTTTTTTGTTTTTCCGCATTTTTTTCTACTCTTCCTTGCGTTATCATCCCAAACGGGATATCTAGTGATTTTTTTTTCCAGATTCCCGGCCGAAGGAAGAAAGAAAAAAAGGAAAAAAGAAAAAAAGAAAAAGAAAAAAGTGAAAGTCAGAAAAGTATCTTTTTTGTAGAACGACTTCCATCGTAGAACAAAATTAAATGTTACTACGGGTAAAACATATTGTTCGTTTAAAGTTTGACAACGTTGTTTTTCCACCTACTTTCTATCTGTACGCGCAATGTTTTGCGCCTTATTTCCGAAGAGGGCTTATGCGGATAAATTGCACGCGGGACTCCACCGTATTCGAAAATGAAGAGAAACCCTCAAATCGATTTTTTACGCCCCTCAAATTTAAAAAAGAGTTTGACACATACGCTACGACAACCAACATAATATTCAATGTAATAGCAGCGAATGTGTAGCTAGCAAAAAGATCGTACGATCAAGAAAAAAATAATAATTTCAAAAAATTTGAAAAACATTGACGATTCAGCGCTCTTCTCATTTCGATCTCAGTTTTAGAGGTGGGCCGCAGAAATGTGCCCTTTGCGGTTTAATTTCCGTAGGTTCTTTTTCGTTACTTCCGAAATTAACCGAACCAAGTATGAGAGCAATATATAACGGTCAACAGTGATTTGAGCTTTTCACGATCGGAACGCTAGTTCTGCATCGATTGCATTTCGGAAATTATCGTACTACTCTTAAAGAACATGTTCACGACGCGCGTTTAATTCGCTAGTCTTTTCATTTGAAAGTAGCCGAGATTTCGCTCTAAGTTCGACCGAGCTTTTTGCTTTTTGCTTTTTACTTTTTCCGGCCGATCGATCGTTCGCCAGCAAACATTTCACTCGGCGGCATTATTTTCTGATATTCATTTCGAACGGAACAGAAAGAGAAACAACTAAACTAGAACTTTAAAGTTATTTTCGCATTTTCGTTAAATTAAATAATCGCTATTTACATTCCCCCTTTTGCGTACTTCGTTATCTGCGTAAGGAGCGC
Source organism: Icerya purchasi (assembly GCA_039619475.1). Classification (NCBI taxonomy): domain Eukaryota; kingdom Metazoa; phylum Arthropoda; class Insecta; order Hemiptera; family Monophlebidae; genus Icerya; species Icerya purchasi. The sequence continues at coordinate 347,533,385 of CM077116.1, read as the reverse complement.
ATCTCTCAAAAAAAATTCTCGACAACTTTCATATTACATAAATATGTTGGGCTGGTCTAGCATATAAACGAAAGAAAAAAAAAAGATCCTTTATGTTTTTCCCGCCTCGAACGATGAATGCTGGTTGATGGCACACAAGTTGTTCGTTCGCGGCTAGACCATTATTCTGAGTATCGATGACACTGATTGGCTGACGCAATTCCTCTACCGATTGATCTTGAAATGTTTGAAAACTCGTATTTGAGCGCTCCATTCGATGTATAGGCGCGTAGCCGACTTGTTGTTCTCTGCGCATTCTACAAAATTATTCCAGTCCTTATCTTTAGCCGCGTTGACCGCTATTCAGTCCTATTCATTTCTAATGCGTGTTTTATTTCCTCGTCCCGCTCAATAGGTCTTTATGCACCAAGCAGTTCTTTGTGAGTTTCCTAAACGATTCGTTACTTTTTGTGTCCGAGCACTGTGTTAGCAAATACCGAGAGTGTCGGTTCACTATAGCATCGGAGCTTGTGTCTGTTTCAGACCGGTAACTGTACGATTGAATATGAGACGGTTCGAGCATACTCAAATTTTACGATTTAGGCGATGTAGTTTTTCCACCGTGTCTCTCCTTTCGACCATCAACCCTTCCAAAAAAAGGGGGGGGGAAAATAAAAATAAAATACCCGCGGGATTCTCCCGATTTTTGAATAGAAAAATAATGATAATGAAAGATTCGAGATTTTACGAGCTATTTTTACGACAACAAACGGATCAAATAAAAGATGGATGACAAATCGAAAGCTAACGGAAAAAAGAGAAAAAGAAAAAAAAAAGATTCAAACGGCACCAGAGGGCAAATGCAAAAAAAAAAAAAAAAAAAACTCTGAGAGACGTCCAATAGTAAGCTGGTTGCGATTGTGATTACGATTGAAGAGCGCTTTTGAGGCGACAAAAAATGAATTCCTTTACTTCGCGGACATCATCGGAGTGAGTTTCATGCTAATGACGATTCGGCGCGGCTACTCTCTTGCGATTTCACAATCTCGACGCGTAATCCGGTTCCGAAATTTTCCGGCAGTAATGGGAGCAGCTCCAGCCAACTTGGAGATTTTCTTCTTTCTAGAAAGTTTTATATCGAGAGCCGACTACGCGCTTTCTCTCGATCGTTTCCGCGTCGCGTGTCGACACACTTTTCTTAAGTGCACTAGGCGCAATGGAAGTCGGAAAAAGTGACGCCGAACAACACAACCTTTGCAGTTCTACTCGTCGCCTCTGATCTTCATCTATTTGCGCAAAGGCGAACGGGTAAGTCTTAATTGGAAAGAAGGCGGCGGCCCGAGCGACGTTCGGAAAATTCCGAGCGACCGGCGATAATTTCGGCGGTGGCAGCGCGCGTAGCGAGCTTCCTGCAAGACGATTTCGGCACGAACGCGCTGTCGCCGCTACTTTTAAAAATGCGAAAAGTCATTCTGCGGATTTTCCGGTTCCGTGAAAAGGGAAAAAAAGTCTGGCGCACTTTTATCGGATTTTTCTCGGCAGTTTCCAGTGCGGGCGCGAAATTTAATTTCCCTCCACTCGGCCTGACCCGCTGCTCGCGTTGTCTTTCCATCGGCAGCGAACCGGGCTCTGGAAAAGGACGAAAAGTCAAATGTCGCTGGGCCGTGGCGGCGGGGAACAAGCGGCAATTGCGAAAACTTTTTCGTCGTCGTTTCGGCGCTTCTTTTCCAGTCGGATGAGCGATTTACGCCGGTAGCCCGGTGGCGCGCCAGCTAAACTTTCGAAATCAAAAGACCGAATTCGAATTCGCTAACGTGCCGAGAAATTTAAAGAAGTGCAATTCGACGCTCTCGTTCGATTGCCAGCGAAAGAAGCTAGTGCTGCCGCTGTAGTAACACGTTGCCAGAAAGCCGGCGAAAATGGACAGCCAGCGCTTATTACGAAGACGTCGCCGCGGAACACGAATCGCCGCACGGTGTGAATATTTAGCTGCTAATAAAACCGCACTGCCGCTACACATCCGAGCCACGGTAAACCGCGCCAGTCGCAAACCGGTCGATTAAGTTAAGCTATTAACCGCTGCCGGCAGATACTGCCAGCCGACACCGAACGAAAGCTGGCAATTACATTTGCATAATATAGCAGCGGCTGTAAAAACTTTTATAATTTCACTAGTCGGAAATAAAGTTTAAGCACGCGTGTTATAGCACTCCGGTTTCGGTTAGAGCGCTAGCTGCAACAGAAAATGAAATATGAAATAGATATATAGGATAAGTAGGAAACCGGTTGAGAAGCCGGCCGAGGGGCCCGGAACAACTTCAGCAACAAACTTCATCATTGTCGTTGCGATGTACAGAATGCGCCGACGAAACTTTGTTTTTCAAGTACACATCCATGTCCCTCTCTCTCTGTCTCTCTCTATCTATCTCTCTCAATTAACCGGAATAAAATTTAATTTCGACCGAGATTGATTTCTCATTAAAATCGCCTTAGCCGTAAGGAATGTAATTTAATTGAGAGATAATCAAGTGGCCAGTACATTTAACTATATATATGCTGTTAGTTTTAATTCATATTATTCCTCGAATTAAATGATAAATTCGTTTCAGTATAGCCTAATAGGTACACGAGACTAATGAGAGGTTTCAGTAGTTCGTTTCCCTCGTCCGAATCGAATATTTTATCTTGAATTTGCTGTAATTGGATTTTTTTCGAATGGAATTGTTATCGAGAAATTCGTTGAAAATACATCAAAAATACATCAAAATACGTCAAAAATACATTAAAATACATTAAAAATACATCATAACACGTCGAAAAGACGTCAAAATGCGCTGAAAATACGTCAAAAATACGTTAAACATATGTCAAAAAATCCTTCTCTATCTTTGTTCATTAAAATCATCTTTTGGTCTTATCATGTGTTTAATGTGCTACTAGTAAATTAATTTACATTGTTAGGGTATACATTTGAGAAATGTTACCGTTTTCCATTTTCTTTTTTTCTTTTTCACTCCAATAAACAACGTTTTTAAAACTCAAATTATTTTTTGTTCGTTCAATTTAGTTGCTACGAAAATGACGAAGAATGAAATAGTGCCATTTTTTTCTATTTTATTTATTTATTTTTTCTTTACATTTCGTGGAAAATGATTTGTTATTTTCTCCGGTTTTAGAACTGTTCGGCAAAAAATTTAATCGAAATTTGCCTATAACGAATGTACACATGTTATAGGGGAGAAAATATATCTAAATTTATTCCATCGTTTATACGTTTTGAAAAGTGTGAATGAACGCGATATTCATACTGACTTTTATCCAAAAATCTGTTTTCCGACTAATTGCCATGTAATAAAGAGGACACCACGCAGCATCGGTAAGAATTTCTTTTTACATATCCTCCTTTCTGCTTAATTGAACGTGATTTCACACTTTAGCAGCGATCAGTAGCAATTATGAAATGTAATAAAACCGAGAAGCTTACCAATGTAACATACATATTTTCTTACATCGTATATAAATTATGTTTATTTTATTATTACTAGAGTTCTCTTTTTAACATTCGTAATTAATAACATATATATATATTAGAAAAGTAGAGATTCGGATTTTAACAGGGGAAACTAGGCTTGTGAATCGAATATCGGATGTAAGAGACACGGAAAGCTAATCGCAAAATCGTTTCATTAGCAAATGGTAAATAAATAATTGCAGACATTATCAATTTCGTAAATCTAGTTTTATAAATAAAATTTGAAACGGTTTTTTTTTATTCATTTATTTATTATTATTATGTTTTTTTTTTTGGAAGAAACGATTTGTACTGGAATCGGAACATTATATTATTAATGGCGTCTAATCGTGTACAGTCCGTTTATTACTTACGTATGTGAAATGAATATAATTTTATTGTGTTCGAATTATTTTCCGCTGTTTCAAAAATACACCTTAAATGGCAGAGGAGTCAATTTTACGAAAAACGGAATTTCGAAATTTGGCGCTTCGTAATTAAACCGAACGCGGAAAAAGCCGAAACATACGCTGTGCCGTTATAGATATAAAAAAGGTACGCTAAGTTCCATTTAATTTGTCCTGCCGCAGTAAAATCGTTAATACTGGCCGATTTCGTGTGTTAATTAGCGTATCGCATGTGTAGCAATTCTCGTTAATATTACAAATTATCGTAACTCGGTAATCATGCAAATAGCCGAAAATTATTCCCCCGAAACATACTGTAAAATTTCTTAATGACCGCACTTTCATCTTCTATTTTCTTTTTGACTTACGAACTGTAGAGAGACATACAGACGACACATATTCAGGGGAAAAATAGTAGATTAGAACCACGGCATAGTTTGTCTGAAAAATCATTCATAAAGCCGTGATCTCTGTAGCGACTGAACTGTAATAAGCCGGCAAGACAGGAATATCAAATAAAGTTAAAGCGCTCTTCGGAGCAGCCTTTCGGTCGCCGTTGCAGCCCGAATGAAATTTATTTCAGCAAAAAGGAAAAAAGAACACTCGAGAAGAGTTCACTCGTTCGGAGAAGCGTAAACGGAGGAACGCTGAACGATAAAAAAATCGTCTCGGCCGCGATACGGCAAACAGCGAGATCGTTAAGGGTAGCAGCGCATCGCAAACAAAACTCGTCTGTTGTTCGCACGGAACGGCTTTTTATTTGTCCATTATCCGACGATAACGGCACGCCGTTATTGACTTCTAAGCGGGCAACTGAATGAAATTCAACGTGAGAGATTGCACGGCAGCGCTTGCAGCGTTTAAAATGAAATTGTCTGTAAGCGCGACCGATGAACGATATGCATAAGGCGACAGCGACAGTTATGAAGAATTGTACGGGAGTTTCGGGACACCGAAATAAATGACAATATTAAGATTTGGTCGTTATTAGACTAGCGAACGGAAGCCGGCTTCATTTAAAAACCAATCGACCGTGAACTGAAAACGGCAACGAACTTCCGTCTGCAGCTGAAGCCGTTACGCCAAATCGTTCTTTTTACATCTTGCCCGAAAATCCGAACCGGCCAAACTCGTAAAAGACGAAAATAAGCTGGAAAAAGTTCAGCATCGCGAAAACTCAGCACAAAAGGTTATCAGCAGACGACTGTCCATTTGCGAACGCAGTCTAAGTCTCGCATCTTGATGGCGTTCGTCCTGAAACCTTTCAAAGCGGAATTTGCCGATAGAAGAGATCTTTTTATAATTTACCGAGATCGATATGTGTAAATTCTGATTAATGGCCGAGTTCGAAGGAGCTAGGCTATACAATCACACAGTCTTCAGATAGGTTCAGTATATGTTGTATGATATTCTCGTTTTAATATTTATTACCCATTTTTATTTATTTATTTATTTTTAATCACTTCATCGTACGATACGCGTTTAGAGATTCAAAGCTGGAATCTGATTACTTCATGACTGCAGAAATTCAAATCGGTTCGACTAATCCGCTGAAAAATTCCGATTAGCGTTGGTTGTATTCGCTGTCTCTGTAAAATTATTCCATGTATGATTGATGCGGGTGGGGGCATCTTCTATTTCACTTGTTACACAGATCGATTAGAATTTCCTGTAAACTATGTTTTTATTCTTCTTATATGCGTATCTATCCTCGCCTACTTCATGCGGCGAAGTAGCAAAGGAGCAAATTGAAATAGAAAGAAATCTGACACTACTTCATTAGCGACAGAGATTAGTTTAGTTAAAGAAACAGTTTTTAGCTTGCTAGAGCAGCAATCAGTCGATTCGAAGAAAAAAGTGCGCAAAACGCCATGTGTCGAGTGGTCTGGTACCATTTCGCCTAATTCCCATTTCGCCTAAAATTAGGGTCGGGTTACTCAGGTAATAAAAAAAAGGTTAGACAAACATACGAATGATTTCGTGTTGGCAACAGCGCGTCATCATTATCGAATTTTAAGCAGACTAAACGCATCATTTTTTTTTTCTATTTGATTCCACTGTTAAGGTTTTTTTTTCTTTCCGAAATACAATAAAAAGGTTTATATGAAAATCAGAAGTGAAAAAATACCGCTAAATATGTTTGATGTAAATATACGCGAAACGACCACTCCGATTAATATTTGCGAGTTATTCCATTCGAAGTCCAGTGCTGCATAAATCCCACCCGCCTTATCAGTCAGCATATAAAAGCCTTATTGATATTTAGTATGACAAGAACATTAAGGTTCGGAGTTGCAGAAAAAATAATAAAAAAGCTAAATTATAATTAGGTGTAGTTTCGAAGTGGTCGCGTTTATGTAAGAAAAAAGGAATAAAAATCGAATAGAATTAACAATAATGACATGACATCGAATGATTATTACAGCGGTAATTTTATTATTGATTATTAAAATTACAATTATAAGTACATACAAAAAGTAAATGTTAAAATTAGGAAAACAGTTGTTTCTTTTTTTTTAACAAAAGTTCCTGAACCTAATTTCATTTTTCTTTAATTCAAAAAAAGTGAATTTGCAAATCGGAAGAATTTAAAAATTAAATACTGCTTCGGATTTGAATAAATAATCAACAGTAACGTATACGATTACAAGAGATTTTTCAAAATTTGGATATTAGGACGAGAAAAATTACTAGATTTACTATTAAACTCTGTGTACAGCAGAAAAAGAGGAGTAAGCAAGGAATAAACAAGGTGAAGACCCTGTTATATGGGGTCAGTTCATGGCTGTTATGGGATTAATAAATGAGCATAGATTTAAAAGCACCATATCAAAAAAATGTATATTTTAAATATTCTTATATCTATCCCTCGAGTATATTTGTTATATTTGATAATCTTTAACAATAGATTTTTAGTTGTAGAAAGCAGTGAAAATAAGGACAATTGATTAAAAAATGGCGAAAGATTGGTAGTAATAAGGGGTTATTACATTTTTAGATGTGTCGCACGGTATAAAAAAAAATTTAGAAGATACAGTCATGATTTTTTTCCCCATTCTACAAGATGAAATGGTAAAACTTGTCGTATGTTGTTAAAAAATGAATTAGTGCGTTCGTTCTTATCTCGTTCACATTGTAAGTGATAACGCGCTGGTTGCTTGTCAACCAACGATGTTGCCCCCCCCCCCCCGCAAAACCCGTCCGGTCCTTGTTCGGTAAGTCAGCCATTACAACCTGCTAGCGCAAGTCATTCCGATCAACTTCCGATTCGACCGTTATCTCCGCGGCACACAGGTAATAATGTTACAATTGTTAACTCGCCGTCCACAAACCGGCCTGCGTTCGATCCAACTTCCGATATTAATCGTGCGTTTAAACCGATCGCTCCGCTTACCATTTTACGCACCGCAAATAATGATTATCAACTTGTAAATAAACGTGCACACTCTAGCGGCACAAGTGAAGAAGAAAATCACACACATAAACTCCTAAAAGATGATAACACCTTATGTTTAAAAAATAAAAATCACACTAATCAGAAAAACGCTAATAAAAATAGTAAGCCAACACTCTACAAATATAATCGCTTTCAGTACCTCGCAGAGGAACCTACTGATACTGACTCAAATCAGGATATGTGCTGTGAAACAATAAGTCCAGAAAAAGTATGTGATGAGAATATGCAGCAAAAAGTTACAAAAACGATCCCGATAAATCCTCCCCCAATCTTGGTTAAAAACATTACAAATTATATGCAATTTATAAATGAACTGAAGCTCTCTGAGCCAAATCAGCCGTTCGAATGCAAAGCAACAAAAGGTGGAATTACTATAAAACCGGCCACTCCAGAATGCTATAGACATATTGTACATATTTTAAAAATAAAAAATGTAAACTTTTTTACCTATCAGCTATCGCAAGACAGGAGCTTCCGCGTTGTCCTCCGACATTTGCATCACTCCACGCCAACTGAGGAAATAAAAGCGGAACTTGAAAAGCATGGTCACGCAGTAAAATCAATAACCAACATTCTACATAGGAAAACAAAAAACCCTCTTCCACTCTTCTTTATCGATCTTCATCAATCACCATCTAACAAAGAAATTTTCAAACTGAACAACCTTTTTCATTCTGTGGTAACAATAGAAGAACCAAAAAAATTTCAACAAACGCCACAATGTACAAGATGCCAGAACTACGGACACACGAAACAGTACTGTAATTTACCTTACAGATGTGTAAAGTGTGGTGATAAACATGAGTCAGCTAAATGCACAAAGCCTTATGACGTTCTTCCAAAATGTGCCTTGTGTCAAGGGCCACATACAGCGAACTACAGAGGGTGTCCTGCCTATAAGGAGGAACTAACATTCTTAAATCCATATACAAGAGGACTCAATAAAATACACAAGACCATTAATACAAGTGCGGTAAATTTTCCGCCATTAAACAGAATAAATTCGCAAATAAACAGCACTACCCAAGTAACAAGACCGACTTATTCAAAGGTAGCAAGAAATCATATGCCAGAGCAACAACGTAATCTGGACCAAAGTCCTGAGAAAGCGCATATCTCTGACTCCTTATCATCCTTTTTAAATGAATTCAAAATAATAATATCTCCATTAATAAATCTCCTCACTAAAGTCATAGAAAATCTATTACAAGCGAAATGAATACACCTGCTACCGTTACTCAGTCATCTCTTTCAGTAGTGTTATGGAATGCAAATGGAATACTTGGAAAGAAAACCGAATTGGAGATTTTTCTTAAACAAGGACGAATTGACGTAGCGTTAATAACGGAAACGCACTTAACTCCAAATAATAGATTCTTTATAGCTGATTATATCACTTACAATTGTAGTCATCCGGATGAAACGGCTCACGGCGGAGCAGCTATTCTAATAAGAAAGGAAATAAAACACTTTCTTTCTTACTCCAGCTCCTCTCCCCAAATTCAAACTATCTCAATCACGTTAAACAGTTCTCGATTTGATTTTTCACTCGCAGCAATGTACTGCCTCCCAGGCTACAAAATAACTGAGAATGAAGTTGCTCAACATCTAATAAAAATGGGAAGAAATTATATATGCGGAGGCGACTTCAACGCTAAACATACTTACTGGGGATCAAGACTAACAAACCCCAGAGGTAAAATTTTCAGGAAAATCATTCAAAATTTAGGCCTACATATTATAGCCTCGGATGAACCCACATACTGGCCATCGCACGCAAACAGGTTGCCAGACATACTTGACTTCTATATTGCTAAAGGTGTAAAAAAATATTATCATTCTTGCAAATCCACGGCGGACTTATCCTCGGATCACGCTCCTGTTAAACTAATAATAGATTCTATCCCTATAGAAACCTATTCTAAGCAGCAGCTAACGAATAAAACAACAAATTGGGATCTACTTAATGCTCTCCTTAACAACTGTTTAACCAACGTTTCTCTTAGAACAAAACAAGATATTGACAGCCGAGTGGAATATTTAACTGAATCCATACAACTAAGTGCTAAAAACTCCACAAATTTTCCAAATAGTTTCAACAAACGTAAAGTGCACAGTCTTCCAGCAGAAATTCGCGAGCTCATAGCTGCAACTAGAAGAGCACGAGCCAAGTGGCAGCGTTTCAGATACCCAAGCAATCGTAAAGTATACAATCTTCTAAGAAACAATATGAAAACTAAAATCATGGAATACAAAAATGCATCTTTCCAAATACATCTTAAAAAACTAAGCACAAAAGACAATACACTTTGGAATGCAACAAAAAGCATCCTGAAAGAACATAACTCAGACTATCCTATGCAAAATGACTCTGGGAAATGGGTTAGAAGTGAACGCGAGAAAGCATGTTTCTTTGCTGAGCACTTATCCGGAGTTTTCAAGCCGCACGGAGAAATGCAAAACAAAAATTTTGAGGAACAAGTTCAACAATACTTAAAAATTCCACTTGAATCCTCTCCGCCAGTTAAAGCATTCTCACTTACAGAAGTAGAGCAAGAAATTCGGCGTTTACCAGCCAACAAAGCTGCAGGCTGTGATGATATAACCAATGATATACTAAAACACCTAAACAGAAGTGTTCTTATTCAAATCCTTCACCTGTATAACGCTGTAATTCGCACTTCTTACTTCCCTGAAGCTTGGAAGAGGTCAGTGGTAATTATGGTTCTGAAACCTAACAAACCAGCTAATAAAGTTTCGTCGTATAGACCCATAAGTCTCCTGTGCTCAATGGCAAAAATTTTAGAATCACTTATTTTGCGGAGAATGCAGATAACGATACAAGAATCAAAATTAATTCCTACTCATCAATTCGGATTCAGGAAGCGTCACTCCACTATCCACCAGTGTCATCGGGTGGTTGATGCGATTTCTTCTTGCTTTCAAACTGGTCGTTACTGTGCAGCTGTTTTCCTTGACGTGAGTCAGGCCTTCGATAAGGTCTGGCATCAAGGACTACTATTCAAGATTAAAAAATCGTTTCCAGCGAAAATTTTCACTCTCTTAGCTTCATACCTTGAAGCTAGGACTTTCCGAATACGTCACAAATCCGAATACTCTGATTGGTACCCGATATTAGCCTCTGTACCACAGGGCAGTGTGCTTGGTCCAGTATTGTACTCCATCTTCACTGCGGATATTCCAACAACAGCGTATTCATCAGTCTTCACATATGCGGACGACATGCTTCTTATGGCTGCGGATAGGAGACCGGAAATTGCTGCCCAGTTAATACAACAGCACCTTAAGGTATTAGGAAGATGGTGCACAAAGTGGAAAATAAAAATTAATTCAACAAAATCAGCCAGTATAACTTTCTCTCTACGCAAAGGAGTGTGTCCACCAGTTCTATATGAACTTGAACCAATTCCACAGTTAAATTCAATTAAATACTTGGGCATAATCTTAGACAGAAAGCTCACTTGGCTACCGCATATATTGCATTTACGTAAAAACCTCGATGCATGTACAAGAGCCTTATACTACTTAATTGGAAGAAAATCTAACTTATCTTTGGAAAACAAAGTCCTAATATATAATACAATTCTGGCCTCAAAGTGGAAATACGGAATCGAACTGTGGGGTACTTCCGCAAAAACTAACTGTAAACGTATTCAACAATTCCAGTCGAAAACATTGAGGTCAATGTGTAATGCTCCATATTACGTAAGCAATGAACAAATACATCATGACTTGAACGTGAAAACAGTAGCAGAAATTTATCAACAAAATTATCAAAACTTTTATCAGGCGTTACAGATGCATGAAAACCCGTTAATTCGAAGAATGTTCACAACAACGCTACCGGACAGACCGCGCAGAAGGCTAGGAAGGAGGTTGTGCCGTGATATCCTCAGTATATCAGTAACCTGAACAACTTAGCACACAGCTGACTGCTCAAAGGAGCTACTGCTGAATAACTTATAAATTCCTGTTAATAGGCTCCCGCACATGTGCTAATTGTTAATACATTACAGGTGCACATTGGAAAAGAAAAAAAAAAAAAAAAAAAAAAAAATACTTCTAAAATTGAATTTTAAGGTATAAATAACTTCTCCAGAAGCCCAAATGGTTGCTGTTGGACTTTGAAAAATTCCTCTTCAAATTAGTCACGTTTATTATAATGACGATGTTTTTCAAGTAATTTCAATAATTGGAATTATTTTTTTTTTTTTTTTTTTCCCACACCTAGATGCTAGAGCTATCAGAGGAAGTTTTGACTTTAAATCACTTGAACGGCATTCCTTCCAGCAATGGGATACCTAATTATTTATTCTACTAAGTCTAGTGGTTTTATTCTCCGCAACCGTCGTACTTCAGTTGAATTATCGAGCAGATTGACTGCTGTCCTGTTTGGGTGATCGTGTAATCGCATAGCATGTTTCGTCGCTTCTTCTCTTATAACGTCAGCAACATACGAAACGGTTAGATCACTGTGAAGGGTTTTATTGGATATAAACCAAGGAGCATTTGCCATTATCCTTAATATTTTATTTTGAAGCCGTTGTATTACTGCTAAATTTGTCCTGGCACTGCAGCCCCAAATTTGACATCCATATTTCTATACTGGGGCTAAAATGTGTTTATAGATTAGCATTTTATTTTCTAATGATAACTTAGAGCGGCGTCCAATTAACCAGTACATCTGCCGTACTTTTAATTGTAATTCATTCCGTTTAGTCTGGATGTGTTTTTTCCAGGTTAATTTTTTGTCAAGATGAATACCTAAGTATTTGACACTGTCACTTGGTGGCAATATTTTATGATTGATGGTAACGTCCTTAGGTAGGATCTTTCTGTTGGTGAAAAGTACACGTTTTGATTTCTCCTCGTTGATTTTTATCCGCCACTGCTTACACCATGCGGATATTTCATTGATTGAACTTTGGAGATTGTTGCAAGCAGCATCAGGACAGAGGTTATCACAAAGTATGGCTGTATCATCCGCAAACGTCGCTACTAGGCTTCCTTCGAGCACTGGGAGATCTGCGGTATATAAAATAATTGGAATGAAAAAAATAAATAAAACGCAAAAAATGTTGTTATTAGAGTTTCTGACAAAGTAAAAAAATTTTTTTTTTTTTTCAATTTTTTGGGCACGTCAACAGTAGAACTTAACCAACGCAGAGAACTGTACATTATATAAGGAAAAGATTAAAAATTGAGGAGATAAAGAAAGCTAACAAAGGAACTATATTGAGAGAGGAGAAAGCAAGAATGGCTTGGCACTGTAAGGAGTGGGGAGGCCAAAGCGCAGAAGATTGGAATAAAGGGGCACTGTCCTCCTTACTCTTGTTTCTTCTATTTCCCTAGTGTCCAATCGAATTAGATTATAATATTTTTCTTCTTTCTTTTATAATCTGTTAAGTCAGCCAGATTTTTTGGCAAATCCAAAAAAAAAGGCAAAGAAAAAAAACCTTCTATCTTACTATTTAAAATGCTTCATTCAATAAATTGCCAAAAGATTACGATTTAACATTACAAAAAGGAAAAAGAAAGAAAATATAAAAAGACGCTATTCAATTAACCAAATATTTTATCATACACTTTTGACGTACAAAATAAAAATTTATAGCAATTAAGCGAAAATAATTTTTTAATGGATGATAATTTTTTTTATTCTCTGTTGTCAAAATCTAATTGAATACCATTTCATTTAAAGCGTAATTTGCAATAAATATTTCAATATACAAATATTATATATATATATATATATATATATATATATATATATATTATTTACCTGCTCGATTTGTTTTTATAAATGATATACCCATTGCTATATTAGCCTGACTCTAAATTTTTGGTTTATTCACAAGCGAAAATTTAAATATTCAAGATAGAAGAATAGTTTCCTTCAGAACGTTGATACACATAACACTCAACCCAGAACAAATTGTGACCTCATAGCGTAAAACAGTCAGTATGCGGTGATTTTCCGCATATTCAGATGGATTTGGCATTTCTTACGACCTTTGAAAATATTAAAATTTTGGTAATAATCATTCAATTTCTCGGAAGGTCTCGCGGCATTGTTTGTCAAAAACGCATTCTCGGTTAAAAAATCGAAGGATCTGACCGTTACGCAGGGGTAGCGAACTAGTTTCGTTGTGCGTGGCCGAGAAGCGGAAATAGAGCACTTCCTGACAGTATAGGCGTTTGAAATGCGTACCGAGCTACGTTGAGCCGGAAGAAGTTATTTTGATAAAAAGCCTAGAAAAGGCAAAAAGGCAAGGTGAACTAAATGGAGCTTTATTTATGTTTTCCTAATTTTAACATTTACTTTTTGTATGTACTTATAATTGTAATTTTAATAATCAATAATAAAATTACCGCTGTAATAATCATTCGACGTCATGTCATTATTGTTAATTCTATTCGATTTTTATTCCTTTTTTCTTACATAAACGCGACCACTTCGATACTACACCTAATTATAATTTAGCTTTTTTATTATTTTTTCTGCAACTCCGAACCTTAATGTTCATGTCACACTAAATATCAATAAGGCTTTTATATACTGACTGATAAGGCGGGTGGGATTTATACAGCACTGGACATCCAATAAAATAACTCGCAAATATTAATCGGAGTGGTCGTTTCGCGTATATTTACATCAAACATTTTTAGCGGTATTTTTTCACTTCTAATTTTCATATAAACCTTTTTATTGTATTTCGGAAAGAAAAAAAAACCTTAACAGTGGAATCAAATAGAAAAAAAAATGATGCGTTTAGTCTGCTTAAAATTCGATAATGATGACGCGCTGTTGCCAACACGAAATCATTCGTATGTTTGTCTAACCTTTTTTTTATTACCTGAGTAACCCGACCCTAATTTTAGGCGAAATGGGAATTAGGCGAATTGGGAATTAGGCGAAATGGGAATTCACCGTGTCGAGTAGCAGTGAATTTCCCGATTTGATGATCTTTTAGTTTTTCGTGTTTCGTTCGCCGGGACAAGTACTTCTCAGCTATTAGCCAGTCGTTACCAAGAGCGTACAAAGAACATACATTAACCATTTACAGAAGAACAGAACAGATTGAAGCTTTTAACGAGCTAGGTACTTCGACGCTTTGAGCGAGACTGTACATTTTCGCTGCAAAATTGCGACTACGTTACCGCTATTTTATCGAAATAACACGTGGTCGCCTATTAAAACTATACGCTCGGCGAAATCTAACGACAGTCTGTCGACTACAATGAAAATACCGAGCGATTGTTATATCGGAAATGTAGAAAAAAGTTTATTAATGTGAGCAAACGTTTTCACTTTTAAACGGGGGTTTCTTAATGTGATTTTAATTATCTTCTAATTAATACATTTAAATTTTCCTTTCTTTTTTTTTTTTTTTAATAAAACAAAATTGCATTATATGCATTTCACTTTAAATTATAGTTACACTTAATAATACTTATTATTTTTTTAAGTTCATTCTGCATTATCCGGTATCGCTGATCACATAAATTATTTCCTTTACAGAAATTTAAATAAAAAGAGAGCTTCTTCTCAACTGGGCTTTATTCGTGTAGTAATTACCTTGAATGTCGAGTTAATTCAAATTTTTTCATCTCAGAAAAGTGTACTGGGGAAAAAATCAGAATTCACTATTGTCTTCAGTGTTGTTCTTCTAACAAACGATCGTACAAGATTATTAACCAGTAAGTAAAATAAGTCCCATACTTTTAACAGGACGGCGGGGATTGTGAAGTTAAGGTTCGCAATGAACTAAGTCCAATGGCACTAACGAGAGTAGGGAGGCCAGTTCCTTTCTACTTGGGATCCGCCTTTACTTTCCCAGATTATTTCTCTGGTATCCTGGGTAAACCTGGGAGCGATTCAGATCTGGAACACGAACCCGTGTCCTCTGGTTTAGTAGTCAAGCGCCTTAACCACTTACCAGTGCTATTATATCGTAACATTTTAAACCAGCTACTTACGAACTTTGTCGACTCAGTTTAGTTCGGTTATAAGTAAAGTAAAGTGAATCCCATACTCTTAGGGTGTCGCGAAGAAAACGCAGAATGAAATAATATTCCGGGCATACTTCAAAATTTTAAACCTCGCGATTTTGTAGGGAAGATTAATTTTTTTTTTTTTTGATTTTTAAGCGACATGATAATATCTGATTCTCATCACACTCAATCCGAGCTTCGGACTGGCTAAGTGATTATTAGTAGTTCATTATTTAGGCAAGTGTTTAAAATAATCATTATAGCTTGGTCAATATGTTTATGTTCAGTTTAAGATCAGCATTGGAGCTTGGTCAATATGATATCTCCAGTTCCTTCATATTTCTATATCTATCTATTTATGTGTTTGTTTTTTTTTTCACCATTTCTAGCTAAGTTTTTATAGATAAGAAACTGTCTTCAAACAAGCCGTAATATCACTAGTTTCTTCATATTTCTTCACTGTTCTTCCCGACTTCTACAGGTGTGCTACTGTACCAATTGTGCGCTTATTTCAAACATTTCTATGTGTGCAATTTATTCACTATGCGCTTTTTTCGCACAATCATCACCCTGGGATTGTAAAGTTAAGGTTCGCAGAGTATTGAGTCCAACGGCACTAATGAGAGTAGGAAGACCGGTTTCTTTCTATCGGCCGTCTTTACTTTTCCAAATTTCTCTGGTACCCAATTATTTCAGGCTGGCTAAACCTGGGAGCGCATTTTAACATACATCCTGTATTGTAAACGATGCCGTTTCAATTTTGCAATTTGTTTTTCATTTTATGTTTTCTTTTTTTTTTTTTTTTTTCTTTTGCAAAGGAAGAGTAATAGGTTAACGCTTTGTGTTTAAAAAATTTCTACCAATCGGCGAGTAGTAATCTTAATGTTAATACTTTTAAAATAAACACACACTTACATACACACAAAATAATTGATAATTCAAAATGAATTAAATATTGCCGACTAGTCCGGCTATCCATAATCGTGGTTTTATAAATTGGTAATTAAAAGTATTAACATTAAGGAAAAACACCAAAACGGATAAAGATAGTCTTAATTTCAATTACAACTTGAGTAGTAGTAATCTGTCTAATAAAATTATGAGCTAATCAAACGGCTACGTTATTAATAAACCTCGAACGTAAGTCTAAATGCAGCGGGGTTCCCCTTAATTATTCTGGTCCGTAAAAAAGTTATTTAATGAGAAATATCGTTTTTTTTGTAGTTAAATTTATACACATATTTTATAGTAAAAAAGTCTCATTACACGAAAAATATTTCAGATAAAAAACATTTTCAATTGTTTTATTTTTATTTTTATTATCATTATTAATATCATTATTAACATCATTATTAATATTATTATTGCTATTAATTTTTACTCGGGGGGTTAATTACGTTGTGACTAATTGGTGAAATCGTTATATTTTAATGAACTTACAATCCCTTCACTCAAAAGATACGATTCAGTAAGTTGGTATTGCTATCATTGAATAAATTGTATCTCTGCCAAACGCTGCATTTAATTACCGGCTTTAAATCCTTAATTTCAATAATGCCTTCTGAAATATGAGCAAGGCGATCGGGGGAGACTTCCCCTTGAACGAAATGATTTTGATCTGAAGTGTGGAATCATGCCAAAAACTTGACAACAAATGTCTAAAAAATCAAAATCTGAATGGAGTAAGACGAATTCATAGGGAACAAGAAACCGATAAGAAACCTACTGCGTCAGTTAATGATAGTGCAACATGCCTTCCAGCAGAAGGAAGAATATAAGACATTCCGGAAACGGAATCTGTCAAAATAAACGATCTCGAACAGTAAACTAGAAATCTAATAACAATCAGTAATGTTTCAGTAAAGGAATCCATGATTTAATTTCCCATTTGGGCAGCGTAATTAGCGCACTAATACTAGTTTTCCAAAATACTGATATCTACCGCCGATTACCCAAATCAACAAGAAACAAAATATAGCGGTGTGCTTTTGCAGAAGACTACAGTAATGTAATTTTATAAAAAGAGCACCGCGTTCGGTTCAACCAACTTCAAGAGGTACACACAGATTTCTCTACAACCAATACGGACCAAAGCATATTTCCAAGCGAATAATCATTGCCAGATAACCGTAAATTGTATCTCACACAGGTAATAATAGGTCTTTCCATAACAAAGATTACAAGTATATTCGGCGCAGAGACGGAAATAAAATCGTTATGTCTTTACTTATACCATTAAATATATTATGTTTTTCTTTATTATGAATTTTGTAATCGTACGATTTTTCTACATATCCACAATTTATTATATGCAGATACGGTTTGTATTTTATTTCTTATTTCTACGCCGTTCAATTTCTACACAAAAAAGGTATTAAAATATATAATACTGTTTCAGTATAATTCGGGAAATTCAGAGAGAGTCGATGCTAATGATACCCCCCCTTGTCTTTTTTTTTTTTTTACTAACTTGGAAAATAAAATGGTTTTGCGTTGCGGACGTTCCTTTATTTCATTATTACCGATGTACTGTCGGTTTTTATATTCCGAATTTCTTGGAAAAGTTGTAGAACGGATTTCTTTTGTTGTGTTATTGTTCGTTCCCTTATTGAAGTCGAGATTCCGGTCTGAAACATTTTAGCTTACACAACGGAACTTTTAAAAATTGTTCGATACCTGCGTGCTTTTTACACGGAAAAGCGACTTCCTTCCCGTGGTAACGGATGATTTTTGCCTGTTTTTAACCCTCCATCAAAATTTTTAATTAGATTTTTATCAATTTCCAATTTTCTTCTTCCATTACGAGAAAGAAAAAAAAAAACAAGAAATGAAGACAATTAAAAGTGGACAGATTTTCACATTTAAGAACTGTCTTATTTGTAGCCTTAGAAAAAAAAAAAAATTAACTGCATAACGTGGAAAATAAATAAAAATGAGTAGAAAAATTAATTAACAATATTTAACAACAGATAAAACATTCGTTTATCAATTATTTAAAATTCTATTAATCTATGTTGCAATTTTTTATACAACGGATTTTCTAGTATTACTTTTTTAACCAGAACTAAACGAATACTCAGTTTCCTTACAGCTTTGTCGTAATCTGCACTAGTTCTATACCTAAATAAAAATATTGTTATACGCAGTCACCTTACAAAAATATTTTTACTTTAAATGTAAGAGTCTTTTCATTTCAACGAATTATTAATGCTATTAAAAGAGTCCCTAGGCAGTGATTATGATATTTCACTGGTAACGAGGAGTCAACTGAAGACGAAATATTACCTCTGCAGAATACAGCCCGGGTTATTTTATCCGCAAAAAATGTAAAGATCTTAAAAGGTCGGAACTAATATATACAAAAAAAAAAGACACAATAGAAATTTCTTATATTAATGTACGACATTATTATTTTATTTTTCTTCTTATTATTATTTAAGAAAAATAATAAGAAGATATAGCGAGAAGAAATTTTGTCGGAACCGGATACTTTTAAAATGGCGAAGGAGAAGGAACGCAAGATGTGACGTAAATGACGTTTCAGCTCTGTATCTGCCAGTAGGCTCCATTTTTAAGGTTGGAAACTTTCGCTGACACTAATGAAATATTACAAAACGATATCATCGATGACATTTCGGAGATGACTTGTCGCGACCTTTTTTTTCGCTAATTGTTCGGACACTGTCGCTTATGCTTTTGAATTAATTCTAAAGTGCACAAGACGCTTTCGTTAGACACATATAATCGCACACTGGCAGCTCCTAACGAGATTACAGTTTTGCAACAGTTCTTCCATGCTGCTTTCTCAACGAAGTATTCCGGAGTCCTTTAATGGACAATACGGGGGGGGGGATTACAAACGATTCTTTTTCCGCTAATCCAACGCTGCTAACGATATCGCATCTATGTTGTGCGGAAATGGGAAGCGCACAACGCCCGGAATCGTCGACTTGCAGCAAACGTCCGGTTGTGAGTAGAAAGCAAAAGAAAGGTTCGTGAACTGCAAAAAAACGAGAGTAAAAACTTCTATTGACGAAGATGAAGAAATTTACGAAAGAACAGAGAATGAGTCGAAGAAAGTAGAAACGATAAAAAAGAAACAGCGCGTCCATAATTAATAGTCCATCATCAGACGGAGTGCAGATTATTTGAAGTTTATGAAGTCTATAGAATATCATCGAAGAAGGAAGGTTTGCATATCGAAGATATTTTGTATTAAGGAAATCTCGTATTCGTAGAGGAGGTTAATTGAAACGAGCTGACCAATAATAATTCTGACGGAGCATTCTAGATTTTAGCATAATAGTCTTCCTCTTTTATTACTCTTGCTGCAATTGCATTTCATTAGCGCTTAAATTTTCTCCAAAGAGCAGTTTTGGCCTAATATTATTTAATGTTGATTTTTTAACTTCTCCTCGGTGCTGCAAAATTAAGGCGGTAGTACATCACCGCAATACGAAATTACCGTTGTAGTTTATATTAACGGGGAAAAATTATGTACTGCAGTTGGAGATTTAGAGTGATTACTGATATTATCGCACTAGCCTTACCAAAAGAGTAGGAAAACCGGAAATTAGGTTATCATTTAATAATATATTTAAATTAACAACTGAAATTAAACGAGGTTCGAGTACAACAAAATTCGGATCAGACTCTCGGTTTGTAAGCGAATTGTTTAAGAACTGACGATTATATCAACTGTTGAAATAGTTACGAAAAGAGAATTTAGAGTATTCGGAGTATCATCCGTTTGACGTAAATTCCGAGAACTAATTTACCTAAAGAACTGATTAGCTTTGTTTAACGATGGTTTTAGACACAAGGCATCTAAGATGAAAAGTTGAATGCGGAAAATCAGAAAGATTTAGAGGAAAAGGGTTCCTCCTGAAGGAGCGAGGAAAAGAACGAGAATAAGGAAAAACAGTGTGAGGGATTTTCTTAAGTACTATTGAGAGGCCAGAGATCACCGGGGTAAACCAATTCTGAGGAAGAATGCCGGCCATTTTAGTTTTATTACAAAGCAACTTTGGTTGGATTTTGAAAAGAGTAAATATTGTAACAGCGACCGAACACAGAGAATCTACGATCTTTTAAAAAATAGACGACAGGACAGATGCGTAGATATTAATAAATTCGAGAAATTAAACAATATCGGGGAGGGGGGGAGCAATCTGCGAAGAAGTTATAAACGAAGACGGTTTTTAAGGATAGATTGTAACGAATGTGTTCGAGAAAGAAAGAAAGATTTTTTTTTTTTTTTGCTTCCTCTTTCTCTGTCTATTAAGTAATATACCGAGGCGACGATAGCTGTCAACTGACGGGATATCGCAATTGTTTAAAGATGAGTGATTATGTCAGGGTTATATGAACGATAAGTAAAGACAATGCCGCGTAATTTGGATAACAACGAGTACGCGACAGAGATTAAGCTCTTCATCGCCGGTACGCAATCTCCGGAGAGAAGAGAATATGACACACATCGGGAATGCCGCGAAGAGAAGTTAATGTTAAAACGGTTGTTGCTTACGGGAGCGCGGATTTGATAATGAGCAAGAGTGGGGGATAGAAGAATAGAGAGATTTCGGAAGAAACGGATAATAATGACGCCATTGAAACGAGGACGAAGATTAATAGAGCATTTTATTTATTGCGAAGCGACGGAATTAATATATTTTTAAATACTACGTATTTCGATAAAACATATTCTTCGCATTCTCAAAACAATTTTTATATATGTATGTATGTATATATATAAAAAACAAAAATGGACCAAAAAGAAACTAAAACAAAACAAATGTATAATTCTGTCGGAGAAGACGATAATTATTGTACATAGGTGTATATCGTATAATCCGGGTGTAATAATTATTATGCGGCATTTCAGGGGGGGAAAAAAGGAAAATAAATTAATCTAGAAATTCAATTTGCAACGCAATAATAAATAGGCTAAGGGTAGATTGGATTTTTTCCAAGCGGCATGTTTACATAGTTGACGGAACGGTCCCGGCGGCGACGCTAGCGCTGCGGCCGAGTGAACGTTTCACTATCGTATAATTACTGATAAATATCGTATAATGAAAATTGATGGGTCACCCTCTTGCACCGTTCTCACAAAGTAGTGCGCGAATGAATTTTTTCTCGGGCCAGTGTTTCATCTTTCATTTTCTCATTCCCCCCGCTCTTTTCCGAGTGTTAGACAATTTTCATATTTAATTCGGAAAGTTGGTCGGTACTTTCTTTCTAATTTCCAGGCAAACTTGCAAATAACAATAAGACGACAGCGCGCGCGCATATCCGCAAGCCACACTATTATTATCAGCGTTCTTCTTCTTCTACGGCGATTCTTACAAAACTTTCCGACACGTTTAATAAACATTTTCTGCATAGAAATGGACGTTTTTGCAGGAAATTAAAACCGACAAAAAATCCGGCAACCTTCTACTTTGCATTATAAAATGTAGTTCTTATTTCGGTCCAGCATTTTTTTCTCTATTTCTTTTCTCATTGTCTTTCAGACTTAAACTAACTTTACCCACTGATAATATAGGGACGAGGATGATGCTAACACTAATAATAATAATAATAATAAAAATAACAATAATGAAAGTAACAATAACGAAAATAACGATAATGAAAATAACAATAACGAAAATAACAACAATAATAATACTTCATTATTATTATTATTATTGGTATTATTGTGTGATTTTGCGCAAGTGGTGGAGCATTGAAATGTAATAAAAAGCACTGAAAATAAAGAAAACAAAGAAAAATGTTAAAAATGAAAACACAGAATAAATGAACACAACTTCTTTATCTGATTGTAATAAATAAACGTATTTTTTTTCCTTTTCCAATCCAGCTTTTATCCTTTTTTTTTTGTAATGTGGGTATAACAATAATAGATTTTAAAATAATTCCATGGTAACGTAAATGCGGTTAAACCTCATTCGAGCTGGTATTACGTTCATACTTAGTCATTGTATGCAGAATTAATATTAAAGAAATAATTCATTTACGTTTAGCAAGTAAAAATATATTTTTTTTTGTACGTGTAACAATCAACGATTAAAACGAAATTGTTGCATTTATTTAGGACCGATATTTACACGTTTAGTCGGCGCACAGTAGACGTAACTTATTATTATTATTACTATTATTATTATTATTATTACTATTATTATAATTATTATTATTACTATTATTATTATTATTATTATTATTATTATTTAAATGGGTTCGGTGTCAGCACTGACCCAACTACATGAGCTTAGATCAATTACTCAAATTCTGAGGCGATCGGAGATAGAGAGTATAAGGGAAAGTAGGAGGGGAATAACGGCTAGAGATGGGAAAGAAAGGATAAAGGAAGCATCGAAAGAGGAAGGAAGATCCAACGCCAAGAGTTCGGCGTATAGATGAGAGCACTCGGGAAAAGGACATTCAAAATTTCAACGATTTCGTTTTCGTTCGTAGAACGACGGTAGATTAAATCGCATACGTAGATTTTCGCATCGGAAATTAAATATCTATTATTTTACTGAAATGTTCGAGACATTGTAATCTTTGAATAAAGAACAGTCCTCAGGGCGTCGGTCCAAGAACCGAACCTTGAGGGACACGACAGGTTAATTTTCTAATAGAGGAGCCATTGTCGATTTTCAATGAGGCATATCTATTCTGAAAGTAGCTGATTACTATATTGATGAGAGATGAGTTTTTACTTTGTAGAGTTCCGATAATCGTCGACAATTTACAGTTATCAAAAAGAGATTGTGCTACGAGTGTGGAACCCTCGGCAAGACAACTTTTTACAGAAGTGACAAGATTATATTATATATACTGCTTTTTTCGCGAAATATTTATTTATAAAACGTTGGCGGAAAAATGTTAATAAATTCTAAACTTCATTTGTCAGATGTAAAATTGTCCTAAATTATTTCTGCAGCAATGCAATATTCCTATAAAGTAACTCGCAAGTTCTCCGTTTTCATTGTTTATTCTTCTTCTTAAGAGTGTCTTACTCAGTCCCTAAACGTTGACGATCGCTATCATTACAGCGCTTTCTTGTCCGCTTTTCTAATCAATTCATTGAGATTCTTGAGTCCAGTCTCAATATTGTCCAACCATTCCGTTTTTCTTCTTCCGGGCCCTCTTTTACCTTGAATTTACATATAATAATAATATAATTCGTTCGTCAATTTTAACACAAACAAAGCAAACTACTCTGAAAACACGTTTAAATAATCACGGTGTAGTTTAGATGGACTTCGCAGTGACAGCAGTGATACGCAGATCGCCCGTCAGCTTCGTTTTACGCCAAGATTGCTTTTATGCGTTTTCGGCAAAGAAAAATAATAATACGGATTTTTCACATTTCGACCTAGTTTTGACAAAATCGTAATTAAAACCACTGGCCCCCTCCTGTTAAGTAAATCCAAAGATTAACCGAATCGTGCGCCTGAACATCGTGTGCCCACCATCTGTTCGTACACTCCTGTTGCACAGAAGGGGCAGTGTTCATGACAATGCCAAGGGAAAGACCTTAGAAATCGATGGGGTATCGTTTAATATAAAGTCAGTCTCGCAACCACACGACCGTATTTAAACGATTCCTTCGGTAATTTTATTAATTTTATTAGTCGCAGTCCGATTGTTCTGCGCCGCATTTAACGAAACGTGTCGGTTTTTAAGTAATTCTTTTATATTAGAGCGAGAGAAATAGAGAACCGAAAAAACCGCTTGACCGGTATTTGTAAAATCACGGCCATGCTCATGATCGAAGGAAGAAAAAATGTAGGGAAATATATGTTTTTGGTTTTTCTTTAATAGCGACACACAGTTCGGGCGAGCTCGTAAAAAGCGTTTTTGACTAAAAAAAATTTTCAACGAAATCCAGAATTTTTCATTGAATTTTCGTAAAAATTGTGAATCCGATTAAGAAAGCTGAACGTGAAACGTATAAAATTATTGGGTTATGTTTTTCTTTTTCTCGGATAATTCGAGTGGCTAAGGTATTTTTCCGAGAAAATAATTATTAAAATTAAGCGATGCTCGCTTCTTTCGATTTTTTCAGTTTGTCTAAGCGATTTTTAACAAAATTGTTCCATCGATTTCGAATGCTCACTTTTGTACTTTTATTTCGACATCGTCACACCTTAGTTAATTTTCAATCATTTCCAAATCTACTACTCTGATTACCTCGATTTGTTTTCTATCGCCTTAGAGGCCTTCGACAAGAGTACAAAAATTATTATTATTATTTTTTAAAAAAAAAAATCGCATTAATCGTACCAATTATCTATCATTCGGGTTCTCAAGATAAAATTTCGGACGAATCAAGAAAATCATCCCGAAAAAAAAACGGTGATTTAAGTAAGCGCTAAAGCAAAAATTTCTCCCTAGCGAAACAGATCAAAATGACGATTCTCAGAACAGCTCTTGGAAGTGCTTAAAGAACGACCAGTAATTAACGGACCATTGTTTAAGCAAGCTTTGAGGATGAAATGATTTCCTAACGATTTCCTCGTGACTGCTGGGGTAACGTAGAGACATGATGACGAGCGGACGAAGAATTATCAGTGCTCATGCAAGAGCGCTGCGCTGTAGTGAAAAGCGGTGGTGTGCAAACGTCAAACGAAACGGATATTTAAAATAAAATCAAACATTACCGTCCTGCACAATGCATACTCTTGCTGTAAGGCTGCAACCAGCACTCAGTTCAATTCCGGGAAATAAATTATCACGCCCTATATCTCGCGCAGTTCGCAGGTCCCTAGATGACGGTGACAATTACATTAGCGCATTTTCCGAATGTTGCCGAGTTAGTCGTGAAAAATTGCTCAAACGTCTAAATCAATTATAAAGGAAGAAGAGCGCACAGGACCAAACTGGAAATCTCGGAAATAAGTCAACCGAGCGACGTTTGGAAATCAACCATAACGAGAAGCGCTCGACTGTAACAAAGAACGTATAGGTGAAAAGCCGCGTGATTTACCTTTGCGGAAACCGTTATACAGTGTTGGCCACCGATAAAGGGATAAAGTTATTCCTCGGTGACACGCGGTCACTGGAGGAGACAAAAGCACGCGAGCGAAAAGGAGAACTAGACGCGAGTCGTTTTAAAGGGGGGGAGGGGGGGAGCGCTGGCCGCAAGGAGGGAACGGAGAAATTGATGACGGTCAAACAAGCTCTCTCTAGGCGTTGCGAAATGGCCGCCCATCGGACAGAAAGAGATAGGCGCAGAGGGAGAGAAAACGAATGAGAATCGAAAAGAAAAAAGAAGACGGAGTTATTAGGCCTCGGTAACTGAACGATTTTATCGCATGAACGGCCTCCTCTTTAAGGAAGAATTCATGTCAGCGTGCGAGTGCGCGGTCGCCGGAATTATTAGACAGTGTATCAATGTCTGAAATTCACCGAAAACTGGAAATTAATAAACGAGCGCTGAGAGACTGTGTTGCCTAAGTGTTCTAATCGATTGCCAAAGTCAGTCTCGATCGGCGAAATTTACCAACAATCGGTGGCCCTCCATTAATTCAGCGCCGAACATTACCCAGCCAACGGTCGCAAGTGTCCGAACTGATTGTTTCCAGTTATATATAAATGGGTAAAATTAGCAACACTAATTTAGTCTCTCTTCCCGAAATGAATGAGGTTGCCGAGGGGTGAGCTCAAGATACTTTCAAAAGTGCTGGAAACGCGTCGAAATCAATAAAAGTTCCCTCGCAGCGAATACCTGTATGGCAACATACATAATGCAAACCGTTCTCAATTTAGTATAACAAAAGTGTGTAATTTGAAAAAAAAAACCAAACATTTTCGAATATTTACGATTTTAAATTTGTTTTTTTGAAACCAACCCTGAAAATCATTTCCGGTTAAGATTATGTGTTTACTCGTCTTTTTCCACATAAAAAAAAATTTCGCGCCTTCACAGCGCAAGTCAGTAATTAAACTCGTTCTTCAAGTTACATATTTTCCTTTTTGGAAATTAGACCCTCGCCCTTTTGAATATCGTAGATATCGATTATTAAGATAACTTTATTTTTTTTTTTTGTTATTTTGTAAGAGGAAATAACAAAGTTTAAAGCTCCGTGTTTACCTCTATAATAGGATGTACAAAATCAGACTTTCCCACTGAGTACAAAACGTGTTTCTATACCTTCCGTTTTAAACATGCGTAATAATGAAATTACAGGTAAATGTAATTTTAAATGCGTTCGTATTACTCGAAAATTACAAACGACTAAAAAACATGCAATGCACACTTTGGCTATTAAAATTCGAAACGTCATTGAAAAGAATCACGTAACATCTTTACACCAATTTGGGCCGCAGTCTGTACAGGGTACTTAAATTAAGTCTCGCAAGAAAAATCTTTTTTTTTTTTTTCTGTGTGTGTATTCTATAAAACCCTGTCAAAGCATATTGATAGACTCATATGGCAACTGGTAAGAAATAGAGGGCACGAGGTAAAGTCTTAATAAAAAAAACACCAACATTTTTCAAAAAAAAAAAATAGTAATGAAAATTATCACGAGTTTTTGAATACTTTCGTACCAGAACGGAAAAAAAGAATATAATGGATTCCAGTGGAGCCAAAAAAAAGTATTATAACGCGTTTTTTTTTATTATTATTTTGCAAACTTACAAAGTAATAAGGTTTTACTTTAAGGATCGCACAAAATAAGAAGATGGTACCAACGCGATGAAAAAAATGTGATTGGGACGCGTATTTCTTAAAGGCTCGACAATAATTCGTTACCGAGCGTCAGGCTAGTTCGGTTGAAAGTTTTTCGATAAAGCCGTTGACTCGTTCATTCCTTTGCGCATTATCGAAACGGAAAAAAAAAGTTGTATTAGATTATAAATCGATTTATTTACCGTAGTCTAACACGCGAATATCGGAAGTTACTCGAACGGGAAATTAACAATATACCTTTTCCCCCGCAGGACGTAACACTCTTCTTCATATTGGCACTTTTCTTTCTATTCAGCAACTGCTCCCCTAACGGAGCGAATTTTACGTTTCTTCAATAATATATTTAAGTTTACGTTGCATCGCTTTCCGTGCACAAAAAACTGACAGATTTTTTAAATACGTTTTATCAATCTCGTATTGTAAATAATGTCGAAAAAGTAAAGCCATTAGAGGTTTTTAAAAATTAAACCTCGATTCACGCTAATTCCTAAATTACTGTTAATTTTTTTTGTATTTTATTTCTTTTCATATTAGTGCGGATATTTCTTATGTTTTTCGATTACCATAGTGATTACCATAATATATTGTATGTTTCTATATTTCTATATATATATATATATATATGTATGCTGTTAACCGCGTCCATCTGCTTTGCATAATTGCCACTTTGTGCACGCAGAGTGCGCAATAAAGTATAGACTTACCTTCAACTGAAGGAGACGTTCACCTTCAGTTAAAAGTAAAATTCAGACCGTTGCCCTTTCGTTCAATCGATGTACCTTGGCAATAGTGATGTGGCGAGTTAAAATCTCGGCGATTTTTCAGCTATTAAGGGCAACTTAGAATTTTGATGATCCGCATCAGACAGAGATCCTCTCAGGGTATTCTCACTGACTTTGTTCGTACGTAGATATCGGTGTCATTATTATACAGCTTCTTTCCTAGAACTGAACAGTGTTCCTTGGCTCGTTTCATCCGGTTTGCTTTCGAATTTCTTCGCCGTTATTTCGTTGAAGCGATGCTGCTACTCATAGTCAGTATCGAATTCTTACTACCTTTTTTTTTAGGCAATTATCGAGACGGCGACGTGCCATTAGTACGGCTGTTACTAATTATCGCAATGATCGACCTTTTACAATTCTGGAATGTAATTTTACGCTGCGCCATCGAGGGGAGAACAGTTTTTCAAAAACGCCGTATTATTTACGACTCCTCTTCGACTGATAACGAATCTCCCGGGTATTTTAAAATCACTTTGAAGAAATAAAATCATTTCCACAATAGTCGCACTTACTCGTAGCTGAGAAATTGCGACTGGTTTATGGTCTTTGGCTGACGTTTAGTTCGAAGAAAATAGAAAGAATGAAATTAACAAAAAACAGGAGAAAAAAAAACGACAAAGGTACGCAATTACGTGTTTGGGGGCTTAGAGGTGAATTTTTGAATGTTACAAAAAAAAAGACGTAAAAGATACTGAACAAATAGTGCTGACGACGTGGTTTATACGCCGAGTTAAACATCGATATTCTCTCTACCTGCGCCGAGGTTCTTTACAGTTCAGCTCCGCTCTTGAACCGTTTCAATTTAGACAGGTAGAAGGGAAACTTGCGGGTTTTATGACGTACCAAAATCTCATTAAAACCCTCGGGAGCGCCTCGAAATAATCGCCCACGATCTTCTAGTTCTCATTTCCCCTTTTCTAATGCTCCGTTTTCATCTACGACGGTACAATAATTAACGAACTTTAAAAAAAAAAAAAAAAAAAAAAAGAACAAAAAATTTGATTTGCTTCATCGAATAGCAACGATTTCATGATCGAAGAGTTTGCCTTTGGAACACCTCTCCTTGATGAGCAAATTAACATAAACTGTGTACTTTTTTCTGAATAATAGCAGTTCAAAAATTAAAATAAAAAATTCGCCAGTCTGTATGAAAAATACGTTGAAAATAGTCAATTATCGCAATAAGAATACCGATTTATTGCTGCTCAAGAACCAAGTGATTAGTAAGAGGGTACAAATATATTTATAAAGAAGAGATTTAGTCAAATAGGAGAAAGAAAGAAAAACGATAGAAACTGAAACAAAGATCAAAAAATCGGAAACCTCCTTCTATGTAATAAAATCGACGATGGTATAAAAACCGATATAGATTACTGCGAGATGACTAGTTTTTTTTATATTAGGAAAGGCTCTGCGATCTTCTTACATTTTCTATATCAAAATGATGACACGCTCAAGTATAACTTAACCGAAGGAACGCTAATTTTCTACTTGTATTATGTGCATGGACAAAAATTTAGAAGACGAAGTATACCTCTATAAGCGTTTCGATACGTATTAGCGGAAAACACAGCCTCGTACTGATTCATTCCTGGCCGGTGTGCATCCCATCCCCCACCGCCACCCCGGAAGGGAAAATAGCGGCAGTATCGTATTTATCATAACGCTCAAGTTTAGAGAAACCGTTTTCCTCTCTACAATTCGTTTATTAGAAGATCCTGAGAGATTGCGCAACGTTTATCTCGTACGCTTGAACAATGTAATCGGGGGGAGGAGATTGCCAACAGAAATTCATCTGTAGACACCTTTTAACGTGTAAATATAAGGTATTTATTTTTTTGTTTAATTCTTTAAGCAAGTTACACCGGAAAAGTTAAGCAACACAGATGTAACCGGTGTATGTAATTTTTCAAGACTAAAAGTCGATTAAGTTCATTTAAAGGTAATCGACCATGGCGAAAGTGAAAGAAAACATTAATAATAATAATTTAGCCAGTGTAAATGATCCGTGTAACAGAGTTTATGCAAAAATTAATCGCCGGCATGCGGGAAGTGCCGAATTATTATTAGACGCGCGGAATCATTTATTGTTCGTGAGGATTTTTGTTTTTCTCGTAAAAATGCGCCAACTAGTTGTAGGCGGCGAGTGGAGGGCGATGAAATTCTAATTAAATTTTCATATCAGCCGGAAGTTGCATAGCGGCAAACGTGAAGATAAGTTCCGAGGGTGGAAAATGGAACTGTTCATTTCCGCTCAAAACTGAATTTATCCCTTTTCCGAGAAATCCATTTCCTTTCCTTCTCCATAACTGCCGCGGGCGATATAATTCACCCTACTCTCATATTCGCAGCAGCAATTTTATTGCTACACGCGTCCTGTATGCTTCTAGTTCGCCGAAATGCACTACTAGGCATACACGATCGGCACGCGCCTACACACGCACACTGGCCGCTGCGATACAATGTGTGCACAACATATTTATGCGCATCCACATGCACACACCGGCAAACGATATTCACCGCGGCAAGCATCATCGATAAACAAGATAAATTACTATGAAAATGACGAAGCCCCTTATATTCGAAATAGCTTTTAATATCCCTTCCCCGAGGACCTCCAGTTGTCGATATAACCATAAATCTACCGCCGACCGAATCGCGTTCCAATTGTAAACTTGCCACTATTTGCTCGCAGTACGCATTCCCCGTCTGGAGAATAACGTTGACAACATCTCGCGGGTCTTAAATTTACTTTTATCACTCTCGTGTTACTCTATTAATTAATTATCTATCTACGAATTTGCACACTCCCGGTGCAGCGCTGCACCGGGATTCGGCAATTCTAGACTACGGAATTACCGCTAGTTTACCCCCATCTCCCCGTCAACAATTATCTTCTTTTTTCGCGCCAACGGTGTCAGATCGATAATAATTAATTTTTTCTTTTTGCCGCCTTTTTCATCTTGTTGCTTTTGAGCGGCCAATCTGGTACACGTTATGTTACGATAATTTCTACCATAAAACATTTCTACAATTACCCGAAATGCCGTTCGTACATTTTTAACGTTCATCAGTAATAGGCCTCAAAGATCATCCCAGAGAATCCCTAGAAAGAACGGAAGCTATAATTATTAATCAAACGGTTCATCGTTCATTTTTAAAAACTGGACAAGGTTCGGTTGGTTTTTTTTTTCTTTTTTACTTTTTGAGTACTTTCAAAAAAGTATCATAAACTTAGTCAGCAGAAGAATAACCGATGTATTAATATAGATCCCGGAGTTCACGATTAATAATCAACATGGTTTGGAGTTGGTGGGTCACTTTGTGTACACCGGCCACAAAAAAGGCGACGATTTATTCCGTTTAGAAACCTAGCTCCCCACTCTCGCTGAACACACATGTTTCTTTTAATCTATAACTCTTCTATAAAATTATTCGATACTTTTGTCGGTGAATAATCGAATCTAAAAAAAAACAAAACATATAGCACAAAATATGCGTTCTTATTGCGGGGCACCACATATTGTTCCGTGTTTGCGAAGCAGCCGAATGTGATATCCGAATAAAGAATTTCAATTATGATTGATTTTGTCGTTTCCATCGATTATCGGCAATCGTTTCAACGAGATTACTACTGGGGTAAATTAAGCAATTCGCCTTCAACGAGTAAATGCGTTAATAGGTCGAGATGTTTTCCGTTACTGAAGCAGCGCACGTAGGTCAGTGGAGGCGTTGCCTCTTTTGAAAATTTGAAAGAGAAAAAAATCAAAGCGAAATATTAAAATCTGTACAACGTAGAAATAAAAATCCATCGTCCCCCGTTTTACAATTTTTGTTATAAAAAATAAAAAATCGCCACTGTGTTGATTTTCGATTAAATAAAACTCTATTCTCGAGAAATTAATAGATTTAGTTTATTTTTGTATTATAAAGTCTGAAAATTCCTAGAAAATCGAATTATTTAACCGATTTTACAATTCTTAAGTGTATAATAAAGCCTTTCCCATAGCCTAAAAATAACTTTTTCAAATCTTGCGGGTGTAGTGCCAAAAAAAAAAAAAAAAAGAAAGAAAAAACTTCGATTTTATCATCGTAATTTTCTAGCTACTTGATGAAACAAAACTGTATTCACCGGCAGAGTAAAAGCGCTATATGTTTTTTTTTTGTTTTGTTTTATAACTGGCATTTAAATACTTAAAATTGGAAACAGTTCTCGGGGACTTCGGGCGGTTTAAATTTCGACAGACGAGGAGGCAGATAAAATATCCGGTATAAAGGGGTTCGGGTAAATGTTATATAGAGGCAGGAAGTCGGTGACGAGGGTAATGGAATACGCTGGATGAGCGTAAATGGCGTTCAGGAAATTCGCAACAGCGAGAAATGTCAACGTTTATTCATTTTTATAGCGGACGACCGGGATATTTCAGTTAGTAATTCACGCAAAGAGCGCGTTGTATGCGGAAAATAATTAAGAATAAATTCGTATCAACGAATTAGTCAAAATTTACACGCTGCACACGCTAAATAGCGTGAGTGCATGTAGAAAATGCCCTAGTACACTACGACATGCTTTCAGATACATGAATAAATAGCGCCGCTCCCTAATAAAAAAAGAAATAATAATAATAATAATAATAATAATAATAATAATAATAATAATAATAATAATAATAATAATAAAATACGAGATGATATTTGGTGGAAAAGATATATTATCATGCGCGAGTATGGGCGCCCATTGGCACCCTCGTTCAAACATGAAAAAGAAGAAAAATCAAAACAGGAAACTGTTGAAAATTGTACAACGCCGAGAAAATTTACCCCTTCTTTTTTTTACAATTTTTTTATAAAGTAAACCGGCGCGAGCGTTGATTCTTAATTTCTCCCACGAACTATAATACTATTAATGATATTTTTAATGTTTTTGTTAGTAATAATTTTCACGCTAAAAATTCTTCAAAAAATTGATTCCAAATTAGCTAATTTATTAAATTTAGCATAGCGGTGTGCTTCCTGTATTCAAAACGTTTATCTAGTTTGTCGTTTTTTGTTTGTTTTTTTTTTTTTTCTACCCCTGAAGATTATCGTATATCGCATAAATTTGGTTTTCGAAAAATTAATCGGTTGCAAAGTCTGTACAAAACTGTATAACGAGCAAACATTCTCATTTTTAGTTCCTAAAAGATGACCAATCACGTGGAAAATAAATTATGTAACAATAGCTCCCCGAAAAGCAAATAGAACTAATATGAAAAATATTAACTACCTTCAAAAAAAAAAAAAAAAAAAAAAAAAAAAACCTGACTACCTTAATGAGAAATAATACGGAACGTAATTATGCTGATAGAAACCTGCTAATAAAATTTAATATTCTGAATCCCAAACGATATCTACACTACTTGGTTATAATGGAATGGTTAAACAAGGAAATTGAAATAGAAAAAATAAATCCACCAACTTATAATATCCGGGGATTACATCATTATAAAACCTGTAAACTCAGTAACTCAAACAAGCACGAGGAAAATATTAAAATAAATATACTATGTAAACTATATCTTCAACTCGTTCCTCTGATAGATACCTATTCATTTCGGACTCCAAAAATGCTCTTCAAACTATATCCTCTCCCTTTCCCTCATATAGTTTCTTTCCCTTTCCCATTCCATTTCCATCGACCTTCTTTGGGTTCCGAGTCATGCGGGTATTGATGGTAACGAGACGGTGGATTCCTCAGCGCGCTTAGCATTACACTCTCCACATTTTGTTAAAAAGATTCCTGGTCACAACATACTTCCCCTCTCTAAAAGAATGCATGTCAGACTTTGATCTCGGATGTACATCCTCGCTCCTTTTCTAATCCTAACTCATTTTACTTTTCTATTCAGCCTAGACCGATCCTGTTCTTGGTTCTATTATTTTCCTACTCTTAAACGTTTTTTCATCATTTCTATCTGCCGTCTACGGTTCAATCATACTTTTCTCCCATCCTCACGGCATCGTTTTGCTCTTTTCCCATCCCCTTATTGTCCTTTGCATTTTAATGACCGTTCCTTCGTTTGTGATCCTGACCACGTGCTGTTTAAATATTCCAGTCTTTCTTCCGAACGTAATATCCTGTACGTTCAGCTATTAAAGCTGAATTTTCCTACTCCATATAATGCTTCCTATATCTTAGCTTTGCCCCATCGTCAAAGATAGTTCCTATTCTTGTCTCTTTTCTGTCGTCGACTTCTGACCGGATTAAAATTTAATCTCTAATCCAGTAAAATTTTCCTGGGTAGAAAACAACAAAAAAAGCTGCTAAACACATTGCCAGAAGATATTAAATAACTCTACACAGCCAAATAAAAAGTCATCCAAAGTAGAAATAAAAACATAGGTTACGAATAAAAATATTAAAATTTAATAAAACAATCATTTTCTTACTATCCAGTATATAATAAGTATTGATAATAGAATATGTGTCAGATATGTGCGAAGATATGTATAATGAAAGGATATAAGGGTATTATTATACTAGGAAAATGTTGTACTTTTTATTTTTTGTTGTAAAATAAGTTTTCAGATTAGAGATAATATTTTACGTAATAACAATAATAAAATGTTAAAATAATCATATTACGAAAACTGGATACATGGAATATCTGAATAAGACGAATCGTTAGCAGTACTGATAACTCTAGTAATATGTCTCCGAACTCGTTTAAGTATAAGTAACATTGTATTATATTTACTAATAAAGAAGGGAGGAATGTGTTATTTTTTAGGACCACGCCGACAAGCTACAGAGCTTGGCACCGGTCTTTAAACATAATGCAAATTGTTTTTAGGAAAAAAAAAAAAAAACACTTTAAATTTCAGACCCCACTACACATGCTTCCGCGAATGACAATCCGCTATACAATTATAAAGAAGTCGGTTTTAATTGATTGCAGGGTTATTTTTTCATTTATAACTATTTCTAATTGTGTATTTACGTTACAACTCGCGGATTTGATTAATATCAACTTTTTGTAATGTGTACATTACAGGTGTAGTATAAAAAAAATAATTTAAAAATGAAAAAGTTAAAATTATAAAATTTAAAAAGAAAACGTAGTGTGAAAGCGAAATTGAGCGCGTGCTTGAAACCCTGTTTGTCGGTAGGGGCTGAATATGCCGCCACGCGATCACTGGAGCAGTGCTCACCCGATTAGTAAAAATCAACGGTGATTGGCCGCGGAGGATTCCAAAAAAGACACGAGCAAAAAGATTGTGAAAATTTACCTTTCGCCAAAGTAATTATCTCCATTTTTTTTAGTCAGCAACTTTTAATAAAAGTGGAAATTAGCATAATCGCTGATCCTATCCGTAAATTGTGAAATCAGTATGCGATTATATGACAAATTTTGTAGTGCAATCGAACTAAAGTTGTTTCCCGCGTAGTTATATCAACAGAAATTTGACCACAGATTTAAAAATAACCAACTCCGGGTTCCTGTACCACCGTCGGCAAAGAATGGTACGTGTATACTATTAGTATTATTTGTAATTAATCATTTTTACGTGTTTCCGTTTACGTATACATTTAATTACAATGTTCTTCAGCAGTCAGACGTTCAGGAAAGATGGGTGAATTAGTAAAATACTTACCTAAACTGGGACTTAACAATGGTAATAAAAATAACTAAATTTATTAAATCCACGAATTCGATAGGACCTCTTGGTTGGCATCCTTGAGGGCTTGTATTACTATATTCGTTGCAGCATGCCCCATACATACGAAAATGTCAATCTGTACCAATGGCAATGCGCTAGATTTTTTTTTTTTTTCTTTTCTTTTCTAAATTGATAAAATACACAACGTAGTCAGTTAAGCACTAAAAAAAAAAGAAAGGCCAAAAAACTTTATCATCGGCCACGTATTAACTTTTACTACGCATATATCAGAAAGGGAAAAAAGCGAACTCGTTAGTTACGACCCCAGATTTACATGCAAAAATTGCCCCCCTCCACCTTCAAGTTTTAAATGGTTAGAACTACGCAATGCGAAACGATGTTGAAAAAGCACCCCGTTCTAAATTGTCG
Organism: Icerya purchasi; assembly: GCA_039619475.1. Lineage (NCBI taxonomy): Eukaryota > Metazoa > Arthropoda > Insecta > Hemiptera > Monophlebidae > Icerya > Icerya purchasi. The sequence continues at coordinate 347,497,459 of CM077116.1, read as the reverse complement.
TTTATCGAAGGATGGCGAAAGTAGGACGAAACTCGTTCGCCGTAGACGCCAGCAAAAACGGAAAAAAATCCGAATCTCCGAGGAAGACCTAAAAGCAAAATAACGAACCGGAGCGGGGTAATATGCTTACGGCAAACAGACTAGATGGAGCAGCCAGCGGTGAACTGTAGATGCGGCGGCCGAGCGAAAGAGAGAAACTCGCAGGGAACCGAACCGATCGCAGTCAGGGAAAACCGCAAAAACGTTGTAGCGCCAAAGTACGTCGGGGTAATTTAAAGCGAACAGCAATATCGTCACGAGATGGCAGACGGAGCTGGAGCGCAGCTTCCGTAATATCCAGCAATCGAGCGGTACAATGCTCTCTGTCCAGCAGACCACAAGAAGCGAGACAAAGAGAATCTACCAACTGGAGTTTGTCCAGAAAGAACAATTTGCATTTAAAGTAATCCGGCGCTGGAATCTCTCGTTTGTAGCAGATGTCGGAGGATGTGCCGTCGCTTCCTGCTCGGCACTTTGTCTTGAGCGCCGGTTTTTTCAGCTCGGAAATCGCGCGGCAAGTATTCCTGCGTACGAGCCAGCGATAATATTTGCTGCATATCGCTGCTAACCAACGACGACGACGACGACAACGATAACGACAACGACTACGACAACGACAACAACAACGTCGCGGCCTCTTTCTAAATCTTCCACTAGCGGCAATTTCATTTTTTGCTCCCGTTCGAACGGCCATAAAAAATGCAGCAGCCAAACAAACGGGGGCGAGTACGCGCTTCGCTCGCTAATAACCGAACGCATTCTACCAGCGAATTCATTACTTCGCCATTGCCATGAAATAGTGCCTGCAAAATATGGAGATGACTCTTTTCAGTGCCCACTAACGATCTCGCCGCAAATTAATTTCAATCACTCGTTTCAACTCATTCCAACAATAGCCAAGACGATGACTGCTACCTTTGCAGATGATACAGCCATCCTGTTAATTTGCGACTCACCAGAATTTACTACGAATAATTTGCAACATGCAGTAGAAAAAATTAGCAAATGGACACGTGATTGGAAGATCAAGATTAATCAAGAAAAATCGGTGCACGTTATGTTTACGCTTCGTAAATCTAAGACCTGCCCTATATACCTCGACCGCCTTCCTATTCCGAGATCAGACTCCGCTGAATACCCCCGGGTATGTATTTAGAGTCCAGACTGAATTGGAAGGCGCATGTCAAGATGAAAAAAGAACAAACTATGCATAAATTAAGAGAGATTTATTGGTTGATTGGACGTTACTCTCTAAGCTCAATCTGTCTAATAAACGTATGATTTACTGTCAAATCATCAGACCCCGATATGGACGTATGGTGTTCAACTCTGGGACTGTGCAAAGACATCTAATCGGTTGATTATTCAGCGCGCTCAAAACAAGTGTCTCGGAAACATCACTGGGGAGCATTCTGGTACCAATGCAAAGATGATATACGTTCCGATATAAATATTCCATGGATCGATTAAGTCATACGTTATATTGTAGAAGCGCACGAACACCGACTTCACAGTCACCTGAATATCGAGAGACCTTAGAACTGCTACTTCCCGATGATGACTTAAGGCGCATTAAGCGCACAAAGCCTTATGAGTTAGTCACCTAATTATTCTATAATATACTCTCGCATGCATGTAACTTATTGGTATGTGCATATACTTGGTGTACATGCGTGTTGGTACTTATATGCGCATATGATTATTTATATACCTATACCTATATATATATATATATATATATATATATATATATATATTAATTACAACGTAATAATGGGGGATTCAAAAAAATGTCCCAATTTTATGTAACGTTTGTTATATTTTATAAGATTTTTGTTATTGTTATTTAAAAAATGTCACAATTTTATGTAACGAAATATATAACGAAAAATGTAATGAAACGATATCTTAATTTTATGTAATGAAAGTTAAATGTTAGGATATAATTTTTGTGATTATGTTTTGTTTTTCTTTTTGTGTTGATGCCAGTAAGAATTACGTTGTAAATTTTGATCATTTTATACAAAGTATAGAAGAGAAAGAGACATAAATAAAAGCAAGAGGGGGCCACAATGGCCGAGTTATATATATATATATATATATATATATATTAGGAGTTATATAATTGTACATAGTTTCTTACAAATTAGTTAGATTAAGTTGTAACACCGTTTTAAAAGTAGTGCTAATTTATTTACTGTGATAAGATTGTACTGAAATATACGTGTAGAAAAAAATTAATTAATTAAAAAAAAATCGTTTCAACTCTTTCTCCGGAGGTCACGCGGATCTCCCACAAAAGTATGAATCGTTCTTTTATATCGCTACGGCAGTTGGCTTCGAAACCGGTAATGATATTTAATGATGCGACCCTACCCGTACAGGTGACTTTGATTTTTCCGCCAATCAGGGGGGATCGACTTAAATTGGTCGAAGCTGTAAATTCGCCCCGTCGAAAATTAAAAATTATTCTAGATGAGTAAAGTGTAAAACCAATCTAGACCTGAAATAATATTCGCCCATTTGCATGAATACCTATGCTAAGAGAAAGATAATAAACAGATGCGCTAACCGAGCAACAGAAGTGTTGATATTCGGGGCCGTTCTTTTTTTTATTTTTTTCGAGGGAATATTATCGGACAACGACGGGGGTAGCATCACATTAGCAATGTTTCACTTAGTAGTATATGTAACACGGACTCGATGAAACGTGCAACGACTAGGACTGATCAGAATTATTCGACGAAGATGGAAAATAAAGAACAGTTTTGTAGGATTAATCGAGGTGGTAAATAGAGGTTGTTAAAATCGTAGTTCCAAAAACACTCGCACGATATAACACAACCGGGGGACCTTAGTCGGTACGAAAACAACGGAAATAGATAATTTCTTAGAGTGCGGTTTGCGGGCTATTAGAACCGGAGAAGAATAGGACACGCCGCTTAATGTAGCTGTTTAAAAGAACGCGGAGGTACGATTTTTACTCCCGTTCAATTGATAAGAACTGTGACAATCACCCTCAGTTTTTCCATTGTCTCCGCTGGTAGTTGATATTTTATTAAGCAACGTATTTACCGGGGAGCCCTATAGCCAAACAAAAAAAAAACAAAAAAACACAGAAATCGACAGATTCGTTTTAGATAAATTGTCGAACAAAATGACACTAACAGTACAAACGAAATCCGAGAGAGTTGGTTTTTCAACGGTACTAGCAGTTTTTCTCGAAATTTTCCCCAGAAGTTTTCCAGATATTTTCCAGATATTTTCTAGAAATTTTCATCATGGGAAATCTCATGTATTGAATAAAATGCTTTTTTACAAAAAATAAATACCGACTTCAAGGTTTATTATAAAAATTTAAAAATGCACTAAAAAGTAAAAAATAATTACTCCCGATAAAATATATATATCAGAGTGATATAACTTAAGGTGATAACGTAATTCTTATACAACATTAACTTTTTGGAGTTGGAATTAAATTCATGTTAGGAACAATTTAATCAACATTTAATGCAGTTTTTAATTATTCTTTTAATATGAATTTGATGCCAACTCCAAAAAGTTAATGTTGTATAAGAATTACGTTATCACCTTAAGTTATATCACTCTGATATATATATTTTATCGGGAGTAATTATTTTTTACTTTTTAGTGCATTTTTAAATTTTTATAATAAACCTTGAAGTCGGTATTTATTTTTTGTAAAAAAGCATTTTATTTTTTACTTTTTAGTGTATTTTTATTCAATTAAATTAAAACATTTTAATAAGAACAGATATTTCCACGGTAAAAACACCAAAAGTTACATTTCCATGGTAATTTGGCAAATTTATAGTATTTTAAGTCAAAAATCTAATCCGACGGTGAAAACAATCATGAATGAAAAGCATCCAAAAAGCTTCAATCTCCCGCATTATTAAGGATAACTCAAAAACTATCGGTCAGACCTTGATCAAATTTAAATGGGACCACATGACAAACACCACCTTTCAAATAAAAGAAGAATCATCAAAATCGGTTCATCTAGAAGAAAGTTCTGTGGTAACACACATAAAAAAAAAAAAAAAAAAAAAATACAGTCGAATTGAATACCTCCTCCTTTTTTGAAGTCGGTTAATAAATGTCTAGCAGCCCTTAAATCATCGCAAAGGTGATGCAAATTTTCCGAATTCTTTCGGTATTTATGGGATACGCACAGTATTCCTCTACCCTTGGGTAAATCTTGTAACACCGGGACTGAAAGAGGTAACCTTTTTTTTTAACCAAATTAATCATTTTTTAACTAAAACAGCTTTACAGTGTCCAACTTTTTGACCTTACAGAGCGTGAACACAAGGGGTATTAAAGACCTTTTTAAACATGCCCTGTTTGTCATTTTCAATCGCAACTCTTCCTTATCTGCTCGATATCGGCGTCGGAACTCCATTAGTAATGCTACGAACATGTTGAAAGACCAGAGGATAACCATTTGTTTTGTCGTTATACAAATTCAGCCTAAATGCGATTATTTGTATATCATTCAGGAATTATTTTTCAATTTTTGCATAATTCTGGTTCATTGTCGTCAGTTTTATTGTTCTAACACGACCGTGCAACATTATTTTTCTTCTTTACCACGCGCTCTTACAGTGTAGTAAAAATACATAGGAGAAACGCATACATAATAATAGATGTATTTTGTCAAACGATTATTTTCTCGTTGGGAAAACGTGAGCTGGCCGTAGGATTAATCTGTCAAAAAAAAAAGAGAAACGGAACAGACATCTGACAATTTCTACGCTACAAGCGGAATGAGAATAATGCAGACGTTACACTTTGGAATAACAATAAACGAAGAACGGGGGGGATGATGCCGTCTGAGAATTAGATGCACAACTAAACCGAATTTTACGAACGTAATTAGGTGGTAAAAATATTTTTTCAAAAAAGTTAAATCGGTTCAGATACAGAGCGACGCAGTGTGAATTTAAAGAATAATACGAAGATTTCAAAGGCTTTCAAAATATATGAAAGAACTTATGTATAAACGTATGCTAAAAATCTTGCGTTTGTAAAAGGCAACGAATGTGAAGACTATGCAAATGCTATTAAACGAAGCAGAAATTATAAGCAGGATCAAAAGAAGAGAATACACGAGGCGCAGCAATTAAGTATTGCGAAATTGTAAAAGAGTTGTAAGATGGGCGTAAATCAGCGACAGAATAAAATTTGCATCAATCGCGAGGCAAACATCGCTTCGCGCTAGATGCATAAGTATATATAGGAATTAACCAGAGAAAGAAGAGCAAATTTACCCATGTGGACTGGACAGGAGGACGCAAGCCGATGGAAAAAACAAAAAACCAATTATTATTTCAATTTGAATAACTCGAATGTTTTTTTCCTTTTTATTCTCCTCTCTCGTTTTTCGTTTATATTTATTAAATATCACGCTCTTAAGAATTGGGAACTTATAAAATTTCAAAGCCCTTCCGTATACCGGAATTAATTATATCAACTCTCGTTATTGTACATTTTAGTAGAGTACCTTCTTAGCATATTTAAATAATTTTTACCTGACGAAATTATTCCTTTTTTTTTCCAATGAAAAAAATACTTTCATAAATCATCACTGAACACCTAAATTTGCTCCACTGCGTTCTATTTTCGGTCATCCTTTTTAGTTCCGAGTACGTTTGGCATCCCACATCTTTGATAATCTGTTTTATGCAGTTATTCTTTGGTCTACACCTCTTCTTCTCTTCTTTTCGCTTTTGCCTTCTATGATCAGTTTTAGTTTTTCATCGTGTCTTAGTAGACGTCGTCTCGTTGATCTAATTCTCGCTTTTCACTAATCACGTTCAAGAATTCTTCAATGCTTTTCTTGTCTATCGATTTTTTTAACTTTAGCATCTTTTCCCATAGCCACATCTCCGCTGCCGTCAACCTCTTTTTACCAGCTTCATTAAAAATATGCTGCTAAAAAACAAACTAATCGAATCTTTTTTTTCCTAAATTTTTTACTTAACACTTCAGCCCAAACGGTCAACTAATTTTTCGATATTACCGGATTTTTATTGAAGGGAAAAAAATATTCTTTGTCAAAAATGGTAAAATTAAAAAAAAAACAAAAAACAAGGGTTTTTCGCATCGTAGGAACAGATTATCAAATTTTTGTAATTATACTGGCAAAATACTTAACGGATGTAGAAAATTAATTAAAGCACTATTATTTATTAATAGTGTTTTCTGTGAACAATATTTCTCTTAATTTTTAAGCCAAAAACAAAATTTTACTAAAGTGTTCATTTTTTAATGCTTCTCTTTCAAGTCTTGCAAGTGTAAATATTATCGTATTTTATAAAAGTACACGAATTTAAAGGGCTATTAAAATGCACCCGGAACAGACATAATTTCATCTATAAGCTACAACAAGCGCCTGTACGAAGCAGTCGGATGATTTCCATAAAATAAACAGACGTGCTATTATCATGAAGTTGTTCTATATTAATGCTGTTAAGTTCCGAAATCTTTACTTTTTTTGAGTTCACTCGAACTGTATCATCGTGTCTGACATTTTATTTGACGGTAAGTTGTAAAGATACGATTTGGCAATTTACTGTTTCATCATTCGTGTAATTTACGTTGTTTTTTGAGACATTTATTTTAAGTGTACCATTTAGATCGCTCTTACTTTAATTTGTGTTACCTTATTGAAAAAAATCTTATTGCTTTATATTTTTATCTCTTATAATGCATTATTAGGCAGTAAGAGAGTTTTCGTTTTTTATTTTTTAATCACACTCTACCTTTCGTGAGCAGCCGTATTCAATGAACGTTCTATTATTATTATTATTATTATTATTATTAGCTTTTCTTATAAAAATAGGTTACTCCGATCCAGAACTTCTATCTTAGTTAGCATATTGAATCTCATGCGTCCTCTACCCGCTTTTCCAAGTATTTTCCCGGTGGAAACTAGTATGAATAACCGGTCCTATTGTAGTCTGGCCGTTAAGTATCTCGTTTTTCCATCCATGATCTTATGAAACAGTGACAATCTCGTTAGATTTAGTCTACGCAGCACTTCTTGATTTGTAAACTTGTCTATCCATTTTATCCTTTCCATTTTCCGGTAACACCACATTTCGAACACGTTTATACGGTTTTCTACATTTTTCGTGATTGTCCACGTTTCCAAGGCATATCTTAGTACTGACCATACGTAACTTCCCAGTATTTTCATTCTTGTGCTTTTTTTAATCGCTGAGCTTTTAAGTGTACGTTCTACATTATTAAACGCACCCCTTGCCTGTCCTATACGTGTTTTAATTTCTTCATTATCTCTACCATCATCTGTGATTCTCACTCTCAAATATGTATATTTCTTAACTTGTTCTAGCCTCTTCCTATTAATGGTTATATCCAGCGGTTTCCTGTTTTCTTTTGGGCTTTTACTAATTTTCATTATTTTGGTCTTTTCGAGAATAGATTTCTTCGACGCCGTACAATACGCAGAAAGTCATATATTACACGTTGAACTTCATACTGCGCATATCACATTGGCCCAAACAAAACCGTTACGTATAAGCTCACGGGAACTGATCGACGGTTGAGCGCCACAATTTTTCCCGTGTTGCGGTATACAAATTTCTCTTTACATTACACCAGTTTACCCCTTCTTCATAATACACCTCTTTGTGACCACTATCAGTGTCGTTTCATTGTATTATTAACTGATAACGGCCGAATGCATGAATGCATGATCCATCCAATCTCTTTTATAACTCGTCATTTAATGCTATGTATTTCTTCTGATAATAATCTCGTTTACATCGAAGCTCCTAATCTTTTCTTCATAATACAGCGTCGCATCCATTACCACATATAATGACATAATTTCGGTTTTTAATCATCACATACAAGTACAGTATCTGTAGAGCTCGATTTCAGTGCTGCTAGTTTTTGTCTAACCTTCCAAGTTTTTCCGGATGCAGAATATATTTTTATGTTCATTTTACTTTTTCATCGCATTTTTATAATAATACGCACAACGTCAGACACGCTAACGCGCTAATGTTCATTATTAATTGTATTATTACTCTTATTCAATTCCCGATTTTTAAATACGTAATCTCGCCTGTTTTTTTGCCTTCCACTTGACATGTTTTTGACGTTGCAACTTTCTCCGTAATCGTACATTAATGTATTTTTTATAAGTGGTTATTGCCAAATAATTTTAAATTTCTAATGGGACTTTTATTAAATCTTACTAAAATTTGCATCAATACAACTTCTTTAATCAACTACTACGATGATATACATTCAATTCTTAATACTATCATTTACCTCCGGCCCTCAAATTATAATGAAGCCAACTTATATCAAAACTATCATACTTGTCTTTTATTATTTAGTAAGTGTTTTTTATAATAGAAAAAAAAAATGTTCTGTTTACATTCATGATCCTCGCCTGAATTGAAAAACCGGTAAACTTAAACTTTTAATGTTTTTTATTTCGGTTAGTTTACCGCAGACATTAGCCGGATAAAAGCAATAATTTTCGGTATTTTCAATTCGTAAATTCCACTTGAAAAACAAAACACCACACAGTCTAACTCATTGTGCTACCGCCTTATTTACAGGATATGCGCTAAAAGACTGACTACAAATTCTACCTTAAAATATATGATTGTATTTGATATACATAAAAACTAATTTTAATTTTTAATTTTATTATTACTCGTATTATCGTTGATTAATTTCTAAAACAGAATTTTTAAAATGATTTTCATCAAACAAGCATGTTAGGCTGTGATACCACTCCTGTTTTTCTAGTATGCACACACACACACACACACACACACACACACACACATTAGAGCCATTTAACAAACTATTTTTAATTAGATGTAAAATGTGTATTCCTTACATTTTCTCCTTTAAAAGGAAAAAAATAAAATTTAATTATTACTATTATTGTTATTATTATTTGGATAATTAGGCTGATTGCAGAGGTGAAAGAAACATGAAAATTGAATCATATTGTTTATCACATGACCTTGGCATTCTTTAAATTGATAAAAGGAACATTTAATACTCTTTGCTGCATCACCTCTTCACTCACACTCCCAATCTCCTCATGTAGAATGGACATTTTCTTTCTATTTACTGCACACCTTATTTTTTTCTTTTCTTTCGTCTTTAATTATAAAGTGTTCAAGTACTCAACAGTTGTATGTTATTTATTTTATTGTATATTCACTGTTAGCTTGTAATTAGTTTATCATTTTTTTATAATATAAATTTACAATTCTGATGATCGCATACAGGTTAAATAGAAGTTTTGATTTTTTATACAGCATGGATTGATTTTATTTGTGTTGAGACGAGAATGTAAATTTTTTTGCTTTAAAGATTATGTAAATCAGCTATTGCAATAACTACTAAAAACATGTAGATGAGCAAATTTATTTTATTTTTAGATTAAATTTTATACATACATACATACATATATATATATGTTATATATAGTGTTTGAAATGGGAAGGGAAATAAAAACATTACACATGGTGCAACAACAATTTGTTCCATAAGCATTTGGCTTAAGCCACAAAATATGCTAGTGTATAGCGTGCGTTAGAAACTGGAGAAAAAACATTTTTATTCAACAATGAACACTTCTGTTGCACAATACGCAATATTTAAGGTTTTTAAAAAATATTTCCATCCACAGTACAATCTCGATCTTTTTCAATTAAAAAAACAACTGAAAAACTGAAAATTCTAAAACGACAGTGTACAAACGAAGAAAATGTTTCAAATTCGATTATCGTCGAGATGATGAAATATCTTCTTCGTTTTCGTGTTATACCTTCAGAAGCGAAAGCTTTTGACTTTTACAATTTATAAAATTTGAAATCTGCCATACTACCGGTTAATTAATATTACAATGAAAATTTTCTTTCTTCATAAAGAACTCGCACAAAAAACATGCTTGTTCCACTGGAAAACCCGTATCCGTTTCCTTGCTGAATACTCTATTGGTAATTGCCGTAATATGAGTATCTGCTAATTTGAAGAAGCGAATTTATACAATTAAAAATAAAACGTTCCTTTCCTTTTCGATGATTTAAACGTACTAATAATATCACATGTATCGCTGAATTTATCGCCGCATTGGTCATTTTTTTGAACTATCGTACGGCAGTCTGTGATGCCTTAATAATGATTTTTCACTAGTTTAAAGGTTTACTAGAAAAATATTGTAATTACAGAAAGCGATAGAAAGAACGAAATTAAATTGCGCGCAACAAATAACTGCAGTAAGTATCGAAATTACCGCACACATTCGAAAGTAAACGATGGATATGATACGACGTGACAGTTTCGAAGTGGAAATTCTCAGGCCCCAGAGCTGACGGTCTCTGGCTGTGTTCAGTGATCGGTTTTTAGAAAAAGATCCGGTCGGCAGTGGCAGTATCGTAACCAATGAAGTTCATCTGAGCTGCGATTATCGCTAGTTGAAGGAATAAATAGTTTTGTTCGGCAGATATCGGTTAAATTTCAGCCAGTGCGACGATAAAAAATTTGAAATCTGTATAATATGTTCGCGCTTTAGTCCCGTCGGCTGGCAGAGATTAACATTTAAAATGGATATTTAAAAAATCGCCGAAGCGCCGCCAGTCGAACGAAAAGGTCGAATGGAGGAATTTATCGCAGTAATTGCGGGTAGTTTTTGGTCAAAAATGTTGACAATAGCTCGGATTAATAACTTTGCATCCATCACGGGCGCTGTTGAACCTGTCACATCGTCGTAAACGGTCTCGTCGTGCGCCTTTCGGCTCCAGTAACAAATCTCGATAAATCGCATCGAAAGTGCCTTTAATGCGACCTATTGTATTTCGGTCAACAAAAACGGCAGTAGAAAAGAGGGAAAAAAAGAAAACAATAATGATAATAATGATAACAACAACAACAACAACAATAACAATAATAATAATAATAATAATAATAATAATAATAATAATAGGAAAAAATCGAATAAAGAATGAAATAGGAGAACGAAGAACAAAACAGAAAAATAAAGGACGACAAAAGAGAGGAAAAACGAGGAAAGAAAAAATACAATACAATACGGAAAGAAAAAAAACACGATAATCGCCGGTTGCTCTTTCCGTCCTTTACATTGTCGACTATTTCGCGAACATTTTAACCACTGCTAACTGGCGAACATGTAAATACAAATATTCCGTCGCGCTCACAGAGACACGCGCGCGCGTTCCAGTCTTGTAGTCAATTTTCCTATCGTTGTAAATCGAAATGGCAATTTAGAACCGGGCACTGGCCCTCGGGTTACCACCGTTACAGAACTGAAACAAGAAATTTCGCGAGCGTCGAGTGCAATACGGAGATGAGGAGACGAGAAAGCTCGCTCGAATCGGCAGAGGGGTAAAAGTTTAGCGTTTTAGGCCGGTCGAAAGGAGGCGGGCTTCGGAACGGGACTATGTCACTGCTGGTTCCGCTGCCGCGCCGCTAATTCCAGCAAGTCTTGTGTATTATTTGCAGAAATTTTCACAGACCTAATATTCCATTGTTGTTTGGCTTAATGCGTAACACTCCATTTTAAATGCAAACAAACAGCGCTGATGCCACTACAATTTGTTCGTCCGCTCCACGTTCGATAATAAATAGAAATCGTTCCCCGCCTCTAAACGACAAATATTATCTCTAGCCTTTAGCCGAATACAATAAAATATGTAAACTACCACCTCCTCTTTCAACCAGTGTACCTGCGCGCGCGCCCCCCATGCGCCTCTTTCTTCCCAGCAAGCCCGGTTAAATTATCTTCTACGTTGTTGGAAAAATGTAAGATAACATCGAAAATTACATTCGTATGCAACGGATCCGTCGAAAGAAAGGAGGATTTTGGGCTCCTCTGGTATACCAAAACCAGTACGAACCGTTTATATTTCCAACATAATATACATATATATATGTATATATGTTTTCGCGGTAGTCTAGTTGCTAGAACGCTTGGCTTCCGTTACGGAAGTTTCGGATTTGATCCTGAGCGACGACAGAAGTTATTACGAAAAATTAAATTAAAATACTCGCTAATAGTCACGTGGAAGGCAATGATAAACCACCACGTATAATATGCGCGCTAGGTCAGTACACAGCAGACACATACGGGGGACTGAACTTTTGTCAAACGATGTAAATCAAACGATTACTAATCAGTTACGAATGTAGTCTTGCGTGTGTACACATTCGTACAGCATATAAACAATTACCTGGTACACTATATGTCTGTATAGCTAAAATGTACGAATAGGTTGCCCACCAATCGAATAGTTGAGGAGATAACAATGATGATACACACACATATACATATATAGCAAAATGACTGTAAAAGCCGATCAGAGTGAATAGTCTCGCTGTCATTTAAATAGGCGCTTCAGATTCGCGAGGGGGCAATTTTAGAATAGGGCGATGCGCGAGGCAATGACGTCGATCGCGAGAAGAACAATTTTGCTTCGGAAAATACTACCGGAAACGGAGAAGGCGGCGAAAGAAAAATCAGAAAATAGCGTGAAAGATGAATAAAAAATATGCAAAGAGAAAAGTAAGAGGAGAAACGAAAGACGAGTAAGAAAGAAGGAAGAATTGCATCGACCGAATTCGGATATTTAAGCTGATATGTATTTTTGTTCCGAGAAAGCGCTTTCGTAAAAAATGGTATAATTATGCTAAAATAAAAATCGGCCTAACGATAGACAATTGCGACACGTTTTTGCGATCAGAACACAATCGACATTATCGTTGAGTCAACGGTCGAATTCTGATTGTTACTGGGCTGATTTCAAAATGTTGTCATGTGAATCAGACGATCATCGTAGCAGCGACCGAGGCACTCTAGACGAATTATTGTTGATCGAACACATCGACGGATAAAACGAATTACTCAAAGCCCGTAAAACTTTTTTGAATTGCCGTCGCATTTGAAACGGTCGATAACGACTTTTCAGCATTCAAAATGTGTGAATCGGCAAAATAACAGCTAATAAGGTGGCGACCGTTGCGTTTCTACAGTCAAAACCCCTTTCTCCAAAAAGTTCCTCCAGCAAACTAAATAACACTATGCAATGTATTCCAACAAATAAAACGTTTCAAAGGGTTTGAACATTAGTAAATGCCCCCTGCACCAGTTGTAGCTGCTTCACACTGATGGGAAGTACTTGATGATAAAGTGTGCAAAGCGTATTTCGAAGGTGATAAAAAATATTAAACGTTCTGCTAAGCACGAAGAGAATCATCAGCGTCGAAATGAAACGGATATAACGAAGTAGTAGTAGTACGTTTTGTCAAGTTCAGCGCTGCTACGGGAAACCGGTACCTGTAACGAAACCTTGGACATAAAACGAAGAAGCTGAGAAATTAACGGAAGTGCATCTGCAGAATTAATAGATGAACGGAAGCTGTCAGCTTTGGCAACTATAAATAAATCACTTCTACGTTGTCTGTTTCCTCTCCTTAGAAATATACCCCGATTGCCTTTGCCTCATTTCCGATGTACTATTAACAGCAGGCAGGCTCCGGCCATTGTGAACTCACGCAGCACTTTTATCGAAGACGGTCATTTTATTCGGTTAGAAATTTTACACTTTCCAATTAATCAATTTTTCGACCTCCATTCTGTTTGTGAAAAATTCCTCTCCTCCGATTTCCTTCTCTTTATCTTCCGGCAATTCTCTTACATAATTCGTATTATTTGAGTACGCTGGATTCGGCGCTCTCTACAATCCATCTTATCCCGCAGACGATGAGAAAAATTTTTTTCGATCATCTCCGTAACACGGCTATTATAAGCTCTTACCAGCGACTGTTCCGATTTACCGCTTACATTAATTTGCTATCGTACACGCTAGTTAACTAGTTCATTCGTTGGAAAACGGTTTTACTTGATAATTTACCGTCTGGTACAAAGAATATATGTCTACGTCATTGACCGTAAATTTTATCTTTAAGAAGCACTCGGATGGGCGATTATTCAGCACGAATCGATAACAGTTTTCATTAACTTCTTGCGTTTAATATGCGCGACTTCGTTTAATCGGGCGGGGGGTGATTCCAATACGTTGAGCGTCATGGTAACACTTGTCTTAGGCTGCAGATGTTCGGGGAAAAACCTTCGAGTGATTACATGCAGAAGCCATGTTCACTCAGTTCACGATAATAGTGTGGTAGGTGGGTGGGTGGGTGGAGGGAGGGGGTATAACATTATTTCGAATCGCGGAATAAGGAAGACGTCAAGAGACTGACACGGCCCAGCTTTATTCGTATTAAATTCAATTTCATCCGTCATAAAGAAACCGAACATCTACTTTATATGCTAATGACTCGGCAGTATTCCACCGGGGGTCGCGATAGTGGCTAGAACGACTGAACTGCCGCGTCGAAGTCCCCAGTTATCAAGATTTAACGGGCGACGAATAAAACATATTAAAGTCAATAATCGTTATTAGTCACCTGCGGATGGCAATGACAAACACGCATAGCATCATGATATTGGGGTACACTTAAGATCGCATTTGTATAATGATAAATCAAACATTTATAATCAGTTCCGCGTGAAATCTTACGAATAGTCGTGTTGTTATGTGTACAATAATGCCATATACAGCAAGAACGTGCAAGTAAGGATAACACGGCGCGCTCACTTAACGGGAGTGTAAAAATTACAATGAATCCAGTTGATCGTGTCACAGATCGATAAGAAGGTCGAGGTCTCTGTGTCTCTCATCTGGAAAGCCTCTAACATCGTCAACTTTGCTCGCAACTATAACTAACTTGTACAATTAACCGTTTCAGAAAATCGGAAAAATGGCATTCTTAGACCTATTTCATTGGGGCACCGCGAATCATAAAAAACTGGTCGGACCACTATGGCCTGCACATTGAAATTACCATAAAAGCTTTAAGACACGGCCGAATTTTGCTATATTATAAATTCTACAATCGCGATGTGTGTAGTATATCAATGGCTATCAATTATCGACCGAAATTCCAACATCTCCAATAAGCTCTAGCTACAAATTGATGTAATCCGCATATGCCCCATCGCCCCTTCGTTAGGTTCGTCCACACATATTTCAACACGTTGCCACGACCACATACAGGAGTAATGATTTAATCTATGCGAATTTTGTAGCTTTAACCCCCCCCCCCCCCCCCGATGAAACTATGGGAAACATCATTTTTATTAAACCTCAGCGATAGAAAATTCTGACTGCGAATCGGGTACTCTACACCTATCTGACATGCCGCCACCTCATAATAAAGAAGGAGCTCTAGACCACATCTTGAATTTCTGTGTACAGTTACACACGTAGAGCAAACAGAAGTTTCGTAGATCTATTTTAGTTCAAGAATTTCTTGTCGACGACCAAGATAATCAGGACGAAAAAAAAAAAAAAAAAACTATTTTTCCTAAAGTATAGGTTACGTACCTATTTACCTATTTTTATGTACGCTTATCTCGTATTTTTATGTTATTTTACGGTAATTACGTTCCATAAATATCGTGAGCACAATCCTCTAAATAGTTTTTTTTTTCGTTTTTACACAAATTTTTCACATTTTTTTTTTCGATGAAAAACATAAATACTAAAAAACTGAAATTCAGCTTTATAAAACGAAAAAGGTTACTTAAAATTTCGGTTTCGATTGATGAAATTTAGACTTCAAAATATTCAAAAGAAAATTTTTTAATCATACTAACGAAATAAAAGGTATTTTAAGGTACAATTTTTCTAATTTATGATAAAAACTTTAACTGCAAATTTTACATTTGGCTAAAGAAAATCCAATTCAGTTTAAAACAATATTTATAATTTAAAAATACCTGAAGAAACTCTTGCCACAGATTTATCCACGTTTGATTCACGATTATAACAATCATACTACTTGCGTGTTTCCAATGTTGTTTGCATTCTACTCGTCAAGTGATTTTTTTTTTTTTTTTTTGTACTTTTCGTGAATACTTTCTTTTTACAGAAATTCTGCCGGTTGTTTATGTTTATTTCTAAAATTATGAATTACTTCCGTTCTACTTAACGCATTCTATTTTCTATATAGAAATTTAAGATTGAATCGTAATCTGATGAAAGTAATAACGAAAATGGTAATAATGCTTATAGCCTTTTTAGAATATAAAATTCGTTAACATTTTATCGTAGTATTATCGGTATGTGTGATAGTTTTTATTTTAAAGTAAAAATTTATGTTTATATTTATTGATAGTAAACATCATAGTTGCCGATAGGGGTAAGTACGAGCTGCTTGTAATTCCACGCGTTATCGCGTAATATAACGTCCGGTAATTTCATTTACACCAATAAAAGCGCTGCTACTGCGAAACCATCAGAGGCCAATTCTTCTCTTTTATCTTCGTGATAAAGTGTACCTCTGCTGCGTTCAGTTGTCTGCTGTAATTATTAGGGCTGTTTTGATTTCATTACTTCTATCACTGGTTCTTCTTATCCTCCACTTTGCTTATATGTTTAGCTTTCTTATGGCCATCAATTATTTAAATTATATCGATTATTTGAATTATTTCAATTACCTCTTTTCCGCTTTTATAACAATTGTATAATTTTTAAAACCCCGACGCGTTTCGAAGCAAACACTTCATGTTCACGGGAGTAATTCCCGTGAACATGAAGTGTTTGCTTCGAAACGCGTCGGGGTTTTAAAAATTATACAATTATTATAAAAGCGTTAAAGTTTATTTTTATCATAATTAAAAATGTTAACAATGTGTAAGAACAACAAATACAGTACCTCTTTTCCGCTTTTTGTTCCTTTTTTATCTATAATGATGTTTAAACACGATAATAAAAATTATTTGTACGAGGCTGTTAGAGGTGTTCGTATTTTTAATCTCGACATTGATTTTTTATAAAGGTTTTTACTACTTTTTTTTTTAATATGTTCTGTTTGGATTTATTTACTACCTTGAACTCAGCTGGTTGATGGCGTATCGCAGCCCGTATGAAATTATTTATTTGAGCGATGGTAACTTGTCGATGATATTTCTTAACTCACTAGAGTACAAGTATATAAAACAAATGAAAAAAGAAGCACAAATCGCGGGGATTTTTTTTTATAATTAACATAAATAAAACGTTTATATAAAAAAAAAAAAAAACACTTTATATTATCAAGCTTTTGTTTATCCTACTTTCCCTCTTTACTTACCCATTGATTAGTTTGAAGTTGAACTGTCCAGATGAATACATTATAGTGTTTTTAATCAAAATATAAACAAAAAAGTTACAATTGTAAATCGTCGGACAAAAAAAAATATAGTTTTTTTTTTTTTTTTTTTTTTTTTTTGTGAAAGCAACATTCTGTACCGTGTTTAACTGCTGTGGCTATTACAGTACGAAGATGCGCAGTTTGCTTTTATAGATATCTGCTTATTCCGCTAGTTTTGATAAATTGTGTTACAGATAAAATTGCATCGGGGGAATTCTCAAGAATGTTGGTGACTGTTTTGTTATTAATTGAAGGGGGCCGGCCGGTGAGGTGATAATGCTGGACAGTCGCATAGTATGTGAGGAGTTGAGGGAGCAACATCTTGGCCACAGAAAGGACAATTCATAGGAGAGGGGATTCTTTGCAAAATAAAATTATGCGACATGGCCGTATGGCCTATGCGCAAGTGGCTAAGTGCACAGAAATCTCTGCGGGAAATGCTTTTTTCTGGCCACCATGGTTCCGTTGAGGGTTTAATTAACCTCGAGAAAGTCTGACACGAGGACCAATGGGTTTTCCATAAGGACGTGAGATTATTGAAGATTATGTTCGAGAGATTATAGTTAATTTCAAACTTAGTAGAATTTAAAAAAATGTGTATAGTAATAAAAAAAAAAAAAGTCAAAATCGATCAATATCCTCGTCGCTCAAAATAAATAAGAAAATTAAACAGAAAGTAGAAATTTGAAATATTATTACCACAGAACTAATAACCGGTATGTTCGTGGTGAGGTGTACCATCGATCAGGATTAGTACCACCGTATTTTACTTTAATAAAAGATCGAAATTTGAATTTTCAATACGTCGAGCGGCAAAGATATAAATTCATGGACAATTTTTTCATTGCATTCAACCAAGGCCAACCGCAGATTGACTGCTCGTCCCCTTTTTCGTTCATTATATTTTTGGCAGTGTTCTTACCCAGCGATGTTGGTAGATCTGCCGTGATACGCAATTCGATCCGCGTTGACGCAGGATCGTTCATTCTGGCCGACAATATGTATACGCACACACAATCACCTTCGCACCGCACCCTCAACAAGTTTCATAATATTTATTTATTTCTAATTTCATTATATGCATGTAATGTACACATTACCGAATATATATATGTATTAATGATTGCATCATTTCGAATATCATGTAGCCTCAATCTGTAATGTTTTTGTGCAACGTTTACGAGATATTTTACTTTGTGAAAAATAATACAGCCAAATGGTTACTCTTTTAAGCGAGGTTCAAGGAACCAATTTTAGCAGCAGGTCAGAAAAGTATTTACACATTCTCCGAAAAACATTGTGGAATGTAAGTGTTAAGCAGAGAAATGGGGAAAGAAGATATACATATTAGAAAGAGAATCACCTACATACATATCTGCACTAAATGTTCACCGGCAGCAATGGTGAATAATAATGGCGCAGACCGAAAATACAAAAAGTATTTGCACATATATGAACTGATAATTAATACGTGTGTGCATGATAAGACAACAGGCATGCAGTGTTTATGTAGATTGCACGGCTCAGTGCAGTAGTTTGTGCAGTGTGCGTAATTAACGATAACCGTAAAGTATGAACTACAACACCAGCAAAAAATACCGAGATACCTGTAAAAATGAGCGCGCGAATTATAACGCTCCAGAAAGTAGCCTTAGTTACCGCAAAATTGCCGAAAATGTAACTTTCACGTTTTCTGCAGTTCGATATGTGTAATTAAGTGGTTTGAAACGACGGGCAAAATCGAAAATGAGGAATGGGGCGGCAAACCTACCAAGGTATAGGACAGAGAACAAAACGAGCTATTTGGTCAATCGCTAAAGACCCAAAAGTTAGACGCTGAACTCGCAGTAATCTTTGGACTCGCAGTGAAACTATTAGAAATGTACTTAATTCGGACAATACTTAAAGATAGATTGCAGGGGAAAAAATCGTTTATTTCAGAAATTAACCGTCAAAAATGTTTAGGCTTCGCGAAACCACATGATGTCACCAAACCGGCAAACCTTTTGGCACTCAGTGATTCTTTCGAACGAAAAAGTTGGAATTTATTCGGTTTGGATGGTGAACGTATATGTACGGCGCAAACCCAGTACCGAGCTCTGAGCCAGTCACTTGAACAGAAAGCACGGTAGGAGGAACTGTACGATGCGGTGTGTGTATAGCGGCAGCGGGGTTAGAAATCTCGCATTCATTGACAAAAAAATGAAAGCACACTGACTACATCGAGATGTTGCGCGGTAATTTGAAGAAAAGCGCACGTAAATTAAGTTTTTGGAGGAGCCATTTGTCTTTCAGAAAATTTATACTGACCACAAACATTATCAACTCGTGTGAATGGTTTCCTTATAACGCCGCTCCTCATGCCTCCTGATCCGAACGTCCCTAATAATTTGTGGAGTTGGTTTGACGTCGGAGTGCGTACACGAAATTTTTTCGATGCTCAAGATTTAAAATGCGGTACGGGTATTTGTTCCAATTTCACACGATACCCGATGGTATGTTTCGAGATCACAAATCGTCATCGACGCGAGTGGCACGCATACCGAGTATTAGTATCATTTTTTTTTTTCTTTTTTTTTTTTTTTTTTGCGTATTTCGTTGGTCAAGTCGTCGGTGTGTAAATACTTTTATGCGGGCCTTTTTCACTTTTCTGTGTCACCTGAATCTGTGTGGTGATCCGTTTGTTTTGTCGCAATATATTTTCTTTTATCGTGATGCTTCTCATTCAACCGTATGTAGCAAGTTTCAGCGTGATACATTTTAACCCGTTCTATTTTTGGGCGATGCGCAAATACATTTTTGACCTATACAGTGTGCTATGTAAATAATTTTTCGAAAATGGCTCGAATAATTTTAGTGAAATTCGGAAATTACTGATTTTTGCAGTTCGAACACCCATTTGGCTTTATCTTTCGAAAAAGATTATTATTACACAAGTAATTCTTAAACAAAAGGGTTTTTTAAAAAGTAAGTAAAACTAATAATACTCTTTTTTTTTTAAATTAAAGGCAATGCCTTGCCGACGCAGCCATTGTGTCTTTTGTTCATAGCCACAGTCCGTATAGTTCTATTACCTATTTATATTTAATCTCTGTTATAAAGCCATTGTGTCTTTTGTTCATAGCCACTGTCCGTATAGTTCTATTACCTATTTATATTTAATCTCTGTTATAAAGCCATTGTGTCTTTTGTTCATAGCCACTGTCCGTATAGTTCTATTACCTATTTATATTTAATCTCTGTTATAAATACCGTCCATAAACGTCCTTGTCTTTGCCTTTTACCTATAATTTTTCCTTCTATTATTTCTTTCTATAAAATTATTACGTCTTAATATACATATGTCGTACGAGTTTCACTTTCCCAATATAACTTATTAAACTTCTCTCTTCCGTTATTTTGTCTAAAATTTTATCATTCGCTTTCTTCTCTGTTATTCGGCGCCAGATATGTTAAATACTGTTGGTAAAAAGTAAGTCAATATAATACGCTTATTTAACACGATAAATAAAAATATAAAGGCGTAAATAAGATGACATTTAATTACTGCGTTCGTTAAAACACTGACGTTGTCGAATTTTATAAATGATAATTTTAGTTAATAAAATTTTGACTTGTAAATATTCAGTTTTATTTCATCTAATACTTCAACATAAAAGAAAAGTACAGCAATATCATACCCAATCTAGTTTTTACATTCCGTGCGAAAGGTTCGAGGCATCTAATTCTCTAGACTACATTTCATAACTAATAATAATAATAATAATAATATATTGATCTGGATTAAATTAATCCGAAATGAATCCTTTTATGTTTAAATATCTTCGTTATATGTTAAAGTTTTGCATTTAAAAAAAAAAAAAAAAAAATCTCGATGTTAAAATTGTTTTTAGTCATTTTTGTGCGAGATAATGCCGTTTTCCTATCAGAACGTACACATTTCGAAAACGCCTTTTCAGCTTGTTATCAGTGTCGCGTTTCAACAAATTGAATAACTGGAAAACGATGCCGACAAATTTACGACACAACCGCCGGACAATGTTTATTAGCTCGCATACCGGAAAAATTAGACCAGCTAAAATGCTAATTTTTACTTGAAACGCGAATGAAGGCGGCAGCGCAATTTAGAAATAAATTTTATCTATAATTCAGCGGTTCGCAACGGCTCAAAAGGTTAATAACCGAGAAGGGAACAGAAAGGGGTAGATGCGTGAGTGACGGCAACGTGACCAGCTTACAAATGCGAATGTGCCGGTAATATTTGTCACTTTTTCGAAGCGACCCCTTCAACCGCCAATTTAACCCCTCTCACGGACTTTACACGCTTTATATAATAATTATGAGAACTTAATAAGCCCCGCATGAAAAATTGACGCTTCACTTCTAACGCCGCCACATCTACTTACCGCGCCGTCTAACTCGCAAGTTTTACTTTTTCTCTCCTCCGATACCTTTTATAATAATAAAACTGGGTCAGTGTAAATATACACCGATCTTCTTTTTTTCTTTGCTCTTTTGCTCTTTTGTCACTCTCTGTTAATTTTATTTCCGTTCGCATAATAAAATACATCGACTAGGTAAACTCCATTAATTACAAGATAAGGAAGCACACAACACATTACGATAATCGAAAAGCAAAATATGAAAATTACAAAAACATGCGATCGTGAATGATATTGTAGTTTCAAAGAAGTCGCAGTTTCCACTGCTATATATAATGTAAAAAAAATATATTTCATCCGATAAAATAAAATTAGTCGCGCCTCTTTGTCAATCGAAACGGTGATAGCCTACCGGAAAAGCGAACAAAGCAATATTAAACATATAACGAAGTTACAAATAGAATGTCTAAAAACCATTATAAATGCAGTTAACCGGAGCTCGTGAGGAAAACACATTAAAAAAATATTATATTTTAAACCCGAAACAGTGTATCTTTATTACTTAATTATAATGAATTGGCTAGGCAAACAAATAAAAGCATGCAATAATCTTCGGAAATTTCAAATTTATAAAAACAAGCCATTCAATAATTTAAGCATGATGAACATATATACAAAGAGTAACACAAATGACTAAAAGTTGTAATGTGTCCATTACATGGGTCATATATATTTGTATAAAAATAATAATAAATAAAAAAAAATAAATAAAAATAAAAATAATTTGGAATGTGTGGTGCGGGTGCGAGTGTGCGCGTTCCTGGAACTGTTGTCGGTGGGACCAGCCAATCAGCATCCTGCAGGAAACAAAAAGGATCTACCTGATTCGGCAAAATCCAGCGGTCACGGTCGAGTAGGCGTTCGATAATTTAAAAAAAAGGCGATATGAAGATTTTAGTGAAAAAGGCAGGGCAGCCTTATAGAGTCAGTTCTCAGTTTTTACCTTCGAGCAGTCAGTCTCAGTTTTTACCTTTGAGCAGTCAGTCTCAGTTTTTACCTTCGAGGAGTTAGTCTCAGTTTTTACCTTCGAGGAGTTAGTTTCAGTTTTACCGTCGGTCAAGTCAGTCAGTGGCTGTTTACAGTGAGTCAAGTTCCGTTTTACCTGTAGAAGAGGCTCCGGTTTTTAATTTTGTAGAAATACTTCCGTTTTGATTTCTCGTGGAAAAGTCGCCGTATTTTTACTACGTACGACATTCGTTAAATGTATCGGTAAATATCGAAGTGGCGCGAGTAGTGATTCTTGCTGTTCGGTAAAGTTTGGATTCGGATTTGCAACTGGTCCTTAACGAAAGTGTTCGATAAATCTTCCTCGACCGATTCCGATTTCTGCAACTCAACCGACCGCCGAATCGCCACCAATAGATCCCGGATCACCGACAACAGTGATATACGTATCATTTATATTCACTTTACATATATATTGTTGTGCATTTATAATTGCGCTATTTTCGGATTAAACATTGTTTTTTCAGCGGTCGACCGGTCCCGAAAGATAGGTGTGAGTTTTGCTTAATATATTTTTCAGTAAGTTCAATTAAATAGTTTTCCGTTCATAATCATATAAAGAAAAATTAAAACATTCTCTGATAAACTTAAATAAAATCTAAACAAATCAAATCCACGAGCGTAAAACCTCGTGGTTGGCATCCCTGACTACCAAGTTAACGTCTATAACCGTTACAAAGTATATTACCAGAATTTTTAAAGAAACTGACACCTAACAAGAAGGCAACCAAAATAAAAGTAAAAAAATGGATCATAGACAACAATGTTAACCGGAGATAATAAAATCTAGGCGGGTATATGTGTAGAGATATAAATGCGTATGGAATCCTTGCACGATGGGTGGTTATGAGTAATTATAAGTAATAATATAAAATAAGAATACGAATAAAATCAGCTACAGAGTACATAAATAAATTAAGGTTATAAAAGTTTTATGGATAACTCTGTTTTTATAAGTAACTTTGTATGATATTTATAAAATGAACAATGGAGACACGTGTAATTTTTAGCACCCTGCCGACAAGCATTACTCTTGGCGGGATCCTAAACGCAATACGCATAGTTTAGTTAGAAAAAAAAAATCAAAATGCTTACGATTATGTAAACTCCTGCAAAAGTAATCGTTAACCTTTTTTAGCGTGTATTTTTAGTTGCATAGTAGCAATGTTGTCGGCGCTAAGGCAGTCCATTATTCGGGCAATTGTATATAGGGGGTATAAATATGCGTTTTCATTTAAAATAAACCGTTCGAATTTCGCCGGTAATGTTCTGCTAAACGAGTTTTCGGTTTAAACGTTTCTCAAATATTACTGAATAAATTCTTTGAATATTGTAAATGCCGTTCGAAAGAACTAAAACTCGATGCAATCGGGTTTCTAAATCGTAAAATTCTGTTTTGGTGATAAAATTTTACCCGTATGTATTCACTATTATTTTTATTATTATTATTATTATTATTATTGATACTATTACTATTAATATGTACATAACATTTTTATTACTCTAACCTATGTGTAAACAATGAATTGCAGTGCAGGCACATGAACTTTAATAAATTAATCGCTGTCACATCCATAAAGTACACTACCAGTTTAAAATTTTAATTTTAATTATTAATTGCTCTTTTAGATATTCATTATCGTTTCCATAATTTATAAAATATTATCTAAACACTATAACTGCATTTGCATTTTTTTTTTTTTTTTTTTTTTTTTCGAAACAGTTATATGTTACATATTGTTTAACCTTTATACTTGCATGTTTACACAGGTTTCGCAGTGCCATACTTAATGTATAATATTGTAAATTTTTGTTCATTTACTACAATTTTCTACATAGATTTCATTTTGTTTATGTTATTTCAATTAGTTCTATTATAATTTGTTCGACTTTCATACGTGCATGTTCACACAGGTCTCGCAGTGCCGTGCTTAATGTATTTTAATTTTGTTTTATATTAATCGAAATAGTTCTTTTATAATTTGTTTAAATTTTATATTTGTATAGTTACACCGGTTTCTCAGAGCCATATTTATTATTTATTAATGTTGCTAATGTATTGTAATGTATACATTAAAACTATATTTGATTTTGTGTAACCACTACTAGCGCTTTGTAGCGCATTTGTGGATTCTTAATGATAATAATAAATTGAATTGAATTGAATTGAATTGAATTGAACTATTACTATTTTTGGTTATCTCTTTTAATTTTTCCTCCTTTATTCACTGATTGCAGTTACCGTCTCTCTTTAAAATTACTTTTTATGCTATTAAAGTCCATATAAGAATTTATTTCTAATTAATTCTTCAAAAAATGCTTATGTTATTACGATGAAAATAAATAAATAAATAAATCAATAAATAAATCAATTTGACTTCTATCGAGACTCGGAGGAAGTATTCAGTGTAGTTTTCTACAGCGCTTTCGGTAAATCTAGATAATAGATACATCTTAAACTTTTACACGAGAGTATAAATTAAAATGAAATGGATCTTTTTTTTAGATTTTTAAAAGTAAAATTAAGAATTTTTTTTTACTTCATTTCTTAACTTCATTGCCTACTTTCGTGATACATTTTTTTTTTTTTTTTGTTTACAAAGTTACTATTTGCTTTGGGGTTCGCTCGGCATGTCATTAACAATCGATAACAATTTGGAATAAATGCATCCCCCGCTTAATAAAGCTGCCAGTTTGGTTGCCTTCTTTAAATATACCATATTTTACGTATTATTTTGAAGTTTTTTTTTTTTTTTTAATCCGCGCCATTTTCAGTACGTTTGCTATTTTTTAAATTAACTCTTTACGTTAGTTCGTTTCGCGCCATATTTATTTTTGCTCATAATTTTAGTTCGCTCATTTTTCCGTTACTCCTGAATTGTATAGTTCACACGCCATGAAAATAACAGCAAAAATGAACGAACTAAAATTACGACCAAAAATGAACTGACGCGGGAATGTAACAAAATAATTCTCTTTTAGCTGTTTCTCCGTTGCAGGCTCGATACGCGCGAATCTGGCAATTCTAATAGAGCGGTTTCGGACAGACAGGCCCGATAGAGTTAGTTAATTCGGCTAAAATATGTGCTCCGGTAAAGCTGGCGGAAAAATCAAAGAGCACACCTGCAGACAGCGCTACGGTAAAGACGGTTATTTTCGAAATACGCAGACGAGCACAATCGCGACCGCCATTAATAAATACAGTATCGGCAACAACGTTGAAGCTCGCTTGTTTGTCGAACGGAATTTATCAAGACCGCTCGCAGGTACGATACATTTCCTCTTCAAAATAGGCAAACAGCAAATGTCTCTATCACCTGCAGCGAAATCGGGACGCGCCCCCAACGCCCAAAGTACTGCGTTTTCGGTTCACTACTCCGTTAGCGATATACGCGAGCCGCGCGAGTTCGATTTGATTATTACTATCGGACTTGGTTAGCGGTCCAGCTGCTGCTCGAAACCTGAAGTGCTTCGGCAACAACAACAGCAAATAGAGAAACAACGTTATCTCGGCTTCGCTGAATCAAGCTGAATTATGATGCGCCCAGATGAATGAAGCCGGAACAAGATAACGCAGATAAGCTTACCGAACCGACACTAATTCCAGTAGCAAACCAGTAGCGTACCTGGGGCCCGCCTGGAATTTACCCGATTTTAAAATTACCTTCATGCCCCCCCCCCTCCTATCGCCGCATCATTTCTGTTTCGGGCCCGCTAGTCGACGCGCCGTTCGTCAGTCTTTCTTCCGTCAATCGTTGTTACGCTCCGATACTAGCCCATCGCGCTCCAATTAGCAGTCGTTTAATGAGCCACAAACAACTCGATCCCGAGCCCAAGCAACGGCCGATTATCGATTCTAAAGAAATAGAAGGGCAATGTAGCGAATAATTGAAACGATTAATAATTTTACCTCTACGTATGTGTGTTTAGGTGATTTTTTAACATTTCAGCGAATAATAATTTACTCCCGCAGAGAAACCGTTGGAAAATAGTCGATAATTAATACACTTTTTTTTCCCTTTTTTTTCGGAGAAAGAAAATTCGCAACAAATTTTTCTTCCGCCGGTTTTCGTACCGAACAGAAACTCTACCTGTCTCACGCGAGTTGATTACATCAGATTTGCAATCAGCGTAAGGGAGAGACGCTTTAGAGCAACCCCCCTGTACGACAATTACGATCCTTCAAAAAAAAAAGTTTTTTGTCAAGTGACTCTAGATGGGGGTAGCTCTAGTTTATTTATTTGCTCTCATTCATAGTGAACTGGAACAAAAATGAACGAAGTAAAATTTCAGCGACACTCAAATTGCGCACCGTTGTTTACCTGGCCGACGCGACGGTTTAAAAAGGTCTAGTAATATAAACACTCGAATCGGGCACCGGAAGTTTACCGGTCTGAAATATAAAAAAACGAACGAAAACGGCATTTAGTCCATGATATTTGTTGGGCTCGGTCGTTGCAAAACTGATGGCCGCTTTATCGTATAACATTTGAATATGGCTTTCACCCTTTTTTTTACTCATTATCGTATACTTAAAAGATGATATTTAAAATTCGCCAACGAAAAACAATAACACCGATTTATGCATTAAAACGAGATTATTTCCTTTATTAACAGAATATTTCACAATAGGCCAGGTTAATTTTTGAAATACATATACTACATAATTGTTTAAACTTCCAGTTTCATTTTTCGTTTACGAAACAAATGTCATTATATACTACTTTTGACAAATAACATTGTGATACATATTTATATGTTCTCATTTATTTTTTGATCATTAAAAATTCATTCTGGCTTTTGCAATTTGCTAGTTAGCTCAACCATCAGTGTAATTTAACATACATCTAACCGTCGTCTATTTACATTTATGATCTTTTTTATCTTTCTAGTTTCAAATTTGTGATCAAACGTGTATATTTTACCTCTTGACACAGCGACAGCTAAAGTTTTTCTTTAATTACAAATTGTGCTATTTTTAATCTATCAATGTTAATTCCGTGTTACACCATTTATATTAAGCAATTATTAATGTTGGCAGTTTTACTACTAAAAATTCTTTTAAATGAGATTTTATTTTAATTGTAAATTTTTATGTGTTGCCATTTAAAATTTAAGTAGAATACTCTATGATATATTTGATGGTACACTAAATAATAAAATTACGATTTTTAACAAATTTTCTTTTAATTCAAATGACAATTTATAACTGAGACTATTGATGCGTAAGATAAAATCAGAATTGAAATTTCCACAAAACTCGGTTCCCTCAAACTCTAAATAATTCCATATTATAATAATAGATGTCTCTAATTTGTCGAACTCGAAAATTTCATACGGTCATCGTATTTGTATTTTATGTAAATTAATCAGCTGATACGAACGTATCTTGTATTAATGTGAAACACACAAGCTTCATGAAATAACAGACGACTTTAAAATTTTCATACGCTCTAGAATGTATTCGCTTATTTTTTACGAGAATTACAAATCATGTCATTTACCGAATCCGCTATTAATCCTATATAAATAACATTGTTCTTTTTCTTTTTTTGATCATTCTGTAAAAATTTTTAAAAAATTAAAAAAAAAATTTTCAGGGCGAATTGAACACAGACAAGAGAGCCTGGAAAACGCAATCTAAATTAAATTTTAAAAATACCCTCAAAAATGATTTCACACGTATGTGTTAATACAGATATGATCCTAATTTTCGGTACAAAAATTAATTATTGAAAATGGGAGATAAATTAAGCAATAATTCGTGGAGAAATTTATTAAATAGAGTTTCGTGAGTTTTTCCGGATCACGACGAGATAAATATTACGTAATCGCGATAGTTCCTGAAACGTGGCGGCGATATTTAATGAATTTTTCCGAATTGCTCAAAATTTCGATTAAATAAAATCAAAAAAGAAAACTAAACCACATTCCGAAGACAAATCCATCAGCTCGAAGGATTGATACATAGAATCACGCGTTTTCACAGTTATTCTGAAAAGTTGGATTAAACAGGAAGGCGAACAGGTATATTTTAACAACAGATTAAAAAAACAGGTAGACAAAAGGTAATCGCGGAACAAAAAGACACACTGTGTTTTGGGAACCCTCCTTCGGGCGTCACATTTACAGCGCCTTCCAAATCTCAGACCAACACTGGCTTTCGTTTACGCTTTATGTCGTTTGTCAATTTTATACGAGAACGTCGATATTGTGTGTCCCTAATAGCGTGATTTAATATCACTTTTACACGGCAGTACGCAGAGCAATCTAATTAGTATCAAGCGACGTTCTGTATACGAAAAAGGTCAACTACAGAAATAATCGCGCATAGTGTTCAATAAGTCGAAACGATATTTCCTTCAATTTTTGCGTGGCCACTAATATTCGTACCGACATTACAACAAATTTCTTTTTCCCTGTAATTATCAATAGTATTAGAAATTGTTATTATAACGTTCTTTTTTTTTTGTTTTTTCTTTTAAAATCTTAAAAGAGCCGCAAAAAATTTTCAAAAGTTCTCTAAAAAGTTTTTTTTCTATAATCTTGAAAATTTTTTTAGCTAATTAAAAAAAAATACCTTTCCCGATTTAGGAGAGAAAGATTTGTGCGACTTCCACATTTCAGTTTTTTTAGTGTATTACGTCGGGTGTAAAAAAAAAAAAAAATAATCGCTTTTTAAAAACATTTACCGCAACTTGCGCGAAAATACATTTTGAAGTAATTTCGATAATCTTTTTTTTCTTATTTTTTCTTATTTAAAATACATTGGGTAAGTATGGCTGTTGTGTGAGCGCCCGACATTCTTATTAACGTTTATTCTAAGTATAGAAAATTACAACTATTCTTGCTTATCCTATACATCATAATAAATATATATTAGTCGACTTACGGGTTATATAAATTATAACATAGTATTGTACATGGACAAATACGTACACACACAGTAAATACTCATCTGCATATACATGAGGGCAGCTAAATATCTTCAAATACAAAGAAAAATAAGAAAATAAAGAAAAGAAAGCAAAAAAAAAAAAGCAAGGAAGGACGAAAACGAATAAATAAAAAGAGAACGCTAAAAGAAAATTATAAAATAGAATGATTCGAAACGTATCTCGAGTGTTTTACTCTTTACACCATTCTTTCATATACTTCCTTTTTCTCCACACAACCAAGTTTTTTTTTCCCTTCAATATACGATTAGAGATTGTACTTATTAATTTAATTAAAACTGAATCATCAGTGTTATCTATTTACGCCCCCCCCCCCCCCCCCCCCCCCCCTTCAGGATAGATGTAATGTATATTATTTTGGTTTCTTGTTAATTTCCGCCTAGATGGGAAATTTTATATTATTCACATTAAATTTTAGTAAGCTATAATAGAAATATTACATCTTGGGTAGGACATTTCGTTGTTTTCTGTCCACACATAATTGATCCAGAATCGTTTTGATTCAGTGTAAGTTTCAAACACATTTTCTGCTTATTTAATTAATTTCCGTTTTCTTAGCCTCTCATAATACATTTGAATTCCATATAAAATTAGAACACGGAGAAAATTTTAAAAAACGCTTAAAAAGGCTAATCTGTTCGGTTTTTTTTTTTTTTTTTTGAGATCTGGAACTTGCCCATTTCATGCACTGACAAACATTCTTTACCACTACAATAAAGGGACGGGGGAGCTATTTAACCTATCCTAACCGGGGGAACACGTTTTAGTTGTATATTTCAGAGGATCGGAATAATTTTCAGTTTCAATTAAAATTCGGCCAAAATAAAATTGGCACATTTTTTCTATTCTCCCCGTATCCTCAATCAGAGCTGTAATACCCAACTTCAATGGGTTCCCGATCGTTATAATCGCTCGCAAACTGGAAAACAAATTTTTGCGCAGCTGGCTTTCGTTAAACATTGCCTATTCCGAATATATTTTTTATATTTTAATCTGCAATTCGTATGAATGTTATTTGTTTTTTTTTTTTTTTATTATTAATACTATTATTAGCACTTTCGGCACTAATTACATTATTTTCAAGTGTTCGGTAGGATTGCCCGTTTTCATTCTGCTAGTAACGTTGTTGTATGTAGCACTTATTTACTTTTAGAAATTTCCAATTCCACAGATTTCGTTAAACCAAACTTCACAACTGCAACCTTTTAATCTGCGATTGCTTTTTGGTGACTTCTTCGTTTCAACACTTTTTCTATTCTGATTTAAATTTCTTCGGTTGAATTGCCGCAAAACAACGTCGACAAATTCTGTACACGAGATTAACGGAAACGAATCGTTATACCTTCACGCAAAACGGACCTTCGGCAAGGTCCGGCTAGATATGCAGTCCGTTTCATTATTGACAAAAAAGAATGACAGATTTTTGAGACATTAATGCATTCAAATTTTCTCTCAAACGAAAGCGAGTTATTTGGGATATAAAGTTTCTCCATCACCCGAACTAAATTCTAACGCGAATTATGAAAAAAAAAAACAAACAAAAAAACAACTTCGGTCACCTAATAACAGGTTCCTGTACTAGTCTTTAACCAATCGCAGGCTTCTGAAATTTTTGTCTAAATTGAAAATATATTAGCCCTTCCTTTCGACGACGATTTATTTTACTTCGCGTATTTTCCCTCGCATAATTTTTACTTTTAGGGGCACATCGCCGAGGAAAATACTTACACATTGTCTATCGACTATTTTTATCCATCTTCAACATTCTGCCGCGAATGAAGAGCATTTTCGGTTCCGTCGAAAAAGAATCTTCAGGTTTAAACCGGGAGAGCGGTCTGAACTTTAACAAAAAGGAAAAAAGGAAGAAAGAAAAAAGAAAAAGAAAAGAATAGGCGCTCTCGTTGGAAGAGAATAATTATTAATAATCTGGTATAATATCTGCGGAAAATTTGACGGAAAAATATCGCTATGATTTTCCCAGCGCCTCGTCATTAATATCGTTCCGTTGTAAAGGAACTGCCGCTCCGATTCCTCAGCCGGGAATATGCGAGATGTTCGATTCTGCGAGAGTATTTTGCGAAAGTAAGCGTCAGGTCCGTTTGTTGCGCTAACTTTGGCGAATTCCGAAAATAAATCAAATAATCGAAAGGATTCGATGGAATTCCGCTTAGACGATAATTTAAACGTGTCTTTCCTATTACAGATGCCCCTAAAGTGTGTGTGTGTGTGTGTGTGTGTGACCTTCAGAAGAAATGGCCGATATCAAATGCCCATTCTCGCAAATAGAAATTTCTCGATTATCATTTATACGCTGCTACCATCCATCACATAGGAAAACAAACAACTTCGCTATTTAACCCTCTTACGTGCCTGCGACAGTTTCGAATTAACACCGAATCTTAATCATACTCTCCGTCCTCCCTCACGTTTTCATTTCCTCACTTTCTCCGTAATTATCCTCTTGGTCCTAATTGCGAAACCGCCTACGATCCTGGCCATATCTTCTTCGAGCGTCCTCTCGAATGATATTCTGATCTGCTGTCACTTAAGCTCCCCAATCCCTTATTGTGCGCCTCCTTCATCATTCCTGTCGATCTCCATTGTTCCTATCTTTAGTAGTTAATCGATATCTGACCGAGTCTGTATCTAATTGATTCTCCTCGCTAATATCATTTCTGGGCTATGATTCGTTGCAAACGTGACCATTTTAGCAGAGATTTCATGTTTTTCGCGATCTAGCCCTGCTAGTCGGTTTGTACATCATCCGTTCTCATGATTACTTCCGTCTTCGTGAGCAAAAAAAAACCGAATCGCGTGATTCTATCATTCGGACAAAATGTATAGTTTAAGCGTACCTTAACACAGATGCTGTTTAGGTTTCAACGAACAAATGTTTCTCGTACATAACTAAACATTTTAAGAACATTAAATTATGCTGGTCACGTTTTGTTAGGAACAACGTATTACTCTAGTTCTGCAAAGAGGAAAAAAATTACATTATCTGGTGGGTATCTCTGAAGGAAAGCTGAATCAGCAGAACGGAGAGAGCAAAACAAGTATCAGTAAAGGTGAATCCGGTCTGAAAGTTGGTCATATCGTCACAAATAATAATATTTCGTCGGCTTTCTCTTTTCTAGCTGATTCAGCTTTACTTCAGATATTATTCAGATATTATTCAGATATACATATGATACATACATTTATTTTTTCTCGTTTCTATCACTGTAGATGGGATATGCAGCATAATATGCTAGCGTATAATAAATATTTGAACTTAAGATGTTCAAGCGTTTATTAAAAAAATTTCCCCATTTTTAATAGCACACATTCTTTACTATACAATCTAAGAAGAAGAAGAAGAAGAAGAAGAAATAAGATACCGCATAAAGTGGACCAAGTAAACTTTTTGCCGTTAGACAAACTTTATCGTAACTTACGATCCAGGCCGAGAAAACCCGTGCAATTCAGTTAAAAAAGTACACAATCAGCTCTGAGCAAAAATGTTTCTCCGATAAAGAAAACGATAAAATTATGTGACGTTACGAGCGAACTGAAACAATCGTTTGAATTTGCAATTCTTCCGATGTTTCTGGCGAATTTTTTGTGCTTCATGATTAGCGAAGAATTTGCATCAGCCCTCATTCGATAAATAAACGTTATTGTCAGCGGCTTGTGAAAGCACAGCGAGGCAAAGTTTAACGAAATTTATCGTTCTCTACGCGCCACACTTTTTATTTCCTGCTTTCTCTACAAGCCGGCTGAAGACTCGGAGCTCGGCAAACTTTTTTCTCCATTACACCGCTTGGTACATATTTTATCCGAGACTGCCCTTCCATACATCCTGTACTTGTCTAAATTGAAATGAAAAACAGGATAAAACAAATACATATATATTTTATATGTGTGTTATATACATATATATATATATATATATATATATATATATATATATGCATATATATAATATACGCACACGTTTGCGTACTAAGAAAATTTAGTTCTGCAGAGGATCGGCGGCTCTAGTCTCGAAACTATAGAAATAATATATCTTGAAGGCAGTGACGTAGTCGGACGGGAGGTCGGTAAAGAACAATGGATTAATAGCAGAAATTGTAGTGGATAAGGCGAGCCTGGTAAGGCTTGTTGGACACAGTACTAATTCTGCTAGGCGCTACTATTTAGACACCAGAGTCGTTATTTAAGGCGGTGCCGAATACGCTTGAACTGGAAAACGGAGAAAGTTGAACAAACAAAATTTACACAAAGCGCGGAACGGTAGAAGGAAAGAAAGGGACGATAAAAAAGCAGAAACGACAACAATAGAATAACGAGGCAGAGAAAGTTGTTTCGCAGCTTCCGAGCATCGAGTGCGAACGCAGTAAATTCTCGGCAAAATTTATCACCTCGATTGTTCGAGTCATTTGCAGAATCGCAAAAATTCGCCGCTTCGTCTGCAACTTCATACCCGCATCATCGTTCGAAAGTACCGCGACAATTCGCAACTCCTTCACTTCTCCGTGCGCCAACTTTGCTCGGTTTTTCCCCATCCTCTTTTCTTTTATCTACCTCCTAAGTCTAATTGTGTCCTTTTGTTTGACTCTTCGATTCATTGCCGCGGCAATGCTACCTTACGCAGATTTTCGAAGAAACCTACCCAGACACCGCTGTGATGCTGATTTTTTGTCTAGGCTCGAAGTCTGTAATCGCTATTGACCCCGACGCTGCTTGATTTAAAACGAATTCATTACAATGCACACATTTGCACATCGGATTTGGATAATGGATGTTTCGTGGCAATCGTCAAATTTTACCGGAATAACTCTCTCCATGTATTGCGCTACTCTGTTAGAAATAAATTGATCCGAGAAATGAAGGAAAAAAAACTATTTGCAATATTCATTGAGACATTTTTTATGTGTTTTCCGAAAATGTGTCTGTTTTCTTTTGAACACATCTACGGGCAAAAATATTGGTATTTGTCTCGAACGATAATTTCAATAAAGCATGGGAAAGCCGCTTCGATGCTCGTGTGTTCCGCGTCGGCAGCCTGTTATTGAGTCATTCGAAAAAATTGTTATTTATTTCTGCTAACACAGAAGCGGATAGATTTTTTTTTTTTTTTTAAATACATGTACCTCTTCAGTTTTCGTTAATCGTTTAAAAGAATTTTGGTTTCTTTGTGGAAGTGGATGAATATTGAAAAAGGGCCGAATAAGAGCGTCTGCGGATTAAAAAAAAAAAAGAAAAAAGAAAAAAAGCCTGTTTTACGTTTTAATTGCAAAATTTCATCGATTCGATATAGCGGAAGTTAATAAAGAAATTCTTGAACGTTACTTCAGAGGTATATGTATTATATCGGAACGGTTGGAAAACTGTATTAGCGTCGAAATGGCTGGAACGCGCGCGAAATGAGTTGAACGGTTCAGCGAAAAGGAAGAAACATGTATTTCGCCGTATAAACATCGAAAACGTACTCGCATTATTGGAACAATGTAAAGAGAAATTCTGATTATTGCGCGAAAAGAAGTTATCGCATTCGCATGGAAGCCGGAAACTAAACCGACCTGCTGAGCATATCCAGGGGGGTGCGAGGGACCATTCGTAAAACGATATAAGATCGGCGTCGAATGTGAACGTATTTCACCTAATTAATGAGTACGAAATTGTCCTTTCAAATCGTACGCAAAAGAAAAGGAACTTTTTATTTTAAAACGAAAATACAGTGAAGTACCGATTAACCGAAATAATCGGGGATTGACAATTTCGAAAAAACGACTTTTTTTCGCATAATCGAAAATCCTTATAGAGAAGCATTACACACGTATTTATAGAAACATTGTACGTATTTAACATATAAAAGAAAAACATTGAAAATTACGAAATTTAATAAACTACAGTAATGTAATATGTGTTGTAATGAAAAATAAAAACTCGAATGTAGAGTATCATGTAGGCCTATGGTACGTATACGTATAATTTTACATAGGTACATATTAAAAATCTTAAATACCTTAAATATATATTAAAAATAATTAAAATATGTTAAAACATCCATTTTTCGGATAAGCGATTTTCAGATAATCGGTACTTCACTGTACTCGAATGAAACGACACACCACAACGGTAACCTTCTGAAAGGCGGTTTCAGCCTTAGAAAGTGATGTAATCGAACAATTTTGACATTTTCTCAACGAGGGACTGGAAAAGGTGATTTTCAATTTTAATTGCACATTGCATTCAAAACACAATTACAGTGATAGCGCAAACAGGCGGGTGTTCTTGACGGTATTGTTACGAACGTGTTTTTAAAGAACGAAAATATTAAGGAAAATACAATCAACGCAAAGTTACAATACTATAATAATAGTATAATGTTACCGAGACTAATGAAGAGTTATAATGTTACAGAAATACTAACAACACAAATTTCGCGACACCTAGAAGTCGATATAATGTTACTAATGAAACTGGTTTATTAAAATAATAACAGTTTCAAATGATTAAAATTATTACGGCACCATTATTAAATGGGCTAGTGTGTACGTATTATTGTTTTCTTCGATTCGCAACAAAATTCTTCGGCCAAATCTAATACTTTGATATTTTTTGACAATTTTTATTACGGTTCAATCTTTCCTAATATCATTACGTTAATGCGTAAAGTAATATGTTCCGTCAAAGTGGATTTTTCAATCCACCGGTAGTTTAAGTTAATTACATGCTCCTCATAACGGATCATTTTTAATGTAAATAAACTATGGACAAATTGAAAAATCCACTTTGGCGAAACATATTACTTTACATATAAACGTAATGATGCCGTACAGATATTTAACCATATCATTAGATTCCGCTGAATGATTACGAAAAAAAACAAAAATAAATACGCAGTCGCCGGGTAATAATCCTCCATTAATGAACGTATTAATTTAATAATTTCAAACTGTTATTATAACGGTTTATCGACTATTATATATCGAAATGTGTCTTATATTATGTGATTTTTTTTTTTTTTTTATTTACATTTTGTGTTACTTTATTAATAGTAGCATCATTGCAGAGGGTTACATTTCCAAAACTAGTCGGCGAAACCGATATTTTTACATTATTATAAATTTATTTTAAGCGCTTTGTAATTTGTTTAAATACAATTTAGATTAATGCCGTGATTATGGTGTGCGTCACTACGAAACATGTCGGCTATTTTTAATATTTTTAAAATATAATTTCTGTAGTACACGTTTTTTATACTATTTTTAATAATTTTAAAACAAAAAACATTATACAATATTATCCAAATTAAACTTTCCCGAAATGAGACGAAAGCCGCCGTGCCATTACTTTTTCTTCTTATTCTTTAGTCATTGCGAATCCATTGCAGCATATTTACGTATGCGCCCCGATTTAATGTGCACTGACCCACCGGACATCATCAAATTTCTTAATATCGCCTTTCCACCGTATACGTGGTCGACTTCTTCCTCTTTTATTCTTTCGGTGCCACGTAGTTGAACTGGTAATTCACCTAGTATCATTTAATCGGGCCATGTGCTCTGCCTATCTCCATTTTTTAAAATTTCTTGAACAACGTCTTTTAGATCTTTTTCACGTTTCTGCTGTAAAGTTATCTCCAGCATTATCCTTTCAAATCTTCTTTGAGTTAATCATTTCTAAATCGCCCTATGCTCCATGTTTTTGCGGAATATACCATTACTGGCAGGAGGCATTGATTGAACAACGTTCTTTTAAGACGCGTGGGTATTTTCTTTCCTTTTAGTATTCTCTTTACCACTAGCAGCCCATGTCATTTGTATTCCTCTCTTTATTTCATTTTTCATATCATTATTTACCATAAGGCTATAACTCCGAGATACACAAATACATCTACTGCTTCAATTATTACATTATCTATTTTTATTTCATTAGTTTCCTCGGAATATTTTTTATACATTATGATTGTTTTTTCTGCATTTATTCTAATAAGACCGTTCTTATTGCTTGCTGCTTTTAGTTGGTTCATCATTTTTTCTAGTTCTTGTCCACTAATCCTTAACTATACCGTCAGCACATCTCAAGTGCGTTAATCTGTCATTTTCTATCTTAATTCCCGTATTTTGCCAGTTCAGACTTTTCATTATTTCCTGGAGAGCAGCAGTAAATAATTGTGGGAAAAGTCCCCTTGTCTAATTCCTTTTCTTAATAATACGGTTTCTACATGTTGGTTAGTTTATTGCTTTTTTTTTTTTTTTTTTTACGAATAAATACAATTCCGCTATTAGATGTAGCCTATAAACTGAAATGATCCGAGCAAGTTGGATATTATCTCTAGTTTTTTTATACTTAATATATATACAACATATCTATTGTATAAAGTTGCAAGAAAAAAAATCGTACAGACCGTTCTATAGTAACTAGAGAGTTCATCTTTTTTTTTTCAATTGACGTATTTTCTTCGGCAGATTACAAGAAAATTACAAGATCCTCAAAATATTAAAATTAAAGGCCTCAAATTTCAAAAAATGTAAAAATCAAGTTTTAAGAAAAACATTTTTAAAAAATTCCACAGCCGGATCTATACGAGTTATGGTATTAATTTTCTTTCTAAACCAGTACACTAAGGTCTCCAGAATACAGGAAAAATAAAACATTCGAAAAATATTGATATTTAGGGACCAAATTTGTAAAAATACACGATTAAAGCGGTAACCCCCTAAACTACAAAAAAGTCCACAGCCCTTTCCATGGTAGCTGGGGGGTCCATCCCTTTTTTAAATAATGTAATAGAATCGCTAAAATATATGGAAAATACGGGAGACCCAAAATTTAAAAGTTAAATGGACGTGAACAGTTTGATGGAATTTCTAAATAAAAAATTCGAAGAACCAACGGAAGAAAAAATAAAGAATAATATAAATCTAAAGATCGATAATTTTAAAACCATACTCCATTAAACGGTCCGAAATAAGGTAGCCGACTTGGCAGAGAAGATGGAGGGGACTAACAGAGGAAAAAATTGTAAATTTAGAGGGAAAGTTTGACGAAGAGAATAGAATTAATGAGAAAGAAGGGAAATCAATCGCATTTGGCATTTGAAAATAACTATTCGAAAAACTGATCGTCGAAGGTCTAAAAAACCACGAAAAATTTGCCTTTCAAGCTCATGTACACACGGTCCGCGTTATATGCAATTAAAATATCAGGATGGTATGGCAGTTGTTGCCGGATTAGGTAAACCAACGTTTTTTATTACGATGACGTGTAATCCTAATTGGATAGAAATAAAATAAAATTTAAATGAAAAGTAATATCCATATCGATTGTCTAGATTTATATTGAAGGATATTCCAATTAAAATTAAATGATTTATTAAAAGTTTGAAAGTCAGGTGAAATTTTCAGAGAAATGGTTTATATTTTATACGTAATCGAATTCCAAAAAAAACGTCTTCCTCATACTCATATTGCTTTAAGAGTAAACAATTCGTCCGTAACTAATAAAGAGATTAATAAAATTTTGTTCAAGCCACAATCCGAATTTTTAAAATTTGATTCTTTAAGTTTTTTAAAATTTTTGCCCATATTTATTTCCACTTTATAGAGGCGAAAATATGTCAATTCAAAAAAAAAAAAAAAAAAAAAATATATATATATCCAGCTGCTATAGAATAGAACTAGGGATATTTTCTGTATTTTTTGCTTTATATCTAATGCACCCGGAGTATTACAGTCGTGGGAGAAAAATAAGGAAAAAGTCAACAGCCCTCATAACAGCTAGTCTTCTTTTTTTTTTTTTTTTTTTTTTTTAATTAACGTCGTTTCATTAAAACATAAAAAAAAACATGAAATATCCAAAATTTTAAAAAAATGTAACAAAAATTATCAATGTCAGTTACAATGGAAACGTAGCAGTTCCTGAAATTTAAATATTTAAACTATGATTATAGAACATTGTGTCCTAGACGTTTCTGTGTGAACAGAGTTAATATAATAACATATTATTTCTGACAACATTCATTTATTTATGTATACTGAATCAGTGTGCTAAATATAAAAAATTCATTATTTATAAATTTATGAAAAAATATCTGGCTATTGCGAAGAAATTCTTTTTTATTAATGAGACATCAGTTTCTTTTTTCTTAATACTGCATGGCTAATTTTGTCCTTACAATTCACCGAAATAATACCATAAGTAGGCTATATTAATTATTTTGTTGAGTGATTTAAAATTGATCTCGAGAATCAGAGTCGTAGTGAACTGATACCAAGTTAACCATCATCGCACTCCAGTCGATAACGGTGATACTTATTGTTTTAAATATTTCCTTTATACTATCCACAAAATCTTGTATATTATTATTATTAAGTTGTTCTTTAGCAGTCGACTGACAAGAAAGAGCTTTAAATTGTAATTAGAATATAATATTTTAAATAACGTATATATATATATATATATATATATATATTTCATTTTTTTTAACCTGCATACTAAAGTCTCCAAAAATAATTAAATGTAATATATTCTTCTCACATATATTACACTGGTAGCGATTTCAGTTTTTCTGATATTTTAATGTACTTTTAAAAAATTAGTATTTGTGAACGCTGCAGACTTTATGAAAATTGACAAAGTAATACAGTTTAAAGTCCGATATATGATTAAACGCTAATCAAGCGTAATCCGTTTGATGCTGCTGAAATAATATAAATAATTTTGCACCTATGTAAGTTAGTGAAGAGAGAGAGAGAGACTCCTTCGACCTAGTTCTACGATCTGCTGATCCTTCCATAACTCTAATATAAATTCTACTTCGAGCGGTAACCTGCACTTCCGACCAGTTCTAATGCCGATATTTGTTCACTATCATAGCGCGCAACCTTCGCCAACGTTAAAAAGATTATAACGAAAATGACCAATGAACACGCTACTTCTATAATCACTAGCAGGCCGCTAAAGAAAAACTGACAAGGAAAAACGCTGTAAATAAGAGATTAACGAGAGAGAAGGAAAACCCGAGGAAAAGCGAAAAAAAAAAAAGAAAGGCGTACATAAGGTAATAAATTTTCTTTCCCGTTCAGCAGATAAGACAAACAGCTCTTGCCTGTAGCAACGGACAGAAAAGCTGGCTGCGTTGTATGTAGTGCTTACACGAGGACCGTTCAAACTGCGAAGTTGGAAAAACATTAACGGCGCTGTTGAATTTATTCGTTCGGCAACAATTGCATTATTTTTCGACAAGAGTTAACGACCAATCGTTTTCGATTGTTTTGCTAGATATTGTAATTATATACATAGAGAAAAATACGATATCGAGTAGAAATTTCGCTGTATTCTATTTTCGTTAATAACTCTAAAGTACCGATTATTTATTATTGGTATATTAACGACGACAAACTTAATTCTATCTCTACAAAAATATCAAAAACCACTATTGAATTTATCAATATAAGGAAGCAAACACGAAATTGACAAACGCAGTAGAACCTGTAATTTAAAACCGGACACGGAATATATGGCGCTAGGAGAGGAGTAGCAGATATGCTATATGCAAAACCTGTCAGCGATCAGGATAATATACATAGAATGGGCCAGGTAGACCTGAACACCAAGGCTTAGGCAAAAAGGCAACCGTTACATAGTAGTGGATCGTCAGTGTGCTATTTGTAAAATATGCTTCTTTACTAAAATGTCACTGTGGTGTACCGAAAGATAAAGCACATTATTCGGTTTTTCCGTTTAGAATAATCGAAAAAAGTTACTGAAAAGTGCTCGCAAAAAATTTATTTTCTTTATTCCGAAATAGACTATTTTAAAATTTATAAACTTGTTCTCGACCGAGTCGTGCATCTTTACGATGGAAATTACGGATGAAAATTCAAAGAGATCGATAGAAATCTGTTGGGAAGTTGTAAAATCGTAAACGGCGAGCATATCGATTTCAATGTGTGGGACGACGACGGTAATACACGGTAATAGGCGTTTGTTTGAATTGTTTAACGAACCGATTTAGGCAGAAAAGAAAAAAAAAAGAAAAAAAGATGAAATCTGAACGACTCAACGCCGCTGGCCTCATCAACGCGACCCCCGAACGTTTGAATTTTAAATGCGCCTTCCTCGAAATGCTTCACTTCGTACTTATCGTTGAACGAAAACGAATAAAATGAAGTGATTTTATAAATATTTTTTGTTTATTTTTGTCTCATCATTCGGATAAAAACAAACAACGCCTATATTGGTTTACATTGAGAAAGCAAATGATCATTCTAACTTTTGAAAGCACGCTAATTATGTCCCGTTGCAACATTTAAAAAAATACATGTAAACCCTGGTTCTGATAAATTATAGAATGGAAATTAAAAAGTACCTGATATAAAAGTTCAGTAGTTTCACGGGCGAGATAACGCACAATGTAGCTTTTATTGTTAACGTCATTATTTCCGAATATATGCATAATATTTCTCTACGAAAAACTAAATATATAACTCTTAACATGCGATGGCAAAGATTTTAATTCTTATATTTTCAATGTATATTATAGTTTATCGATAAATACCTGGATCGTCTGGTGGTGGGATCCTTCATGACCATCACTTCCGATACTTCTCCAAATTTGCTAAAATATTCCTTCAGCGATTCTGCAAATGACAAAATAAAATCAATTATCACCGATCTTTTAATTATTTTATTTAATTTTACATAATCAGAATAGTGCTTTTTTTGTTGCTTTTTTTTGGAAACTTTTAACATAATTGCACGCTACATTTGGTCCAGACGGTTCTGTTTTCGTCTATAAACCGTTTTCAATACGAAAGAGATCGTTTGAAAGTATTTCGCACCCGCCGAGTGTTTAATGGGAATAATTTTGATTAAGTAACGGATAGTTACGGACTTTTAGGAATATTATCATCGGCAGTCATCGGCGCAAATACGATATTTCCCATTTTCAGGAAACTACACCAATAACTTGCATTATTTTCCACGCGATGTAACTTTTTACCACACTATTCCTCTGTAAAAACATCGTTTCATTAGAATCGTGATTATTGTCAAGTCACAAATTCATGAAACAACTTACTTTACTTACTTCACATCTAGTCTCGCGAAAGGGGGCGATTTACCGCTCTTTATATTTACATTCCGAAGTCGTTGTTAAATTTAGTAACTTGGAGTAAAACTAAGATGTCAGCGTAACAAACAAATTAAAAAAGTATACACAGATTATACTTTTCATTCGTTTATAATACTCTATTAGCTTATTTTTCTATTCCAAATTACACCATATTTATATTTAAAAAATAGTAGCAATTTTCCATATCGTTGTTAAATTTTTCAACGTTATTTTATATATATATATAAACTCTGCCATTTCGGCCTCGCAAGGGGCTGTGTGCCCTTTGATACCTCTTGCTTTCATTTCTGTCTCTTTCTCTTCTATACTTTGTATAAAATGATCAAAATTTACAACGTAATTCTTACTGGCATCAACACACACAAAAAATAACATAACCACAAAAATCCTATTCTAACATTTAACTTCTGTTATATAAAATTAAGACATTTTTTCGTTACATTTTTCGTTACATATTTCATTACATAAAATTGTGACATTTTTTAAATAACAATAACAAAAATCCTACAAAATACAACAAACGTTACATAAAATTAGGACATTTTTTTGGGACATTTAGCGTTACATAAAATTGGGACATTTTTTCGAATGGGGGGTAGCCTAAAAATTACGTTGTAATTAATATAATTGGAAATCAATGAAAAAAGAAAAAAAAAACACTAAATAAAAAACAAATGACTTTCTTGGAAAAAGAAAGATTACTAAATTTCGTTTCGCCAGTTATCGTATCGATCAAATTCCGAATTATCACGATAAAGGAAGAAAAAAATTATTCGAGCACAAAAAAACCGATAGATGACGTAATTTATAGGCGTAATAGTCGGGAGGGCAATAGGAAATGTGC
This sequence comes from Icerya purchasi, assembly GCA_039619475.1. NCBI lineage: Eukaryota > Metazoa > Arthropoda > Insecta > Hemiptera > Monophlebidae > Icerya > Icerya purchasi. Next base: position 347,453,743 of record CM077116.1, on the reverse strand, counting down.
GAAAAAGGAAGAACGAAACGTGTGTGCGTAAGTTTGCAGTGTGATTGCCGTGACGGGAAAAAAGGAAAAGGAAATTTAACGGAAGTGTGAAAACCGTTTAGCAAACTGCATGCTGACCGAACTAAATTATTCATTATTAAAATTCGATTAATACCGGCACGCTCTAGCACGCTGCATTAAAAAATGATTAATAATTTTAGGCGCCAGCTGGAAACTGTTTCGCGTTCCACATAAATTTCTTACCATGTTCGCCCCGTATAAATATCGAAAAAACAACAACAACATACACTATATCATCTGCAATTGATAAACGACGACGTCGTCTTGATTGGTCGCACTAGTTTCGTCGGACGGCGATTTTTTCGGCGCGATTTTAATTATCCGTTTTTTCGTGAATAGTTGAAAATTAACTTTTAAAGCCGGCTGCATACATCAAAGTTTGAAGTCGCAATAGTCCCTCTCTCCGCGAAACTACTCACATCTGATGAGAGTTATTCTTTTTTGTAACGATGACATTTTTTCATTTCGTCTAATTCGCTGATTCTCTGTTGTCCGAAATCTGCAATCTTACCAGCGTAGTTAATATAACCTCGTTTCCGCAACACAAATTTGCAATTACCCGTTCGGAATGTGTTTGAAATTACTGATAAAAGTAGACGATGTGCAGTGTGCGAACACACGATGCCCACCAACCGAACATCTTCACCGACTCCATCATCGATCAATTTCTTTTTTCGATGCCCAAATTCCGTCACCTACCAAAAGATGAATTTTATCAGTCCGCGCACACGTTTGTATCCTTTAAAAGGCTGCGCACCCAACCTGTCCATCGTCATCTACCAAATCGGCAACTATGTCTCCATTAACACATTCACCGAATCACAAACAGTCACAACGATTAAAATAAAAAAACAAACAAAAAAAAAAAAAAGAATTTAAAGTTTCAGATATATCGAAATAAATGATATCGAATTTTTCTAGTGTAATTTTATTATTTTCATTTTCAGTTACATAAGTTAAAGCATTTTTTAAAATTTATTTCAATTCTACGCTTCATTTTATACGCAGTGTATATTAGCAAGATATATCTGATATTTTACAACACGTACACATATACATATATATATATATATATATATATATATATATATATATATATATATATATAATAAACTCGGCCATTTTGGCCTTGCAAGGAGTTGTGCCCCTTGACCCCTGTTGCTTACATTTCTGTCTCTTTCTCTTCTATACTTTGTATAAAATGATCAAAATTTACAACGTAATTCTAAATCGGTCCACATGAATATAACATAATCACAAAAATCCTATAAAGTATAACAAACGTTACATAAAATTAGGACATTTTTTCTAATGGGGGGTAGCCTAAGAATTACGTTGTAATTAATCTAGTATATAGTGCTAGTTTCTTCGCATAATTAAAATTAGTAAAAAATACGTGTACTATAAAATTACCGACATATTTCCTCCTGATACATGCCGGGAATTGTATAATACATTGTAATGGGTTTTACTCAGCGTAAACTGCTAATATATTACAAATAAATAAACAATCAAATTTAATAGTCTAATGTTGCAGTTACTTGATGTTATATTTACGTCATACGAATTTACATTCACTATTCGCACATATAATATATATATATATATAATATTGATTATTTGTAATCGGAAATATAATTAGCAATTACAAATAATAAATTTTGTGAATGTAAATTCGTATAACGTAAATTTAACATCGAGTAACTGCGCAGCGTTAGACTATTACATATAATTTTTTTTTTTTTGTTTATTTGTATTATAATAAATATATTATTCAGTAATTAAATATTTCATTCATATGCCAGTACCATAACGCTCATTAAATATAGTACAATAACGTCATAAATCAAAAAAACGCTGCTATTTCGCAGAAAACGCAAATTAACATTTACTATAATTTGAACGGTCTTCTACCAAGAGCAGTGCTTATTTTGTCGAGTTTCTTATTTACAAATATGGGGCGGCGTTCTAACCTCTAATTGTACTCATAAAATGCATTCCAACTATACACATAACTCAAATTCGCTATTTTTTGTGAGTTATGACGTTATTGTATTTAATGAGCGATATAGTTTTTGACTTTACGTATTCTTTTTGGCGTGATTACCGAGGCGGACCTTTAATATGGTGTATGACATTTTGGAAAAATTTCAAAGTAATTTTTCCCTAATAGGTTAATTTACCGGATGATCGTTTTGTCGCAATGTAGAAAGTCTACAGACATCTCTTGATACCGTTTATTTATTTCTCGAAAGAGAATGCAGTTCCGATGGGGGGAAAAAAATGAAAAAAGATCACAAAATTTAACCGCTCTTTTATTTTGAAAAAACACTCTACCGAAAAGTTTTGTCGTGTTTTTTTTTTTTTTTGTTTTTTTTTATTTCTTTTTCTAGCGCCTTTGAGTTTATCTTAGATCGCGTTTGCGTACGAATTTGTTGTAGAATAGGTTTTTTAGATTTTTTATTTTTTAGTCGGAGTATTATTAAAGGTTTTTTGGCAAGCAGAGAACGATGAAATAGGATGCGCAGAGGAAAGAGTCGGTTCGTTCGTAGCGCAACCGATGAAATTAAAGAGTTAGACTCGAATGTGAGAGCAATATCGAGTGGAAGAGCGGACGCATGTAAATATCGTCAGGTAAAAAGTGGCTCTTATCAAAATACTCTCGAGCAAACGGTAACACGTCAACCATGTTCTGTCTGCCGCTTTATTTATTTCTTTTTCTTTTTTCTTTTTCTTTTTGGCTCTCTACCAACAATGTTATTATTATTATTATTATTATTAACTGTATCGCTATTGTGTTTGCTTTTTTCGCTATCCTTGGAAAAACTTTACCGCCGACATATTCGAGACGTTAAAAATCACAGCTACAATAACTTCGGTTTGAGCATTTACTTGACCCGAACCGAATTATCATCGAGAACTCTTCTTCACTAATTTCTTCTCTCATTTTTGTTTTTTTTTTTTCATTTTCTTCATTGCGATTATGTTTCGCATTTGTTAATCCTCTACTTTAAATTTATCACATTTTAGCTGCGCCGACCGTTTTTTTTTTTTTTTAATAGCTATTAATTAATTAATTAAATAATGAGAAAGATGAAAAAATTTAAAGCTGAGCAGCAGTAAAAAAATTTCTATACGAAAATTAAGCTATATCGGCCGAATAGTTTATATAACGTAGCATTTCCAAAATTATTAACTGGTGTTTTCGAATTCAGAATGCGCGGATCGAAAGATCTAACTGTGTTACGAAAACAGAGCTCGTAATAATTCGGTCCAGAAAACGTTCCAGTTGAACGAACGAAGGAACGCGATCTATTTACGCGATCTAATTCTGGTGGCTTAGAACGCAATTCCGGCTAACGGTCTGCCCTAAAGTGGAGCAGTGTATCATCGGTAATAAACATTTATTTTGGTCATTAGGTAGAAACTAGGTGGGATGGATTAAAATGTATAATTAGTGCTCAGGATTTTGTACGAGTCCAATTGAAAGAGTGCACTCGGCCAATCGTAGCATTGAAACGCAGAGAAATTGAATAATAATGCTACTTCAAATTAGCTACACTGAAACAGAAGAAAAGAGTCATACCTGATATTAGATAATGTGGCAATCATAATGCGGCAGCGATGATTTCACGAATCTTCGATAACGTTTCGTGAAGCAGAATGTGAACTTGCTAATGATTAAAAGGCTGCAAAGGACGTTATATTCGTGAATCAGAATGTGAACTTGCCAATGATTAAAAGGCTGCAAAGGACATTGCCATTTATTTCATTCGTTAGACGTCTAGAACTATTAAGCTCATTCATCGTAACTCGTACCGTCTCATTAGCGGATGATATTTCAATGCTGGTTATGTATGTTAGTTACTTTTTATTTCACCATCGTCGTATAATTACTAATTAAATTACGAGTATAAATAGCGAGTAGGTTCGATTTGTACCTCTTCCGTCGGCGTCACTTTTAATATGTTTTTTTCCCAGTTATTCTTTTACCGTGTCCTTATTTACAAGCATCTATCTACTCTTTTCGTTTGCCCTTTATTCGATTTCTTTTCTTTTCTTTCTAGTACTTCTTTTATAGATTTCTCTAATTTTTTTTTCCTTTTTCTATGAGCTCATCAACCAGGGACTACTTTTTTAAGTACTCGCCATCTGCTTTAACCTAGTTCTTGTTATTTTTTTTTTTGTTTTTTGCAATAGCCCGTTTGATGTCAGCGCCAATTAAATCAAAATTATTTCGAAAAATGGAAAATTTCTTCTTCAAAATAATTATGTTGCGAATATACTCCATTTTCGTTAAACATTTAATACGGTAAATGATTTTAGAATAATGAAAAAAAAAAAAAAAGCCGATAAAAAACATAGGGTAACTGCTCTTCCAAAGTCCTATTTGTAGAAAAAGAGTAGGAAATTTCAAAAATGTCGCGAGTAACATGAATTAATATAAGAAACGAAATGAAAATTAAACAAATTAAATATAAATGACAAATCCTCGGAAAATACTAATCAGATACGGTAACTAGACCCCACGTGACACAGAAGCTAATTATTGATCATTGAATCGTTTTCTTTAATAGTGGCATGCTAGAACCCGCGCCCAGCTAATATTCAAAATGTCCTCGTTCTTGACACGACACATGTATAAATACGTTGATCAGCGAACTGCTTATCAACGATATCCTAGAACACGTGACTCCGGGGAGGCTGCTGAATAATCTTCAAAATGTGCCCTTTTTTTAATGAGTATTAGATTGCGACAATTCTAATTTTAGACGAGGGCCGCCGCCAGTTATAGCGAAATCGTTTTGATTTTCTAATCTTTATAATACGGAATTAGTTCTCCTCTGAGGTAATCTTTATTAAAACATTTTTTCACTTCTCAACAACGCTGATAGTGTTCTCGGATGGCTTTATTAACAAATTTAACTTCCCCGGCACCGGATAAGAAACCCTATTAGCTTCATCTTTTGATCCAGCTGGCCATTGTGCACTCATAGTCCACAAAACGAATAGAGGTGTAACTTATTCGAAATTTTCGCTATTTATATTTTCTGGTGACATGTCGTTCAATCATTGCGCGCTAAACCACGTATAAAATGGAATGACTTATAAGAAATAAATTACGCTGAATATTCGCTATTAATTCACCTCATCCGGCACTCGAACTTCAGCCGCTCCTGTCATCAGCAACTGTTTTATCAGCTAGAAATTCGCTAAAAAGAAACACAAAAAAACTCGAGCTTCCAAATATTATTATTAAAATACCCCGCTAATGCCGGCGGAACTTCAGAAATTTATCCACTCGATCATCTTTGAAATACAACGTATTTCTTCCAGTTATAATGTCATTTATTATTATTATTATTATTTTCGAAAATGTGTATTCAAACAATTGCTAATCAAATTTATGTACAAAGCAGTAGGGCCAAGTTTAGTAATGCTTTCATAATATATTGCAATGCATACGTCATATTATTACATCATAAATAAAAGAAAAAAATACACATAATATGAAAACAATGAATTATTACGTGATGAGAGAGTGAATGTGTGTGTGTACGGAAATCAGTTGTTGGCCGGGGGTAGAAGGACCGACGTCGATCTTTGCGGGTGATCGGTCAGCGAATACACAATCGGTATGATGGGGGAGGAGACGGATTTCGAAAGATAGAAAATCAGGATAAACGCTGAAAAGAAGAGAAACTGAACTGAACCTACTCGTCGAGTTTTAAAGGATTTTGTGCACTCGTCATTCGAAAAAAAGAAAAAGAAAAAAAGCTCCCCCCGTAAAATTACGAAACTTCCGAAGAATAGGCAACCAGTTTCGAAACCGTATCCGCTGAAAGATACAAAAAGGAAAACACAATACAGCGAGGTTTTAAAATTCCAAATTATGACAAAGTACGAATTAACAATTTTTTGTACCAATTCGATTACCGCGCCACCATCCGAATTCGACAAAAATCATCAACTCGTCTGCCAACAAGGAGTTTCAACAGAGCAGCAGCAAACCTAGCCAGAATGGCACGCGAAATTTTTATTTTTGTAATGTAATTTCATTTTGTTTATACAATATTTATTATGAGTAATCGTTGTGGTGAAAGCTTTAAATATTAAATCTAGCAAATGTTTTTTGAACAATCGACCGATACAGAAAGAGATCGGAGTAGGAAAAATTCGTTAATACGAAACATGCAAAATTTAAAACAGTGATTTATTCCGGCGATAACAAAACAAAATAATTTAATTTTACGTCCACGGTAATTACGAGAACTTGTAGCATCCCTGAGACGTAATCAATATCTAAGACGTAGCACTTTCGTACAACGGTAAATTCTGAAAAAACCCGTTTCTAAGTATCGCGAAATTTCTCACAATGCAGAGAGCAGCGAAGGAAACAAACCGATATGCAGACGTGTAAGCATTGGACGAATTACAGCTGCGTGCGTGATAAATAATTTCATTGTTCGGAATCGTTGTCTGCCGATTAAGTACATTCTTGTAACACAATTCCTGTATTAATGTTTGGTTTTAAATAGGGCCCGTCGAAAGCTGTACGCCGCTATCAAAACAACAGCTAGAGGATTATTACAGCTGAAGAGGTAGCCCAGCTCCGAGTGCTGCCCTATTTCAGTGCAGCGTCGCGGTTGCTGTTTACTATCGTCATCACCATCAACGGCTAAATACACAGTCGTTGATTTATCTAAAGCTCAGTCGGAAGGAAACGAACATAAATCAAAATGAGCTACGAAAGCTCTGTACCGACCAACACCGATTGTTATCAGCGGGCAACCAGAGCACATTCCTTCGATGGCTAATACTGCCTCGCTGGGTGGTCTAGCACACGGTACCCGATCATGCCCTACCGAGCATGCCATTCGCAATGCGACCTTCTAATACTAATCTAAATTTTTTTTCACACACACTCACACACATGTATAATATACATACATACATACATATATATATATATATATATATATAGAGAGAGAGAGAGAGATATGTGTAAGTGTTTTCGTGTGGGCGCGTTCTCGTCTGTGCAGAATGTTGGTACGAATTCGAATGTTCGTCACCAAAAAACGATTCTCACCGATCGGCAATTTCCATTAAATAATGACCTAGCAGCGCTTGTCACGTTGACACCTAGTACGGTAATTTAACCTTTGCACTCGATCTGATCGTAACGCCATCGGTAAAACTGCCGCTTTCGGCCTAAGCGTCCTTTGCTGGAACGGCAATTCTCTCTCTAGTGTACATTTTGCGGGCGCTTCAGCGATTTTCTTTTTTCGAATTCATCGTACGGTTACATTTTGTGTGTATTTTCGGCAGTACGGTGAAATAACTTCCTCGGGTATCGTATTGATCGGCTGCACAGCAACACCTACCTCACACACACTGATGGCTTGACTTCAGCATTAAAATGATAGTTAGGAATTTTAAGTTCCGAGTGCAATTAAAAATCTGCAGCGTTTAATTATCGAAGAAAGTCGGCTTGAAATTAATTATAACGAAGTGAACACTAGCTCCAGTGAAATAATAAGGGGAAGAATGAAGTTTTATATAAATAAATAAACATATATATATATGTATAGCACATTAAACAGATCACTAATCTCGCATATAAAACTACTGGGTTCATTATTAGAAATTCAACAATGTTCATTAATACAGACATTATTCGCATTCTTTATAAGGCACTTGTGTTAGAATATTGTTCAGTAATACGAGATCCCTTTTATGATAAGTATAATAAAATTATTGAAAATGTTCAGTCAAAATTCTTAAGATATCTTTATTTCCGCATGGTTAAAATTTACCCACAGTATATGAATCACATTATCTTGAATAAATTGATACGTTTTAAAACCTTACATACGAGACGGAAACATGCTAAATTAAAATTTATACCCGATATATGCAATGCGCCAATTAGAGATGAGCATCTATTGTCGAAAATACTTTTCAAAGTACGAAGGTTGATTAGCACAAGAAGAATTATTTGTTGAAACTCAGGCATGTACAAATATTGCGTTAAGTTCTCCGATTCGGTCTTCAGTCTACCTCCGTAATACATTACTCACTGAATATCCCGAAATTGACATAAACTTCGATAACAGAATTAAGTACCTGCAATTAGTTTAAATCTTATTTTCAATATCAAATACAACGGATGTATATTCATATTTACACTTAGAAGATTTGTAATTGGTGACCACGGAGGATGAATATATTCTTTAAGCATTCTGGGCATGCGAGAATGTTTTCGTTAATATTAAGAAACATTATTGTTATCGATATTTTATTAATAATGTGATATGTTATTTCTGGGTAATATGCTCCATGTAATTGGGCTAACGCCTGTATGGAGCATACCAATATTTAAATAAATATATATTAATTACAACGTAATTCTTAGGCTATCCCCCGTTAGAAAAAATGTCCCAATTTTATGTAATGCAAAATGTCCCAATTTTATGTAACGTTTATTATATTTTATAGGATTGGATTATGTTATTATATTCATATGGATCGATTTAGAATTACGTTGTAAATTTCGATCATTTTATATGAAGTATAGAAGAGAAAAAGATAGAATTGTAAGCAACAGGGGTCAAGGGGCACAATCCCTTGCGAGGCCAAAATGGCAGAGTTTATATATATATATATATATATATATATATATATATACATATCTTCTTCTTGTTGTCCCGACCGATCTCGATCATGGGTGGCCATCTAGTGAAGTCTTAATGATATTCTGGTACCACCAATCACTCTGTATTTAATCCTGTCCACATCTTGATTACGTTTCCTCCGATCAACTCTCCTTTTACCTTCAATTTTTCCCTTCAAAATGGATTGTAGCAAGGTGTACCTTGTCCCACGGATCAAGTGTCCAAAATATTTCAGTTTTCGAATTTTTATTAAATTAATCAATTCGTAGTCTTTTTTCATAACCCTGAGTATCTCCTGGTTGATCTTCTTAGCTGTCCAGGGTACCCTCAAAATTCTCCGGGAGCACCACAATTCAAAGGCTTGTAATCGATTCAGGGTATTTTTCTTCAAAGTCCACGTCTCACAGCCGTATAATAAGATGGATTATATATAATATTTTAAAATTCGAACCCCTTAATTCTAAGCTAAGATCGTGGGCCGTCAAGGTTTTCCTCACCTTGTTGAATGCACTTCTTGACTGCTCAATCCGACTTTTGATTTCCACTTCAGATCCTCCTGTAATGTTCAGCTGCGCACCCAGGTATTTAAATGATTTGACTATCTCCGCCTGTTGTCACTAGGCCCGTTAATTTAATAATCTCTTCTCAGCTGTCCCCCAGAGCTCGCTTCCGACATTCCTTCAGGATATGATGCATTGTCGGTTCCACCTCGCCACAGTTACATGTCGCTTCATTTTCGATTCAGTATTTCTTCATCATTTTCCGGCACCTTCCAAGTTCCGTTCGAAAACGGTTTGTCCAGATACTTCTTGGTAGGTCAAAGCCTAGTGGCTTGTCATCTGCATTGAGAACAATCCCTCATCTGTCTGGATTGTTCTGACTCCATTTCTTTCTCCACTCCTGAATCCCATTAAAATTCTGGGCGATTAGTTTTGCTGCAGTTTTATGCACAGGTTTTCTGGATTTTAAGCGGCCCGCTGCATCCGTGTCCTGAATACTTAATCCATTCTTTAACCGTTGCTTCTTTTCGCCGTAACTCTGAAGGCATGATGTTGCTTAGTACTGGGGTAACCATGCTACTGGAGTGGATCTCAAGGTGCCTGTTAGTATTCTCACGACTGAATTTAGTTCAACGTCGATATTGTTGATGTGAGGACTATTCAGCCACTTTGGAACTGCGTATCCAACTGCTGGGAGAACCAAAGCCACAGCGAAAGTTCGTAATGTTGTTGCAAGTGCTCCCCAAGTTGTTCCTGCTATTTTATAGATTATGTTTACTCTTGTGCGTACTTTGGCAGCTGTATTTTCGATATGTTTTCGATAACTGCCGATCCAAAGTGACACCCAAGTATTTCAGGGGGTCCTCATGATTTAATTTATGCTCATCAACTGTTACGTTGATTTTGTTTTTCGCCATTTGGTTGTTTAAAGCATGATGCCGCAGTATTCTCTTTATTTAGTTGCAATCGACATTGTTTAAAGTAATCAGATAATGCATGTTGGTCTTCCGTAAGTGTAGCTTCTGTGATATTTATTTTGTTGTTCTGTGTAGCTAATGCCGAACAACAAAATAAAACAGAAGCTACACTTGTCGACATGATGAATCAAGAATAAGTTGTCAATTATCCCAACTGAATTCTTGAATTCGCATGTCTGGCCAGGCATGAAGCCGCAAGTATTGAAAATTGGTAAAGCGTGGTATTATCCTCCGAAACATCAATCCAACGAGACTTGTGCAATGGTACCATTTCAGCGAAGAAAAAAAAAAAAATGATGAACAATATCGTCGAAGCTACAAATTTAAAGGAGATGTATCAATTCCGACAAGAGATATTCCATTCTAATTCAAATGTTTGAATAATCAGGGAGGGTAATTTTAATTTCTAGAAGTACTTACACCGAATAGAAAATTTAAAAATGAAAAAAAGCGTACGAAACACACGGGTCAATTTATCGAGGACAAATCTGAGCAAACAGTGTTAGAAAATTCGTGGAACGGAGAAGAATTAATTGAAAGATAATGCTGGAGCATAGTACGGTCAGACTATCGAATATATCAGGTAGGCTAGTTCAAGAGCAGCGATAAACAGAAAAATACCTTAGGGACCTTTGAAACAACGAGCAATGCGATTTGGCAGCGACACACACGCTGGCTTATCCTGGAAAAAAAAAAAATGATGGAAAACCGTTAAATGAGTTTTCTCCGGAATTCCGCTGACGTTATCAATTATTCCCGTCGCTAGCCAAATTTGGATTTTCGACGCAGTCGATCACAGAATTATCATATTTCGGGAAATAAAACTAGCCGATCGTAAAATATTTAAAGCGTGATATTTCTATCGTAAAAGAAGCCGTCAGTAATTTGAATCGGTTAAAAAATGTTTACGTAAAACTCCCCCCCCCACCGGACAGTTAAAATATGGATAATTCATTGACGACTTTTTTTACCTACCACCTTCACTCGCCTTTTTTTGTTTTATAATATAACATTCCGTGCGATTAGGCGAACACTGACAGAATTTTTTTCTTTTCCGATGACAACCACGCATTTAATGTAATTTGTTATAAAAAATCATTAAAGGTTAAATGTGGAAACATTAAAATATCGATATTACAACAGCTAGCAAATAGAACAGGTTGTTTTGTAGAAAAATTTAAAAAATATTACGAATCAACATTTCCCGGAGAAAGGTAGATTTTCTTTTAGTTTTGTAGTAACGTTAGGATGCGGTTGTAGCCGTGATAAGCGACAGAATAGTCAAAATATGAGCGCGTTTTTCAGTAAACTCTCAATCAACAAGATAAGAGAGCTGTGACAATCATCCAGTCTCCATTTCCTACACACTAGTATCGAGGGTGAACGATGGTATTTTAATTACCTCAAAAAACGAAAAAAAATCGATATATTGCAAACGCTAAAAGAACACGGGTGTATATGGTGTTCCGTGGTCAGTTGCTCGTTTAGACATGATTAAAATTTCTGATATTTTCAGTAAATTTCTGATAGGATTGACAAAGCTGATGAAATTCTCCGAATTTATCTATTACTATATTTACCGGGCGCGCACTCTACTTTTAAATAACTAATAATTCGTATGGCACTCAAACTGACAAATAAATAACATTTCTTCCACAAAATCCGTCATTTTTTTTAGCTGAAACGGCTGCTCTTTTACCACTATGTGAACTTATGGCTCTGTTGTACTCATCCGCTACTTCAATCGCTGCCCTATCCGTCGCTTTTAATAACAGCTCCGACGTAACTGCATCTACGGCAAGTCTTCGTACTGTCGAGCGGAATTTCCACCTATGGAAAACATCGGAAAATTACCACTACTCGCGCGTCGCGTTAATGTATCCGTAATAGGCGAGCGGGGGGAAAAAAAAGAATCCGAAAAAAAAAGCGCGTATACATTTCGGTCACTAGCAAAGTAATCAGTTTTCGCTCGTCGAAAAAATTTTGTAAACGTTTTCACACAAAAGAAGAAAAATCAAAACAATCTAAAGAAAAACGAAAAAAACAAATACCGCGCAACGGAAAAAGGTACATTAATACAGGAAAAACCCGATAAAAGTTCAATGGTGTCCATGCGCATATACATATATATATAAGGATATATGTATATCTGACACAAAAAGACACTTGGCTATGTGCAGATGTGTACGCACAGAAACATGAAAAAAAGAAAAGCCGGACAGAAATAAAATAAAAACGGATTAGTGGAACGTAAAAAATGAGGATGATGGTGCCGGAAGGGGGAGGGACGAGTGGCCGTTTGCGGGGTTGTCGAAGTTGCGCATTTCAGACGAGATTAAAAACATAGTTTTAATCAAATAAAAGCCGGACTAAATAGAAGACTAAATTAAAGCTCAACACCGAGACCAACACGCGCACACCGCACACACACACACACACACACACACCGATAATGCCGGCCGAAATAAATTGAAGCAAGTCTCTCATAACGAGCGCAGAACCGAAGCGCCTTTAGAAAAAGTCGATTACGAATTAACTAACCTTCGCGCGCTCAAAGAAAGCGGATTCGAAAAATAGCAACAAGACCGAGACAGCGACGAGCTGCGGAGTAATGGTAAAAATTGGGGAGGCGGTGGCTCGTGGTTTAAAGGAACGGACGGCCGGCTAGGGTAAATGATTAAAAGATCGGTCGCAAAGTAAGTGCACGAGCCCGGTCCGAACAAAGGTTAATTTAATTAAAATATAGAGCGATGTTTCGCCGCGACCGAACTGCACTCGGCGAAAAAAATAATAAAATATTCGCGGCAAAAAAAATGAGAAGAAGGCGAAGCGGGGGGACCGGGGAAAAGTTTGAAATTTGGCGGCATAGAGCGCCGCGTAATATATATGTAGGACGCGCATTATTGTATGTTTTGTCGGCTCGGCGGTGCGGTGCGGCGGGGGCTCGGGAATTATTACTTATTACGGAGCGCGGAAAAAAGAATCGGCCGAAGAAAGTTGCTAATTAAAAAAATAAAAGCTTTTAGCGTTAGGTATGGTAGATAAGCGGTCTCGCGGCCAAGTCGAGCGAAAGAAAAGCCGGTAAGGAAAAGTTGCAGTGGAAACGCTGTCAGCGGCGCAGCAACAATAATTAATGGCTTTCGAAAGATGACATTAGTGTCTAGAATATAATATAACAGCTGAGCGCTGCAGCGACTAGTTCGCAAAACAGATAGGCCGCTCCCCTTCCGGCGACCAAACTTGCAAACTTTCAAATTAAATTTCCTATCACTGACTTGACGGCCCTCCAGGGCCAACTTCTTGGTGCGACTTTTTTTTTCTCTCTCTCTGCCGACTCCGCTAATAATGTCGGCGGCAAATCAATCTTAGCCGGGTTTCCGGCTGGGCGAAATATCGGCGCTCGGAAGTAAGAACAACACGGCTGCAACACACGTCGATGCCGAGTCGTACACGTTCACCATAGATTGCCGGTCGATCGCAGTAGCCGCATCGAATGGAAACATTCAGTTGAAGATGAATAAACCGTTCAACGTGTTAAATTTGCGCAAGCTTGAAATGTGTCATTGGAAGCGGCTGAAATTGAAAATGTATTAAACAGTGCATAAAAAAGTCTATGACGACGGACGGAAGTTATTAGATGTGGATATTAATTTTGAATGGCGATTGACTATAGAGACTATACCGATGTGCATCTACACAAGAGGGGAATTGATATTTCTAAAAGTTTATCGGGGGCCCGTGCTGGACGACAGTTGGGACGGTTCGTGATCAAGGGGGGATATTTTTATTACGAGCCGTGGACCGAGCTGTGGAGTAAGTATGATGAATCTGAGAAAGCGGAATAATTTCCGTTAGAATGACACGGAAGACAATCGTTTCTGCGCTATTTAACGACATTTCAGATGTTAGTTGTAATCTACGGATGTAGATGGGGTTATTTTTGTTTCTTCCTTTTTTTTCGTCTCAACCTTACTTACGATTTTCCGTTAATCACAACAGAGAGGTCATTCATTTGAATTAATTCGATATTGCAAATTTCGCCGATGTTTGTTTACACAGAAAGCGAATTTTATAATGTTTTTTTTATTTGCGAGAACAGATTGTTGTAATAAAGTGCGATGAATTTTTTACCATTAGGACCGGACAGCGGCAAAAGTTTCGCATTATTGTAATATCTGGCATTTCATCCGGAAAAACTTTTAAACGGTCCAGCTTTTTGGAGAATCGGAATTCAATTTGCACATAGGGATTTTGAAATTCCAGACATTCGTACGTCCGTATTTATTTTTTTATTCTGTTAAATAAATCGCAAAACGCGCAGTCTTATACCGACTGAATACTAAATAATTGTGAACAGCTCTCCAACTGTCGTCTAATTTTTATTCGATAATTTGTGAAATATATAAAACAGCAAAATCGGACTGTAACAAAACTAGTTTAATGATTTAGACGTACTCTTTTTTTCCTCCGACAATTGTCTCTCTCACTTTTATTGTTATCCGCTTGTTCTCACTTCTCACCCTACATCGTTACTTCCCTCATTACGCCGATGCTCTTCCTTTACTAAACGAGGCTTCGGACGTTTTTCATTATTGAAAAGAATCGAAAAAAAAAAAAAAAAAAAAAAAAAAACAAAAAACAACAAAACAAAACCGAAATACACGAAATCGTTTTAGCACTTTCACAGTGCTTGGTCGAAATTGTCCATCACCTAAATGAGCCGGATGATTTCAGAAAGAAAGTGAGCCTACTCCTCCGCAACTACGTTTTAGCAAGGGCCGCCACTTAATACGATTCTTTCGCGATAGAGAAAGGGAAAACCGTTTAACCGACACGGTTGAGCGAGAAAGGAAAACAGTGCGATATCTGTTTTTGAAAAATTAAGCGCGTGCTGGAGGGGGAACAAGGACGAATAGTCAGGTTGCAAGAATTTCTGAATCCTCTCATTTTTGTTTCTCGCATTCTACTCTGGCTCTCTTCAAATGTTCTAAAGAGCAGATGTGGCCAAATGCAGACTTGACTACGATAATCTATTGTTCCTTTTGATTTCAATCGTGTATAGTATTCGACAACTACTACTACTACTACTACTACTACTACTACTACTACTACTACTAATAATAATAATAATAATAATAATAATAATAATAATAATGAAACAAAAAGAAAATAAAACAAGCGAAAATCTCGGGCGTTCCCCATTTGTCACTTAATCGTTAGATCGTCTTCAGTTTTTGTAAAATTTCCCATACACTCGATCATCTCCAGTTAGTTCACCTTTCTTCAACGCTGCGTTATTTTTCCGTCTCAGCTGCTGATCTTTCCGCTTCATTTCCGACACACGTTTTTATACGAAGTTCTCGGCAGCGTGGGCTGCTTGAAATCCGTTTCATATTCATAGAGTGCCGCCGTCGAATTCGGTTGATGTCTGAGAAAAACTCAAATAATTAAACCTACATTACCGGCATCTAGCGAGAACCAGGTTTTCGGTAAATTACCGCGGAACGCCGCGAGGACGATGAAGTGGAAGTTCTCAACCGAAGAGCGGGATCTTTTCATGGCTGAACGGAAGCGGGCGACGGTGGGAGGGGGGCTGTTTTATTAGGACGGAGCAAATTTACGCATTTTCCCGGTTAGGACGTGTAAAGAATGAAAATAAGGCGGCAGTTGAGCGAGTGCCCAACGGCGGCGGCGGCGCTTGTGTAAATTCGGCCAACTACCGAGGCAATATGTGCTTAATGACGCAAAGGTAAAACTGCAGACAAAACGTGCACTCTTCCGGGCCTTTTTCAATTTCTTTCCTAGTCCTCTTCCTACTCTCGACAGCACTCTGTTCCTTCCGCGCTATCTTCCGGTCGCTTCGCCGCTTGCCGCCGAGACGTCTCTCTCGACAGCTCTCGCTTCGTAAATCTTCCCTCGCCGCCGCAGACGTCTATGACAATTTGCCGTTCATTTCGCTTTCGCCCTGTTCCCTGTTTCCGTAATTTCGACATGTCCGAGGGGAAATCCTTAACTACCTTCAGCCGATATTCACTCAGTTAACCGTGATTACGCTTCACTGCCCTCTATTCATTAATCACGACCTTTTTGTTTTCCTTTTAGTTATGCCGACGCACTGCGATGGCCAATTGCAGCGATTAATTTATTAGAAAAATTTTCAAATTTTCCTAACCCGCCAAGATTAGATTCGCTGCGGATAGGCGACCCCACATATTCCATTAAGTCGATTAATTGCGTTGCAAACGGAATGGCGGAAAAGAATTACGCTATTAATAATTGTTTATTTATTGTATTTCGTTTTATCTCTGTATTCAGTCGCGTCTTACAGTTGCGGCTACTCATTTCGTGACAAAAAAGTGCTACCGAAGAAAGGAAAAAGAGTTACAACTCGAGTTTCCTCTTATCAACACGTAAAAGCATCTATTTAAATCGACTTGAAAATCGAAACAAAACGTGATTCAGTGCGTTATCAACGTTTTTTCCATCATCGATATAATGGCTGCCGGGCATTTAGGCGAACCATCAGCGGAAAGATATGCTCACATCCGTATGTACTTCCGTAATAGTACGGACGGATACAAACTGTGTTTCTTTTAATTACATTTAATTTATTAAGAGATATGGGAAGTGAGTATGGAAAGGAGAATAAAAATTTAGCGACGACGTACGAGCAGTTTACACTACTAATGAGCGTGTTGACGACGGGTATAATCTGAAAAATCGTACAACATTTTACATTCCAAAATTAACGCAGCCTATATATTAAAATCAACAACCTCCCTTTCGTAAGAATTTTACGGAAGTCTGCGATTTGGCGTATCCTATTCTTTATACATCTTCACTTCCATTACGGGAATCGTTAGTTCGATCTATAGCTAGTTAGTATACAGCAGCGGTCGCACACTTAGAGCTGCATTTGCATATCGATCAAACATTAACAATCAGTTCTAAGTGTATGTGTAAATATTCAGCAATACGTGAGTAGGTCAATCGTCTTGGTTTGCCTCGCCGCTGGTCACACACCTTAGTAAGGCTAAGTTGCGTCTAGTTTATGTGTGTTCCTCTATAATTTTTAACCTCTAAATCCCCTATGAATTGGACGATAATCTGATACTCGCGATCGAGTGAGAAATAGGAAAAGTCGAATATACATATAGCAACTGCCATGAACATTATACCGACTCTGTACAGTTGGGAAAAAACCTACTAATTCTGCGATCGGATCTTTCGGCTTTTCTTTATTCTCTTTCCGACTACTATTTCACATCGGAATCGCCTTGCGAAAGTCGGCTATTCACCTCTAAAACCAATGATAACGAGATTTCAGGGGCACATTCATTTTCTGACACAGCGTGTCTATCGTTACGTACTATTTAAGACTTTTATTTCAACTATAAAATATGATGCAATATTGCAAAAACATGACAGACAAAAAAACAAACAAATAAGAATATCCCCTTTTCAACAACTGTAGTCGTCTCGTATTCCTTACGACTGTGACGAAAATGAAATCTATAGAATATGCCGAAAAAAGATCAACGCTGGACCGAAACTTGGACGAAGTTGTAGAATAAAGAATTCGACCGCAACGCTGTTAAACGAAAATATACAGCCGATGGATGATAGCTAGGTTTGGTCGCATTAGTCCGTCATCGTAAACGCTAGAGGCGTAAGACGCGGTCTTTATCGCAATATACACGCACGAAACTACCCGGTAACATCTTAAAAACAAAAACAAAACGATTTCGAATTGATCTTGAGAATATCATTTTTTCGAAAATTGCACGATAAATTCGCCGCAATCGGATAATTATCACTTCACGATATCACAGTGTACACGAATGTTTTGATTTGTAAAAAATTATCATTAGTTATTTTCAACTGATATCTAACCCTGCTCGATTTTCGCTGCATTTTTCTTTCAGTTAAATCACTTTCCTTAAACAGCGCTCGCTTAACATATTTGCAAGAAAACCGATAAGCTTTTATGCGTGAATTTTATCATCTCCCTCTTTCGCTATAGATTAATTTACTTCAGCAAGACCAAGGGTGCTGGTACAGCTTGTACAAATACGAAACTGGCAATTTTTCGAACCAGATCCGAACGTAGCTATAATATTCTACATATCTTGACCGTCGTATGCGCATCGACCACCAGCTCGACATTTTCAGTATTATCATCGTGATTCTACTATTAAAAATGATTTACCCGTCATTTCGACGTAAGCGACCTTTCAAGTTTCATTCGATCGTGGACGAAAGTAATTTAACCTGTACAAAGCGGTTATTTGCATATTAATAAAGTATATTATAAGCAATTCACTGACCAGACTAGAAAATACACATATTACAAAAAAAAGAAACATTAATACACCGCGACATGTTTTGCAGACACTGCTCTATATAATTTTCATTCGTTGTATATTCATCATGATTATATGGACTAGTGTCTGCGAAACATGTCGCGGTGTATTAATGTTTCTTTTAAGCCGGCCTTGGTAGAGCATCATGAGATTTTGTCTCACACTAAAGTATATGCGTTTATTGGGGATCACTGGAGTATATGGGTCAGGAATGTCATTCTACCTGTCGGCTTGTCCATCCGGAACATGCTGTCAAACCAGTTCCAGTAACAGTACAGTGTGTGACGTTGTAGACATGTGTTCGTTGAGCTCGGAACGCAAATGTGAGATTTTCTCCTACTATGCCACCAACCGTGTAACTCACAATTTTAGCTAATACTGTGAGAATAACTCTGTTCGGTGAGCTTCTCTCTCATGATGCGCCGAAGTGAAGTATAAATTATAATTTTTTTTTTTTTTTGTATTGTAAAGAATTAACTTTTTGAAATTAATTTTTAGAATTTTTTTATTTTACTCGTTGAGAAAATAAAACTTTCATAATGTAACTAGTAAAAAATTTTTAATAAAAAACGATCATTGGTGGCATTATGCGAATTTAGCTCACATGAGATAAATTCTCACATGCTACCAACGTCGTCGGGTTAGTAAGTGTATTTTCTAGTCTGGTCAGTGGAATTTTCGTATAATATTGTTTAATTCAACGTGTATTTTTTGCATAAAACGTGTATTTCCCGATTTCATTTAATCAATTATTCGACTTTAGGCCTGCGCAGTCAGCGATATTTAAATTGGTCTTGGTTTCTGCGGATCGTGTTCAGAAAAATTCGGACCGTGCAAGCAGGCGCTTCAGCAAGCGAAATAACACGCGTACCAGATGAATAGAAACGTATCGCGGTACTTTTTTTATTATCCCGGCCGCAACACAATAATACGAATAGTAATAATGGCTAGAAAACGCTCGAGAAACGATATTCATTTTTATTTACAAGAACCCCATTAAGGAAATGATTTACGCGAAGAATTTTCACCAATTTATACTTTCCCTCTGGTTCTCGCTAAAAGGACGACGAAGAAATGTTCGAATCGGCTAAGGACTCGGCGAATAAAGGTGGAGAAAAAAGACGAAAGAAAAACGGAAGAAAAAGCAGGCATTACGATCGATGGGAGAAGAAGCGGGGGGACGCGTAGAAGATAAAAAGAAAGACAGGATGCCCGGAATTGAATAGATAAGTTGAGCTGCTGGAGGGCCAGTAGTGCTGGAGACTCGGGCAAAAAGTGATAGTATCAGCAATAAAGTAAAACCTATATACCGGCTACTACTCTAGTGCTTCGTCAGCTGAATAAAGTTTTCAATAAGTTCTACCCCACAGACGACGACGACGACGACGACGACGCTGGGGAGCTTTGCGCGTTCTCCAGTTCCAATCTGATAGATATCGAATCGCGTTCCTTTGCTGTACCGCCGCCCATTGCTTAATGGCGACTAACAAAAACCTCTTTTTTTTTTTTTTCTTCTTTCTCCCCAGACAAGAAGCACGGCTTTCCTGGAAATCCTTCGCAAAATCCTCTTTTAAGTCAAGATCGCGCGAGCTGCAACTACTTAAAAGTCGAAAATCTTTCGGCACGTTGTCCTCCGAAGAACACACTTTTGCTTATCCTCTTATACACTTCTTCCTGAATGAAACGAGAAGAAACAGCAATCATATTCCTTTTGCGTTCGCTTTAAAGCATTGCGCGCCGCCCGCCGGTCTATTACGAAAAAAGCAACTTAAGACGAACCGAAAAAGAAGAAGAAGAAGAAGAAGAAAAGAAACAAAAAACAACAAAAAAAAACCGTACACTATTCTGGTAGAATTTAATAATTCCGCCACATTTTTCGTACAATATAAGAATTATTATTCCCCGACGATTCTGCCATCGGTTAAACGAAAAGGCGAGCACTAGATGTCGCCTCGAACAGCATTCTCTTTTTGTACATTTCCCAAAAATAGAACTGATTTTTACCGTTCGTGAAAAGCCAAAGATTGAAAATGTTTGAAATTTTGGTCGTCACTCGCGGGGCCGACAAGTCGGAAGGAATTAAAAACTTTCCCGACATTTTCTCTTACCGATAGTGCACATACACAGAATGGAAAGAAAAATTCACTCGCAATTTCATAATCGTATGCGCCACTAATAAAAACACTTTCAACATTTGCTTAAATAAAAAGATAAAAGAAAAAAAAAAAAAAAGATAAAATTTGTTGTTGCTGACTGCAACAAAAATTTAATACTTTCTCGGTTAACGTCGTTCGCCGACCAGCGCAGAACATTATTCTTTCGCTCGAATAAATAAATTATTACACGGTTAAGTTTTTATTTAATACCGGCGACGGGCCTTACCGCACACTTCGTTCGCTACCCCGCAAGGGACTCCGAATATCACATTTTTGTCAATATGACACCCCGATGTCCATCCTTAAAGCACATTTTTTTCAATACTTCTTCCTTATAATGTTCTCAAATTCTCGACTTTTAATTCCTTTCAGCTCTATATTGTAGTATACCTTCCGAATGATCGTTAATGAGCTAAAGCAGCGGGAAGGGATCTTCAAATACTGTTTCAGTGTTTCTCAACTTTTAATTCTTTAATATTAAAACAGTTTTCGAATTTTTAAACCAATCGCAAATCAATTTATGATGCGCTTAAAAAATGGAAATTTTTTTTATTTCTATATAAACGGAGTGTTACAGCATAAAAAGAGGAGAAACGAAAAAAAAACTCCCCCAAAATTCTACATTTCTGCAAAAATTGATATTTTAAAAATAATGTTTCAAAATGAGATATAAGCATCCATAACGCTGCAAAATTTTCATCTGAAAATATCGTTAAAATCCTAAATAAGGTATAATAACCGTTCAAAATTCTTTGTTTTTAATTTTTTTTTTTTTTTTTTTTTCATTTTTGCGAAGGAAAATGGAAATCTGCAAAATATTCCATATATTCGGAACAAATAAAGTTTTGTAAAACGTACTTAACGAAAGTAAGCAACTCGTTTAATTACGCATGCCTTCAATTTTATTTCTACCGAATGGGTTCTTTTTTTTGTTTTTTTACTAATTTTCTGATTAGTTATTAATGCGTTTACCTTTCCATCAGTTTCGATTGCGGTATTATCCGAAATAAATTATTTCGGCAATTTTGAACGGCTGACATTTTTTCGTCATGGCGAATCTAAAAATGTCTGGGAACATAGAGGAGGAGCCTATAATACTACTTCCGCCGATAACTCTAATTTTGGTAGATATTAGTCTGCCACGCAAGTATTGGGTTTGTACGCTGACTTGACCGTTAGAGGTCTGGACCGTTGTAAAAACTGGCGGATTAAAACTTCACTTCATTTTAAACGGAAAAGATGAGTGCACAGACTTGCCTGCAGACAAGTCTATACAGACAATCGTACGATTAACTATATAGAGATAACTCTGTACAGGTAACTATACAAGACAGAACTTTACAGATAACCATACAGGACAGAACTGTACAGATAACCATACGGGACAGAATTGTCGCTGTTTATTAATGGCGAAAGGTAATCCTGCAGGCAACTTGTTAATCCAGAACTGTACCGACTTTCTACCGCGTGTCATTGACGAAAACTGCGGGCAAGCCGATGAATTTATCTGATCTCTCGAATAATCATAAAAGCCGATACAGATTTCACGACAGTTTAATGGTTTTATATTAGATTTGTGATTTTCGCATTGTATAAAAAGGTAGTCGCTAAAACACAAAAAGCTGCTTTCTCTTATGCCATAATTTATGTACATGTTCAATTTGCAAAATAATGTAGCTCAAAAACGTACAAAGTGGATCAAAAATTCATTAAGTAAAAAACACCAATTAAGAGTCAAACTTGCTTTTATTAAAGGAAATCTGAGAAAATGATCCTCATGATTTTAAAAAATATTTAAAAATAAATCCAGACGTACGTTTGATTAATTATTTTAACTAGGAAGCAATTTAACAAGGAAACATACAGTTATAATAGAAGCCATGTCAGCAGAGGGACGTATTTTAAGGTTTCCAGCTCCAATTTGAAATACTCGACGGGGATTTTATAAATATTAATACACATAAACTCAACCAAAAAATGTCTTTATTTCACAATACTGAATATACTCATTATAACAAGTTTACTAATTAATTCTAAGTACAAGAAATGAAAATAAAATTAATAATAAAATCATATTGAAATTGTAAAAAAAAAAGTAAAAGAACAGAGTTTTAAAGTCCTCCCTCCAGAAAAACATGATGAAACTTCTTCTCGGGAATCTTGAGTAAAAATCAATAAGGAAAACATTTTAAAAACTTGCACATAGATACTAAACAGTGTACCGAATCGAAAAAGCTATCCTCCGATACGTCGACTGTCTTTTCGGAAAAAAAACAAAAAAAAACGTGTTGATGTTGACAACGGAAAACGTCCCATCAATGTTATAAATAATTTTAATTATCACGTAATTGGTTGCTCCGAAACACGGCGGTAATATTTTTAACGAATAAAAGTTTGGAAGTTTTTTTTGTGACAATACAAATTCTTCATTATTATTTCTACAATACTCGCACAGTACCATAAAGCTAAGTGATGGAGATTCCGAGAAATTTCGATTTGTTCGTTTATAAGAATTGCGAAAAAACTCGTATACTAAAACTCGAAATTGTATCAAAAGATTTTCACGTATTTAAAATTATACTCCGAGATGTATATCTTAAGATTAATAGCAATATAAACTCGACCGGAAAGACAATAAATTGTTTTCAAATTCAAACTGACAATGTTATTTTCCCGTGTGTGTGTGTGTATTGAAAATTTAAGCAAAATGAAGCCGGTTCGTAGTTAATTGCATATGTCAGCGGTGGAAAATGATTACGCAGGAATATATGTATGTATGTATGTATATCAGACACGGAAAAGAAAAAACAAAAACAAAACTAGAAAACTGAGGGAAAAAAATGTGGCTTTAATTGATTTTTCTTACGTAATATAATCTATTAAAAAGTATCGTAATATTAATTGCTCTTCGACTATGACTTTATTTTTCCATAACCTAACTCTCGTTACTGTCCGTATACTGCTAAGTTTTATTAGGTGTTTCACGAAAATGGTGGTTTTATTTTTAATTGGTAATCGTTTTATTAAGTCTCGTGAACAACGACGATTCAATGTGTGTTTCAGGAAAATCTTTGTCTCATCTTTAATTCGTAATCTCCAAGACCTGACAAATAGCAACAACAACAATGATCGATGACCGCTTAATTTGCAGATGCGGACTATTATGTCGATTTTCGACGCGTTGAAACACGGTAATGATACAGGTCACGCGTTCGGGTCTTAATCAACGACTATCAGTTGTGAATTAAAATCAGATACCAGCAATTCCGGTGAACTGCGACTAATTTCGATCGATGTAGTCGACTGAAATGATTAAAAAACGCTGAGCACTACGTTAAATCGGTAAAAAATAGCTATCAAGAAATAGTAGTGCATGATAGCGTCTCGATAGTGGCCGGAATTCCGATGCGTTCGAAGTTCGAAAGCCTCGATAAATGAACGAATGCGGTACGTTCTCATAAGTACAGTCAAGAACAAAAGTAAATGCTGCGTCCGAGGCATTCATTTTCATCCTCAATAGCATATATATGTATATCAAATGACAAAATGAATTCTTCGGACTGCAGATTTTACACGCCTCTGCAACCGATTCTTTTAACGGTTTTGAAAGTATCCGCCGATTAATTCGATCGGTCTTCGTTCTTGTCAAATTTCGTTAATAATCTCCGCCCTGAGACAATAACATCGCTACCAATGGATTCAGCTATTTTCACTTCTACCCTTAATGGACTAACTACATCCTGTTTAGTTTTCACGGCACTGGCAATATATTGTCAATGGAGAACTTTACACGAGCATCTCGGCAGCACGCGAGATCTTCGTAAGAAGTAAAACTGCTCCGATTACAACTGTGTCCGCTTAGTGATCACCTGCAAATATGAAAAAAAAAAAAAAAAAACAAAAATCCCCCCTTTAAACTTATTACAACCGTGCTGGAATGAAGACGCGCAACAGAAATTAGTGGAAACGGATGAGAAAAAACTTACGAGTGCAGGCGTTGACATGGCCACCAGATCTAATCTCATCTTTTAGCTACAGCGCGGAGCTGATTTAGCAGGGGGGACACAGCGGAAGAAGAAACGTAACGAGTGAAATGAAAGTCGGAATAGCGTACAACTGTGTTTTAGGTTTACAAATGACCGGAGATTGACGAGCGAGCATCTAATATGACAAACGGGGCTATCTGCGAAAGTTGCAGCTGAGGGAGGCGGACTGGACGGGGGAAAAGTTGCTATAAAAGTGGGAGGTGTTTATTCATTTGCGACTAGTAGCGAGCAATGGCCGTTGCCGGGCGGCCGGATGTATGCTGGATTATTTTCCAAATGAACGACAAATCGTTGGGGCCTGCGCGCGTGGAAAATGATTTATAAGCAAAGGTCGTAGTGGTAGCGGCACACGCGCGCACACGTTCCATCGGACCACGAGACAGACGCGGTGCCGTTATAATAAATGAAGAAGGCTTAGAACGAGCGCTGCAAACTTTCTTCACCACTCGACGTGGAAAAGCTCAGACGAGTGCAAATTTGAATTATGATATCCAGCAATTTCGCTGCTCGAACGACGCCCCCTCGCCCGAAAGGCAAACAGCATACACATGCCGACGAGCGGTTAGCACCGAGCGGCAGTTTGTTTTATAAATAATAATATCGTCTCGGTCGTCTTATGCAGAAAATTCTTTAAATCTCATCCTATCTTGCGCTTGTTAGCCTCTTAAGCGTGTGCCCGGCTCGCCCATTAATATTTATTACGTGCGTCGTACTGCGCCTCGCCTCCGGGCAAACAGCAGCGCGTCTTTATTAATATGTGAAGTAATTCTTTTCGCCGAGCAAATCGAACACTTTGTCTCGCGGCATACTCTAGCAGCCGCCCTGCCATCGAGTCAAAAATCGCGATAAATCTATTTCATCGACTGGCCGACGGCAGTGCATCTTATTAGTGCCGATGAAGATTTCGTCGGCGTGCGAACGGCTCAGTGTGACGTAACGCGATCTATCGCGTTTCACGTTAACTTGCGTCAGCGACGAATCTGTAATTCGGCTGTTTTTTGTTTTGTTTTGTTTTATTGTTTTTTGGTTTGTCGGCGGGCTTTTTGAGGGAAAAAAGCTGAAAGCGATTTAAAAGGTTCTCTACGGGTTTTCGGCTCTTCTCAAATTTCTTCTCTCGTTCAGTTTCCGAATTTGGCCGGTTCGTAAGCGACGCGCGTTCTGCGCCGTATCATCTGACATGCTTTCCATTACAAAGAGACGACTCCCCCCCCCATCCCCCCGTTCGTACGAATGAAAAAAATCCGGAAAGACAGAAACTCTGAAGCGGCGGTTTCGGCGTTTTTTTGGGAGCTTGTCTACACAGCGTTCGGATGAAGACGAATCCGATGATATTACACGGTGACACTCAGACGTCTCCGTTTTTTCTCCCCGCTGTTTATTATTATTACCAAATGTTTCGTTATCGCGTTACACGCGCATTTTATATCGATTAGAGATCCAAGCTCGGCACAACGTTCCAACGGAAATGCCTGCCACGGTAAGGTTCTGTCCGGAACACCGAAAGATCCGTTGCAAGAGCACAAATCGCTTCAACGGACATCGGATTTCCTTGTAACGAATTTTACTAGTTATGAATGATTTATGTCCATCATAAGCTCCAAAATGACGCTCATTTCTAATCCCACCTATCTGCCGTTTATATTCATTCCTTTTCTTACTTAATTTTTTTTTTTTTTTTTTTTTTTCGATTTTTGCTTTTCAGCATTTCCTTTTTTCACCTTTGCAAGAGCGTTTCTCCAACAGAGCTTATTTCATTCGGACGCGCATGGCTATTATATTAATGTAATGTATGTGTTTAGTCACGCGATTACTGATTTTAATATTAAACAATCGGAGTTTCGAGAAAATTCAAAAATTTATGAGCATTTTCACCTACTAATCGCGGGTTAATTAAAATTTTTATTTCGTAATCTCTTACCGTATAAGTTATTAAAAAAGGCGTGATTTTAACTGCTTTTCGATGACGAAAAACCGAGAGTTAAAACGCCGGATAAAGATGTATTATTTCGGCACGGTCGTCCGGAATCAATTGTAATTCATTATAATCAATTGCAATTAATCATAATCGATTATAATCAATTATAATCAATTATAATCAATTATAATCAATTATGTGACTGAAATTCGTTGCAAACGGTTTATTTATAATTTTATTTCCCCAGTGGAAATGAATAACCTGACGCTGCCTTTAACAAGCGATGTTAAATATATACGTGTAACAGCGAGAAAAGATATCGTCGCTTTTGGAAATTGGAAGATTTTGACAGCATTCGACAGATTTTGCCGCTTTGCCCGCTGGTTCTTTAATCTTGCTGTTTTGAAATTAGCAAAAACAGATAGTGCCAATCAAAGTTGACAAGGAAATAAAAAATAACGATAAAAAGCGAGAGAAATACAAGAAAAAGCGAAATTGAAAAATACGGAACGTATATATATATATATATATATATATGTGTGTGTGTGTGAATGTATGTATGTGTGTATATATGGGCACGCTGAATTTTCCACTGTATCGGAAATACTTCTTTCAAGATGCCAGATAGGTGTGGGTAGCGTAGCCGTCAAACATATGTATTTCATTAAACGTATAGCACAGGGACTGTTCGGTGAGATACGATTGTGCCGTGATCATTATGATATTTTCGACATTTACAAACCGCTATCGTCATCATCATCAATGTTCTATCATTGTCAATAGCGGAATCGACAAAAACGTTCAGCAACAGAATAAAACGGCCATGCTGCGGCAAAGACATTTTCAGGGCAAACATTATGAGAGGGCACCTCTGTGTAACCAACTTCCGATTTTTCGTAACATTTCGCGACAACCGAGACCGAAATCGCAGCCATTCCCGGAATTCTTCGAGTCCGATCGCCGTCTGACCTCCCTTTTCCGGTCTTTTCATTAGACGTCTATTTACTTTTAGTTAGCTCTACCACCGCAAATTACTGTGTCACATCCAATCCAGCAGAAATTTCGACGATGGCGTCTCTTATACATTCTTAATGGAGCCTGTTTTTTAATATCCGCCGTTTTTCTTTTACAAAAATAAAGCCCCGGCCATTGTAAAAATAGGAAATTGGAAAAATTCAAAGATCGAAAAAAAGAAAAAAAAAAAAAAATAAAACCAATGGACGACGAAGAACGCAAAAAAATGAAGGACAGTGAGGAATTTAAAAACCGAAGACGTAGAAGATAAGTAGATCCGAAAAAGGAAAAAAAACATGTGCGGGAATAAAGATTTATTTTTTAATTGGGTCAAAGCCACTAGAGCCCTCCAAAAAATAAAATATTATTATTATTTTATAGAAAAAAATAAAAAATAAAAAAAAAAAAGATTTATTATTTTTGCAGTTATTTCTAATTTGTCTATCTTCTAAATTTAAATGAAAAAAAAAAAAAAGTAAATTTTAAAATTGCTCATATTCGGGAATTCGCGTGCGGGTTCGGTGAATTATAGATTTATGTGTTTATTCCGATTTTGAAATTTCTTTTCGGCTTCCACGCATCAGTTGACAAAAATAATTTGCCACTTACGTATGAAAGCGCTATATGAAAAACAATAATTGTACCGTAGCGGTAGATAACTGATACAAACACAACTCGCGAAAAAATAAACAAAAGAGGAAAAATGGAAAAGCACAATATATTTTAGATCAAGAATAATAACAATAATTACTAAAACATCGACGGAGGAAAACTTTTTCAATTTAAGATCAACAATAACAATAATAACAATAATAACAATAATAGTAATGATGGTTCAAAAGCAAAATGGAGCAGATATTTTGGCATGCGTGGGTTCTGTCTTTAGTAGCACATACGGGCCCAACGTCCGACAGATGGAATATTTCAGTCGCTAATGAATTCTCCGTCACATACTCTGTTATTTTTCCTGAATAACGATTTTATTTTTCTTGTTGCGACGAACGAGCACGCCGTGTATATTAATAAACAGTAACACGAAACGCTACTCACTTACTGCTAATGTCAAACATGACCGAATTATTCGATTAGTTACGGTAACATAACGATATCGTTCTCTTTAAATACGACTTGACTGGAACTGTTTACACACCACTACCGGCTGTATGTAAAAATGCGTCAACTGGTATGATTTTCGCTCAAATTCAGGAATCGTTATTCCATTTAGTACTGAGTAAGGGAAGGGGGAAACGCAAAATTCAGCGGCCTTTTGGAACACTAAAGGCACAAGCGAGACTAGCTAGTTATGAACTGAAATGTTTTCTTTTACACCGAACTAACGCCGGGAAGAATGATTATAATAATTATCTGCGACATTCTGCCGAAATTCCGTATCGAAACTAGACTAAATCATTCACGTTCTCTTTTATTTTTCGTTTGTGATTGTTTGACACAGCTGATCTTCATGCAATGGCCCATGTTTAGTCTACTATGAATTATTTTCAACTGGCGGGTGTAATTTCACGGGACCTATTTTCCAAAATAACTCCGTTGAAAGTGATCTGAATGACTGAAATATAGGATCGGCTTTTTACTATGGTACGCGGATAAAAAAGTTCAGGATAGTTTATTTTTGCGCCAAAATCGAAAAAGAATAAAAGTACCGAACACGTAATATTTGAAATTTCAACTTAATTCGAAAAACATCTAAGTGAAAAAATTATTTCTATAATTCGATAATGACTAACAAATAGAGTTAAAATTGAAAATTCACATGCGCTAAAAACAGTCGTAGTTAAGTGACCCCTATGCTCGCGCGATTAGAAAATGAATCATAAATTTATCTAAAGAAAAAAAACAACGTATTATGACATATAATTTATAGTTTTTATTTTTTCGCTAATTTATTGAATTATAGTTTATTTTTGAAAACGAGTAATTAATTCCAAAATAAAAAAGGAAGCGATATAATTTAAGTTGCTAATTGCAGTTAAAAAAAGAATATATATATATCTATGTATACAATATATATATACATATATATATATATATATATATATATATATATATATATATATATATATATACATATACTAAAGTTTTCGTGAAAGAAAGATCTAACGACCTCGACATAACGAGCAAATTATTTCTTTCGATGACAACTAACTTTGATTCATAGGGAACTATTATTCTAATTTGGAGGGCAACTTTTGATGCCTCCTCAGCTTTAGCGTGGGATATAATAATGCCGCGCTAAGCGACGAAGGACACAATGGACTGAAAAGAGAGAGTGGATAAATAACGAAGGGAAACGGAGGAACAAGGAAAGGCAGAGTTGATGAGGGCTGTCTGCGGTTGTTGTTTAGACGATTTATAGTGCTTGCCGTCTGTACCGGCAATTTGAATAGGGCGTTACCTTTAAATTGCCCCAGCAACTTTGCCACAACACAACAGCAGCAGTGAACCCCGAAAGAAAAAAAATATATTTATATCCCAACACCGCGGCGTATAATAAAATTACTTATTATTATGATTATTATTATGATGATGATGATGATTATTATTATTATTATTATTATTATTATTATCGTTTTTGTTACGAACACAGATTTTTGAATGAATTCAATTTGCTTAACAGGGAAGCAGTGTAGCGTTATTTTAATTCCTGCATTCGTCCGAATATGATGCTAACACGAAATAAGTAACGTCGGCTTCGCTTCAAATTTATATAAAAGCATACCGAAACGTCATTGCATATCGCAAAGAAGATCAAGTAGTGACAGTGACAGCGGGTTAATAAAAAAACCTTCACCAGTCTCAGAAGTAAAATACGAAATGGAAAACTTAGCAGAGAAAGATGAAATCTCTTAAATTCCACTTGCAAAAATCAACGGCATACTTATAAATCCATAGGCAGCGCTTTGAACTGTAATCGAACCCCGAAAAAATATAGCTACAGTTCCGTCATGTTATTCTTATTAAACTTTTTTTATAACGAAAGATCGTCTACTAACAGAGCTATATATGCCATTATTTCGTCAGCATTCAATTCTGTTCTTTTCTTTGATTAATTTTAATGGAAATAAATTAATTAATTAATAAAAACGGAATAGGCGCGTCACAAAAATACCGCAGTAACTAGCTGTTTTTGTTACACTATTTGATCGTAGTTAATTTTTTTTTTAACAATTTGATTTTGTTCAACTTTAATAAGTATATAGACAAAAGTAAAGGAATTATCCCCCTTCAGCCTGAACAGATATGGCTTTATCAGAATAATACCAATGTTGGAATAACAAAGTGTAGGAATAGCGGTAAAAAAAAAAAAGAATGTATTTCATAGAGTCCGGCTACTGTGGCATAGTTAGAGTTAGGCAGTGGTGTTTTATTCAAGTGGGATTCGAATTTCACTACTGTACCCCTTGGAAATGTAAAATTCTCTCGTGCGGAGCTAATGTTCATAGTTGACAAGCCCCCCACCATCAAAAAAAATAATAATAATAATAATAATAATAATAAAAAAAAAAAAACTGACTGCAGTTAACTATTTTTAAAATAATGTTCAATTTCTTCCGTTAATTTCGAATGAATATTGTTTGCCTTTTCTCAATTGACGAAAAATATTTAATATTTTCATTGTAAAATTAGTTTTCATATTCGAAGCTGCTGAACAGAAAAACGGGCTGCCGGAGGAGCCCCAAAAATACATTATTTTTAATTTTTACTAGAAAAAACCCCGAGATACGAATAAAAATACTTTAAACGGTTTGATGCATTGCTACTTCTGATTTTTAATGTTTTACGATAAAACGAGAAATTTAAAACAATCTGAATAAAAAACGATTAATTACGGTTTATTTAATTTTTTTCTTCAGATTTGAATTGATCGATCTTATTAGCTGTTAAATATATCTCTTAAAATAGAAAAAAAAAAGAAAAAAAGAACTAACGGTTCCGTTCTTGGCCCATACACTAATTTTCCAACTTGAAAAGTTCTTTGAGGAAATTAGGAAATTTAAAATCCCTCTTTCGATTACCCAGCCTTTAAGCGAACAGATATATATATATATTATATATATATCATCGACAAACATTTTTCATTTGGTGAAGCTTATCTGGCGGTTTACTTATTTACCAAGTCCATCGGTCACTGAACCGGGGGAATGGGCGTAGAAAATCGGATAAAAAAGGAAAGAACTACATTTAGGAACTTTCAGGAGCAAGCGAGAAAACTTCAGAAGGGAGCAGAAGAGGAAAATTGCCGGAAGTTAAGTTTTAAAAATTTCAAATATAAAAAATATCATAAACATTAACGTGTTTCGAAGTCATAATTGCGATCAAGTAGTAATAGCCAACGTTTATTCTTATTAAATCAAATATATTTTATTGTTTTTCGCTTTTTTTTTTTTTTTTTTTTTTTTTTTTTTGATTAAATTATTGTGGAGCGCAAAATGAGATCTGCGCTGAAAGCGCATCTTTACAAGGAGTACGAAAGTCGCCAAAAGGTGGAGCACTGGGAAAAAACTTGAAGAGGATCGTGTTTAATTTAGGGTAACATTTGTGATGAGAGAAAGTGAATAAAGTTGTCGTGTTAAAAGCGATTTCCCGATTTATCACCATGTCTAAATATAAGATTGTGTTTCGCTTTTGCTCTTTAGTGAAAATGTACACAATCAAATCTTGAACGAAGTTTTACTGTAAAAACATGAAAGTACCGCAATTATACGAAATGCAAAATTTTTGGAAAAAAAAAACAAAAAAACCTCCCCTATAAAAATTTCATCAACCGCTGAAGAAACAGTTAACACATAATCCGTACGCAACGCAAAAAAAGCAACATTTCCGAAATAAGTAATTAATTTAATTTAACCTCCCTTCCGCCGTTATTTATAGCATGATAAACAAGTAAAAAACAAAAAGCTCTCGCAAATATGGCAGTTTCGTTGTAAAAGTTGAACCGAAATAGATTTAAAAAAAAAAAAAGAGAACTTTGCACGAAAAATACAGCCGACTTTACAGTTTCAAATTTGAACCACCCTCGAGCAGGCCGCAGGACCGCAAAGTTCGAAAAAAAATGATTTCTTTCCCCCGGAGTATGTTCTATAATGATGGAAAATTCGCCGTTTACAGATAACGAAACGATATTTCAATTCGTTAAAGGAATTTGCAAAGTTTGCGAAAAATAGGGCGTCGGCCCTCCCCGTTGACAGCGTGATTGTTACACTTAAATATTCTCGAAAAAATGTGTGTACGTTTAAAGCAATATTGCGTGAAAAATTACCGCGATTTATTCGTCGAGCATCGCGTATAGCGGGGACCTTCTATGTATGCGATAATTCCAAATAACAGACGAAATTTTATACGTATCCTACAGCAAGTCGTTCGGTTTTTCATACTAGTACGAAATAGTTTTGCAATCGCAGTCTTTTTCAGTTGTGATGCTGCACTAGAAAAGATAAAGAGAGTTTGTACATTTAAAATTCTGCGATGCGTGTTAGAAAATGCTACAGTTCTTAAATTAAATTAAACATAAACAAACACGATTTTCAGCGGTAATATCGGATTCGGGAAAATCTGTAAACCGATAGATCAAGTTCCGTCCGGTAAATCAAGCCTTACGTGAGTTCAACGGCGAGATTAAATATCGGCAATTAAGTAGTTTAAGAAATTCTAATTTGAAATGGTGTTCGCATTAAGTATTTACATGTTGTTTACAGTCATTCCGAATATTCGGCTCCTATATATAGATATATATATATATATATATGTGTATATATATATGTGTATATATAAACTCGGCCATTTTGGCCTCGCAAGGGGCTGTGCCCCTTGACCCCTCTTGCTTTCATTTCTGTCTGTTTCTCTTCTATACTTTGTATAAAATGATCAAAATTTACAACGTAATTCTTACTGGCATCAACACACACAAAAAATAACTTAACCACAAAAATCCTATTCTAACATCTACCTTCCGTTATATAAAATTAAGACATTTTTTGGTTACATTTTTCGTTACATATTTCATTACATAGAATTGTGACATTTTTTAAATAACAATAACAAAAATCCTACAAAATATAACAAACGTTACATAAAATTGGGACATTTTTCTGGGACATTTTTTTGGGACATTTAGCATTACATAAAAATGTCCCAATTTTATGTAACACTAAATGTCCCAAAAAAAATGTCCCAGAAAAATGTTCTAATTTTATGTAACGTTTGTTATATTTTGTAAGATTTTTGTTATTGTTATTTAAAAAATGTCACAATTTTGTGTAATGAAATATGTAACGAAAAATGTAATGAAAAAATGTCCCAGAAAAATGTTCTAATTTTATGTAACGTTTGTTATATTTTGTAAGATTTTTGTTATTGTTATTTAAAAAATGTCACAATTTTGTGTAATGAAATATGTAACGAAAAATGTAATGAAAAAATGTCCCAGAAAAATGTTCTAATTTTATGTAACGTTTGTTATATTTTGTAAGATTTTTGTTATTGTTATTTAAAAAATGTCACAATTTTGTGTAATGAAATATGTAACGAAAAATGTAATGAAAAAATGTCCCAGAAAAATGTTCTAATTTTATGTAACGTTTGTTATATTTTGTAAGATTTTTGTTATTGTTATTTAAAAAATGTCACAATTTTGTGTAATGAAATATGTAACGAAAAATGTAATGAAAAAATGTCCCAGAAAAATGTTCTAATTTTATGTAACGTTTGTTATATTTTGTAAGATTTTTGTTATTGTTATTTAAAAAATGTCACAATTTTGTGTAATGAAATATGTAACGAAAAATGTAATGAAAAAATGTCCCAGAAAAATGTTCTAATTTTATGTAACGTTTGTTATATTTTGTAAGATTTTTGTTATTGTTATTTAAAAAATGTCACAATTTTGTGTAATGAAATATGTAACGAAAAATGTAATGAAAAAATGTCTTAATATTATATAATGGAAGTTAAATGTTAGAATAGGATTTTTGTGGTTATGTTATTTTTTGTGTGTGTTGATGCCAGTAAGAATTACGTTGTAAATTTTGATCATTTTATACAAAGTATAGAAGAGAAAGAGACAGAAATGAAAGCAAGAGGGGTCAAGGGGCACAGCCCCTTGCGAGGCCAAAATGGCCGAGTTTTATATATACACATATATGTATAACCAAGACATCAACAATCAAATATCACGCGCATACAAATCCAAATAAATATCACGCAGAATCTCGTAAAAATTGTAAACCACACTGTTGAAATCTCGTTTAGTGACGGATTTTAATTATAAGTACACACATTACAGAAGGCTGTTTTCTCCGAAGTGTAGTAAATTCGTAGGTAACATTAAAATTAAAAAAGTGCTCTGTGGAAACGCCGAATTTGATACCGAGGATTGGTATGCACCACCAACATGCGAAAAACTCGTTAGGGAACCGTCTAATAATAATAATTATATAAGAGTAAATATATTTTATTTTATTTTTAATAAGTTGAAAAAAAACAAAAAAAAAAACAAACAACAGAAATCCGAATATAATCGTTAAAATGCATCCGAAATATACGTTGAACATGATAATCCCCCATCCATATTATAGGGACATTAGCAGCAGTAATGGAAAATTACCCGTCGCAGTACGTTTAGAATAGATGCTGTACAATGTTGCAGATGTGCACGCGGATTTTCTGTATAAAGTTTGCGCCGGCGATGAGTAAGTTTGAAAGGATATACATACATGTACGCAGTTTCGTAATAAAAGAAAAATACGGCGACTGACGCAAACAATTCCGGGTTCGTGTAGATAGAATGTTAATCCGAAGAAGAACAAAACAGTCCCTATCGGCCGTTCTCGTTTGAGGTACTGCACATTAATGAAACCGCCACATCGGAATTAGAAGCACTAATCACCTTGCTCTTAGATTCTTTCGCGTAATTATCAAAATCGTATTCATTCTTTTACCACATCAAGCGGCATTTCGCCTGTTTTCTTCTCTGTCGTGATCCAAAATTACCCATGATTACAACGCCGTTATTCAATTTACTACTCGTAAACTATTCCCCTTCGCCGGTCTATCGTAGCACGCCACACCAACAAAACTATAGTGTGCATACACATACATGCGTACGCATCGGACATGATAGTTGCGCAAACTGCGACTCATCACAGTACCAAAAAGTGGTCAGCTTACCGCCGTATATCGTGTGTTAATGAAGACAACAGTTTCGACAAAATCAAAAACCACGTACAATATAAGGTATGAAAACTACGTGCGATGCATGATATTCATTTTTTAGTGTTAAGTTTCAGCCGTTGCCAGCATGATCAAATTAAAAGTCGTTTCGGCTTTTGATAATATCGCACTTCTCTGTAAAAATTTAACCCCCTATTAACGTATGGATGAGATAAAGGGGAGAAAACAAACCGCAATGAATATGAGAGCAAGAAAAGTGTTTCATCGAATATTTCAACAAGTCGAAATGCCCGGGGATTTAGTGTATAACATCTGTTCGCATAATGAGATACTAACGGAAGCGAATGAGGTAGGCACGGGCCTAAATTTAATAAAAAAAAAAAAAAAAAAAAAAAGGTTTTTGCACAGCATGGGCATCAGGCGAGAATTTACAGCATAACTGGTAAGTAGAGGAAGGGTACAAAAATTACGAGAAAACATAAAACGGGATCTTTAAATCGCTTACAAGCGAACGGTTAATAAATATGTAACTACTAGTTAAGATAAAGCGTACGTGTTCTATCATTGAAAAATCATTAATCACATTCGGCAGACGGTATAGAAGTGAAATAGCCGAATCGCATCAGTGAACAAGGTAATCTTAATTTATGCATTTACGAACTACACGAGTTTGGCCGTTCAAAGGTAAACGGAAAGCAATCTCTAGCACCCAGCGACGACTCGAAAACTGTTATTTAAAGAAATCGTTGAACTCTGCATAATTTTGCAATAACCAGTGACACGAATGTGCAAACAGCCTAAAGAACGCGAATTCCGCGCGCTAATCAATGGCCGATTTAATTAGGAACGGTGGTGCAACTTTGAAATGCCACCAGTTCCCCGGTAGCTTGTATCATATTTCAGGATACTCTCGACTTTTCAGGAAATTGATAAACTACATTCTCATTGGGTGTTTCAACAATCCCGAACTTTCGTGCCTGCGCAGAGTACGCATTTCCCGAAGTTTCGAATGGGGACACGCGACGAAAGCTCGTTTCCGAAATCCTGACGGCGTTAAAAAATGCGGAATTTTCCATATTTGAAGAATGGAGAGGGAGCTGCTACGGTTGGAAATTTTATTTCTGAACGCGCACTTCAAATAGATTTCTACGGGAGAAAAAAAAAGAAAAGGCAACTAAGGCAACTAAGAGAGAAACGATAATGCCGCGTACAGACTTTTAATGCGCGTACGACGAGCGTGATATTTTGCAGCTGCCTACATACAGATGCAGCCTACGGACGATAAAGAGCACACGGTCTCCGGGATTACAAAGAGAGCCGCCTTAACGATAAAACGTGGAGTGGCGGTGGGCGGAGGGGGAAAATTTTCCGAAATTGCCGCGAAGGGGAAGCCAATCGTCGTTTCATAAACAGGCCAATCACGTAACGCAGCCACAAAGGCGCGACCGCAGACGAATCTGTGCAAAGTCGATAAGATTACCTTGGCCGAATCGACCATTTCGATCTTATCCGGAAGGGATTATCGTAATGTGTCTGCAGGTCTGCGGAAAAATTCAATGTATCCGCTGTCGGCTCTTCCGGAGCAGCACTGTGCGCGCTGGGCCGCAGGCGCTGGCGAGCGAAAATAAAAATGTAATCGCCTTCCGGAATCGTTGGCGGGACGCGCTCGGCAACGTGGCCCGGTGTCTTCGGAGGCCGGCTTTGTCGTCGGGCTACGTGAACGCTCTTCGATAGCGGCATTATTCCGATTTCGCTCGCTTTCCGCTCTAGGCTATTATTTATTTTCGTTACTAGTCTGGCTGGTTCTCCTCGGCGCTCGCTTCGTTTTACTTTTTACCATACCCTCTTCTATATAAACAGAAAACGTAACGGATGAATAAAGTCGTTAAAGGTTTCCGCGCAAGCATTATTGGCACCATTAAACGATTTCCGCAACAGACAAACGTCATTCGGTTCGCAGTTCTCCGTCGACTGTCTGTCGTTCGGCAAACTTTTCCAAGAGTCGAAGACTTCGCCGAACGGGGACCCTCTGCTTCCAGGCACCGGCAAGCATTCCGGTCAGGAGGAATAAACTCGCAACTTTCGAAACAAAGAAAAATCTCTTCCCATTCCTAAAATAACGCACCCCTTCTTGCACGATCGTCTGGCTGCCGATTCTCGCCTTCAGCTTCGTAAACTAGATTGCATTCCGTCGATTAGTTCAACTGCGACCGAACTTTTTTCCTTCTCCTTCTGCGCCTATTATATTTATTGTGTACGCACGTATATGAGAATACTCACAAGTGTGACGAGACTGATTTTTAATCCCTTACGGTAACGGTGAGCTACGTACGTTCAAGTGTATGCAAATAACGAAGACAAAGAAAACGTCTCGATTAAACTACACTATACATATTCTGTTTCCACGTAGTGAATTTTTACAGCAGCGATGAGTTTTTGCGAAAAATGACGTAGAAATACCCCGTCGTATTATACCACGGCAATACAGTTGATTAGCTAATGGTGTTTCGTTTGATTGCAATTCAAAAACTGAAAATCCCCCTTCCCCCCACACGCCCGCCGTTAATATTTCTGTTTGAAGAAAAGCATTTCGAAAATATCTATCGTGAATTTTTCTGGCCAATTTTATTAAATTCGATATAAAAATAGAAGAAAAAAATCCTATAATAACCTTTTGAAACACAACGAAATGAGAATATACGTGTGCGCACAACGTATAAATATCAACAATTAAATTTGAATAACTCTAAACTGGTACGTAAATTAACATTACCGACGTTCACATTTGAAACTAGCCGTTGTTAATCAGTCTCTCTTCGAATGTGGCTTACAGAGTTATTAGCAGAATGCGCGATGAAAAATACGACCTGCGGAATATGCGACGGATTCGGTATATCCGGAGATATTCGGAGCCGTCGATGATTAATCATTTGAATGTTGAAAAATATTCTATTTTTATTTCATTTTCTGGCCATTGTTTATGTTTATTTATAATTAACAATTATTAATTTATCTTATTACATAGCCTGCAAGAAGTGCGCGAATTTTTTACCATTCTATAATTCTTTTCCCCTTTTCAAAAACTATACAAAAGATTAACGCGCATTATGAAAACAAAATAGGCCGTTCAATTGTCTTCATACAACTTTCGATCGGTGCATGGCGCCCGAATCCGAGTTTAGATCCCGATCGAAATAAGCGGTAAGAGAACATTTGCATCTTCGGACAGAGACAACAGTCGTTTCACCGTAAAACGTTACTTTCTACGCCGAGGAGATTAAGAGATTTGTTTCACTGAAATCGTTACATTATACATATCGAACCAAAAGGAAAATGGTTTTCGCGGTTACCAAAGTTTTTCACGCATCTATTTTCGGTAAAAACCAAGTCAAAACAATTCATATTTAACTTCAACGTCTCGAAACAAATTAACCCGTTCATTATCACAAAGACAGATGATGAACAGTACAATCCGCTTGAAGACGTTAGAATCAAATATGAATTTTCTTTTGATGTAATTTCTCTAGATACATATCTATACATTATGACCATGGCATTTTTATTTTGCCACATTCGTTACGAATTCCCCCTAAAATCACCAAATAATAACGTTTAATATGTTTCCAGTGTAATGGATTTGTCTTTTAATTATCGGAATTAAACTTTATATTAGTGTTGCATATATATATATATATATAAAATTCCGCCATTTTGGCCTCGCAAGGAGCTGTCTTGCTTACATTTCTGTCTCTTTCTCTTCTATACGTTGTATAAAATTATCAAAATTTACAACGTAATTCTAAATCGGTCCATATGAATATAATAATATAATCACATAAATCTTATAAAATATAACAAAATAAAATTGGGACATTTCTTCTAACGGAAGATGGCCTAAGAATTATATGTTGTAATTAATATACATATATATATAGGTATATGTAGTTTTCAGCGTTACTATTAATGTCTTTTAATCTCTCTGTTTACACTTTTTTAGATCATTTTTTGATTACACATTGATAATTTTATAGCTGTAAAGAAGGTGCCGTAAAAAAGGTTCAGCGATTACTTTTTTTCGCAATTTGGGCGGGAACGTACTTCTTTTATGGTAGTTCCTAGTTCTCTTTACATCTTGAAGAATGTGCAAAAGTGCGAGCGGCAAATACTCGAATCAACTTGAAATATTTCATACGAACGTGGAAGAGAATATGTATTTGATTAGTTCAATGTATAAATTTATATAAAAAAAAATAAAACACTTGCACTAACCTTATATAATGTGTGCCGAACAAACTAATGATTAAACATAAGATAGTCTCTGTAGTTGAGATAATTTATAAAATTGTAAAAGTTAAGGCAACAAAGAAAGATTAAAATTTCTGTGTAACTTGGTACGATTATAAAGAAATAAATATATTTATAATTACCAGAAAAACGTCTGCGAATAATTATAAAAAAAAGAAAAAGTACATAAACAGAAACGAAAGAACAATTACGTACGCCATATTTTTCATATGATGTTATTCGCAAGTTCAACGATCACCACTTAGCGAGCATTTAGATGCAAGAAAAAATAATTTTTTTTTGTTTCTCATGGTTCTTTTATCGGTTACTAAAAACCAGCACGTAGAGCGAACGAGATTGCTGTTGTCAAAACTGTGGAACATAATAGAGTTGACCACGATAATATTTTTTCCCCCTTCGCTCCAAAACGTGGCGGTTAATTTTGGGAATTTGCATATTTCTATACAGATCGTATGTTTAATAATTTATTTTTTGACGAATATTGTAACCAGCAAGCAAAAATAATGATGACCTCAACACGATAATGCGGCTGGGAAA
Organism: Icerya purchasi; assembly: GCA_039619475.1. Classification (NCBI taxonomy): domain Eukaryota; kingdom Metazoa; phylum Arthropoda; class Insecta; order Hemiptera; family Monophlebidae; genus Icerya; species Icerya purchasi. Next base: position 347,413,008 of record CM077116.1, on the reverse strand, counting down.
TGACTTATCCTGGTGTTCTGTTGATTGTGATAATACGGCTGGCAAATGACTGATCCTGGTGTTCTGTTGATTGTGATAATACGGCTGGCAAATGACTGATCCTGGTGTTCTGTTGATTGTGATAATGCGGCTGGGAAATGACTGATCCTGGTTCTGCTGATTGTGATAATGCGGCTGGTAAATGACGATCCTGGTACTGCTGATTGTGAAAATTTAATTTCTTTTCTTAGAAAAAAAATTCTTATTGGGTACTTGTTGTTACAGATCAGCGCGGTAATTCTTTATAAGTTTCGGAGTATCGAGCTCGGCTCCTTGAACTCGAGAGAACAGCCTGCGGATTAAAACCCCGACCTTTGTTCGGGAAGGCCAAAATTTACAGCAGATACACATGCTCGATAGATGACATTTGAACGTCCGAAAACGAGAAAAGGTTGCGGGACATTCTTCCAACAAGAATAATCGTGGAAGAGCTAGACGCAGCCGGCTAGGCACGCAATAGTTTAGCGGCGGGCCCCAAAAATTTCTTGATAGACTTGGCTCCACCGATGCTCTCTGCAAGACGTTACAGTACATTTAAGATTTTGGCGGGAATATTTTGCGGCCTGGGAAATGTAGTGGTGAGTCTGGGTTGTCGCGTAAATTCTTTCATTTGCGAGCATCTGATTGTGAACAAACCGTTCTGTTATTTATACCGATGCGAACGTTCGCCATTAATTAAAATTTTCCCCGCGAGCATTATATCGTGCAATTAATTTTATTCCGTTGATCCGCTCTATCGGGCCGTGTGAAACTGCAGATATTTCGCTGGCTGATTAGAGATAGACGACATTTGTCCGACAGAACTGCGACGTCGTCAGCGTTAACCGAAATAAACGCTTTCATCGTATAGTATACGGAAAATGTCACGCGCGTTCCACGCAGCCGCCATATGCTGAATTGTTTTCGTTCAGTGAGCCATTTAAAAACTGACATTTAGCCGCGTTACATTAATCGGCCTTCACCTGTCGGTCAATAGCGCCTTTGCTAATTTCAAAGATTAGCTGATTTTTCCTTCGCCTTTCGAATCTCCGCTACAGCTCCACTGCTTTAACGACTCCCTGCGTACCTACTGCAGCTATTTCCGTCCATCTAACTGACAGTTCTCGATTGCCCGACTGTCGAAGAAAACCTAAGTGGCGCTAATTTACATTTATGCTAGTTGGGACATATAGCACAGCACGACGCCTGCTAAATTCAGTCACCTTGATTTTATGCGACATCTTCTTCAGATCCTCATCCTGCACTAACGGCTGCGAACAGGAATTAGAGATATTTAACGAAATATTTCGAAAGGAAATATGCAAATATATGAAAAACAAGCGTCATCTAAAAACCAGTAGTCGAGAATACGTGCATTCTGGCGTTAATTGTTAAAAATTCTATATAATCAGCTTTGACGATAAATTTTATTTCATTAAACAACTTGTGATTTTACTTAAATAAAAAAAAAAGGAGATAGAGATGAAAAGAAAAATAAAAAGAAAAAGGAAGGTGTGGTTTTTAATTTTATTCTTCATAAAGATGCTAATGAAAGTAAACACAAGTGTATACAATAAACATATCACGTTATTTAAAGGTTAATTTTACTAAGTGTAAAGTTGATCATTTTGAGTAAAGCAACTGGACCAAATTTGATAAGGAATATTGCCGAAAAGAAAAATGTTTTATTTTTCAAAAATAAAGCATTGCAAACGATATTTACGATATATTTCACAAACTATAAATAATATTCTCCGCACACGCGCTGTCTCATAATACATTTTCTTTGTTCGCTCTACTCCATTTCTGTTGATTTGCCGTGAATTCCCGGTCACATGGGCATTGAAATTAGATATAGCGGTTGGCTCCGCTTCCCTTCGCTACATTTTTAAAAAATTCCATCCTGCGAATTCTCGTGTCTTTGCGTAAAAAATTCCATCTCAGACTCTGGTATCCGATATTACGCTTGTTCCTTTCGTAACGAACGTTCTTTTTACCTACATGTTCAACCTGATCTTCCTTTGCAATTCCCCTGGTCTTCCAGTTTCCTTCGCTTACCCATTATTATTCCCTTACGCTATTTCAACCATTCTCTATTACACCCTCTTCTTGTTTGCGCGTTTCCCTTGACTCCTCTCCAAATTTCCCTCATCACCTGAATATCTGCAATGCTGATTATATTTCATCTAAATGTTCCGCCTTCTCTATTTCGGTTTATTAAAACTTAAGCTTCCTACAGTGCGCGGATTTTCTTCTCCATCTATCATTTCAGCCACTGGGGTTCCTCCCTTGTATCGTCAATATTTGACACCGAATAAAAAAATTTAACTGACAGGACTCTTTTCCTCCTTCTCGTTGTTTCCAGACGCAGACAAGAAATAATATTATAATAACTGAAACAACTGAAACTCGGGAAACCATTCTGAGACGAGCTTTCGTTGGCACTACTTCTGCCGTCCGAACATAATAGTAGCTGAGATATGGCCCGCTTTTTCCAAATCTTTCCCCGTATGTCACTATAGTCTCAACCTCTTGCACACCGTTCTAGCGCTGTCTTGTAGCTTGATCTCCCTCTACAACAGCTCTCTTCTTAGGCGGTAGAATTTTACTCCAACCTCTTTCTTTCGCGATGTTCCTTTTGATTTCTATACAGCACGTTTTACTAGTCCCCTTTACAAATTTATAAAAATTGAAAAAACAGAGAATAAATTATTTCGTAACATTTTCACGTCATTTTTTTCATATAATTTATTAAAATAATAATAACGTAAAATAGCCGAAGTCTTTTTAGCGAATATTTTGATCGTCATTTTCGTGAAGCTTTCTTGTGACACTCTATCCGTCTGTAATTGTAAAATACGAAAGACTATGATCAAATCGAAAGCGACAACTAGATAAGATTGCGGAGTATTTAAAAAAAAAAGGAAAGTCTCAAAAACTAGAGCAAGGAAGAAGAGATGGTTGAATAAAGGAAATATAGAGCCAGAATCGGAAAATAAAGGTTAGAAATTGGACCGTGTCTAGAATGGATCATTTAAGGAAAGCAGAGCAATATTGTGAGCTGAAAACGTATATCTAAAAATCTGCTACTAAAAATCGAAAAACGGACTAATAAATATTTGCTCTTATTTATTTCGATCGTTGCCTGAATGGCCAGAAATCTGCAGGATCTCGACCGAGTGAAAGATGAAAAATTCTTGGATGGGAAAACGTACGAGAGTACATAATCGGAAGAGGAAGAAGGAAGAAGAGATGAGGTAGCTTGCAGAAAAAAAGTTCAGAATATCTGTGAGGGATTTTTTGCGAAACCTAATGAGAAAGAAACAAAGAGGAATGAGATGGTAATATATTCCGCATAAAAAATTGATCAGAAGGAAGTATAAAAGTTAGAAAATTTTGTTCAAAGCGGAACAAAAAAAAAAAAAAAAACAATCTCACTAAAAACAGCGACAATTTTTTTTTTTTTTTTTTTTTTTTTTTTGGAAGGCCTTCTATGCATGATCACTCATTGGCTACAATATTTGCTAATTATTTTTACAATTGTTTTTACAATTTTTTTTTTTTGTGAAACTAACCACGTATTATTTACGTTTAAATTTTTTTGAAAAAAAAAGTAATCGTATGTAACCTTCCGTATAACAAGAATCGTACCATTTCCAACGGGAGCGGTTAAATGAATCTATCGCGATCTCAATTCCGTGCTTGTTCTAATAGCGCCGCTTCTGTTTACTTTTTATCGTTCTATCTAATCGTTCAAGTTAATTTCGATTAATTGGAAATTCATTTTCCGCTGGAATAGCTATGTCAGAATCACCGTTTTTATTCTCATCTCTTCCATGCGATTCATAATACATCGTATAAATAGTATAGCAGCTTGCACGATTGACCGGTATCCGCTTTAGAACGTTTAGTAACTTTTAGGAGAGACATTTCAGTTTTTGAGAAGTGAAAGTTGAAATTTAATCTCGCGTTGTTTCACGGACAATACTAAATACGTGCGATCTTTCCATTACATACATATGAGCTCAAACCGCTCACGTAAATATTCCAAATTGGAATAAATACGTGCACTTGATTTTTGAAATTTATACAATTGAAAATCGGGCAAACTTTTAAGCTTTAGTGTTTCAGTTAAGTTTGGGAAATAAATCGCAGGCAAATGGCACTTTCTTTTGAACTTACGACATACTAACGGCCTACCCGCTTCGTGCTACTCTGTATCTTGGAATTTAATCCTGTGTCCCGTTTGAATTATTACTCCGAAAACAAGAGACTGCGGGACACTTAACCGTAGCAAAATATTCTATTTGGTCATTATTCAATTTCATCCTTGCAAGATAGATGATGGGAATAATTCTTTTTGCTCAATTTTCATTTAATCGCGGTACAAAATCATTCTAAACGGCTATTTCAGCCTTACTGGTCCCAGATAAATACGGATTTTAACGTGCGAACTGATTAACAGTTAGCGTATTATACGTGCTAGTTTTGCCAGCTATCTGAACTTACCCATCGCTATTCTACATATATTAACCCAAACCGACGAGCCTGCATTTCATGACACTTCTACATTTTTTTTTTTTTTTTTTGCCTTTGTAGTTCATTTCGCGTTATTTGTATCTATAAAAATATCGGATTTTACGCGTCAATACCGCTTCAATTCTAATAAACAGAAAAAACGAACCGATCACAGAACTATTCTTCAGCTTACAGTTAAATAACGTATGTAATTATTATGTTATTATATATTTTAAATTAATAAATTCCTATATTATCTGTAACACCTGCTGTAAAAGTTTCAAGTGCAGTAGTTTACATATTATAAACAATTGCGCTTACCGCATGGAAGAAATGGTTTAATGAAAAATATAGATTTTATCAGCATTTTTAAATATAACCCCATTACGTCTCTAATTATTTGTTATAAAGAATACATATATCGTATATTTTATAAAAACAATAAGTACAATCGTTAGTCGTTTGGTATAATACAAAAACCAATTTTATGTAGTAAATACGGAAAAAAATTCACCGTTTTTTTTTTTTTTCATATTGATTATTGTTACTAAAAGTTGTGTAAATTCAATTATTGGACTATAAATTAAAATGTTACTCAGAATTACTCAACAACGTATAGAAATTTTTCTTTTACATTTAATGCAACATTACGAAATTTACATTTTTAAAAATAAAATATGCAAATTAAGGAAAAAAGTCATTTAGTATTCAAATGTAATACCTAAATGTTTAATATATCTGTAGAATAATATGTATAATAAATATAACCCCCCGCGCCACAAAAGAAGTTTTATTAATATAAAATAAATCAATCATGAAATAAAACTCTTTATAAATATATTTCTTACACATTTTTGGAAATAATTAAACCTCCGATAATGCGTAATAAAATATTTAAAAAACAAAAAATTACCGAATTAAAAATTTACTCAAAAAAATTTAATAAGAATGCACTAAAAAATAAAAAATAATTACCCGATCTCGCTGCACCAAATTTAAATCGTCAAAAATTAGCAAATAAGTATAACACAACATGATTTTCTATGAACTAATTTTGACAAAGTATTGAAAGCATCAGGGGAATATTTCATTTTTCGCCGCAATTTGAATTTGATATCAATCCTAACACAATTATTAATGTTGTTTAAGAATAATTTTATTACTCCCTTAAGTTTTTATTGTAAAATGTATTCTCTTTCATCGAGTAATTTTTTTATTTTTTTTTGTTTTCAGTAGTGCATTTATATCAAAATTTTTAAAATAAATCTCGAAGCCGGTTTTTTTTTACTTTTTTTTTTTTTTTTTTTTTTAGTTATTTCATTTCATAAATTTTAGTGAAAACATTTTTCAGTAACAATATGTGGCTACTTTCGTTACTGTATAAAACTGGGTATTGATTTAGTAAAATTCTGAAATTTTGTCACGAGCTTATTTTAATCGCGCTTCGGGTTTTTCAGAATTAACTTCATTCAAATCGACATTTTCATAAGAAACTACTGTTGCCGATACTTAGTCATTATTCATCGCCGCCCCCTCCCCTTACTATTTAAAATTTTTTTCCTTTAATTTTAAAATTTTAGGTGCTGAAATTTTCCCTTTGCGCTAATAAAAATAATAATAACATTCATCGATATTCTTGTTTTATAAGTGCAACGCGCTAACCGGTACACTTTTGAATGAGTAAAATATTTCTGGAATTGGTTCACGCAGACACAAGTTTTGCGTAAACAGACATTAATAAAAATTCCCGAATAAAAGTGCGTGACGAACATATAACACAATTATGCGAATTCGTATTGTGGTTACACTGAGACTCATTTGTAATTTTTAATATTTTGTTTTATTTATTTATTTTTATTATTATTTTTTATTTCAATTTTGTTAATTAATCCATTTTACGTAACGTAATTTATTCGCTGTCCCTAGTCTCCTTTCTGTTTTTTTTTTTTTTTATATATACCTACCTGGGAGACATACGAAAAAATAACTATAATAATAATAATAATAACTTCCTTTTTTTTCCAAGTTGATAAAAACGGTCAATTCTGTTTAGTATTATTATAATTTCGTATTCTTTGGTAATACTCGTTAAGGATATAAATATCGGTAAAAAAAGTAGTAGCACGAAAGTGATCACCTCGTCTGTTGAACAATAATCCGCGAAATGTCGAAAGCGTTAAACATTTTCTTCCGTCGAACGCAGTAAAACAAAATTATTCGGCAAACGATTTTGACAGTTCCTTCTCTATATTCAGTTGAAGTGTAAAAAGGAAAGAAAAAAAAGCTAACAGATACCAATAGTTGAGAATGATTCAATTTAGAAAATTGTTTTCGCTTCTAATTCGTTTTTATCCTTATCGATTTAAGTCGGACTAGACTTTGCTGAAATTTATCGCGATAAATATATTTTTACGCATTATTTGTTACTGCACTAAATTAAAATGCAATATCAAAATTCCTTTTTTCTGCAATGTAAACGCGAGAAAAGAAAGTGATTAACGATGGTAATAATAAAGCGAGTAAGAAGGCGAATAGGAAAAATAGGTGGAAGCGAGGTAAAAAAAAAAAAAAGGGATTATAATATGCGATGTGTAGATAGGATGAATCTAGGGTATTAGTAGAACGTGGTAACGGGGCAAAGTGTTTTACGAAGAAGTGAAGAAGTGTTTAAATAGAATTGTAGGCAGAGTTTGTTTAGACGACCGGCTAACCAACAAAAGCCAACAAAAAGCCAACAGAACAGACAACAAAGGCAAAAAGGCCTTAAGCAACTATTGTAGACAGACACGAATAGAATAAATAAAGCAGCCGAGTAGCTTAAAAAAGCTGCCGACTTTGCAGCGAGCGACGTCGGATCACACAGCTTAAATAAACTTAAAACTTTCAGATAAGAATCCCGCCACGAAGTTTGCAGATTAACCAACACAATCTTCCCATCCTCTGCCCTTAGCTCGCTCGCTGCCCTCCATTTCTGATCCTACTCCAATGAAAACAAATAGACACACTCTTTCCTTTATCAAACATATCATGTTAATTCCCCCTCCCCAGTGCGGCTCATTGTCATCCTTAAATCTTTATTCTCGCTAGCTATTCCCCTCATCCGGGGTTTTATCCGCATCTAATATTATCGCTCCGGCATCTTATCGCGAACAGGGAGAAAACTTTTCGTTAAAACTTATCAGAAAAGTTAAAAATCCGAAACGTCTGGCGATTATTTTTTCGCCGACAAATCGTTAAGCAGGTATCGTATACAAAATTTTACGAGTGGCCAAAAGCTGCATTCTTAATTGGCCCGCATTAAATGCGCTACCTTTTTCATTTTCGTTTTTATTTCGTTTCAAAAAAGAAAATTAACCGGAACCTTAACGTGGTCTCCGGGCTGCATTAAACATTACAAGTAAGAGAACCTTCTTTTAGCTACTGTTTTTTTTTTCTTTCTTCTCGCTACTACCTCATCAGACGATCGAGATTGCAGCAATGCACACGAACTAAATGCTGCCATTTTTAATAAAAACACCGAAAATACGATGAAGCTGATAAAAAAGTGACGTTAAAAATCTTCAAAACCGCTATCAAAACATGCATAAATCTAATAAGCGTAAAAAATAATTAGACAAATAGACCTGCCGTTAAAATGCCACGTTGATATGAAACATTGAAAAGGTATCGAAAGTCTATACGAAAAAACAGTAGATCTACGTAAAAGTTAGAGAACTAAAGAATATAAAACGCACGAAGTGAACAAATCGACAAACTTGCTGTGTTTGAGCTTGCTAAAAATTACGGAATTACGTTTCTGACTTAAACCAAATTTTGTGAGAACTTAAATACAAAAAGCAAAACTGAATGATTTTTGCAAGTGACTTAATATTAGAGCCACCAATTGAATTTATTTTAATTTGAAAAAAATCAAATTAAGGTTTTGTAATTTTATCTTTTCTGGAGAGTGTAGGACATGGGATTTATTTAGCGTACTAGAGGTCTGCGATGGCTCCTTTTACTCCTTTACCGGACGGCATAATACTTCGTTTTGGAAAATCAGCATATGGTGACCGATGAACGAAAAAATAAACGAACCAAATTAAACAAAACTTTTTCCCTGAGAACAACTGGGATCCAACTGTGAAACATAATCGGAATTCGCAGCGTTCAGCGCAAATATAATGCGAGGGCCAAATTCCTCAAAAACGTACAGACAGGAGGAATGGCAAAAGTCAGAGGAGACTTTGAAATTTTCACTAATTTTTTCGTTTAATACTGTACGAGAACATGTTCCGTCTTTAGAGCGACCAAAATTGAAAACCTCCAGCTTACATTTCGGTACATAATTTTGTTCCATTCGACACTGCGGCAGCGTTCATATCTATATAGCGTAATGTCTAAATAAACTGAGCCGATCTCGGAGGTTAACAGAAATGTTAATTTGTATTTCGCGTAATTTTCGACATGTACACCAACGATATTCTATCAATGTGAACCGTGCGCCATTTATTCAAAGCAGTTCCAGTCATTTTGGTTACTGGAAACGATTGATTTCAGCGATATGCGCTCTAGCGAAGTAGTTGATTTTTCGAATTTTTAAAAAAATTGATTTTTCCCTCCCGTTTATTAAAACTCGGATCTTCTGATGATTTTTCTACTCCTTATTGCGCCCATTATATCTTGCTTTGTATCCCTATCTAGTATCGGTTTAAAACGATTCTTTTTTATTTTCATCATTTCTGAGTAATAAGGAGAGAGAAAAAAAATATAACTCGGCCATTTTGGCCTCGCAAAGGGCTGTGCCCCTTGACTCCCCTTGCTTTTATTTCGGTCTCTTTCTCTTCTATACTTTGTATAAAATGATCAAAATTTACAACGTAATTCTTACTGGCATCAACACAGAAAAAAGAACATAATCACAAAAATCCTATCCTAACATTTAACTTTCATTATATAAAATTAAGACATTTTTTCGTTACATTTTTCGTTACATATTTCATTACATATAAAATTGTGACACTTTTTAAATAACAATAACAAAAATCCTATAAAATATAACAAACGTTACATAAAATTCGGACATTTTTCGTTACATAAAATTGGAACATTTTTCTCGGACATTTTTTCGAATGGGGGGGGGGGGGTAGCCTAAGAATTACGTTGTAATTAATATATATATATATATAGGCAGGATCTAATTCAATTCACGTTTGAATATTTTGTTTAATTTTGTTCACTTCGAAACGCACATGGTTTAAAATCGAATGCCAATTTTAGAACTGCTAATGAATCCCCGACGCCCTGTCAAGGGTATGTGACTTACTTTACTTACTTTACTTAATGATAACACAATACCGTCGCTATGCAATTTCCTTTTCTGTACTCTATACCTGCCGGTCGCCAGGAAATTTGGTATTTTTCGACTCTGAAAGCAGATTACCACGTTCGGCAGATCCTTCGAAAAGGTATATAATAAGTTTTTGTCGCGGCATTCGGCTAATAAACGGTAAATTTTATTTAGTGCTTCATTTTTATATCTCACCTGAATGTTCAAAAATTTTATACGAAAAACGAATAAAAAGTTGAGCGATTAAAATTATCGCCATTAACGGCAGACTTCGTTGAAGGATATCCAAGTCGCATTGGCGGCGTAACGGAATATATATTTCAAAGCGTTCGTTAGTGACAAAAAATCTAGCCCGAGTAAACTCTGCTTGCTTTAAAGTTGTTATAGAACCACGAAAGGCACATCTGAGAAAGTTTCATGACGGAAAAATTAACCACGAAAAACCGTCTAAATAATAAACTATCTCTGCAGCTTTACGAAATTTTCGCAAGCCGTTTTTTGCAATTTACGCTACGAGAACTAAAAAATGTCCGCTCTCTGTGCAAACTACAAGTTTCTATCCGCGCGATGCTTGAGAAAAACTGCTGAAAAATACCCGTCTAATTTCTATTTTTCAAAATTCATTCGCAAAATGGTCGCCCACAGATTTCTTTTTTCTTTCAAATTCCGTAATTAAAGTATATGAATCTTTACGCTTTGCGTTTGGTTTGCATTCTTTTTTCTTTTTTTTTGGTGGTGGTGGGGGGGGAGTATTTTACGTTGCGAAATTTAAACATTGATATTACTGTATCCAAAACTCTATTTCGAATTTTCAGTTGGAAAAAAATCATTTTCTTTTGCGATTGCTAATGAGCCGATCTGATAAAAAACAAAAACAAACTAAAATCAGTTTTGTCGCAATTATTTTTATTTCAATCAATTTTCGTAAATTGTTAAGTTGTAAGTAATATTTTTGATAAATTTCTTGCAGAGAAACCTTATTTTTATTTTTTTACATCTTGCAGCACGCGCTAAAAAAACTAATAATGAATTAGGTACATTTAAAAAAGGAGGAAATGTATTTTTCATACTTACGCGTCGAGCAAATTAACGAAAACTTAAATTTAAAAATTATTATTACAGTAATTTTAGAATTTTTTTCAAATTATTAATGAATTAAAGACTTTATTATTTCTGAATTTTTTTGCGGCAAATGTAAAAGATCACATTTTGCTAGTGGTTCAGTGCTTTTTCAGCCCAAATTTGCTTTGTTCCTTTCCACTTTTATAACGTATACGAAATGTGTTTAAATATTTATTTAACCTTCTATATCAATGTTAAGTAAAGTGACGTGCGCTCCCGATAGAGCGTCTCGGGCATGAGTCAAGGTTCGCAATAAGTCTAATGGATCTGAGGAGAATATTGGGGCCAGTTCCTATTTCAAATTAGACCTAAGAGCGACACTTGAATCCGCAACGAGACAGGTCTCGAAAATAATAGCCCTGCTTTGGTATCCGGTTCAAAATAGTTACCGTTAGATACTTCTGGAACTCGACCTTTTAAGGATAGTTGTGCTTTTTGGCCTTTTAAGGTTGTCATGATTGTCGAAAACAAAAAAAAAACTCACAGGGATCCGTGTAAACTTGAGGATGCGGGCATATTATTTTTCGTTTTAACGATAAATTCACAAACAATCTAGTTTAAGCGGGCGTTTTTCTCGCGTGGCAAATTATGCCGTTAAAAACGTAGAACAACGTAGCGTTCACATTCAATCGGACTTGTCGAGTTTTTTTCAGTCTTCAAGATTGTTTCCGCTGAGACGATCAAGCCCCTAAACTTCGACCTCGTATACGTAAACCCAAAAGCTTCCATCATCCGTTTACGTTCCAGTAGTTTCACATCAATGGGCGACTTCATTTAGCGACACACTGCTGAACACTTCCCCACTCGCTGCTGTTTTCGTTCCAAATTCAGAAATTCTGCAAAAAATTTTGCTCCCGCGCCTTTCATACCCAAAAAAATCGGAAACACAATTTCATGGTACGAATATGCCAACATCACCAGCGAATACTTTGGTAGCGATTTGACGATTTTCCACGTTTTCATCGATTGCTCAGTTGTTGGGGCGTCCAGGAAGCTCGTTATTTTCGATGTCTTCCATCCGGGAAACAGTCACACCTTATTGGTAAACCTTCGTGTTACCGGGGTAGCAAATTCGGCAAAAGAAATATTTAACGTTTGCTAAAAATTATTGTTGCATTTTATCTTATAGTAAAAAATTGAATGCAAATTCCCCGATCAGTTTTTTCAACAACAAGTAAAAAATAGCGGATTATACCAGAAGAACACAACTTCGTTGAATCTAACGGTCCCTGGATCGTTAAAAAATATTTAATTTCATTCATTGGCACGAGTGTGCAAGCAAGGCTGTCGCGAAATATGGGAATATTAATTTTAATAGAAAAATTTATAAGAAAAAATACGCAATCTTATAAGTCACAAAAAAAAATTAATATAAAAGTTTATAAGTGTCAGGCGTTATGATCGTAATTTAAAATTTAAAAACTGTTTATTGTTTTTGCGTGAAAAAAAATAATAATATTTCTTTAATAAAAAATTGATAGATATTTTTTTTTCGCCGGTTTCTTCGGATCGTAGTTTATAAAAGGTGAATTTGTATAGAAATAGACGTGTGGTTTTTTTTTTTTATGCTCTGGATCACGTTTTTTTTTTTTTTTTCAATGGGGAAATGAGATGTACTTATTGCGGGAAAAAAATGCATATATGACTGTAATTTCAAAATATACAGAATATATATGTGTTTTTTTGTTGTTTTTTTTTTTTTTCGTTCCCCAGTTCGGACGTTGCCGATGGGGCAAGTTTATTATTATATTCTGTGCACAACCGCATTATTCAGTGTACTTAATGTATAATATAGTAAGCTTTAGCAATCTTTAACTTTGTGTCGTGGGTACTTAAAATCTAACACAAAATATTAGAGTAAAGATATAATAAACAATATTGTAAATGTAGCGATGATGTGATTACTTAGACACCACTACAATTAGTAAAATATAATAATATAAATATGTAGATTATAGTACGTGTTTAAATGTACCTAGTGGATTATGAGCACAATACACTTAAATATATTACATCTTATGTATAATAATTAACATAAAAATATTGCTGTATATTATTAGCTAATTCTAATGTAAATTATGTGGTGAACATTTGTATTACGGACTAGGTAGGTGTTAAACTATACATATTCATAAAAGTAATCATGGAGATTGATCACTCGGTTTCAGGGCTAGTTTTTCTTTCATTAAGGCGTGGAAGTAAGGCAATAGTTTAGAAGCATTTGTTTCACATCAATGTTTAGGGACATATTTGGGCTAATATTAAATTGATTCCTTAAATGATTGAAAGCATTGCAGGTGAAGATTGTGTGTGTTGGATATTATCTACATTATTTGATACAGGAAACATATAAAAAAAAAAAAAAATTCAAAATACACGCTCAGAAGTCCGAAATGTTCATTTTCGCGTGTTATCGATATGTTTTCTTAGTTGAAAACCCTCAAAATGCTTGGTGCCGACCATGAATTGTTCGCACCAAACCAAACTTCTCCTTCGATTCTCAGAGGTTCCGAACCTGGGGGTAATTATCTCCACACGGGAGTAAAATAGCTATTCTGCGGCGGGTAATAAAACTTGTAATAGATAACAAATTTTATAATTATTAATGTCGATGTTTATACAACTGTGTGAGTAACTGGTACATGAAGATGACGACAAAATCACGTTTGAAAATTCCGTGGTGCATCATTTATTTGCAATAATCAACTCGCTGCAGTAATCTTTCCCAGACCCACGGGGATATCCGTCGTTTCAACTTTTGGATATTAAGAAATTTTTAAAGACAAAAAGATGTGTCAGCTGCTAAAGTAGAATTTCTCGGACTATGCGAAGACAACACTTTAAAAGTGGAATTTCAAAATTACGATCTATGTACATTTTGGGAAAAAGTAGAATATTGTATTATAGCCGAAAGAGCTCTAAGAATCTTAAAATCTTTATCTAGGACTTACAGATGTGAGGAGAGTGGTTTCTCAACACTTTAGTGGCAGTAAAAACAAGGGCCGGAAATCATCTCAATGTGGAACATGACCCGAGATGGGCTTTAAGTGAAACTTAACATTAACGAATACAAAACCAACCTTCACACTGAAAATCGTTAATGTACACACTTGTAAGAACGTTTATTTTTGTACAGTTTATTATGATTAATGAAGTGTATGTATAATTGTAGTTACATGTACCGTATTTAATAATAACATTATAATGGGGCAGAGGTGGAGGTGGGGAATCAGTTTTCTTGATAGGTCATAGTGGGTTAACAAGATTAAAAAGGATAGGAACCGATGATCTAAAGTACACATTCTAAAGTGACGCATTTCGTATTATACACAACTTTTAATGTTATTAAATACTTTATCGACGTTGAAAAATCGCGCAACGATTAGGCTAAACACGTTTTTTTTACACGGAAATATTTAAAAATGATAAAAAAAAAAAAAAAAAAAAAAAATAAACCCTCCGCTTGTAGTTGAAATTATGAAAAGCGTTTAAACGGAGAAAGCTGCTGTTGAAAGTACGCCGGAAGAAGGATCCCGGGGATGTGTCGCGGCACGTAGGAGAACTGAGGAAATGGCGAGCGGGCGATAAGCAAAAAGGGACGGTGATAAAATTCGTTCGAAAAGGAGAAGCCGTTCAAATGGCAACTTATGAAATGGCTTAGACTAGACGGAGCGAACGGCAACAGAGGACCATTTGTAAACGTTGGAAAACGTTATTAGTGCGATATTTCTTCGTAGTTTTTGACGCCGATTCATTCGGCTAACAGTGATCCGGAGGCAATCTGCTCTGTCCAAGCGACCACCTAGGACGGCTTAACTAGAATGACGGTAACGTTGGCTGAAAAATTTGGCCGTTTCGCTGGCTGTAGCGGGAAATGAATGGCTCAGAGAGGAAATAGCTGCGAGATCGGTTCTATCTTTATCTAATTATTTATCGGTATAATATAGCCGCGTCTCCGTCTCCGAGTTTCATAACGGAATGCAATAAGCAGCGTCGTGTTAAAGGTCTATATTTCACGGGGCCGCGTTTCTAGTGGCCAAAACTGTTCTAAGCTGTCTGCGCAATGCGTACAACATTGTTTAAAGAGATACGAAACAATAACGACTGTTTGTTACACGTCTGACATATAGGGGACACTAGTATGTGCGCGCGTGTACGACACACAGTTAAACTATCTAGGCGACGGCAACATTTTGCCGTAGTGCGAACGCCTGCGTTTAAAAGAAGGTTCCGATACGTTATAAGTGGAAAGATAAAGTTCCGGCCGGGCAACTTTTTATATTCGTGGAATTTCATAATTAAGGATCGGGTGCCAACTCTCATAAATCCGTGGCGCTCTGCGTGTAATTGCGTTCGTCCTTTCGTTCCTACTTCACTCACACTGGCGCGAAACTGGAAAAATTCTTCGACAACCCTAAAAACCGATTTTCTCGCGGACCAGGCTCCGTACCATTTGTAACTTTTACACGGCGTTCTCTAAGAATCGGCGCGACCTATTTCGCCTTCCCTGAAACTGACTGAACTTACATCTTGCGCGTAATTTGCCAACTTTCCGAAACCCGTTAATCTACACCGTTAAGTTGTAAACTACGAGTATAAATACAGAAATACAGAAATGCAGAAATTCGAAAATCTTTATACCGCTTTACGACTGAGGCGACTAGGCACGGAACTCTTTCTCATGCCATTCGTTTCGGTCCGTAGCAGCACCATAGTGTCTGCTAATTAGAACTGCGTTTCCGTCGCTGCTATCCGACCGACCGACGCGCTCTCACTGCACGCAACTTTTGCAGAAAATCTACCAGATAACGGCCGTATGCCAAAATTATCTTAGTACCATTAATTAGTCGTCGATTAGGTAAAGTTAAGAGGATGAGGGTATGACCCCGTTTCGGGAAAATTAGGCGAACCAGTAAATTAGAGGCGCCTTTTGTGTAAGCGACCTCCAACCGGCAGCATAGCGGGTCACTAAACGAAAGCAACGTTAAATATATGTAAAAAAAAAAAAAAAAAAGAAAAAAGAGAGAGATAAAACAATCTTTCCTTATGCACTTAGTTCATTCTCCTGGCATAACGTAACGTTGAGAGTTATTCACCAACATTATTCGATTACACATATATGTTATATATCACGCTCTCAACATACTTGCCCCATTTTAAAGTAGTAAAAAAATATATTAAAATTTAAAAAAAAAAAAAAAGGCACAAAATTATTTTTTTAAAGCGCGCCTTCCGTAGTAATTATTAGATTATAATTTCCCCGCGCGTAGTAATGTTTAAGAGGGCTGAAATGCAGATTGATACCCCTAAATATGTAATTTACGGTGTATCACACTTAACTACAACGGATGATCTCTCCGAAAAAGAGAGCCCCCTTCTGCAGGACACTGGCGCGTTTCGTTAATGACGCATCTTTGTGTACGAGACATTGACGGCCGTTTTAGATTATGACGCCATTCGTTGCCCGAAATTTTGTCCAAAAGCGGGAGTATTTTAAAATACAGTGAAGTACCGATTATCTGAAAATCGCTTATCCGAAAAATGGATGTTTTAACGTATTTTAATTATTTTTAATACATATTTAAGGTATTTATGATTTTTAATATATACGTACGTAATTACATATACGTACCACCGTAGGCCTACATGATACTCTACATTCGAGTTTTTATTTTTCATTACAACACATATTACATTACTGTAGTTTATTCAATTTCTCAATTTTCAATGTTTTTCTTTTATATGTTAAATACGTACAATGTTTCTATAAATACATGTGTAATGCTTCTCTATAAGGATTTTCGATTATGCGAAAAAAAGTCGTTTTTCCGAAATTGTCAATCCCCGATTATTTCGGATAATCGGTACTTCACTGTAATACTGAAAAGTTCATTTACGGGACCCTTCAATAAATATCAATCGGAACAGCATACAGAATGCAGACTAAAATTTCGGTATGCGCACGTCGAGTATTTTTTTTTTCTTCATTGCTCCGACAGGTTGTGCCGATTAACTATCAAGTAGAAGCAATAGAAAACAATTGACTATCGGTAAAGGTCTCATTGCAACTGTGACGAGAAATAGCAAGCGGTGATCTGATCCATTGCGATTTTAAACTAGATGTTTACTGACAGCATCGAGTCTAAACGATTTGGAAAAGGGGTTGAAGAACGCACTTTGGTGTTTGTCAACCTGCGAGCATTCTCATTTCTGAACCGATGGAGCTGGACAAACTCGGTTTCGCATCGTATGGCTCACAATATTCTCTATGCCACCATACTATACTTTTAATTCTTTTTATACTTTCGACGTATGTACATTTCCTAGAACACGTTGTTTTGTCCCACGACCTCCCAGTATATTGCAACAAAATATTAAAGACTAAAAACAAGGCCAACGCTTTCCTTTGCATATAATAATAATAATAGTTTTCCTACTAATTGATTAAAAAACGAGTACTTCTTAGTACTTTCTTTCAGACTGGAAATATTACTTTTAAATTTTTTTACTAAATATTTCCGCCAGTAGAAAGCGTTAGGGGTTTCCATGTATTCCACGTTTGAACGCTCCTACGGCAATGTCAATAGTTGGTCGTTAACGAAATTAGCGAAATATTACGACAATAGCGTGAACAGGCGAAAACAAGAAGCAAAAAGCCGTGTAAACAGGTTGCCAAAGTCCGCAAACTTGTACAAGTTACCTCGTCGAGCATGCGCTGCCGTAGCTAACAACGGTTTTTAAACGAATGTAAAACGTTCGCCACATTTCGATCGTTAACTCTAAATCACTTTTATTTACTTCGTCATACGCGAATTAATTCGAATTTTAAAATTTGACGTCGTACCGAAAATTAACGAGCCAATACGTAGAACGGTTCATTAAGTATTCATGTCATTCCGCCTAATTTTATCGATGAAATATTCACTATTGTTCGTCATCGGGCAGCAGTGAAATATTGCAGGTGTACAGCACAAAGCAGGTTCTGCAAACGCGATATACCTTTAACTCCAGTTTACACCTTTCGCCTATTTAAATGTTGCCTTTATTCCGGAATAAATTTTCATTGGAGGTTTCCCCCGCGACTGGGATTGAAAGTTTAACGATTAACTGTTATCGGATGCGTTAGCACTGAGCGTCGGAAAAAGACGCTAATTACAAAATAATGGCGCTTTCGCTGTGACAATATATATTAGAGGTCGTGGCTAGAGTTCAATATATGTTAGTTTTCGGTGTTGTATATTTTTCCTTTTTCTTCTAAGTTAAAAAAAACCGTGATTTTTGAGGGGGGTCGGTTTTTTTTTTTTTTTTTTTTTTTTTTTTTGGTCCGGCGACTAACCACGTTAGTATAGATCTAAATTAAAACCGGATTGGCTTTTTCATTTTCCTAGCTGCTATTTCATTTTTCTTTTTAATAAAGCGTACGGGATAGGAAAAAAAATTGATATGCAACGGTAAGGACAATTTGCTAACCGTCTATTGAAGCCATTTGAGCAAGATGAATATTGCTTTTATCAAAATGTAAATTACCAGACAGCCATGGGGTCGTAAAGATTTTAATACCACCCACGTCTGTCTGCTTCATGGGAGCGTTCGTTGATTTTTCAAGGATGCAATGCACTGTAATCCGGCGAAGGTTGAAATTCAAAATTTTTAAAGGTAATGTTTTTTTAGCGCGTGGAAATTAAAATGCTTTTGTGCCTGCACTGATGTAGATTTTGTGAAATTTCCGCTTGTCGCTACTAAACAAAGATTCAGCTCGATGCGTATTGATACGCGACCATTGGTTGAGTAATTTAAGGAAAAAAAGCGAACATTTTACTACTACGCTGAAAATAAATTCAAACGTGCCATAATCCCTTTATAATTTTTAAATTTGCAGCACGCATATATGTTACATTTATGTCTAATTACAATTATAAACCTGCTCGTTGCAATAAATTGTTATCCTGTATTTATCGTGATTTCTAAAGCATTAACTTTAAGGATTACTTTTAAACGCTATTTATACTTCAGTTAATTATTTATACTTTAGTTAATTATTTATACTTTAGTTAATTATTTATACTTTATTTAATTATTTATACTTTAGTTAATTATTTATATATCAGTTAATTATTTATAATTAAGTATTGTAAAATTATTGTTACCCCATCATTATAGTTTAATATTTAACAATCGTCATAAATTATGCCTATTCATAAATTTCATTTTCGTTTTTAATGTTCATTTTTATATTGGTTTTATATTACGTTTTATTTTAAATTTAGTGTAAAATTTTAAAGTTTTTCTTTTATTATAATTGAAGGGGTACATGTGTGACTAATGTTACGTGTAAATAGGTAAAGTTTCTATTTTTGTTTCTTAATATTTAAGTAACTTTATATAAGTCTTAAACTTAATTTAAAATTGTAAACAATGGTTGCAGCTAAATAAAAGTCGCTCATTTTATTATTCAATTATTTTATCAGGGCACAATTGGGCTCGTGTATAGTTAAAATTTTATATTTTCGCTACTCGCGCTATTCTAGCGGATAAGTTACTCCGAATTTAAAAAAAATTGTAATTAAATATACATTGTTTTGTACTCTATTAAAAATAAAATTGAATTGGAAAACAAAATAAAAAAATTAAAATTCATCCGAGTATGTCCTTTACGCTGATGTCGTGGCCACAGACTTTCTAATTAGCTACTTTTTTCTTAAAATGTTTAGAACTCCGCAACATCAATATTTAATGGTTTGCCATTAGCAAATGGATATTTCCATTTTTTGAGAACAATTTTATTTTTATTAAAATTGACCAAAACAGAATGAGTCAAAACCATTCGCGATTTTTACTTTCTTAATTGCTGCGGCATGTTTACTTTCTAATCATATCGTAAAAATAATTCGGGGTAATTCACTTTTCTTACCTGTGACCAGAACAAATGACACGTTGGCTAGTCTATAAACATTTTTTACGTCGGAAAATAACACAATTACGGCGGTAGAATCGTGAATCGCACCTTATATAGCACACTATCTTTCAGAAATATTTACAGATTCGAAGCATTGCCGTCAGAAACGATTAAAAATAAATCGATTTTAATCGAATAAATGCGTTATTTTTTCATCTAGTTCTCCCGAACGTTTTTTTGCGCGCGTTATTAATCCGGAAAAAGTAGTCGAAATACCTTTTAATATTATTCCGCTGTACAGGAAAAAGAGAGAGAGAAGAAAAAAGTACCAGATACTTTTGCCCGTAAAATACGATAAATATAATCAAATTAAGCGCCCGGATATTCATCTCCAGACATTATGTAATAATTAACAGTTGCGCTAGATTAATGTCCAAAGTCGACGAGTAGTCGGTATAGTGAATAAAAATATAAGAAGAAAATCCTATTATTTTGTACCGTTCAAAAAAAAAAAAAACACAAAAAAACGATTTTAGACACCAATAGGAGCCGCGTGAAATTAAAAGAAAAGGTTTAGGAGATCATAGCTCGGTCGCAGTGAAGATTTTCGAGATTCGGAAGCTTAATCGGCAAAAAGGAGAGGTGGTGAAAAAAAGGCAAGTGGAAAATGTTTAGCCGTTTAAATTTTTGCCGAGAAACAAGCAACATGTTGCGACATAGCGCGACCGGGCATATGTTGGCATCATCTGCAACGAGTGTAATTTCGAATATTTTTCAGCCATTTATAAGTGCGTCTGTTTCTCTCGGAATGAACAGGACGATATTAAAACGGTTGGCAACGGCAATAACGGCAATAGCGACAATAACGGCAACAATGAAGAGAGGACAAGTGTTGTGCAGAGCATAGTGCGAAGACATTATCGGCAGAACCGGGTTACGGAGCCGAGTAAATATAAAGGTTTTGTTATAATCACTGGCGTAATTCAGCTTACAGTAATCGGCTACACGTATAAATAATGGAGCCGGTGTGCGCTTGTGGTGCAAGAGTCGAGCTGGTGCGAAGGACCGGCACACTGCAGCACCGGGCGGTAATCAGTTGGAGCGGACTCGGCTGCCTGCTTCGGGAACGTAAAACGAGCAACTGTAAACGGTCGGTTGCCTGACGTCGTGGCATCTTCGTTTGCATAGGAATTATCGAGCTTTAATGTGGGCTTAATTTTAAGCTTTTAATGAATTTAAGCCGGCCCGAGGCCCCTGCATCGGCGAGTTTGTTTTTCGGTGGCGAGCGAGGCGGAAGACGCGACGACCGACGCGCAAAGAAGACAGACTGCAGACAAAGGCTGGCCGCGCGACGGGGCAAACGGAAAAGGAAGCTAAATAGCGACTCAGATTGGCCGTAAGAGGAGTCGCGGAGCGAGCGAGGATAAGTGTTTGGCAGCCGAGTATGGCCTCTAAAGCTGCAGCTTATATAAACGGCTGCGGATCTGTTTTGCTAAAACCACAACGGCTCATTGTTATTACAATGTTCTCCTCTATGTTCCGGCTGTACTGCATGCAGTCCTGCTGCAGATACACTCTTTATCGGCCGCTCTATCTGCACGCGGACTTCACAATTGCGCCCAGGCGTAAATCCCGCTCCTTCTCTTTTAATGTATTTCTGGTTGATGATATTAAAATTATTAATTACGTTATTACCATTATTACCATTATTATTATTACACGATAGTGTACTATCTGCGCAATTTAGTATAATGAGATTCGGACAAACTTAATCCCGGTCCGAAGTGAACGCGTTCAAAAAGTCATTTAAATAACCGGTGACCGCTTATTCCAATTACCGGCGTAAAATGATATACTAATATGAGGCGCGGCCCTCCTCTTGCGAATATATATGCTCCATCCAAGAAATGTATTGTTTTTATAATCCGAATAATATTGAAAGTTATCTTAATTCACGGTCCCCTCACTTTGCCGCTGAACATTTCCGAATTTGTTAGGCTGCGATTTTTGCGCTTGTTTTAAATTAATCTGCATGACAATAGGGTTGTCGCCCCCCCCTTTCCTTGGTATAATTTAAGAAAAAAACCTGCGTTTTTTTCCTTCTTCTTAGCAGATTTTAAAAAAGCCGCTGGTAATAATAAATATTTTCCCGTTGATTCGCATTTCCTTTAACTTATAGCAAAGCCGAGACTCTAATGTTGCAGGCTGAAAAACTTACGGACCGCCGTGGATGGGACAACTATGAAAGTCCTCTACACATTCTGGAGACGGTAAATTTAGTTTAAAATGTTATTATAATAACAAGGACCTCAATTACCCTGCTAATCCAGCTGACGGATTCCTTTTTTTTTGGTCAACTTTTTGTTCGCTTTTTTCGTGCGAATTTTTTTTTGATCGAGAATCGAAAATAAAAGACAGATTTTCGTTAAGAAAGCTGATACAAGTTTGTCGATCGGCCGAAGAAAAAAACGGAAATGTTTCACAGAATTATGCAAATCCAACTAGAACGGTATATTAATTAGTGCGTCGAACGAATAAGTTCGAGGTCAATACAATTAAGTCGGAGTTTTATAAGACTTGGGGGGGGGGGATAACGCGAGTCGAAAAAGCCAGCGCACTCCCTCAAACAACGATCGGAGACCCTTTAGTGCGGCCGAAATTTTGCAGAGGAAACTTTGATTTCGGACTACTGTCACAGAAACAAATGATTGCCGCATTTTCTCTAATTGTTGTTGACGGAATTCCTTGAGATTTTCTTAATTTTTACTTGGCAAAACATTGGATTTTCCGGTTTTATTTTAAATAGATAACCCGCCTCTCGAACGGTTAATTTAAAAAAAACACCGAAATATATGTGAAATATTTCGAAAAATTGAATTACAGTTTCAGCAGCAAAAAAAAAAAAAAAAAAGATTTACTCGTGGAAAACAGTCATTTGCAGTAACTTTTTTTATAGCTAAGAGTTTTTTTTTTTGGAATAGTTTCTATATTGATTTTGAGATTACGAGTGGATAATAAGGAGATAATAATATTTTTTTGTTTTTTTTTTCTTGAGCTTGTCAACCACCTTCACCTAGAAACGTAATCTGTATGGAGTAGCTTCGTTAGATCGCTTGTCTGCCTTCAGATATTCACTATGAAAAATAATTTTACTGGCAGCAAAGTGTAAAGATGGGGTGTTGCTAATATGTCTTCAATGTTTTACCGGGGAAACTAATTTAGCTGTTATCGGACCATAAACTCTGGAAATTTACACCTCGGATAAGCAGCAGAAAAAACCAAATAAAAATATAAATTCTAATGTCCGTACACTAATTCCGGTTTAATCGATTGTTTTCATTTTTTTTTTTTAAATTCATTTAATCGAAATACGAAAATGAAAATTATATCATATAGAAATACATTATAAAGAATAATAATAATAGCTTATTTTGAAGTGCGTTTAAATTATATATTAGCGGTTTTTTTTTTTTTATTTATTTATTTTTTTTGAAAACATATTTAATCAAAACTGTTTAGAGGAGAAAGAAAAAAAACTCCAAGTATCTTTTTAAGAAGTCCCCTGGAGGAGGAGAGGGTTATTGAACGGTTACAATCTGAGACGTAAAATATTCAAGTAACTTTATTAGCAAGTTACTTGAATATTACGTTCGAACGTATCTTAAGTAGTTCTGAATCTAGTTCCGAATCGAGAAGTTACCTGTACGCACGTTGTTAATCTGCGTGTTTCGTGGGTCTGCGAATTTCACTTTGTCTTTACGAACGTTATCATGACGTGAGTGCTAAGGATCGGTGAATTTTGCCTTAGTTACGATTGCACATTTTAACGCATAATCGGTTTTATAAATTATTGCTAGAGTATTATAATAATCAGTAGTTTTACTTCAAATCTCATCAACGCGTATTTTCTAAAAATGAATATTAAAAGTTTTTTTCACAGACTTTCTTCGTTTAATTTTCATGGAATGCATATACTTTGTTTTTTTTTCGGCTTTTTTCTAGTGCACGCTACGAGAAAATGTGCGAGCAAATGCAAAATAACGTGCTCGTTAGGTCGTTGGTGTCCAATAAAGTAAGAACTGACCGAATTGGTTCTAAGTGATTGGGATTACTAGACTCATCAACAGTAACGTGTCATTTCGCGTAAGGCCAGTTCTGTCCTTCGCTGTATTAGTATAGGTACGAACAAGGGAAAAAAAAAACATGTATATAACGCCTAAAATCAAAAAACATTACAATTAAACAGTGCTGAATATGACAAAAAAAAGTAAATAAATAAAATAACGCTTTTAATCGCCTCTCCCGATCAGTCGCAGAACACGGATTTTTAAGCTATTTTAAAAATTAATTAAGATCACTGCAAAGACTAATATAGGCGTCACATCAGCGTACAGAACTGTATTGTATAGAGTTTCGTTTACGTAATAGCTGGTGTGCAGCTCGTGATATCTTCGATTGCAGCAAGTTAATCAAATTCAGAGAAAAGTTAGAGAACTGAAATCGGGGGAAGAACCGTATAAATAGGACACTACAGTATACAGACAAACGCACATCTGATACCCAATGGTGAAACTAGATTAATAAATAAAAACTCGAGATCCAAATACTTTTTACGTGCTTTGCAGTCGGATCGCTATGAATTGAATGATCCTAGAAGTTCTGCCTATCTTATACCAGCTGAACCAAACAGGATGCCGAGTTGTCTTTTTTTTTCTTTTTTTTTTTTTTATGAGTCCCTAGTCATGCCGGAATTCCAGGGAATGAGCAGGTGAACCTGGTCGCTGTGTCTAGTGCCACTATTTGCTTATGGGGTACATTATCTTTAAGAAATTTCCTGTCGGATGTAATCTTCGCACAGTGGAATCATGACTGGATGTCTCAACCTACCTTTTTCAGAGAATTGAAACCTACGACGGAGCCATGGCGGCCTCCAGTCGGAACAGAACAGAGTAGTCAATCGCCTGAGAACGGGACATACGTCTTTTTCCCACGACTTCATCCTCAGACAAGCTCGAAAGCCGAATACCTGCCTAACCTTGTTCTATCGATGAATACCCATCAATTTCGCACATCTTACTAAAATGCACACGTCTTAGTGGGTTGCAACGCGGCCAGATTACGTCACTTGCAGACATCCTCTCTCAAATACCTCTGCCGCTATGAACAATCTCATGACTTTCATTCAGTCTAACGAGCTGAGAAGTCTGATTAAAAAAGGTGGGTCCACTCACTGCGATAACCTAGGTAGCGTTACATGTAGTGTGTGGATTAGTACCCCTCCTTAAATGGGCAAAAAAAAAACAACACTACTTTACAGATCAAGTTTACCTAAACAAATAATTTTTAAAGCCGCTAACTATAGCCAAGAAGTTCGAAATACCAGAGAAAAACATAACATCGGTGAAAGATTTTTAATCATATACAGAAAAAAAGAACATTACTAAAAAAATTCGTAAAATTCACTACGGAAATTTTTAAGGAAAAATGGATTTCAAAGAAATTTATTGCCAAACTCTGAACGAGAAACCATTTATAAATTTTCTGAGTTGGCCTTCATGTATCTAAATCAGTTAAATAAATACCATTATAATATCTGCGCACCAGTATCATTATTATTATTATTATTATTATTATTATTATTATTATTGTAATAAATATGTAATATTTCAGTAAGTTTTTGCGGCATCGGTCCGATCCAAAATCTAAATTGAAGAACCAAAACGAAAAAAAACCTAGTCTAGTCATCCCTTTTCCGAGTATAAATTCGTGAAACAAACCGTCAAAAATTATTTTTAACCGTATTTTTATGGAAAACAAGAAAAAAGCGAAAAAACAAGCCGAAATTCTGGATATTCGGCTGCAGCGACTGCGAGTAGACGAACAGCGTGAAATATCGTAATTTTCATCCAGATCGACAGTGTCCGTCAGAGAGAGGGTAAATTGCATCTCTTAAAAGCAGTCTACTGCAGGCCGACGTGGACCTTATGCAAATAGCGAGGGCCAGACACAGATGAAGGGCTTCGACCGGCAAAATGAAGGGCAAGCGCGACGCGAGGGCATTTGAAAAAAGATGAGCGGATTTCGACATTCGCACAGTGAGAGTGTCTGTGACGGCTATTCTCAGCGGAGGCAGTGAGTTCGCAGGCTCGGCTCATCGGTTCATCGTCAGTTTTCGGTATTTATTTTTTAAAACGGCCAAGATGTATCTCTTTCTCACTCCGGTCAAAGCGCGCCACTTTATCAGCGTCTATTCAGGCACATTTTGCCTTCGGTAAGGGGCCTCTACTGGGCCGTCTACAATTTTACATTTCTATCTGACTGCGTTTACAAATAGGCCATTTTACGCCTTCTGATCTAACAAAATGGCCCGTCATTAGAATAACGTATCACTCTCCGAGTCGCCATTAGGCCAGCGATAATAAATATCAAACACGTTTTTATTTTTCCCGTTTTATTTATTTATTCGCCGCTGTGCATTTTTACTTTTTTCTTCCGAATCGACGGTTGGCTTTTAACTTCCCTACTTTGCCGCTTTTTTATAAAGCTCGATTATTCGCATTATTTAATGAACGTCAGTTCATACGCGGGAAAGTAAATTCCATTTATACGCCAGCCTTGTTCGTACAGGCTCAACAATTTGTCACCGCACAGACTAACGCGAACAATTAACTCCATCGCGTCCAAATACCCTTTGATCGGTCGTTGCCTAAAAAACAGTCCGGATTTACCGGCAGAAAATAATGTCCTGCTGGCGCGTTAATTTTTTAAATAATCAAGTACGTTCCAAATTACGGCTCTGTTCAACGATATATTATATATATATATATATATAATATAAAATATTGAATGAGGACAGGAGGTAAAAGGCGAGCCTCGTCATTCTTTGATAGAACAGGTAGAGACGGTAGATGATTTTAAATCTGACACGATACTGACATTTTGTCAGCCCGGCAGATGTAGTGCGGGTAACATTTCGAGAGATTAACTTTTTAAACATTCAGACGATATCAGCTTGTTCGCATGCCAATTGCAGAGAGAGAAAAAAATACTGCGAATAATCTCCGTTAAAAGTCCCGTCGGTATTTTGGCAATTTTGCTTCAATACTTCGCTGGAAACGATGTAGATTTCACTTCAGCTCTTCGTTTACCGATGATGTGGTACCTAAATATCGTCTATTGCGCGGCGTAGAAATCAGAGACTGACCGCGTCTCGAATGGTATCTATAAAAAAAAAGTGTATTTGAAATATTGGCTACGTTCCAATCGCATACATTTAATGATACAGTCACCGGGTCCCGATCAACGACACTCGCAGTGCTCCGACCGGCCGATAGGTCTATTTATACGACGCTCTCGTTGATAAGGTTGCATAGAGGTAATTGTGCAGTATCGTTAATTCCAGTCAAAGTTAAAAATTCCGTTGACGTATTTTATAAAACAAAAGTTAAATAAACAAAAATAAAAAGTTCTAAACTCGAATAAAATTATCGAAAGAAAGGACGACACCGATGGTTGCAAAAATTTACCTTTTCGCACGTATTGTGAGGTGCGATGGCTGAGTGACTAGAACGGTCGAACTACTTACTACATCGTCCTATCGCGCGATCTAGCGACCAACAGTGAAATAATTAAGTAAGCAATCGAAAACGGCCACGTGGAAGTCGCGATAGCAAACGTACCGTTTAAAAGCGCTTGAATAATTCAATTTATTTATAGACACCAAATATTTACAATATTATAGTACGTAGTTTTTACCATAATCATTCCTACGAGTGATGTCTACACAACTAGAATATACAGGGCGGTATATCGATGCTTGGCTAGTCGAGTGATGCAATTTAGAATAATAAGTTCGGGCGGCTATATTTAATTCATACATCCCATTCGTCGAATAATTAACAAAAGTTATAAACACAATATCGAACATCTTAGATTAAATAAAATATTCTAAAATGCGAGAAATGACTCATTGTCAAATGTGACGCGCATTTTCGGCTCGAGAGGGATTTTCCCATATTCTTAATTTACAGAATCGCGATTAAGTCCTGCCTGAACGACGGAATACAACTCTAATCACCTACGGCTGCGGTAGCTGCCTTCGACGTCAAAATCTACCGGTAACCAAGACACCATTTTCGTGAACCCGCGTAAGTTTACTTAATACGATTTTTTCAGAGGTTTCATCGTGTGCTTTTTAATACTTACAAACAGCAGCACGCTTCCTTTTTTGTGGCAGGTGCGTTCTAAAGAATATGTAAATAAAAATTTTAAAAATGGGAATTATAGTTAATGCGTCATTCTAAGAAGTATTTTTGGTTGGACGTTGATAGAAATTATGTAAGAAGAAAAAAAAAAAAAAAAAAGGTGCAAAATATGAGAAAGGGGCTTGGAAAGAAATGAAAAAAATATTAATGCTACAGCTATGGTATTTCGAATTGCTTGCATTCGCCTTGGATTAGGAAGTCCGCGTTCAATATTGCGAATTTTCCTCTAGCTAGAAACACTGTAGCGCTATCAAAGGTTTCGTTACGGATGTGGCTCCTATGGTAACTGCATTACAATCTTTTATTAGTAAAAATAATTAAAAAACATTTTCTAAAATAGTGAGGCCATTTTCACCGGTCCTCTTTTAATAATGGCGAATTTAAGCGTTTTTTATTCGATGATCCACTTTGTACCTTTTTCAGCTACGTTATTTCGCGCATTGAGCACGTGGGATATAAGACAAAGCAGGTTTTTGTATTTTTTGGCGAGCATAAAAAAAAAACAAAAAAAAACAACAAAAAAAAAAAAAAAAAACTACCCATTTTCTATACGACTCGAATATTACAAATTTGATATAAAACTGTTAAACTGTCATAAAAACCAGTAGCGGTTTTTACGATTGTTCCAGAGGTCCGATTGTCACTAACTACGCAGTTAAGTCGATACAGCTATGATCGGTTCGCTCGCGAGTTTACCTTTCGTTATTAATAAACAGTGACAGATTTCGCCTATACTATATCCTTACGATGCTTGCAGGCATCTTTTCCGTCAAAAATGCAAATTTAATCCGCTGTAGCGGACTATTATCTAGATATATAACGCATATTTGAATTTTTCCTGCTTCACTAGAAAACTCTTGCGCATCTCATTTTGCGCAATATAAGTAAAATGAGTCCCATATATCCTTGATAAAAGGTGTATCACGGATTGTGAAGTTAAGCTTTTCATAATGGTACTAAGCCTAATGGATCTGATGAGAATAATGGGGCGGGGGAGTTCCTTTCTCTCGGCCGCCTTTAGTTAACCAGATTGCTCCGGTATATCCAATAATCAATTTTAGATTGGATATATACCCGGAAGCGATTCGGATCTGGAACGAGACAAGTCTCGAACCCGTGTCGTCTCCTGAATAAATGTCTAAAAAGCACGGGCTACTTTTGATAGGAAAAATATTTATTGTCTCTGTCGTATCGACTTCCCTCTTTTTTTTTTTTGTTTCAGATATTGCATGTAACACAGTTGCCATGAACACTGTGTGCCTATGCTGGTACAGCTAGAATGTATTAGGTAGTAGGAAGTCATCAAGCTGCTGGATAACTCTTCACGGCACGCTATGTGTTCTATATATATATAGTTTTGGTGCTTGATGGCTCTAACTACTTTTTTAAACATACCGCGTGTTTCCTCTTCCTTAATTATTTGTAGGCTGATTAGTCCGTTGGTACTGTAGGCTCTGTAATTGCAGATGTGGCTATCGTATGGGACAGCTAACTCTCCTTTTGCTCTTACCTTCAGCAATATGACATTCCTTCTGTTTTCAGGATACATATGTTTGGTATTTATCGACGTTGGCTGTCATTGTTTCTCCATTCTTGGTAAAGCGTTCTTTGTCAGATTCCATTCCTTGTAACTCCTGATTACTTCTATTTACACGTGTTGATGGGTAATCGCCCGTTGCTGACAGCTCAGGGAAAAACAAGAAAGAAAAAAAAACAAAAGGTAGTCGCTGACAGAAACTGAGTATGACACTATAATGACACGATTTGATGTCCAGAAATAGTCCATATTTCTATAGGCCGACCGTTACCGAAAGATTTATGTGATAATTTCGGCGAGGGAGAAAAAAACAACTTAAATCCGTTAAATTTTTCGAGCTAATTGTAACACTAATAATAATTTTAATAATGAAAGAAACAAATTAAAATTTCAAATAAAAAAAAATTGCTATGCTCGTGATATATACTTGAGAGAGGGGCATTCCGGAGGAGTACGTGAACGGATAAACACAGGTAAAATCGTTTCAAGTGCAATACTTAAAGCTGTAAAATCAAATGCGACTTCTACTTTTTTTGATACATATATTATAGATTATATTAGAAAATTGTAGAAAATACTACTAACACGCAGAAGTTGTAATGTCCAGAATTTCGGTTTACGCTATATTTCATAGTTTTAGTGTACGCGTGAAGCAAGATTACACGAAAATCATTAATAAATACGGACCAATTTAAAAGGAATCATGTGAAATACATCACATTCTACGAGACCCGGACTAGCATTATTATTATTGCATTACTTGCTCTGCATCTTTTCCAAAAGTTAAATTAACTTTCTCAATTAATTGTCATTTTTTCAAGAATGAGCGTTTCAATTCGAAATTTACCTATAATTAGTATTATTAAAACTGTTGTAGACTAAATTTTATTCAGCAGTCGCCATAATTATATTAGTACATTACAAATGAATTATAAAACCGTCTCGCATTTATATTTTATCCGAAAGAAATGTTTATATATTTAAATTTCAAGATATTACGCGGTATAAATAATTCAAAAAATAAAGCTAATTGTTTCGAAAAATTGTTTTCTCCGATAATCGGAATAATGCAAATCACTTAATTCAAAATCTGATATTTTCTGCTTAATCTATATACTGAAATTAATTTCAAAGTGTATTTCATTTAATCATTAATGTAACGATTTAAAAAAAAAACAAACAAAAAAACATATAACAAAACTATTATCTTGCAAATACAGTTTTAATAATAAAAAATAAAAATACTACAATTATTTATATCAAAAAAAAAAAAACCAGAGGAAAGAGTTGAGTAAATGGAGTTTTTTAAACGGCGTGAGGCAAATGCCGAAGAGGAAATAGAGAAGTAGGGGGATCAAAGATACAAAGTTGAATTTAATATTTGAGGTTATAAGTGCGCGGGCGGAGTCGCGGATAACTGTTAGAGTATACTTATATAACACTTAAAGCCCGCGGGAAGACAATATAGAGAATGACTATGTTACTTTTTGAAAAATGAAATAAATGTCTTTTAAGTGCGTGACGTAAAAACAAATTTTTCCTATTATTCCCGTTGTAATCTGAAATTCTCCCTCCCCGTTATCTTACGGAAAAAATTATATGTGTCGAGAAATATCTAAAGTCAATAGAACGGTGTTTACACAAACAAAGTTTCACGTACGTCAGATGGCTACGATAATAGTGTTACTATAAAATGACGAAATAAAGAAATATCACTAGTTGAAGTGATTATCTTTTCTTAAATTTTTTTTATACTTGTTATCATCACGTTCTCTCGGAAATATTTCAATTCGCCCGACTTTTTTCATCTAAAACGCCAGGAATTACGTTGAAACAAATGAACGCGAAAAAACCGTACGGAATATTACCGGAACAGTAATTTAGCATTAAATTCTAATGACTGATCGCAGCTAAGGGAATTTTTTGGCTTTTCCATCTTCAAAAGTGTTCAATCAAAACTCTGATTAAAAATGTATTTAAGTTAAAGCAGGAAGAGTGTCTCTAATGTTTTGTTTTTCTTTTTTGTTCTTCGTTAAATTATTTCTTTGTATACTGAAAGAACAGAATTTAAAAAAAAAAAAAAAAAAAAAAAAAAAAAGGCGAATAATAGCCTAAACTTTCAAATTAACATTTACATCGATGTCGTTTGGAAAATGTTCATCGACAAGCAAGCAGCAGCGCTGGCAGATAGAGGAGGCGCGTTTTCGCAGAGCAAACTGCAACATTAGACAGGAAAAGAGCACGGATTGATCGGACGGTTGGTGCGCATGTTTAAGTAGGTGAAAAGCGTGTAGGCTGAAAAGCAACTTTTAACGATAGGCAGACGAGGGTAGGTCGCGATGATGATATCAAGTGTTACAAAGAAGGCTGAAGGGTCAGCGGCGCTACATCAAAAGTTAAAAGTACAAGTGATACTTGAGCGCGCAGAAGCTTTCTACTGTTCGTATTCGCGGCAATTGCTGCAGAAGAATTGCCGCAGAAATAAGAGGCGGGAACGGGACGGGTCGGCGGCGACCGGCAGATGACTACGGAGCTTTTAACGATAGCGACGACGACGAGCTTTTTAACAAAAGCCAACAAGACCGGCGAAATCCGTTTTTTCTTTATCGTCGACGCACCAGCCGACTACTGTGCTACTTCGAAACTGCCATTCCGCATTCCATCGGTCGTTATTAATTTCGCTGCCGAAAACTAAATAAGCGGCCCGCAGCTCGACAAAAAATAAATTGTTTACCGGGTAACTTGGTAACCGAAATAAATAAGTGCGCGCCTTCCCGTATGCCTTGGCGATTTGTTAAATCGACTTAACAAGCTTCTAAACGCTATTAGCAACCTGACTGCGAAATTAAATTTTTCCCGAGATTTTCCATTAGCATTTCTCGCAATCAATCACCTCCGCTAAATCCGGTCCGCGCGCGCGCCGACAAAACTGTTCCCGACCTGCCCGCTCGCGACTTCGCCGTCACACGCTGACAATAAGCGTGTCATTACTCTTGCCACGAATTTCGAGCACCCGTTTCGCTCTCGAGTCGCTGCAGAGATCGCGTGCGACAAGCGTCACGACGGCCGAATTCCCACATTCCCGTTTGACTGATACCACTCAGCCGATGGGAATGCCATGCTTGTCTGTGTGCTCTTTCACATGCTGCGGAGGAGCGTCTCCGGAAAGTTGCAGCAAACGTTTCTCGATCGATACTCCCCTCGCCGGTCTTTAAGGCGTGTCGCCGATCCGAACAGAGGGACTTGCGTTGTACTGTGTGAAGGTCCATCGCAATAAATTGTGTAGTCGAAAATTGGACCGGAAATCTCCGTTTGTCGTCCCGGCAAAGTCGAGAGCCATCGCTTGCTTCCCCGCCGGGCTTAGTAGCTGATCAGCGCGACTAAGATTATGCAGAGTTGCTCATTCTTCGACGGGGCCACCTAATGATGATTACGTACGACTAGACGCGGATTCATCTCTAAAGAGGATTAAGTTATAAATAGTGTAGCGCTGGCGATTCTCCGAACCAAACTTCTAATTATTCGTCTTTGGCAATGTAGCGCGTAATGAACACTTTCTAATGAATATATGAAAGTTAGTACATTATTATTTTCAAAAAAAAACGTTGAGAAGAAACGAAACGGAAAATATTTTAACATTCTTAAAATTCTCAGTTTTTCAACAATTAAATTAACGGAGTACTTGACGAAAGGGAACTCGCATTAGAGTGCTCTACACATTCGCGATGCTTCTAATTTTTCTACGTCGATAAACTTTCTTAAATACGCGAAATACTTTCTTTTTTTTTTTTTTTCCTAACACGGACACTGGAGATTATTCCGAATTTTTTCCAGTATCACAATAATACGTACATAATTGTTTTTGAACGCGTTTATCTTTCTATATTAGCAAAAATCTTCCTACGAACTATATTTCATAAATTTCAATTTCTAAACATTCTCCGCAACATTTTTCCAGTTATATCAACCTTCTTAATTTAACAAATCATTATCGCAGACTTCAATGTGAAAATTGTCCATTTATCTAGTTCTAACCGCCTCGAATTAACACACAAAGTTACTCAATAACATACAGACAGAATATAAACGTTGATTTTGTCCGTATTGACACACACACTCCATTTTTGTTAGACAGCAATGACAAAGGCACGAATTGCGACAATCGAAGAAGATGAAAAAAAAAAACGTTAAAAAACGGAAGCGAATAAAACGAATAAAACGAATCATCCAAAAAGCGATGGTGAAAAAGACAATCGTCATCGTCTTACATTCTGTCATCAATAACAAACCATTATTTTTTCTAAGCAGGCACGGAAAGAGTTTGTGTTGGTTTTCTCGATCAACAGAGTCGTTCGAAACGTCTAATACCTGCAATTGGCAATTTGTTGAATACATCGTTGTTTTTTTTTGTTGTTTTTTTTTTTCCCCCGTTCAAGCTGAGAATAACAACTCCCTTTCATAACACACTTATGGAAAAGCCCAAAATTCACACTGCAATTATAAACGAGGTTATTGCCTATTATGCATGTACACATTTATTACCCCCTATAATGATTTTATTATTTTCAAAATAAAATCGACTTTACCCATTTTTTCCTTTTTGTATGTTTTACGTCGAAAATAAAATTTTAAGTAGCGAATAAAAATTTATTTATTATTTTTTTTTTTTTTTTTTTGAAGCACAGTCTTAACTAGTAAATTAAATAATTGTTAATTATAATTATAATTATAAATTAACATGTGCGAGGTCATTTAGTTCTCTGACCAAAGACTCTAAAATATATAGCTTAATAAAAATTCAGCCGCATTATTGATTAACGCTTATATTCGCTAATAATATATTTTTTATATGATTTTGTTTCCAATAAAAAAGCGAAAAGTATTTAGATGATTCATATTAAAAAAAACAAAACAGGATTTTCTTATTCTCTTTTTATCCTTTAGCGTTAATCAGCTTGACTGAAAAGGAAAAGTAAATGAGTTTCAGACTGACATTAAAATCGGGGTTTCAACATGAAGAGTTGTTGTTGTTGTGTCTTTACTCGCAGCCCGCATTATGTCCGTTAATAGGAGTCTCTCGTTGTTTGATTATATAACTGCAAACACACACACGCACGTACACCGTAAATACCATTAATATAGTTCGCATTATTAAAGTTGCTTTCTACAAAATTCTCATGGATTTTAAAGTTTTTCTAAGATTGTTGTAGGAAGAGTGCCTAAAAGAGGAGATGATTTACAAACTGAGAACATTTTCTGAGAACGTTTGCCATTTTATTAAAATCAGGAAACGTACGAGTAAACAATTATTTTCAGCATAGAGAAAAATCGCGAAAACATTGAAATGTCATTCTTTAGAATTTAGATGACCGTCCAATTCCGATGAACAAACGTGTTTGAAACACGTGTGATAGACATAGGGAAGGGGGAAGGGGGGGACCTGCATTTTTACAGCGCAAGTTTTAACGGCAATTCTACAAGTACTAGGAAAACCGCGTATTTTTATTCCTCTTCTTCCTTTTTTATGACAGGTTTTCTATTTTTAAATAGCATCTACATATATATATAGCATTTATATTTATTCGGTGATTGATGCGCACTATATAATTCATTTTCAACGCTTATAGAACTTTTTCCCGGTCTCGGCAATAAGTACATATGCACTCTTGTCGCGAGATATGGCATTTACGTTGGCCCTCCGATGACTGTTTTTATTTCATTTTTAAACTACAATATGGCATTTAGACTTTTTCGAATGTCTTGTATCGCACTATGTTTGTATTCCGTTAATCGCAAAAAAAAATTAATTTCCCGCCTAAAATAAAACCGACGTCTCTTAACACCACGATCGTTAACGCAATAGCACAACACACACACACACACACATCCATATATCTAAGAAGGAAACGTAATAAAGAACTACTTGCAATGAGACATACAAGACGGCACAGACAATATTGGAATCAGGAGTATCTAGAGGAAAAATATTCCGGTGAAAAAACATAATGGTCAGGAAAATAATGATGCATTTAGCGCTGTGCACGACGGAAGCTCGGAAGTTGTAGCTCAGAGGTAGAGCGGAGGACTGCCAAACAGGCGCACATCGATAATATTATCATTCCGAACTATGTAATTTACACACTGAATGACGCGGACCATTAAAACCGACTTTTCTATGAAAATTGTGCAAGCTGAAAGTGCCTGAGGGTGTGGTACACGTTTATAATTCTTATAGAAGATTCGGTTTTAATTCCGAGTCTACGTCAGAGATTTTTAATTAACCCATCGCGTAATTGCGTACGCGAAGCGATTTCATTAATAGCTCTCGCAAATATGAAGTGCATAAAAAAACGTTCAGTGTTGAGTATCTCAATTTTTTCAGCATTCCTCATTTCAATTCTCATCTAACGCGGTAATTCATACAAAATTTAAATCCCCTCCTTAACTGCGTTGTTTCGGAAACTGAAAGTAAAGTAACATATGCCCTTGATAAGGTATCATGGATTGTTAAGCTTTCCATATTGTACAAAATCCAACGGCACACTAGTAAACCCTCTAAAGAGAATACAATCGGAGACAATTATCTAACCTATTTTTACCCAGCCTAGTACCAACATATTAGAGACTACGACATTAATATCCATCGAAAATAATCTTGACAGAAATTCGTTACATTTATTCGGGGGGGGGGGGGGGCAAAGGCAAACAACATCACCAAGCAAGAACTAATCCCTTAAATGGAGTTTAAACTTCTCCATTAACGCAAGCACATTAATTAGGGCCAGCCGCCGCAAAGAACAATCGAAGTTTTCGCTTCTTTTATTCGACTTTCGGCT
The DNA here is from genome assembly GCA_039619475.1 of Icerya purchasi. Taxonomy (NCBI): domain Eukaryota; kingdom Metazoa; phylum Arthropoda; class Insecta; order Hemiptera; family Monophlebidae; genus Icerya; species Icerya purchasi. The sequence goes on along the minus strand of CM077116.1, from coordinate 347,376,488 downwards.
TCTATTAACACAAGTAGAGTTAAACCGGATTTTAACAAGTCGATGAAATTGTTAATTCCGTTCATAACGAGGTGTGCGGCGCATATATTGCAGGTTAGCGGGCAACGCGCAGGGGCTGCGGAATAGTCGGAAGGAAGCGTAGATGTAAGTGGTCTGGCGTTGGCGATTAATGAATGAAAAGAGCGCGTTCGAACGGTGCTTACGCGGAGCCGGTTCATTAGCGGCATTAACCGCGCGGCGACTGCGGCAGTGGCGGCGGCGACGATGGCGGCAGCGGCACATAATAATAACGGAGGTGTACTGATTTAATTAAAAGATACAGAGCAGCGGCATTTTTCAACAATCGACCGGCATCGCACGCGAATCAGAAGTATTACAAAAGAGCCCGGCGCGCTCTTGAATATCATTTCTTTACATTATTCTGCGCCCATCATTATCAGTAGAGTGCCATAACAAGGACAGCCGATGTGGACTTTGACCGCAACCGGATCGAAGTACGGCAGCAGCTCGAGTGTGCTGATGTTAAACGCGAAACAAATCCCCCCCCACCTGACGATGAAAGAAAATCATCAAAGCCGATCCTGCCGAATACAAAAGGCCCCGGCCAGGATAAGCCGAACGCTGGAAAGCGGCGAAGAAAGTACAACTTAACCGAAAGCATAATCAGGCTTTCGAGTAATTCGTGCTTGCTGAAGCTGCACTTTTCCCGCCTCTTTCTGTCGGCAAAAAAGAAAAAAAGACGGAAAAAAAGGGGGCGAAAAAAAGAAAGAGGCGAAATGAAATCCGTAGAGAGTAAATAGAAAAAAAATAAAATAAATAACCGGGAAAAACGAAGAGCGCGAATAAAGGAAAGGCGACTAGAGCGGCGCTGCTCATCGTGTTCGAAGAAGAAAAATTTACGCTGGCGCGAAGGAGAGCACAAGGAGGGGTGAGCGAAGAGACTCTTTTCAGTACGGCCGAGCGTGTTTGAAAGCGTTTCCATTTACAAGTGTACTCCGAAGCAGGAAGAAAAGAATTGCAGCGCGAAGAGTGCTGCACTCTGAAAGTGGTGTACTACTGAATTTGCTAAAACAGCCATGTCCCTAGACTTCGAGTACCATCAGTTGCTACGGCGAATTGCTGCCTCAGCAGCCGGATAAACCTGGGACCTGTCCATTATAGTCATCGCGACGGCCAACCTCTGATGTACACACTATCGGTTGCGCGAATGCTGTTACAGAGAGGTCGCTATCTCTGTACCGGGCTGCCGTACAAAACTTCCGATGGGCAATAAAATGTAATTGGCTCGGCATATGCGGGCGTAAACTGATTTTTATCCCGTTCGGGAAATGAAAAACGGTGCGTAACCGTTGACGTAGGCTAGAATTTCGACTAGGATAATTCGAGCATTGAAATGAAACATGAATTCGCCAACGCAGAGGAGGCTTTGTGAAGTAGCAGCAACAGACCAACAGACCGCGGGTCTACATCGACATTGGACAGACCGAAAATTACAAAGCAGACGTTTCGAAAGATCTTCGTAATAAAACAGCCCCCCCCCCCCCCCCAGTATAACACACACACAATCGTCTGATCCTTGATAAAGTCATGCACTAGGTTAGTTTTTCCGATATCGGTACTAGAACCGCAGAGCAGGTTTACCGCGTTTGGTCGCGTCTTAAAAATCAAAATCTTAAAAGCAGAAAATTATATACTCTTTCATTCGTTTCTTACATTGTCCTTTATTTAAGCTTAGCAATCACCGCCTCGAAATACATACACATATATATATATTATACGTGTTAGCGTATGTATTGTTTTTTCTATGTTTTTAAACGATATATACGTATGCCAAAAAATTATTTTTATTTTTCAACTTATGCAAATCAACGGAAATTTGCAATTCTTGAATAAGAGTGTCGCAGAATTTCGTTTTAAGCTGTTCACCCTAAAGTCAAGTACAGCGGACACACGTTTTATTACGTTAAACTTCAGACCGGCTGCAATTAAGCGAGCACTAGACACGGTCGGGGGACAGTTAAGAAGAAGAAAAAGAAGAAGAAGAAGAAGGAAAAGAATAAGAAGAAAAAAATCGAACTAAACGCAACATAAAAGTTCAGCCAATTCTCGAAGTAGTATTAGACGGTACACAGTTAAACGCGGTACTACCGGTGTTACTATTATTAATTTACAACAGCTGCCGAAATTCTTAATGGCAAATTTTATCTGGACTTTTTCGAACTACTACAAAATAATAATACCTAGTCGTCGTTAATTCGCTTTAAAATTAAAGTTTTAATTAAAATTATCAGCCTTGGCCGTTTTCAATTTTCTCGCGTTTATTTATTTATTTACTCTTTTTTCTTTTTCTAATTATTATTCTGTAAATTCTAAATTCTCCGATCCGGTAATCGCTGGAAATTGGCGCATATTTGAAATTAACGCTAAAATCGATGAATAATTAATTCAAATTACGCCGCCACCAGCGACGGTCCGACAAATCCTTCGAAAATATAATTAATTATTCTCTCGGTTATTTGTGCGTCGTCTGTATTTTGAAAGCAGCTCCAACGGTGATTTTTTATTTCTTATCGGCGGAAAATATTTCGAAAAAAAACCAAAAAAAAAAAACCCAATAAAAACACACATTCACACGCACACTTTTAACGAAACGCGACGAGTGAGGCACCCCCACATTTATACTACGTTCGCATTCAACTATTACCTAGTACACCGCGCGTCGCGTTTCCGCTGCAAAAACGATTCAACACAGTCGACGCCCGTCATATAATTAACATTTGAAAAATTTTAATATTTTAACGGTTCGTTTAGGTCCCGGTTTAGGTCCGTTTCGCGCATTTCGTATGGCCATAAATTTCGAGTCGGCCCCCATTGTGCAGATACATTCCCATGCGCGATATGACACAACCACTGCGCGTGGACAAACGAATATTGAGCACAAGATGAGGAAATACAGCATACTTCGATTAATGCGTTAGCCGTCCGTTTTCTCGTCAGTAAACGTCAATTTTCCAACCTATACCGGACACACACATTCGATCGTCGTTGGATTCCATGTGCCAAGCCATTGGAGTCGAGAGCGGTGTACCGTCGGACCGGCCAACTAAACGCTAACAATATCTATTTCGACTCATCATCTTGGATAAATTGCGCTTATCCGATTCCGTTCCGAGATCTTCTTTCGGCGCGTAAATTGTACCGCTTTCAGTATGAACCGGCTTATTCCGTTTAGTGTTACACTGCAACCTCTTCCAATAGCACGACGTGACACCAGCGATTACTCGGCGGGTTTTAACGTTTCCCGCCCACTCCCCTACCGAACGAATTGCCCCTGCGGTATTCTAATTGGAAACCAATTCACGGCGTAAACGGGGCTGGTCTAAAGGCGATTCCGGCGGAAAATATCGTCGTGCTCATAACGGTCCTACACAATTTTATCGCATACGCGATGGCCTCATGCTTGGCGTTTGTTTGGTTTTGATGAGGGCGCGACTACTAGCTAGTCGTTCTTAGGACGGTCCTACGCAATTTGATCACAGCTATGCGCAATGCTTAGCCTCATGCTGGCGTTTGTTCGCTCTCAATCAGGACGCCACCTATTGTGTAGCCTACGACGGTCCCACACAATTTTACTGCAGTCATACGCGATGGGGGCTGCCTCATGCTTGGCGTTTGTTTGGTTTTAATCAGGACGCCAATAACGCACTCATTTTCGTCATTAAACTTATTGCCCTTTCCATTTCCTTTTACCGGGTGCGAATGCTTTTTCCTTATTCGTGTATCCCTGAGATATGACTTCACAATGAGCGCGAAACGGATCTCGAACGTGCAAATCGGAAAACCAACAAATTCAGTTTTAACCGAAATCTTGTTTCAACCGGAGCAGACTGTCTCTAAACTCTGCCGTGTCGTTGATGTATTCTTCTTTGCAGAAATTAAATTCGAGAGCGGGGATAGAGCTAACTGCGACACGCTGATCAGGCCTCGGTTCGAAAGTAGAAGGATCGGATGAACGGAGACTGCAACATTGCGGCTGCCTGCTCGATTGGCGCAATTAGGCACGCTCATCAACGTTTCGGCGCCAGCGTGATTTTCCATGCGAGCGTGGCTAACGTTGGACGGAAAGTTTGGACGGTGCGATTTGCGTACCAGGCCGGTGCGTGTAAGGTTGTCGGGCTATAATGTTCGGACGCGATGAGCGGCAGCTTGCGCGAACGTTCGACCGACGGTTTAAAACCGCGGCGTTCGGGACGAAGGGCGATAAATTACGTTCGAAATGTTGAACATTTTTCGAGTTATTTCGTTTCGGCGGCGAATTTATTCGTTGCGGAGCAAAAGTTGCCGTCGCGTATAAAACGTACGGAATTTGTTCTAGCAGGCAAAACGACGCTATAAATTAGCCGGTTTGCGGCGGGTAAAGTGGCGTGCAAACAAGGCGAGTTGCGGACCAGCGGCAAAAAATGCTACACGTAATAGATTGTTGTGCCGGGTGCGAAACGCCGCGCTGTAGCCGGATGAGGCGGAATTAGGGCGTCGAAGAAGGCCGCTGGAAAAGCCGGCGAACGGAAAACGAAAAGAAAAACTCGGCGGCGCACAATTGATAAAATAATAGCGGAAAATAAGAAAAATACTTAACGATATGAAATATTGTCTGGGAAAGCGAGCGGCACTGCAAGTTTGCCAGTCAGCTAGTTTTCCCGGGTCCGGGTCCAGCGACGCCATTATAATATTTTCCTACTTTCCAGCTCCGGTAGTAGCGCTCGTTCTTCGCAGTTATCGCTCTTTATACGCCACTGCACAATACCGTCTCTTTCACCTTGTTATCTGCGAACCCCGATCCGCACGCCTAGCCCGCACATACGCATATCCGGATCATGCTACACAGTCATCCGGACTACATTCAATCCCGGATCGCGTCCTATCTGCAAACGCTCTATACTGCCTAGGGAGGTTGCAAGCGACGATGATAATGTCTTACAACGATGGCAATTTCCCCTAGCACAAGCCGTATAGCTATATATCAGGCGAGCATGTATATTCAATTCGGCTGCTAGCTACAGCTCGACAACAGTGCTACAACACGGTCTCGTATATTTAAATATTTTTCCAACTACAAATTCACCGCAGAGAACCGCGGCATTTTTTAGCGTGCGGCGGCCTGATTCAATTTTTGAATCTGAAATTATAATTCACCGAAAAAGTGATAACAAAGACGGCCCCCCGTGTGACACTAGAATCTCAGCAACCTCCAGAAACCGAATAAAAAACCATAAACGACACATTTACATCAATTCTCTGCAATTTGGCCGCTCGTTCGTCCATTAGCGCAGCCGAAAACCATACCACCGCTGCTTTTGTTGGTCTTCTATTTTACAATGTCGATAAGATGTTGTCGCTGCTGACTTTCCAATAAAATTTTCCTCTACCACACTTCGTTTTACGAATTAATCGATAAAACCGTACTAAAAAGATCTATCAAATTAGCGGTGAAAGAAACTACTACAACTACACATGTTACACCGGAATTTTATCTGAAAAAGGAAATCGTCTCACCTTTTCAGAAAATGTTAAAAGTAAATACAGTTTTAACAATTGTAACGAGTTTATCGCGAAAACCGACACTACGCTTCTTTCACCGCTAATATCATAGGTGGCATTAAATTTCGCCGATTCCTCTGGGTGCAACTGTAATCATGTTAGCTATACCTTCATTAATGACATTAATCACTTGCCGTTCAGCTGCGACAAATACGAACACAATAGAAAGAGATTTTATGAAGAATTCATTATTCACTCTGTTCTGAACATACTACAACTTTTTGACTATGGTCCGCTTTATAATTAATAAGAAACATTTTGGTATAATTTATAATAATAAAAAAAAATAAATGAATAAAATATTCGATTATTATTTAAGTTTTGTCGTATTCAATTTTTCTTTTCTCTCATTCATTAAAGTGTAAAATGCAGCTAGTTTTATTTCATTTTATTTTTTATAAGTTTATTTATTACATTCTTTTTTTTTTTTTTTACACTTCCTTTTTCCCATCAGGCATTGCGAGCTTTGCCATGCAACTGTGGTCATATTGTAAGATGGAAGAGAAGGAGAAAAAAATATTTCTTTTTGTTTTTTTTTTTATTTGTTCTGAAATAAAAATGTTATTTCTGTTTGTTGAGTTTCATCGGGCATTGTGGACACTGCTCTGCAGCTGGTCATATTGCAAAATGATAACTTTTTAATTTCTTACTTTTTTTTTTTTTTTTTTGGTTAATTTCATCGGGCATTATGAGCCTCTGCAGTTGCGGCCATATTGTAGAATGGAATTTCCTTTCCTTGCTTTCTATTCCTATTTTCCTATCACTAGTAATTTTTCATATCTAATCATAGTGTAGCTTGCTGGCCAAATAAACTGTATTTGTTCAGGGCGGGCAAAAAAAAAAAACAAAAAAAAAACGCCGATCATGGTTATATCCTGCGTTTTATTATTATTTATTATTTTCACGTCCCCTAATCCGATTTTTTCTGACCCATCAGTGTTCTTCAAGCGAGTTGCTCCCCCCCTTATCTGCTCATTTGATTTTATCACTCTTCACTTGCGCTACCTTATCCATTATCTTTCTTTTCGCTACTCTATCGGTGTTGGTTTGCTGTAAGTTCCCAGCTACGTGAGCATTAAAGGTAATGAAATGTTTTTTAGCTCGGTTTGCTGCTTTCTCTCGCTGGTTTAAAAAAAAAAACTCCAATCTGGTATTTATGTATCGAAAAAATTCAATCTCTACCCACACATCTCTGTATTGAAAAAATTCCATCTTAGATTCCGATACCCGCTTGATCCTTTCGTAACGAACGTTCTTTTTATCCATGCGTTGAACTTAATCTTTCTTTCTAATACCCCCATAGTCTTGGAGTTTACTCGTTTCCCAATTATTCGCTTACGCTATTTTAACCATTCTCTGTTATAAAGCAATGGTATCTGCAATACTGATTATACCCTCTCGTTACCCCTTTCTGTTGAGCGTTGTTGTCAAGCTTCCTACTCCGTACTGCGCATCTTACATTTCCTCTTTGTAGCTATGTACATTCCTTTATACCGTCATCGATATCTGACTGAACCGAGATTTAGCCGAAGTTTTTTTTTTTCATTTTTGTTTTTGTTTCTGTGTATAAGACCCTTGCTGAAGTACATAAAAAAGAATACACTCCCATCCAGACACACACACACACAACATATAACTCTCGATCTTTCGGGCTTCATCAAAAAAAAAAAAACCCGTGAACGCCCAAATACTAGTCTTCCAAAATGCGTTCGATGTGAAAAAACAAAAAAGAATAAATACGCAGAAATTTTGAAATTATACGGTTTAAATTTTGTTCACCGCGAAAATGTTCCCGCCAAACATGAGGTCACGCACATTCGGATTCCTGAAAGTATTGGGTAACTTTATTAATACGATTGGTGACGACTAAAGACTATCTGACACCAGGCTGTTTAAGCAATCCAAAAGCAGAATTCTATTCCAGAATTACTGTGGAAGTTGGTTTCTGACTCAGAGTACGGAGAGTATCGTTCTGTCCGAAGATTACCTGGACCGCGTCCTGGCGTTTAGAAGAACCATCTCTAAAGAAATCCGTGTGTGTGTGTGTGTGTGGAAAAGCGGAAATCGAAGCAACAACCAATGCGGCCAGTGTGTGCGTGTGTGTGTACACACATCTACAGTCAGACAAGGTATTGATGTGAAGGAAACGCTACAGATGTAGAAAAAAAAAATCAAATAGGACCACTGAGGATGCTGAAAAACTTCTGATAGAGTCTTCATTTGTGTAGCGGACAGCAATTTCGCTTGCAGTACGCACCCGAAACGCAGCAAAGGTCAGCTGACATCTCTTCATTGCGCACGCTCAATGATAAAAGCTGTTTTATCCGATGCTCGACATTTTAACCGGCGGTTATTGACCTCGAATAAATTCTCACGTCAATCTGATATGATATTTGTCCCGCATCGTGGGAACTAAATCAAATTAACGCACACGAGTTTCTAATGACAGGTCTCGCGCGAATTCCATAGATCAGCATGACCGTCGACTCCATTTGTCGTTTATCTTGTTAACATTTTCCTTTTTTTATTGTTTGTTCTAATTTTTTAATTTTATTCGATTTTCGATTTTTCAGCCGAATTTCTTAAAGTTCGCGCTTGCATCCATTTAAGGCAATGAAACTTCTGCTAAGCCGAAGACTAAAATATGGTACATGATTTTTATGCGGAAATCGGACTAACCTCAGTGTAACAAAACAGGTTTGTAGAAGGAGCGTGTTCGCGCCGTTGGAACTTCAGACCGTCCGCGTAATGACTTATTAAAAAGTCTATCGCTGTAGCACTATTTTCGAAGACGGCGTGAAAGATGTCACGGTATTTCCGCAAGCTCACTTACCGACAAGACTTTTATTCGACTACAAATCGAATAGAGAACCGCCCGCAATAATCATCGGAGCATTATCGCGAATACGGCATCGTCATTAATGACATCGGCACGTTGCGGAGGGAGCGAGCGGCGGGTAATAATTTCGGAGAAAGTCGATTGCCGGCGTTTCAGCTAATCTCCAATGCGAATCTTCGGAGCAACGATTGAATAAAGTTTCCTTAACTATGTACGTTCGAAGAGGACACACGTAGCGAGCGTACTGAAGCGTAACAACAGTGAGCCGATAAGAAACGGGTGGTCGCTCAATCGGTTCCTTGCCTGCGATATTTACCCGCCGAAGCTTGATCAGGGAAGCGTCGGACGGAATAATATAAAGAATTCAGCGCTCGGCGGATGCTGCCGATTCCGGGTAATTCGCTAACGCACAGAGAAGTACGCGCGATTTGATAGCGGTAGTCTGCAGAGCGGCAGCCTGCCAGCCAACAGAGAACTACATCAGAAGCAGGGACGGTAATTGGTATTCGGCAAGCGGCGACCTTATCAGTTGGAAAACACGTTTTCTCCTTCCACAAAGTATTGGACTCAAATTTCAGTCAAGCTGCACCCCAACGCCCTGTTCTACATTCATTCCGGCTACGTTCCACCTATATTCCACCTATATTCTACCTATATTCCGCCTGTATTAGGCGCACTCTTCGAAATAAGAGAGTTTTCTTTGGCGGCGGGCGACCTCTACAACGTCTGCACGCGAGCGAACGCACTGCAGTGCCGGATGCTTGGTTTACTTCCGTGGCACAAAAGAAGCTTTTATCATCGAATGCTCCCGCGCTAAATTTTATCGCCGATAACAGATACCGGTTTTGCATTCGCTGTGTAAAGAAATTCCGCAAAACGGCAGGTACCGCTGCCCGCGCACCGACGCAGAGACGGCGGCAGCTCGACCGGCCGCTTTCTTACATACTTTCTAATGCATCATTAGGTGTTTTACGGTTATTTCAGCGAAGACGCGCGACGATTACTCGCCGCTGCCACCAACAGCGCATCTAAACAAAAGGTAAGTATATAGGTGCGCACGACATGCCCGGCGAAATTAGTTGGCTCCGGTTCGACCGAAGGCGTTTTGAAATATTTCGTCCGTCGCGATCTTGGAAACGCTCCAAATTCTCTGTCGCGTCGAGAAACACACGATTCTTCTCGGCCGAGATACTCCTGAGACTAACAATAACAACTGGGGACCGCCTTATTCTTATAATTCACGGAAGCGGGCATTATATCCTAATTAAAGTGTGTCTTAAGAGATTCTCTAATGTCTATTAATTTTGGATATTTATATATAGCCCCTTATTGGTTGCAAATAATATGTGACCACCTCATATACAGATACATTGACGGGAACGAGTCATCTGACACGCGCTAATCAGTGCTAATTATATAATATTTATCATACAGATGCGGTTTTTTCTTTCACAACGACGAGAAATGTGATAATAAGACCACCTTCGAGTCTAAAAATAGCAGTCGAAATAGAAATTGAAACGAAACAGTTATTGAAAAAGCACGTTTGGTAAATAACTCGCGGGATCTTATTTAAAATAAATACAACATTTTTTTAATAAAGCTGCGGGGGGGGGGTCTGCTATAATAAATAAATAATGGAACTTTATGAGCGATCTGAGATAGCTGATAGATACCGACATCGACCGTAAATCGTCAAGTTCACAATCGGTCAATTTTTTTTATTTTTGTAATTAACTCATATTTTACGTCACCGTCGGGCGGTCAAGTCCGGGTTGAAAAACGGCCTTAATATAGTTTACCAGAGGAAAAAGTAACCTTTAATTCAGAAATGGAAACAACACTTGTTATCGAATTTTCCTCAGTGACGTATATCCTCATTAAGATCTTGAGGCGGCTACAAGTTGAGTTTACTTCGAATATACTTAAATTGTACAAAAGAAGATCGTAAAAGCTGATTTCTTGTACTTTTTTACCTCATCGCTTGCAAAAATTGACTTTAGTTTTACAGCTTTTTTGGCTCCATAGCATTCCCGACTATCGGCGCCAATGACGAGAGTTCGAAATGAAAAAATTAAATAAGACCAATCGATTCGGAACATTCAATGAAAGAATTCAGATATTTCGGTAGTTTAAAAAAAAAATTCTTGTTAAACTTATTAAATGATAAAACACGTTCGAATGGGTGCTAATAAATTATAAACGAGCAGGGGTAAGCGGATTAATATGAATCAATCTATGAAATTCTTCTCTTGTTTTTTTCTAAATAATTTACTTGTGATTGAGAAGGTAATCTATAACAAATACATTAATGAAAAAAGTTCGGATAGCTAAGTTTTAACAGCTTACGAGCAAAAGTCCAAAGTGAAAAAAAAATCCCTATAAAACTTACGTATTAGAATTCTCGAAGAGATGGTGAAATATAATATACGTTGGTTAACAGAAGCAGGACAACGAGGAATAATATTATTCGACCGAGAGGCATAAATAGTAAAATTGATAATACGGATGAAATAGTGTTTTAATTAAGCTGCTAGAACGAATCCTAGAACAGATATATAATGCAAAACGAGATACGAACTTGGAAAGTAATTAAACAATGGTTGGTTGATAACATTAATGAGATTAGGCTAGATAAATTGGTAGCTGGATGTGGCGGAGAATCGACCATTCGTATTAGTCGAACATACATAGTATGAAATTGTATAAATAAGTGGTTCTTTTTTGTTTTTATCTTTTTTATATTCTGTTTTATTATTATTATTTTTATCTTTTTTTTTATTTTTTTTTTTGCTCACTATTTATAATTATGAAAATTAATAGTATAATTGTATAGAAATATTGTAAAATATTTTTTTGAATAAGCGCGTGATGGGCACCCGCAGACGGGCAGTATGCCTTGAAGGACAAACAATTTATTTAAAAAAACAAAACCTCTCAATCACTGTTTGAATTACTTCGATTAAATTTAACACCGCCATGATGGGTGATTGTAAACAAAATCTATACATTTAAAAGCAAAAATCTGAAAATATTTGAAAGCCACACATCGTTGCAGCTAGTAGGTCTATGAAGCTGAAAATTGGCACCTAATATTACGATACCATGTACTGACGCCAAATAAAAAATTTTAATTTTTTAGAGGTGAAAAAGGGAGTGAAAGTCAGAAAATCGTTTTTTAAAAAATTAATAATCACCCTACAGCCGAAACCATTTAACCAAATAATTGAAATTTTACATGAACATTATACATATGTACTGAAGATGTCAAATAAGAACGCTTTTTTGAAAATTGGAACTTTAAGGAGTGCGAAAAATACACAAACTGTTATAGTTTTAGTGAAAATAAGTTTTTATAATTGTAATTTCGCATGAAGATATCTCATATGGTGTTAAAGGTGAGAAAAAGCTTTATAAAACCCTCAAAATTGAAGACGCGGAAATGGATAAAAAAACATTTTCCAAAAAATACATAAACCGTTATATTTCCCGTAGAAATAAGTAATCAAATTATAGTTTTGTCTAAATATTCTTTTTAAGTACCCTAAAGTTTAATCGTATCACATCCCGTTTTTTAGCATAAAATAATGATTACGCCTCAGCCGAAACCATTTGCATTGGTTATATCAGAAAGCCCATTTGAACACACAATCTACAGAAAATATCAAATGAGAAAGATTTTTTGAAAAATTCAACTTTATGTGGTAAAAAGTGCTTGCAGTTCAAAAAAAACAACAAAATCTTTGTAATAAATAAGTTTAACATATTATAATATTTACAAAGGTTATTTCATTTTTTTTTATATCTTTGGAATTTTCAAGACTATAGTATGTCACTTCTGGGGCAAAGTTTCAATTTTCGACACCAGGGGACGTAGGAGCGCTGCATGTTTGTTTTCGTTGCTATCTTATATTTGCATAATAATGAATTGTAAGGAATAGAAATACGAAAATGTATCGTACAATACGTTTGTAAAAACTGGAAGAGGTTTAAGCCGTATACTACTATTGGACTTAATGGAGAACATATAAAAATAAAACAGTATTTAACTGATATGTCAAATATTTGAACTTTTGGACCAAAGCGTATGAATTTTTTAAATTAACTGTTTAACTTTCTTTTCAATAATTCGATACCGAGAATGTTATTTATAGTCAAATTTAAAATCCTTACTCAACTACTGCAATTTGTTGTTGCGGTAATAAATTAATTTTAATAAAAAGCTCGAGACAGAGTGATTGAAAGATATGATTGAAGAAGATGTTCTCTTAAATATGTAATTACGGGAGATCACCGTGTGAATAACTCGGCTTCTTCAAAACGATGGCTGTGTGTGCTGTTTAGTTGAGCAAAACTTTTTGTTAGACCCACAACGGACAGGTTATAGAAAGATCGATAATCTTCAGCTAAACGTATATAAACTATTTTTTGTTAGACGGTGATAAACATGCCCCCCCCCCCAATAAAATAAAGAGAAAGAATCTATACATAAATACAATTCCAGATAAAACAAAATTTTTTATGAATTTCCAAGTACAGATTTAAACGGGCATTAATCCACGGATGAAGCCGCGGAGAACAGCTAGTATTGAATAAAATCAATCGGTCGTTTCAGTAGATAGAACGAATCGATTCGAAACGAAATAAAAGATAAAAGTGTTTACCTTAGAAATTAGTTTGCAACGGAGAGACAGAATTCGAACACCGGTAAGCAGGATTGTTTAATTGCTCGAGGTATAATTCGTCTTCTGGCGGAGCTGCGAGCCGCGAAAAAGATTAATCCGTTCGTTAATTTATACGAACGATCGGAAACTTTGATTTGCCGCAACTGCCGGAATTGCTCAAAGTTATCTTTGTTTCGGTGATAAATGATTCTTTCCACTTCTCGCAGTTCAATTAAATATCCGCCTGCTTCTTCAGTTATCATTTTCGCGATAATAAACTTTATGTTCAGGCTTAGTAAGATGTCGACTGGCTGATAAATCTCAAAATAGGCGCGTACGTTATTCTATTTTCTAACTGCAATCATACCGCATCGCAGCTCTTTCGAAAAGTTAACCGTATTTTTATAAAGTTGCTTCAACCGCTCTCAAGAATTACAATTTTCATATCAACTTCAACGATATTCTTCTGGAATTCTAAGAAACCGGTGAAAAGGGGAAAACGAATTCTTATAAACCAACACATTTTCGAAGCTATAATATTTAAAAGGAAACAGTAAAATAAAGGTTTTCGAAAAAGACAAAAAAAAAAAAAAGAAAGTATTTTCTACAAAAAAATCAAAGTTTTAAAAAATCAAACAGCGAAGATGGAAAAATGTGCTATAAATACTACATAATATATAAAAATTAGTTTTTTTTTTCATTGTTGTTTTTTAGATAATTTCCAAAGCGATATCGTGAAACGTTAATCAGAGTTTTTTTTCCCTGTCACATTTCAAAAACCGGATTACCAAAACTTTTGACTTTTTCGATTCCTTCCAATATTCCAAATGTAGCGGTTCGTCACTGAAAATAATAATGATATATTACTAGTAGTCACGCCTAATTTCTAGTCATTCGAGCATCTTCGATAATAAGGGTGCTACTTGGAATATCACAAATTATAGTACCTATCTTGGCATGGGCGCCGCCAGGATTACATTCAGGGAGGTGCATCTACATTTACACTAGGATGGCTCAAAACAATCGACTATTTTTTTTTACTTCCGATACTGAAAATTTGCTTGCTATGCATCTAAAAAATTATCTCCAAATATGAGCTCTTAATATTAATAGGAAGGTCCTCCTCATCGAAGTTTTACATTTTTACCTCAGTCCCATATGGAAAAATTCATATCTTATCATTAATGAAATGTACAGCAAATCTCAACACATATTTTTGTAGGAAATTGATTGCTCTACAAAAAGAGGTCGCTTACACTTTTTCCACTAATCTAACCATTTAAAAGATATTGAAGACAAATGAAGCAAGTGCTGCCGGCTTTAAATGAACCCATTGTTAAATACGCAGATTTGATTGCTCGAGCCACCCTGTTTTACCTACCGGTATGTGAGGCAATCAAAATTGGTTTAACTATTCCAGCAACAACATGTAGCATTGAACGTACATTTAGCACGTTACGACGCGTCAAGACTTGGAATTGGTCAACGATGGGAGACGCAAGGCTAAGTGGCCTGTGCATGCTCAGTGTTCACAGGAAAAGAGTAGAGGAGGACACTGAATTTATTGACAAGATGATACGCAAATTTGGACAGCAATCCAGACGCCTTAAGTTTTTATTCAAACGGTGACTTCATAGAAGAAAATTCTTAATCTTTTTCTGTGTATTTTCCTTTCCAACAGGGGGGTGCAAGTGCACTCCCTTGCACCCGGCTCCCGGCGCCCATGTATCTTGGATGACAAAATTAACTGAGGGAAGATTGGAAGGTAATCGACCAAAAGGAAGACCTAGAATCATGTTTATGGAGGACATGATGAAGAAATGAAGCTATGTATACTGAAGTGAAGAAATTAGCCCGCGTCAGAAAGGGACAGCCATGTTGCTCATCAACCGAATGGTTGAGGAGACAATGATGGTGATGATGCATTCTCCCTATTTCAACTGGCCGCTCAATTTAATCCAAATCATATTCTCTCTGTTGGCCATTCTTTTATGTTTTCTATTATTCGTTTTATTACAAAGAATTAAAATAAAAATACTCGCTAATAATCACGTAGAAGGCAATGGAAAATATATGCATACCATCTGATATACGCGCTAGTTAGTACACAGCAGACATATACGGGGGACTACACTTTTGTAAAAAGGATGTGTAAATCAAACGATTACTAATCAGTTCCGAATGAAGTCTTGCGCATGTACACATTCGTACTGCACATAAACAATTGCCTAGTACACTATGCCTATGTCTGTACAACTGAGATGTACGAACAAGTAGTCGCCGACGCTCAAGAATTAAATATGGCGCTATAAAGAAGATTATTCGTCTACATTCTACTAAACTTCTACGATTTTTCACTTTCCTCCCTTACCTCCATTCGAATTATGTAGTCACTTCTGATTCGCTGTTCATTTCGCAGGTCATTTTGCTGATCCTTTCAGTGTTCATATGACCCCCCCCCCCCCCCCTCCTCTTCTGTAGTCCCCTTTTTAGTCGAGAGACTTGAGCTTCCTACTCAGCCTCTCAGCCACGTATTAATAAATTTTACATATTTGTAAATTGTGAATAGCTTTAATATAATTTTAAATTATAAACACTAGAAACGAATGACTGAGCCAGCGGCGTTTAGTTTCACCTACTTTTTTTCTTCTTCGTTATCGTAAGAAGCTATAAAAAACTGGTAAACACAATCTCAGTCGCGGTGTATTAACAAACCGATTACTTCTAATTAAAATATCGAACACATGTTCGAATGGAACCTAAAACAGGATGACATAGAAAATAGCGCAATCCGTAGATCAGTAGAAACTTTAGTAAAATTCGTCGTCGTACGATGTACAAGCCGGAATCGAAGTCGCATCTTTATTTCATACAACTGCCACTACCGCAGGTATTGGCACAGTTATACGACAAAGTTACCGTTCCGACGACTTGTTCTTTTTAATTTTATTTTTTATTCCGGTTTAATTTATGGCTTTACGCCATTTTTACTTGTTTCCAATTTTTACCGAGACACTGTGTTTATATTCGCGCGGATCAACTATTTTCAAAGTACTGTCAGATGTTCGCTATCAATGAACCTCCTTTCGTTTTCGCATACTGCCTTCCCATGCACCACAGATATAAATATGTGGAAATATACATGCAATAAAAAAATAAGCAGAAAAACGTTTTGTACTATTTCAAACTGCCATAACGGGACGCATGAAATTGTCTGTATAGAGTAGCGTGTTGATGCATCTTATAGAACGGGAACCGCTGGCGCATCGCAGGTGAAAATTGCAAATTTGCAAAATGCTGAAAGAAATGCGTCGAACAAAGCGTATGTTTAGTTTTTTTTTTTTATTATTATTATTATTATATAAATTATCTCCTTTTCAAATAATTCTTGAAATTACAAAACCTTAATAAATAAATATAAAAAAAAATACGATTACAAGGTGTAAATTCTTATAGATGGAGACCGTTTGACCAATGGTTTATCCGTATCTCCTCTACATTACAAGATATTTAAAGAGAAAAAGCTATCGACTTAGATTATAACATCATATTCTTTTTTTTTTCTTTAATATAGCGGTTATATATTTTAAGGTCTTCATGGTATTATTTTTATTCTTGAACCAGTTGTAGTTTTCTCCGATGTTGTATTCAGCTCTTATGTGCTCGAATTTGGAACAATATAGAAAAGTATGATCCGGTGAATCTGTTTCGATATTGCATTCTCTGCATTTATCATCATTTGTTATGCCCATTTTCTTTAGATACTCAGCGAAATTACCATGTCCCGACAAAAATTGGGTTAGAAAGAAATCTGGATTGAGTAATTTGTTCTTCAATCTATCCTCGATTCTGGTTAATAATCCGTACGTTCGTCTCCCTGTTAATTCTTGCTCATAAGTGTTTTGCCATTCCTCCAGGTATTTCGACTTTACTTCTTTTACTTTCTGTATTACCCTTGTCCTATCACTATGGTTGTTTTTGGTTATCTTTATCTCGTTAATCATTTCCAACTGTAAATCCACTGGCATAATTCCTGATATGACATACGAAGATGTATAGAAAACCGTTCTATATGCAGATGTTATATTTAAGATGATTTTCCTTTGTTCCATTTTAATTTTCTTTTTGTTTTTTACCGAAATGTTAGGAAAATAAATCAAGGAACCATATTCCGTTATAGATCTGAACAGCGCTGAGTAAAGAATTTTCCTATCCACAAATTTTAAACCAAAGCTTCTGTTATATATACCTACTAGTTTTGTGTAATATTTTTTAATTTTATCCATGATGTAGCCAACATGTTTGCTGAAATTGAGATTTTCATCTATGTATATACCCAAATATTTCATTTCCTTGCTAAATTTAAGGGGCTTATTATTCAATTTTAATTCTTTTTCTATTTTACTTTTAATTTCGTGTTTTTTATGAGCGTATGTTTAGTTAGATTTTTTTCAACAGAACTGCACTCGTCGTGAAGGTATTTATCGCAAGGAGCCTGGGGGGCGGCGTAGCGACGAAAGTAACGAAGAGTTGTTCCGTAGTAACGGTTAAATCTTTCGTAATATGCACTTTTATACAGCTAGGTAAGTCGTTCGTTCGGATGACCTATGAAACGAGCTGGCAGATACAGTCACAGCTCGGAACGGTTCCGGTCCGGTTTAATAACGCAGCAGACCAGTCCGAGCTGACCGTAATTCGAAATATGGTCGGCCCGTTCGGGCGGGTCAATCTGGACGCGAGACGAATCGGTGCGAGTGACGTTTTAATTCCAGCGGCTGGAGTTGGGCGAAGCGATTTCGCAATCGTTATTTAAAAGAATAATTCAACGCGGAATTGTCTGCATTAAGTGCGCATAAGGCGGAAAACGTCGACGGAGGGGCTTTCGAAGGAAGAGGAATCGCGTGGGGTGGAGGAGAAAAGCTTTTTCTTGGTAGATTGCTTATTCGTTCAACTGTAAGCTGCTTCCGCTATACGGCATCTGTAGCACTTGATGACGACGGACGTTCATGAATAAAATATGCGCAGCGAAGGAGGCAGCCTCGCTACTGCCGCCGCTGCTGGTACCTTTGAAGATGTAGTTCGGTTGCCGGTTAATGCATTTTACCATTCGATGATATAACAACAACCTTTTAATGGATTATCTTACAGAGCGATGAGACAGACTCTGCCCGGCTGCTGCCTATATTCAAATCAATCGACATTAAAGAAGAACCAGAACAAGCAGGATACATTGTTTATATAGTCGCAGCACATTCAGTGCCGATAGCAGCAGCGCTCTCAAACTATAAACAAATTCCATACCTAAGCCACGGCAACCGCGATTGCAGCCACACGCCCCGCACTCCGCCGACCGGTGTTAAATAAACAAATGCCTATCCGAAATAATATTGATTAATAGCGGAATTATGCTCGCCGCCGAACATCACTTCTCCTAATGCGAATGTGTCGCCGACACGACTCTACCTTAGACTCTGACTATTTCAAATTCCGTTACATCAGTCATCGCGAATCGTTCGATCGATTGCTGCGCAGCCGGTAGTCGACTTTTTCGCGCATTTTCGCCAGACTCACTCTCGCCGGAAGCATAAAAAATGCTAATAATAAGAGGGAAAAAAAGCTCCTCTAACAACTAATGTTTTTCGAAAAAGTCGGATATGGCTTAGCGCGCGTTTGTTGTAGAATCGTCTATATTTTAAAATCAGAAATACTAAACGATACTCGACCAACGGAAACCGCCGATATAAATTTTGTAAACTACTTCTTAGAATTCCTCCGGGCTTCCTAAAGAATTCATTTGTGCTTGCCGGAATTCCTTTAGACTTGCCAGAATTACTTCGGACTTGTTGGAATTCCTTTGCACTTTCGTACACTTTGTACATCCAATCTGGATCATCATTTGTTAACGATATGCATGTACTCTTTTCCCAGTTCAGATTATTTTTTTATTTGCCCTGTGTAATCGAAATAGTCGAAATTTTGTAGACCGGCGAACTGGTGAGAGTAAAATGAAAGGAAATTAAAAAAAGAAAGAAACGAGCGTGTACATTCGTAATGATAATAAAAATACAAGTTTTCGTCGCATTGTTCATCCGTGAACTCCGTTTCGTGATGTTACGTAGTAACAAGGAATAGAGTTCAAATTCTAAACAACTGAGCGCTAGACGATTGTTATAAATGCAACCGAAATTTCTGAATGGAGGGAAATCGTTTTTTATTTTTTCATTTTTTCATTTTTTTTTACTGCAAAAGTCTTATAAAAAATCGACTAAAAACGAATTTTCAAGCGGACTTTACCTAAAACTGTGTCCGATGTAATTTCCGGCTGCTCCCTTTGTTAATGCGTTTCAATCGAATCCGTCAAAAATTCCAGGGAATACACCGCCTCTTAAATAATTAATCGCGCGCGATAACGAAAGAACCATTGGAAAAAGCCCGGAAACAAATAAAACGTTAATAATATCACCGGCACGGTATTTTTATGTAATATTATACAGAAAGGATGAAGGTTAACTGATGGAAACTGGAGAAAGTTTCTAAGAAAACTAAGGCTGAACACGGACTGTGAGGTATAGGAAAATAACTATTTTCACGGTAACATTCCAGCTGTCACGAATTTCGGAGTTTGTTCCTTTTTCCTACAATACCTTTCGCGAGAAAATCGCTTTGGCCAGATAAAGTCCGCTTTTTCGTGTTGCATGCGACTTCTGCGCAGAAGACATCCCGCGTAAACTCTCTGCAGACCGCACGTGCAGCTTTTCTAATCGCGATTCCGCGCATTTCTTAGTAACCCCAGGGTTTTCCGACTTGATTCTTACATTTAAGCGATGCCGTCTGTGAGGAGGTTAAAGCGGGAGAAGAAGAGCAAATAATTGAGGAATTCCGCTTTTCGAAAAAGTCGAATTTCGCCGCTTCACTTGTTTTCAGTTTCATCGTTTATGACTCAAGCACGGTCCCGGCTTCATATCGAATGCAGTTTTTAATTGTTTACATAGTCTCTCTCCTAATTTATTATGAAGAAAAAAAAAAAAACAAAAAAAAAACTTACTTTTGTCAGAATCCGAATAATTTTGAGATTTGAAAAATGTTCGATTGAAACAATCTCATACACAGTAACAGGGTGGTAGAGGTAGGTAGGAGGTAATAAGGAGTGGAGCAATTTTAATACTCCGGTGACACGGCATGAAGAGTTATTTTAGTTTGAATTAGAACGTGCAGAATGTGGTCTTCAAAGCTCTGGGGCCTCTAACTCGCCGTTAATTTAAGAGATAAAATTACACTTCTCGCCGGTGTACGCTGTGCGACTAAAGCGTTAGCGATCCGAACGGGGCACGCTCGTGATGCAAAAAAATTATTAAAACATTAAGAAGGCGTATAGCATGCGTGAAATTTCAGCGGCACGCATAATCCTCCGACGCAGTTATAACGCTTGGCTGTTCTCAGCGCGAAAGCGGAAGTGACGTGATTTACTCGAGCATTTTAGGTGCATTTTCCGAACAATTAATTCGACCAACATTCGCCACCTAGCGGTGTAAGATTTTTATTAGGCTTTCTGGTAATTGAAGCACGAGCAAAATACACGCATGCTTTGTTGAAAGAGCGCATTTAACATCTGTAAAAACATTCATTTTTCCCGAGAGCTAAGAGTGTTTTCCCTCTGCTCATGTCCTCGGCGGATAGCGGCAATCAATCATTTTGCCCTATTTTGCTTTCCCATTCACTCTAAACAACTGCGCACCGTGCAGATTTTTTTTTAGCCAACATGTCCGGCTTTCCCATCTTTAAAAGTCCCCCCCCCCCGTACAATACAATTTTCTCTACAATCTCTTTTCCTTTCTTTTTTCTTCCGACCAGTAGTTCCATTAAAATGTTTCTATCTCTTTCCGTTCGCTGTTTCTGATAAAACCATATCGTTTAGGTGTATAGTGCATTACGGCCATTAGTAAATTTTTGTATTATTTCGGAATCAGCACTCGACGCGGAGCTGGCAAGAACCGAAAAAAGGTCCTTTTCGAACTCGACTCTAGTTGTCAGCTACATTCGGGGTACGAGCGTCCGATAAAATTAGTCTTCATATCATCTCATCGTTGTTTTTGGCCTTCAGCAAATCTCCAGTCCGCTCTTCATTATTCTAGATAAAATAACGATAGGGGGACACAATAAGTTGACCGATCTTGTCGGAACATCTATTAAAAACTACTTAGGTATAAAACTGTTTTGTAATGTCCCGAGAAGTACTCAGACGGGAAAGAATATTTATGGAATCGTATAGAAGAGAAAAAAGTGGAATGTACTTTGTTCGTAAAAAGGAATTTTGTATTTCGCCGACAATTTGTGACTGAAATTATTAACGAAGCTGCATTTTCGCAGCAAACATCTCCTCATTAACGGAGGCAAAACTTTGAAAAATCAAAAGAGAAAAACAAAAACGCCTGAATAATAATAATTGCATCTAATATGCCGCCGAGGTATCCAGATTGATTTATATGAGCCGCAAATCGTTCCTGCGGATTCCGAGTCATATCGGAGTACGTAAAAGCGATGAAGTTCACCTCGCAGCACGCCCTGCAACATAAGCACTAATGCCAGAGAATCTCCCCCAACACTATCCCATATATATATATATATATATTCATGAGGATATGCAAATAGAAATTAAGTTCTGAGTGGATGGTACAAAAAACTCTCCTGAGATAAATCAACCACTGACTCCTGATGGCCTGCTGATGGAATAAGCAGGAAATGGCATCTTCAATCGTATCAGGGCATACTGATGCGTCACACAATTATATACCAACAGCCCCCCACCAACGAGCTCTTCCGCATTATGTGGCCTGCCGAATGAACCAACTGCGACGCATTTCATTTATAACTGCAAGATGCTTGTGCACAACACCGGAAAGCGCATAATATAGAAAGGTTCCAGTGCACTAGATCCTCTCCAAACACTCCTGGCGTTACAGTCAAAATTCTGGCTTTTGCAAAGGAAACCGGATTACATTTGCACGTGTAGATTTCACACAGCTCTCTATGTTCTGTAATAATAATCCGGGCAATTAAAGACCGGAACATAGAGATGTAATAAAATTTATAATAAATAAAAAAAAGAAAATAAGCTTTGACCGAAAGAAACGAAATTAATTTTTCCTAGTAAAACCAAAATCTAATCCTCGCAATCGTATTGGAGAAAAATTCTTTTTTTTTTTTTTTTTTTTTTTTGATTACTCTGTATGATTCAAATTTAGTTCTATAGCACATTTACGGTGGTGGTGAGAGCATGTTTATATCATTTTAAATTCCTAGTAGTTAATAAATATTTAAAAAAAAAAAAAAAACAAAAAAAAAACAAAAAAAAAACTGTCATTAGCGTTTACAGTTTATTATGATTAGTCATCATTCTTTTTGGGGGGGGGGGACGTCAACCAAGGGCAATGACCCATCATCAAAGAATTACGAAAACAGGATTAAATTTTGATATATAAAGAAGTAGAGGAAATGAACTCCGCTAAGATTGGAACAACATCTGGTGAAGGAAAGGAAAGTATGTAGGAAGCACAAAAAGGAGTAGATAATTTTAGGTGGGGAAGCTTAGTGTAGAGGAAGGAACGCTGCTGTAGAAGAAGAGAGCATCCAAAAAGGATATGATTTGCATCACAAACACAATCATGATCCGAGGGATGAAAATTACAATATGGGGAAGAAAAAATAGAAAAACGAAAGAGAGACGAAGGAAGACAATTATGATTGAGACGAAGAGGTGTTATGGAGGAAATAACGGAACGACTGAAACCACGGAAATCAGCAAACCAGGAGAGGTTGCAAGAGTTTGTAAAAGGAATGAGGATTGGAAAAGGAGGTAATGTAGGTATCCGACCATGATTTTAGGTGTGCTCGTTTGGATGGAAAGAGGATATTATTGGCAAGAAATTTATTGACAAATTTGCCGTTATAGGAAGCAGAGCGAGCAAACGAGTCAACTAGGTTGTTGCCTGCGATGCCGCTATGACTGGGAATCCAAAGAAGATCGATTTGAATGGAACGAACTAAGAAGAGATTTGCAATTAAGGAACGAATGGAAAGGATAATGTAGTCGCATGAAGAGGATGGAAAAGGAGAGGATATAGCCTGAAAGACGCTCATGGAGTCAGAACAAATAAGGTATTTATTATTATAGGAGGAAAGTGCAATGAACAGAACTGCACGGAGTATTGCATACGATTCTGCAGTGAAAATGGAACAGAAGGAAGGAAGTTTATAAAGTTTGTAGTGCGGAAGAGAAGAAATAAGAAAGGAAGCTCCGACCCCCTCATCGCTTTTCGATCATTCTTCTTTCGCTTAATGCAATCTCTGCGTAAAACAGACTAATGAGACTTTTCCATTTTTCGATGTTTTTATTTATTTATTTATTTATTTATTTATTTTTTTGTAATTTTTTATTTACAATTACTTCGAAGAAAAGTATTTAAGAAAATGTGGATCTCCCCTTCTACGCCGAAATACCAAAAGATGAAGTAGCTGTGATGTAACCAAAAATTAGGAATATGTTCCATAAAAACCGCGGTAAAATAAATTTTCCGAATAAAACGTAGAGTCTCTCAGAGTGTATCCATAAGCAGACTATTACCTAAAATGTAAAAGTATGTTGTAATTATTTAAGTACGATTTGTTTAATCCGTTGGTAATTTTTTAATTGGTAAAACTCTCTATAATGCAATTTTAAATATAGGTATTATATTCCATATATCTATATATATATATATTTCACGAACAGTGTAATTTTCTCTGTTTTTTCAAAACTGCTGGCCCTTATCGTACAAAGATACTGTAAATACCGAATGTCTGCGTGCGTTTAAATCGACCTATACGCAAAACAAATGATGATAAGTGTAGCGATTTGTCTTTGCCTTTCTCGCTACTAAACTAGTATACATACATTTGTGTACTTTTAATTACAAGTCAATAAAGAAACTAAAATAGGATTGGGCATTATGCGAGATGGACAAAGAGAATAATAACAGATTAAACTATATATGGAAAAAGAAAAAGAGCAAAAATTAGATGAAAGAACAATATTGTTAAATTATTAAATCACAGGCATTGCTATCAAAAGGGATGTCTTTTGATGCAAAGGCTAATAGTAAATTTAAGAGAATTTTATGTTCGTCGTAGTATAATATTGTTTATGGCTAATAATAATTAATAAAATGATAATAATAATTACAAGCTCGAATTTTGAGACGACTCCAACATAACAGTCGAATTAGACACACGTTCGGCTGTGACTTATTTTAGCGAGTACGCCTTCTAACGCTTATTATTTTTCTAGTGCATAATATTCAAGTATCGAGAGAGAAATGTTTTTTCCTGGATTTTTCTAATAAATAGTAAAGGACGTTTTAATAACCCAGTCAAAAAGACGAAAGAAACATTAAATTTAAAACAATACAAATCACATATATACGAGTATAGAAAAATAATAAAAAAAATAAAGAACAAAACACAATAGCATAATTAACTTTAACGTGGAACGTGTCGAAAACGAAATAGTCGAATTTTACCGTCGATACTGGGAAAAACCAATAACTTCAATACCCCT
Organism: Icerya purchasi; assembly: GCA_039619475.1. Classification (NCBI taxonomy): domain Eukaryota; kingdom Metazoa; phylum Arthropoda; class Insecta; order Hemiptera; family Monophlebidae; genus Icerya; species Icerya purchasi. Next base: position 347,351,794 of record CM077116.1, on the reverse strand, counting down.
GTACGTTTATGGGAGATCAAAATTATTACTTCTAATAATAATACATAATAACAATGACAATAACAATCGTAACCATAAAAAACGAAAAACAAAAAAAAATACTTGCAATTTTATATATATTATGTACATATATGTAAGAGATTAGAATATATGTTACATACGCAGGCTAGCGTTAGAACGAATGACGTAAAAACAGAAACTGTCCGTACATTTAACCGATTAACGACAATGGATTTTTCCGCGAACAACAGACACTCATCGTTGAATTCGTTTTTATCGAAAAATTTACTTTCATTCCAACGACAATTCATTCTTTTTTTCTTTTTTTTTTTTTCACTGGTCACTGTCAGATACGAGTATGTCTCGTGTCTACCCTCAGAGCTTCCTCTTTCAATTACTTCGCAAAAAGATAATTAGTTAGGCGATCTTTTTGCTTTTTACCTATTCCGAGTTTTCTGTTTTTTAAATACGAAAATTCGATTGGCCGACAAAAGTATAAGCAGCGGTTACGGAAACTGCGCCGGTCCGTAGAGTGACCAACGCTTAAAAAGGCAGAATTTTTAATGACAAATAGCGATGATCGTTACTGACGCGTACGGGTCGAATAGTCGCAAAAAGGTATACACACACTTAATTATAATAATAACAGATGATACTTCGAAGTGATGGAAATGATAATTAATAATGAATAACTTTTAGCCTGAAATTGGGAACTTTGGTCGGAAAACCTCAGACGAAATAGCGCGTTATTATAAATAATCCGATTCTGTCACGGCAATCGCGAAAAATTTATTACAAATTTCACTCTGCAACGTAGTAAAACAATTTAGAGCGTACGACAAAACATTCCGAAACCGTCGAGCGAACTTCAGCCGCTATTTCTGCAAACCAGATGACGGTTGGAAAAATTTCAAAAACCAGCGCGCTTACACACGTATACAACAACAGAAGCCGGTATGTGTACAGGCTGCACTTAATTTCCGATAACGAAAACGAGAATAAATCGGCGAATAGATGAAAATGCAAAGAAGGAAAAGAAAAGAAAAAAAAACCGACAAAAAACGACGTAATTGATGATAAAACACCGTGAAAAGCGGAATGAAGCACGGAGGACATGGGACAGTAAGGAAAAGAGAATAATAATAACGCAAGCGGAGACGATAATGATAATATTATTATAATAACGACAAAAGGGAGAGGGAACATCTCTGTACGGCATGGAAAGGAGAAGGAGACAAACGTCGGCGGATGGGGCATAATGAAAACGATGGAAGGGTCTTGGGTAGTTGCAGAGGGGAAAGTGTAATAAATCAAAATGGTCCTACCATGTACATATTCTGCGCATTCATGTCCGTCCTGGTCCAAAGTACCGGATCCTTTTTGCTCCCAACCATTATTTGCCGACTGCATGCTATTCAGCCAACGCAAACTCGGCGTACCCCGGCGATTTTTTCTACAAACCGACCCTCCCTGCCGTCCCGGAAAATTTCGAATAATACACATGCACAGCATCCGCGCGTGTACTTTTTGTAATCGACCGAGAGTACGCGATATATTTTCTGGAAAATTGTTAGGAACACATTGTGTTGTGTAAGCCTGGCCGTCCGCCGTCCTATACTGCGCCAAATATTCCGCCGCAATTCCACATGCGCGGCATTTACACCGCTTAATGAGATTGTGTGTGTTTGTGTGTGTGCGTGTGTGCGTGTGTGCGTGGCGCGCGCGCGCACTAGTGAGGTAAAGCAAAATTTCCGAGCCAACGCTGGTACGAGAACTGTGCGTCCGTTTTTGCTCGGTCGTAAATTTGAACAACAAGACCAGAGAGTCTCTGGTGCTTAGTAAATTTTGCAAAAAGAAGAAAGAAAAAAAACAAAAAAAACAAAAAAAAAACAGAGAGAAATAGAAAAAAATCCAATAAATAATAAAAATAAAATGTATAAAATAATAATAAAATAAAAAAAGACTCGCCACGGAACAACACTTCCCTCGGGTTTTCCGTTTTCAGTTTAAGCGCGCTATTTTCGTTCATTTCGCGGGAATTTCGGTCCACGGGCATTTTTACCTTTGGCTATTATTTTTCGAGCTAGTCGAGTTTTTCTTTTCCGTCCTCTTTGCCGGTGAAATAAGCACAATTTTCCAGTTGCCCGACTTGCTTGACTAGACCGCCGTCTACTTCTTCTTCGGTTACTACCTCCTGCGTGTGTATATACCACCTATTAGTATTTATCCTGGTTGCCGTCGAAAAAGCCGCCTATGAAATACGAATCCGCGTCTGCAGAAAATGTTCGCTCGGCGCAGTTCCCGAGATAAATCAAAAACTATCATAAAACAATTATCGTTCTGCGAGGTTATTGCGTTTTTGTTATTATTATTGTTGTTGTCGTTGTTGTTTTTGCGATTCCGCTCCCTGTAAGCTTCTTTTTACAACTATATTACGCAATGTCGCAGGCGACTCTGAATTAAATTTGAATTAATATTCAAATTAATTTTCGGCTCAACTGCAATTGGTTAAACACCTGTTTTTCGAGCAGGAATTACTTAATATCCATAATAATAATAAATAATAATGAAGAAAAACACGGTGTTACCTCCGAGAAACCGTGTTTTTTTTTGTTTTTTTTTTTTTTTTTTTGGGCGTCGAAAATTCAGAAAACCCATCGGCAGAGAAACCACAATTGTTTTATATTAGTTTTTGATGTATCAAATTGTGTTCGGTGAGTATTTTTTTTCCTTTTTTTTTAGAAATATCATCTTTTTTATCAGCTCCGATTGAATATATGCGACGTAAATTAAAAAATAAAATTCAAAAAATAATTGTCCCGACAGATGAGCGACTTATTTTATCCGGTTGGGCCTTGATTTTAAATTAGAAATTTCTCTGTAGTGAGAATGCCCGCGCGATACATATATATATATATAAATGAATACGCGGGGAAATATGTTATAGAAAATGATAAAGTTCGCCGCCTCGGTACCCGATGAGAATTATTTGCACGAAAACGTTTTTCGCTATAAATCTATCGAAAGCTTTAATAAACGGTACTGTAAGAAATCACTGCCTACGTCGTCGCGTAGAACGTAAGGTATGGCAGGCAATTTCAGTACACGAAGGCGGCCGTAATACGCTCATTTATTACTGGCCAACAACCGCGGGATAATTGAAACTTACGCAGTACGTTTTCCACATTCATTGACACAACGCATGCAGTAGAACGTCCGGCGATTCGTGGAGACCGTAACTGAAGATTAACTGATATCAGTTACAAACTGTGAAGATAGCATGCCTAATCACCGGTAATACTCTGACGGTGATTTTTATCTGACAGTATAAATACAATTAAAAAATATAAGCTATAGCAACGAGATTATTATTATATCAGTGTAGTTGTTTTTATGCGTGTCTCTCTCGGCGAGCGCCGGTACAATTAACCGGCCACAACAACATGAGACGTTTGCGATTAAAACTTTGTGGCGACCTGGTACAGGACCACGCCCCATAGATGCAATCGGGGGAACCTGTTAAATAGAAAAATCAGTACGTGATTAAGCGGTCACAAGTTATCGTGCTGTAAAATTTCATCGTACGCATTGCGTAAACATAATAAACAGTTATTAAGTAAAACGTTTGACCGAATACCAGTGGTGCGATGACTTTATTTCGACGAACATGAAAATTTCGCAGTGAACGTCATTCTTGACAGCGATTAAGCGAATAATATTAAGCGAATAATGTTAAGCGAATAATGTAAAGCGAATAATGTTAAGCGAATAATGAGAACTATTTCGAACAAATTAAATTGTCGCGAGTGCATTTTCGTCAGACAATGTGCCCGCTAACTTATTATTACTAGGATGAAAAAATTTCAAAACGATTTATCTGCAAGGCGACAAGTTGGCTCCGGTCAACTTAATATACACGTTGATTAAAAAACAGAAAGAGCCTGGTAAAATAAGAAGTAAATGTAAAAAAAGGAACAAAAAGAGAGAGAGAAAATTAAAAATTAGCAACAAGAAGAAGAGCCAAGAGGGTCATCAGAACAATGGCAGAATTCTTCAGAGCATTAAATCTGGTCCGTTTTAGTTGTCGAAACGAAGCCAACAACAATTAATTCAGACGCAGAATACTTTAGCCAACTTTATAATAAAGTTAGCGAAAAAATAATCGTCATTTTCGACACCGGCAAAGTTGGCGCGCACGAAACAGCGTCGCATTGACAGCCACGAGCGACATTAGAATTCCGAACTCGTCTCAGCCTGGACGCGGTTACGGTTAATTAGACGCTATGTACGGCGATCATTGTAGAGCGTATTTTCCGAAATATATCACACCCGGCCGGGGGACTGTACTTATTATATCCTTTTAAACTAGAGTTTAAAAAAGGCGAACGGAAATGGTACATGAACGTTCGACGGCGGCTAACTTTGAAATAACAAAAAGCGTGCTAGCGGCATTGTGACAGACGGAGTATGCCAAAATTACACTGAACACGAAAATGATCGCAAACGTCATGGCTGTGTGAACGGTCTCGTTCTTCAGATAGGAAAACAATCAGTCGAAGAGTCTGCCCAAGGATTCAGGAACAATACGAAAAAAAGATCATTCGTAGAGACGATAGTTAACGGTGGCAGAGATCGCGAGCGGAGAAGTGTTTTGCAGTAACAACACGGATTTGAGTCTTTCATGACGAAAATAGGTTTAATTCAATTCACCGGCTAATCTATAAAAGTAAAGTTAAGTAGGTCCCATATGACAGGGCGTTGAGATTGTGAAGTTAAGCTTTCCATAATGGTACGAAGCCCAACGACGACAATACGCCGACTAAAAAATGACCCTAAAAACTACGTATCAATAGCCGACTGCAAGAGCGTCACTTAAGTAATTCCGCTCCACATCGCTACAACTTTATTTGATCCATCGATCTGCCTTTTCGGCCGCACGTTTTACTTCTACTGACTTATCCACGGTTTCGGAGCGACAAATTCGCCAGTGTGTCATTTAAAATATTCCGGTCGCTAATTGTCTCTCTCACCATACCTGGGCTTTGGAGTTGCTCCATTTTTAGGATTCCGTATACATATAATGTACGGAATCCTTATAAGATGGTACACAAATGACAAAAATATCAAATAAAAATCAATAATTCACGAACGGCTTGACTTATAAACTTCAAATTTGGAACATAAATTACAATTAAAATTATCTTTAAAACGATCTATAACTTGAAGATGACCGATTACCCTGGGCGGCAAAAAACCCAAAAAACCGTCAAGAATATATAATATGGTACATAAAACGACCTCAAAAATCACTTAAAAAATCATAACTCGTCACTAGATAAACTTATAACGCTGAAATTCAAAATATAAACTACAATGCAGGAGTACTTTCATAAAATCAAAAAATTACGTTACAAAAGCTATGTAAAGTTGCCCAAAAGTTCAAAAAACAGCAAAAAATGACGTGTCCCCCCCCCCTTAGCGCCGCGAGTATTGTAGTTAAAAATTTTGAATGGGGCTAAAAATACGCACATACCCGTATATTTCTCTAGTTTGGAACATCCGGATTTCCAACTTTAAAACTGGACCCTCGGGGCGACAAAAGCTCGAAAGTTTGTAAAAAAATATTTTTTTTTTATAAGCATGCGATATATCGTTTGAAAGATCACGATTTATCAGGAACAAAACCTTATATCATTTTCTTTACCAAAAAATTCAAAGTTGCCGTAAAGTTCAAAAAAGCGCGAAAAATGACATGTCCCCCCTTCCTAGCGCCGCGAATATTACCGATAAAAATTTTGAACACGGTTAAAAATATGCGCTTCCACGTATATTTCTCTAGTTTGGAACATCCGAGTTTCCAGCTTTAAAATTGGACCCTCGGGGCACCGAAAGCTCGAGATTTTGGAAAAAAATATTTTTTTTCTTGGGCTTGTGATATATCATTAGAAAGATCTCTAGTAGCCGGGAACGAAACCAAATTTCATTTTCTTAACCAAACTTTCAAAGTTGACGTAAAGTTCAAAAAAGCGTCAGCTCCAATTACCGGCCCCCTTCTTGCGACGCGAGTATTACAGCTATAAATTTGGAACATGGTAGAAAACACGCGACTCTACGTATATGTATTTCTCTGATTTAAGACAATCGGACCCCAACTTTAGACTGAGACCTGTGGGGCACCAAAAATTCAAAATTTTGAAAAAAAATTTTTTTTTTTTAGGTTTGTGATATATCATTAGAAATATCGCTATTCGTCGGGAACGAAACCGTATTTCATTTTTTTAAAGAAATTTTCAAAGTTCTGAAAAGTTCAAAAAAAAATAAATAATTATGTGTCTCTCCACTAGCTCCACGAATATTACAGCTGAAAATTTTGAACGCGGCTAAAAACGTGCTGATCCCCTTATATTTCTCAAGTTTATAACATTTGGATTTTCAATTTTAAAATTGGACCCTTAAGGCGCCGAAAGTTCGAAATTTTGAAGAAAATTTTTTATTTTTCTGACGCATGTTATATACCGTTTGAAGGATCGCTATCTGTCGGGAAAGAAACCGTATTTCATTTTCTTAATTGAACTTTCAAAGTTTGCTGAAAAGTTAAAAAAATCGAGAGAATTGATTTGTGACGCGAGTATTATAGCTAAAAATTTTGAGGAAAGTAGTAAATATGGGCATCCATGTATATTTCTCTGGTTTGGAACATCTAAGTTTCCAATTTTAAAATTAGTGACTTGGGGCTCTGAAAGCTCGAAATTTTGTAAAAAAAAAATTTTTTCAAGTGTATTATTATTGGAAAGAGCGCTATTTTTTGGGAACGGACCCGTATTTCGTTTTCTTAACAAAACTCTTTGAAATTTACTAAAAGTTCATAAAATTCTGAAAAATGACGTGTAGCCCCGCTTGTAATTTATGTATTGGTTCAAGATTTTGAACAAAGTTAAAAAAATGTGCGTCCCTGTTTATTTATTTACTTTGGAACATCTAGGTTTCCATCTTAAAATTCAGAACCTTAAGCGCCGAAAGCTCGAAAGTTTCAAAAATAATATTTTTTTTCCGGTCATGATCGATGGAAAGATCGTTATTTGTCAAGAACGAAACCATAAGTTATTTCCTTAACGAAACTTTCAAACCTTGATGTTCCAAACTTGAGAAATATATGTCGAAGCGCATATGTTTAACCCTGTTCAAAATTTTTAGCTGTAATACTCGCGGCGCTAGAGGGGAGGAACTGTTTGAAGTTTTTGGCAACTTTAAAAGTTTCTAAATACGGTTCGGAATTATGTTTAGAGACTCCCGTGGAACTGGCTTACGAATTTCGACTGTTACTGGTTGAATGTCGGATGGTAACATTATCTGTTGAAAGTTAATATCCGCACGAACGGATAATATTATTCCACCACGCGCACAACTAGCAAGCACCGGATTTGATTCGAGAACTTTATAGTTTTTTAGTTTTAAATGTTGGTTTTGTTTTAAGTGGGTTTTTTGAATGCACGAAATAAACAGGTTTGTTAATCGGTGTTATTTTTCTTTTGGCTTTATCGGAATACGAGATTGCAGCGGTTTTTAGAATTTGGTTCGGATTGTTATAATTTTCGTTAGTAGTGTTAGTACGAGGGATAAGAAACGAAACAGGATCGCAGGTTTTGGTTTGGTTATTTTCATTACGAGGTGTGTTAGTGTTGTTATGAACTGTAATGAAAGGAACGGACTCACCGCATCATTGTTTAGGTGGTACGTCCGCCTGATGAAAAACAGATGCGAATAGTATTTCGATTTGTTAAACAATTTAACGACCTATGCTAGTAAATAAATAAAAAAAAAAATATTTAATAATGGTCTAACATACTGAGAGAGTCGAAAGAAAATACCGAATTGTTAAAAAATCATCACAGTAGAACGACAGTCTTTTTCACATCGCGGAACTATATCGACCTTTTCTGGTAAAGTAACCAGTTCGTCTTGCAACCGAAAAAAGTTTAATAACAAAGTAACCAAATTGCCTCGAAATTCGGTTTTCCAATTAGTGACATTTACAAAATTCGTAAACTATAATTTCGATTACCGTGTCTCTCCCTCCCATTCGCCGAGAATCCAGGATGCAATCACCAACGTACACCAACCTGCCAGCAGGGAACACCAACATTCTAGCAGTCGCAGCAGAGTGATACGTAGCATCAATATTATTTCTAATTAATATTTTTTGCGTGTTTTCGTTTATATATTTATTAAATATCTTTGACGGTCGGCTATTCAAGAAAGATAGGTGTAGGAATTAACAAAATTACACATTTTAAAAAATCATAAAACCTTAATATTAGTTATTAAATCTAAACCAATAATTTAAAAAAATAAATAAAAAAAGGATTTAATTAATTTTTCTTCATAACCGTTACATTTCACTTCAAATTAGTCTAAGTCTTCGATTCAAATTAGTATTTTGCTTTACTGTTTTAAATTATTATTAGAAAAGATCTCTGAAATTTATTAAGATATTAAATTAAAATAGTAAAATAAAAATAGAAATTTATTCAAACAAATTTTCTTACATACTAAATAATTATAGTTATTGTTAACTTTCATACGGAATCCTCAGCGCATGAAACCTCATGCTTGACTGAACTTGTTCTTTCTTTTTATCATACATAAACTATCTTTCCGTTAGCGTCGTACGGACACCACAAAGATATCAATTTATCGTTCGACTTTAAATACACGCTGCCTCTAATGTTCATTAACTCCTTTACACGAGTGACAACTATGTGCTTCCTAAAGAAGTAATAGTGATGGTAGTCGCGTTTGTAAAAGCTAACATTTTCCAAGCGTCAACGACTGCAACAGTTTGAGATTACTAGAGCATCAGGCTGACCTAGTCCGAATTATACACTTCCCAGTAACGTGTACGTTACATTTCAAGTCTTACGAAACTCACGCTAATGCAACGTCTCTCTCTTTCTCTATACATATATTTATTTATTTAGTAGGGGTATACACAACATCACGAAGCCAATTACATATTAGATCTATATACATGCATGTATGATAAATACATAACATTATTACATAAGCTATAAGCAAAATACACTTTAATACATGCATACATACACACACCAATCATGTATAACACACATATGCGCATACACTCACCATGGAACACATAAGATATGTAGCGAATTAATATAATTTTAACAAACGATCAATGCAAAAATAAATCTATTCCTTATGTACATAAAATATCTTCTCAGTAAGTCCTAATTCTATTAAAGTTACACGCGCGTTCATATATACGCACACACATACACACACCAACCACATATGAATACATCCATGGCACATACAGACGCACGTACTATGTAACACAAGCGAATTCATATAAGTTATGTATTAAAATTATTGTTCGTATATCACTAATATATGGAAGGGGGTAGAAGACTGCGCAAACTTTTTAATTAATCCATCGAGCAGTAAAATAATTCAACCATCTGCTTAAACGTTAGTATAAAACATGTCAGCATCCGATTCGTTCATTGAGAAATAATTTGTTATTTTTACCGCAGTCAAACGGGGAGAATTCGTATATAGTTTCGTTCTTTCAAATGGTACATGAAATAATTGCATTTTTCTAGCCGTTAATCGTGGGAACTCGGAACCCCCAACTTTTGAAAGTAAATTAATATCATTTATAGTACCAGTCAGTAAATTACGTATAAATAAAACAGCGGGGATTTTCCTTCAGTTTTCTAACGTGGACGTCCTGAACTCCTTCAACTGTTGTTTATAATTGAATGGAAACATATCACTATAGTGAAACTTAAAGTGCAGCCACACCTTAATAAAAAAAGGCTTTTGAACCCTTTCAAGTAAAAGTATGTGATTCTTATCAAAAGGATTCCAAAAACAATATTTGCATATGCTAATTATGACCGTACACGCGAGTAATAAACAACCAATAATGTATTTAAATTCTGATCAAGTGAACAGCGACGAATAATACATGATAATATACGACTCGCTGTTAAAGTTATTTCACGAATATGGTCATCAAACTTTGGAATCAAGTAATACACCTAAATCGTTTAAATTGTCTTCAAAATTGTATCATTCATAAAATAATCATGTAATATAGGAGTTTTTCTTTTTCTAAATGAAATAACGTTACATTTATTAATATTAAACGATATAGGTAAGAAGTGAAAATGGTAAATATATTCGCTTTGAAAAGTACTACGCTTTTTTTCAGCTCGAAGAATCCAACTTCCAAGTAGCGATCTACTCTTATTTATTATTTTCATTGTTATAACTATTACTAGTATTATAATATACTATTATAGTTGTAATATCATTTGTAGAATTCAAAGCCGTGAGCTGGACTTTCAGGCTGTTAACCGACCTACACACAACAACGAATTTCAGTCAGAAAAACTCGCGTCGGAACCAATAAATGTGCTCGGCTACACACTCGGCCAAGGATATCGATGAGCCGTTTCGCTGTGAAAATTCGACAAATGTCATTTAAAATGCCCATTTATAAAGTGGTAAGCGGCAAATCTGAGTTCGAGCAAATTATAATTATTAAACGGGTCGGCATTTAAGTTGCCGTTACCGGCGCAATCGTTTGTGTCTAGCAGTATTTTTATTAACCCCCGATAGGGTGCAGGAAGCCCATAATATTACCTCCGTACTGCAGAGTTAAAAGTTGAGCCAATTTTAGTTTGCAGAATACTCTATTAGCCACTAGGCGATTATTTTTATTTTTTAATTTTCGTTTCCAGCGACTAGTTAAATCGCAAAACGTCTAACGGCAATTCAGACGTAAAAGAAGCGTCCCCCCAGCCATCGTCGCAAAACAACTTGTCAGTGTGCTAACTTAAATTATTTTAAAATTATTTTAAAATTATTTTATTCACTTTTATAGCCAAGATCCGTTATATTCTCTACACTATTTCTTGATATAGGAAATTAGAAGCGGTGTTAAGCACCCACCCCCACCCATGACGGAAAATCAAGTTTAACAAAAAAATTTATTTCGCATCGTAACACGAAATATTAACGAATTGTTTTTTTTTTAAATCGCCAATTTTTTTTTCAAGGCGGCTATCGTCAGTTAGCCTTCTAAAACGATATTTCTTTTTTTAGAAATCTCGTGTTCTAGTCGGCACAAAATCGTTTTATTGCCAGCACAATTGGGCGTAAAACAAGCATGATTTGTTCAATCAAATCTGATTTCGACATTTGGTCATGAAAATGGTTAACTTGTTCGCCGCTGAAACTATACATCGTTTTTCAATGTATTTTTTTCGCATGATTTCTGGAATGACGAATTACCACACCACGCGCTATTATCAAATATTATCAGACACTCGACTCAGAGATTGTGAAGACTGCAAAAGTTAACCGTGATGTGATATTAAATCACAACATTTTCCGATACATATACAAACTTAAAGCGTTTTTTTTCAAATTTTTACTCGGGAAAACGTTAAAAATCTAGAACTTTACCCACTCTAGGTTTTTTTACCATTCAAAAAATTCAGCAAAATTTTTCGGTTGCTCCTATCTTGCGTATTGATTAAAATCGTACTACCATCGAGCGAAGGTTGTGTCCGCTACCTATTTTATCTAATTATAGACGCGTTTTTCGATTAAAAATGACGTTGCCCGGAGTTACAATTAGGCGAGCAATTTTTTCCGTGTCGTAAAATTACTCGATATTAAGATGACTTTAAACTGACGACATGTGTCAGTGTACCAGTAACGGAACTGACGAACGGATATAGAAAAAACCGGCGATTAATTAATAATCTATGGTCCGCTAAAAAGTTTAGAGAATATTAAGTTATTTTTTTCTTTCTTTTTTATTTTATTAATTTGGGGCGCATTGAATATAATCTTCAATGTGGGGTGACGGTTCGAATTTCATTCGAACGAAATATATCATTATTTAACAGGCTACCAGCATCGTAGCTGGGTAAGGTAAACGGAACAAAATAGAAAAGAAAATATGCCAGAATGCGATAATAGGCAACAATCTCAGAGAAGACGGTAATGATGAGCATAATAAGAGTACATGAACAGAGTAAACTTAACTGAAGTCGGCTGGAAACTCTCATCAAAGTAGTGTAACGGGGTAGGGAGAGTCCGATGATTCAGCGTAGGGGGAAAAAATACTTTTCGGCATTACAAATTAAGTTTGAAAAATTGAGAGAAAGATAGACGCGGCTTAGATAGAAATAGGAATGAGACGATAGCGAGAGCCTGAATTATGACACATTTTTGGTTACAACGTAACACGCGTTAAGAATAAAACTAAATAGAAAAGCGAATAAGTCACAACGTGACAATGTTAACCTTTAATCTGATGCGGAGGAAAGTTTTCATCGAACGGGGGGTCGTATGTCATATCGAAATACACTCCGACAAGGCAGGCCGACTGAATATTTGCGCAAAATATTGTGTCAAAAATTGTCGAAATTCGCAGCGGTAACGGCCTTTTATTTTTCGTGCCCGGAACGGCGGTAACCTTTAGGCTCGCTTTGGCAACTTTTTAATCTGTACGATTTGAAAAGTTTGCGACAAAAGTTTTCTCATAAAATTTTCAAAAAAACATTCGACATACCGAAACGTTCACAACTGATTATCCAAATTCGATTTTACATTTGGAAATGGTTTTAACATGTCCTATAGCAAAAGACTGCAGTAGTTCCACTGTAGAATCACTAGACGCACCTCCTTTTGCGAAACTTTGTCGGAGAAAAGAGCATCAAGCCAAGCGCGAAGACAGCTAGACTTGCATTGATAACCTTCACACACACACACACACACACGCACGTGCCCGTTTGTATTGGTCGGTCAGTGTATTTTTGTATGCCGTTCGATCGATGGAATTATTAACTTAGCGGACAGTTCAGTTACGATAAGCAAACATTATCGTAAACCGGAAAATCATAACAGTGAGCGCAGAAATTTTCCAACATTTTCTTCATCCCTGTTCATTTGATTACAGAAACGATCGTGTCTACTGTTCTTTTTTATGCTTTGCGAAGAAAGGTTAACTTCTCTTTTTTTTTCCACTAATTATTATTCGCATTCACATGCAGGAAGCTTCCCCCCCGGTCAGAATTTAATTATAAATTTCTTCAGCCCGAATCGGGAATATCTATCATGTAATTCTCTTTAATAGTTTTATGACAGCCAGAAAGAACAACAATTTTCTTTTCAGTCTTTCAGGCTCAATATCTGCTTTGCAAAAATTAAATTCTAGCAAGTTAGCAGAAGCGGTAAAAGCTTTCTAAACTCACACGCTGTAGACACTTCGCCAGCGACTACGCTCCGAAGAACTTTTCGTAGTGAATTGATTTTGTGCTATTGAAAATGTTTTACGCCCGGCCAAATCCGTCGACCCAGATCATAAACAAGCCTGATTGTGCGTCCTGTGCCAACGTAAATTTATATGCAGCCTACGAAACTTCTGCGCTGATCCAAAATATCGCTATTTAATTACCTTTTTTTTTTTTTTTTTAATATTTTCCTCTTTGAACCTTATATCACGTAACATGAAAAAGGTTTTTTTTTTCTTTTTTTTTTTCTCTAATCGCTTCCGTATCTTTTTAAAACAATTTATTTTCCTATTTTCTTTCAAAGCTGCGATTAAACAAAACATAAATATACACACACACACACACACGGTGTTAACTTAATGTTTTGCAAACGCGACTATAAATAAAATAATAAAACTTCGGCATTTTATCGCATTCGATAGAAAAAAAAAACGTTTGCCGCTGGTTTAATCCAACCGTGAGCAAGCACACTGTGAAATATCTCTCTTCCTGTTAAAGACATTCATCCTGATGTCCATTAGAACTTTAAAAACTGTTTAAAGCATTATTATCTTTGGATCAGTTTTTTTCTTTTTTTTTTTTCTTTTTTGGACATATAAAAAAATGGAGGAAACGTGACCAAAACATGATTCATCAATCCGTGCCATCTTCACGGATGGCTCCAGGGGACCTCATGGTGTTGGAGCTTCTTTTATCCTTATGGATTTCAATTTCTCTGAATCATTTCGTCTTCCGTCTTTCTGTTCTACCTTTATAAACGAAATAATGATCATCTTACGCTCCACTATCTTCATCTCCTCCAGTCATCGGTTTTCTAATTATTTAGTTATTCCAGACTCCATGAGTGTTCTCCAAGCAATCAGCTCCTCTTTTCCCGATCACTCTTCCAATTTCATCGTTCTTCGCATACGCTGTCTTGTCCGTTTTCTTTCTTCTCACTACTTCATCTGTGTTGATTTTCTGTGAGTTCCCAGCCATATGGGCATTAAAGGTAATGAAATGAATGATTTTTTGGCTCGAGTAGCTGCTTCCTCTCGTTCCTTTTCTTAAGAAAAATTCCACCCTCTAACCTAAATTCCCTATGTACTAAGTTTCATCTCAGACTTTGATCAGATATTTACCCCTCCTCATTTCTTAACGATCAATCCTTTTGTCTATTTCTAATACCTGGTGTTCTTGGAGATACTTTAACTTTCCCGTTCTGTTGTCATTTCTATGATTCGCTTGCGAATTGGCCATTCTGCTCTCCCTTCCTCTCGTTTATTCCCTTGATTCCTCTCCGAATTCTCCAACTCAACGAAGCGGTGGTTTGCGACGCCAATCAAATCTTTTTTGAATGCCCATTCCTTTCTGTCGAACATTGTATTCTATATTCTTATTTTCTGAAACTTAAGCTCACTCCTTATTGTACATCTTACATTTTGTCCTTCCCCTCGCCATCCATTATTTCATCCGTTAGTTACTTTATATTGTCCATATCTGACCGAATTAAAATTTAACTACTTTTGTCTTTCTTGCAGGTCCTTAACTGGCAAAGGGGGGTTAAAAAAAAAAAAATCTGTGTCACTTTTTTAACAAAAAAAAAAAAAAGAAGATCACTCGGCGTTTTGGGTCCTGTGTTAGACTGTTTAGCTAAGAAAAGCTTTAAAGAACGTGCGAAACTGAGTCATCGCTTAAATGTCCAACTATGTTCGAACGCGGAGAGTCAACAATGATAAATGATTACTTTCTAGTTTACTAATTTTTTTCTTCCATACGTATAATACGTATGAAAGCGACCTTAAACAGAACAAACCAACTGAATATTCTCTGGCATTGTTAATCTTATATGCACGCTACTAAATTTAGATTTATTTATCCACGAAAAAGAAAATGGAGTAAGATGCTTTCAAGAATTTATTTTCTTCATAATTTGCGTTTTCGTCTGAAATGTGTTTCAATCCATTTTCATTATAAGCTAAATTTTTTCGCAAATAAAAGTTAAATTTGATTTAAATATAGATACACACACATGTACATGTATATATATATATATATATAAAGTATATTTATATACATCAATGGAGATTACTGCTGAATAGGAATATGAGAAATAGAGATGAAATAATGGAATGTGTCTATGAAAGTAAGAAAGAGAAAAAAAGGATTCATTTTTCTAAAATGGTTAGTATATTGAAAATAAAGAAGTAAAATTGAACGCTGAAAAGAAAACTCTATATTTTTATAGGAAAGATGGAAAATTCTATTTACCGAGAAAATAGCATTTTACGGGGAAAAATAATCATTTCCGCCCGAATGATAAACAACTAACTTCGTAAAGTCGAACGAAATCGGTAAACAGGAGCTGACAATATACATCATACTGTGATCAGTGCTGCTCCCGGTAATCGAGAATAATGTGAAATGTTGAGATAAAAACAAACAAAAAAAAACAAAACAAAACAGAATACAGAGGTAATAAACAGACACAGCCCTGCCCCTATTCGATAGATGCGTAACGCGAAAATTTCTTAGAATTACAAGTAATGTAAAACATGGTAAAAATTTTCAAAAACATCGAGATAAAAAGATCGATTAAATCTGCATATCTCTTGTAAATTAAACCGAATTAAAAAAAAAAAAAAAAAGCAATTAAAACAATCGACAAACCTTGCAGCAATCAGTTCTAATAAAAAAGGGAAAAAACGAGAGTCAAAATTTTGAATAGTGAAATTTTATTTAAAAAAAAAAAAAGAAAGAAAAAAAATTTTTCGCCGTTCTCGAATGCAAAAATAAATAACTTTTCCCCTGGATAACGGATATTAAAAAAATAGAGAAACTATAAAAAAACCACTAAAAAACACGAAGAAACCAAACAGCGAAAACATTAAAATAACTCTAAATAAAAGGAAGAAAGTAGAGGTATAAATAAAGAAGAACGAACGATTTTCAGGATTTTTAATTAAAATGAATTCGTAAAAAGCACTGATCAGTTCCGGATCTGTTTATGGTTGTAGCATTTTAAACCGCGACACATGGCGAATAATCGGTGTTTTTTTATAACTTCATTTTAATTGAAAATTCGGCAAATAGAGCGCTTTTATTTATCTGTGTACCCGGTGGTCGTTAAAGGGGAGATAGTACGGAAAATGACGGTGCTAAAAAGAAGAAAGGCTAAAAGTGCTCAGACAACCGGTCCGCTGAATCTACGAACTTAACTGGAAGAACAGAAACGGTAATCATGGGGAAAAACAGAAAAGAAAAAAAAAATTACAAGTCTGTTTGACATAACCGAGTAAGTAACGATTAAAAAATTGCACGTGACAACGGTGCTTGATTTAAAACAACCAGAAGCATCGCAGGAGGTTCTAATAAACGGTCGTCAGGTGTAATCATACTGAGACTCTGAACTGATTCTATACAGATATCCGGACAGATTTGAACCTACCTTTACAGAAGTAAAGTAAGCAATAGCGTGCTTTCCAGTTTCTCAGCATGACCGGTGGCTTTACCACTATTCCTTTTTCGAAAGTCGTCAACGGGGGGGCGCCTACATTACACGTACGTTTGCCAATGATTTACGAGCAGATTCGCTCTAGGTATGAGTGATGATAATCCGGAGGATTACTCGAAATGAGTGTAGTTGTTAAAAGAAACAAAACCGCTTTTCACAAATGCGGGTGCAAGCTAAGTGTGTACATTATTACGTTTCCATAAAGTATGACCTGGATGCCCGCATGAACACAATTCCGAAATGAATTTTCAGTGATTTTTACGCGACATTAACATCGTGTATACACGGGGCACTAATTCTTTTAAATAACAGTGCTTGATTATACATATAATTGTACATCGCTTTATGCATATATATATATATATATATTATACGTATGTAATAGACAATAATGTAGCTTTTTTAGATTTTTAAATGTTATTTCGATATCATATTCGGAAATCTGTGTGTTAACAAAAGGAAAACGAATATAAGACACGACTGTCGAATTTAAAAAAGTAATAGTGATGTTTGGATGTGTGTGTGTGCTTGGTAATGAAAGATTAACGCGGTTTTAAATATTAACCGAAAATGCCATTTGAAAGCGAAGATAATGTCAGAAAAGCAAACTGAGTGCAGACGTCCTCGCAGAAAAAAGAAGGAATCCGAAAATGAGGACCCATAGAAAAGTCAAGTTCCCAGGTCGGCTAGCTGAACGGAGTTTTCGGTATCGCTGGTTAATTCAAAGTTGTTTAAAATATTCAACGGCGGGACGGGTATTCCTGGGAATGCAGAGAACACAGTGAAGAAAATTACTGCATGAAATGGACTGTGGCAGATGATAGAATAAGAAACGAAAAAACGTCCTTTGAAAATAAGATACGGCGTTACTCGACCGAGTTGAATGATTTATAAACGGACGAAAAATAAGTTTCACAAATTTAAAAAAAAGTTAAGGAAAAAAGTTAAAAAAAAAAAAAAGGGTTAAAGAACATCTAAAAAGTAACGAATACGGTGAATATTTAACCAGTTACGAGACATAACTCGACATCGTTGACAAAAGTTCGTCCAGATAAAATGTCGCCTGTATACGCTGTGGAAGTTCACAATTCATCCGCTGGTTTGGCCGAATGCCCCCACCCCGCCCACAAAAAAAGAAAGAAAAATTAAATTTCCAAATCACCGCCGGAAGTCGAATTGTTGTAAAAACTGATTGAAATATATACAAAAAGAAAAATAGAGGAAAAAAGTGAAAAAAAGTTAATCAGAAAATGATCGGATAAAATTCGTTTCCGAAGACGGTTACGCAAGTTAGTAAGGTACTTTCCACGTTTTTCACTTTAGAATTATTTTCGAATTACTTAACATTAAAAATATCGAGAGACTGTTACTCTGGCATAATGTTTCGTAAGACCCAAAAAAAAAGGAAAAAAACAGCAAAACAATAATAATAACTTTAAGCAACGGCCACTCCGGAAACGATGGTAAGCGTATATTATTTGGATTTACATTAGTAAAATACAGAGAATAATGTAAAATGCTCTATATAAGCGTTCGAAGACAAATTTTTTATTTTAATTTAATTGAAAAATAAAAAAATTTTAAATTTCTCCCTACTATATGAAAAAAATTGAAATTGAAATTGAAATTGAAATTGAAATTGGAATTGAGAAAGTTTATAATTTTCATTATTTGATTCGTTAAGGTAAATTCTTCGGGAAGTGTGATCACTTCTTCCACGAAAGCGGGACAAATAAGATTACATCTACGACGTGTGCAATACTCAGCAGAAGTCATCGTTTTGATAAGCGGGGAAATTATCTTTGATCATCGCATAACCGTCTACAGCAGGGCACAAATACAAGAATGCCCCCCAAGTAACATAGGTATCATTAGCAATAGAGCACGCACGTTACTACGTAAAATTAAATAGAAGTTTTCACAGCTAATACATCTCTATTAAAACGTCGAGCAACAATTAATATTCGAGGTTTTCTTTATTCATTTTCTTTTTCCTTTTTTCAAATCTCGCTTTTCGTCTAGTTAAAATAGGAAAACAGTAAAGAAAGGAAAATTTACATTCTAAAATAAGACGGATTAATTTGTATTTTAAAACGTAGACTGGTTTAACAGAATCGCGTAAATGGCGACTGGTTTAACAACGGTGT
Organism: Icerya purchasi; assembly: GCA_039619475.1. Taxonomy (NCBI): domain Eukaryota; kingdom Metazoa; phylum Arthropoda; class Insecta; order Hemiptera; family Monophlebidae; genus Icerya; species Icerya purchasi. The sequence goes on along the minus strand of CM077116.1, from coordinate 347,332,820 downwards.
TTAATTTTCCGTTATGTATAACTCTATTCTTTTCCTTTTTCAACTGATTTTATCCGTCCAATTTTAATTGGGACCTAGTTGGAAATTTTTCTATTTATTTCTCTTTAATTAGAAATCCGGCGTACATAAAACGGGGAGGGGGTTCTGTTGTTGTTTCGTTTTTCTAAATGAAATCTTCAGGGAAATCTTTTTTTTTTTTTCGGCAATTTGTTTTTTCTAGTCTCGAGAAAAAAAAAATAGCTTCTTCCAAAATAAAATTATTCGTTTTGACAAATGTTGCCCGAAAGTGGGCCCGAAATTCAAAAAGAGTGTTTACGATTGTATTTTTAAAATCTAGACTTTAATAAATCAACGATAGGGGGCGTAGTAGTAAGCACAACATTTAAATGCGCAACTATGTACATATAATAAACAATAAACAACCGTGTATATTTATACACTTCTTCATGGTAATAGGAGCATGTTTGTTATAAATTTTCTTATTATTAGTCTACATAACTAAATTTAGTTTGCGGGAAAAATAATATTAAAAAAACCCTGCATATATGCGTAAATCCTTCCAGAATATAAAGGAAGATTCATACTAATTTAATTTATAATGAATATTACGTACGAGAAATCGAAATCCGCAACTTGCTTAACATTAATATGAAATACAAAATGTATAGACATTATGCAATCGCCAGACACACAAGAGTTTCATGCAATTATTCCTTTAAGTTAATAGTATGCGATTTATCCTTCTATATTTATATTTTTTGTATCTAAGCTTTAAGGTTTGATAACCATAACAACCTGTATTATTTATTAATATTTATCCTTCTATATTTATATTTTTTTTATCTAAGCTTTAAGGTTTGATAACCATAACAACCTGTATTATTTATTAATATTAAGTAAGTTTCTGGATGTTCTCTGTAATTACTATTTCCTGAATGTACGGGGTATTTTTACATATTCACGCATATAGTGTTGATGTTAGTGTATCGTGGTTTATTTAGTACTATTCGTAGACACTGATTTTGATTTAGAGTTCCTGAAAAATAATTTAACTGGTAGAGGACGAAAGTATTACTACATATAATATTTTGGGAAGGATGATTTGTTTATAGATGATAAGTTTGTTTTTAGGTGTTAAATGGGATTTTCTATTAACGTATGGGTATAGACAACAAATCTCTGAGCTTTTATAACTTTATTTTCGATAAGTTTCGTGAAAGTTAATCTTTTATCAAGTGTTAGACCTAGGTACATTGGATTTCATCCTTCTATTTCACCTGTCTGTATTGGATGTTTACTTCTTCTCGTATACACATGGTTGTCTTCTAGTAAATAAAATGGCTTCCGTTTTATTGTTGTTTACTTTAACTATGTATGGTGATCGTTGAATTTCCAACATTCTCGTTTGTTATGTACATTAATGTATATTCGCTTGACCAATTAGTAATTATGTTAGATAAATCAACACCAATTAATAGAACGTTTCGAGCGCCCGACAGCATTATCGTAAACAACAGGCGGTGATCCTTAATTTGAAAATTAGTTCAAATAATTAAAAGTTCTAAAAGTTTTAAAAGTTTTAAAAGTTTATGCCGAAATCTTAAAAAATAAATAGAAAAGTAAATAAGGGAGCAAAATTTGAATTTGAAGTTTACAATGTGCTCGGGGAAAAAACTGAAAAATACGAAATTGAAAAAAAAAAAGTGTATACACACGAACATCTGCGCACTTGTACATGCGGTCGAATTTAAAAACAACAACAACGAACTTTATCTGCTCAAACATGTGCATTGAAACAGGTATGTTTATTTCTACTATTTTCGAGTTGATGAGGGGAAATATTTTAATCAACTGTTTGAAAGGATACGCGGTGTTTTTCTTCCGTTTTTTTTTTTACACATGTACAACAAAAAAAAATCTATTTATTAAATTTAAAAAAATATATTTTTATTTACATTCACGGATAAAGTAAAGCCGGTGTTTCTCCGATTTTTCACATCGTTCAGTGCTCTCCTGATGTAACTTCCTTTCAGTTTGGCGCTTCCGTCTAGGCCGAATTTCAATGTTCCTTCTCCTGATAACACGCTTCAATTAAAATTATTCATTTATACACTAATAACACTGGCAGCGACCGTGTTGTTACTATTTCGGTGAAACCCACATTAAACATATTACACGTTAATCATCTTCTGAATAACGAAGTGAAAGGTGACCATGGGAAATGGTTATATTTTCCACTCGTGTTTATGTTGACAACCGGCTATTTCACGGTGGTGCAGCACCAAGAAGAAGAAGACAGTGCGAATCGCATAATAAGAGGTAGCGCAGTTATGTCATCGAAATCAGATAAGTTAGGAGTGTGTTAGATTGGTTAGAGAAACGGTTTGAAAAATATGACGATGGCTGAAAAATAAGTGAAAAATATCGGTACCCCGTCGTTATTAAGGCAGTGTTGTGAATAAAAGGACAAAACAGTGTCTAATCAGATGTTAAATTTGTATTTATACAACCGTTTCCGATCATCCTTTGCTTCGTTGTTGATGAACAGCAGCGCTCATGTGTTCAAAACGACATATGGCTGTCGTGGGTTTTATCGAAAATAATAATAACAATCACGAAAGTTTTAAATTATAATAAAAACACACCTAACCGATTAAAGTTCCGCAGGCATTAAAATAATAGGTAGAAACTCTTTTTTTCCGACTGTAACATCCGTGCCCCATACTCTAGAATAGGCATAACTAAAAGGAAAACGTTTTATATATTCCATTTGATTTCGGCAGCATTTGCAAAGGAATCTACTGATGGAAGTTTCTACAGATATAAATTAACTAGCTCGAGGGAAATTACGTTAATTATGCGCCGGCGTGTTATCTCAGTTTTTACATGGCTGCTTTTTAGGGGGCAAGCTCTCTAACATTAAATAAAATCAAGAAAATCAAAACGTAACTAAGCCCATAATAACCTGTTTATTTAACTATTTACAAATAGAAAACAAATAAACTCCCCTTATTTAAAAAAAAAAAAACGAAAAATAAGCATAATTTTCTATTGATAAATCAAAAATAAATATTTCGATTTTAAAAACACGTACCTTCAGCTAACAAAACAGAGCACATTCAAATAGAACTAAAAATTTTAGTAACCCTATTTGAACGTACTCTATGCCGTTAGCTGATGATATAGTCCGAAAAGGTTTCTTTAAATTGAACTATTTATTTTAATTTATTTTATAATTACAAAATAAAAATGTCGGTTTAAATGTATCTTTACGCACAAAAACGATATGAAAATATTGTTAATTTTCAATTAATTACATTGAGTATAAATATAGCACATAACAAACATTTTCTTTAAATTAATAGAAAATCATCGGTCCACATATTTTTGTTTTTATAAAAAAATCATTAACGAGGAAACTAGCCACGTTAAAAGTCAGTATTACTGCGCTGTATCATCGATTTTCTTCTTTTCTTTTTTAAATCGACAAATTTATTATGCGTAGTTTAATTAATCAAAAATCGAACAAATAAATTAAATTATCGTGCCTTTCAGCCATTATTGTCGGAGAGTAGCGGAAAAATTACCGACTACATTGTCAAATGTCGCCTTTACGCCCCTTAAAAGCTAAAAACTGTCCTTTACTAATCGCCAGAATATCCGGAATAATAAAACGTGCACACGTTTCCTCCAGACGAACTAGGAAGAGCTGGGAAAAATCCGGATCGCGGGATTTTGAATGGAACCAAAGAAGAAATCCATCAGACGAACGAAAGAGCAAAATGCAGCTAAAAAGTGTGATAAGAAAAAAAAAAAAAAACAGAAAACACAGAAAAAGAAACCGCTTAAGGAACACGCGCCAGCGAAGCGATCTAAATAAATACTCGTAGACGCATAAATTATCGTGGAAATTATTTAATTACCGATAGCAACTTGTAAAACACGCGGCTGTATTATTTATAAACTTACGAAAGAAAAAAAAACAAAAAGGAAGGGAAGAAAAAAACAGTCCAGTCTGTGTGCTCTTTACGCAGACCTACACACACACAATCTCTATCTTTCAACAGATTGTAAACATCGGAATGGTCGCTGGTTGCCGCGAGCGTGCGATAGATTTCTTTACCACCGAAACAAGATTCGTTGTCCCGGTGCTTCAATCATCGAGTAAGATTAATCACGCCTGCAATTAAAAACAATAAACGAGCAGTTCGCTCGGAAAAGATTCTTTTTTTTTTTTTAAATTAATCGCCGCAAGTAAAAGAACGATTAATCGTAAATTGTAAGTGTCGTAAAGGAACAAGTTCATCGTAAATAACGCCGAAGAGTGGAAAAAGTGACATCAATTACATGCACTATCAGCAGCGTGTCTCTCCGTGTCCGGACAACGCTCTACATTCCGAATAACGACTCACCGGATGGCGGAGGGAGGTAAATTATAGAACGCCTACCGTTCTTGATACCGAACCGAATTAAATAATAACATTGTTTAGGCAGCTTTTTTCAACTTTCAGACACCGAAGGAATTATTGAGAATTTTCCCATTTAATTTTTGCCCCGGTTCGGCCATTTTGCAAACCGACGGTAAAACTGGTGACTATTATTCTTCGATCAGAGGAATCGGAAAGAAAAAGATAAAAAGAAAACAATGACGTACGTGCACTGAAGCCGTATCAGAATCGGACGATTTCGGCCAAGTCCCATTCCGAAGGTACGAACCTCATGTGCTCAGTGTGACGAAATACAGGGGCACACATGGGCACGGCCGGTAAGTGAACTTTAATATCATTAAAAGTCTGTTGACAAAAGCGAGAAAAAAAATCCAACCGCGCCCCGCTGCTTCCGCATAAACTCCCACATTTTCCACGCGCCGAGCTATTTAAATAAGTCAGCAGCACGTGTGACGAAGAAGTTGCTAGGCAAGCTGACTGAAATTGATTTTTGGTGGGGAAAAAATGTAGAAGAATACACGGGGCTTGTGTGTCATTCTAGCCGATCGCGAAGTATAAAAAAAGTTGGCATTACCGATATTTTTCTTTCTTTCCTTTTTTTGTATTTTCCTCGACAAAATTTTTTTTTTTATACCGTTTTTTTTTTCTTCCGCAAATGGTTTTTTGTGTAAAAAGTGGAAAATATCAAATAGATAAACGGAAAATAAAAAGTGATAAAAGTTTTAACTTTTTCGAAATTCGCGTAATCGTTAATGAAGTTTTTTTTTTTTTTTTTGCTTTTAAAACTATATTATTCGTTAAAAGCTTTATATAAATAAGTAGCTCTGTAACAGTTTTTTATTTCTACTTTTAGCGCTACAACTGATCGAGGGGGTTTCTGTCGTTTGTCAGTTATTTATCCGTTTTACCCGGAACTAAGTATGCTGACTAGTGAACTCATCGTACGTGTGTCCTACGATATTCGTCTGAATCTCGCCGATTTTCATTTACTATTTTTAATGATAAAAAAATGATGAAATGAGGACACGTAGAGAAACTTTTACATTTTGAACTTTATCAGGTAAATCGGATAATACCAAGCATGTTTTAGCGCAAATATAATTACACTAATCAACACAGTTTATCACTTTACAAACCCGCAATAGTGCCAAAAGCGGTTAATAAATTCTAATATAAAAAAAAACAAAACTAAATGCACCGAAACGGGAAAAATGTTCCTAGAAAGAAAAGGCTGAAACCTTTGCAGAATATTTATCCGATATATTTTTCGTCCTCATGAAACTAACGCAGATGACTCTCTATAGAAGCAGAAATAGAAGATTACTTACAGATCACATCAAATGTTCTTTCCGATAAAACTAGTATCTCCGATGAAAGAGTAAATAAATATATACCAAAGACATTTAAAAATCCAAAAAAAGCTGCTGGATACGATTTCATTACATCAAAACTAATCAAGAAATTACCAAAAAGGCCATACTACTATTGCCAACGTTTTATACAACGCGCAATTCTCAGAACTCGATATGTTCTAGCGCAATAGAAATTCGCCACTATAACGCTTATACAGAAACCAGAGAAACCCGCTGAAACTTCGATAGACCCCGATAAGTTTACTTCTAACGTTCTTCAAACTATTTGAAAAATTATTACTAAGAAGAATAAAATCTTTAATAAGCCCGAAATAAAACAATACCGGATTATCAGTTTGGTTTTAGGAAACAAAAATGATATAAATCTTGGAGAATTAAAGTTAACGAACCCAAAAAATGTGTAATATTTACTTTGAAGAAAATTTTCGGAAAAATGATATAAATCTTGGAAAATTAATGTTAACGAATCCAAACATGCACAGGTTATATTTTTACTTTTAAGAAAACTGGACAGCAGTCCGGTAATAACATTAAATCGAAACACAATTCCAACTTTGAATAGTGTAAAATATCTCGGCTTACATCTGGATCAAAGACTTATATGGAAAAATCATATAGATGCTAAATGGAAACAAATAAATCTTAAATTTCGCAATTTGTATTAGTTACTTGGTGAAAAGTCACTGCTATTGCTGGAAAAGTAAAGTATCACTCTACAAAGCTCTTTTAAATCCTATATGTGGTCTTATGGAATCTCTCTTTGGGATACCGTAAGTAAATCAAAAGTAGCGATCATCCACCATTCCAATCAAAGATCCCACAAGCGATGTGCGCCATGGTATGTACGTAACGACGAGATACACAAAGATTTCCGCCTGGTGACGATTAAAGAACCATACTGAGCCAGTTACATTACGATACATAAAACGGTTACGGAATCACAGTAATCACAGTTGGCACGCATTCTCGTTGAAGATAGCATCCGATTCAGAAGACTAAAACGGTCGAACACAATTAATTAAATATCCGTATCAATGAGAAATGTAGGAAGCGTTCCATGAATCCATATCCTGCACAACTTCTTATCATTACCGCTTATTGCTCAACTTTGGACAGCTTGCGCGCAGTGTAAAACAAAAAAAATGTTTCTACTACAATAACGAACATTAGTAAAAAAAAAACTTGAATACATCCCCACTTTAGGAAAGAAAATTGCCGTTATTATTATTATTATTTCGTATGTATTTGGTGACTAAGAACGGCGAATTAACTGCCGTAATAAATGATATTAATTTACTATCAAAAAGTTGGTCTACCAGTTGTTCCAAGATTAACGGTCAGAAAAATGCAATTACTACATTTCACACAAACGAGGCAAACTTATCAGCCTAATGATTGCGATGATAAAAATAACACATGATTCTCTTTACAAAACAAATTAGAGGTTGACGTGTTCTATACGGACAGGAACGAATTTATATAGTTAAATCTTTATATTACTCAACGGAATGAAAAAAAAAAAAAAAAAAAAAAATATATATATATATATGTATATATATTAACAATAGATGAATAATACTAGTACAGCGAGTTAATATAGAAAAATATTTATTTTCTTGCTTTGATGTTTTTTTTTTTGTTTCATTTTTTTTTCGGCGATTTTACACAATCCCTATTTACTTCAAATTAAGTCCTCTAAAATCGGATGCCTAATCGAATAAATTGTTAATTTTAAAAATTAAAATTGCTTCCCCAAAAAGGAGCTCGTTCGAAACACGCTCCAGAGTAAAACAGCCGAGCTGTGTTCGTTAGGCCCATTATTTAATTATCATGATTTATAAGCAGTAATTAAAGGATCCTAGGTGTTTTTTTTTAATAGAACACAAATGAAGATATTATTCGGAAGAATATGGTATAAACAGTCTGAGGAAATTTAACTTCAGAAGTAACTGCGAGAGATGAAAAAACTAACTCGCCCAGGCGGAATGTAACCGAAAATTAACCATAAAGCTAGGAGATATTAAGATGTTTCGCAAAAGTTGAAAAACGATTAAATTGAAACCTTTCGTTTACATGGCGCTCCGAAGGTATGTTACACGCGGCATACCTGATTAGCCGTCAATTGTTTAACAAATTCGTGTGTTTGTAGTGTTACTGACGAAAACGATAACTAATATTCATTGTTCTCGCGGAGATTTTAGATCGCTACCGAATTTAACAGAATTAATACGATTGTTAAATTATAATTAAAATACCGCTCGCATATTGTAGTAATCTTAAAAGATTCATTAAAATGCCTATAAATAGGCCTAATTTAAATCGCATCCGTACGGTATTCTATACAAGTATCATTTTAAAAACAACCCCCTCGCGAGAACCACAATCGACTTTAAAAACCCCAAAAGTGTAGAATAAAAAGCTACCGTTGCGCGTTTTTTACGCCGGAACTCCGGTCTGTCTCCGGTTTTTTTGGTTTTTTTTTTCAGTCGCTCCGACATTTCGCTTGAATAAAGTTCGAATTCGGCTGTTACGCAAGGTACAGCAAAGAAAGAAACCGAAGAAGAAAGAGAAAAAGAAAGAAGGGCGCCTTTTGATGCGGCCAAGAATATCAAACTTCTCCCGGCGGACTAAAAAAAAAAAAAAAAACGAGTTACGAACTGCGCTGCAGAAGATTCGAATTTTAAACTACGATAATGTAATCAACGACGGGTTTTAGGACAATTTACAGCAAACGTCATCGGTATAAGTAAGAACGATTTTTTAAGGAACAGTGAAAATGATAAAGTCTGAAATCCTCACTTACCAGAAATCTAGTTACCGAGAAATTGGTGAAACTGGAACGAGAGACGCGTCATGCTCGCTTTAAAGATGGTCGTCGTGAATGGGATGAAAGAAAAAGGGGAACGCGGGGAGCGGGGTGCGGGCGAGCTGCCCTGAAGTGTGTAAAGAATGGCGAAGCGACGATGAAAAATGATCCGTTGCAGAAAGGGTTTTCCGTTTAAGGAGCACGGTGTGGATAGGATTTTTTTGCATTAAACATATCACCTAGCTCGGCGAAACCTCCAGCGATATTTCGCTTCTTTCGTTGCGCGGAAATTCTGTTTTGGGAAAATATTTAGTTAGCTGTTATTTTTAAAGTGTATTCGAAAACACTTATTTTACGTCGAAAAAAGTGAAGGAAAGAAAAAAGCGCCCTCTTAAAATGAAACAATACTCGATTTAAACAAGGAGAAAAATCGTAAAACCCCATCTTAAGATGCATATGTCAGTAATTTCTTCGCGACATTACACATATACGTATCGTATTATTTTCAAAAGGCAAGAAATATATAAAGATATAAATGTATATTGTAACATTGCCGAAACATCTAAAAGATTATCTCGCACCACAAAATTACAGTTGATTTTCATATGTTTTATTTATTATTCTTAAAATGTAAGGGTTTATTATAATTTGATCGCGCTTATTAATTAAATTAACAAACCCGGATCTCTATACGTAAATTTATTTTAGCTATATCATTTTTAAATAAATGATATCGATCTAAATCTGTTATTTTCGTACACACTTATAACCGAGAATAATGTATAATTAGTTGCTCGAAGGAAAAACTGCTTTATCGGGAAAGGTTTGTTTCACAACTTTTCTCTTCGCGTTAGATTCGAGAAAAATCGTAAAAAGAAAATTTACATTTCACAGAAAGTTATCGAAGAGCCATAATAAACCGTTATTATTAACCTTGTCCGCGAGGTTCTTATTTCTTTTTCCGTCGTTCACTGTACTTTACTGCATCAGTTCAAATCGTTACGTTCGCTATTAGTGTTTACCGTATGAACTAGAGCAGTTTTTAATTTGAAATTATTTGCAATTTCAAGTTATATTCGCAAGCACAGGGGGGAGAGGGGGTAAATTAAAATTTCGAAGTAATAGGTTTTCGATCAGTTTCAGTTTGTTTTTTTTTTTCTCAGTGAATTTCGAGTAATTCGAAATTTTGTTTTTGAAAATTTAAACTTGTTTAGAATTGCAATTATTTGCTCGCGTACAGACTTCGAACGAATTTGATAAGCAACGCTAAATTGTACTATAGTGACGGCAAAAATGAACTGCGGAAGTTAAAACGGGGTCGTCTGTGTAAATTGTATTCATTTTCGCAATTTATAACATCGCGACTATTTTATCTTTTATAATTTCATTTTTCTTATAAAATTTACATTACAACTGTTGTGAAATGTTTCGAACAGATTTACGCTCCGGTTCAAAGAAGAGTGTTTAAAGTTTGCTTACCAAAAAACGATTTTTATAATGGCGCTTGCAGTTTAATTATTACAACTATTTCATTCTATAAATTACTCTTGCACGCGTTATTACCGCAATTGTAACAATTTAAATTGCAACATTCCTTTCGTTTTTTGTTTTTTTTTTTTCTATTTTTCTCTTAATTGAATTACAGATTCTTTCTCTCTAAATCAACTTCTTTTTCGTTCACTTCCTTTAATCATTGCTTTTCTTTTTCTCTCTTTTTTCGAATGCCCATTTTGCAAGAACGATCACTTTCATTGCGCCCTATTAAAACTCCTTTTAACGCTGATTCTTGCATATTCCTTTTCCTTTATCCTTAAACATTTAAGAATCGTAACGTTTCGAAACACGCCTCATAAAAATTTCCCAAAAAGAAAAAAAAAAAAGAAAAAAAATTGACATCGAACGTAAACAACCTAGAGAACTAGCCTCGGGTGCACTTGAATTTTCGACAGTCATAAATGCCGGAAGTAATTGTGAACGGACCCGGACTTGAAAAAGTTTCCGGCAAAATGAACGAGGCTGCGCCAAACTAACCGAATGAGCGGCGCCAGCTAATCAGTTATTAAACACAGCGTTAAGACGACGGCTAGTAGTCGGTCGTGAGAAAGCTGCGAAGAAGAAAGTCGCCCAGTGTTAGCGAGTAGTCGCTGTCATATATTTATGAATTTACAATGAGAACAAGCGAACGAAACAGAGTGCTAGCTCGAAATGGGAAGCTTCTAAATAATGCGAGTGGAACGGCGCGGTGAGATGACAGCGAACGTAGTTCGCCTGCGTCCCGCGAGAAGCTACCGCGTTTTCAGTTACCTGTCGAATTAAAAATTAATTTAGAATGACAAGACGTCAAGAACGGTAACACAATAACCGCGTCACTGCGGATAAAAGCGCACTGGTGCCCCGCTAACCGGCACATATCAGCGAGAACGGTGAATGGCTGACATCCGGAATCAGTGAATACGTGCCAACATGAACTCAGCGATGATCGGCAAGTTGAATAGCGCGGAAGCCGAATATAGCGACCAGACCGGCCCCCCGCCCGGGCCTGAGCTTTTTTCGGCGCAGAAGCTCTTCCAGGCTCATCTTTTTTAGGAGCAAGTTTTCCAGCGGCCGACAAAACCGGTATCGCATTTCTAAACTGGGAACCGGCGGAAATTACGCAGACGAAGCGATGGAACAGGTACGAAGCGAATTTTCGCGCGCAACGTTCACTAACAAAGGTGGGGGGGGCGCCTACGAAAGTTCAAATGAACGTAAAAACATCAGCCGGGCGCATAGCCCGATTATTAATTGAGCAGAGATGTTCGCAAGAGTTGTCAGCTTTACGAAGCGGGCCACCGCAGAAAACAAAAACGAAACCGCGATAATTTGGACGCTCGAAAAATATGGAAAAATCGCTCGCTGTTTGCTTCACTATAATTCCCTAGAAGCGACTTACGACTAAACGCCCCCATCTTTCGGAACTGTACCAGCATTTTTCAAATTTTTCTTCGATCACTTCTTGCGGAAGCGAGATTAGTGCATGGGAAAACTTCACTTCGAACGCCAACGGGCTCGACGTTAGATAAAAGAAAAAGAACCGGCTGGGTGTGAAAGTGCGAAAAATGGAAGAGGATTTAGAAGGAGGTGATGAAAAGATGAGAATGTTGCAATGAAAGCTCCAAGCTACGGAAAAAAGAAAAACTTAAAAAGCGAAAATACATTATGGGTAAAATCGAAAAAAGAAGACTATGAAAAATTATTATTGAAAAAGCGAGGTGTTTTAAAAAAATTAATATTAATACCGATGGTAACTAGGAAGGCTAAATAATAATTAGGGACGATATTTCAACAGCGCTTCATATAATATACGGAGATGAAACAAAGGCACTGTGAAAATGTTGATAAAGCGATGAAGACATTGTCTGGCGTTCGCGAAGCATTTGTAAATGCCGGAAGGCTAATAAAGTTCTCTCTTGTTTTCGCCCCTTCTCTAATAATATGTCTACAACTGGAAACGTTGAAATTAAATCGAGAGACGATTACAGATGGAGAGTAAAAGATTGAAGTGAAGGAATTGAAGTCGGAGGCGGGAAGGTATAAACAAAAGGAAGAGACAGGTAAAATTTTGGAATACAGCACCAGCGAGAGCGGGGGAGGGGGGGGCGTTCAAAGAAAATATGGTTTGCATCGCATATGAGAGAAGAGACAGAAAATTCATAAGAAGACAAAGGAGAAAGGGCGTAAGGTAGTGCTTATCGCGAACCGAGCTGTGTGTGACGGTTGTGTTGTTGGCTGCGATGTTTACTACACAGTGTTTCGTTGTAAGAGGTGTTTTGCTGCTGTTGATAGAGCGATAGTAGGATCTAGTACGAAATCTAAGAACCACGTTAGCAGAAATAAGTTAAATGAACGGGGCATGAAGGGTGAGAGGAAGTGTGCACATTCTACAGTTGTAAAGGCTGGCCGGAAACGTACTCTTAGGTTAAGGGGATTCTTCTGGTGTTGGTAATTTTTATACTCACTGTTTCCTTCTTTTGTATTAATAGAGCTATCATCGGTTTTAAGATAATATGTATGTGTATACGTGCGAACTTAATGTATATAGGTATAATAATAATATAAATCTGTATTGTATAAATAGCAATTTAAAATGGAGAGATCAGAATCATGATAAATTTAGTAAAAATTTAGATCACAAATTACAAATGGTAGGCAATAAAAAATTAGACAATGAATAAAAAAATCAAGTAAACCGTATGACGTCATTAATACAATTCTGCCACAAAATTAATTGTGGCACCTACGATCGCATGACAGAGTGGACGACAGAGATTACGAAAACTTGGAACAGAGTGGGAGGAATCAATAATGACATTTTTAACATAACGCACCTGAATATTAGAAGTTTAAGACGAAACTGGGATGAGCTCTTAGCACACATTCACAATCAACCATTTACAGCTATTGTGCTCACTGAAGTAAATTTAAACGACGAGGAATTAAAACTGTATGAGATAGATGGATATGATAAATATGCCCTGGGGAAGCCACGAAACTACAACGGTGGTATATTAATATTTGTAACAAAGGAGTGGAATTCAAAATTATTGTTTACGGAAAGTGATGCTTACGATAATATAGTAGTAGAAATTATCATATTTAATAAATTAAAAATCACTCTATTAGCTATATATCGGTCACCGAGCAAGAACATTGGAGACTTCTTAAGAGGAATCGATGAGGTTCTCAAAAGGCTGGGACGGGAAACGAAATATATAATATGTGGCGACTTTAATATTAATCTTGAAATAAGAAATTCTGCGGCAGCAAATTTCTTAAACATTATAGCAGAGCACGGGGGGATCAGATTAATCAAGGGAACTACACGGGAAGAGATAAGGGGAAATTGTTTGACAAAATCTTGTATTGATAATATCTTTATAAAATACACAGCTGATGAAGTGGTAGCTGGTATTATAAAGACAAAAATCTCTGACCACTACCCGGTTAATTGCGCTTTTAAAATTAATAGTAACAAATTTATTCCACATACTTTAATAAACAATAGTTATATAAACGAAATTATGTTAAATGATAAAGTGGAAAAATATGATTGGCAAAGCATACATGAGAATGCAAGTACGGAACAAATTACAATAAACCTGGTAAACGTTTTCAAAAATTGCTATGAGGAATGTAGGTACACAAAACAAACAACTGCGAAAAGAAAAAATGTTCCCAAGAATGAATGGATGAATAGGAAAATATTAAATTATATTCATATAAGAGACTTGTATTATAAAAGATGTAAAGGAAATCGCTCAAACAGACGGTACAAAGAATTATATAAGAGATATAGAAATCTAGTCAAATACGAAATAAGACAGGCAAAAGAGAAATATTATATACAGGAATTACAAAAAACAGACAACGATATGAAAAAAACCTGGAAAATAATAAACAAAATAGTCTGTAAAAAGAAAAAAGTAATGCTAGATGAGGATTTACTCAAGAACTTTGGTAGCTACGATAATGCAGTCAACGTATTCCTAAATTACTACCTGTCCACAACAGGCAATATGAAACATTTCTGTGATAATAAACTCTTGAATATCGAATCAGAGAATGAAATTAATATATCCTTGTACATTCCAAGAGCTACAGAGGACATAATTGAAACAATAATAAAAAAACTTAATCCGGATAAAGCTCAAGGATACGACGGAATAAGGGTAAAGGATATCAAGAAACACTCAAAATTACTAACTCCATTACTAACAAAAATGATTAACCTTTCTATAAAAGAAGGAATATTTCCTAGTGAGTTAAAAACCGGTATGGTGCGGCCAATTTATAAAAGTGGAGATAAAAAAAAGTGCGAAAACTATAGACCGATCACATTAATTTCAGTCATAGCAAAAATAATTGAGCAGTACGTGGGAAAATATTTGAAAAATTATTTGGAGGAGAATAAGTTGATAGATAGCAATCAGTTTGGTTTCAGAGAGGGAAAGTCAACGATATTATTACTTAGAACATTAATTTCAGATATAAATAAAGGATTAGCAGTGGGTAAGCAATTTCTGATAGTTTTTTTAGACCTTACTAAGGCTTTTGATCTAGTGGACCAAGAAATACTGATTGAGGACTTAAGAAAAATGGGAGTAAAAGGGAGGTTTCTAAATTGGTTTCAAAGTTATATAAGAGGAAGAGAATTTTTGGTAAAGATTGGGAATGAACACAGTAAAAAAGAAATAATGAACCACGGAGTTGGACAAGGGACAATACTGGCACCAATACTTTTCTTGATATACGAATTCGCTATATCGATATATAAAGAATTCTAAAGTGTATGTTTACGCAGACGATATCGCTCTAGTCATTGAACACTCCGACATAGGAAGTGCTGAAAAAATGTTACAAGAAGATCTCAATAATTTATGCAAATGGGCGCATGACAAAAAATTATTAATTAACCCTAAAAAAACAAAAGTGATACACATAAGAACACCAAGCCGGTTTAGAACGTTCATCCCCAAATTAATTTTACATGATACAAAGTGTCTACACAGTAAGGAAAAATGTAGCTGTGGAAAGTTGGAAAATGTGAATGAATTTAAATATCTTGGGGTAATATTAGATAAAGGACTAACATGGAAAAATCATATAGACAAAATCGCAGGAAAAGTTAGACAAACTATCCCAGCATTATATAAATTAAAACAATGTATGTCATACAAAAGCCTAAGATTATATTTCGAAGCTGTAATAATGTCCAGAATTAAATACGGAATCGGAATTTGGGGTGAGGCGAAAATTACAGAAATGAGGAAAATCAACAAATTGCAAAAAAAATGTTTAAAACTGGTCCTACACAACAAGAATAATTCAGACGCATCAGATAATATCACTTGGTGGAACAAAAATAATGAAATGTCGGCAAAAATGTTATATTATTACAGCAAATTACTTAGTGCTAAACTTGAAAATAGGCAGTTATCAACTAAAACGAGAACGTACATAACTAGAAATAGCGACCGACCTTATTATGTACGACTCAGGGGAATTAACAATAAAATAGATAATGTGGATGAAGAAGTATTAATAAAATTAATGGAGAAGATACCAAAGGAAATCCAAAATGAGGAAAAACTGGAGATATGGAAAAACAAAATTAAAATTTGGCTGATAGCATGGTATAAAGAACAATAGAAATAATAGTAATAATAATAATAACAATAATAATAACAATAATAATAATAATAACAATAATAATAGCAATAAAAAATAATAATAACAATAATAATAACAATAATAATAATAATAACAATAATAATAACAATAATAATAATAATAAAAATTTTGATACACGATTGGCTACGATCCTCAGTTTTAAGCTGCTATTCAGAGTGTGGTAACTATATAAAAATTTTATTATACCATTGTAATATATAAGCTAATATATTAAGATATCTAAATAGCAAATAATATATAAGATAAATGTATAATTGAGAGTGTGAATTTTGTTGTATAGTATTGCATAAGATAATTAACTTTGTAATGTAACTTAAGTTGATGTTATATTGTATAAATAAACGATATAATTATGTTGGGAACCCACAGACGGGCTAGTGCCTTGTGGGACCCGCAAATTATTTAAAAAAAAAAAAAAAAAAAAAAAAAATCGAAAAGATCGGCTAAATCGCGGTCTAATTAAAAAAACAGTGGTTGAGCGACGACAAGAAATGAATTGAAACCATGGCACTGGGAATGGAGAGTAGAGTGGTTGTGCATTTGGAAACAGGGGAAGCAGAATAGAGAATAAAAAAGGGCATATATGTATATCCGACCAAAGTCTGAAAAACGATTGGTTGAGAAAAGGAATGAATGTCCAAGGCAGGGAAATTGCTGAGAAAATAACTCTATCAAGGACAGTGAACGAGCTACAAAATCCGCTGCATCATTGCCCCTTTTTATGCCTTGAACACATTATCCGATATTAAATTCCGCTCGAGAAACCAAACAGTTCATTTTATTTATAAAAATTTTTACCGATGAAAGGAAGCAACTTTTTTTTTTTTTCTATTTCGTTCCCCACTGATATGGTTTTTGTCCGTTTGAGGGCTAAACCTTGTTGTGGTTGTTGCCGGGAATCACGCCCTAAAACAGTAATATCGAGAACCGCTGTGTTTTTATAACTGCAAACTCGGCGGCACAGCCTAGTAGTTAATCGTGAGGCAATTCAGATAGAAAAAAAGGTAAAATTCCTAAGCAGCCGAAAATTAAATTACTAAGAGAACTGTATGTGTCATGGCAAAAAGTAAACACACTAGCTTACCTGCGAGTTTTACAACTAATGCCCGCGAAAGAACTAATGCCCGGACGCTACATACTATATAGTTTGTCACTGTTGCGTTACATATTAACTAATTTAAATTCAAGTACGATGCTCGAACTTCCTGTGTGGACGTTATTACATTTGCCAGACTTCGTAATCGAACGGCGGACCTGCGGATATCGGTAATGATAGCACGTGAATCTCCGCCTCGGAAATTTTAAATTTTGTCTTAATAAAAAAAAACACCGTAATAAATACGGGAAAATTTTACGGAAAATTATTCGTGATTAAGTCGGTCGGACCGAGTTTGCAAAGAACATCGCGTAAACCTTTTTGGTATAGTATGTAATTTCATATCATTTTACGACGTCCATTGTGTTAACCTGACGAATTACTTTCGAATAAGATATGCGCGCTGATTGTAAATTCGTTTTTCATTAATTGTCCGTGATAGTAGAGGTTAGTAATTACGAGGCCAAATTGAAAAGATTGTACTTTCAAGCAATAAAAGACGAGCAAATCGAATGAAAAATATTCTACCTTATTTACTGTATGAATAAATCTATCGCGTTACCGTTAAATTTCTTTTAAAAAATTTACTCCTACCGGATTTGTGGCGAAATGCATACCGTCAAAATGAGAAAAATCATTATCGCGGAGGAAAAGTCGAACAGAATTAAAATAAAGCCCAACGAAAACTGTAAACATCTCTACAGACACGTGATTTCGTAGTCGTATTATTCAAGTGGCAAAAAAAATTTACATGCAGAAAAATGCCAAGTCTCTCTACTATGTGATGTTCTGTATAAGAAAAAAATGTTGAAATTAAATTAATTCGACATGCAGTTAGCATGCATATACAAATGTCATCTCTATATATAATTTGGCTTATTCGTTTTTTTTTCTTTTCTTTTCTTTTTTTGCATTGCGTAAAAATATACGCGCCTAAGTATAATTATAATTTACTTTTGGAACATTAATTTTGTCACTCTGATATTGCAAATTAAAAAAAAAAATTAAAAATTTTTTTAAAACTATTTATTAAATTGATACGTTCGATCGCTGCCAATTATAACACGGTAAAATCAAAACGTTAAACCTCCAAATTAAAAAAAAACAAAAAAAAACAAAAAAAACTGAAAGTTGTTTAGCATTCGCGAACATCTAGTTGTGCGCAGACTTCAACTGTGCATCACAACAAATATTTAATGCGCATAAAAAAGTTCCAGCGAAGCAAAAGAAGCTGAGTTTGCGAAATTTTATGGTCGATATTAAACTTAGCAGCCAGCGCGCGCTGAGCTTGTCAAGCGAATTCGGATTACTCGGAAAAATTTATAAAAATAATGCAATAACCGTAAAACGGCGAATTTTTCGCATTCCGCTCCCTAGCCCCCTGCACCGACCGTTCCCTTTGACACAATAAAATCCAGATTATAAGTTGACCGAGAAAGTTGCCAAGTTAACAGTGCTGAGAGAAGGAAAAATAATAAAACGGACGATTGAACGACAAAAGGAACAAAGGAAATGATATAAAAATAGCGCTTGCCGATCGCCCTCTGGCTGGAATTTGGAAGATGTGCGCGAACAATTACCAGCAGCCGTCGCCTAATATGTTTTATTCAAAACCGCTAAAACCTTCCGAATCAGCTGCTGAACCGAAAGTGACGCAATTCCGCTTCGGGGCATACGTCCACTTTTCGGTAAGTTGCCGCGATTGTCAGCGACCACCGCGATCTAGCTTTATGGCGCGTTAAAATTCCAAAAAAAAAAAAAACAAAAAAAAAACCGTGCTACATCATCGTAGACCGTTCAAAAACTCTTACACCCAAGTGGTCCAAGCGCTCCACTGCAGATGTCACCCTGTCCAAGAATCACCTCAATTTGATCGGCTGCTTGCTCACACATGGTTCGGGGCAACGTGAATAAGCTGACAATGTGTAGGCGCATATATTTATCTTTTTTCGTTTCTCGGTAATATTGATTTTCGCGGAACTTAGTGATCATTTTGCAATCAGAGAGAGATATAGAGAGATATAGATATAGAGAGGGGAGGGGAGAGAAGTAAATATTTGGACACACATCATCATCGTCATCATCATCATCATCATCATATTGCTTCTTCTGTTGTAGAAGATAGGGTGCAATAACAGTATCTATACTAAACGGCTTCTTGCTAGATCAATCATTTGTTGCAGCTTCAGATTTTTCTGTGCGCCTGTTGGACACACACGTGCGTAAAATATTGCTGGTAGCTCGATGATTTATTATCCGTGAAACCGCTTCAAAACGGTGCACAGTAATTAGCATTGCATGAAGTAATATTATTTAGGTAGCTACTAATTTCATCCGACAGACTGTCCTTAAAAGTGAATCGTTTAGAGTTTTTTTTTTTTTTTTTCTTCACTCTTGTTAAAACCGTGTTTAGCTCTCTATCGTGATCAGAGTTTCTACGAAATAAACCATTTTAATTTAATAAAAAACCGTCGAACAAAATTTCCCAAAAATTTCTCGAACGGATGTAATTACGCATCGAAAGGCATCGCCGAATGGCATGAATCGAAAGTGTAAATAACATTATTTGTCCAAGCGCATTGCGGGTAATAATTTAATATTCAAACTTAACCTGTTCCCCGAGGCTTCTGTTTTCACTGCCGAGAGCTGTTTGCTATTGACCAAGCCAACGACTTTATATCAAGCATATCGGGAAAACTTTAACTTGCTCAGTCTTAGCAGCCATCTGGCGCGTATTTCAATTGTCGACGTTACTTCGTAAGCAATTTAAATTATCGACGTTACTCATTGATTTACGATATTAAGAAATACACAGAAATTATAGATAAACCTAGGGGTTGTCTACAGTTTTGTTGGATTCCCAGTCGTCGCGGAATTATTTTCAATGATGTATCACGCGGTTAAAGAAGCGGCCTCAGACAGGTAAGGGGCGCTACCGCTAATGTAAATTTTGTACACTGCTTCCTAGAATTATTTTGGACTCGCTAGAATTTTTGTAGAATTGCTGCGGAATTCCTACACGTTGTTGTACGGCAAATTTCCTCGGCGGTTTACCCTTCGGGTATGCCCCTTTTCCACACCATCTACCGATCATTTAGTATGACTAAACAGCTGTACCGGGTGCAAAAACTTTATTAAGAGTGCGTCCAGTTTAGGCAAGTCGTACGAAATTGCCCAGTTCCAATTCTCGATACAATAATATTCCTTCTGCCCCGGTTAGTTTAATTCGACGATTTGTAACTACTATCTGTAGGCATGGTGTAGAGGATATTACAGTAGAAGTGCGACTAAATTTTTTCGATGGAAACATTTGAATTGCCATGATCACACGTAAGCACAGATCGTCGTGAGCATATCGACCGCTTGTTATTGAATTGTGACGCTTTACAGCTATGGATAGAGTCTTTCTCTTTAAATAACTGATGTCCTGCGGCTTACATCCATTCTATATTTTTCGATTACTTGGTGTAATCGTAGGTTACTACATTTGTTAAGAAATGGAATTACTATTTAAATAACTCGATTAATGTCCAAGATCTGTTTGCCCAGGCTAATAACAATGATGATAAAGATAATGTAATATTTCCCTATTTCCTGCTTTCAGTTACTCCTTTTCTCTTACACTGTAATTTACTGTTGCTACTCAAAG
The DNA here is from genome assembly GCA_039619475.1 of Icerya purchasi. Classification (NCBI taxonomy): domain Eukaryota; kingdom Metazoa; phylum Arthropoda; class Insecta; order Hemiptera; family Monophlebidae; genus Icerya; species Icerya purchasi. The sequence goes on along the minus strand of CM077116.1, from coordinate 347,312,218 downwards.
TTGAAGGATTATTAATTTTTAATGCCCGCAATGCTCTGCAACTGCGACCATACTGCTGGATGGCGACTTATTTATATTTTTATTTTTGTTAAATTTCATATCCGACATTATTAGCACTCTGTAGTTGCGGCCATATTGCAGAATAGAGATTCCTCTTTCGTACTAATAGTACAACAGGTAGCGCGTAAAATAGCTAACAAGTACACGAAAGTATTTCTCTTTTCCTTGCACTCTAATCCTAATGGTGCATCTATTTTTTTTTTCACCTTTCTGGCAGTTATTATTTTCATTACAAAATCTGTTGTTAGCCCCTGCTGCCCGAATGAATTGTTCAGGCCAAAAAAAAAACAAATAAAATTCCGTACACGGCAAACGTGTAATATTTCTGCTTAGAACACACGCTTCTTTTGTTTAAAAAGTGTTTTTACTTTTTATCGTTTCAAATGCACTATCTGAAAAACATAAATATACCGTAAAATTTGAAATTTCGGTTTTCCAGGCGAGTTTTCTAAGAAAAAAAGGAAAAAAAAAGACAGAGGTAAACTTACCTTAAAACGTAATTTTAATCAGTTTCGCGACAACGCTATCTATACTCGGAGTGTTGGGTCAGATACTGCGTAAAATTTATATCCGATAATAAACCTCTTCAACGTGCTCGCTGTTTAAAATCGCCATTCGAATGCGAAGTACCAAACCGCTCGCTAGTTAAATGATTCCATTTCTAGCACTAGACTTTATAACTAGTCTAGTCGTGCGTGTAACAACAACCTCTTCCATCCACACACCCCCCTCCCCAAAAAAAAAGGGTTTCTAGAAGCGTAGAATACGAAAGAAGGTTCTAAGGTGAAATTTAATAGTTTGGCCTCGTACCGAAGAAAAGACAAAAACATTCTCGTCTAATCACGTGGCTCTACATATTCGAAATCGAATTCGACAAAAAATAAAGTTCCCGAAGCGATAGTGGTTAAATTATCGGATTTTAATTAAAGCACATTGTTGTTCATCGTATACTTCTAACTGAGAAAACACTAACAACTGCCGTACACACATATACATACATATATATATATATATATATATATATATATATATATATATATATATATATATATATATATATATATATATATATATATGCATTACAGAGTCTCCGTTTTATCTTCAAACCTAGTTGTGAAAAATCATGTAATATTTTTGTATGAATTATATGCATCATTTCTGTATCGTATATAACTTAGTTTTTATCATGATTATAAGACATTTGTTTCATTTACAACAAATTATACAGTCAAAACCGGGGGGTTTCCTATAAAAAAAACCATCATTTGTCCGTTTGCCCAGTACATTTAGCGCTATTTTTTGATTCTTATTAAGAACGTTTATTGTATCGAGCAGATTGTAGGTATGAATTTAGCTGCACCGAGATTCCTTATTACGATCAGATAGTTGCAAAACGTTGCTGGTGTTGGCGGAGGGTCGTCAGTACATTCTGGCGAGCCGGGCTAGACGGGTTGAATCCAGCATGGTGGCCTGAAGTAAATGTGCCCACCAAAATTATCTTGCTTAGCTAACATATTGACGATAGTAAGCTAGTTTGCACTACGGCACCGGTTTTTGGCCGTATGTTATAGTGCCCGAATTGAGCATCGACTGCTACCAATTTAATGCGTTGTTCAAGCATCTCTTCCGAATTGTTCTGTCGCTTTGGAGTGCTAGTTACGGTGGTAGTCAGACGCTCGAAAGACTGTCGGTATACTAGCCGGGCATTAAAAGTTGCGTAAAATTTCAGATGAATGGCGACTACCTTAGCCTTTATGATCGAACAAAGCTGATGAAATCTAGGAAATTCGAAGTAGATTTTATGCGCAGCTCATGACCACCATTGGCTCCGACTCGACTAGCGGAAATACGCTTGAACCAAACTATAGCAGACGCGTGATAGTCGCAGCAGCACAACAAGCGAAGGCGGAATCATTTTTTAATTAGCCGGCTGAGGCTAAAACGCGACCATTATTCTGTTCAATAATTTTCTCTCAGGCAGCGTGTAGTGCTTAAGGTGCTTGGCTACCAAATCAGAAGTTATTTCGGGAGTTGTCTCGTTCCAGATCCAAGTCGCTCTCAGGTTTATATCTCTAATCTGAAATTGAATATTGGTTATACCAGAGAAATCTGGGAAAGTAAAGGCGGCCGAGAAAAAGAAACTAGCCCAGTATTCTCCTTAGATGCATTAGGCTTAGTACCATTATGGAAAGCTTAACTTCAAAATAGCCGACACGCCCTGTTAATATGGGACTTACTATTACTTTAATTTTCTCTCGCGCGTGCATAGAATTCGTCCTCATAGACGGATCGCCATTTAACTCTCGTATAGGCGCACTCGTCGATAACTCCAGTGGTGAATACTCGGCTTTCTTCAACGGCCGAAAGAATTTTTCTTCAACAGCTAATTCGGGTTTTTGTAAATCTCGTCAATAAATTCGTTTTTAGCCTGTTTTTTTTCTTCTCTTCCTTTCGGACAGAATCGCGACATGTGACGACCGAATAGGCATAGAAAAGGACATTATCATCAGAATAGCAAGAGACTTTGCCACGAGATGGATTTCATTTGCGTCGTAAGACACGATGGCGCAAAACTAAAAAAAAAAAAAAAAAAAAAAAAAAAAAACACATACCACCCCGGTCCAGAATTTCGCGCAGCTATACTTTACCGCCATTTACAAAGCGAATTCGTTTGAAAAATGGTAAATAATTTCGAATTTTCGATAATTCATAGTTTATTTCCCGGAAAATTATTTTGTATACACGCAAAAGTACGAGCTTCCGGACCGTTCCATCGTCGCACCTTTCGTCACTCGCTGCTGGCTGCTTCCGAAGTAGTGAGAGCTGAAACTTCTGCGCAGTCAGGAGTGCTCATAATCGCCACCCGATAGCAAACGTATGTCAAATAAAATTTCCACATAAAAAAGTAAAAGAAAACTCATTTGAAATTGATTTTAAATGGGCCAGGGATCTTCCGATCTGCATTAGTTAAAAGGAGAAAGGAAGTCTTCATTCTCGAAGCAATTTTAGAAAGATGAAATCGATTAGAACAAAGCGCGAACTGCCCGAAGGAAACGATGAATAATATCGTCTGACAAATTAATAAACTTAGACCGGCGGAAGATCTCAATACGTTAGTGCATAAGAAAGAAGGCAAAAAGAATAACGAACGGTTTCCTGAACTATTCCGATAGAGAAAAGACTTTGATGAAAAAACCGGAGCAGATATGGGTGTTCTTCAAAATGAGTGTCGCGACTGGATAGAACGGAATCGGGCAGCAGCAGCTATAGACTGGTGCTGTTTCACCGATAGCAGCAAAGAGCGATAATTGGTAATTGCGGAAGCGAAATTAAATATTTTCATCGGAAGAGCAGGAGCAGGAGCAGGAGCAGGAGCAGGAGTAGGAGCGGGAAGAAATCAGTCGTCTAATTACGAGCAATAGTAGCGAGGTGCGGACGAAGAGGTTAAAATCAATCGGCTTCGGGCGTTACATTTGCCATTGCAGGGCGACACCGAGCGGGCCAGCATTACGACGGTTACTTTCGGTCGGCGCTGCAGAAGACAAAACTCTTTAAAAGACTTAACAATGGCCCGGCGCAAATTCTTAACCGCCGATACTCCCTGCGGCTTCATTTGGCCGGCAGCTTCATATGCGGCTGCTGGAGCGTTAGCGGTGCCGCTGCGACTACTGTCACTTGCCAGCTAGCGTCGCTTCTGCTAATGAGAAACGGTACTAATGAGTAGAGGATGGAGAGAGCCAGTGCCCCGATATGCCGTCTCCTAAATACCGACGACGAAATCCCTTTGAAGATGAAAACGCCCCTTCTTCCGAGAAGCCCGTTAACCGCATTATAGGACCGCATCGTCGACTACGCGATATAAAGTGTTTATCTGACGTCGACGTTCTTCTACTTGGCCGACTGGGCACCTGTCTTAAAATTCGATGCTCGTTAAATTAAACCGGCCCGAGCCAACTGCCAGACGCTAACGCGTCCTCATCCCTTCGACCGGAACGCCGCACAATGACGTCTGCGTTCGGCCATTCTTCGTTACCGCGTCATTTCGGTCATTATCATCATTACCGTCAGCAGCGACGGTATTACGGTGACGATTATTACTATTATACTCTCGGAAGAAGAAAGTTCGCGACAATAGCACCGCAGCCTAAATATCACGTAATACCCGTCGCTCATTACAGTCCACTTAACAGCTGCCCGCTCTAACGTTGAATAAACGTTTCTCGTTTCCCGCCGTCAGGGCGCGCTTTCGCTTCCGTTTCGTCCGAATCTCCGTTCCGGCTTAATTTTAGCTAACCACTCTCGCCTCTAATCGACAATTGTCCCCGCCGCAGTCGGCTCTTTTTCCGTCCATCGGCAATTCTTTCGATCTGAAGGCTTTCTCCCGCCTTAAATGTCGTCCAACGATCGACCCATCTAGAAAACAAGCGATCACCCTAGACGGTTCGACTGAATCGGCCTACAACGTTTAACAATCATCGGTGAACTCCCCGCGGAACTTAACTAATCAAAAAATGCCAATAGACGCGTATCGCAGAAATCGGTGCAAATTCAATATAAACAATCCGAAAAATGTGTCCCACACCTTCGACCGAGATTGTAAATGGTCCTTCTTATAGGGATTCGAAATTGTAACGAATCTCGCGTCATCTTGAGCAGGTTTCTACGAAAAACCTCCGAATATGACCGTAAAATCGATATTCAACGAACAATTAACTCAATTTACGTTTAGTATAATAATTAAATAACGAATATGATTATTTTTATTTTTTCGTTAATTAAATATGCATATTGTAAGAAAACTTCGGCTTAATTTTTGTTTTTTCGTTAAGAAATCAGTTTTAAGTTCGCCGAAATCGGATAAAAAGAATAATTTTCTTCGCCTAACCTGTGGAAAACTCCAATTTTCGGGAAGACATACTAAGAACTTTTTTATAACACACGTACGTACATGCGTGCGAGATGGTGGCGCGATAGCGTAATCAAAGTGTACGACTTTATGATCCGAATCGCTTTCAGATACATAATTAATTTGAAATCGAATAACGTTCATAGAAATGTAAGAAGAAAAGATGGTCCTCTACTTATGCCAGTGCCGTTAGTCTACCCATTGTAAACAGCTTAATATCACAATACACGACACAAGCTTTATCCCAAGGGTGATTGACTATAATTCATGGATACGCGTGTATCTGTTTAATGCAGCACAGCCAATTGACCTCAGGTAGACGACATTGCACGCATTATCAGGTTGCGATACTACGCAGGCCATTCGATCTCTCGCTGATAGCACACTACGCTGAATGTTTCCTTGAATCTGTTGTTTTTAGTGATTTCACATTCGAAGGCTGCATGGAATTGGGAAAAAAAAAGAAACAGGAAAAAGACGCATGTTTAGTAATTCATTGTATACAGCTTGAAACATCTTTAGAGCTGAAAAATTTAATTGTCGCAGATGTGTGTTCGTCTGCCGTCGAAGGTGGCCGTAAATTATGCAGTGAACCGTATGCGAATCGGCAGCAGTGATTTTCCGAAAAATTCCTAGAATTAGCGTAGTTTTCCGATTATAATCGATTATGAACAGTGACGCATTAAATGTTGAATATTGTCAATATTATACAAAACATTCCCCGATTATTATGCTACAGAAATCATGTTCGGCGGTGACTCGGGTAAACTTTGAATATTCATACGACGCCGAAATCACTCGACATCTCCCGATTCTTATCAGTTCACACACACAGAGCAGGGATGTGTTAATTCAAAAACTGAAAATTTTACATCAAGATATAAAAAGTTGTTGTTTTTTTGGGGGAAATGTAAAAGGAAAAAAAGAAAAAAATCACGCGCCAAAGATACAAAAGATGTAAAAACTTTCTACGGCAGATATTCCTAAGCGGTCTTAGTTATTTTACGATCCAACGCAGAATGAAATTTTATCATTACCTTTGAATCGAAATTGTACGCTTATTAAACAATTACATATTTCATTCTAATAATAAAATTCATTTATCGGAAATATCGAGTTTTAAAAAAATTTCTTTTCACGTGTTCGCAATTATTCATTTCCGTTTTCTCATCGCCACAGTATTTCCGTCGTTCCCACACTGAACCAACTTTCATCCAGTTTTTTCTTCGCTTTATTTCCGCTTTGCCTTATTAAATTTATTATTTGAAATCCTTACCGGACTAGTTTTGATTTGTTTTCCCTCAGGAGGAGCTGCACTTACGCAGACCATCGCATGGCCAAATGCACTGAACCAGCATACGCAAATGTATATAGACATATCCGCGAAATGTTCACTTTCGGTTAAATAAAAAAAATTAAAAAATCAATTTAAAAAAAAGAATTTTTGAGGTACAGCTCCTCTCTGACAATATTTTTCTCAACATATATCGGCACATAGTACAAAGCAGTGATACTCTAAATTTTCCCTATTTGTCCAAATGCGGGAGTTTCGAAATTTTATTTTAACAATTAAAAAATTTTTTATCCTCTAAATTATTTTCAAATGGAGTTGAAAGCATACTAGAACATTGATCATTCGAAGTAAATTACTTCCAAAGAGGTAAGTAAATAAATAAAAGAATAAAAACATTCTTTAAAAAATAACCGGTTAGTTGTTATGGAAGAGATTCTTCGCTCGTAGAGGCCTATAACTTTTCAAAGGTCTATTACAAATTTGCCAAAGTAGTGGTCAAACCACCATCGCCCCAGTATTTCCAAATACAACCGTAAATGTGCTAGCTCTTAAAATACGGATTCTTCGGATGAAATGCTGGAGATGTTACTGCAAAGCGATAGAATTTTTTTATGACGCGGCACATGCTAGATTTAAAATTCGATTTGATCATACAGTCCAGAAACGTCTCTATTTCGAGTATTAAGGTTAACCGTTGAAAACCGTAGAGCCAAAAATCGACAAAATTTAATAAAGCGAAGATATTTTGTGTACAGCAAGCTTAAAACGTAATTTTTCAACGGTGCGTTAAATATTCGTTACATATGTTGGTCACGCCACCGTCGATGGTATTCGCAAATGTTCTATATACCTTTGAAATATTTCGTTCTCAAACGAAATGATAGAAATGGTACTCCTGTTTAAACCGCTAAAAACAAAAAAAAAAAAAAAAAACAAAAAACAAAAAACAAAAAACAAAAAACAAAACAATTCCCGTTCGCCTCAAAATTCAATTTGTTTGCTTAATATCCCGTCAGCATTTAAAGTTGACCGTTAAAAGTTATTGTTATTTTCAAAAAGCCATTATCATTATTTTAATTCTCACACACTTTCCAGGCGGAAATTTATCGCGCCAATTATTCGCTTAAAATTCGAGAGGAAATATTTTTAAAATTAATTCCAGATCTTATATATCGTTAAGATCCAAAAATGAAAAAAAAAAGAAAAAATCGCATATGCCACCGACTCTGCAGTACGAACGAGCACTAATAAGCCCTTGTGGCACACATTATACTGAGTTTTTGTTTTCATCTAAATTAAATTTTGATTATTTTTAATACTTTAAAACAACTTGCGGTACGCTAAAAGTTAAAAATTCGGCGGATACACATACGATTAACAATTTACCGACTGAAACTTATTTCTGAACGATTTTTCGATTTCTAGTCGATACTATTTTTGAACATCAGGCGTAGTTCCGTTCGAATCTTTTGTTTATTCGGCATGAGAATAAAACCGCGAAAGATACGACACAATTTGACAGTTCGAAAATAGATCATGTCTTGCTGCTGTCTATTGTATCTTCGTATGAAAATCACTTTTCATTCATCTAATTTATCATTATAATCGATACCGAACACGTATTAAAGCAGGTTCGGAAAATCAGAAATGAGTGTCTAGGAGAAATCGCGAGTATCCATTTTCTAACAAAGCACATTCTCCGTTGGTGGCAAACGGGGTTAGTTTTTAATTTGTTTTACAATTTCACCGTTAAAAACTTATAATAATCGGGACTGTGATTTTTGAAAAAGTTATTCACCTGGCGACAAATAAACGAATCCCCAGATATGCAAAAAATGTCGAATATTTTGATCGCAAGTATCCTCGAACGGCATCTGTCGGCTATTTCATTATCCTATCGCTCAACCAGTATCGCTGAAAAAGTATTTTTTCGGCGGAAAGTCCGAATCGATGAAGGACAGATCGTGCCGCTACTAATCAGCACTCTTGTAATGAAAAAATAATTTGCAATTATTGAAGGAAGATTTTTCAGACTTGGGGTGCCAACTGCTTCGCGCACGGTATAAAACTATCCGCGCTTCCAACGACTGTCAACGAAACTAAAAATTAAGCAATATCGCTTAAATTGCTCGCGTCGTTTTTAGATTCAAATAATATCGAACGCGCTTCCGATTACTGTAAGGGTAGAAAAATGCACTTCAGAACTCCTTGCCCGCAAAATTCTAAATTTCATAAACGCCGTTGAATTTTCCCTACGCGTAGTATACAGCGTAACGCCAATTACGGCGGAATTTCTAACGGAAATAGTCTGATCTAGTCTCGTTTCTTTTTAGACGTGGACTTTGTAAGGTAAACGGGCGCGATTCGCGAATGATAAAGCGCTACAGAGCATTGAATTCAAAAGGATTTTCAGTTTCCCCGTTATAGAACACTATTGTACGTACGATTAGGCGAGTTAATCAGCCGCGACATCCTTCCTTATTCGAGACTTGATTCACCGACTATGCCAGATTCAGACCGCGGCCGTTATACAGACAGGAAAGGTCGGACCAAAAACTATTTGTCGCAACATTGACCGCGAAATAAGTTTCAGCCAACCGGAGAATACTCTACACAGCGTTCGTGAAAGTTGCGACGACCGTATATCAATGGAAACTGGGAGGTATTTCAAAAGTATTTTTCTACACCGGCCGGCAGCGAGGAAAGATTCTGACCGTTGAGATATTAATTGATGGATCGGCGGAGACAAGAATGATTAGTTCTTTAGCGCTTCGGGAAGTAATGTGAATAGTTTCCTGCTATAGGATAGTGTTCGCTCGCGTTTCCCGCATTCAAGACCACCGTTCGCTACTGCGCTGTTTTAGCGGACCGAATCGAGTTTCGGTAATTCTAACGTTTATCAGATCAATCAACGTAATTAGCTCTACGTCGCGGGAGCCTTTACGTTTTGATGAATGGATGAAAAATGTTTCAGAGCAGTGCCAATGGGAGCAAAGCGGCGTACGATTTTGAACTATCGAAGTAGGTTAAGGTAACTTGAAATAATATTCAGCCGTTCCATAAAAAATGTTTAATTAGTATTTCAAAAGATAACAGGGGTAGTTTAGAAAAACGAAAACCAATGACGTGTAGTTTTAATACAATAGCGTAACAAAAAAAAAAAAAGAAAAAAAGGTCCCTCCTTTCTCATAATATTCTGAGCAAATTAGGAAAGGGAAAAACAAAATCGCACAAGTCGGTTATAGGTAATCGAAAAAAGAACAAGCTACAACGTTAATAAAAATGTAAAACTTTTAAAATTATTAAAAAACAAAAGAAAATAAATAAAATTTAAAAAAAAACGAATTTTATTCGGGCACGAGTTTAAGCAAAGATTGCAAATCGACTTCCCTCGAAATTAAATGCGGAATGTCGGATGATGACTATTGCAATTGACAAATTCTAGTTTTTGAAGTTTTTAATTTTTTACGCCGAGTTTTAACCGTCCGCGTTCTTTCAAATAACCACGCATACGCTAATACGGAGCAGATCGGAAGAATGGATAATACTGAACATGCGGAAGTTACAAAATACCTCGGACACTGCAATTGTTCCTCCGGTAATATTATTTCTCTACTCATTTGCATTTTAATGGTCCCTTTCAATTGTCATTTAAATTTATTTCTCGTAATATCTCGTTACTGACTGACTGTTAAGAAATGAGCCTACAGGTGAACCTAGGTACACATATCAATTTTATTCGAGCTTAATAATAATAATTTTAAATATATTATACATATGTGTGCATGTGTATAGATAAATATGTACATATATTATTACACATATCTTGTACAGAGTCCTTAAATATATGAAAAATAAGCTCTAAAATGTTATAAGATAGTACATAACAACGTTGCAAACAGCGTTATTAAACGCGTAGTGCTTGCATTTTTCCGCCGATATGTAATTTGATTTATATTCAATTGCGAACAAAATTTGCAACCCCAAAGACACTGAAAAAAACTTACAAATGTCCGGTACAAATATCGGTTTATTGTCGACTCGGTAGCGTTACTTAAATTCTTTTTGTATACTTTAACTGATACTGTATAAACGAAATTTTATTACCCTTTGGCCGAAATCGAGAAATTTCACCAGATGCGACAAATATCGATCGAAAAAGTTAATTAAAAACTAAATCAGTAATTTAAAATTTTCTAAAAATTTCAATTAAAAAAATTCATATTATGTGAACGAGGCACCCCCCCCCTCCCCTTAAAATAACTTGCAATTTTAATGTTTTTTTGTTAATTACAAATCGGTACTTCGGAAACGAGAAAAAAAACATACCCGCGAAAACTGTTTTTATACATTACATACTTTTTCTGCAACTCGCAGCACAGAAAATTATTAAGCATTTTTAATGTATATTAACGATTTCTACAATTTATTTTCGCTTAAATATTTCAAAAAGTCCGGGCGATCATTAATGAAAACAGCGAGGGTGGTAATTAATCACGTCGAAAAGATTATAATATTTTCATTAATCGTTCATTTTCCGTCAGGCTCGTTCGACTAATTGCAAATTAACTATGGAGGCAGATAATACATTAGGGATAATGTATGTGGGGAAACTTTTGATAGAAACTGATGATCAAAAATAGTTTACTAAATGGAACGGCTGAACAGGGGGAATCTCACGATCGGAGTTAAGCGATCAAATTATTTATCGCTGGTCACCCTTGTTAAACGTTGCTACGGTTCTCTTCCGAGCCTAGTTTCCCTTCGGTTCGAGATGAATTTATCATTCTGAAGTCTAGCGCAAAAAATCTGAGGACAAAATATAAGAAATTCGAAAAAAAACTATATATATATATATATATAAAATATACATGTATGTGTATGTATATATGTGTATATATATATATATATATATATAGCATTTATAGAAGATGGAAGCAAGCGATGGAAAATACGCTGAAACGAATTACAGGAAAAACTCAGAGATCTGATGGATGACGAGCGACGGTAGCGAAGGAGGAATGGGGCCTGATCATTTTTCTTCGGAAACGTCAAACGGGAAAAGCTTGCCAGCGTGTAGCACGTGCCTATTCCGGGCTTCAGCCTCGCATCTTCTAACTGCTGACTACTTAACTTTCATACAAGTCCACATTACCGCTTTGCGCCATGATACACCTTTCTTTGTATTCTCCTTTGGTAACCATTTATCTACATCAGCGTTCATCTTTGTCGATCTGGTTAGGTAATCGGTACATCGCGACAATATTCGATATCAGCCCGTGCAGAAACCACCGGCCTCCGTAAGGCAACCAAAACGTTATTCTACGAATAGTCGACGGAACAAATTTAACCCGCAAACCAGCAACAAACATCGCATCGAACGCATATATCATTACGGAAGCGGATTGCATCATTACAAGGCGGCCCACTGAAAGAGCTCCTACCACAGCGAAAATATCGGCGGTAGTACTTGTAATCGCACATTACAGTTCGAAATTTAGACTAGCGCGAAAAAGTAGCCTATTGAATGAGGACAAGTCTAAATGCAACGCTACAATTTAAATTCGCCACCAAAACGCAACCGGAAATATTCCATTTTCGAAAGAGCAACATGTTCCGCAGTAACAAACGATTCACTGTGCTATGTTTCGAACTTGATACGTTTTTCCGTTAGTATCGGAAACGGATGATAATAATAAAAATAAAAATAAAAATAATAATAATAATAATAATAATAATAATATTTTCAATTTTTCAATTCAATTCAATTTATTTACAGTGTTAAAAATATATAACTAAAATAATAATAATAATAATAAAATCAAATTTATTACTATTATTACTATTACAGTACATCCATCTATGCGCAGACTTCCGCGAGTGATGGCGTTATAATAATAAATAATAGTAATCAAATAAATCAAATCATTTATTTTATTATTATCCAATTTCCATTTATGTATGCGCAAAGTGGTGCGAATAACTGATTACAGATTAACAATAAAAATCACCGAAAAAATAATGGATAAATAAATAAATGAATATAGCAAAAAACATATCAAGAAAAAAAACAAGTAAAATAAAATAAGTAAACACTATTTTATATAATCATAAAATTTTATAAAAAAAAAGAAAAAGCATTCTAGATAATACATTTGAAAGGAAAAATTAAAAATGTAATCTGCTATGCAGAGTTATTAGGTATAACAATTATTGTACATATATAATGAAGATGAGAAAACATAATTGGATTAATAAAGAGGAAGGTGAAGGAAAGCATTTATATACGTACGAATGGGAAAACGTTAATCTTACTACAGACTGAAGCGACTACATATTAAGTGCCTGTATTAGTTTCGGCATCTTTTTATAATTCCTTAAGAGATTCTTGACATCTGAGGGAAGAGAATTATATATTATCGCTGCTTTATATTATATCTGTAGTCTCATATGGAACTTTTTAAATTTAGGAATAGCAGCCATGTGCTACCTCCCAGGCATTTTGATATTAAACTTTATACTATATTTATTTACAGATAACAATAAATTAATTTCATATAACTGTTCTAATTGTAGTAACCCATGATTATTTAAGTCGTTGGTATTAAGGCCGAAGGTTTTAAATATAGATTTTTTTAGTGATGTTACGTGTCTTAAATGATATTTTGCAGTCCCCCCACGCCGCCAAAAAAAAATATTAATCCATATACCAACACTGGTTGATATAAGGCTAAATATAATCTACATAAATGACGTGTGGGAAAATATTTCTACAGGTAATAGAAGAGCTAGAGTTAAGCTTTGATAACTTTCTCGAAATATATTCTGCATACTGGGCCCAATTTAACTTGTGATCGAACACAATTCCCAAGTATTTAATTTCATTAGTTTTATCTATGTAATCATTGTTTGGTAATAATAATAATAATGATAATAACAATAATTATTTCAACTTGAAATGATAGCTAAAAGTTTGCAAACATTCCTCGATCTTTCCTTTGCCTACTTCAAAGGTAAATAGCCCTGCAGTGCAGGATCGTCTTCATACTAATAATACAATTAGTGTAATAAAAAGGGAATGCTTATACGAAATAAAGCGGGAAGATAGCCTCTATCAACTTTAACTCCTGGTTTTGTTAAATCAAGTTCTTTCTCCTTCGGAAGAATACGCTGTCTAACCCGCTACAGCTCCATGTGCGGCACCAAATAGACGCGACTTTGAAGGCGATATAATAACAGGTACGCCAATCGCTACCAATCACGCAGAATCGCCTGTTATTATGTATCCGTTTTTTTTTTAAATGAATAAATTTTAGCTGCGATCGTCGATTTTAACTTCAAAAAGTGTAATCAAACGGACGAAAAAGATTATTCGCAAAAAGAAAAAAAATGATAATCAACATATGGTTTTATTAAGTTTTTAAAGTTTGTCCAGCCGATCTAGTTTAAGATATCGCATCTGTTTATTCATCTGAAACAGACTGCGAATGGAATGGAACATGATTTTTTCATACAAATTGGTATAATATATCGCGCAGACAACTCATAAAAGAAACGCCCGATTACAGAGTTGAATATTCGCCCGTTTGTTTTTTATAGCTTTACTGTTTTTAATTGACGTTTTTTTTAATTTTTCCGTTTCTCTTTGTAATAACTTCAAGTGCTCTGCTGTAAGTTATGTTCGGTCGTTTTCGCTTTTTTTAGGTGAACAAATTACAAAACACTTCTTTCATTAACTACTGGAAGGAAATCGGAGAAGCATTAATGATAATGTTTCATAATAATACTAGAGCTGCTCTCGAAACATACGATTAGAAAACTGAAGAGTCGCTAGATTAACACGAATCAAAGCAAAGAGAAAAAAAAAAAAACGAACAGAGACGGCAACGCTGAAAACAGGACAACAATAAAAGTTGTAACTTTTGTCGAGTCGGCTATAGTTCGCAATAGTTCGAAACTGAATTAAGAATACTTCAAAAAAGCTTTAAAAGTAAAAGAATTTGTTGAAATATTTTTGTCGACGATGAACTATCGACTTCCAATCGTCACTACACGCACAATGCAATAATGCAAATAGAAAAGGATTATTTTCAAAACAAAAATAAGTAAAAACAATCTAGGTGAAACCGGTTTATCGAAAATAAACTCCGGGAAATAGTCGCGCTGTTAATGAACAAAAAATTCGAAAAATCGGAGCTTTCGTCTTCAGTCGGTAAACCTATTTCTTCGGATTTTCCGAATTTTTATATGTATCTATTTTGTTTTTCGTAATAAATCCGTAAAAATACAACATATTCTATTGTCAGAATTTACCGGTGACTCTAGTCGGTGAAGATTAAAATCTAGTTAACGCTTACGAGAACTCTTCCTTTTTGTTTTTCATATCACTGCGACACGTTTAATATTCCAGTACAATCTCTTAATTAATTTCATCCGAAACGAATGAGCCGGAGTACGACGATTATTCGAGAAATCTTTACTATATAATCCATCTCCATATTGACGCAGTAGAATAACATTTACTTCCAATTGAACGCAAAAAAAAATAACAGAGAAAAGAAGGTTGCCAAAATGTAGCTATAAACAAATTAGTTGTCTCTTTATACATAAAATAGGGGGGGGGGTGATTTCAGTTGAAATGCGGGTAACTCGATAAAGACTAACTGACGACCCCGGGCCTTTAGGTCAGTTATAAAATAAATGTAACGAAAAGTTTTTGACACAACTTCAAATGCATAGTGCGAACATTTATCGATCCTTTAAAATTTTACCCTAAACAATGTGTTTAATGTATAAAATGATTGAAATTCCACTCTTGACGACCACATTTTGTCTGAATAATGTTGCGTGTTCTAGCTTAGTTAAGGTTAAAATTACAACTTCCTACAATGCTATTTTCTCTTTTCCTATTGCTCATATCCGATATTCTAGGACCGCTTTACTACTACTAGCCTAATCAGGGTTTAAATAATAATTCGTCGTTGGATGGAACCTCCTATATTCAAAAATTTCATTTCCAATTAAAAGAATTCTGAAGAGTAGCGAATATTTCGTAGAGCTTATTTACTATTAACGCGTGTTTTTGACTTTTTTTCTTAATGTTAATAATCAATATTCCTTCCGTTTAATCAGTTTACCGTCATTCACTTATGTTTTCCTAGTCTTCTATCTTACTAATTTCTGCGACTATCACGCCCGATGCTATCGTGAAATAAGAACGAAATGTAAAAAAAAAAGAAGTACGTTCGATCGATCACAACAAATTTTAATCCGGGGATTATTTGAAACAATTTTGAAAAGATGTGCGGCATAGAAAGTACACTTTACAATGACGCGATTCACGTTCCGGAGGGGGCAGCGCGGTCCGACCCGCATATAGATTGCGACAGATCCAGGTTTAGATCTGATGTAGCAGCAAAAAAAAAAAAAAAAAAAAAAAGAGGATATAGATGATGACGATGCTTCCGGCTGTTGTAATTTTCAACGAATTCTATAAATTAACTGATAAATCGAATATCGGTAAATACATTCAATAAAAAGAAAATATTGAGCGATTATAACACCATCCGTGAATAAAGGCGCCTAAGGTCGAGTCAGAAAAGGACTTGAGACGAATAATATTTAATACGGCGTTCGTCTGGGGAAAGATCTAAACAGTCACTGCACGCACAGTGGCGAATTCTTCCGTCTAGCATCGAGCTACGATTGACGTAATTGCAAGTGATCAAATAGTCCGTATATCTCTGTATTCACACGTTCATCGCAAATGCGTATCGTCCCCCTTTAGTGCTACATTCGAGTTTGTAGCTAATTATTGCGATTATCAATAGACCGACCGAGTTGTGGATTTAACTTTCCGCTAATTCGGTCGAACACAAAAATAAAATTGCCTAAAACCGTCAGAATTTTCCTTTGTTCATCAGAGTTTGCATAAAAACATGTTGAATTGTAACGTTTTATTTACTTTTGTTTTTTTGTTTTTCTGGCGTTATTTAATTTTATTTATTTTGCTCGTCGGAATAATAGAGTAGAATGAAAGTGCACCGTTTACGTCAGTCGGGCGACCTACAATGAGCAGAAATGCAGCAGGAAAAATGGTAACGTAGCAGCAGAAAGTGGCTGGTAAAATAGAGGAGGCACTGGTTCAACGTACCCGGTGTACTAAAGTAAATTACAATCGATAGAGTTGCGCATATTCGCTAGACTGCGTCAGTTTATAAATCACCGTGCTGGACAGCTAACAATAAAGTAAACAACGACATCATTTAGCCGACGCTACAGCGAATAAACCGTGTAAAGCATCAAACTAGGACGAATTCTTTTATCTCCAAATTAAAGCTCGCCCCTAATGATTTAATGTACGATTAATAAAATTAATCTCTCTGTCCCCGAACACAGCCAGGACCGAGCTAACTACTCTCTCGCTTTATACATCTATAAACGTTGTTTTTGTTCGCTCTAAATATGACAAGAGCTTTCAATCAAAAAAGTCTCACGAAAAACCATACATAAATTTTCGAAGATTGAAAGATTTCTAAAATTAATACTCGTTGAAATTATAATAATCCTTTTATTTTCTAACAGAATTATGTATTTTTTCTTCTGATTACTATTTCCGATGTTGACCTACAGATGAAACAAAAGTTAAAGTTGTACGTGAACGAATTTTTATTTAGAACTCACGATTTTTGTCAGTATTTTTTCAAATGTTTTTGCTTTATCATACAAAAAATAAATAAATAAATAAATAAATAAAAAAATGTAGACAAAAATGTATAGGCAAAAATTTTGACGACAAAAATGTATAGACAAAAATTTTGCTGAAAATGTAGACAAAAATGTATAGGAAAAAATTTTGACGACAAAAACGTATAGACAAAAATTTTGCTGAAAACGTAGACAAAAATGTATAGGCAAAAATTTTGACGACAAAAACGTATAGGTAAAAATTTTGACGAAAATTTAGACAAAAAATACGCTACGAGACGTCATCAATATTTGTATCATTTGGAAATTTTATACCGGAACTAAAAATGGTTTTTACTTAATTTTGCATTTTTTTTAATGGTTTTTCTTCTTTTTTCCTTTCATCTGTACGTTTTAAAAGAATTTTAGAGAAAATATAGTGTAATATTCAATAGAAAAAATAAAAAAAATAAAAATACAATCCTCAACACTTCCATGATTCATTCACTCTGCGTTTTTCGTTTTAGCTTTATAGAAAAATCGATTTTACAGCGTTATATATTTTACTCAAAAATTCCGGGAAAAAAAAATAGTTTGGCTAGGTTGTGTGGTAATTTTGATAATTTACATAGCGCTTCTTGATTTCATTAACAACTCTAGTCATTTTCAAAAAAGGATTTGTGTATATTACTGGTTATTTATTTATTTGTTTACTTTTTTTTTTTTTTTTTTTTTTTTTTTTTTTCGGAATACCGACTATTCCTGCGGAGTCTTTCAATCGTATCTTTTAAATCCTATCAGAAATGTCTGGCTAAAGAAGCTAAATAAACATTTAAATCGGCTTTGAGTGAACCGGAAAATCTGGATTTCGCGTTCATTTCGTAACGTTACTAGATCTGTGACACAATTCGAAATGTAACTTTAGAAAATTCGGATCCGTTACAATCGCGACGACTGTGTTATATATTTTTATTTTTTTTTCTATCCAATCGAATTTATAGGCTAAACATACATTTCTAATGACTCTATTCTGAGATTACTTAGACGAGATGTTATTATTCAGCGATCCCGCGGTTGTTGACGATTATTGAGCGTAAATTTCACATCCATTTTTGACTTTGCACTAACGCACAGTATTATACCGAATTCGAGGTTACTAGATTCCAGTCGCTTCCAAATCCGCTTAAAGCCGGCTGGAAAAAGAACAAAAAAAGGAAAAAAAAACGAAATTCCTACAATCGCCGAGGGCTCTTCTTAAAAGATACCGGGAACTGGCTTTTACCATCGGAAAAAAAAAAAATCATTATTTCGACTATAACAAGTCGAATTATAATTTTTTCGTTAAAGCAACTATTTAAAGTCAAAACCATCGTAGAGCTCTGCTTTTTTTTTGTTCTTCACGTAAGGTTCAAGCCACCGACAAATATTCACAGAATTCACTCCGTTAGCCAGGAAAACAATAATGTGATATGAATTGTCTATTAATTTTTAATTAACAATTTGAAAACACGATGACGGAAATCTTTAAATTTAAAATTTCATTAGACAAAGCGTACCGAAAATACTATAATATTTTTAGTTAGCTCTATTTTCAATATCTGCGATTAGAATTTGCCCAAAATTATTCACAGGTAATTTTAATTTTCAAACGGGAGATTTTGTTGAAACTATACGGATATTTTTCATTTGATTTTACGATGACGTGAACAACATGATCATCGCTCATGAAACACGGGACAATCGATGACATATATATCGAAAAAATTGAATGTAAATCCTTATTGTTATTCTCGAACTGATTTTATTTATAGATACCTAACACTAAAGAGAAATCGAAATTAATAGTGAAATTCGTAATTATCCTCTATATTATAAATAATATCTTACGTAGTTTAACTAATTGTTGATCCCTCCCATTATGATTATTATTGAAATTAAAAAATCGAAAAAACATTTGCATTTACCTTAATTAATAATGTATTACCCGGTACGGAAACGACAAAAACAAAACTGTACACATTCGACAATTTCGAATGGTTTAGGGTTGTGTCGAAAAAGTTTCACTCGCACTGTGGGTCGCACACTTTTTTTTTTATTATTATTATTATTATTATTATTTCATTACAGTTTATGCGAAATTTAATTAATACATTTATTCGGATTTTCGGAAATTTAGCAATAAAATCGGTTGGTTCAATGAACGAATGTGTCCAATCGCTATACACATTCAGATAATAATTCAAGTATTCAACTCGTTCGCGACAACAGTTCTTCAGTTCTTTTTTCCTTTTTTTATATGTGAATATTCTGTAAGTCGGCTCATTTCGCGCGTCAAACGAATTTCTTCAATTACGTTACATCTCCGTCACGCGCGCGCGCGCACGCGCTAATACTAATTAAAGTCGCTGACGAAACAAAGCGATAATTACCAACGACCGTCGTCATCCTATTAATCGATACACTTGTAGAGACGCGATCCACTCTGTCTCCGTTATAAAGATATTTATATCAGGCGATACTCCAGACACAATTACCAGATGATACTGCACTATAAATATTAAAATACATTCGATGTTCGACCGATAACGATACGGCACAGCCATATCCGACTGCGCTCATGTATTGTGTTGCCAGCGAACAAAGAACGCGATGTCGAGTAATTTTATTGAGATCGGCGGTTAGCAGAACACCGCCTCTAATTACAATGAAATTATTTTAAAGTGTGCTTTCAGTTAACCCGTGTAGCAAGCTGTAATTCGAGAAATAATTGAAATGACGTCTTTTTGGTTTTTTTTTGTATTTCTATTATAATTTTTATCTCAGGCCACTTTAAAACGGGCTATCCGATGAAATTGAGAACACGAAGAAAATGATTCTTTTTTTTTCTTTTAAAACTCGAATAATACACCTCCCCCGAAATTTTTTTTGAAGCGATCTTTAAGAACATCTAAAATATCAAAGGTAGTAATTAATAAACCGAAAAACCATACATATATTTTATATACATATATATATATATATATATATTAATGACTATATCATCCCGAGGTGTACACTACAAAAAATGTCTTATTACAATGTATATACAATATGTACAAGACGGCTAAGAATGACGCAGTCAATCGGAAATTAAGAGCAGTTTAGAAGAAAAAAGATTAGGGGTTAAGGGGGCTTGCTTTCTTGCAAGGAGGGCTGAGTTTTATATACATGCCAAAGATTGGTAAAAATTGTGAATTTAAGAACATCGAACATCGGTAAAAAATTTAACGTGTATTACTATTTTTCAATTTTTAATAAAGAATTACACTTGATTAGTTTTTATTTATCACGAAAATATTGAACTACATATTACAAATGTATTTGTATGTTATTTGACTTAAATTTTACTTTGAAAAGAAAGTCTAATCATTATTTACGATCGTTTCCATTTAAAAAAACATTCATTGCTATTTAATGCTTCCGACTCTGTTGCACCAGTTTCAGAACATAATTTATCGACCATTCCTGGCATTGCAGTCTAATAAAATACATGAAAATGCGTGTTCAATTTCGATTCTTATTATTAAATCATAACTTTTCAAACACAGCCGCCACAAGCCGGTGTAAATTAGCCAGCGTTATTAGGTTAATTGCGTGTGAACCATCGGAGGAAAAAACACACACTAGTCAGCTACCGACTGATCCATACTGTAAGTTTCCTTAACATGTACACGCGTCAAATTTGCTCCTATACTTCTTCAGCGCGCCAACTTAAATTAACTAGTAATTTCTGCCGCTTTTACACAAACCGCCAATGTATACTTAGGCTAGACCCGTAGCGCGCTACTTTCTACATCATAGTTGTGAATTAATTAATAATAAAGTTCTCGTACTAGATGCAGGCAGACTTCCGGGGAAGTTCAGGTTGAATTCGGATATTGCAAACAACTGCCTCAGAGCATTCAATCTTAATTCCGAAAGTTATTCGCGTTGTCATAAAATGTATTTATTATTCGTCGTTACGTTTTTGCATTTCAGCAACCTCGCAGCAGGTTGACTATTAAACATCCGACGCAATAGCTAACCGCAGAATAGCGCGATTTTTGGGGTGAATTTTCACAATAGATGATAGTTTGAGATATTTTTATAACTTTCTCGAAATGCAAAGATTCGTTAAGAATTATCCGTGCGCTCTTCCTCTATGATGTCCCGTTTTATGCGGGTGTGTATGTAGCCTAAGCACAGCGGGAATTACTAGGCATGCAAACAAATGGCCAGTTCTGTTCAGAGATCTCCTGTTCATCTTACGACTGTCGCCCTAATCTAAAAAAAAACGTAAAAAACCTTTTTTGTTTTTTTTTTTTCTCCTATTCACTAAAACGAAGTATGACAGTTTCGTTATCTATCCGGTTTATATTATCTATTCGTGATTTTCTACGTTCCGGAACAGCAATTTGTTTCAGGAAGAGAGACGGTGGTCAAAATCACATATTAATACGAAAAAAAAAAAAAAACAAGCTTTATAACATTTAACAAAAAAAACGAAATTTTAATATTTTTTTTTTGTTTATGTTTGTATTACTTAATTTCACTTTAAATGGTAATTTTGTAAGAATCTGAAAATAAAAAAGTATCGGCCAATTAACAGCGAAGGAATACCATCGCGCTTTTTATACGGTAAGAAAAAATTCACTTTAAAATTTAGCTTGAAATACTTTTTTTTTTTTTGGGTGGAGGGTCGAAAGCTCGATCTTGTGGACTATTCTCCCGCGTACACACTATTGTTTATGCCCCTATATCGCACCAGTACTCTTTAAATTTTAATTGGGCGCCGATTCAAAATAGGAATCGACTGAAAATATAGAGTTGTTCGTTTCGATTTTTCCTCTGACAACTCGACGTTTTTCTTATTTTGATCTATATCAGATCTAGCGAGCCCGTTAGATTATATGTTTTCTAAAAAGCGTAAAAAATTCGCAAATTTTAAAATTTTGGTTTTTTCGATTTCTTCTTGTTTTGTTCCAATGTTGTCGTTGGCGTGTGTAACCACGTGAAAATTTCGTCCCATGCCGCAACACAATGGTAAAATTTTTCAAGTATAATCAATGGATTTTGAAATAGGCTACGCGATTGACTGTGTGTTTACGAAAGTTTATAATACAAAATTTCTGCCAAGTATTTTATTTTTTCATCTGTTGATAGTATTCGGAAATGAAAAAATGTCAAATACGAACGACGTTTCAAGAAGAAATTCTCGTAAATAACACCTTTTTCTTTTTTTGCTATTCCGGTAATCATCGAAAATTGGTAGGAGAGGTTTTCAAAACGTGTAAGCTTTTAAAAGTCGCTTTTTTCCCTTTTCGGTGTAATTCGTTAAAAACTGTCCACACCTAGTAGTAATTAGTGAAGAAGAAAAATTTTGAAAATCTGAAAAACTCGCGTTTTCAATTCCTTTTCCGGTTCTAGGAAAATAAAAATACGTAACGCGGACTGAATTTATTTATTTATTAGTTTTCACGATTCCTCTCGTAATACATACTTTAATACCAAAAAGAAAAAAAAAAAAAAAAAAAAAAAAAGCGAAAATAAAAAAGGAAATATTTAAATAATTGCTTCCATTTTTAAAAGTAATGCGAAACACTAAATTAGGACTTTTGACGGCAAAATAATTAAAGTTACGTTGAAGAATTCAAAAATAACAAGTGAAAACAAAAATGGAACAAAAGTCTCGCTGAGAAAAATATCCATTATCTCTCGTTGGTAAAAATTTCGTTCTGCTCGCGATAGACGCCCGAACAAATTGCGAATATACCGAGAATCATCTCTTTAGTAATCATTATAAATTGTACTATAAATTATTGTAGACTATTTAAAACATAACTTAAAAATATTCTCTTTCATTATGCCCGGTACACGGAAATAAAATACATGTTATTAAATACAAAAAAAAAAAAAAAAAAAACCAAAAAAAAAAAAACAGGAAAAATGTTTACGTTACGAATGTAAATATTAAATTCCTCGGTATAAATTCTGATTTTCAATGTAATTTTATTACGATAAAAACATAGAGCAACAAAATTAAAACAGAAAGCGGTCTAAATTTTTTAATGAGAATTTTACGAACAACGATGTGAATATTGTGTTTTGAAATTCGGAAATTCAACCCGTTAATTTTATCACAATGAAAGTTTATATGTAATTATACCGGGGAAATGTAAAAGAAATAAAACTGGTACTGAACAGAGATACATATGCGGGCGTCAATTAAAAGTTCTTACTAAATGTTTCAGGCTAGCGCACAGAGGTACACATAATGCCGTGTTAATATCACACTTTTCATTTTCTCGTTCGCAAAACTGACGATTATTTATAGATTCTAAACATTTTTCTTGTTCAATGAATATTTTACAATTTTAAAGAAAGAAAAAAAAATACACATTATAAAGGTAAATCGAAATGTTCTAGTTAATTCGGAAGGATGCAAATATTATTACTGCCGTTTAAAAATATCTTTCTCGAACTGAATATTTGAACGACAATTTTCCGCTTTATTTGTTCGCCGATAGTCGATATGGTAGCACTCCTTTTTATACAAGCGAAAGCAATGTAAGCGGATGAGAAAAATCGTTCACAAAAAAATGCTAGTGAAAGGAGATCGCGAATCACAAGATCAGTTTTGATGTTAGCGAATGATAAAACAATAAGTCGGAAAAAGGTGAAAAAGGTGTCGCGGAAAGAAGAAATGAGTTTTCCAGTGAGAGTGAAAATAATGACACAAAGAATTTTGTACGAAACAAGAGTAGAAGAAAACTCAAAAGAAACTCGGTAAAAATTCCTAAAAACGAGTGATGTACAAAAGAAAAAAAAAAAACCACGTAAGACCACGTTATTTGTAGAATAATTTTTCTCTCTGCGAATAGTGTGAAGTCGTTGTTGTCTCTTTTTCTGTTTACATCGGTTCCATCTGGTATAGCTCGACTACGTTTTTAAGTTACAGCTCGAACATCACGGCTACACACTCGTGTAAGTTCTTGTATTTTGAGGCAGTCTTAAATGTAGAGTGGGTGATGCCGATTAGAATCATAATTTTTGTATTTATCGTCATAAGAGCGCAGTCTTATACATACTTATCCCCCTCCCTCAAAAAAAAAAAAATACATGTGGATATTACCACTTCCATTCCGCATGAGTAAATCAGCTTTATTGCCGTTAGACTTTGAAAAACGCAAATTCGGTAGTACCGCAACGGCATATATTTAACCCGATACATTTATGATTTTGAAAGAAGGCAAACAGCTGAAGAGCTTTACGAGCTGAATTAAAATCGGAGATCAAACATTATTTACGCTCATCATCAAGAAGCACGGAGGAGTGCCTGGCAATGGTAAAAAATATCGGAAGTAGACATCAAACAAAAAAAATCCGTAATCTATCGGACCATGAATTAGCACACGCACACGGACATACACACATAAATATACCTATATAAAGCCAATAAAGGGATGTAAGAAATTGGGAAAAAAAAAGTAAAATAGCGGGATAACCAATGTCCGTTAGAAAAATACAGAGCTGTAAAAATCAAGCAACAAAGTCATTAGAATGGACACTGTCGAGTATTTGCACAGGGTCCCTTCGAAATCATTCTAAGCGAGAGTTACAGCAACATTAAATATTTAATAAATTGTTCCTTTACAGTGTATAGTCAACTTTAAATATCACAGAAATAAACTTATGAGAACTGAAATGAAACCATTACAACTGCGATAGCACAGAATAATGTAGGACGGGAACACTAGCATAATACCGCTGTACGTTTCGCAGGATATACACTTTTGAATAATTCAAATTACAACTTAATTTAATTAAGCCGTTCGTGTATAGTCGCTTCAATAATGACGATGATTACTCCGGGAAATCAAAAATAAAAAACCACTCTCGAACGGGGGACATTTTCAAGAACTGTTCCGTCACAGCCCTCAAATGAGACAAGCATCCATTTCTTAATGATTGTTAACTGTTTATTAACCACGATAGAACGTTTCCTGCTACCCGTCCTTCGACACTGACTCCACTTCAGGCCTCGACCGATGATGATCCATATTCTTTTTACGTCTTTCGCTTCGTCGCCTAACTTCTTTTTGTTTTGTTTTGTTTTGTTTTGTTTTTTTATAAATTGTTTTCTCGTTGTTCTTACGTCTGTTTTTTTCTCTTTTCGTTTTATTTTGTCCGGATTAATTTTTTTACCATTAACCAGCAGTAGCAACAGCGGAGTTTATTACATTAAATGTGCACGCGGGTACCGCTGAAAATGTATAAATCAGCCGTAATAAAAACATAAACAACGTAATTCGAAATAATAAAAAGAGAGAAAGGCAAATTTCACGAAATTTCAATTAAAGTCTCCTGGAAGAAGCTATTAAAATAATTGCAAATTCGGCTAAAGCCGCGGATGAAATAAAACATTTGCTAGCCATCGGCGAACAATCTCTATTTGTGTAACGAATTGTTTAATGGTTAAAATAATTTCAAAAAATAAACCAAAATAAATAATCAAGATAATCGGTAAAAAACCTCGAAATTCAGATTAACCGCTTTTAAGCGACATTTTTCAATTTTAGCCGGGGTGCCTCAGGGTAGTGTTCTCGGTCCCTTGCTTTACCTTATGTTCACTGCTGATGTTCCAAAAATTGAAGGTACTACGCTTGCTATGTTCGCCGATGATACCGCAATTCTTGCTGTCGCTAACACACAAGTAGAGGCCAATTGTATACTACAAGACGCGCTTGACAAGACGGTCTTGTGGATGCAGAATTGGAAAATCAAGTTAAACGAGGCAAAATCAGTTCATGTCACCTACGGAATGCGTCCGATTGACACACATCAGGGTGTTTACATCAATGGTAAACAGATACCAACATCCGCCTCAGCTAAATATCTAGGCATGCACCTAGACACAAGGTTAACCTGGAAGTCCCATATTACGGCCAAGGCCGATCAAATTAGTGCCAGAATTCGCCAACTTTATTGGCTATTAGGACATAACTCGAAGTTAAGTCTGTATCATAAAAGGCTGATTTACCTTACTATGATAAAACCGATTTGGACCTACGGTTCGGAACTCTGGGGATGTGCTGCAACTTCAAATCGTGCAATCATCCAGAGAGCACAGAACAAAGTTGTACGCTTGATCACAAGAGCTAGGTGGTTCCAGCGTAACGATGATTTACATCGGGATCTGCAGTTGAAGAATGTGGATGAAACAATTCGCGATTCTGCATTTCGGCATCAACAGCGTCTAGTAGCTCATGTAAATATAGAAGCACAAAAATTGCTGATTACGAGAACTCGTAGGCTGCAGCGGCTTAAACCGCATGATCTACTGCATTTGTAAACTATATATATCATGTACTAGTAGGGCATACCACTGGGCTATGCTTCTACATTATTATGTTTCTTTCCGTATTTAAATAATGTCTCTATAATTATTACTTATTTAAGATCCTTATTTTCTTAAGATTGTAATATAAAATAAAATAAAAAAAAAAAAAAAAAAAAAAAAAAATTTTTCAATTTTATCGCATAAGAATGTCTCCGCAAGAATCTGTTGTTTTTATTGTTGTTGTTGTTGTTTGTTTGTTTTTTTTTTTTGTGTAATTATTAACTTTTATTTATTAATATTTATTTTAATTTAATTTTTTCGCTTTTTAAATTTTGTTTTTTCACTTCGACCCGCTTTTCTTAGCTGCAACAACGTTATTACAACTCTCGCTGCACTCCAAGACAGAATTACCCCACCTAGCCAACCGCGTAAAGAACAAAAATGCGAATTTCAGTTTAGCTGGTTCCCGTTCTTTTTTTTTTCTTCTTCCTATGACTGAAAAAACTACAAATAGAAACTTAGCGAAAGATGGGAAATAATTAAAATCTTAACCGGTCGAATATCGGAAAAATGCAGTTCGGATTAGATGCAATAAGGAAAGAGAGAGAGAGAGAGAATGAAAACAGAACTAAACGGGAAGTAGCGAATGGAAACGTTCAGCAGAGAAGGAATAATCTTCGTCACAAATCTCCTAAAGTGTACCGAGAAGACGCTGACCCCATTTAGAAAGTCGTGATGTCGCAAAAAACCACGCTTACCAGCTTACTACTCGGGCCCAAAAGCAATTCGTCGAAATCGTTAGTTCGGGGCTTGCACCGATAACCAGACGTTCATTTAAGCGGTGAGTGCACACATAACCACCGGTGCTAAAATGAAAAAACTTTGTTGATCCGCGATATTCTTACACGCATTTTCACTTTGCGCAACGACTTGAACTCGTACTTGGTCGCAAATAGTGTAGGTTAAACGGGAAGATTGTTAATGAGAAAGCCAGCTTGTACAAAGTTCACGAAATTCTGTCGGGCTCGTTGGGTAAAATCGGATTTTGACTTTTTTCTGATCCTTTGAAAGTGTCTAGATCAGCTGTATGAACGAGAAAAAAGAGGAGTAAGATTAAAACTCCAATGGTGCTGCTGGAACTTGCAAGGCCAGCAGTGAAACTAGGAAGAAAAGTTGAGAGAGAAATCACTTTGCAAAAAAAGGACTGACATGCGGCTCCGACGTGAACTAGAAAAGTAATTGAATTTGTTTACTTACCGGTACTTGTTTGCCAACTTAAACCGCCAATAAACATTTTCCTGAAATACAGAAAGAAATCGGATCAGTTTCGTTATAATTCTCATGTATTCGATAAATATATATATGTAAATAGCCGAAACCGATTTTATTCGTGTTTGAGGCTTACGATGAATATTATGTATATGTCGTTTACTCGATATATACGATTTTGTGTAATGCTATTTTATAACAAACACGATTGGTCTAAATATGAATCGTGTCTTATGTAAAAACAGATTAACGTAGTTCATAAAAAGGGCTCATAATTTGAAGGATTTCCAATACATGTGGGGTTATATTTAACGTTTGACATGCTGGCATTGACTTCGCTTCCGTCCGATTTTTATATTCTAAATCTGTCAGGAATGATCTAATAATGCGGAAATTGGCTACAATCCGGTGACGAGGAATAAAATTGTTTCCAGTAAAATTAATTTCTTCCGGACTGCTTTATTCGCGGATATTTCGAATATGCTATTATATTTTGAAAAATTCTGGCATTTAGTTCGATGCTTGGGAGAGCCTATTTTACGCGCAACACGAAAGACAAGTAATGTTCACAAAAAGCTACTAATCATAATTCAGCAATAGCTTTATTATACAGTAGGTGCGCATTCAATATACGGATAATTTTTCACTGCAATTTAGTGAATTAACGCTTCGTTTTTGTAATTACTTAAAATTCGCGATTATATTAATTTAAAATTTCCATATTATTTGCTTTGCATAAACATGCACAGACACATACACACTAGCGCGGTAGGTGTTTGGCTAACAAACTAAAAGGTCCGCGACTTGTGTCGTTCCGGATCTAAGTCATTACAGTTTGAATCATCTGGGAAAATAATGATAACCCAGAGAAAGAAACTAGCCCACCTCTTTTGTCTAGTGCCGTTGGGCCTAGTACATTGTAAACTTTAACAATCCCCGACACCCATATACATATATATATATATATATATATATAAGTATATACAAAAGTAATTTGAAAAACTAAAAATCATGTAACATTTTCCTGAGAGGTGGCATTCACAGGCAAAAAAAAAAGAAAGAAAAAAAACACTTTCCTATTACATTTTTTGTATTGATTGTATGTGATGTTTAAAATTGATGTCAATTAAAACCAACTCACCTCTAGTAATTGTAGTGGACTGTGCGTACCAATTTAGAAAGCAAAAAAAAAAAAAAAAAAAACAATTTAAATATTTTTTTCCTTAGTGATACTTTTATTATATAATATTTTTTTCATATATAGCGCTTAGCATCTACTTTCTGATACTTTTTTTAACCGCAAGATGGTGTCAAATTCAAAGCGGACAAAAAATGAAAAATTTTGACGGAAAACCTCCAGCCGCTCAGAAGCATCCAATGTGAAAAAAACAAAACGCGTTTTGAAGTTAAGACATGTAATTTGGCACTGAACCTAATTCAGTTGAAAAATATGCATATAAAACAAAATGACAGTGGTTAGAAGAAAAAAAAATTCAAAAAATTACCGTTTTTGGCCAGCTTTGACCAATTACTAGATAAAGAATTTTTTTTTTTTTTTTTTAATGGGTTTTAGGTTCAATGCTTAATGGCCCCGACAACGAACAAAATGAATCATAATGAACTCCTTGTCAGCCGGCACCGTGAACGCTGCTGTTGCAGTGTGGCCATAGTATTGGGCGTAAATTCTATTCGTTTCCTTTTGACAGTAGGCGCTGCTTTCGCAATCGTCGCCATAATTATTTTTCATAATTAAGAATTATAAACTTTGCTTTTCAATCATACTTTACTCCCATCCTTACGGATTTGCTCTTTCCCCGTCCCCTTATTGTCCTTTGCACTCTGGAGACTTTCATCTGTGATCCTGACCACGTGCAGTTCGAATGTTTCAATCTTTCCTCCGAACGTAATATCCTGTACGCTCAGCTAGTAAAGCTGAATTTTCCTATTACATATAATACTTCCTATATCTTAGCTTTGCCCCGTCTTCAAAGGTGGTTTCTATTATTTTCTTTCATCGATCTCTGACCGGATTAAAATTTAATCTGTAATATAGTCCGATTGTCCTGGTGTAGCTGCCCTCATTTAGCCCCCCCCCAAAAAGAAACAAAAATCTTCGTTGTTATTTTGGGTATTTCAACCTAAACAACGACTCAAAAATTCATCTGCACTCCTTCACTCAAAGCAGGTGGATGTTTGAAAACCTCGTTGTTCGCTGGTGTCATCAAATATTTGCACCATTCGGGGTTGCACTTCCCATGCTGAGGCACGGCGCCAGTCCGGATCATATGGAACTCCGTTATCCATATTTCATTACTGTATAAGTGATGTGTGAAACATCTAATGACGCAAATTGAAGATAAAATCGACTAGTGCGAGAAATAAAACCGCGAACTGGAATCTCGTTTCGGTTCTCTGTTATCCCCCGCTTCTATAGCAAACGCCTAACACCTCTCCCATATAAAAGCTGTACCGTATGTACAGAAAAAATTGGCTATTTCAATTTCTTTCTGTGCTTGTATGTGAATGTGTCTACTCTGCGGCACCAGCAGTTTGCGCGTCTGTCGATGAACGATAGTGGTTCAAAGGCGTCCCAGATGACTTAATATTTTTTTTTTTTTCAAATTTGTACATAAAATTCGAGATTTACATTCTTGAGACTATAAACTATCGTCTGATCGGGGGGGGGGATCTTTTTTTTTTCTAAACTGCCCTTAAAAGGACTGAATTGGAATAATTTCATTTTGACATAAAACATGTTCCTTTTCTTGAAATCGTTGTGCCAACTGCCAAAAAAAAAGTATTAAGGGCATTTTTTACAATGAAAAAAAAGATTTCATTACACATATGAGAAATCTTGCAAAACTATCGGGCGAAATTCAACAGATAAGATGGATAAATTAAAACTTGGAAATGTGGCAGGTCTTTTCTCTCTGCCATTTAAAAAAAATTGACCATGGCGTAAGAAATCGTAACTGACCCTTAATATCGCAAATGAATTTGAAATGTTCAGTTTTTTTTTTTTTTTTTAAATAATAAATATCAACAACTTTAAGACTGTGTACAATTACCAAGACTATTATAGTCCCAAAGTTAATTACGCATTACAAAATGGATCTTTAGGCCACTTTGCCTAACGAAAATCAGCGTAGACCCTAGGCCCGGTGCAGTATTACAGAGGGCAGATTACAGGCTCGAAATGCCGAGATCAGCGCGTGAGAATTGAAATAGAGGGCATTTCAGTAGGATATGCTCGGTAGATAGTGGTGTCTGGGAGTTGCAGAAGGGGCAAACTCACCAATTGAAGAGATTTAAATATCTTTATTTTCGTTACCTGGTCGGTTATTATCTTAAACAGCAGCGTACATATATATATATATATACACATTTTTGTATATTATATATATTTATATATGTGTATATATATATATATATATATATATACAGAAAGAAAGAAAGAAAGAAAGAGAATTGTTTGAGTTCAAATTTATTCGAATATTAGATTATCGATTTACCGCTAAAATACCAGTTAGGTCTCCGATATGCTTTAACTATTCAGTTGACAGGCAGTGTAATTGCAAAAAATTGGAAAAATAAACGACTGTAAAGAGATAATGAGAAAAGACATTTTACCGGAAAACGTTGATCAGCTACCTAAAACTGCGTTTATACGTTTATAAATTTCAAAATCGTACGTCACTTACGTCTTCCGATATATTTTTAAATAAAGCAAACATTGATAACGCTCCAAAAACGACATCGGCGCGTCTACATTTCGATCTGCGGCGTGCTCGGAGTGCGGGGTTAAATTACTTGAGCGATTACAGGTGCGAGGGGTGCGAACGAACGGAGAAAGACTTCAGATTGAAGACAATGCGAATGTAAGGTAAAAATAAACCGAAAGTATGGCGGCAAAGTGTTCGTACGTCGCGTACTTTCAAATTCTATTAGCGGACGGCGATTGTTATTCCGACAACGTGACACTGGCGGCCAAATGAGGGTTTAGCAGAATCCGAGACACTGGCCAGAATTACCGCATTTAATATACAACTCCGAACGACAACGCGTAATTTTAAAGATTTATTTAAAACCGGCCTTCCCCCACCGTCCCCTGTTGCGCCGAACCGTCGCTGCAGTATTTTGCTCGACGCGCTAAAATAGGCGCAAAAATCTTACGACAATTTGAAAGTCGGTTCAGAACGATACTTACCGATCGCGACCGCAGCCGCTTAGCATCCTTACCTGTATCCATTGTCCGGGTAATAAACCGATATTTTTAATCGACGCTGAATCGATTCGCCTTTTGTTCTATGAGAAATTCCCTACCGCCCCCTGCATTGGGGGTGCGCCGGGAAAAAAGTCTGGCGGAAGCAAAATTTCAATCGCGCCTAATCGTCTAAGTCGTTAGAAAGAAACCGAAAAATCAAAAAAACTCCGGGGACACGTAAACGAAACGGGATATTCAGCGTGTATTAACGAAAACCGATGCAGCAATTTAAATAATGTGCACGCAAATTTATCGGTTCAATTACAGCATAATTATCGACAATGGCGGAAAATAAAAAAAAAATCACAACCTCTCATAATGATACATAAAATTATATAGACACCGGCGATAAATTCTGAGAGTTTTTTTTTGTCTCTGCAAAGAAAGAAGCGTATTAATAACGACAATAAACCGAAATAACAGGCAGTGTCGTCGCCTGGTGGCTAATTATCTCCTCAAGGCATATAAACGCTACAGAATAAAATAATCGGCTCATTTGCAGAGAAAATTTACTGCAGTGCAGATGTAATCTTCAGATATGACCCAAAAAAAAAAAAAAAAAAAAAAAAAACAAAAACGCTCATTATCATATCCGCATCTGGTTTAATCGACCCGGGAAAATTTATAAAAACCTCGTTAGTGTAGCAGATTTTATACGCAAAAACAATTAGGACAATAATGGTTAAATCGATTTTTCGTTACGTACATAAAATGAAAATTTTAAAGTATTTTGAATTGTTCGAAATTCAAATTACTTGAAATTATTTACTACTTCAAGTAATTGTTAATTTCTTACAGTTTCGAAATTTAAATTATATTAAACGCGTTATATATTTCGTCTTTGAACGAATTAAAAAAACAGCGGTAACCTGAACGAACTAAAATTGTGATAAAAACGAACTAAAACTATGACAAAAACGAACTAAAACTATGACAAAAACGAACTAAAACTATGACAAGAACGAACTAAAACTATGACAAAAACGAATTAGCAGCGTTCTTATGGTCAATTAGTTCATTTTTTTTTTTTTTGTGGAGTAAACAGATACGCGCACGTTAAAAACTCAATCGGATACATAAGGATGGCCCAGCAATGTTAAATACACAACACACCTTCCGAAGCGGCAACGCAAGATACATCTTTTTTCAAGCGCACTGATAAAATCGAACTAATGAAAATGTTTTCATCGGTTACACGTTAATTTACGTCGTATCATCTATCCTGGTCGGACGTCTAGTTCAATTGAAGCGTGACACAGCGCGTGTCGGAGCGGTGACAAACTAGCCACCCACACTGCAGTCAACCGTTAATCCTCCTTTCGATCAAAGCTGATTCAATTTATTGAGGCGAAATAGAAGTAAAATTCCTCTCAGTAGCACTGGAAAGGGGCGAATTTTAAATTGAGATTGCCGCGTGAATTTCATCGATTCGCCCAACACGATAAATAATAAACCGTGAGTAAGCGGACTACTCGCCTCTTCGGGTGCCGACAGGTTTATTGATAAGACCGGCTGATTTATCAGTAAGCTTCTGAAGGACGCACACATTCGGCCTGTAAGCCGTATTCTATGTAATTATCTGTACGCCTACACGCACAAGTCGCTTTCTTATCAACACTACCATTGTCTCGCAGTACGCGAACATTCTCTTATTCTTACTTTCTCGAGATTTCTTTATCGTCCTCGTTAATTATATACACGTAACCGCACCGAAGAATCGTTGCAACGCATCGAATCGGATTTTTCTCAAAAAAAGAAAAAAAAAATCATCGAAAAACAGAACCGTTCCGTTTGTCTTCAACACTTCACGCACTCTACAATTCGAGCCTGATAACGGTCAGGTCTTTTTTTCTGTTCCCCAATAACCTACTCGATTCTTATCAACGCGCGCACATTTCCCGTACGCATAAATTTGTACGGGCAAATCTGCGAAAACGGTCGAAAAAGTTAAAGCGAATTATATACCGATGGCGTACGTTTGTTCGGCTAGACAACTTCGGTTTAATTTGAAATACAGGGATTCATTTATTTTGTCACTCAATATATTTACGCAAGATCGCATGCTTAGGTCAGATATTTAAAAAAAAACAACTAAAAAAACTAAAAAAACTAAAAAAACTAAAAAAACTAAACTATTTTATTGAAATGAAAAAGAAACGTAAATTCTACGATTTAGTGTATTCTGAAGGAAAAATATCCGATTCATTTTGTTTTTATTTCGGTGATGCATAGAGTGCATTCGAAACAACGGGAAAATATTGGAACGCGACCATTATTACCGAAAGAAACAGATCCCGCTGGTTAATAATCCCTCCGCGGAGACTCATCGGTTGCATAGGAAGAAGCCATTAGAATTAAGTTCTGTGTTCTACGACGTCAGTGGACGGGGATTCTCTTTAAAGTGATTAGTTGATGCAGCAGAATCTATTGATAGCCCAATGGACTAGGTATAGATTAGCAAAAACAAAATTAAAAGGAAAAAAGATTTTTTTTTGTTTATTTCATGAAAGGAACACAAGCGAGACTAAACAATATTAAAACGAAAGAGGGAGGCAGGAAGTAGGCTGTGATTAAAGCGAAGGCGAATTATGGAAGAAATAACAGAACGGCTGATGCAGGGAAAATTATTAAATCAGGAAGAAGGGGGTGGAGCAGGTTGTATAGCGAGGTAAAAGGAGTTAGGATTGGAGAAAAGAGACGGATAAAAATCAGTCCGAAAGTTACGGTGAAAACGATAACAAATAGGACAAAGACTTTGGAAGAGGAATCTATCTATGAAACGGCCATTAGTTAAACATGCCGAAGAATCGGCAAGATCGTTATCAACAGTGTCGCAGTGGCCCGGAATCCAGAGCAAGTCAGTTAGGATAAAAGGAAAAAGGATATGAAACGTTTTAACGAGTTTATGTAGCGTTAAATGGGGTTTCTTCTAAAGATAAGCAGATTTTTTACTCACGTTAAAGTTCACATTCCGATTCACCCCCCTCAAAAAGAAAAAAAAAAAAGAAATAATCATTCATATACGTCATGTCAAAATAGATAGCGACCAGGATGTTACCGCATAATTTTGGCGCAGTCGAATTCGAAGTTGAACAATATGCGGCAAAATATCAAGATAGAAAAAATTCGTAGAGACCAACTAACAGGTCAGGATGAAAAATCAGCAGAAATCAAAACACGTCAGCCATCACGAGTTGAGAGTTTATACCAAAGTATAAGCTATGGAGAAGACAGATGGCAAAAAAAGGGTTTGTAGTCTTCTACATGATAATAAGTCGTTTGAACTTTAGACTACAAAAGTCAATGGAATTTAACACGGCCAACAACAATTCCCATTTCAGCTAAATTATCGTTAGACGATGTGCATAATCAACGCGACTGTAAATAACGGAATTGTTCGACGAATGATTTTTTTATTTTATTTCACTTTTAGGTAACAAAAATAATCTACCTCATTTTTTTAACTATTCGCACTTTTATGAAGCAGACATGCCCAGCGTTGTCTGCTGTCTTTTAGAATTAAATAATGATAACAATTTTTCATGGTGATGGAAGCTTAGAAAACGAAAAAAAAAAAACAAACTTAATCTGTTGATTTATATTTCGAGAAATATTTAAAGAACTCTTTTTTTTTTTTTTTTTTAAACTGACATTCCGGTAAGTGGTAAAGCTATTGATTATGCTAAATTAACAAAACGGTTCCAAATTATCTTCATCAGAATTTGACTGATTTTTTCCCCTCTTCATTCTGGCCACGTATTATAATTGTTCCCCCGGGGATGTTCTTTAGGCTTACTAGCTGCTGTTTTTTCGGGAAATTCTAATGAGGTTTTTTTTTTTTATTCAATTTCATAAATGTAACTTTTCAACTAGATTTGAAAAAAATAAACGCTAACATTCAGTCAAATCGGAGGTGTTTGAAAAGTGGATCTCATAATTAAACAAGGAGTATTATGGAAAACTGGGGCAATCGAAAAAAGAACTGACACCGAAATGATACCTACAAACCTTATCAGTTTTAAACACTGTCAGATGTGATAGGAAGTTTTTTTCCCACTTTGCCGGTTAGCGGTTTGATTCCCGGAAATTAGAAATTGTTTAACATCTCTATAGTGTAATATTATTGTCAACTAAAAAATAACACGACACATCTCGTAGTTGAAGTAGATTATAAGAAAACTGCCGTAGACTGAGAATCGATTATTCAGTTCGATTGTCTTCTCGATTCTACATTTAAGCGTCTCTGCTTCTAAATGACGTAACACTAGCCCCATCTTCTTTCCGTAAGCGATAGCGGTAAAGCAATCAATCGCGGGCAGTGAAATCGTGTCCTCCCCATGCTGAGAAATCGATTGGGGTTAACTTTAAAATCCTAATGGGCGGCCGCCGACACGAATGAAATTAATATAATTATAATAATAACAGCCTTGCAACCTGAGTGATATAATAAATACCCTCGGTCGAAAAACGTGCAACCAACGAAGGCCTGAAACAAATTTAGCTATATAATGAGACATTGCTGAAAACTTTTTTTCGGAACTATTCGCTACATATTTTAGATTTAAATAAAATGAATCAAAATGGGAAAAAAAAATTATAAACACATTCCAATGTATGCTGCTAAGATTGCTCGGGATTTCTGAGGTTTTTTTTTTGGACTCGCCAATAAAATATCTTCAGAAACAGCGGTAATGAGATTATAATTTAGTGGCTGGATATAAACAGCACGCGAAGAATTACCGTCGACAGATAGGGAAAGAATATATAGGATGCGCAATAGGGGGAGACGGAAGATTTTATCAAATGAAAATAAAGAAAAGAGAAAAGGGAGCAGAAAAATGATCAGCTACAGCCAAATGGCTGCTTGATTGAGTTATAGGGATCGGAACGAAGAAAGGAAACCAAAGAGAGAAATGGAAATTGAAGAGAGGCACCAAAACAGAAACAAAAATAATGAAGTCTGTAAGAGACATCCGAGAACCAAGGTCTGCAAGCTTATCTGTTAGAAGGGCAAATACAACTTCATTTTTGATGCAGCGAGTTCTTTCTATCATCCCGGACTTGATTTCTAAGAAGAATGTCTGTTCGCCTCATCTAATAAAGTTTTAAATTCTTTTTTCTCCCCTCTTTTGCAAGGCGACGAAAGTTGCGTCGCTTGAATAAAATAAATATCGTTAAAGTAGGGAAAAAGAAAAGAAGAAATGAAACATGATGAAGTAATACGGTAAAGGCTCAAAACGTAGAGTGGCGAAAGATTGCGGAAAATTGCGGGGAAAATGTTGAGAGCCCTTTTATTCGGAAGCAGACGGGAAACAGCCGGGGTCGGAGAACCAGAATTAACGGTTATTAAAAAGAAGAAACGGATAAGGCAGATGATGAAAAGAACCAACAGTCAAAAAAAAAAAAAAAAAAAAAACAAAAAAAAAACAGGAGAATAGTTTTCTATACTCGTATTAAATCTGACTGACAATGGAATAATAACGCTAAACGCCAACGGAAAAACTTATTCGCGAAACTATGTAAAAATATCGAGGTTCAATCGGAAATAGTTTGAAAAAACATCGGAAATCTCTTTGCGCATTAGCAACAATCCGTTAAAATCTCGCTCGTTTAGAATTTCCAAAAATGATGTATCCGGGTTCGTGATAAAAACTGCGATTGCTAAGCAAGGTTAAATGGTCTTTAAATGGTCTTTAAATGGTCTTCTGCTCTTTTAAAACTACCAGCAATCCGAAAAAATCAGCAGTTCGTCACATTCATCCAAATTGACAAGAAATATTTTAGTGTGGGTAGCACTGAAACAGTCGCCCCACTCCGCCGGTTCCGATCTCCGATTTAAAGGCCGTCTTTTCGTACGATGGAAAATAACGCAACATCGAATATCAAGATGTTTTTGTAGTCGAACATCACTTCGCGGCTAAGCCTAGGCCACACCAGTACCATCATCCCCCCAAAACCAACTAGCTCGTGTCAGCTCCTTACCTAATTCTATTCTTAATCTCTCCCCCTCTCGTGACAAAATAATAATCCAAATAAGTTTTCTTTAGAATCACATCCAGCAGTAGTCTAGACGTTTTTTTACCTTTCTCGCCGGAGAGTAAAAATTAATATGGCCGTAAAAGCAACAGTTGTTTTAAAAAACCTTCTCTTGCCCCGTCTTCTACTTCGTGCCTTGAAGATGGCGAAGCAGTATCGTTAAAAAAGATTCTTTCAATAAGATCAAAAACAAAAAAAAGAACAAATAGCGGAAAAATTCGAAATCGAAATTTTTTTATTTCCTCACCGAACCTCACACACACGCCCCATCACGTATTTAGGCCGTTCTTCACGATTTTGGCAAGTAGTTAATTCCACGCGTCTTTCGCCGTCGTCGGAATTTGCTGTCCACCGGTTAAGTCGTTCGAAAGTCTTGCACAGCGAACGATCGTGAGACCTGAGCCGGATGCGAAATTTCAGCTTCGAACTCTGCTGAAATAAATTGCGGAGATGTTTAAAAAATTTAATTCGCCGATCGGATTAAGCGACCAGAACGGCTCCCTCTCTCGCTCGTTCACTCTCGGACTCGATGTTTTTCGCTGTCACCGCGGCGTAAGGACCGCGATGATGGGTAAATCCTTTTCGCCGCTGCGAAGCGTCCGGTTATTTATTTTGCCCGGTGCGACTGTTTAATTTCGCGTCAGCGTTCATCGGATGGTAACTTCCGGCGAGAAGAGCGTGTCGCTAAAATGGTCGACTTAAAAAAAAATGGCTCGGATCGGATCGAAAATTGCGGCAACAAACGGGCGGTCCACAGGCGAGCACGCACACATACACACACACGGACACGGCCCCCGGAGAAAGTAATAAATTAGACGTGTCGTTATTTTTATTAAATTTCAGTCATTCCTCGGGGCCAGAACGGGGCTGGCCGACACTGCTACGTGCGCTTCCTGTCATGCTCTATTAAGTTCAATCACATCAGCCGGTAAATCTTCCGGGGCCGTTGCCCGCCTCTTCGACGCGCTCTCCCTCCCCCTGAAATCCCTTTCCCGAGAGCGGTCAATTATTCCGCAGATGTTGAACTTTTTCATTATCCTAACTTTCTTAAGACCGCGCGCACATATCTTATACGGGGGAGACGTCGCTCAGTTTCCGGCAACCGGTCCTCCGTGGAGGCTACTAAATCACACGGTAACAACAGCAAGGTTCCCGTCATTGGTGGTGCACCGCAGAGACGTCAGGCCGAAGACGCGACTGTTACACGCTGCTGTTGCGGTGTGCGGCTTGACGTGTGCTACTCTCGACAACGGTGCATTATTCAGCCACGAAACAGAGACCGTAATCATTAAATGTCCGTTAGAAGAGGTTGCAGCATCTTGCTGCCGATGAATCGAATAAGTGTCTTTTTCTTGTTTTTGTAATCGCCTGACGGTCAACGGTGAAATCTGAAATCTTGAATTTCGTAGCTCGTACACGATGGGTTTGGTTTGATTTTTTCGCAATACGACTGAAACACCACCTTATGGAAAAAAAAAAAAGAAGGAAACACGGCAATGCATAAAGTCTCACGTGAAATCCCTGTTTCGATAGTCGCCCGACAGGTAACTCGACGATAATCGCAACACCGGTCTCGGCTCCGATTTCGGTAATTTACAGTAATATAACTCGACCCCGATGTGTACTTGTCGTTGCGTTCAAAAACCGTTAATAAGGCTGCATTAAATCAACGCTACATATTGAATATCGCCGCAATTCCGCTAGGCCAATAATTTATAAAAGTGTATCCCCACGTACATTTCAGTTAAAACGTATTTCTCGCATACACTTCCATTTTGAAAAAACTTAATGTCTTACACGCGGCATTTCAAGCATTCATAATATCATTTCTAATAGAACTTATAAGCATTTATGATAAATGTAAAGTGTAATAATGTATACGGGCTTTTATTCCATTTCTTCTTCGATATATTTATTAGAATAATAATTCCGAATTTACGTAACGGTAGATTAATGTGACCTCCTATCTGCAGTCAGGTTCATGACATTACAATGTACGATTTTATTTTTAAACTATTTTTTTTTTTCTTTTTAAATTGAATTACCGTTTTTAACTACTAATCACTGTGAGAACTGCCTAGGCTAGTGAAAGACCATCCAACAGTCCACCATCTTGAGTGAACTTCTTCAAAGTAGTGTTATAGGATTATTTGTTGTTTAATATTTTTGCTAACGATCTGAAAGTGCTTATTAAAACTGCGGCATTCAATTAGAATATGTACCTACTGACGGATATTTTAATTCTGCACAGTATAGGCACGTGTAAAGGGGAGTTATCCTTTGCAGTATGTGGTCATGACTTTTAGCTGTATGCTCTATTGCCCTATTCGTAGGTATTCGACACGCGGGCTATCAGTCGGCGGCCACCATGGTTCGATCACCAGCTTTGTTTGGCGCAAGAGCGTAATCTTAGACATCCATTGTTTGCTCCACTGTTCAGTTACTACCATTTTCACCCTTCACATTTTCTTGTCGATTCCGAAACTTTTATCGGGGAACTATGTAATCATTTACAGCTGTGTTTTTTCGGCAGCACCCTCGTTCGGATAGAACAAGAAAGATAGACCCCCGTGACGTAATCTTTCCATATCTCACCGAAATTCAGACTGTTTCGAATGTTCGATTTCGTTTTGTTTTATTTTAAATTAAAATATATTCTTCGACGCGTTATTATTATTTTCCATTATTTGCCGAATTCTCCTATATACGCCTCCTGCATTCTCGCAGCATCACTTTTTCGAGATATTTAATTTAAACGTTCGCCTCCGTTAAATTAAAACCATCGCGAAGAAAAATAAAGGTAATGGAAAAAACCAAGTTAAAAAAAAAAGCTAAATAAAGAAGTTAAAAGCTTACCCGTGTGTATTCGAATTTATTTATACGAGAATGATCGAACTTGAATGATCGAACTTAAATGATCGAACTTGAATGATCGAACTTAAATAATCTCGCTAATTCAAAATCTGTTTAAGTGCAGAGGTCTTCCACTAATCCATACTCTGAAACGAACTGACATGAATTTTTTTTCTTTTTTCAAATAAATATTTTTTCCTTCTTTCTTCGATATTCGCGTACCTTTTGACAACAGCGTGTTGTAAATCTTTTTAACTCGTTCAATGCAAAAGTCTACGGAATGGATCTAATTGAATTGAAACCGAAATAAATTCCGAATTAGACTGCGATTAAATGAAATAAAAGACTGGTCCCATAATGGCGGATTGCAGGACACACTCGTAATCAGCTACTAAAAGCAGGCTAATGGAGGCGATTTAAATGTTAAAAAAAAATAAATAAATAAACTCCTGCAAAGTCCAATGAAGTCTCTCGATTATTTCAGTTTAAGTTTTCCGTTAATAAATTATCTTAAATTCGTACATTTACTGAAATTGATCACAAATTGTCTTCATATCGAGAATAATCTCAAAAATGAACATTTCCGCGTATTTTAAAAAATAATTATGAAAAACATTAACACGCATATTCATTTCGAAAGCAACAGACCACCCACCTCTTTTATTTGCCCCATACTTTGATGAAGCTTATACACCGATCGTTCGAAAAAACCAACAGATATCCACAAAAAAAAAAAAAAAAAAAAAATCAGAATTTGAATCGTATAAGTGAAATTCAGTTAATAAACAAAAAACTCTCGCAGCAGAGAACAACGGTGGATAACTTAATTAAAAAAGATGAATGTAATTACAGCGGTGGGCAACGACGAAATTTATTATTAAACTTCGTAAAAACGAGGTTAGGACGTAGAAATGAAATTATTTCTAATTTAATTTCGGGTAAAAGTACTTTAGAGTATTTCGGATAATAGCATTTTACCGCCTAGTCTAATAGGGAGTTGTGTGTACGTACCGTCAAGCACGAAATGCGCCGCTGTCCTATACTCCATCGTAAAGAGTAAAACG
This sequence comes from Icerya purchasi, assembly GCA_039619475.1. NCBI lineage: Eukaryota > Metazoa > Arthropoda > Insecta > Hemiptera > Monophlebidae > Icerya > Icerya purchasi. The sequence goes on along the minus strand of CM077116.1, from coordinate 347,270,428 downwards.
CACTTTCTTGCCTAATGACTGAGGCAAATGAGCCGGTTACGATTTTTACTGGAAGCATGGAACCTTATTTACCCTTAACGAAATTACACTGAAAGTTGTGTGTCTCATAGTTTTTAACGAAAGCAAGTGTACTCATAGCCGTGCGATCGCCGCAATTTAATCAAATCTCCGAAATAACCAGACTATTTTAAACGGCATGAAAAACCTATAGGGATTCATAGATCCGTACGGGCCCGGTTTCGTTGATATTTACCTAACGAATTCGGCGGCAAGCGTACCAGATGATATCGGATAAAGAATGTGAACTAGAGAAAGGGATTGATGAAATATCATTCTGATTTTCGGATACCGCTTAATCGATTTTCACACGAGTGAATTTTTAATGTTTCTTTTTAATGTATCCGAACCGTTTGCAGACCCTCTCATTTCTATAGCAAACATTTTCGGTGTACCACGCAAAATTAAGATCGAATCTCACACACTAATGAGCCAAAGTTTATATTTCGCAGATGGCGATTTATGGAGCGAAGTCGACTAGAATTTTTCAAGATCCAACTCTATACTATAATTCATCGGTAATTCCGAAAATTATTTGCGTACAATTCACTAGGTCAATTGCAACATTATAACGATATCAACAAGGCTGTAGCGTACGAAACTAGTGAATTATCACGGGGGAAGCTCTTCATTAAGAAATCTCCGGAGGGAAAATCAAATCAGACCCAAGGAAAGGTTTTCTGTAAATAATACAGTGCAAAAGTATGCTCATTTAGGAAATAAAATTTTCGTCAAATTCTTAAAATGCCACTCTAGGGATTCTTTTTATATTCAATATAGAATATAGAAAGCGAATACGTTCTTGTCGTAGATTGCTTAATCATTTGTGACTTTAATTTGATTGATATATCACCATCAACAGGCCTAGATGTAGAGGCGGGCTACAGCCCCGGGCCCCGCCTTATAAAGAAGCCTCCACCTCCGACATGGATGGTTAAACGTGCAATAATAGATGTTTTTCTAAACATTTATATCGCATTTAGAATAATATTTGTAACATATATCGATTACAAATTGTGAGGCGGAAAGATCTTTTTCGATATTAAAAAGAATAAACAATATGTACAGATCGACTATGCTAGATGGTAGATTATCGGCATTATCAAGATTAACAATCGAAACATATTTTCCCTGTTCAGTAGATTTTAACGATATTATACAAGAATTTGCCGGAAAAAAAAAAAAAAACAAGAAAAAAATCCATTGTTTAAAATTTATACATATACATATATATATATATATATATATTTTTTTTTTTTGGCATCGAAAATTCTATCCATTGTCTGTATGATATTTAGTTTTGTTTACAATAAACAATTATATGTTAATTCGTAAATTCGAAATAATATAATTAAATTAAATTAAAGTAAATTTAGTTATTCTATAAAACTAATAATTTTGTCACTTCCGAAAAGGGCCCTTAAAATATTTCCGTAGCCCCGGGTCTATCGTACACTTAATCCGGGCCTTGACATGGAGAATTATCTAGCTGCCAACTGATCGTTACAGATAGATAAGAGTGTAAGTAGCGCAACTAGCAGAGAACAGTTAGAGTTGATAATATCGGTTAATTATTTAGTTTTTACCGTCGCTCGCTTTATTATTAATCGTTGAGTTACCGTTTACCGTTTACCGTTTACCGTGTCGCATGTCGTTTGAGTTTTATCGCGGCGCGTCACGTGTAGCCTTTTCATTTCTTTTTTTCCCCCCATTATAAATGTATTTCTTTTCTTGTTTTTGTGTATTCTGGGCTCGAAGCTTTTGCATGTTTTTTATCGTTTCTTCCTAGTCGCGCCGAATAGTCCAAAAAAAAAATATAATCAGTGTGATTTATTTTGTTTACTTTTTGTTTGCTCGCGTAATGAGTCGTAAGTGCGTGAAGTCATACTCCGCCAGAGATAGACGGTGACCCACGTCGACGAGGTGGTACTCGTTATTTTTATTAATTTTTTTTTTTTTCGTATTCATTTTCATTTTTTAATTTTCCGTAAAATCGAGAAGGCGAAATTCGTAACAATATGGTATAAATGACTAGAAAATTTCGGTGTACAATTTGAGGAAATAAAAGCGCTGGAAATACTGGTCCATTTCGATGTTTGCATTCATCGCGAATCTCGTCCGACAATACAATATAACCAAAATTTCCTAATCTAAATACCGTCGATAGCGCTGAACTTTCGCCGGACTGTAAACAACGGTATATACTTTTAGCTGTTTAAATATATTAATCCATTTAGATTAAACAACATTCCGGATGTAACGTTTTACCAGAGACTAATCTAAGCGCAAATAAATGAAATTCTCAAATACATCGGCGGACATAATACGATGCTTTAAAATTGAATTCCGTTTTCCGAATTTGTACGTACTACACACAATTGTTACAAGTATATTTATAAATATTATATAGAATAACAAGTGGAATAGAAAGAAATTATCCGAATTCATTTTAATCTCGTCACAGCGACAGAGATATTTCACGTTAATGATGAATAATTTATCGGAAATTTCACCGTCCCTCTGCAAAACCATAACAATACCGTTATTATTCGCGCAAGTGTGTACACGGGCTCGGCTTTTACATACTTGGCCGAAATATATACGGATCAGATTAATATTGCTGGCAAGTTTCGGAAAATAAATTGGAAAAGCTCTCATTGGCGCGAGCCATTCTCACAACGAAGCACAGATATAATCCTCGAGGAGTTTCGTGTACGGAAAATTTGTAGCAGACAATTTTCGAAATTATTATGTAATACGGATTATAGGTAAAGCCGCGAAAAGCGCTATTAAACTAACTCGCTGCTATCGAAAAACATTAGGTCAGCGACTTTAAATCCTCCGCAGTGATAGTGATAACGACGGAAATAATGTGATACGCATCGGTCCGGCGAAAAAGATTACACACTTCGGGTTCAAATTATTCCGGTCGAGCCCATAATCAGAATTTGAAAGAGCGAAATAGTAAAGAATTCGCTCAATGCGGCCGACCATGATGCTGATTCCTCAAGAGCTATGGGTAAATCTTTAATTAAAACTGAACCTCGTATCGTCTCTCCGGGTTGCTAATAGAATGATTGCGGACGAGGTTCAGAAAATCTTTAAAACTCGCAGGCTCGAAAAAAACTTTTATATCGTCCACGTCTAAAATTGAAATAACCGCTTAACACTTTTTCGGTGAGAAAACGGTTGCGGTTTTTTTTTTTTTATAGTTGTTTATTTTATTTTTAATTTAAAAGGAATTTTGCGAATAAAAAAGAACATTCCATTTCCAAAATGCAAAGAATCATTTCAAACAGTTTCGAATGCTTTTTTTTTTTTTTTTTTTTTTTTTTTGCTTTTGCCTAATGCTGCCTAATATATTTCAATATTACCCCCTAAAGCTGGACCTTAGTTATATAATAAATCCTTCTTAATAAAAATTAAATTATACCGTAAAGAAAATGAGCACGACAAACAGATGAAGGAAAACCCCTTAATATCATATCATCATTTCTAACTCTTAATGCGGAACTATAATTATTTCCACTCCTTTCAACTCTGCTGCAAGGTTAATCTCCTTCCAGGCTTAAGATTTCTGTCTTAACGCTTCTCTCCCGTTTAACTCTACTTCGCTGTTCTTCGCCGACGATGTGTTCATCTACTGCTTCGATCGCAAAATCTCGTTAGCTACGGTCTTCAAAGCTCGCCAATGTTACCAGAAAATGTTGTTCTTTCTAGTATTCATCTGTTTTTTATTTTTTCTGCTAAATCCTCGTCTGCTATCTTTACTCTTCGTCCTCTTTATTAATCTTAAACGGTGTATAATTTCCCGAATCTTTCTTATTCGTATCTGTTCTTTTTCAAAAACCGGAAACCGTTAAAAACCCTTTCTCATGCTAATTAGGGAGACGATCTCTATACTTATTCATGTTCCATAAATCCTTTACCGCTCTATCTTAGATTACTGTTCGCTTTATTTATAGCAACTGCTCTAAGTTTCTTCTTTCAAAATTAGATCGTATTCAAAATACCGTGTGTCTTGGTGCCTTGAGATCATCTACCTCGGCTCCCGGCTATCCTTGCTGAATTCCGTACTCCTAAAACTCTTAAATTTAACCCTTATTTCTTCAATTTTCACAGTAAATTTTTAGGCTTGATTATATTTTGCTTTCAACTGTTCCAGTTCCCCTCATCCTATTAAATGTCTTTTTTTACCGATTTGTTCTAAATCCGTGTCCCAACATGTCGCTAGAATTGAACTTTTCATTTCCTTCTATGCTAAAAGCGTTTTATTAGCTATCTCGTGTCTTTTCCCTGAACCCTCTTTCTGTCTCTATATTCTTTATATTCGTTCCTTGATTTGCAATTTATTAGCTTCCCGTTCTATCCGAATTGACCTGCTTTGGATCCCCCTGGTAACGATCTTGCTGACTCATTAGCATGCTCAGCCGCAGTAGATGGTCGTTTCATAGGCAGATTTCCTTCCCAAAGTCTTTACTCTCTCTCTCTCTTTTTGTTCTCACCGTGACTTTTGAACTGATCTCTATCCGTCTCTTTTCTCCAACCTTTTACCTTGCCTTACAGCCTTTCCTCTTATCCTTGGTTTAACAGTTTTCCTAGTATCAGCCGTTCGGTCACTTCTTCCATAGTTGGCAGTCATAGTCTGCAACCAGCTTCTCGTTTCCATTTTGCTCTTGTTTAGTCTTCTTTGTGTCCTTTTCACCCTCCTATCTTAAATGTCACCTGTGACGCAAGTACTATTCGAATGTTCCTTTATTTCCTCAGAACGCGCGATTTTTTACTCCAATTTGTTTAGCCTTGGCCTCTCTACTCCTTACAGTGCCCTCTACATTCTCGTTTTTCCATCTCCTTCTGTTGTTCCCCCTTGGTAGCCGTCTTCATTTCTTCTGTCTCTAATCGTTAGTTTTCCACAAAAAGTATTCTGCAGACTATTACGCCCCCCCCCCTTCTTCATTCTACTTCCGATTAAGTAATATATTTTTCATTTCATATAGTTATTTCAGATGATTTGATATTTGTGAGGACTAAAATGCTGCGATTAGAGAGAGTCGGTAAAATAAAATTCACGTCCCTGTAATGGATTTGGCCGATACTGAAAGTCAGTTTTCAGCATGAACAATGTCAAATCCATATAAACGTATCATGATTCCGATCGATATAAATTGCGCGTCAAAAATATTTTGATACAATTTTTTCGTTACTTAGTCCGTGCATTATAATCGACCCCGGCGGCATCATTTACGGTTGCCCTTTAATGTGATGTTTTCGTTACGTTTTAACAAGTTTACACGGTGGTTCACTCATTTAATTACAATTTCAACGGAGAATTTAGCCAAAATTACATCACTAACGATTAGTTTTATCAAAGATAATACGCAAAAACCGGTTAAATCTCATTCATAGGGTAAAAATTATACGAAACATAATTTCCGGATTTTGGCGCCACGATACGTCAGACAAAAATAAAAAACACCACTTTCACTTCGCGTTTTACACGGTCGCAAATTTCAGCCAAAAATTTTACATCAGAAATTTTAAATTTATACTCGAAAAAAAAAAGGAAAAAGGAAAAAGGAAAAAGGAAAATGTCGACATTTTCCAGTGGAAGGTCCGCATGTAGTGTTCAGCAGTCGGTCGCTGCAGAGTAGTAGCCATTAAAAGTGCTATAAGCTCGGAACGAAGGAGGCGAGAAGGAATAAAAAAATTATGAGGAAAGTTCGAAATTAAGACGATAAAAAGTGTGATTTTTGTTCGAAATGGCTGGTAACAGCTGGTGGCTGGAATTTTTTCTTCAAACAACCATCTGTCGGAAATTCCAAATTACTAGCACGAAAGCAGAACGCGCTGATCCGAAAAACAAGGCGAAGATAAAATATCTCTGCACGCTGGAAACTTTATGTGTAGCTGATATACCCGTTCTAAGATTCCTCCGACTAGTAAAATTTATATGAAAAAATCGCCCACCCCCGCGGCCTCGCACGCTCCGAATAAGAAATGAAAAATGTCCAGACGAACTTTTTAAAATTTTAATACCTTCGCCTACATCTAGTGCAGCGAGCACGCGCGTGCCTGTGTGTCCGTGTGTGTCTGTGCATACGTGTAAATTTGCGCGACTCCGTAAATTAAATTTTTAATCGTAGCCGACATGCTATACTTTTCACGCTGCCCGGCTAATAACGTGAAAAATCCTTTTCCATTTTAATGTAAAATTAATGCAGGTCGAATACTACGAAATATATAACCTCTCTGCTTAATAACTTCACCCTGCGCAGATTCCAGTAGCTCCCGAGAACTAATTCGGCGACTCAGTTCGCTTCTTCGAATGGCGCATTAAATGTTCAGGATTTGCGCAATAATTAACGCAATAATCGCTTCCTTTACGATTGCATCGTTACCGTTCGTTCGCTTTTTTTTTTTTCTACCGTGCCGATTTCACGAAACACGACCATGCTTAATAAACACCGTTTCATCATTTTCCATATTGCTAACTGAAAATTATCCGCACTAGAGAAGGACTCGCAACGCGTACCGGCGCTTTTGATTATGCACGGATTCTAATAGGCATTGAATTTACTACTGTTGTTCCAGAAATACGTTGCTTGCATCGGAATTTTATCACAAAACCACTATTAAACCACCCAATATCGTTTAAATACCCCCCCCCCCCCATTAACGAGACTACCCTGTGAGCTTTTTTATCTCGACTGTAACAGAAATCACCGAAGCTGTTGGAATCAAAATAAATTCGTCACCATTTCACGAAACGTACATAATGTATTCAAATACGCGCCTAATATATACCAAAAAAAAAAAAGAAAAAAAGTTTACTATACAGTTAACATCATAAATACGGGGCATCCTTTAGACCCGAGTTGCTATTCTATAATTTTCATAGAAGAGTCGGTTTCAAAAAATAATTGTTTTATAAACGTTACCTAAAAATGTTGCATGCATTTCCCGTTAAAGGAAAAAATTACATAATCTGTAATCGCGAGAGGTGCTAGATAGACAGAGGAGGTAAACTTATTTTGTTGAACCTGTTCCGAATTAATTTCATATGCGGTACTGAAATTTTATAAAAAAACTGCTAACATTTGCTATCCGAATTACTTTAAAAGACAAAAAAAAAAACAATATTTAGCATGTAGATTGCATGCTAGTCCTGTGCCCAGGACACTACACCAAATCGGAAGTCAAGGGTACGAAACTTATTGCGCCTGAAAAACTTAAGCCGTACTGTTCAATCGGCTCAACAGCAGAAAAAATTTTGGAAAGCAAAGACAATCCGGCGAAAGAAACTGATGCCCTTTTCTTTGCAGCGACTACCACCGCATATAGTATACCTTTTTCATTATTATTAAAAATACAGTAATCCCTTTTTCATTCTCGAGCTATGTAGTTTTTTTGTGGATGGTTTTTGTCCGTCTATTTATTCATCAGACAAAACTTACCAAAGAGACTTGGCTCCATTCACTCGGTGCACTAATTTCGACTGGCAAGTGGAAGAACCGACGACGTATGTGTCCACCAGCATGAAATTTGTAAAATACCACACATCCAATAACCTATACATCCTATCCTCCCCGGACGGTAAATAAAATTGAAGCGTTATTTTTAACGGCAGTCTCAAATTTCTCAAATTCGGGAAACTATTATTAGAAAGGCACGAGTAACTGAATTTTATACCGAGTTGCATTACAGTTTGGTGTTTTCGATTTTTCGTCTCTTTCGTTCGGACGAAAATATTGCGAAATGCCCTTGTTCTATTCATTTGGATTTTTTAAAATTAATTATCGGCGTCGGTCCGTTAAACGATGATCGCAATCGAAAGATTGTGACATTTTGCAGGCTGTTGAATGTGTTTCTATCAAAACGAGTAGCGTTTTCCAGTAGGAGTATATTTATAGCACAAAATTGCAACATGGGGAAAAAATTTAACGCATTTCGCGCTTGAATTAAAAAGCGCGCTAAGGAAAACACTCGATAACATCATCGTTGCTTCTCAACACGTGTCCGCGTATACCTATCATATGCGGCAGAGACTATTTTGAACACAGACCAAATTAAAATCCAAAAACAATTTTTTTTATCCAGTACGCAGATCAACAGGGAACTTGAAAAGGTTTCTAAAATTCTGCGCTGATGTACAAATTGCAATAATAGTGCGTAGATTCCGGAAGCCTTTCGGCTCACCCCTTGTTGCTCCGATTTAATCGATTAATTATGAAAAAGGTCTCTTGAATTATGGGTGGATAATAGCTCGCTATCTAAATTACCTTTTTATTTAATTTTACGCGCCTATAAAAATAATTACTGAACTCGCACACTACTAGATTATCGGCACAGTCTGTAATTAGTATTCGTTTGTAAAAACGAATAATTATCAATTATTACCAAGAAAATAAAAAATGCAATACTTTAAACTCAATAGAAGAATAATGACACATGAAACATTGCCAAGTTAATATAATTATAAAATGGTTTTTCCTTTCGTCAAAATTTCCAATAATAAAAAGTCAGCTTTAGTGCGCCTGTGTGCACCTTTTGGTCACACTATTTTCTCATAGAGGCTGAACCGAGCAAACGATTTACTTAGAGAGTAGGTGAACAGTAGAACTTTGGCAGCTTTCAAAACAGCATACCAGAAATTACCCGGTGGAACTTGGGAGTGCGGCCGAGAGCCATTGCCGACCGTAATAATAAAGCTACAACGGCAGATTTCGAGAATTGTTAACAGAGCAGCTGCAATTTATTTCACTTCTCAGTTAATTACGAAATAATACTCGGCTTTAGTAAAAATGCATTTTTTTTCTTTTTCCCAACATCCCCACCCCATCGTTCGTGCGGAGATAATCGTTTTACTTGTAGTTTAAAGGAAAACAGTCCCGCTCTATTCATTATTCGGTACACCCATTTTCCCGACTAGGGTCACAATTCGGAATTTGGGTCGCTTTACGGACAAATATACTACTTTCAATATTTCTGTACCGCGTTAACGGCGCGAAAATTAATATTCATATTCTCTTATTCGTTTCAACTCTGTCCAGAATTGACTGCAACACAATATTTCATAGGGCATTCTGCTGTAAAACTAGCCTTCGGAACGCATGCTCCTCCCCCCGTCTAGAAGAAGGAACATCTTTTAAATATATCGCCAGCTCTATGAAATTAACTGCGCGCAGTTGGCGGTTTTCGCAACTCACCAGAATGTGTGCTAATGCTTTCTCGCCTATTCTTCCACTTATTTTGCAAAACCATACATAGTATTATATCAACTCCGTCAACTATCAGTAATACCGCGCACTTGCTCGCTCGATACAGTTTTACACCCTCGTCCCTATACTTCCCTAAAAATTTAGTTTGACACACTGTCAGTCTGATCATATTGAAATATTTTTACCGATGGCGGCAAATTTCCAAAGCCAGTTTTTCTTACTATTCTTACATTTGGCGTGTGTTCGCGGGTTCCGCTTCCAGAGGCATCCGACTTCATCCACGAAACGTTTGTACGCTACCGCTACAGAGTCAAAATGCTTTAACCGCGTCGAAAATCCAGTGCTTTATGAAATTAAACATAAACGCCGAGGAGATATTAGCGTTTGTGTTGTGTCCATGTCCACTCTGAAATCCAACTAAGTGATCTTACAGATACAGAAGGTAGAGCACTTGATAATCACGCCATTTGGGTTGAATATAGAAAGCGTAAGTTTCCGTAGTGTACATATGTTATATTATTATTTCAAATCCCTTTAACAGCCCGATAAGTTTCGAAAAATATTCCGCGTCCGCTATGCAGGTTTGTTACTTCTGAATGCAGATTATTTGACTTTTTTTAATTGCTCCGCGTGTAATCATAGTCGTGTTCACACTGATTTCGTAAATGATTTTAATTATTAATCGTCTGCGGTTTCGGTACATGAGTTCAAAAATTTTAAATCTTTGTTTTTTTGTTTTTTTGCGAAAGTAATCACTAATAATTAAATTTATTATGAAAAATAGAATTTTATTACAAATCATTGCCTGGCTGTTTGGCTAAAAATAGTTCATACACCGGGAAAAGAGAAAAAAAAAAAAAAAAACACAAGAAAATTGTTTAATAATGTTTCGGCTTCTGTTAAAATTGTAAAATAAGCGGTCAAATCCGATTTTTATGCAACGCACGTTCGGGTATTTTCAGACTAATTATTTTAATTAACCATTGATGGATCGAAGGAGAAAAAAAAGAAAAACAATCTCAATTTTCCCATACCGTTGCAAAGATGAATTCAAAAAGCTTCGCTGTTCTACTACATACGTAGGTATATTTTATTACTCAATTACCGAAATTACCCAAAAAAACATATATATGTATATATATAAACGCAATCACAGGATTCAGCGTCCGTATCTTTTGCCTTTGATGTCATTTCCAGGTATCCAAGTGGAACGTTACCGTTTGTTCTGATCCCCGTTAGGAATGCTGAAACGGCATATACATACATATATCGTTTGGTTCAGGTCAGCAAGGTCTCGTAATTTCAGTGGACGTAAATATTTTTAAACAAATTTTCAGATTACGTATTATTGAAATTCACCTACACACCGCCACTGAAAAGACACGCAATTTTAAATAGGCGCAAAATATTATAAAATAATAAATTTTTAGATTGTGTACACATATCACCACACCGTTGTCAACGGTGGATCCGATGGCAACAGGATACGAATTCGTCGCTGTTTCGGATAGATACTTTTTTCTCTATTATTTAAATTTAAGTTATGACCGCGAACGACACTATTACGGACTTTTTAAACGCTCGACGATAGCCTTTTACTGCCCCCGCCTCCGACCTACAGCCTTCCTGCACGGATCGGTAGTAATCTAAACTAAAAACACATTCTAAGTTTAAACTCAAAAATAAGACAGACAATTTCAGCTTTATATAAAATAACGCAGGTACTATCATATCGAACATTACGTATATACTATAACTCAATTATAATGTCTAGAATTTTATATGGAATTCAAATATATTATGTGAGGCTAAGGAAACAGAAATAAATAAAAATAAGTAAAATACAGAAGAGGTGTTTGAAACTCATACTCCCCCATTGGAAGCAAAACATCCCTGGATCAACATGGTGGAAGGAAAACAATGAAATGTCTTTCAAAATGTGTACTATTACTATTACAGACTACTAGAATTTAACGTTAATAATATTAAATTACCGTCTAGGCAAAAAACTCGATTGACAAGAAACCAAAGTAATACATACTACATCTATCCTCGTGGGGTAAATCTGCGAATTGATAATACGGATGAGTCTGTTTTAATTAAATTAATAAGTACAATCCCGAATCATATATTAGAGGAAAAAAGAATTGGTGTGTGGAAAAAGGAGGTGGAAATTTGGTTAAAGGAATGGTGCAAAGATTGAATAACAAGCTACGTTCTGAATCTCCCTACCTTCTAATGCTCCTTTCTTTATACGTTTTTGTTTTTGATTTCCTGGTGTCTTTACCAGTCATTAAGTGGTAAAGAAGATAAGGTTTCCCATTTTAAATATTGAACTGTCGGCATGTGATAATGTACAGATACGTATTACGGGTCGTGTTACGTAGTTGCATGCGTTTATATATTTATACTTAATCTTAACGCTAGAGTTCTAATATTATAAGTATAAAATAAGTTAAGATAAATTATAATTTTTTGTATTGTATATATTTTTTGAATAAACGTTAATAAGAGTGTCGGGCACTCACACAACGGGCATATTTGCCCTGTGAGACCCACAACTTATTTTAATAAAAAAAAAAAAAAAAAACTGCAACTTGAGGAAAAACCGACTTATCTTTCTTCTCTTGATTGATTTTTCGCTACCGAAATCAATGATACGTCATACGTACTCCCTTCAGCGTCGACGAATGACCATCTCTATTTACCCGTAACACCGACGATAACGGGATTGCAGATAGACGCGCATTCTCCATCAGGTGGTGTTCCATTTTTATTTTAAATTTTACTTCATTTTTACATGCACATACACACACAAGTTTCCAACTTTTTTTAATTAAGATTTTTCATAACGAACACCTTAATTAAAATTTTACTATTAAAGTTTCTTTTATGCCGAACCGCATTAATTGATCCCCCAGGTAATATACGTGTTTATATGTATGTACTTGGAAGCATGTTTTCTTTTCTTTTTTCTTTTTTTTGCGCCTAATTATGCTGACGTAAAATTCGTATTTAGAACGACCGTTTTAATTAGGAACTTTGCCAAGTCTCGGATTCTTATTTAGTCGCCGAATGAATGAAGTTTTCCATACTGCGTATATTATGTAAGAAATTAATTACGATATTTTCCAACAGGTTGCGGCGAGAGGCCTGGCAACCTTCTTGTCACTTACAAAATATCGGATTTAGTCGCAATTAGCAAATGTGATTCGTCCGAATAGAAAATAATTTCACTATTGAAAATACACACGCGCGCGCCGGGTTATTTCACGAGTCCGCTAAATAAACTAAAGGAAAAAATAAAGGAATCGTATTATTCAGGGGGGGAAATTACAGTGTGCCTTTCGAATAGATAGTTTCGCAAATGCTGGATATACCTTTTTTTTTGAGGGGGGGGGGGGGAGAGGAAAAGGAAAAGATTATTCCTATTAATTTCATACGCGCATTCGTATTTTATTTGTTTTTTTTTTTTTAATTATTTCGGTTATTATAACGCGCGAATTTCGCTATCAATCGCAGTTTCTTGACCAAAAAAGAGTTTCCATCGATTCGCAAAATTAGTAACCGGCGCGTAAAATTCAAGTTTTATCGGGTACATTAATTGCTACACCCCGGGTAGGTCTTTTTATTTTTCATGAAAAAATTTAACGAGTTCTCGTTTTTCCAGATAAAAATGCGGAATGAAATTAACTCGAATAAAATCCGGCATCCGAATAAGGAAATCATTTAAAAACAACATACCGGCGGCGGCAGGGGTGAACAAATTCGTCGTTATTCCATATAATCGGCTTACTTCCAAGCCGAGTAAAAAAATAAAAATTAAAAAAAAAACAACAAAAAAACAGAAGAAATAAATGAAAAAAATACTAGAATGGAAAAAAGTATAAACGGATAAAAACACAAAAACAAAAAAAAAAAAAAAAAAAACATATTCAAAAGGAAAAAAGATACGTTCGGAACTTCGAAAAAAAAATTTAATAATACCGACAGGAAGTAATTCTAATTAAACGAAAACCGCGCGCACTTTCTGGCTAGAGCTGCAAGAGAGTCTGAAAACGTGGCGCAGCGAAAGACCAGCCGTCTTTAATCTCTTCAAATTCATTTTCAGCCCCCCCTGCGCTACTCTGCGTCAATTAAGTCCGCCTTAAAATCAGCCGAGGAAAAAATTTTAATTTACAGTCCCGCTAAAAGACTCTGACTAGAGAAGCGGAATAAACGTTCATTAATTGCGTTACATAAACAAATATATATACAAATGACGAAATAATGCCTATTTTCCAGGGTCTTCAGTTTCGTTATAATTCCGCTAAACTTTCCGCCGTGCTCGGAGAAAAAAATTTCCCTTAACTCCGGAATTATTTCCAGTCCAGTCAAAACGGCCAGCACGGGGCAATGTGCCTCCCCTCTTTTCCCATTTCAAATTGCTTATATTTTTATTTATTTATTTATTTATTTAGTTGCTTTTTTTTTTTTCTTCTTTTTTAGCGGACTGTTAATGGCTAAACGAATATTACGGAAACACAGAGCGCCGTAGTGCGTTTAGGAATCGCTATATATTCTGCGTCCAGTGCGATAATCAGGTTTTTATTAAATATAACGGCCATCTTTAGACTCTCTAGCATTGTTTGCGAATTCGCGAATTTCTTTCGCAGCATCCGATCGGAATTCTTCAGTTCAGTTCTTTCCCGCATAGGTCACACAATGACATCTAGTTCATCGTTCGTCCTTTTCGAACTACTGGCGAGCAAGCATTCGCCCTGCTTTACAAATTTCATTAAAAAATCTAGATCCGAATCGCTCCCAGGTATATACCGTAATCTGAAATTGAACATAGAAATCTGGGAACGTAAAGGCGGATCCCAAGTAGAAAGGAACTATTACTGGCCCCCCTGCTCTCATTAGTGCCGTTAGGCTTAGTACATTATGAAATTCACAATCCCCGACGCCTTACTAACGGTATGGGACTCACTTTACTTTACTCTTCCCTGTATGTGTGTGTGTGTGTCATTTAATCGTGTTCGTACTTCGAGGTCCCACTTTTTTGGCGTTTTCCTTGGCTCGTTCTATGCGTCGAACGGCCCGCCCCATTATCAATTGCTTGCCTGAATCAACCTTCTGAACTCTACACCTTCCATACGTGTCTGATTTTTCTCGTTTTTAGTTTTACTCGGTTTTTTTTACTTCATTTTCATGTTTCCCTCATCACTCGGTACAGTTTCATTTACAGCTTAATATTTCAGCCATTGAAAATACATTTCGCTACTAGAATTTCGCAAAACCTATAACACTGCAATAGCTAGGGTTACATTATGGTTTAGGACGCGCGATAAACTACATTTCGCGTTGGCCAGTCGCAGTCTTGCTAATGAAGAAAATTTTCTGCAAGCTACTTAAAAAAGTCTACCTGGGAAGAGTGTATCAAAATTGGAAGCACATAGGCCGGTGTATCTTCGGAGAAGGCTGCGATTTAGAAAACGACAAAACAGTGGACAGGAAAACTTTATATGATGTATCCCCGATGATTTCCCGGGTGGATCGATTAGCAATTTTCCGATTTAACAAAGCGAGCAACTGTGGGGCAACCCTCTTTCGAAGAGGAAGCAAACTGTCTCGCGGCAAGTTTACGTCTTATCAGCGGAATCTTCATGAATTATCGTGTCCATTCTGTACCGTATCCCTTTCCTTGTCCGGGGTATCTCGAGGTAATTTTATGAAGTTTGCAGAGTACTATAAACTTTGAGAAAAACAATTCGCTCTGCCACATAATATTTATTAAAATGAAATGATTAGATGCGCAACCGGGAGAGAAATAAGTGTTCCTATGTTTCAGTGAACACGGATAGGAAAAGATACGCGGAAATATCGAAGAAGATCCGCTACGGAGCAAAAATAATATGGGGAGAGGAAAATAAGAATAACAAAAAAAGAAGAAAAAAAAAAAGTCTAACAGATAACGGTTAAAATAGCACAGACACGCTAGCGGAACGGGGCTGAGTAAAGGAAATGGGATGAGGGCAATCCGAAGGATGTGATATTAGCGAGATAAAAAGGACGGTAGTTACGAAGATATCTGACGCCAAAATGTACGATAGAATTTTTTTCTATATTCCGTCTGAGGATAGGGGGGATTTTTTAAAAAAAGAAACGCGAAACGCAGCGATCCGAACCAAAGCGTCAAATTAAATGCCCGCACCAGGCACTCCCGCGGATAGTATATAAAAGTTTCACTAGAGCGGCTACGTGTCATCGTTTATGGATTCGAATTTACGTCTAAATGGGGGCTAATCCCCCTAAAGCTCGAGTAGCACGACGCAAAAAAAAAAAAAAATGTTACTAACTGGTCATGGTTCACGGCAACCAGCTTTTAAACTGAAATGACCACCAGAAACATTACTTGCGGGCATTTGTGCTGTTCGATTTTATATCATTGTTGGCAACCTTAAGCAAAAGCTCGGGGGCTATTGCATTACACAGTGCCTTCGGTATTGCAGAGCCACGCACTATAGTAACTAAGAAATTATCGGCTCTTTTCTCTCTACCTTATGTCTCTGTAAGATGATGGGCCCCTCGTTTTTTCCAACGTCGAACTTGTCTCCGCTTAAGTATCGCTTTTGGAAAGGAATTGTTTCCGCAAGGAAGAAAGGTATTTTTTTCTTTTTTTCTTTTTTCCTTTTTTTTTTTTTTTTTTTTTTTTTGATTTTCTAAAAGAATAGGGTTTCTTAAAAACTCGCCGATGGATCGTTTTATGAAAGAGAACATACCGGTTATGTTTATATTATTATAAATACGCAGTTTCTGTCCGACTAATTACAGTTAGTTGTAAGTGAAAAGTGCAGAGACGAGTAGGTCTTTAATTTTATCAGTAGCGCGTTTATTATTATCGCTTAAATGTTTTCGAACGATTACCCATTATTATCACCAGAGATCGCGCGACCTGTAATTGTAAACATGTTTTGTTTCTTTAATTATCGACGCTTTTAAATTCTTTATACGCGTTTAAACAGTTAGAATTTACCACAGTAATCGTTACAAAGTAGTAGTGGCTGTGCTGTAGGTGTTCCGCTGAGTTTGACAATTAATAAATTTCAACAGCTCTTATCGTTATTTACGATATTAAGAAAGAAAGAAAAAAAAAAAAAACCTAGAAAATTTTTAATTTTTAATTAACACTCGACGCTCTACCTTGTGAAATCTTCAAAAACAAAATCGCCGGTCCTGATGCTTATTGGTGTATTTTCTCTCCCATATTAGTATTGAAAAACGGAAATACTTTGCCTCTTGATGGCTGGTTTAATAGCAGCGAAGCGTCTTTTTTCCCCAAAAATTCTTTACTAAGTGCAGGACAACAAAAAGAACATGGCGAAATTCATGTATTTCACTGCTTTAAGAGTATAAAAACCTAGTTTTTTAAACGCTTTCATTCTTTATTTAATTTATTTAATTTATTTTTTTTCTTAGGCTTGTTATTAAATTGATAAAAACTTAATTTTCAATTGAAATCTCTTTTTACAAAAAAAAAGAAATCATGCAGCGAGGTTTATAAAAGACATTGTGGATAAATCTGTCGATTTCTTCGCAATAATTTAACGTTATAAATATAAACTAAATAAATAACTCAATAACAAACCGAAAAAATATGCATAAATATGTATATTGCTTTAATATAAATTAAAGTAAATACTTCAATTTAACGTTTTCGGGCTATGCTAACATTACAGAGAGTATACCGAATTAAAACTAAAAAAAAATAGAAATAGGCAGTGTGTTTTTACCTTTAACAATGTACTCTATTATACTGTTGGCCAATGATAAAGCCTAAAAACGTTTCCTTAAATTGAGGTATTTATTTTAATTTTAAAGCAATTTATATTTATACATATTTTTGTTTTTGTTATTACGGAATTCATTTTATATTTATAAATATTAACAAACAGGTATGGATTTTTATCTACGTTTAATTTAACGTTATTCAACATGGATAAATATTCGAGAACGTAAATACTAAAAAAAAACAAAAAAAAACGGCTTGTTTGCTCCCTTTTTTTTTTTTTTTTTTTTATTGATTTCTTTTTTTGGGGCTACTTGAAATATTCCACGAGCTCGACCGAATCATAATTACGATAAGTTTTCCGACCACTACACGTTTCGCTTTTAGTATAACGGTGCGCATAAACCGTCCGCAAACGAACAGCTACGCCAGCGATTCGAAAATTTGAACGGTTCGATCGAAGAATCTTAATTTTCCTCGCGATTTTATCTAACGCAATTCGACAAAAAAAAAAAAAAAAAACAACTAGTGGTTATTTCGAATTTCACGCAATACGCATCAGGCTCGTTTTGAAATTCATCATTTTCAGAGGGAGACGATTCCTCAAGCCGATGAGGCGCTTTCCAAGCGGTTCGCCACTTTTCATGTAGTCGGCAGAGAAGGCCTACCAACAGAGTTTTCCGAAATGTCTTAACATCGTACGGTGAAGTCGATTACGTAGCATATGAAGTCGAACGAATTCGCGAAATCGGCAAAGCCATACACTTCTATAACGGTAAAATTCACGTACCAGTTAATGCGTAATTATTTCCTCTGTCCCCGCCACAACGTCACCGCTTTTGCGTCTG
Organism: Icerya purchasi; assembly: GCA_039619475.1. Taxonomy (NCBI): domain Eukaryota; kingdom Metazoa; phylum Arthropoda; class Insecta; order Hemiptera; family Monophlebidae; genus Icerya; species Icerya purchasi. The sequence continues at coordinate 347,252,534 of CM077116.1, read as the reverse complement.
TTTCGCATTAAAATTCCACACAATTCGAACATTTTCGATTCAATCGCGCAACGCCTTATTATTTCCTCCGCTTTTACACCGGATAGACTAGAGTTGTTGTTCGCCGAGATAATTTGAAATAATTTAACAGTTGTACAAATAAAAAGGAACGATTCCTTTTTAAAAATGCGAGCATTCCGTTTATTATTACGAATGCTCTTTCATTTGTCGACACTTTATACGAATGGGGGCCGGCAGTACCACCTCGGCTGTTTCTTTTAAACTGTAATGTATCCATTACATGGGATGTATAAAAATTTCAGAAAAATTAAAGAAAAAAATAATATAAAATAAAAATAAATCATAAAAATAATTTAGAATAATTAGTGCGAGTGTGAATGCGCGCGTGCCTGGAACTATTGTCGGTTGGGTGACCAATCACCAGTGACCAAGGAATAAAGGATCAACCTGATTCGGTCGCCTGCGGAGGTCGTAAGCGGAAAGACGGGAGAAATGTAGAGTGGTCAAGAAACGATTTTTTTTACAAAGAGCAGTTCCGTTTTTACCGTTGAAGAAGTTGTTCCTTTTTACCTTCGGAAGAGTTTTCTGTTCTACCTTCGCTAAGGTTACCCGTGTTTATCGGAAGTGGAACCAGTTAAAATTGTTGCTGTTCGAAAAAGTTTAAAACTTTAGTTCGCGGTCAATCGTCAACAAAAGGGTTCGATATTCGCCAGGATAATCCTTGACCAATTTAAATAATACCGAGTCCGATTTCTGCGTACCAACGGACCACCGAATCGTCAACCTACGGATAACCACCGACAACAGTGATACGTAGCGTTTTCTTCTTCTTCTTCTTCTTCTTCTTCTTCTTCTTCTTCTTCTTCTTCTCGTGCCACCCGATTCGGGTATTGCTTAATCATCATGTATGGATTGGATTATCTGCTGGAATTGATTTCGATCTTTTGCTATTCTGACTAGATCTTCTGTTTTCTTAATTCCGGTCCATTTTTTTTATATTATCTATCCAAGCGGTCTTTATTCTTCCCGGATTTCTTCTTCTTTCTATCATGCCCATTATTATTGTCTGTAGTAATTTGTATTTTTCATCTCTCATGAAGTGTCCAAAAAATTTTATCTTCCTTCTTTTTAATATAGTCATTAATATTCGGTCAGTTCCCATTAGTTCCAGTACTTTCTCATTTTTTAACTTTTTAGTCCACGGTATTTTCCACATTCTTCTGTAGCACCACATTTCAAATGATGATATACGCTTCCTCATATTTTCCTTTATGGTCCATGTCTCGCTTCCATACAGTAGCACTGACCACACATAACATTGCAATATCTTGTTCTTGATCCTTAGGCTTAATTTCCTATCGCAAAGGGTGTTTTTTAATTTCATAAATGTGTTTCTGGCCATCTCTATACGAGTACGTATTTCCACATCAGAATCATTACTTTGTGTTATCCAGCTACCTAAATATTTATATTTTTCCGTTCGTTCAATTTCTTCGCTGTCTAAAAATAATTTTTCATTTAGATTAGGCTATCTTGCAACTACCATGAATTTTGTTTTTTTAGTATTTATACAGACTCCTGTCTTCGTTTTGTCTTCTATTTATATATATATATATATATATATATATATATATATATATATATATATATATATTGATTTTTATCATTTTAATCGTTGTTTGCAGACTTAATTATTGTGTTTTTTCAGCGGTCGACCTAAGATAAGTGTGAGGTTTTTCTAATACATCGTTTTTCCTCAAATTTCAATTAAATAATTTTCCTCTCATAATAATAACAATAATAAACATTCTTTGATATAATTAAATAAAATATAAATAAATAAAATCCACGAGCTTAAAACCTCGTGGTTGGCATCCCTGTGGATGTAAGCGAACGGCTAGTACCGTTACAAAACATAATACAATAATAATTATATCGAGAAAAGAAAAAAGGCAGATACGTCCCGAATAAATAAATCGATCTGAATTTATTTTAAATTTAGCTAAATAATAAAAAAAAAAACGTCTAAACCCGGCAAACGCATCTCAGAAATTTCAGTCAGCTAATTCGTTTTTTTTTTTTTTTTACGGTAGCCTTACAACTGTTTTGCTATTTTAACGTATTATTAATTGAACAGATTGATACTCTGAGTGTAAAATTTTTCATCAAAAACGATTCTTAAAAAATTCTATACAATATATATATATATATATATATATATGTATATATATATTAATTACAACGTAATTCTTAGGCTACCTCCATTAGAAAAAATGTCCCAATTTTATATAACAAAAAAATGTCCGAATTTTATATAACGAAAAAATGTCTGAATTTTATATATAACGAAAAAATGTCTCAATTTTATATAATGAAAAAATGTCCCAATTTTATATAACAAAAAAATGTCCCAATTTTATATAACGAAAAAGTGTCCCAATTTTATATAGCAAAAAAATGTCCGAATTTTATATAACGAAAAAATGTCCCAATTTTATATAGCAAAAAAATGTCCGAATTTTATATAACAAAAAAATGTCCCAATTTTATATAACAAAAAAATGTCCCAATTTTATATAAAGAAAAAGTGTCAAAATTTTATATAGCGAAAAAATGTCCCAATTTTATATAACGAAAAAATGTCCCAATTTTATGTAACGTTTGTTATAGATTTAATTTTCACCGACTTTATATACATATATATTACTTACAACCTAATTCTTCGGCCATCCCCAATTAGAATATATGTATTAATTACAATGTAATTCTTGGGCCGGTCCCTATTAGATTTTGTAACGAAAAATGTCCAAATTTTATATAACGAAAAAATGTCCTAATTTTAGGTAATGTTAAGATAGGATTTTTGCGATTATGTTATTATATTCATATGGACCGATTTAGAATTACGTTGTCAATTTTGATAATTTTATACAAAGTATAGAAGAGAAAGAGACAGAAATGTAAGCAAGAGGGATCAAAGGGCACAGCCCTTTGCGAGTCCAAAATGACCGAGTTTATATATATATATATATATATATATATGTATTGTTAAAAATTTATGTAGAATGTAAATAAAAATGATTTTAGTTCATTTTGCAGAATTTTTGAATGAGAGAAATTTTTAATTAAAAATTAGTAGAATTAAAAATAAAACGAAATAGAACACGATGAAACGATTTTATTCATTTCAATATAAAACAATCACAGTCAGAATGCCTGTAGTATCGGTTTAAATACCTATGGATTTTGCATCTAGACTAGTTTCAAAAATAAAACGTGACAATCATTTTATACCACTTCATGATTATTGTGAAAAGTTTTTAAATGAGAATTAGTAGAATTGAAAAGAAAAAACCATATAGCACACGATGAAACGATTTTATTCGCTTCAATATAAATCACAGTCAGAATGTCTATAGTATGAGTTTAAATACCTATGGATTTTGTATTAAGACGAGTTTCAAAAATAAAACGTGACAATCGTTTTATTCTTTCGCTTAACGAATTACCGTTTTGAATGTAATAATTAAACAATTAATTGGCAAAAACACTGGAATTACAGAAGAAACATTATCTGAGATATCCCCCCCCGCCCCCGCCACCGATTTCTGATGGCTTTTCCGGGGTAGCTCTTAAGTCGAAATTATAAGAAAAGCGATTAAAATCCAGCTATCGCAACGTAGTTGATTAGCTAATGGCGTTTCGTTCGAAATCCAAATTACGCTACAAAAATTATGAAGAATTATCTTCATTTTTGTTTAATGTCCACAAAAAACGGGACAGCAAATACGGAAAAACCGAAAAAGATGAAAGCAAGAAGAACGCGATTACGCCGCTATTGGTAATAAATGGTCAGAAAGCTGTTTTCTTGAGCGAGAACGAGTTATAATATGAACGAAAGACGCGAGGAGGCAATAGTAGAAAGTGGAAAACTATTACAATGTAAATATGTAATTACACATTATACAGTGCACAATAGAATGATAAAAACTGCGCTAAAACTGCGCTGCTGATTATTGCGCTTATTGTGCATAGGGAATTATCCGAACTGGGTGATGTTGATGTTCGTTTCGTAGAAACTTACAATAAACGCCGGCGTAAGGCAATAATTTCACCGAATACGAGCATACATTCGGCATGCCTAAGACGAAGCGTCGCTTGTTTACAGCTGCGATGCTACACCGCGTGAATGAAACTATATTATGTTGCGTCGTTAAACGATCTGAAAGTCCGATTTTCGTGTGTAAACATTTTTATGAATTTACACATTTTCCAAACAACTACCAATCTTATGTATCAGAATACATTGAAAGTTCTTTTAATTGTTACTCTTTCTAATCGCTCACTGTAAAACATGCTAATTTGTGATTTTTTAAGAAAATTATTGATTTTTTTAAAGATGTAAACAATTTGACGTAGCAGACATTTTACCCTTAGGTATGTGTACTGCACTGTGTATATTGTACCATGTTATACCACGATTTGTAAATAAAAATACCGTAGTATATGATCTAATTGTTATCGAATTAAACATTTTTTTTTTTTTTTTCATTTCTTTCCCAACTTATATAAAATCTAGTACAAACATATGTAACTGTGCACGTTTAAAATGGAATTTCTGTTATCCGTGTCTATTCAATTATTCGTCATAGGCCCGGTCCAGAGGGTGACAGATAAATGAACTTCTACTGTAATTATAAAAGGAAAAAGATGGGATTTTTTTGTCAGACTTCGGACCCCATTAGTTCGTAAAATATGCGCACATTCGCAATTCCGCGCATATAGCAGCAACAAAAATACCCGTGTAAAAATTTATACCCAACAGAGTTCTAAATATTATAACGGATTACGCAAATGACGATGCTGAAATTATCATTATCATCGTAATGATTTCTTTTTTTTTTTTTTTTGACTAGATCGCGTTAAATCAATTAGGGAGACCGCAGCAGGAAGAACAAAGCGAAGATGGACAAGTTGCCTGGATGCGCCTAAGTCGTAGACGTTTCTATAAAGAAATTATTATAAATGACAATACGCGATGATGGTGCTCTGCGACTTGCCCGCCGCCGGCGTGAATTTCGGAAGGCCCGATGAATAATGAGCCACGTAAAAGCCGGCATTAAATCCAGTTCACAGTTGAGCCTTTTCCTGCACACCGTTCAAACCGCCAGCAACAACAGCGTCTCCTATTTGTCCCACTGCAACCGGCTCGTCTCGCCAACGATTTTACATTTTTACAATGTTCGCCTATGTTTTTGTAAACTCCTCAATTACCCAAACACACCTCTTTCCTCTCGTTCTCTCTCTCTCTCTCTCTATGTCGCTCTGTACACCCATTAATCTAGGTAATTTTTTAGACTTTTGTGCGCGTAAGCAGCCAGCTCCTCAAGGGATAACGTAAGACCTCACGATTGCACACGAAATCTGTACCGAGAGCTAACCGAGCCGAAATCGTAAGGCGCGAAAAACGCTTTCCCAAGAGAACCGAATTCAGAGGTGCACTCTATTACTTGGAAACGCAGCTCGGATCTGTAACAAAACGAAGATAACGCGTAAGACCAGCGCATCACTCTAAAATGTAATTGATTAATAAGAAATTCCAACTGATCAAAATCACTCAACGATATGTATTTATTATCTAGCGATTTTTTACAAACAATCCTACGTTGACGGCCTCTTCCGTAAGAGTCAAGAGTCACTCCTATGTTTCCTTATAGGTAGCGCTATTTACGGGCGTTTCATCATATTTCACTCACCTAGTTCTACGACACTACAGTCTGCTCACTTGCAATATCTTACTTATTGGCATTTTTTTGTCTATAATCAATCAGCATAGACCGCGAACGCGAGATCCGCTCTTGTTCCAAAAATGGCCGTGTTTCCTGTCATTTGATTGATCATAAATTTATATACTTTTCAATTTTAAAAGTCGATAATGTACACTGTAAACTACGTACTCTCTCATCCATTCTTTACATTTAACGAAGTATGTATAAAGAAGAGAAGAAGAGTTTCTTTTTTTCTTTCACTTCGAAACATTAGACCGCCGTCTTTAATTAATAAGGTAAAAAATTAGGCGGAAATTAACGACTTCGCAGTTCGGCAGCGTAACTTTAACGGAAATCGAAACATTACATCGTTTATTCCGCTAAATTTTTTTTTTATAAATTGCCCAATTCCTTCCGAGTATCGTTCAATTTCCTGCCAAATTCCACTGGTCATTTTATTTAAGTTTAGCTTTTACATTTAAGCTCGCCTTGTTCTCTTTATTACACATCTAGCAGTGCCTTAATCTTTAATTTTAATATAGATCTTTTCCCACTCTATAATTTACCTCATTGTAATTTTATTCGATTCTTGCTGGCTCGGCGTGTCGATTAAGACTTTCCATGAACATCTAGCCAAACGCAATTACACGGAAAAAGTTTTCTTCGTTTTCATCTCAATCCGCACGAGAGCTAAGATGAATAATAAGATGTATAAGATCTATACAGCTGTATAAGATCTATACAGCTGTATAAGACCCGTATAAAATGTATAAGATCTGTGTAAGACGTACAAGATGTTCTTGATATTTTTGGGGGGACATTTTATTATACTTCTCCCCTCTTCCAGTTCATTGTATTCCTCAGATCGTTAACATTCTGAGCGTCATAAAGTCGATGTCGCATCTTCCATCAGCAATGCGCCTCTTCTACAGTCTGTCTTGCATTTCTTAAAAATTCAATTCGTTTAATCGGATACACTGCTCTACGCGTTTAATATTCCTGCCTCTCGAGTAGCGCTCTAGTAAAATCAATAATAAAAAATAATAATGATAACAATCGCAATCGTAAAACAATAACAATAATAATAACAATAATAACAATAATAATAACAATAATAACAATAATAACAATAATAACGATAATAACGATAATGAGGTAAATATAAATAAATTTCAAATTGCAATAATGTAGATAAACAAATCGTAAATACGGATGAGTGAAGATAGCAGTTGCAATAATGTTTGCCAAATTGTGAGCGGATCGTTAAAGGATATATTCTGCGGTATTGCCGGTACACAACGATGACGTACGTTCCTCGGCACGAGAAGAAACATTAAGCGAAATGTCAAAATGCGGCAGCATCTGTCGTCTTCTGCCGTTATTTTATTTTATGCGAAATTTTTATCGCCTATTAAACGTAATTTTATTAGACGACATACTGGCAGCTTTTGAAATCCCAGCATCGCCTTTACGTCTTCAGTCCGAATTCCCTGCTCCAGACGGTAACGCTATTTTTTTACTGGACATAATCGCTTCTTCCTTTCGAACGGAAGGAAAATAATCGCAAAAAAAAAAAAAAAAGAGGCGGGAGGGAGGAACTCATCTCATTCAGAAGCCAACCTTCCCAACACATCTGACGGAATTCGCAGAGATGTCTCATATGGACCGGAAAATGTAGACTATTATAAGTCGGCTTTACTGTCGCGCCCACTAAACGAACCGCAGCACTTGGTAAAATTCCGACGGACAAATTATCGCGACAACGTCTATACATCAGAGCCGAATTACTAGGTATAAAGGGCATGAAGAGTTTTTTTTGTTGTTTTTTTTTTTTTTTTGTTTTTTAAGTATTTTTTCCATTTAAATATCGTTATTATTTTTTCAATGTTGAATTTATAACCTTCGCAACATCTCCGCTCGAGCTTCACACCAGCCAGACGAATTAACCCTTTTTTTTTTTGTTTATATATATATATATATATAATGTTTCTCTACGAATAAGTATGTTCCTTGGATCGCTTTAATGACATCTGTTTCAGAGCTGACACTGATCCACGTTTAGTTATTTCGCCAAATCTTGCATTAATCTCAAAAATATTTCAGTTTTAATCCCATTACGACCAATACTCGATTTTGCGCATAGAATGAAGAGCAAGAAGATTGTAGGGTAAGAGATCGTGTACAAACAGTGACAAAATCGCAAAAGTAAGTGCGGAAATAAGATGTGTTAACTGTGTAATATTTCCAACCATTCTTTTAAGCGACCTTCAACTGAAAGTAATACGAAATTAACTATAAAAATTACATTAAACCTGCCACTGTTGTCCACCTTACTTTCAAATACGCTACATGCTTATCACTATAGTTCCATCTGCCCTCCCCCTTAACTATAATTGATTTCGTTCTCCAATATTCCAGTCGTCCTTAAATTTTTCTTACGATTCAGTTCAAAAGTATCTTATACCTTACATAATTTATCCGCAAATACAAAAAAAAAAAAAAAAAAACAACACAAAATTGTTTAGAGCCGAGACGAATTTGTTCGTTCTCAGCAGTTATTTTGTTTAATAACTAACGGCACGATGTGGTGCGGTACGATGCAGGATAAAAATTATTAGAATTCGGCCGCGTCTGCAGAAGCTGGGGTTTTTAAAATCAGCCTTTTCGGCCTTTATCCTTTAAAAAAGCTACAATTTTTTCTTCAATTACCTTATTAACGAAAGTTATCGAATGCTGCGACTCCACTTTTGAATGAAACATACTAACATACGCTTTTTATTATTTTTTATTTTATCGCAATTACACAATTATTTAAAAAGTTTACCCTTTTTTATTTGAAAAATTTCAAAATGAGCTTATGATCATGAAATAATTGTTTATTTAAAAAAAAAAAAAATATAACGTTATTATTTTAATAGGATAATCTCCTCGCTCACAGCAATCTAAATTTTTCCTATTTTCTATCACTGATCAAAAAGCGAGATTTTATACATGTGGAAATTTAACTTTTTTCATATACTGCTAGCTAATAATTAAAAGGGCGTAGTTATCAACTGGACCGTATAAACAATTTTGAAGTAAGTTCGCGGTAGCGTTTAATATCGCTAATTATTAATTTCTTTTTCAGCATTACACCGTGATTAAATTTTTCATCTCTACAAACCTGACGGTTAAACATTTCCGAATGTATAGAGTTTATCGCTGATGTAGTAAATTTAGTGTTTCCGCAGCATGAACAAATAAATTTACCTCTGTATAGTTGATGAAACGTTTGTAATTTTTTACTTTTATTTCCTGTGCTATATAATACCCTTTCCCTCTACCGTATACGAGGTGTACGAGCAGGAAAAATTTGCAAGTACGAAAATAAACACCGACAATGGAAAAGTGTAGTTTAGCCTTTTCAGACTGCAACATGTATTGAAAAGCTGAATTATTTATTACTTTAAATTTGAAAACGCTGTGTAATTCTAGATACCAAAGAGGACTACTAAATCAGTCGTTCAAAATAAATAAAATGAAGTAAGCCATTCTACGATAGAGGGAGGGAAACAACTAAAAGTAAAGAAAATATTATATATATATATATATATATATATATATATATATATCTTATCGATTTAAGTTAATGTATGCTGGAGATGTTAGGATAGGTACAATAAGAGTATGATGCATTATAAATGGCAAAATCAGTGAATACATCAAATTTTATAAAATATAACACAAAACAAAAATAAAAAGGTAACTTAATATTAATTCTATTCGCAGATAGGAAATATCATAAATGAGAGAAAAATCAATGGCCATCTTTTGAAATGTCATTGTATGACTGTGGTAGAATTGTTTTCGAGAGATATTTGCTGCTCAAGTACAATAACGGAAATATATATTTTTCAAACATAATCGAGGAAAACAGTTAACTTCTATTCCTCCCTATTAATAATTAATTAGGTTCAATTACTGCCCGTACTACGTACAAGGTAATGATACGGTTTTATTTTTTGAAGGAAAAAATGGGTTTTCCAGAGCCCGTATTAGCCCATTTCGATAAATTACCGTCGGGATTTAAACAATCTCAACTGACGCAACCTTCTACGGTCTTGTGCAGACTATTCGTTATTAATAATTCTCTACCACGTTTCAAAATGGAATTGAATACATAAAAATAGTTTTACTTTTTTTTCTCTTTTTTTTTTTTACGACGTTTCCTTCTTTTCCGATTATATTTTACTAAAAGCTAAACTGCTAAATTTGAAAATAGAAAACATTCTAAGAATCAATATAAAGTCGGATATTAATATTTTGGCTGCCATTTTAAAAAAAAAAAATAAAGCTAATTAAATTAAAAATGAAAGAGCAACCAAAAATAAAAAAACTCAAAAGGCTATCGTTAGAAATCTTTTAAAATATGAAACCACCGAGGGCAAGAGAATAAAATCCGGCAGGAAATAGGGGTCAACGATAAAGGGTACAGGTAAAGGTTACTGACATTAAAAAATAGCAAGCATAACCAGAAGCTAAACAGTTAAGCATTATAACAATTAAAAAACAAGCTTGTACAAGATAACAACCCACAAAAAAAAATCCTTCTGGCTATAACAATTCAATAATATATGCATACATACATATTTATACATATATACATGCATACATACATACATATATATATATATTATGCATATAAACTAGATCTTTTAGACTCCATCATAGAGACAGCACCCGACCACAAGGGTAATGCTTCTTCTATAAATTTATACATCATAGTAGAGTAAATTTGTCTTATTCCATATTTCACTTCGTCTTTTTCAATATTCATCGTTTTTCAATTTACCCCATAAATAATCGACGAATTTTCTTCTCTTTCAGTTCGTACCGTATTATTACAAATGTTAATGTTTAGCATCGATTTAATAATAAAATTGTAATTAATAAATATTCTAATTCAAAAATCTACTTGTAATCAATGTAGCCAAAATTGATTTATAATATTCGCTTCATTTTTTAATTACACTCTATATAATAATGTGTGTATTTTACTTATGTAACATAAATATATGTATATATATATATATGTATGTTTATATTACAGTGCGTGTATGTGCATTAAATTCCTAAACACAAATAATTTAATGAGTATCTTTGTCATAAAAATAAATACACAGGAATGATAAACAAAAAAATTTTCCACTTACATTTTATCAGGGTAATATTTGCGCATCAACTGAAAAATGTTAACAATGAAATGCAAAAAAAAAAAGAGGAAAAAACAAAAAACGGTGAACTCAAATTGACGGAAATGCTAATATTGTGCTTATTCAAAAATTTTATGTACTTCTCTTTTCCAGTTAGTTAAACAACAACGTAGAACAAACACGTTCGTCGTACCTATATACTTGTAGTACCTCGCCCAAATACGACAGTGTAAACAGAGACATTTTAATAATACACGTAAACAGTGAAGCCGATGATAACGAACTAAACGACAAAACAGTGTACACCGCCAACAGATAAATGACTTGTAAATAAATAAATCGGAAAGCGGAAAAAGGCACTCGGCGACTTTACATGAAATTAAAACGGAAATAAATAAATCTGCTGACTTACCACTGATATGCGTTCAGAAACTATCGTTAATTCGAAAAAGTTCATAGTAAAAACTGCCGGGAAAAAATGCAGAAATTTTTTCTTCTTATTATTAAAAGAAGAAAATCGAAAAAAAAAAAAAAAAATTAATCGAATTATCTACTTTAATTTTTAATCCCTAAAGGGTTTTTAACGACTACAGCAATTTTCGCCCCCCTAAAATTGTAGAATTACACATTTATCGACTCCAAATATTCTGAACATTATAACTTGAAAAACGCTGGGAAGAAAAAAATATCCATTGATAAACTTCTAATGTTTTTGAATTTGTCGATAATCGATTCGACAACTTAAAAATAATTAATGAATAATAAGAGAAATCGGACAACATTCAAAATAATTTTACGTAATGATTTTGAAGCGATCTCGGCAAATATGAGTATAAAGAATGAAAAATATTTACACTAATCCTACCGCTCATTTTAAAAAGTGTTACCCCACCTTCATTGCTGCTGGTACACCGTCGATTAAATAATGATCGTGCGTAAAAAACGTTTTCGATTTCGTTTTTTTTTTTGTATTCTCTTGTTTAGATATTTGCTTTATTACTGTTTTTCACATGTACGCCACACATACAGACCTTTTTAATAATGTACGATTATTTTAATAAATAAATAAATAAATACCCATTTCGCCTAGCGAGTAAAAAGATGTCCCAACAACAATCTGACTGTTCAGTGTGTTGTTCATACACCGACAACTAAGTTCGATGAATATAGAATGTTTATTATTGAACGGGACCGATGTCTCATTATGGGTCGATTTATGATATTTTCAATAAAACCATTTCTGATAGTATACTCTTGAAGTAACTTTTAAATTTTTGTTTTTACGGATGTAATTGAAATATTAATAGATCAACAACAGACGCAGTCCCATATTCTTGGTGTTACATCATGAATAAGAAACTCTGTATATGTTCCCAAAACATATCGGCGATTTATCAATATTTCGATCGTATTTTCGAAGAAAGAAAAGTTTAAAAGTTATTTCCAAAAATTTGGATTTTATCATTTCATTTCTCTTACGCAAAATCAAATAAGTGAAGATAACAGTGAAAAGCAGAGGCAAAGTCGTCGTCTAGGACTGTCAAGCGAGAAATACGGTACTCTAAGACGTATAGTATATATTTCCTTGCAACATAACCGAGAGTAAGCATTGTAGTCAATATTTTTCGCTACAGGTTTGACCCTCAGCAGAAACAACTTAACTTTTGCAATTGGAACACTCTTTTCGAATAGTAGTAGAGAAATAAGAAATAAGAAAAATAATTATTTTTTAATAGACGCGCATTTTTACTTCCTAATATTACACTCTGAATGTTGTAGTAGTAGAGAAAAGCTGAAGACCCCTAAGCGGCATCTTGACTCACCACTTTCGAATACACAAGCACATTTTGAACATTTGTTCTTGCCTATCTTTTTTTCGTCTCATTATTATCATCATTATTATTATTATTATTATTATTACTACTACTATTGGCAATAAACAATTTCCAAAACCGGTACAATTGTATTTGGATTACTACGATGGATTAGGACAACCTATCATTCAAGTTATATTATATAAAATTTTTTGAAACAAAAAAAAGGAATAGGATCTTCGGAAAAAAAGAAAAAACAATATTATAAACAACGAAATAATGAATTACGTAAAATACTTTTTAACATATATCGGTTTATATTCTCGAAACTTTAATCCCTAGCCATGCTGGGAATTGAGGATAGTTAGGTGACTGATTTTTTGGCTCGCTTAGGAGCTTCCAACGGACATCCTCTTCATAAACTTCCTGCTCGAAATTTTATTTATTTATTTTTTCCTCCTTCCTCTGAGGTTTCGCAATCCGGCCATTGAGCAGAAATTTTAATATTTCCCTACAGTTTCACCTTAGATTAATATTTCATTCCTCCTTTTTCTCCAATCCAAATTCCTTTTATCTTTCCGTCCAGCCTTCACCTTCTATTAGTCGTTCCCCGATCACTGCCATATGTCGTCTTCATTTTTCGGTAATACCTTTCTCCCTTAGTCACTTTTTCCCCTCGTCTCTTCCCCACGGTATCCTCTTCACCCAGAAAATTCCTTCTTTCCGTGTGATGTCAATCATGTTTTCCTCGAGTGTTTCTTACTGTCCTCTCTTCTATTCTCAGCATTTGGATCTTGGTCTTCCTACTCCACACAATGACTCTTATGTTCTCTCTTTTCCTTCCTTGTCAGTTGTTCCGCTTCTACATTCGTTCTATATCGCACCAGACTAAAATCTGATATGTCATGCTCTTTTTCAACTATTATTTAGATTCTTCGGTTGATTGGGCTGCTGCTCTTCGTTAGCGTACCCAAAGAGGAAAGAAGAAAAAAAAAGAAAAAAAAAACCATCATTGCACTTGACACTGGTGTAATTGCACCACGTAAAAAAACAGTGTGATGCCCAAAAAGCACCAAAAAACGTTAAGCTCAATGGAAAGAGAGGACCCAAATAAAAAAATCGAAAAAAAAAAAAAAATACAACTTTATAATGCAACAAGAATTTGACTACTTTTTTTGTACTTGTATTAATGGATTCTCAGGTAGTACCGTAGCAATATGGTCAACGAATCCTCTGTTTTTAAATTTTCAAATAACTCGCTGATTATTTCGACTAAAATAATATCGTTAATTTCATCGTTTCACCTGGTTCTGTTTACGCTACCGATAAAAGTTAAGTTGTAATAACGATTTTATTAAAAGGCAAACGGGGTCACTCATTGGTACAAAAGGAGAACAGGATTTTCAGAAATTACATTTGTTACACTGGGACGGGCGACTTTGAGCGAGCAGAAGCGGAGACGGAAATCAAAAAAAAAGAAAATAAATGAAAAAAAGAAGAGAAATACGGATAAAGAATGGAAGGAGAAAGAAAAAGTTAAAAGGGCGCAGAAGTTTCAGCCATCTGTTAGAGAAATGTTAGAAGATTGCAACGGCGCAATGATGGCGTACCACGAAGGCCGCGGTAGTAGAACGTTGTCAGGTTATTATGTCGCATTTGTCAAAGACCAAGTCGGCATCGGAGTTATTTTTAAACCGAGTCGTCAATTGCTCAGATGGTAAATGTGAGCCCAGGAATGATCAAGTGAAGCAAACTTTGGTCCCGTTCGTCTGTTCACATTTAAAAGTCTGAACTGTTACGGCTCATTACCGACATCGAAATTTCGGATCTGCATGTGCGTTAACGCGTTCAACCCGCCTCTGCAGCCAGCGGACGCATAAAAAACGGAATTAGAAACAAAAGAGTCAAATTAAAATAGAAACCTCTTCAATGGCACTTGCTCATCCAGCGGTAAAAGCGCATTCGTCGCAGACCGCATCATGCCGCACATAATTAGAAATATAAACAGCAGTGAAACCTCGTGCATACAGAACTCCACCTCCCATCATGCGTACCATTTTCCCTGTAGAAATATCAGGATACATACATACATACATATATACATACATACAAACATGTATGTATATATATATATATATATATATAAGCGTGTATGTGTGTGTAGGTAATATAACATAATATATAGTAAAAAATATATTATCATGTAATATATCTGCAGTTGAAAAACGTATTCAAGCGCTCTAATCACAGTCAAAATATCATGATTTCTACATGAGAATATAATTTATACGAGTATCAGAAACAAATCAGCCAAACAACCTATAAGCGTTCAAGTCTCGACCATTAATATTATGCCCAGCGGCAAAAATAAAATTCGAAATTAACTGAACTGAAATAAGTCAAGAAACAGAAAGAAAGAGTTTTTTTTTAATTGTAACGTTTGACACGCTGTTTCAAGGCTAGCGAAATTAATTACGATTTTTTAATTTAATTTTAAGGCCTAGAGTAGTTAAGCTCGTTTAGCTTCAGTGCGAAATCATCTCTGCATAAGAACAATTTACGCGGAGGAATAATAGGTTCGCACCTGGTAAAAGTAGTTTGCTTATAGATCATGGTAGATGGTATCCCGATGGTTGGTTTCAGATAGTTCCTTCGATCATTTGGTTAAAAAAAAAAGCAAACAAAAGAATTTGAAATGGGGATTAAAAGAGACCGCTAATAACCACGGTAGTTTGAACTGGGAAATGGAATAAAAGTGCAGAAGTGATGAGATGCTGTTTGTAAGCAAGCATGTCGTTTCGTCCCTTCAATTCTCGGATTCGCGAGAAAATGCGATCAAAGGTTTGTAGCAACCAAATCCTCTTTTACTTTACTACATTCGTATGAATTAAAAACGACTGCGTAAAGAATTAAACTATTATTGTGACCTCCGTTTGTGTATATTTTTGTTGTACAGGTACTGACGGTGACGTGTGCAAGAGTACGTCTCAGAGTGCGATAAAAATGTCTGATTTATACCCTGAGTGCGCATACGCTTTCTAATACGCCGATGCCTCATATATTTTACAATAATTAACCACTACGTTTCACGCAAAAATATTAAACCCGATTTTAATAATTCATGTTTAACAGTGTATACAAAACCGGCTACTGAGAAGAATGAACGCGAAAACTATATTTCAACTTCCTCAAAACCGAATTAAAATCATCATAAAGTAACTGTTAAGATGAATTTAATTCCCCCTATTCCCAATAACTATCTTCGTGTTTATCAATTACGTAAATTTTTCCGATTTCGAGGTAAAAATGAACAACGGCCGACTAGGGAGATAAAGGAAACGAAAAAAAACCTGGAAAGTGTTTTAAAAGAGTTTTGCTTTTTCTTCTCTGAATCATTTTTCATGTACCGCCTCAAGACCGTATCCACCTCTTAACATGTATTTCTAGCGGACTACCCCCGTCAAAAACTGTTGTTCACCAAAAATGCATAATGTTCGACGACAACTTGTAATTTCAAAGCGGGAGTCGTACTCCCCACCACCCAAAAAAAAACCAACAAAAATCTACGTAAATTCTCGATATAATCCGCTCAAGATTAATGCAGCCAGTTAATAAATAAATATTTCCATAGCGTTTTCTTTCCCTGAAATACAAAAACACATTACCTCGCTCATCAAAATACAATTCTTGTGCAAACAGTATTCAACCGCTGTGAAGCGGATTAGCGACAAATTAACCTTTTATTATTGCCATTTGATGCAGAATACTTTTTTTTTTTTCATTTCTTTTCTTTAACTACAATTTCGCGGATTTTATAACAGCAACTTATTTTAAGCCGTAGAATTATTAATCGCTTATACTTAAACATCCTGTATTTACATATATTTATAGATATATTATATACTATATATAGTATAATATGTAAAATAGTAGTTAGCATACGATTTAAAATAAATATTTATGAAAAAAGAAAAAAGCGGACCCGAATGACAATAAAAACGGACGTCGAAATGGCTCTCTTAAAGATTCGATTAGAAAACAAATTTACAGACCATTTTCGACTGCACAAATCGTGAAATATTAATACGAGCTCTGAAAGATTCATGTGCGTAGCTAGAAATTTTTCCTAGTGGTGGGGGGAGGAGCAGTTAACCAGCTAAAAACATATATACATACATATATATATATATGTATGTATGTATATGTGCGTGCGCACATATAATCGTATTATATTAAAAAGTTGATATAAAATTAATAACTTAAATAAATATATAACCGAAATAAATAACAGCTTATTTGAAAAAGGGCATTATTTACAGATCACTTAATTTTCAAATACTATGCAAATCGTGCCTAAGAATTAAAATACTTCAAAATAAGATACAGTTTATTATAATATACTTTACTAATATATAAATTTCTTATATAAGTTTCAATTTTCTGTTTTTTTTCTCTAAGGACGACTGCCCCTATTTCCCCTCGTGTTAGGCACGTCACTAGCCCACTCTCCTGCCTTCCGACATTTTCCTTCCTCGAACTGCGTAAGATATGCGATTGAGTCAGCTGATCGGTTGCTGTAGTGCCGGTCGACGCATGTACTTACATATATATACATATATACATACATATATATACATATATATATATATATATATATATATATATATATATATATATATATATATATATATAGTCACACAGGATATCTAACAGCGCTGGCTTTAAATTATTTAAAATTTCTCTTCTCTTAGTGACTACGTTCAGGCGGTGCAAATTACTCCGACGTTGAGTACGGTCTGAAAGTAGCCACTAAGGGAGCTTTCAAATAATCGAAAGCCAATACTGATTTCTACTTAGTCTACCGCTGCTGTAGTAGAATAATGTGCCAGCAGCGTTGTCAGATGGCCTGCATGCGCGTAGGAAATTATTGCGATAATCACGGTATCAATTTTGAAGTACGTTGTACTTTTGCACTTTTCACTCTTTTCTTTGTGTGCCATTTAGACGATTCTTCTAGAGGGGGCAACGAGTTTTGTAGGGTGGACAGTGCCCACCATTGCCCCTCTCTGGCTACGCCCGTGGAAAAATACCGGTTTAAATGAAACAGATATTAAAGTAATACAAAACTTATACTGGAATCAGACAGTTGTGCTACGTCGCGAAAATACCTTTACAGATGACATTAAAATCAGGAGAGGAGTAAGGCATCATCGCCTACATTGTTTAATCTGTACTCAGAAGCCATTTTCAAGCAATCTATCAGATCGGAGGATGGAATTATAGTCGGCGGAAAAATAATATCTGATATCAGATACGCTGATGATATGGTACTGAGAAACGTCACCGGATTACAAGAAATGCTTACTCGGTTTGACGACGTTAGCCTAAGCTGTCGGCTAGAAATAAATGCGTCCGAAACACGAAATGGATGGCGATGGACAAATGTAAACGAGATACGAATACGTCTGCTGATACATATCGGTTTGGAAGAAATTGAAAGCGCGATGAAATTTCAGCATCTGGGCACCTGTCTCTGTGAATAAATTAGAAGCAGAATAGAGAAAGCTGGAGTTCTATCTGTTATTTTCGACGATGAAATTGCTTACAAGAAAAGATATTAACCTACAGTTCAACTGGTTCGACTGCCCTTCTATACAACTCCTCCGATCGGCCATTGTAAAAGAAAATTTTCAATCGTGGATCGCCAACCTTCAATTTAGAGACGGCGGATGAAGAAGAAGAAGAAGATGCGGTTGGTTAGATGTTACGTACTCACAGTATTGCTATATGGAGTTGAAAGCTGGACACACTTACGACGGTATTGGAAAAAAAATGTCAGGCCTTTGAGATGTTTACATATTGTCGTATTGAAGCAGATTGTCAAAAGAAAGAGAATTCGAAAATGTAAGCTAAATTACTATGGTTAATAAAAAGTATTACTCGTTGCAACAGGTGCTGTATGAAAAAAAAATAAAAAATTGTCAGTAATAGAAGCGTAGATAGAAGAAAGCTACAGCAGAGTGCGGAGCAGACGTACTCCGATAGTGCGGCCGATGCTCGCAAAAGGACTAAGTGAAGATAATCGCGAAACTTCGGTCGGAGATGATATATAAATAAGATGAAGACCCGGCGTCGACTAAATTTTATTTGGTGCCGTTGCTGCGAAATTATTTGAATTAAATAGATCGATCAAAAAATTAAACAATCATTAATCATTATTCTTAATTTTTACACGGCGTAAAAATGTCTTGAATATGCTGGACCCGGCAAAATGAGTGCATCGGAAAGTGACCGGCTAAACGTACGAGGCGTCCGAAGTACAACAAAAGTATCTGCTCCTGAATTGAGCCGCGTTCGCCGCTGATAAGCCCTCCAATCGTATACGATTTAATGGAGTTTTTTCATTAATTAAATACTCGATTAGAGATTTAATTAATAAAAATAATAGCGTTAATTAACGATAAGTAGGTTAGTGTATTTGCGATAACAACTGATATGGTCGGCGTAACGTAAACAATAGCCGTCGCCGCCGCGCGTATTTCACAGATGAAATAATACGGAAACGCAACTAGGTAGGAGTAACCTGCAAGTCAGATTCGGAGCGGCGAATGATCACATAATAAAAAAAAAACGCTCGCACAGTGTAGACACGCATTTGCGTCAGTTACATTCTCGACATTTGCTCCGGCTAAGAATAAATTTAAATTAGTTGAATTAATAATAATCGAAGCACATTCGACGTTTGTTGCGTTTTCTCATGCGTAACAGTCGTTGCAACAATAGAAATATCACATGCAGCTCTGATGACGCTTCTGTACCATTTCCATCAGCAGCAGCAGTGCATATATACATATACACACATGTATATATATACATATACACACATGTATATATATATATATATATATATATATATATATATATATAGTTTACATTAAACGACCTTGGCGGCCGAGCAATGTTCTGTGCGTATGATGCGCTACGCAAAGATAAGTCCTCCAGCCAGCCAGTTGAAATACGCGATAAAGCAGCTTCTTCAATCAAAGAACGAACATCACCTACGTTGCATAAAGAGACCGGGACCTGCAGTATGGTTATTTGCAACTTAATTATTCGCTACCCGAGAATCCGGTTGAAACCGATTTACGATACTTAACCAAATGCGAACGATTTATTATAATGGATCTTCCCCTCAAAAGTACTCCTTAACAACGAATTGTTCGCAGCCAACCTGCTTAATTAGCTGTATCATTTCCACTTCGCGGTCTTTCACATAACTTCTCCCAAGGTTTTTGCTCTAGAACATCTGTTTATCCTTAAATGCGTAACCTGCTTATCCGCGACAATTCACCGAGTCCGTTAACCTATCCTGATAGTTAAAATTTGCGCTGATAAACTCGCTGTTCCGTTCAGATTGTTCACATATGTATTCTTGTTACCTCTTCCACCATACTTTTACTTCTTTCACCTACACACTCATCCAGGTTGATTTTTCGCCAACTGTACAATCTGCAACTGATGGTTTATTTCCGTAGTAACTTCTCGCTTCTACTTTAAATTTCCTTTACATTATCTCGCCTCTCCGGTTCTGTTACTGGCCACGTTTCTCGCTATCTTTTCCAAATGTTCAACGTGTTTCTTCTTCTGTTTTTACATTCTTGCACGATTCGCGTTATAGTAGAATGTTGTTCAACATCGAATAATGTATCTGTCGTTTTTTAACTGAAAGAAAAATCAAAATTGCGAAAATTCGCAAATAAATAAAATGAGACTGCGCTCTTTCATTTTATCGGTTCCGAAAAAAAAAAAAAGAAGTCAACGACGTGCGGTGTAAACTGAGAAAGATCAATCACGGTTAGGTGCAACGCAACGATTCAACATATTCAAAAGGTAAATCAGTTCGAGGAAACTTCATTTTTAATCTCCAGCAGGCAACTACTGCGTAGCGAATCAGCGAATGAATTGTGGTAACATCGTCTCAAAACGCGACAATTCTCGAGCAAGCGGACGCGACCAATCCACTTCTAACAAAAACAACGGCCGGGTTTTTTGGTACTTCGGAAAAATTTCAATTTTTATCAATACGACTTCGCTTACATATATTTCCACGTTAATTTGCATTTGAACGAAATAATAAGAATAACTTGAAAATCCCTCCACAGACTCACTATTATATGTGTAATAAAATACGGTGTACGTGGCTAACGTGGTTCGTCGTTTTGACAACTACACTTTTACTTTTTGTTCAGCTTGAGAAAGCGCTATATAACACTTTGTCTTTTTCGATTGTTTGTTTTTCCCGCCTTCCCTCCGGCATACATACATTATCGTTCTGCTATCACAAAATTTGAGCCAGCAGGTTCCAGTTCGTAAAGTACATTTTTAGAAATCAAGAAAAAACGCGTGAATAAATAAAGCCTCCCCCCTCCCCCCCTCGCCTCGTGAGATAACGTCGGATAATAAATATTGCCTTCCTGTCGTCGGTAACTACATAACTGCGAGACATTTCCTTTAAACTGACTGCGCATTCAGGCACGGAATTGTACGCGCTAAGATAAGGAAAAAAGCGAGAAAAAAAAAAGTTGAAGTTAAAAAAACGAAAACTGATTATTTACGGCTCGCACATTTGCCCTGTTCGAATTCGTGTACATACGGTGAATTAAAAGATACGACTGCCGAAAATTATAATTCAGCAAGTAGGCTAAGAAAAAATAATTCCGCAATGCCGGAAACTCGTGTCAAGTACGATGTAGGCGAGTTACTTTGTTTTTCGGGCAAAATGGCTGAATGTTGTTAAGCAAAACACGAAGTAAGTGAACGTTTTGTTTCCGCTACATCGCCTCTCCGGGATATTAAGCCGGAATGCACTTTTTCACCTGCATTTTACGAGATGTGGAAATCTATGGCACGGACACGACTGCTAGATAAGAAGTTACATTTGAGAAAGGAAATTATTGGACGAGCCTTTAAGAAAGTGGCTAGAATCGTGAAGAAATAAGCACGCTGATTCATGAGTAACTACTGAACTGGAAACGCAATCAGCTGGCACGAATTTCCTTTTGAAAAGCGACCCCCTTCCGATCGTAGTTTATTTTTTATTTTTCGTTTTCTGGAAGGAGGCTATCGCGCGAAAGTAGTGTGTAGAATGTGTAACGATTAACGATAACGTTAAAGCGGTCATGTCGCTCTATCGTTTCTGGCGAGATCGGAAGAACATGGACATCTAGGATCGAAGTGTGACACTATTACGAACGGAAATCACCTGACGGCAGATCGAAGAAATTTCCTAGCAACGGTCTTGTTGCAGAAGAAAATTTGACGAGAGACCGCGCCGCCAATGCACCAAGAATTAACGCTGGTAGCACAAACTGCCATGAAAACGAAATGCGAATAATAACGGGGTATTATACCGAGATGACGCTAAAGATGTTGATAACGATAATTTGGATTTTTTAAGGATTCGGGATCTTGAAAATGACTGAAAACGAGCAATGAAAATTTGGTGTTTTGAGTGCTGTACAAGATGAAGAACTTAATCTCACAAATAAATATAGCACTTGTAGCGGAAATAGTTAGCAAAGTATTGTTTCTCCTTCCCTTGCGATGAAAAAATGAATTCGGATATGAAAATCATTGAGAAATTTTCTATTTCTCTTACTGTTAAAAATATCTTTAAAAAAAAAGCGATAACCTCATCTTTGAAACTGTTGAATGTAATTTGGATAATCGAAAACGTTCCAGCGGTTTTCCTTTATCATTAGAAAAGGAGAAAAAGCTCATCACGTTAGGTTGAAAGAAAATAGTGGACTTGTCGTTGTTAAGGTTACCGTAAGTAATCAGAAAGGTGCTCTGAATAAATAGCAATAATACACTGTACCGTATTGGGACCGGAAACCGACGCTGCTTTTTTTGAAAAACGGATTTAACTTTTTTTTAAGTAAACCTTAGAACGACAGTTTCCAGGATCGAGACAAATAAAGAGGTTAGTGATCTGAAGTTAAAAAAAAAAAAAGAGAAAAAAAAAAGAATATTAAAAATATTCCGGTGACTCGTGATATTTTTATTGATCGTTTTCAATTCGGACCATCCTTTTGTTTGTCTGTCATTCTGATATTTTTACAAGTTTATGGTATTTATAGTGTCGCATTTTTTTTCGCTTTTTTTTTTTTTTGAAATTAATTTAAATATTTCTTGTTTTGTTTTTTTTCTATACACCTCTTCCATTTTTAAGTTCATATGAAATTTTGTTCGTCCGGGTGATTCCTATTTTATATATTTTCCGTGTCAAATTTTTAACAAACCCGAGCCATCCTCCGAGAAGACTGTTCAAAAAAACAGTCTGAACACTCGTAATCATTAGATGACTTCACATGCGGCGGTATATGTACTACTTGTTTCAAATTCGATCTTTCAGCTATGGAGAATTTGAAACTCACCCCTCACGATCCATATTACCTACAGCGGTATAAATCATTTTTTATTTGTTATTTTTTTTTTTTTTTTTCTGATTTCGTAATCTCCTTTATCAGAAAGATAATCATTTCCACAAAAAACGTCTGTTCCCCTTCTTGGATTTGTTTCTTCTTATACTGTGTCATTTTCCTAAAGCCGTAGAGTGCATAGCGCGGTTTTAAACAGTGTTTAGTGTATCGCAATAGGGTTATTATAATTTTCGGATAGAAAATTGTAGGCGGTACAAAAAGGAGGAAAAGAAACAGCTGAAAAAAAAAAAACACATCATGACGACAAAAAGGAAAATTAAAGTTTATTTCGTGTTTGCTTTAGTTTTCATTTAATTTTCACAGAAGGTAGTGTAAAATGTGTTCGGTGTAACGGATTATTATAAATGGTTTTAAACTCTTCCCGCGTTTTCTCGAATTCATCTTCATCTTTGCAGAGGAGATTTTTTTAATTTGTTTTTTATTCTTTTTTTTTTTTTTTTTTTTTTTTTTTTTGTAACCTAAATTACTGAAATAGATTTTAATTTCATCGGAATCATCGAATACTATTAAAATAAAATTGCAAAACAAATAAAAGTGCACGAGATCGTTTCAATTATCTCTCCAAGATTATACAGCCCGCTTAAAAAATGATTTCCTTCGTTCCGGAAGTTTTCCATCATGTTCTATTTGAAGTACAGCATCGAACACGAATAGAGAGGTATTTTAAAAGAAAAGTTATCAAGCCGCAAATTCAGCTGCTTTAATTTTTTATCAGTCTCCCGATTCTGACTAGCAAAAAAATTAGTAGGTTCGGTTGTATTGCACCTGTAGGTTAAGTCCCGATAAGACTAGGATGGGTCCGTTCGCGCCGACGCGCGGGGATTCGTTACCACTCCCGTTACACGTATTTAACCTGTTCCATTCAGCCGGATTATATAATAATACAGTAGTAGTCAGTCCCATGCGGTTTCTACGGTTTCGCGAAGGCGCACGTTCAAGAAAATAAGTTTCAAAGAAAAAATCTGAATTTGACGTGTAATTGAAATTAAACGAGCTTCCATGTCCATAATTTCAGCACGCAGCGCGTAATGCTAACCCGGTATTTATGCATCCAAAACATGCGCCAAAGTTATTTTCTTCGTACAAGAAACACTCCCCTATCAGATTATTTATAAAGGTCGTTTAAAATAGTTAATCTTAAATGGTGTCATGCACAAACACCTAGTGAATACACATGTGCATTGTGCAACGAAACATGTTGGTTTTTCATAATAAATATACATATTTCTCGTTGCGTTATTTCGTCTTATTAATCTAATATAGATTGCGTTATTGAAGGTGTACAAATGTTTAAACACTAGCCATAACTTTTTTTTTTTTTTTACTTTTTTATTGGGCTTGTCAGCTGCGGACGATTACCCAGCAAGAAGGAAGAACGTAGGACAAAAGGAAACTGAGGACACTAAGAAAGTTGTTCGGGGAAGGTGGAGACGGCCAGAACTACTATGGAGAGACAGCAAGGGAGTCAAAAAAGATCGGTATTAGAACTCGTGCAATTAGCAGTTCGAAGGGAAATAAATTTGTAGACGAAAAAATATACAGGATACATTAAAGGAAAGGAAAGCTCTCATGTCTTGTTAGCCGTTATACCTGATTATAATATATTACATATATTTAAACTAAATGCGCGGTTGACCAGCATAAAAAGAAAAGCCATAATTTCTTAAACGGTGTTTGTTTTAGAAAAAAATTTAATGCTACACTGGATTTCACATTTTAAAAAGGAAAAAGAAAAAAAATATCTCAAGAGCTCACAGAGTGGATAAAAAACATTCTTTCTACAGCGGAAAAGTGGCAGATGACCGGATTATTTTTTGCTTCGTTTTAATGCTCTTAACACACTATGCCGGCCAATCCACGTATCATTCTCTTATAAGGATCACATTTTTAAAGAGAAAAAAATATAAAAACACGTTTGAAGAAACGAGCGAATCATTAAAAAGTTCCTACGATTAATAATTTTGAATAAAATTATTCAGATTTATATACGCGTTTATATTTCCTATAATCTGTCTAGTTATAACTTTTCCGCTGTGTTGAGATTATTCCATTTTCTGCTTTTTATCAATACATCGGAAATAATTGTAAATTATGTAGATAAGTATTTATTTTTTAATGCGCTAGACTGTTGTAAAAATATATCTTATAGGAAAATTTAAAATATAATAATATCGCCGAATGAAACTAAAACATTGAATAATCGCAAAATTAGAATGTTATAAAATCAGTGCGTAATAAATTTACAATAAAAATAACTAAAATTTTATTGAGATACAAAAATGGCCGATAAAACGTAATAAAAATATGAAAAGATAAAAACTTGGCAAAGTTAGAAGAGCTCTGTGGGGTACACCACCAGTGGCTACTTAAAATACTAAGAAATTATAAATTATAAATTTTTATGTTAATTACCAGGTGTAAATTTAACAATTGCAAAATGAACGTTTACCAATTTCTTCGCAAATGACCAAACACGATTATTGTCGTATACGAAGATATAAATGAATTTATTTATTTTTTGGAATGTTCTCAA
Organism: Icerya purchasi; assembly: GCA_039619475.1. Taxonomy (NCBI): domain Eukaryota; kingdom Metazoa; phylum Arthropoda; class Insecta; order Hemiptera; family Monophlebidae; genus Icerya; species Icerya purchasi. The sequence goes on along the minus strand of CM077116.1, from coordinate 347,226,725 downwards.
ACGAGTAGTTTCTCTATATGTCATTATGAAGAGTGTGGCAAAACGTTTCGATCAAAGTTTTTTATTGCGTTTGTTTTCTTTCGCGTTTATTTTTGTTTACAAAACGAATTGTTTACTTCGTTTAGATTCCAAGTCTTGTTTATTTTCAGTAAAATTTATTAAAGTTAATTAATATTGCAAATTGTACGATAATAATAACAATAATGATAAAGTATCACAGATTGAGCGCTATACACACCATTTCATAATAATATTAAATAATAATATTAAATAATAATATTAAATAATAATATTAAATAATAATATTAAATAATAATATTAAATAATAATATTGAATAATAATAATAATAATAATAATAATAATAATAATAATAATAATAATAATAATAAAATTACTACATTCGAGTATGATTTATTGTTTATTAATTGTCTTCTTCGAGCACACTTCAAGCGCGAAACCGATTTGCACCGAGTACGTTGAAACTAATCGGCGGATTTTGATCCTCCGAAAGAACATTTGTAGAAATTCATCAAAAGAAAATGTTTAACCTTTTCTATTTACATTAATGCGTTCGACGAACGATCGACAAAGAAATTTGATCACTTTTAAACAAGTAAATCTACCCCCCCCCCCCCCCCCCCCGATATGTATAATATAATAAACGCGCAAAAACTATCCTTTTAAAGATTTATCATCAGAACCATAAATATGGTTCTGATGATGAATAGAGCACTACTATTCGAAACGTCAACCGAAGAAAAAAATCTGGACGTGGTTGTTACCGAAAAAAATCGACAACTGGTTAATAGCAAACAGCATGAAAATTTAAAATCTTTATTATCCTTTTAAAGGTTATAATAATTTGTTTCCCATACTGGTTACATTCACAATTCGCTAAAATAAATAATAATTCAACATATCCACACTTATGTATTCAAATACGTTAAAAATGTATAAATTAAATTACATTTATTATTACTTGAAAATATGTCTTAAAGTAGAGAAAACTGGTCGGAAAGTTCAAATTTTTAAAGTATAACATTATATACATGTATATATTTTGTAAATAATGAATGACAAATTTAATTTCTAAATTTTTAATGTAATCAAACTGGTTACGTTGAAATGCTATCTATTTGTGAATTATGAATGTACCACCAAGTTCGAGTAACAAATTAGAACATTAAGTAACTGCAAAAGAACAGCGTGTATTTATTTATTATATTTTATATTGTCGACGCAGAGATTACGGTACGTAGAAAACTTTTTACTTATAATAAAAAGCTACCGAATTTACCGCGGCCAGCTTAAGCCGTTAATGCATTTCAAATTTGCTTTAGTTGAAATCGTTCGTTCAGGCAGCTTGGAATTGTTTAATATTTGCCCGTATTTGAAGAGCAAAGAAAAATATTATCTTTGCACCTTCGTCTACTATACGAGCCTATACCCGCTCTCCGGATTCTCGGGATTATTCGTCTCGATCGATTTTGGCGACCGCAGATTATTTCTTGACGGTCACTTAAGCGTGCGCTCGCTCGGATAAGGAAAGTTGTTTTGCAGCTAATTCATACGATGGACATTACCGCAAAAAAAAAAAAATAAAAAAAATAAATAAAAAATAAAAAAAGGCTATCGGCGAGAAGTAAATAGTAAAAATTCACCGAAGATATTACGGTGCACCTGCCGGAAAATTTCAGTCGGCTAATTTGAAAGAGAGAACTATATGCTCCAAAATTAACTGCTAAAATTCAGTGTTGCTCGTACACAGCACATTCCAACTTGAGATCGAATACAGCACGACAGGTGCGTAACATTTTTAAAAGTCCGCAACGGTTGCAACTGGCAGTATAAACGACTTCACAGTTAATTGTTCGTGACCACGTGATTACTACTCAATACGATCTTCTTTTTTCTACATCGGCCCCACGTATGTACGTTTTTTCCTTGTCACATCACTGGGGACTATTGAAACAACTAATATTTTACAGTTACTCTTTATTGAGAAATATACTATACTATTGATAATTATTAGGCTTTTCGTTCAGGAAGGACCTGGTTCGAAGTCGCTACACATTGACAATATAAAAAAAAAAAAAAAAAAAACGTTTATAGGGACAAGAGCCTAATAAAAAAAAAAAAAACACTACGTCATTCGGGCGTTTTTCATTTGTAAATATATTTCGCCTTTGCTGATCTAAACTTTATTTTATAATTACTTTCTACCAAGCTCCGTTATTCCAAATAGCAAACGTTCCCTAACGAGATGTGATAAGACATTTTGGAAATCACTGAAAGAGCAGCTTTTACTCATTTTATTCTCTCATCGATTTTATAAAATCCGGAGTTATTTTTTAAAAGGCAGTGCGCAATTCGAGTTCTCAGCAGGCGGGCTATTTCGGGTGTGGTGCGCAATCCCATTGCGACTTTCAGCTACGTTTTGGGTCTGATGCGTAGTTCGAGTGTTCCTTTATTTTCAGACAACTTTTTTGCAACCTGATAATTTTCCGGATTTCTTTTTTTTTTGCTTCTCGGCAAATTTCAAATCCGTATTTAATTCAAGACATCGTTAGCGCATCAAAATCACCCAGCGTTAAAATAATTTCCTTTTAATTTGCATAACGCCGGCATAGATTGCCTGATTTTCAAACGTGAGAGCTCCATGTTGTCGTTCTATTGAAAGTTCAAGATATTTGAAATCGTTAACAGTTTCTAAAAAATCACAACATACTTTCTTCCGATGAAGACGTAATGCAAAACAACATTAGTAACGAATGTCTTGAGCCGACTTGAAGTTCTTGTGTTTTTGGCATTGACCGATAATTTTTCCCTATCATATATTTACACATACGTTATTCAGATCTGCTTGTTTCTGCAATTTCCACATTAAAATGTTTAGCCATCAGTGCAATATCATCATACGTACAACTTGGAATTCTCAACATATCTGTGTAGCGAATTTGTGTAAATTAGAAATAGTACTGGGACCGCAATCGTTTCTTGTCCGACTCCATAAATCATCGTTCTCTTATTACCATTTCCAATGTTTACCAAAAATTTTCTTTCACTTAAATAACTCCTCTTTATTGAACGATCAACGATAATATACAGAAAGAGAAAGAAAGAAACAATGAAACGTCAAATTTCAAAGTAAATTCTAATTAATTCTTTCAACGATTCCGAAAACGACATCGGCACCCTCTACTCGTACAGTTGCGTAAACACTTAAAGCTTACATCGACCCCAAAACGCATGTGAGAGCCCACCTATCCTTTCATAAGCGAATCTCACTTTCAACTGACCCGATTTTCTGATTTTTAACATAATCCTATATTCCTTTGGTTCAACCTAAAGCAATACAATTTTTTGCTTCAATGTCGTTTCTACCCTTAAATTCTTCTTCACTTGCCTCGATTTACAGAGTCTCCCCTCTTTAGTTCACTTTGCAACCGCACGTGTGTTCTTTAGTTACCTTAATATCTCAACAGTTTCTACTCGATTTCCTATTCCGTTTTTTCACACACAGGTTTCGTAATCACCAATAATGTCTCCGAACAAATGCCTCTACCAGAGCCGGTTTACCCCTTCGCAGAAATACCTTCTCTCTTTGTATCTGCTTTTTTCCATCGTAATTCTTCTTTTCCTCCGATTGCTGACGAACTGTTACGGTAAATAAGCCGACAAAGCACTAAAGCAAACGCGCAGCAAGCAAAGGAGAAAGAAGGTAGCTTTTATTCGGCAACAAAAAACACAGATATTTTCCAAACGGGCGCAAAACACGCCATACAAAGTAGGTAGAATAATTTCTATTGGAAAGCAGGTCGGCTGATTCCGGAAGATACATTAAACTAAATGAAAAATTTTAGCTTTATCGTAGCGTAATTTCCACAGCGGCGTTTCATCAGAGATCCCGGTATTGCACCACGTTGGAAAATACAAACTTACCAACCGTAGAGCAGCAGGGTCAATGTCCTTTTCCGCTGATGATACTCGACAGGGGGAAAAAAACAAAAACAAAAAAGAAACCTTTACTCTAATGTTTTAAAGTAACAATCTCAGCGCCAGTGTTTGTTTTTCCAAGTGCAACTCTCACATATTTAAATTATTTCCTGCATTAGCCGGCTCAGAAAATTCTTTCATATTGGCAAAATGTCGCCTGCAGATTCCGAGGCAATTGTTTCCCCACTCGCGGAAGAGGTTACACTGAGTTCCCTGGGAAAATAACGATGTGGTGGTGGTCCGCACAGAAAGGGGAAACGTACAGTACACGTTCTCTCTGACAAAAATTAAAACTTGTATCCATCTATTCGGTCATTCAAAAGCAAAATAGCTATGCAGAACGAAACTTCGGGTCCATTTCACCAGGGGGGACAAGGAAAAATTTATGATAAAATATGGTGTCGAATAATTGTGTATCAATGTCCCCGAATTTGTGTACATTCCCTTCCGCCGCTATAATGAAATGCTGCCATATAATTGTATATAAATGTGTACCTTGCGTACTAATATATTTGTGTCTATATATTTTCCTTTACGTTAGAATAAAAATAAATTCGGAAAAAAAAATTTAAGGGCTTCATAATTTATGCTTACATACATGTAGTGTTTGCATAAGGATCATACATCAAAACTAAAGAAGCTATATTTACACCCTTTATCACTACAACAAAATAAGTTTTATATCGTATTCATCCGTGAAATTACAAATTTGAATTTTTTAGCGAACATACAAACTGTGTAATTTTGCAAATGAACTTACAATGTGCTTGCTATATATTGTCTGTTTACTGTTTCAAAAATAAGTTTGATATTTAATTCTTTTTTTTTTATTACTGTTTGTTCTTTTATATATATATATATATATATATATATATATCAATGGCTATGTTATTTGTGCACTGGAAGCAGTATGAAAATTTATAAAGTACATAACACTTTTGTGTAACTGGAGTTATTAAATAGAAATTCTTACAAAAAACCTTAAATTAAAAAATTGCGTAATCGATTGAAACTTAATCTTCCATGAGAATTATAGAATTCCATCGTCTTAATGTCCAGGGGGTTTCCCATGGCCAGGTCTGAGGGATCTATTTTATATGTATATATATATATATATATAATTAAAAATGGCATTCATTTCGGCAAAAACGTATTATGTATAATATATATTAGCTAAATATTAATTACTGTGTAAACCCTATGATGTTTCTTTAATGATTGTAATATTTTTATTTGAAAATAAATTAGTATCTCAAAAAAATTAACTTTTATATTATTAATTGATATTTAGATAATTATTCTGATTCTGCTTTATTTGTATTTGTATTATTCAAATAAATCATAAAAGTAATATATCATCGGACGGTATAAAGAAATAGGTGGGGGGGTTGGGGGGGGGGTAAAAATGGATAAATAAGAAAAAAAATAGTGCCATAATTTTACTACCACCTCAATTAACACGCTGAAAAATTGTGTACAAGCGTATGTTAAAAGACCATAAAATTGATATATTTCTCGAGAAAATTATACTATTCGTATAACCATGGTTGTGCATAAATTTTCGTAAATTTCTTATTAATGAATAATTTATCTAGTTTTACGAGTTATTTCCGGGATTTCAAGAATTTTATTGTCCTAAATGTAATAGTGGTGCAATGATTTTCCTTTTTACAAGCCAGTGTAGCATCGTTTTATTTATTAACTGTCAAGTTTTTAATTGCAGGAAAATAGTCGTGATACGTTCTATTGTACATATAGTGTGTCGTATGTTCTATTTTTGCAAGGCTTCTTCTAAATCAGCCACTTGCAGCCACTTGCGTCTACGTAATATGAATATCTAAATTCGGTCATTTATAATTATTATATTATACGGTGTAGAGTTTGTTAATTTTTTCCTATTACATATATAACATATATTCAATGGGTTTTTGTTTTTCTTAACCTTTAGTGTATATATGCAATATCAATTTTGATCGTTAAAATAAAAGGAATTTCATGCTTAGATATGAAATAACGGATGTACTTATCGCTTTTTTTATTTTTATTATTACTTGAATGGGAAATGATCCTGAACATCTAGTTAAACCCAGTACATTTTTAAGTACAGGGGAAATTATGAACTACATATATCCTTATATGTTTTTTATATGTTTTTATTTCTTCCGTAAACCGTAAATATATATATATATATGTTATAAGTACAAATGAAATGTCTATTGAACGGTTACTAATGTTATATTTTATTTTTACACGAACATATATTATTCACAAATTCACAAATATAACATTGTTAAATACTAATTAATTATGTTAAAATAAATCAAATCAAATAATTACAAAGATAGTCCGACCGGTTTCGTTAATACATATTCCCTGGTGGAAGAAAATGAAGAATAACAAAAAGAAAACAAATGGAATTGAATCAAAGAAAAGTCTGTACCACCTGGCTGATCTCTCAATATTAAATGCGCCGTGCGTTATCAAATGTCGTACGAAAAAAATGAGACCACTTGGATATTGACCAAATTTTGTCTATAATACGAATGAAACAATATATAAATGTAGGAACAGCGGATAGTCCGATTTGGACCCCCATTTCGAGACCAATTCATAGGCAATTTTCTGCCTACTAACTGTCTTTTTACGTCTCCAGTCGTCGCAATTTTTATCCGAGACCACGTTTTTTTTTTATGTTGTCGCGTTTTGGCGTCACGAACAACGCGTATATGTAAAATATGAGGGGAAAGGGGGCACGTGATCGAATAATTTCAATCCTTGCCCTTCTTTATTACATTTATTTTCGTGAATCTCCGAGACGACTTTATTCGACAGGAAGTGTTATTTTTTAATTTCACGAAATCCAGCAGCCGTGCAACAACCTTGCGGGGTAGTAGACTCGAATAACTAGTTAATTATCGTAAAAACAAGTTGCCTCTTCTTCCTCCTGCGACACCGCATAAAAACGATAACTGTCGCCATCATCTGCCAAACGAGAATGTGACAAACCGGATGAGCGACACGAGCTAAGCTGAAAAACACCGTCGAATGTGTTTTAATCAGATTCCAATTTTAATGCGGCATATTTCCATTATGAAAGTTACGCGAAGACGACTCGCCCCAATCTTCAGTAGTGTTTCGAAGTTGGAGTAGCCGGAAAAATGGCCATCGCGAAGAAGAAGAAAAGCAAATAAAAAATATAATGCGGACCGAAGCTACGGAGAAAAGGAAACAAAAGTCAAAAAAAAAAAAATCTCGTTCTACAAACTCGAAATCATTTTTAGTGGATTTCCAACAGGTACGGTCCGTTAAAAACTCTAAATTAAACATTTAATTAGCAAACACGCGAAATAATAGCCCGAATTTAAATTTTCTTCGATCCGAGTGGCCAAAAGTTTGACTCTCGATTCCGTTCAGAGTCGGTAACTGAAAGTATACCGTTCAAAACAGAACCTTCCCCACTGCGGAACAGTAGCGTGATCCATACCGCAAACCAAGTTAAAAAACAAACGAGAGGTAAAAGAAAATACACTGAAATCGTAAAATCAGTGAATCATCCCGGACAGTTGATGTTGACAAACATTAATGACACTCGAATTCACATCTTATTCATTTCTTCATGCGTGCGTTACAAATTTCTCCACAACATCTCCTATGTATCCATGTCATTCTTACCTGGCTCGAAGATAATTGCGTTTTAAAACGCTATGATATATGTAACATTTTTTTAATTACATTTTAACACATTGCGGTCGGATGATTGATTATATTAGTCTTATTCTCTGTGAGGGCGAATTACTGCTGGAGACGGTTGTTCCGATTATATTCTTGTCCAGAGTGACGATGCCGCTAGAATGATTTGAAATTTCTACTCCATATAACAAGCGAAGTAAATTACCTGAAATTAGCATTTTTCACCCGACAATTCAACGTTTTCCTCCCGGCCGTATTATTCCGTAGGAAAAAGTTATCGGCACCTAGACGCCGCCTAGTTCTCAGTAACGCTAATCATACTAAATGTTGCACATCATTTCTTCATTTTCGTTCTACAATTTGTAAACCAACTCTATTCTTCCTGATTGTTTGTTTTCGGTATAATATTTTAAAATTAGTCGGAACAGGCAAAAAAGAGAACATAAGTGTCGATTGTGCAAAGTATGCGCTGAAAAGAAAAGAAAAAGAATGTTGGAACGACAAAAGGAAACACAGTATAACCACTGTGTGCTCTTCCAACTTCCATACACGATCTGACTTTTGGAATTAATTAATTTTTATTTTTCCAATAATGAATTTGATTTTATAATAACGTTTTTTATTAGCTCTTTTATTTTATTTTGTTCGTTTTTTTTTCGATTTTCCAGAAATTAGGATTTGAACTTTTTTATTAATACTCATTACTAGTAGGTGTAATTAAATAAATCGGCGTTCGTAAAATACCTGTGTCGTTGAATATTATCGATTACTTTTATACTTTGTTCAAATTTTTCATTTATAAAAGTTTTATAATAATATTTTTTAATTCGCAATTTTTCACATTTGCTGTGTTTCCCTACCTTAGGTTTATAAGTTTCTATTTATATTTAATACTAGCAAGTACAGGGTGCGGCAGCATAACTCCTTTTTTAAAATACGCCACTTATTTTCTACTAAATTTTTTAAAGAAATAATAACAGAAAATCGAAATACATACTCTAGATCCAATTGGCCATGCTTGTTCCCTTGCAGTTTTATTTCGATTTTCTGTTATTATTTTTCTTTAACAAAATTTAGTAGAAAAAAAGTGGCGCATTTTAAAAGAGAAAGTTATGCCGCCGCACTCTGTATAAACTAGTAAATAATTGTTTGTAAACTGTCTAAAATATTATTGATTAGTTTTACTTTCGTTTTTATTATTTTTTGCGACATGCAGTTAAAAAAAAATTTCTGAGGCTTCAAATCAGGTCACTTTTAAATGTGAATATCTCCATTTTTAATTGTCTCAATTTTTTAATTATTTTTTTTTTTTTTGTAATGGAAATGTATGAAGTTAGAAGTTTATAAAAATCTAGTTGACAAATTTTTTAAAATTTTAATTCAAAATTTTGAAGGAGGGCCAAAACCAAGCGAAAATCATTTGTCGCCACAGCGTTATTCGCTTTTCCGTGTGAGAGGAGACGGGTATCGTCGCTTGGGACAAAAACATTTTTAAAAGTGCCGTCATATAGGACAAATCAAGATGCCCACAGACTTCAATGTGTCAAAAAATCATCTGCGTTTCTTCTGACCATTTTGTAAAAATCTGTTAATAACAATATAAAAATAACAACTATTTAGTAATAATAACACGAACAGTTTTAATTTTACCCTAAAATACTGATAAACATCAACCGACATGTTCGGGAGTTACCGCAATCACTGTGTAATCATAAATAGAAATTAAAAATAACGTATAAACAAACGTAAACGATAAATAAATCAATGATTATCAAAGAATTAATCGATAATCGGAGATATGAATTTTGTCAAATGAAAGGTGCACATAATAAAATGAATGATGAAAATTTAAAAAAAGTTATAGAACACAATTACATCACCCCGATTTTATTTTTAACAATTATTAGCGATTCATTTATCGTGTGCGTTTGTTTATATACCATTTTTAAATTCCATCGATTATTACACAATAATTAATGGAGATCGAACTAATAATGAGCTCATTATTTAATAGAATTAAAATTATACAAATATTAACTTAGCCATACTTGAGAAATAATTTTAAATGGTTTTAATTGAACAGGGCCAGTCGTGTATACAATATATTTCGCTACTCGCTCTACTATTATGAAAATAAATTCCAAAATCGTAAAAGAAATGTTTATAGTTTTGTAATTAAAGCTAAGTGCAACGTTTTTAATTTATTATTTTACAGCCGAATCGACTTAAAATTTATTTAAAGGAAAAAATCATTTATGTAAAAAAAAAATTTTTCATTAAAATGTGACTGACACTATACAATATTCAGAAACGAATATAAATAATTACATTCAATTTCGCGTATTTTTTTGTTTCGAACAATACTACAATTTAAATTTACCGGTGCGTAAATTGCCTTTTTTAAAGTTTTTACAAAATTCGATGTGCAGACAGAATGCATTCTTCCGTTTAACAACCGAGTCAGATATAACTTAATGTACCATATTTAAGTTTTACCATATTTAACTGACTCAAATAATTCTAAATTCGCACTTCAACAAGAAGCTGCTTATGTGCGTGTGAACAAATTTTAATCCTTGCGGATTGATAAATAGTTAATTCTTAGCTCATTTACTCTCAAGGGACTAGCAAAAGGAATACACACACACACACACACACACACATGCATACGCACTCAACGTATAATATACATAGACGCACCTCTATTTCGGCGCTTCCGTGCTTGTCAACTCCCCAACTCTATTCGTGCTTATTTTTTGCTCGCAATCCGGGGCTAATTTATTATTTAAAACCACACAGTTTACTCTTCTCAACGGCGGTCATTGTTTCTGATACTGCACAAAGTTACATCGATTTTTCGTGGGTTTTACTGGTTTTTGGTTTATTTTGTTTTCTATTTGAAATTTTATCGCGGAACATCTTTTAAAAACGACAAGAAGAAACGGTAACTCAATTACAGTCGGCGACTAGAGTATGATTGGATGAAAACTGCAACGAATTCCAAGTGTAACATGTGTATATATGTTATATATATAGATTTTTTTTCCCCTCTTTCTCTTTTCAGAAATGCGAAAGTTTTTTTAAATTACTTTGTTCGCGTCCGTGAATATTTTTGATATTTTTTTTTTTTTTTTCCGCCAGCTATAAATTTAACATTAACGGCAACTATTGAATCGCGTGTAATTACGTTGAATTTTATTGTTCAAAAGTTATTGGAATAAAGTGTTTTTTGAAAAAACAACAGACAGTCGAAGACAAAACGCGAGCAAACTTTTTATTTCAAGAATAGAATACCGTTACCGAGAACTAATTACGTTAATGTAACAGAGGGAAGCCTTGCCTAAGCTGGACAATTTTTGAATTTAAAGCAGATTCCTGTTGTGTTAAATAAGAGAAAAACAAGAAAAAGAATCTGGCAGATTTTTCGTTTAGATCAAAAATGCTTGTCGCATCGTTGAAATAATATTATTAATAATAGCTACAAAAATTATTAGCCTTGTATACGGTAAAAAAAAGTAATTAACATTATAAGGCGGCGGAAGATTAACCGGCGGATTTTTGAAAATCGACAAATTAGTAGACGACTACGAAATGGTTTTCGTTAATAGGTAATTCGGCGACAGAATATTTCTATAAATCGGCCTATATTACATACATATTTACGTGTAGCAAACAGTAGTTTTACAGCAGTTATAATTATCCGATATTGAGCAGATAAAGGAAGCAAGTAATTAAAAGAGGGTACCAGAAAGGGTGAGGAGAGATAAAAATATTGTAAGGAGTATCGAACTAAAGGAGATGTAAGTATTCGAAATAAGGAAAACCATTCGAAAATCATTGGCATCGTGCATGAAATTAAAATTCGACCAGTGAACGAGGCAGAATGGAGACAAAACCAAATTAAAATTTGCAAGGTTTAAAAAAAAAAAAACATAAAAAGCATAGAAATTCAAAATTATTCAGATGGTTATTTCCGTTCGTTCCCTTTTAATATTCCGATACAGAAAAACCCGTACAGAGTTGGTTAGTATCGATTCTTTTTATCTTTTTTTAATTACACCTGAACTACCGTAAAAATAATTTGATCACTTTATGTTCTTCGGAGGCTTTACTTCTTGTTCTTTTTTTTCTTTGCTTTACGCCCTACACTCATCTCATTATCAACAGTCATCACCCCCACTAGGTGGGGTATCGTGATTAACATTTAATCCACCAGTGATTTTGTGAGTTTGTGATTTTCCGCCATTTGTTACGATCCTCTGATTGACGTGCGCATTGTGCGAACGAAAATCCTGTATTATATAATATAATATCTGTCCATCTCTTAGGTAAAATCATAATTCTGAAAAACCAATTTCCCGGCCGACACATGCGCAACAGTGTGAACTAAGCGGATTTGCATACCCCGGCGGAAGTAATGTAGCGTTTCGAGAAGAATAAAACGTGCGCTCAGAGATCTCAACACGACAATGATGTATCGAGAATAAAGGATATATCGAGAATTTTGTCAAACAATTCGATAGAGCAGTTGCTACGGCGCCTATTTTTAATAAATACATCTATTTATTTGCATGAGATTTCGTAATGTATTATCGATGATTTTCTCGGACAGGTTAAAAAAATCGACTAATTCGTTTGAAAAGTAAACGTACTAGAGATGCTCATCGCTGGTAAAAAGGCAATAATCGTGCTGCTTCTTCATAAAAGATCGCCAACTTTGAAAAAGAACTCCATCGATTTTTTAGCCTTTCTAGGAATTTTAGCCTATGCAGCTTGTCGTCAGTCGCGCACTTTAATAATGCAAGAAAGGTTTTTACTCGCGTTCGACATATCGGACGAAATTAGTTCATTTCAAAGGGCTACTGGCAAAACCGACTTGAGGGTTTTTTTTTGTTTTTTTTTTTTTTTTTTCTAAATTTTGCGGACACGACAAACGACAAAGAGGATATGTTCCTTTTGAAAAATCACACGGAACGCTCACAAAAGCAGTATTAGCGAACCGTTCGGAATTCGTAAGGGAACGAGAAAAAATCGACAATAATCGTTATTCGACGGAAAAGCTATCTGCGCTAATGCGATATTCCCGTTTAAAGCGAATTATTTCAAAAGAAAAAACGCATTTCACCGGAAAATACGACGCACGCATCTAGTTCCGCTAATGGAAAGCCATTTTGTTCGTCCGTCTATTCAACCCCGACTTCATTAAAAGAAGATACGTCATCATCCGCGAATTTTTACAATAATGCACCTCGTCACCCAGAATGGCTAACGTAATCGGAGACGTTCTCGGACCTTTTCCTTGTTTCCTTTTTTTCTCCTTTCATTATTTCCTTCAATCATCGCTAAGCGGTTACGATAATTAACTTTGTCCGGTGAACGGGAGGAAAAGCCGGACTCTACAGCCACGCAGTCTACACATACGGCTCGTGGGTTCGTTTGTAGGAATGATGGAATCGAGAGCCAAATCTATTTTGCGCTTAGCGCCGATTCCCGCGACAGAGTAAATATTAAATGAAATAGAAGATGGACCGTGCTGCTGCTGCTGCTGCTGCTGCCGCCGCCCAGTTATCAGTAAATTGTAAGACAGCGACAAGAAGCGTCGAATTAAGAATATAAATAATGCGGGTAAAATCCCCCCCCTACCCCTTCCCCTACCCTCCAAAAAAAAACACTTTCTATAAAATATAATATTTAAATACGCTGTACAACGGAAGTTAAACATTCCGTCATCGTGAAGAGCATATAAATAAACATTATAATATTTTTTTAGAGAAAATATTTTTTGTATGTTTATTTATCGACCAATAGAATTTAAGTTTTTGACATAAATAACGCAAACCAAGAACAGAATTGTAAGCGAAATATAGTTGGAAGTCAGCCGTTCGGCATTTTGTTTCTGGTAGAGATAAAGCGAGACGTTGATGGTTTTACTGCGAATACTTTTCTCGTCCAATTTGAAATATTTTGTTTTCGTTCCCCTTAAAATAATGACGGTAATGTACACCTACGAACAGACACGATGAGAGAAAATAATGGCCTTTCAGATTACCGGTCAAAAGGAATAAGTTATGCAGACGATAATAAAGCCAAATTGCAGAAAAACCATCAGATTTGGTGTTTTACAAGAATGGCAAAGTCATTAACATACAAGTACACTATATTATTATATGCTTAGAAATGAACTGTCTTTAATCATTCTCAAAACTTTTTTTTTCCTTTTTTTCTTTTATTGGACTGCTCTCCTATTCCTTTTCTCTCACTTCGCGTGATCAAGAAAAAACAGTAAATATAACGATAAAGATTACGGATTACTACGAGTAATTTCCTAAATCTGACTCCCTATAAGTCTTCGTATTCTCTAATTTTTTTTACTTTATCTGCGAACACCTTTCACTGTCACTTTTAAGGTTGCTCGACCGCGACGCTTCTGAAATGTGAGCAACTTGTGTCTAGCTAGTGGCTCGTCCACTAATGCTGCGCGACGCCAACATGTGTCTTTAGCGTTCTGGCATTCAGTTTTAAGCGGAGACTAGTCGACTGCGGCAGTGACGACGTGATATGGGGAAGAGAAGAAACTGATCCGGCAACGGACTATTTTTTTTATTCGAGCGATTAAAAGTGAAGAATGTGGAAGAAGAAAATCATATTAAATTTATTTGAATTATAGTTATTTTAGACATTTGTACAGCAGTAAGTACAGAACGTGTCGAATAGTGTGAAAATTATCGAAAGGGCAATCTTACATTTTGGATTCACTTTCGAGGGGCACACACCCATGAATTATAAATAATACCGATCTCGGAGTTTTTATTTGGCACGCGAATTACACAATAACCTGAGCAAATGAACGTTCACCGCTCTCAAAGGAAACGTCTAGGTTAAGCCCGGGCAATGTTCACTTACATTTTTTACGATTAATATGTATTTTACAATTTTTGCTGTATTTTATTTCGTTAAACTGAATACAAATTGTCCACAAATTTTACAAATAACTTACGCATTCAAAATTGTAATAACATATATCAATTAAGGTTTATTAAAATTTTTACCAGTTATTTGGCCTCTTTTTTTCTTTTTTTTTATCATACCTTATACTTATAACGTATCTTTTTTAGCGTTCTCCCCCTTATCTTTGCTTCAATTTCCTTTTATTCTCCGTTCTAATCATCTTAATTACGATGATCTTTCTCCATGCTAGTTCCTAAATCGGTACTTTTATTACTTAACTCAGTATATCATCCCCGTTTGTTCTTCCGAATCTAATTTTTCATTAAGCACGGCCAACATTCTATTATAATATAACTATTTCACTTTCTGCCTTTTTCCGTTATTACTTTTCAGGAATTTAATTTAATTTTTTTACTTTTTAAAAATTAGTAGGTGTATACTACCATCGCCATTTATTTGTAATATAAAACGAAAACAACGCGCAACGAAACATAAATTATAATATTATAAATATTACAAACAGTGACACGTTTCATAGTAATAATTATGGTGTTACACCACGATTACGTAGTTTGTTATTATGTCGGCGGGTGTTTATAATATTTTAATATTTATAAAATTATAATTTCGATTTCGTTAGTTTATATCTGGAGAATACGTGTTTGTTCGTTAGTTTTTCCAATATCGTTTCGCTTTTGTCTTATTCGCTGTAATCGTTGGCTTAATATGTTTTATCCATTATCATAAAGTCTCTTTTTGCGTTCTTTTTTCTGTCTCTTCGATTGCTTAAATATTCTAGGCGACGAAAAATTGTTAATTTTAATTTCTTATACACTCCATTTGTAAATAATAAATAAAACTATCTAACGTAGATTGCGGTATTCTCGCTTTGCACTTTTAATACATTTATAACTAATCTCGAAACCATTTATTTCTTCTAGAGTTTATTTAACAGTATTACGAGATACACAATCGCATTTTTTTAAAAATTCGTCATTAAGACTTTATCTCTAATCTTACAATGTTGATTTTCCTACTAAAAAAAAAAAAAAAACAAAAAAAAAAAAATTATTTCCTTTACCACTTAAACTATTCTCTTAAAATTTAATTAGTTGCTGCGTACTTTTCTAGTTAACGTTACTTGTTGGCCTGTAATTGTCTTATTTTTGCCATGTTTTCCCCGGTTTTATATATACGACTTGTTTTCGATATGATTAATTCTCCCGATATTTTTCCATCCTTCAGACAATAAATCTATTGTATCTTTATCACTTTTATTCTTTTCCATCATTTCCGGTAGCTTTTGTTTTGCTTAAACGCTCGATTATTTTCTTCGTCCGTTTTATGCTTATTAAGACAATGTACATGTTTACTTTCATTCTTTTTTTTGCTATTACCTATGTTACCCAGAGTTCTTTATACTAAAAAGTTGCCATCATTTTCTTCTTATCCTTCGCAAAAATATCTGTTTATAATTCCATTTCTAGAGGGCTTCTCCTATAGTCTCATTTGCATAATACCGGTGTTTTTATGCTGCCATGCTTGTTTAAAGCTTTTTTCCGTCTTATGTCTGAATCGATTTTTTCGGGTTTTTTCTGTTTTTTTCGTGTTTTTTTCGATTCTTTTCGATTCTTTTCGATTATTTATTTAATTTCGCATTGTTCTTTTTTACTTTTTTGTACAGTTTAATAATCGTATGTAATATTTTTTACGCTATTCAATCTCTTTTTCGGCATATTTCTTTGCCTATCGTTTGTTCGAATACTTCATTATACTGGGTTCACGATAGCGTCCTCTTTTCCTTACCCTTCTTTCAACTTTAAATGTTCTTTCTTATTTTACCTTCCACGAACATCCTCTGGCTGAATAAATTTAACATTATTTTCTTCTTGACACATTTTTCGCAGCTGAGGGTACGAAAAAACGAGATCAAGACGCGCCGCGATCGCCTGGATGCTAATGCATCAGTCTCTTGGTAATCACGTCGTAAGACCCATCGTTTTATGTATAAACTTGAAGGCTGAGACTGTCCATTAGCGCTATGTGACCACTGTGCTATGTAACTTAATTTATTTTTCATTTATGAAGTATAGTAATATAGAAAACATGTCGCTGATGAAAATGACGAAATCGTGGTGGTTTTCTGCTATCATCGAAAAAGAGAAAGCGGCAACGTTTCGATTCAGCCGTATAACAATACATATTAAGGAATTTTTATTTGTATAACAAAATTATTGAATATTCCAGTCGTTCCACCGTATATCAAAGGAAACGTTTAATTATTCGTTACCATAAGAGGAGGTAGCGCGGTAGCCTAGTGGTTAAGGTGTTTGGTTACCAAAGCAGAGGTATCATAGCGTTTCCGAAACTTATTTCATTCTGCATCCAAGTCGGTTCCAGATATATAATACCTAATCTGAAATTGAAAATTGGTTATACCAAAGAAATGTCTGGGGGAAAGTAAAAACGGCCGGGAGAAAGGATCCTCTTTAGATTCATTCTTAGTACATTATGAAAAGCTTAAATTCACAATCCATGATACCTTATCAAGGATACATAGGGGACTTAGTTTACTTACCCTAACAGGTCTTGTGCTACATACACGTTTTAGAAGGTAGATTGGTGTCGATGCTGCGCCACTTCAAAGATAGCGGTCGCCGCGTACTTGGCGCAATTTTAACGTGAAGATGTTAATAAACGCGGGGGGGGGGGAAATCTTCAAAATGCTTTAAACATAAAAAGCATAGGTTATGGATTTTGAAAAATTTCACGAAAATACTGTTACAGAAATTAATATGCACTTATGTGAATTTAACACATTCAATGTAAAGTGAGGTCGATCGGACACCGTGAACTCGATTTAATCGGCCGTTTCAACTTCACTGCAAATGCTATTGTAATAGGTAATACATAATAACAATAATAATAAATTTGCCTCATCGGTTGCATTCGAAGGGAGCATCGAAGAAAAGAAAACGTAGAAGATTCGTTCTGAGAGCATCTGAAAAGTATTTTAAAGCCATCTTTGTAGCGTATCGACCGATTTTTACACGGAAGGTTTTATTTTTTCAATTGGTGGAGGACTCGCTTGTAAAGAGTTTTAAAAAAAATAACGATCGATTATTACCTGTCTAAATTCGTACACGATCGGCAATGAAGACACCGTAGGAATTAAGGAGAAGAAAAAAATCGATGGAAATGAAAGAACGGATGCAACACTATAAAAAAGGTTAATTTTAACGGATTTCGACACGACCTTCTGCTATTACATTTAGATCTATTATATATTAGATAGATATATATATATATATATATGTATGTATGTATGTATGTATGTACTGTTGGAAAGTTTTAATTACCACTTTTTTCACCCTCCCCGTCTCCACATAAGTTTACATTTTAGATGTAAAAGCAGATTTTGTAATCCAATGATAAATACGAAATTTAAATACACATGTATGAGCAATTTTCGACGCATTGAGCGGCTCATTCAAAAATTGACTGCACAAACTTGTTAAACGTAACGATTATATTCAAGCAATTCCAGAAATTTAAAAAAATTTCAATCTTCTCTAATAATAAGAAGATGTTGTCAAAAATCATGAAAGCGTTTCATCGTTCCCTGAAAAAACCCGCGTTCACAGCGAGGAGTGAGCGTCGTTCAAGATCGGTGCAATGCGGTTAAGTGGGACGAACGCAAAACAAGTGTCCTAACGTGCATATTTAATTTTTATCTACAGTTTCCGATCAGTCTTTATTGGAAAATAAAATTACGAAATAGTCGGACGTTAAAATTAAATTTCGTGATTTTTTCTAAGCGATTAATGCGACGACATGTAGATACGGAACGCGTCAATTATTTAAATTTGAACGTCCTTATTACTCTTCGGTGGACGTTTGAGCAACGATCCGGAATCGGATGGTACGCATTTTGACGAAAACAACCCCCCTCCCGAAGGCCTGTAATTCGGTTTCTTTTGGTTTCTAGCAAATGTCGTAACTGGTTTTCTATCTAGCACGAAAAAGCTACGATGGATCGATAGCAGTAACGCTTCTCTCATTTGTTCTTCTAACGACGAGGACGAAATATTCAAAAACCTACACCGAATTGTTGATATTCGACCGCAGAAGATGCTTAGCAGGATCAGGGATACTTGATGAAGTTCGCGCGGATTACAATAATTGGTGATCGCTACATAGTGACCTAGGTCATGGTGTTGTCGTCCACGCCAGAAACACATCTCTACACCAAGTGTACGTGCATCTTTCAAATTAAATTCGGTGAAACAGTTTATTTATTTTTTGTCAAAACTTTGCGATAAGAGTTATAAAGCTTGTTTAAAAAAAAAACAAAAAAAAAATATATATATATATATCTGAGGAATTCAAGTGCGTTTTTCTGAAGATTAACCACTAAATTCGGTAAATGTAACGAATCTGAAGTGAATCTCGCAGCGAAAGTGAAATAACGGACGGTGAAAATCGCGAAAATTTAAAACTCCTCAGCGGCTGTCCGAAATGGCAGACCATCAATTAATTAATTCTCAGCGCGTTGCAATCGACAGTACGATAAATCGAACGGATAAATAAAGATGATGCGTAATTTTACAGAAATAATTAGGCGCGCAGCCTTTAAAGCTCTTCACTCGGCTTTTCGCTTCAGTTTTTTCCGCAGATTTCCTGCTCGGATGTAGCGCG
This sequence comes from Icerya purchasi, assembly GCA_039619475.1. Lineage (NCBI taxonomy): Eukaryota > Metazoa > Arthropoda > Insecta > Hemiptera > Monophlebidae > Icerya > Icerya purchasi. The sequence continues at coordinate 347,207,392 of CM077116.1, read as the reverse complement.
ACGACTTTCCGCGGGGGTGGGCGGGGGTTAAAGTTGGCTCGAGATCAAGGAGGAAAAACGGAAAACTCGAATGAAAGTCAATTCGTTCCGGGTGAACCGGCAGCCGATAATATAAACCGATTGAAATATCCGACGCGCATTTACCGGTGGCTTTAGCGAGGAAAAAGAAACAGCCTTTAAAGGATTCTTCGAAGAAAAACAAAGCGGCTTGTTCCCGGAATAAATGTGTTTATCTGCAGCTTTTGAATTAGGCAGCCTCTAGCCAAACACCATCTCCGACATGCTACAATTCATTACGGCGCTAGTACGATTATAATGAAGCCACTTGGATATCTTCATTGCCGCTCGCATTTGTTCTTTACATCAAAAAGTAATTCCTCCGGCAAATATTTGCTCCCAGTTTCCCCCTAAGCCTTCCACAGTACCTACATGCGCACATCTATTACGTCTGTATGGGAAATTTCAAATGTAGCAACACCGGAGGAGCGCCTGCTACCATTTTAAACGTACCGACGGAAAAACGAATAGTCGTCACGTCTATAATATATTTTCCTGTGCGGAAAATTTACTTGCTACTTAGCCTCTTTGCGCACGACAAGCGAACGGAAAACTGTGTTGTTTTACGAAAGCATACAAATCCGCTACGCGCGATGTGTCAGTTTTCTTTTCTTTTCATTTTTTTTTCACAACTCTACGGGGCCAAAGTAATAAATTATGCTCCTTTTTTTTTGCGCGAAAGTATTTCACCGTCACCTGCTAATTTGGTTTTTGATTTATTCCGGGCGCTAATGTCGGGGAAAATGGCGATAATTATAACGCGATTCTCACTGTATTTAAATATATTATTAAACCCATATAATTAGTATATGGTCTATGTGAATGATTTCATTGTCGTCCCGTGAGTCCCATTTTAGGATTATTAAGTTGCAATTCACATGCCGAGAGCGGTAATTCTTTAGGTTTGATATCCGATTTCACTCGGAAACTACTCGGTTAAAATTCCTTTATACAATATATATATATATATATATATATATATATATATATATATATATATATATATTTACGCTACCGCGTCTGTGCATGTAGAGTAACGAATTATCAGTGTACATATTTAAAATGATAACTTTGAAGCCACCCTCTCGACGGCGACACATTCAGAGTAATCCTACGCAAGTGCTGTAAATTTATCGCAACACTGTTAATTAAAGTATAATCGTAAAAATGATGAATAATAAAAATAAAGCGCCTATTTATAATATACGTATATCATACACTGATAACCTTGTTTTCGAGAATATCTCCGCTATCGAAAGAAAAGAAATCAAGAAGATATTCTCGATAAAAACATTTATAGCTTTTAAGGGGTTTATTTTTTATTTGTTATCTATATGTTTATAATTATCAAAATTAATTTTAAAATTAGCAAACAGATATGTCGTTTTTTAGTCGGTTGTGTTTTTTTTTTTGTTATTTATACAAATACTAAAGTAGTCTTAATAGCTTAATTGGCAAACGGAATAATTCAATTTTTTATTTAAATCTTGTATTTCAGACGTTCTGTTTGAAAAAAAAAAAAAACAATAAAAACTTTAAAGTATTTATAAGCAAATATTATTCGGTGAATAATTTTTATAACGAAATCACGTCAAACAATAATAAAAATCATTACCGTACCAACGAGGTTAAAACTACACTTCAAATAAAAATTCCCTAGGCAAAAACAAGTTAAAGTTCCAAGAAGAATCGAATAAGATGTAAATGAATTTTGTTATATTTTCAGGTTAAGTTAATAAATAGGGGACAGACTTGTAATAAAAAAAAACTCGTCAAATATGAAAATAAAAGAAAATAAATCGACAGAGGATAAAAACGAAAATTTCGAATGTGAGCCGCTATTGGAAAAATGTTAAGGTCCACGTGAAGGTCATTGAAGAAAATGGGAGGAAGATGAGTAGTTTCCACGGACCTGGTCTTACACACACTTGACATCGTGCTTTACAGGAAATTTATTCGAGGCCTATAGGAAAACAAAAAAAAAAAGCAGAGCAAAAAGAAAATCGGCGAATAAAATGACACCGAACAAACCGGAAACAAGTCAAGCAAAATCGTAAAATAAGCGCGCTGTGGCAGAAGTAAAAAACCGATCTGACTATTGAAAAATGACCCCTCCAATCAAGCTGCCAGCTAGCCGAACTGGTTTCTCGGAGCGAGTTGTTTTTCCGCGCTTTCCTTATTCCTCTCTTTCTTCTGGTCGGAGGCGGCGGAAAACGCGCGAGAACAATAGAAGTCGTTATAATTTATTTAATGAGCGGCGGGCAATAAGCAACCGGTTACATTTATTCGGTAAGACCTCTTAATGCGTCGCTCGACATCATTAATTAATAATCCGAAATGACGAGGGGGCTCTCTATGTTGTGTGTATATGTTCTGTTCTGCGCGACGATTTAATTCGAAGCTCGCGCGGCATCGGTCGGTGGACGGTTTCGAAGGTGTGTTAAATTAGCAGTCAGCTTTCGGACGGCGACTGCGCATCGACGGAAGGAGGCGGGAGGGGGCTTCGTTCGAAAAAATAACAGCCACGAAACAGTTGTAGAGGATACAGAACGACATGCGTTATTCGTAATGAGAAACGACAAAGAGTCGCTCGGTTAAATTGGCTTCGCTCGGTCCTCTCTGTTCACGTTTTATTTATCGCTGCCGAAAAGTCGGTCGTAGGCCATCAAATAACCGGAGTGCGATCATTTAAAACGTGAAAGCGGCGCTGACAAAGGCGCGGCCGTTGTTATCCTTTGCCTCAGATTAACCTGTCCACCGTGAACCGGAGCTTCGGAAGGGCACGATCGAAAAGCACTCGACCTTTTTCCAAATAACACTTTTTCGGCGGTCGGGATTTTTTTCAAATTTTCAATTAAATCAAATAACGAGCGAAATCCGCCGCCCGATAGCTGACAAGTGACGAGTTAGGCAGCCTATCGATTTTGTCTGCATTTCCCGCGCTTTCTAATCTTAAATAATGACGCGCTGAACGGTCGACAGAAAATGTAGCAATAATAATCGGACATCGGATTAATGCCGGTGCCGAACGACCAAATAGGCGATTTCCCCGTGTAAAAATAGCAGTTCTTTCAGTTTTTAACATTCTGACTCTTGTGTGCTCCCGCGTATGAGTGAATTCTGCGCAAACAGAAGAGACGGCGACCGCGTGACTGAGAATCGGTAAATTGTTTTCCTCTAGAATTCCCCCTCCCCCATCAATTAGTCCATTTAAAAATTTCAGTGCGGCTACTTCGTATTTTTGTATCTACATTTTACGAATTGCGACAAGCTTAGTGGCGTATTTATTAAAATCTTCCCCCTCGGTTGTGAGCTATTCTTCCATTCATAGATCGCGAGATTGCTATGCCCGCCATTACGTATAATTGTTGCTTCGTTGAATTTTTTTTTTTGGTCTTGATAATACGGGCTTCATTTATTATTAACTTCGATTTATTGATTACTTTTATTTTTACTACTACTAACTACTAGTACACCGTTCGTCGTTCCCGAATACATTAAAGAAACCCTATAAAAATGTCAGCGTAAACTTTTAAATGAGCGACCTCCGCCAATAAATATATAGATTAACCTATAAATCTCATATTTATATGCACATCGTTCGCGCGAATATATATCTATATATATTAGCCCGACCTCCAAAATTACTCTCTGTTACAAAAACTGTCACGAAAGTTTGTCACGAAAATTTATCAAGAAACGTAACATGCTGAATATAAATGGACTGCTAGGGTACATTCATATATAAGAAGACAAGTTACTGAAAAATGAATTGCTTGACGTTGTCAATTTTCCTCATTCCACATGACGTACAGAAGTGACAGAGTTGGGAGTCCACGGATGTCTCTAAGCGGAGTCAAGGGGTGTGGAACCACATACGAACTACGAAGGGCCGAGTTACATATATATATATATATATAACTCGGCCATTTTGGCCTCGCAAGGGGCTGTGCCCCTTGACCCCTCTTGCTTTCATTTCTGTCTCTTTCTCTTCTATACTTTGTACAAAATTATCAAAATTTACAACGTAATTCTTACTGGCATCAACACACACAAAAAATAACATAACCACAAAAATCCTATTCTAACATTTAACTTCCGTTATATAAAATTAAGACATTTTTTCGTTACATTTTTCGTTACATATTTCATTACATAAAATTGTGACATTTTTTAAATTACAATAACAAAAATCCTACAAAATATAACAAACGTTACATAAAATTGGGACATTTTTTGGGACATTTAGCGTTACATAAAATTGGGACATTTTTTTGGGACATTTTTTCGAATGGGGGGTAGCCTAAGAATTACGTTGTAATTAATATATATATATATATATATAATATCAGGGGCGGATCCAGAGAGACAATTTTGGAAAGAGAAATTATACATATAATTACGTAATATCTTCTACGGTAGACAGTAGATTTGAGAAATAGCCCTTGTTTCATAAAGAAAATCAAATAACGGCCTCTTTAGAAATTTAAAAATGTTTTAAAAATACATACATAATTATTACAATATTTTTAATTTAACTATTGTTTTATTTTTAGGGGCGAAAAATAAAACGAAATTATAAAATTCTAGCTAAAATGGTAGTTTAGAATTTGAATAGTAAGAATAATAATATTTTTATTAGACTTTACTTATTTTTTATTTTTGTTAGTAATCCGATCCGAATTCTTTGTTCGTGAGCAAAAGTTTAAATATATATATATATTTCTCATTGAACTATTTTCAATTAAAAACTACAAAATATAAATTAAAAATAAATAAGATAGGTAAAAAATCGATGACAGTTTGATGTAAAACAAAATAAAAAACGTAACATTAATACTTTTACTAGAAAACAGTATTAAATATTAGTTATATAATTAAATCCATAGGTATAAAACATTTATAAAAAATCTATTATAGTATAAATTAAATTTCTCTGTTATAACTAATTTTTTTATAGAAGCTTTGGATTTTTTTGAGGGGGGGGATGTCCCCTTCCCCCTCGTAGATCCGCCACCGAATATATATATATATATAGTTAATTATTCATTTTATATTAATTTTTGCCATTATTTTTAATAATATACGTAATAGTTGATTCCCATTCTTCTTATTGCATCTATATATTTATCTAGAAAAACTTTCACTCCGCTTCGAAAGTTTTTATGGCGCTTGACGGATTTTTTATTGCATTCCTATTTTTATCATATACAGAATTTCAGAAACTTTTTCTTTTCATCGTATTCTATTTTTTAATTTAAAACTCGAGAACGGCGCACGTGTATGAACGGCATGTCCCACACATTTGGGCCTTTGTTATTGTAATCAATAATAACAATAAATTTGATTTTTTTTTCTTCTTTTGAACTCTTCTTGATCGAATGTTAGAAAATTAACGATAAAACCAAAGGAAACAGTCACATGAAGCGGGTTTACGCGAAAGAAGCGTTCTCTGGAATAGGTTGGAAAAAGGAAGTGCCACAAGAGAGTCGTAGGGAGAGGAAGAAACAAGTTCCGGAATTACCCAGCAAACAGGCGTGCAGTTGGATCAAAGCAATCAAAACAGATGAAACTAGGACAAGGTTCTCGCGTTATGTCGGAGAAGTGTAAGAGTTTTGGAACATGTTGCACGACGTAAAAATAATTCTGAAGTCGTGCGCGGATTCTTCTTTAATTTTAACTCATAATCGGGGGGACGTTTGTTTTTTGTTGTTGTTTTTTTTGATACGCTATGTACAGCGCCACGCAAGTATGATCTAAATATAGAGGCGAAAAAAACTGGAAGATCAGAATGAAGAGATGTATCGAAGGGCATTATCCGGCAGGATAACATTGCCTTTGACGCAAGAGGAAAAACAAGCAGCGCCGCACACCAGAAGGTGTTCCACGGTCGCGATAACAATAAACATGGTGCAGGAGAAAGGATATGGTGCGTCCAGCTAGTGTGTCAGATTAATACGTTTTTTCATTGTATAAAGATCCGCATTTACCGTAATTTCACTTATATGCGATTTTTCATGTATTCGAAAGAGGTTTTATTTCCGATGTAGCCTAAGCCGTTATTCGGAATATCCGCATCATGACTGGATAACTTAGTGTGTATTTGACCGCGCAAAGATATTCAACAACTTTGTAGAGCCGGGGCCTCTGTGCAGGATTCGCAGAAACAGCACATTCCAGTTCCATATAGTTCTGCGGGTGTTGAATGTTCTACAACTTGTTACCGCGACCGAATTTTATAGCACATTCCCCAGCCGGTATAGTTCCGCGCGAATAAGTATAGTAAATGGAAAATTTTCTAAACGATCTTGCACTGCAGGCAAAATTTTGACGAACGACATTTGATCGGAGAAAAGTCGAACGGGGAGTCGTCTACGGTAGGGCAGTTGTTCGGTTTTTTTCTTTTTTAGGTTCCCGCGTATTTTTCCGCTTTTTCAGACATCAGCCGATTAATTTGACTGTTCACACTTTCAAAGCGGTCTAGCGGAATTTGAATCGGGCCAACTTCTGTTAGCCGGTCAGATTGCAGTTATATCGGCAATATCTTCCCTCTTTCTGAAAGCGAACGTCGTTCCCATTTTCGAAAATGCCCTACACTCATTTGTTCCTCTCTCCTATCTTACGCTTCGGCCTTCGCATTATTATTTTCGGGTAGAGATCGTGACGAGAAAAAAAAAAGAAAAAATGAAAAAGAAAAAAGAAAAAAAAAGAAAAAAAAAGAAAAAGTTTCAAGTCATTTACCTTTATATAAAATTGGATCCTTTCTACCTCACAGCATGGGGGGTGGACGATAGACTTCTACAGTTATTATAGAAGGGTCCGTGGTTTTAATTAACCGCGCCGTCATTTTTTAATTTGCGGTTTGCCCGTGGCAAAACTTCACTTCCGCTACAATTTCCGTTTCATAAAGCGCGTTACATACCTAATCGATACTAATTGTTCTTTTTGTTTTTTTGTGGTCACTAATATATTCATAAGTATATGAAAACTACCTTGCCCCAGGGGGCAACAACCCTTTTTACGGTAGATTTCTAAAATTATTATAGAAAAGTCGATGGTTTTAATTGACTACGCCATATTTTTTTATACGTTTATTACAGAAACATCTATACTGGTTGAGACAAAAACGCTTTACACATAATTTTTTTCATCGTGGTACACCTTCGGCGTAAAAATGATGACACATAGTAATTAGTATTGGACGCGCGGGGAAGATTTCCTGACTGGACTGTGTACTTTCCTACTTGATTAGAGTAGTACTACAGTAGTTTGAACAAACAACTATGAAAACACCGTTTTCAGTAGTTAGTCGCGATATTATTAACACGTACGTCGCGAGCTCCATTTACTAAATTAAGCAATATTAAACAATGTGACCCGCGAAAAATTTTTACTAATTTTTCGATACCAATTAAACAGTACTTTTTCTTTTTCCTCTTTTTTTTTCAAAATAAAAAAAAAAAAAAAAAAACAAAAAAAAACCGGACCCTATTTCCGTACATATAAAAAAAAATAACGTCAACCTATCAACCGAAGAAGAACTTGTCAAAGAAATCAGATTAAAAGCAAGCCGTGTTTCCTGAATTTAAAAAAAAAAAAAAACCCACAAAAATCGGACTAATTTTTAAACCCAATTAAACATATCGAAAGAGGCATTGCACTCGCTCTCTAAATTCATAAACACGCAGATATTCGGCTTCTACTAGGTAATGTCGGATTATTAACTTTTCGACATGAATTTAGTTTTACAAAATAAGGGTCCAGAAATCACCTGCAAACAAAATGTTTCGGTCAAGAAGTGCCATTCTCCTAATTTTATTAACGCTACAATCGTTACTGATACTTTTATCGTTCGTTTCTTTTTTGTTTTATCGTTCGTTTTTTTGTTTTGTGGTTTTTGCAGGAAATGTTAATCGCATGCAGTAGGAAACGTCAACGGCCTCAAAGCTGATCAATAGCTCCTCGTAGAAGTAGCAGTTGGTTTTTAGCTACTCGTTCCTATTATTATTTTCTGCTATTCGTACATTTCGAGGAACTGGAGTTGCTCCGTCGCTGTCGTTGTCGTCGTCGTCAAAGTAAACAAAGATTTTCTGGAGCAACGCCATCTTCAACGTAAATATACACATGTTACGATAATTTATACTTAGGAGGACTGATTATCGGAGTAGCGCGTGTACGCGCAGCAGAAGAAACGCAACGCCGGCATTAACGGTATGTACACATAAACCGGCGTAATTAGGCTAAACAGTTATGTCAATAGCCGGCACTGCTCTAGCCTGGAACAGCGAATGTGCAACGTTCATAAACGTTATTACGTAACGCAACAATCGGCTCGTGACTTTAGACTAGAGCTAAGGGCGAAAAATAAAAATAAAACCGATTCCGTCCGTCCCAGTACCGCTAACGTGGACCTCGCTCAGTTCAGTGTCGTCGCACTAATGGTAAATGAGTGCGTGTGTGTGTGTGTGTATCTATGAAGGAAAGCGAAAAAATCCGGAGGATCGCACTCGCGATCTACCTACGGAGAGGCCGTTTGCAAAACGTCTACTCGTTACAAAAAACGTTGCAATATCATTTAAAAAAGCCTGAAATATTTTAATATTTAAAATCCCATAATTTACATCAACACAGAGTTAAGTACTTAAATTCCTCACGCCACGTACAAATTACGCTAGTCTGTGTTTTAATTACTAGCCCTACTCTCGGAGGAGACATTGCTCAATACGCTACTGTTAAGGAATTAATCGCTTAATCGTCTGAGACTATGGCGTATGAAATTCCGAATTCCGAGCCGTCTATCTTCTTACACTAATTTCGAAGAATCGCCAAATCTCCCAAATCTCCCAAATCTCTCGCCTGAAAAGTTCTTCGGCAAGATCTTCGAATATTTTTATCAAATATCGCAGTTTACGCGAAAACATATATAAATCTAGCAGTCCGCATACAAGTTACCTTCGAAGAGAGTTTCGTCTCGCGAGCAGTCTGCATTCCGCTTAAAACTCGTTAAAAAAAAAAATCTGCCAAACGTCCCCGCGGAGGATATTGTAATATATACTTTATCACGCAGTAAATTACTTTTGGACAGTACTTCAGGGCCGTAATTAGTTTCATCGGTCAATTCGACGGCAGACAAACCTCGTTCATTCAACGCATGAGATTATACATCATGTCTCTTACGCGTCCTCTTTCCCCTTCTTATGATATTAACCTCCTCGTTCGCTTCCATGTCATCTTTTATCGTCTTCATTTTGTCCGTGTCACCTTTTTTCTCCCCCTTTTTCTGATTCTTGTCCATCTCGCGCCACTTGGCTATTTGAAGTTTATTAAAAGTCCGTCTTCAAAAAAAGCAAATTTACATCCGTGTAAACACTATCAATGAAAGAGAACGGAAAAAATACGTACGGAACTTGCAGCATACTTTAAGGTATTTATCGTGGAGAGTAAATCGAGCAACGTAAAGTTTAATGCTTCGCAACCCGAAACCTACCGATGGCTCATTTTTTTAACGCGAGTCATTTTGCCGCATAATTGGAACCTCTCCAATGCTCGATTTGTTCGTTGAAATTGGACAGCATACAAATGCGGCATCGTGCACAAAAGTGGCACTAGAGGAAGTCTTTTACACAGTCGTTTTCTGTTTTGTTTTTTTTTTTTGTTTTATCCACTAGTAATTTTGTGCGATGAATTTCCGCGGTACTTTTCCGAATAATATAACTAAAATGTACTCACAGATATAGCTGTATAATTATATTCGAGCATACGTGGAGGATAATTTTATATCTTACGAAGGTCACCCCGACTGTTGGCTTTCAGATAGAACAACATCCAACAGGTGCTTTTTTATTTGTTTCCGGAATTCTTAGGAGCTTTAAACAGAAACAAGTGTAATCGAACGTGGCGGTATATAATCAAATACAAGCTTCGTGTTTAATTGAATGCGACTAACTCGGCTTATTTCGAGTACAAGATACATTTCTCCGCGTTAACTAACGGTTACTTCAGGTTGAAACATACTAGTCGACAGTTAAACTGATCGGGGCTAAACTAAAAGCGAGATTTGTGCTATCGAATAAACTGCAGCAAGCTCTTTAGCGCTTGATCATTTATAGAGGCGCTTTTATATATGATTTTTCAGCGAAAATCAAGTGACCGCGTTACATATTTAAATCGGACTGATGAATTTTAAACCGAATCGATTTCGCATCAGACAAACGCGACTGACTACGATGACAGAAGAAATAAAACAAATTTGGAAAAAAAATAAAAAATAAAAAATATTTATAAATATATATTTTTAAATAATATTAAAAATTTTTCCATATATGATTAAGTGTTTGTGTAAATATCGAAAGAAATGCAACGAATTAGCACGAATTAAAATTCACAAAAAAAAATGTTTTTTTCTCTCTGTGTTTTCCATCTGGCCATTCAGCATTTTTTGGTTTGTTTGTTTTTTTCTTTATTTTATGAAGTTATTATTACTATTTACAAATTATTCAAATAAATTACTCGTGTTACTGAGTTTTATGTACTGATACAAAATGTAAGCAGGTTCCTGATCTCGCACCAATAAGGTTATTATTGGCATGGTCTTTTATAGAATGGTAATATTTTTTTTTTTTTAAAATTCTATTCTATAATCATCATGTGTTCAAAAAACTATTTCACTGTTCTAAAAAAATTTTAGGAAATATTTAAAAAAAAAAACATGTCCGTTCACAACTGAAATATCACGATGTTACTCTACCACTTTATTCACCGGTGTAGTAAACGGAAATTATGTCGCGTCGAGGCTTCGACTGGTTTGCGGGTACATATGAATTTTCATTAAGCCCAGTTCTTTCTTACATACCGGTTGTTAGCAAGGTTAAGTGTGTATGACGTTACCAGGCTACACTTGCGCATTGCTTTCGTGACGAACATTTTCCCGAAGAATTTTCACCGTGCTATGCGCACACCTATATGGGGCAATAATGTATCAGTGAAATCGAACGTATTTTATATAGGCGAAATACAGACACTATGTATATATGGCGAGAGCTTCTGGACTACCCCCGGACGCGACATATTTACGCGTGTGTCGCGTACGAACGGTCATTTGACTCCGTCGTAACCTGGCGACTTTAAATTAAAACGCGTTGCATAATTTATCGGGAAAAAGGCAACAGTGGATGAAGTATTACACGGAATACAATTTAAAATACGTCCGGTTAATCGCCGTCTAAAATGTCTCACGTTGTCATACTATCGGCAGTGTCTGTGACTCTACTACCCCGAAAGACTAATGGAATCAAACGACGAAAAATAAATAATAAACATCGTAGTATATCTTTAGAGCTAGAGAATAAATAGCGGTAAAGGCGAGTATCGCCTTTAAAAACCCACCAAAAAGACCGACATTCTCTTAGACATAGTCGTCTTCACTAATATTTCTTTTCTCATTCGCATCTCCTTTAGATATTCAGATTCTCTACATCTTTACTAATATTTCGATTTTCTTTTGTATTAAAGGGATAGCATGACATCCTCCAAAAAACCGAAAAAAAAAAAAAATGTATCTAATTAACGGATTATCTGACTAAAACTAAATAAGTTCATTCGAATAAATCGGAAACGGCATATCAGTAAACATACAATTTTTCATATTAAAGTCTAGCATAAATCATATATAATTTTGATAACGTTTTATCAGCGAGTGTTCCGTCAGTGACTCAATTTTTGCTTTTTTTTTTATTTACAAATATAGAATTATTCCCTTTTCCGTCAAAACCGTAAGATTTAAATAAAATTTACAACTTTTAAAAATTACAAGTTAGCGCTTAGTGTAAATTTTTACCTGAACATAATATGGCTAAGCTGTTGACAATTAATACTGCGTATATTTCTAAGCTGCGCTCGATAAGGAAATAATGTGTACACGGTTCGGATTCGAATGAGAGCAGCGATCGAAAATTATCTCCCGCGTCAAGTTAGTATCCGTGTAGCAGATAAGAACATTGAATAAGAAACGAAAATAACAGTTTGTTGTTATTAATTCCAATCCCGATTAAACGAACCGAAATAATATTTCAACGTGTGGGCATTTATCGACTTTTCAATTACGTCTTTCGGGGCCAGCGCCTCTCGATATTCCATTTCACGCTAGGAAAAGTACACCGCAAACTTTTCCCGAACACATTTGAAGGCATTTTCAATTTGCAACGATGTAACATAATTAAAAATCGAGCAAATGCTACGGCATTCGATAGTCTGATAAAGCAGGACTGAGCTTGAACGGATGCTTCAATATGCACAGATAAAAAAAAACCAAACGGACTCGTGTGCGCCTCTTGAAATCAGAGCAAGCTGAACCACGCCATATATAAAACGTGATTTAACGACAAAGTACTTGTACTTGCACGTGCTATAAAAACGTCGTACTATCGAAGTGCAGATCACCGTTAACGTGGTTTTTCCCAGGAGATGGGGAAATGTAGGCGCGCGAAGTCGCATGCAAAAAAGAATCGGCGGATATGCATGTAAACGAGTCTGCAACTTTGAGAAATGTTAAAAAAAAAACTAGTTTATTGTTGCGAAAAGGAATGAGAGGAAATATTTAAAAGGTTGCACGGTTTTCCTATACCGTTGGAAACCGATAGCGCATGTACCTAAATTATTCTATATTGATTTTTCATTTTTTCTTAATAATAATTTATTAAATTAAGACGAAACTATTTATAAAAGCAGCATGGATCTGCTACACACGTACGGTAAATATTAGAAAGAAAACATAATAAATTGCTAATTAAAGCGCATTTAATAAATAATTTCGTAATGAAATAAAATATTCGGCCGTAGCACACTAAATACTCACGCAAGTTTACGCCAATGAAGCTCATAAATAAAATAAAACCGGACTAAAATGAATTTCATAAGCTGCAATAGTATTCACATTAAGCCAGAACAATAATTTATTCATAAACTTTCCGGAAATGAACAAAACCGTAAGTTATTTTAAAATACTAAATCGCAAAAGAACCGATGTAAGTTTAATATCAATAATAAATAGAAAATTATCGTAATATGCAAACTAATCTAAAAATTAAGCAGACGAAATTCTCATAACATTACAGAATCAAAATGTGTAAAGCTTTAAGTATTTGTAGAAATAGTTGAATAAAACAAGGATATAATGATATTCTAATCTGAGTTTGTAAACAATGAAAATTGCAGTGCCCATGGATTTAACAAAAGTAAAATTATTGTTACACGTAAAAACCGTGTTATTTATTAAATATGTTTTAACCGGATTTCCATTTTGCTTGGTTTTATTATACTTTTGGATGATAAAGTAAGTTCCGTACCCCTGTGACAGAGCCAGTAGGAGATTGTGAAGTTAAGGTTGACAATGTACTAAGGTTAACAATGTACTAAGGTCAACAGCACTAAGGGGAGTGGAGGGATCAGTTCCGTAACCCAGATTTCTCTGAGATAAAAGTTATTTTTTTTTTTTTGTTTTATATAAAATTTCGATTTTCCCATTACGCTCTGTTGTATTATATTTTTAAGTAACACGTTATTCTGCATCGATCTATTTTATTTGCATATTTACATATGGGTTCTTGGACTGCTGTGCTAATATTAATCGACTTATAATCTTACTTTCGTTTATTTATTTAGACTTTCAAATCCGGATTTTATTACATTTTGTTTTTAATAAACTTTGATTGGTTTTGTTTAGTTACACATATTTTATTATAATTCGCTGAGTCGTATCGCTCGATTTCGAGCATCGTGATTGCCTATTTGTACATTCTAATTGTACGGAATAGGCAGATATACGCAACGTGATTGTACGCACGACGCAAGACTTCATTCGGAACTAATTGGTAATCATTTGATTTATCGATATACAAAAGTTCAATCCCGCGTGTATCCCCTGTATATTACTTAGCGCGCATATGATGGTATGCATGTTTTCCATTGCCTTCCACCACGTGATTATTAGCGAGTAGTATTTAATTTAATTCTTTTGTAATAAGTTCTGTCGTCGTCCGGGATCGAACCCGTAGTAACCTCAGTAATGGAAGTCAAGCGCTCTAGCAACTAGGCTATCGCGACGACTTATTATAATTACGTATCTATGTAATATGTTGTTAAAATTATTTTTCATTTATTCTATTCACTATTAGCGCATTTTCATAGTTTCAATTAATCTTAATTTTGTTTATTCATTTAGACGTTTAAATCGGATTTCATTATACCTTAATTTTAACGGATTTTAATTACATACTCTTCAACGTACCACGCCGTGAAAATTGTTATATTAAAGCATTGAGCGCATTTGCGAATTTCAACGATAATAATAATAATAATTAATATTATAATAATTCAAATTTTAATAATAATAAATAAATAATAATATATATATAAACATATTCAAATAAATGGATGTAAAAAGAAATATTTAAATAGGAAAAATTGGGCGAGAAAAGGTTTTTTCAGTATTTTTAAATAATGATGCGCAAAAGCACCGTATTTAAAAATATTTTCTCATCGCCGCAATTAAGAAATCAAGTTATAACGGGAAACCAGTCGGATATTTTTTTGAGTAAAATTATTTACTTCGTACGCTTTTGTGTTCGTAATTTATTTGTATCAAATTAAGATTATCCGTCGCTATGGAACACCGGATCAACGTTGTTCTTGATACTTCGGAGTTGCTGCTGCTGCTACCTTCCGACGGCTAGCCAGGTATGTTCGAAAAAACGCTGTTTATCTCCCGAGAACGAGACGAAAATATTCGATTCTACCGCTAAGCGATTAAAATTGATCGTTTTATTATCAGCTGAAACTTCCTCGGGGAAGACGGTAGGCGTTCTGTGACGTCTTTAGTTTGAAACAGACTCGGTAAAACGATACAAAAAGGAAAACGGCACCGCGTGTGGCCCTTTCATGGGTCAGTACTAAGGAGGGAAACTGATCAAAATGAAAGTCTAATAGGTCACAGGCGATCGATAATGACAATCTAAAAAGGAAAGACAAAGGAACTCTCCTTTAAAATCCCGAAACGAGAGAATTGACCATTTGAAAACAGCCGGTTGCCTAATCTTCCCTTTTCACGTCTAGAACGATGGTATGTACGAGTGTGTACGATCAGCGTCCATTTCTAAGCACGAAAACGATGAAAATCGAAAACCGACGAGAGGTGCCCCGTGCGAGAGGACAACGAAAAGCGGGGGAAGAAGGCTGGCATTTCGTCGCACCGGAACAGATTGAATATTATTCGAACGTGTCGAGGATAGTACTTGCGACGGACAATGTCGCCGGCTAATTATTCGATTATCTTTCGACAAGATGAATAATCTAGAATAAGGACAATGCTATCGGTCCGTAAACGGCATCTTAATTATCGCCGCAGCCAGAAGCCGCCGTTTCCGTTCTCGTTGCTGCAAAAATTATTTACGGAAACTAATAATTATGACGGCGGCGTTGAGGGCAGCCGTGATGACGATTATAAATTGCGGACAAGCGAGAATTGAAAATACAATGGCCGAAATTAAATGTGTATTGTTACTAGGCAAATGACAAATGTAACGTCAACGAGGCCGTTTATTCTGTACATCGGCCGTTCCATAGGCGAAGAAGGTCATATGCGGTTGCCGAGACTGTTTTTTCTCGGTTCTGGACTAGAGATGCTCGCACACGGATGTCAGACTCGTTCATTATCGAGGTTATCTCGAGAAATGGAAAGCCCAAGAGACCACTAAAGTGAAGCGGTGCCGACAAATCTTCTCAAAATAAAAGAAGAGCAAAGAAACAAACTGAAATTTCCGATAATCTAACTGAAATTCTGTCGATAAATGCTAATCACGTTCGCAACGTACGAATGTATTATTTAATTAACGGCCGAACTAATTTTGTTTGATAAAAATTTCGGCACGAAAAAAGACCGATGATAATTTGCTTCAGTGCGAAACTTGTTCCGATGATGAAAATATGCGGAAAATCGAATCAGGTGCAAAATCGAATCAGGTGGAAAATCGAATCAGGTGTAAATTCCGTTACAATTGCGCTACAGCGAGCCTAAACGTAACTATCAAAAGTGTATAATAACGTTCAAACGCGCTCAATTAGTGGTACATTTTAGCCACTTCGATGCTACTAAAGTTTTAATGATTTTTGCAGAATAACGAATGGGGGGGTTGCTATGATAATTTCGGTTTTCGTATTTACTTCGAGCAACGCATTACGGGTCTCACCCCCCCCCCACCCACTGTCGATATTTTATTCGTTAAAATAATTACAACAGCCGTCGGAAACTGTTCAGCAGCCGATGCAGCGGCCGTAATGTTCGTCGTACTTTTACAACTCGGCTAAAAGTACGCATCAGTTCATTGGTAAGAAATGAAAATTCCCTATTTTAACTTTATATTAACTGTAACTTTTTTCTTTTTTTTTCAGCGAGCTTTTTTCGGGAAACTGCGCAAACCAACAGCATTTCTTTTATTCAGCTCCCTAGACGAGATCGGCTATTTTTCGGAAACCGATGAAGCGATTTAGATAACAAAAATTAGGATTTGACTAACTTTTCGTTGAATATTTCATTTTAATAATCGCCAGAGTGGTATAAAGTGAAGACTGATAAAATTCGATTAAAGTTGTTTACATTTCACATATCACACACCACACACACACACACACTCACACACACACTAAAAAAAGAAAAATCCAGCCGAAGGTAAACAAAAAATGCTTCTATTACTTTTATATGCCCTTTTTTTATTATTATTATGGGTTTGTCAACGAAGACATTTCTGTTCTGTTCGGGCCAAAAAAAAAAAAAAGAAAATAAAAAAAAATTTAGCCCAAGAAATAGAAAGAAGGAGAAAACAAGGTTGTATTCTGAAACGTTTAAGGATAAAGGATAAAAATAATTGAAGGACGGGAATAACAGAAGTAGAAGGAAATAAAAGAATATAAGAAACACCGATAAAAAAAAGGAAGTAGCGATAACGAGTTTTAGTAGAGTGGGAAGATGATTGATCAGCAAAAAAGGTCGGACATTCAAATAAAACACGATATCAAAGTGTCAGAAAGAAAGTAACTATAAGAGGAATGAAAAGGGCAAAATGGATTGTAGAAGGGGTGAAAAACTGAAAAAATAATATATAAAAGGGCTATGATTAAAGCAAAGGCGAGCGAGATTGTAGAGCGTTTATGAGAGAGCAAGTATCTAGACATGATCGAGGAAGAAGAGATAGCTGAAGAGGGCCGTAAAAGGATAGAAAATGGAGAAGAATGAGGGTTGAGTCACAATCTGGAGAATAAACGACTGAGGAAAGAAGAACAATATTATAAGCTGAAAATGTGCCCAAAAGAAGAACGGGCTGATACATTACCCTCAATGATGACCAGTAATCCGCAAAAAATCGATCTCGATCGAGTGAAAAGTTCACGGATGAGAGAGCGTATGAGAAGTATTATGCAATCGGAAGAGGTAAAAGGAAGGTTAAATGTGATAGGCCTGTAAAGCACTTTTAGAATCTGAGATTACCATGAGACACTTTATGGAAAACCAGTGATGAGGAAATAAAAAGAAAAGCGTGCAGAATAGCAAATAGATTCCGTATAGAAAATTAAACAAACGGTTTAAGGCAGGACAAAAAAGACAAAACCCACTCCACTTAGCCCTTTAGAAATGTAGTTGTATGGGCAGGAAAAAGAGAACCCATAGCAATGGAAAATTCAATTCTGGCAACATGGTGAGGAACAGATTTAGAACAGAACGGTAAAGAAAGACATTCAATAGGATGAAGAAAACAAAAAAAAAAAAAAAAACCAAAAACAAAAAAAAACACTTATTAATACATTTAAGTAGATTTTGAACTTCTGGTGTCAGTTAACCTTTAAAACTATTTTTTGCCGACTCAGAAGTGCGAATTTTTTTCAGTAATTTGTATCGTTTTAAAATCGGCATTCCTTTAACTTAAATTTTCTTCTCATTTGCTCTCTTCTTACACACGCACACACAGCGCCAGAATTTAGATTTTGACGGCTCTCTTTTTTCTTTCAATTTAACAGCTTCCTTCGTTTCATATCCTTTTACTCGTCTAACGTGTTCTTTCATTTCGATTTCCTCTAATAATTGTATTCTTTATTTTATTGTTATATATTCCAGAGGCTTTTTCACGAGCTAAAAAGAAGAAATTTATACTTTTTTATTATTATTTTTTTTTTAAATATCGTACAAAAAGTTAGATTGCTCTGATTTTTCATTAAAAAATTACACTTTTTACAAAACAGAAATTATTTCGTTAACTTTTATACTTAACAATAGTAAAAATATTGTGTTATATAGTTATAAAACAAAAGTAAAGTCAAAGCTAAACAGCTGCGAAAATAAAATTTTTTTTCAGCTGAAAGTTACGCGTAAATAAAAATGTCATCAAACTATCCCCGAAATTCGTAGTAAGAGAATTTTAGTGAAGCCTACATTTAAAAACCTTCGTTGATAAATAACTTACTATCAATTCAGCCATTAATAAGGGGTACTCAGTCAAACATACAAATTCGAATAGAAAACTTATATACAGACTTATATATGTATATATATATATATATATATATATATATATATATATATATATATATATATATATATATACACAATGCAACACATCCATAAGCTTATATACGTGCATACATACACAATTCATTCGATAGATAGGCATATTATATACATATATACATTAACTATGTATATACTCGTAGGTACGGCAACATTACTAGGGTAATTTAAAAATACAAGTAGTGCAAAACGAGCCGATTCAATTCTTATCGATGAAACCTTAAAACTGCTTCCTGTTCTTTCACTTATTGACACAACATAACAAATGATACATATTTGTATTGTATTCCCGGCAAACAACGACGTAATTTTGTCGTAATAAAATATTTTGAAAGTTTTTGGACTTCCTCCTAGATTAGTAAACTTTTGAATAATGCGTCCTTAAAGCTGTCCCTTTAACACGATGGAACCGTGCACGTCGAAAAAATGTATAGATGTTATTTCGCAGAAACGCAATATTTGCCCCTTTTTGCCAGAGGAAAATTGATACAATATTTATACTCGTATACAGATATATGGGGATATGTACGTTCGTATATGTGAAAGAAATGAAATTCATTGTGTGTGTGTGTGTGTGTGTGTACTATTATCGTTCAATTTAACACAGGCACATATACACACGTTACCAAAGAAACAACTGTGATCTTTATTACATATTATCAGGGCGCCGTCAGTGTCGATCATCTCTCATGCCAGTTGTATTATATTCCTGATAAACAAAAAAAATTAAAGAATAAAAGGAAAAAATTTTAAAAATATAAATGGAAAAGAAGTTTTTTTCCCCTCAATTCGCTAAACCGGAAACAATAAGAAGCTCTTTAATAATGTCTTCTCATCACTAGTGCCCACCGAGCAGACTTTGTGAATACCTTACATATTTGTGCTGCATCACAGCGCAAAGTATACTGGGGGCAATTCTGTATAAAGCCGAAAGAACGATATATTACACACTTTTAGACACTAACTGTAAACGTTTGTGATCGCGGCACAAATTCAATGTAATTAAGTGCATTGTGAGTGATCTGAAACAATTTAAACGTATAGTACGGTAGAATACGCAGACTGTCTGCTGAGAGATTTTTAAAGATAAAACAATATTTAATTAATTTTAATTTTGCTTTCGTCGACGGACCTAAGACGTTAGTTGGCACAGTAACAACACACTAGGCAGCTATAGAATATAAAATCTTCCCTGTTTAAAAAAAAAAAAATCTAAAATTTACGCAAAGCGTATTCTAATAAATGTAAGAAAAGCTAAGAACAAACTTAAACAAAAAAACGAACCAAAAAATAAGGAATAATTCTCGCGCGTTTGTAAAACGATGTTTTACCGCTACATTTCGGATATTAAGATTTTTTAAACTATCGACCATAACGGCTGCTTAGACATTCGCTGTTAATTTAATCAAAACTGATTATAAAAAACTTTAAATTGACTCTGTCATCGATATTTTGAAGGAAATAACTTAAATGAGTGAAATTAAGGCGACATTTCTAAAAATGTATAAACGACACTATCACGGCTAAACTTGTCTTTTGTGCTTCAAACGGGTTTGTTGTTTTTGGAATTCGAACGGATACAGAGACTGGTTCTTTTAAAATAGAATGCTTTAAACGTCGCCCGGGAAAAATAATTAAGAACAGACACTCTTTCCGGGTATTGTGAAACAAAAGTATAGAGCGGTATTAAGTTTGGTTGATGAAACTTGAAATTCTGGTACCATGAAACAGTATTGAAATATTAAAAAAATTGTACATATATTTATATAAAAATAAAACAATTATGGCCCGTTGGCAGCGTGTGGTGATGATTGCGAAGTTGAGGTTGACAGTGTTATATATATATATATATAGATATATGTGTGTGTGTGTGTGTGTGTGTGTATGTGTGAACAAAAGCGAAGTAAATATTTTGACGGCGACCTGTGACATCTTTAAAAGTACCTTTTCTTACTACATTTCATTAAGTAAAAAAAAAAAAAAAAAAACAGGAAAAAGCAGTTGATGCGGACAAAGAAAACCGTACCGGGATTGAACGCAGATGTTGTCATATTTCAGAGTTATTTAAAAAGCAATTGCCGATTGATTGCCAACATTCGGCGGCAGTAGCAGCAACAGCAGCAGTTAGAAGGCGTATGTGGAAAAAAAAAGAATACGATGTGCTTTATGAGAAGAGGAAGGAGACTTAATTTTAGCTCGGACGTCAGCTACGGTACACCTTGGCGATTGTCTCTGGCTTTCCGCGTGGAGACAAAAACATCTGCGATTAATTACCGACTTAATAATTGATATCGGATAAAATGTAACATTTTGACGCTTTTATAAAAGTTCAAAAGTAACTTACCATTCCTTGAAGCGATTACTTCAGCGTTGCTGCACTAAGCGTAATAAAAATTTTACATTACACCTTTCAGACACTAGGTGACCATTATGTTATTTCTTACGCGTGAAGGGAAGAACTTTGCGGGGGCACCTCTTCCGCTTTCAACTAGTGACAAAGATGTGAACGTGTCGTCGGAAAATTTTTAAAAGACTTTTCACACAGTTCGTTTATCATTAATGCTGAAGTTGGGTGTCATGTCGGATATCGTCTCAACCACTACAGTGTCTGAAATGAAAAGTGACCGTCCAGTACGCCATAAAAAAGGCCGTCAACAAACGTCTTAGCAAGTATCCCCTCTATATGGAAGACACTAACGGATCATTCGATAAATGCTTATAGTTAAGACATCCACACACTCTGGGTACGCTCATGCAAGAATGACCCCATGATTATTATCCAGTTGTCGATGTTCTCCGGGAAAGATTTTTAATTTTCCGAAAATAAGAAAAGCTATATTTCACCGGTTTCCAATTTCATACAACGGTAACCCCACTAAAACAGGTGTGCATTAATAGCGCCGATTATTGCGCGATATTATTTAGACAAGCATGTTTATTATCCATTTTCAGTAATCCCGTGTGGAGTACCTGTCGAACATGATTAGAGATCAAGAGGCAGCTGTGAAATGTTGAATGAGCACCACTACCTCGAACAGGGCAAGAAAAAAAAAGGAAAAATAAACAAACCAACAGAAAACAAAGATAATACAACTTCAAGCACAATAGAGACGTTCTCTTTGAAGCCTCCCCCAGCCATACCACCAGTTATACTTTTTCAGTTACCGATTTGCACTATTAAAAAGTAATATTGCTTTTATTCATCACATTACAATATTTATTACTAACCATTATTATATTCAAATGTAATTCCTCCATGTTCGATTATTAAGATCTATACATATATATGTACCACGTGTGTTGTGTGTCTGCGCGCGCATGTATATACATGTATATAGAAGAAAATAGAAAACTACCGACAATCATACGCACACGAATATCGTTATTCAGATAAGCACACTTAGACTGCACTTGTATTGCAGTAACAAGGGATTATAATCACTTTCAAGAGCAGTCTTGCATACACCCGCGTTGCGTACAGAGTTGTTTAAAGTGTTATTAAAACTAGCACACAAACAAATAGACAGTCACGGTGTTAGACATCGAACAATACGACTGATAAGACAAACCCGCTCAGACACATTCGTACATGAACCATCAGCAGCAGTGTGCATATCATTCGCGTTGAAAACAATAATAATAATAATTGCCTTTAAATTACAGCGTGAGATTAAATATCCGTAAAAAACAAGGGAAAGTATGGGAAAAAAACTGAACATGACAAAATTTGAAGAAGTGATAATTTTTGTGCCGAGGGTAATACAAAAAAAACATTATGAAAAATCGTTATGAAATATCGAATTTGTAGTAGAAGTTGCTATGAAAACGATAAATTATTTTTTTTAAAGTAAGACGGAGTCAATTAAAATTTACTCTGTCATAAATATTACGAAAGAATTACAATCCAGTAGTCCAGGGGATGCTCCGACAGTAAGGTCAAAAAGATCGAGTTATGTACATACATAAAACTCGATCCGTCGAACCTGACTGATGGAAGGCCCCCTTGACCGCCAGGTGATAATCTTCTACAATTGTTGCGGGAGAATCCAATTGACTACTTCATTTATACAAAGTGAAATTCTAATGACGCAAAACATTACATATTTTATTACAGGATTATTAATACATACATACATACATACATATATATATATATATATATATATATATATATATATATATATATGTATGTTATATATTATATCTTTATTAAATCAAAGAAAAAAATAGTTGTAATTTGAACATTGTGTAATGAAAATCATAGTTATAAAATGCATCAGTTTTTAAGTAGACCGATAATTCATTGGTTAATTTATGAACGGATATACAGTGAAATTAAATTCTGTCAGATCGTTTCCTGTTTCGTGTAAACCGTCAACAGACTCGTCGTATTCCTTGTAGAATACTGAAAATTCATTTAAAATTTAGGCACAAACAACGTATAATGAACAATTTTTACAAAAAGAGCATCAAAAATACTTAGAAATAATGCAGTGACATTTTTTCAAACGTTTTAAAAGGTAGCATTTGTCAAAGTAGGGTGGCGATTTGGAAAGGGAAAGAGAGATGCATCTAATACGATAGAAAAATGATTAAAAAAATTCTTTTAGGACTGCTACAGAACAGAAATAAAAAGACACCTTTATTAAATAAGGAAAACGCTTGGAATTTTTCATTACAAACAACGTTTACAATTGTGCACGTTAAACTTCGCGGCTTTTGTAGATTCGTCTGGAAAATTTGATTTTAGATTTAACAAAGTGATCAAACTTGCCCAATAACTCATGACGAAGTTACAGTAATCAATTCTCCTCGGCAAGGAAAATACGTTTCCAAAAATAACCGATAAAATAAAAAAACCCCGAAATTGACGTTAAAGTGATCAACGGTCGCTTTAAGGAGGGAGGAGCTTGTATTAAAAATTGAATTCCAAAAATTAAGTTAAATGCATTATTGGATTACTTTTTTTTTCTTTTGCTTCAATTTAAGACTTTTTTCGTTTATCTAATATCGCCCTCACATTACTATTACTCTCACAGCAGCGCGATAATCCCGTTTAAGAAAAAAACTGATCAGTAGTTTTGTCTAGCGAAATAAAAACTAAGTGAATTTTCTCGTTTACTGCAATAATTATTATTTAATAATTTTACTGAAATTTCGAATATGACCGAAGTTTATTTTATGCATTTAAATGGCATCTTCCATTTCCTCCTTTTTCTCTCGACACCTCGCACCAATCGCGAAAGTTAAAAGTCAGAAATAAGGAAACTACTTTCAACACTGTCGTACATTCCGGTAGGAGCACATTTGTATTCGGATTTGATATGAAATCTCTTAGTACGGAACATTTTTTTTGCGATATTAGTCGATCCGGAAACAAGCAAGAAACAATTATTACGAAATCGGATTTTGATTTGTCATACCGAAGAGCAATTATTTAGCAAATATCGCTCGGTGCGGATTTAGATTTCGAAAAAGAAATATAGCACCATGGTAGTAGCCGGGTTCGTAAACAAAAATCAAGATTAAAAACTATTACAAACTTCGCTTAGAGTATAATTGTTAAATTTAAAATTCGGTTATAGTTGCAAACGGCAACAATTTAGAAATCAATTTAAAATCAACCGTACGAATTTACGTAATTTTTATCAAGTGCCCTTTTGGGGAAGGTTATCATCAGTTGCAATGTACCCGCATTTCATGATACAAATTATTCGCAATACTATGAATCCCGGGACACATGGTTCTTTCTGCATAGTTAGTATCATTTAAATCTCCCCCTTATCGTTAAATAATTAACCAATCGGTCGACGAGCCATTTTAATATTTTATTTAAAAAATACTAATAATTCCCGGTAAATTAAGAGACACGAATTGGATCATCCATCAGTGTCTTCTTAAAATGTCTCCACGTAAAAATAAATACGCAAATCCGACTGAAAAACGAAAGAAAAAAAAAAAAAGAAAAAAAAAGAGTATTTAAATTCAAAAATAATGACAGGTGCGCTATTCCAGTTGCTTCCGGAATTACAATTAACCGATATACCTTGTGACCCTTCCTGACGATATACCTTATTAGCCGCTAACACGGTAGCAGATACGTAATTATTCTTCGCGCCCCGTCTCAAGGTTTCATACCGCACATTCTATGCGCTCGTACTAATCAACGGCGCATAATCTACAGTTGCTCAGACTCGGAATAATGCGGTCAGAAACAACAAGATCGATATATTACTGAAAAATGAAATTTCTATATCAAGAAAGAAAATTTCCGACAAATTATAAAACTACTGATAGCCACATTTCAAATACGATTTTTCCTATTTCAAATAATTCTCGCCGAATGTATTTAAACGGTGTTAATAAAAATTCTTTTTAAAAAATACCTCAATAGTAGAAAGGAGCATCTGAATTTATAGAGTTTAATAAAAATTACCTTATTATAATAAACTGGAAAAATATCAAAAGGAACATACAATATTTAGACTAACGCGGTACGTGACAGATCGTCACTTCTGTATATCTATCGCGTACTTATAGGAATAAAAATAGTCTACGGGGCTGCAGTTTATAGTACAGCAACGAGTACTAAATAAACTAAAAATATGCGGCGCACTCAGATAAGCGAGATTGGAGCATTTCGTATTTCGCCATTCATCAGCCTCAATCTTCTAGCTTGTATAAGATCTTTTCCATGGATTCCAGTTTCTTAAATTATCAGGTGTGTACACGCTGACCTTTTTTTTTTGGGGGGGGGGGGGGGTCGTCATAAAGACATTGGCCCAAGAAGAGGGGGAAGGATGAGAAGCGGAATCAGATGTTTATGCGATCAGATATGGAAGATAGGAAAGACTCAAGTGATGGGGCAAGGAGAGGACAAAAGATGCACAATACGGAGTTCTTCAATAAAAGTTCACATGCTGTCGAACGCCTTAGAGGCACTAAGTTCTATACCGATCAACAGCCTTCCGAAGCTTCACTACGTATTCTTCCATCGTTTTTCGCCTCATATTGATTTATCTCTCCTTTAGATTCGAAAATTCACTACACCCGATGTAATTAAAGGCGCGTTCCAAAAATTCCTATTAAATTGCGTCTACCGTTTAAAAAGATTTACAGACGGTTCCCGAATCGGATGTGGTTGGTTGCAAGTACTCCACATAATTCTATCCGTAAAAATAGAATTATTTCAGTTATATCCGTCGTTTTCAATCGTATGGGAAATGAACATCGATAGACAACTAAATCCCGGCTAACAAAAACAAATGGTCTGTAAAGTTTCCACTTCGAACAAATTACGGTCAAGTACTAAACTTTGGAGAACTTCGTCACGATCCAGCCGCAAAGAAGAAGTTACTTTATGCGGCCTGCGCATCGGCCACGCAAAAATATCTCATTCTCACATTTTAAACAAGGCAGACCCTCTCCTATTTGTGACAGATGTTCTCTGCTATTTTATCCATTCCGCAATCTTCTTGTTTCTAAAATTCTTAAAGGCAATAAACAAACAGTTTAATTGCTCCTCAGATTTCTGAGACCGTCGAATATCCTAAACGGCAGCTAATATTCATGTCCCTCTGGCTAATGTTGCAGTACACGTTAATGGATAAGACAAACTAACGCAATCGACATTTAAAAATGTGAAAATCGAGAGAAAAAAAACGAATATTCCTAAAGATTCATTTTAAATGTAACAAAAACTAAGGGAGATCTGCGCTTCAAATGCCGTCGCGTAATTTATTAAATTTGTCTCTTTATTGAGTAATTATATTTTAATTAAAACAAAATATGAATTACGAAAAAAAAAAAAAATGAAATTAAACATTTAAAGCTTTCACAGTGTGATTACTCATAATAAATAATTTTCGGAAACAACTAAACTAACTCAGTTATTTCCGAAAATTATTTTTATTATGAAAAAACGAAATTGCCACAAAAAAAACCAATCTAAAATCTTATCCTATGGCTTAGGGAAACGGGGAAAAAATCCGAATAAAATCATCCAACTAATATACTAACAGTTCGAAATTCCGTTTAGGTATACTTTTAGAAGGAAAAGCAACTTTCAGAGACTATTAACAATTTTTCAGCGCGCACGCGTGATTGGCAATTATAAAGCCCCGTTTTTTTTTTTTTTTTAAACATGTGCATTGCGTTTCCGTATCCCGCCAAAACCATCGGCAGATCCTAAAAATTACCCATGTCTCCGTTCTTTATTTTATAAATATCACTCAAAGTTACTTCAAATTATTATAACGAGGAAACACATGAATACAGTTATCGATAAAACTTTTATAACCTTCTCATTTATTTGTGTGTACTTTGTACCTGGTTTTATTCTTAATTTACATTATTACTCGATGATTTTATTTTAAGATGCTAGCGGTTAATCTTCCGTTATTAGAAAGTAAATGTTTTAACAATTAAGAATTCGGATACGTGTAATGTAATTATTCAATTCCAACAGCTTATTTATTACAAAGGCGGAGAATTACTTGAGAGACCGCTATGATGTGGATGAAGATTGTAGTTTTTTTGTTTTGATTTATTCGGCATCGTTTGGGCCAGTGATGATACATTTTTGGATATTTTCGATAATGGGGGATTTTCATTATAGCCCTACTAGTTTTAAAAAACACAGAATAGGCTAATTCTGGATTTATAAAACGAAAAACTGGAAAAATCAGTTTCTTATTAAAGGTCTCGTTCAACCATCGTGACTCTAGCTCTATCATTTGCGCATTTTTGTCGCACAGATGAATTTCTACGCGCAATACGATTGTGCCTAGCAGAGTCGAGACTGATTTATTTATTCCAAGTGCAATCCGAAATCTGTGTGTACGTATAATATATCGAACGGTAAGCGATAATTTTTAATCGCGAAAAATTCCCCGTGGAAAAATACCACTTCGAATGGGAAAATTAAAACCTCCACAGTTCTCGTACAGATGTGAAGAATGACGCTAGCATAATTTCGAAAGTAGTTGATGTTGTTTTTTATTTTTTCGTTTCGACTTCGCATAGATAAAAATTAAAACGTATTAATCGTATCCGGGCGACGGAAATTACGCAGAGACAAAGCTCGGAGAATTTGTTTCATTACGGATAGTTTTCTCGGTTTAATTGCTTTACCGCCTGAAAATCTGCATTCAAGCGCTAATGTTGAAAACGAAAATCCTTCAAAACTGAAAATTTCTCGATGACACGCTCGGCCTGCGCGTACACGGTATTTTTGATTGTCGGCGCTCAGATAATAATCTCGCTCGACTTACCGCGCAAGCAGGACGATCTTCGAACAAGCTTGTACTGGGAAGGATAATAAAAAAGAAAAAAGAAAAAAAAAAAGGAGGAAAAAAAATAGTTCGCCAAGATGTCAAAAGCTGTAAATTACGACAAAAAAAAAGAGACTATAACGTTAAAGCCAGAGGGTTTTACGGAGGATGTGGTTGGGGAAAGTTTACGAATCTTTTAAATTCGTCGCGAATAAACAGAAAAGTTTTTAAAAGCGTACACACTATATTTAATCGTCGACCTTCTCGTCGTCCAAAGTACCGGTCGCATAGAAGCTCGAAATAAAAATGACTCGCAACGCGAAGAACAAAACGAGGAATATCGGAAAGTTTAAGATATTTAAGGGGAAATAGACGCTGGGCTAACTTTCGTGAAAATTGTAAAATTGGAAAGTTTTAACTTTCTAACAGGGAGAGAGGGGAAAGAGAGAGAGAGAGAGAGAAAAAAACAAAAAGAGAATAACAACGCCGAGAGGGTGCATGGTAAATCAACAATTTCGCAGTGTCATTTTAATAATCATTTTAAACGCATTTTATTATTTATTTCGTTTTAGTTGTTATTTTTTCCTTTTTTCATTCCGGTCAACCGTAAATTCCGAAGATAGTATCTCCGTCAAGCGATTATTTTACGTGCGCGCTTGTAAGCGATTCTTGTGCGAATGTGTGCGCGAATTTCGCCGCTGCCGTCGGTGGTGCTGGAGGCGCGCATCCTGTTTCGCTATTTCCATGCTGCTCGCCTGGAATCCGCGCGCGGCACCAACAAATTACAAATGTAAATTTGAATGGCCAAACGGAAGGGCGCAAGAGAGAAAGAGAGAGAGTGTGTGTGTGAGAGAGAGAAAGAATAGAAGGGAAAAGGAAGCAGCTGCGAAGCGTATAATTTAAGAAGAGGTTTGATGCGGTAAGAAGAGAGAAATATGTTTAAATTTTGAAACTACGTAGCAGGCCACGGATACTTTCGAATTCTGCAGTCGTCCGAAAACACTAATAAACTCGCACCGTTCCGGCGCGCCCGCTCATGTCCCTTCGCGGCAATAACATGCGCCCTCCCGGCTCACGGTTAAATTTTTCACAGCACTTTTCCAAATCCCTCCCTTCGAAATATTATTACATTGTCGCCCCGTACGTGTCCGCTCGCGGGGTCGCATCGAAGCAGCGTTTATCGTTTGTTCTTCGCCGGTACGTAATCTGGCCGAGCGAGGCCGTCGAGAGCGAACGGGGGAAGCGATAATAACGCATCCGATCGTAAATTTTTTTCCAGAGCTATGCAAAAATGTTCCAGCGCTGGAATGTTGCGGAATAAATTAAAAAAACAGCGAATTAAAAAAAAGTAAAGGAAGGACCAACGCGCCAAATGTGCCAAAAACGTCGCGAATGGCGCGAAACAATTGTAAGGTGGAAATTGAAAAAGACCGCGAAGTTAATATATGTATGTGGAGGAGCGCATTATCGAGCGAACGATGCAAATCAATGAAAAATCGACGTAGAAAGGGGGGATGCGAACGGAAAAAAAGCGTGACCGTACCAGGTGAATAATGAAAAATGTGATAATTAAAAGAGTCTTTCTTTCGGCTTTGTCAGAGGTTTGCAACTTGAGTAAGTCTTGAACAGAATAATAAGCAGTGGAAGCGGTAATTAAGTAAATCGTAAAGTAAGTCCTCTATATATATATATATATATATATATATATATATATATATATATATATATATATCTTGTGGAATTAAGCTTTTCATAATGTACTTTTAAGGGGAAGTATCTGAAGAGAATATTAGGGACAACAGTTCCTTTCAATTCGCTGGCGTAACCAATATTCGATTTCAAAATTGCGCCGGAAGCGACTTGGGTCCAGAACGAAACTACTACCGAAAACCCACGGTATCTCCAATTTGGTAGTCGAGCACCTTAACGAAAGAGGAGGAACTAAGGGAAAAAAAAGGTGCAACGGAAACGAAATGTGTAAGGAAAATTTGAAAAAGACATTTTGAAGTAAATAGGCGAGTATTTCTATACGTCAGAAGAGAATGAATCGGCGGGAGTTGGAAAATTCCAAGAATCACGATCAAAGCAACTCCCCCCTGACGGAATAAGTTGGCCTAGTCTCCCATACTGACCAGGTATGTTGGGAGATGCATTTTATACTTGCTAATGGGTTTTCATGGTAATAGTTAATATGCAATGCTAGTGTACTCGCAAGACTACACTCGGAATCGATTGCAATCTCGTTTTTTATCGATAAACAAATGCAGTCTCATGAACTAACGCGCGTGTGGTGGTACACGCGGTAACTTCCTACTATTTTTATAATTTCTGCAATAATCTCTATCGTCGCCTGGAATCGAGACATCCCTAACGGAAGTCGAGTGCTCTAGCAATCAAGCTATCTCGACAACTACTCGATGAAAATAAAGAGAGCTCTTAATAGAGTCAAAAAATAGAACGGTTGAAAATTTTCATAAATCGGTGAAAAAATGTTTAGCTCCGAGCCATACATATGTCCTGAAAATGATAAAATATGCTGAACGGGTTCATTTCAAATGTTGGTGGATGAGACCGACGGAATAGTGTTCAGATCAAAGCGATTTTCTTTTTTTTTTCTTTTTTTCTATTTCTTCTTGCTTTTTATTTTTCCCTTTTTTTTAATTCCTTCTTGCCCCTTTTTATTTTACGAAACGGACTCCGCGAAAAATTGAACGTTCCGCGAAAGTAAGTAAGTAAAGTAAGTCCCATACCCTTGATAAGGTATCATGGATTGTGAAGTTAAGCTTTTCATAATAGTACTAAGTCCAATAGATCTAAGGAGAATACTGGGGGGGGGGGGGCAGTTCCTTTTCTCTTATTGAAAAAAAAATACTTAACGCGATGCTTAAAATTCAGTTTGCGGATTTAATTTTCATTTTTCTTACCTTTACCTTTTCTCCCCGGGCTAATCAGTAATTGTTACTATTAGGTAGCCAAAGACAGATTTGTTATTGTACTTTCCCAGATTTCTCTGGTACCCAATTCAATTTCAGATTAGGTATAAACCAGGGAGCGATTCGGATCTGGATCGAGACAAGTCTCGAACCCGTGTCCTCTGGTTAGCATTTGAATATTTTGCTAGGCCAAAGAAACGGCAGCCTTGATGTAATAGTTGCACATTTTATCCGCGATATCTCTTTAATGATTACAGATTTTAGTTTTGACTGGAAATAGGAGTTTGTTTTGTCGGTCAGCTCTCATCCTCCATTATAAAATCTCTCGCTCTCATTACCGCATGTTTCCCTCAAGGTCTTTCGAAAATAAGACGGTTCAACATGCCGAAAATCGATTTCCGAACGCGGATTTCAGTAATATAACGTGGGGCAACACGGTTATGGTTAAATACAAAAGTTCAAATCCTGATCGTGTTCAACTGAAATATTAAAACTGGGTAAAGAAGAAGCGGTTTTTATTTCAGAGTCAATTTCTCCTTCCAGGCGTTGTCCATTTTTCATGTGTTCTCATTCTCGAAAGTTCTCCCGAATAAAACAGCAAAATAAAAATGACTAGTTTTTAAAGGATAGTGGTGAGGGCTTATTTTTTGGTGCGTTTTAAGGTGATCTACCAGATTCGGAAATGCTGCCTTCCGGTTAAAACTGAGGTAACAGCAATTTTTAGTCCTCATTCTTTTCCGGCAACATAAGCGAGGCGGCCCTAAACCGCGACACATGTTCTTCGCTTTAATGTTTATTAGAATAATTGCTAATACATAATTGTAACAAGTATGGGGAGATGTGTGAAATTTTACTGCACGTACACGAAGCGCGGAAATGCACGAAACCATTAAAAATCCAAACCTAAGGCACACCTCAAAAGAGTTCCGATTAATCGTCCGCACCCAGAGGTCTTCTGAAACCGATATAGATCGGCCACCAGTTGCATATTTCACGTAAACCTACTGGCACTTCTTTTAAAGTTTATTATTATTAAATCAGCATTATTATAGAGATCTTTTCCGCATAAAAGTAGCTTGTATTTAAAAAATTCTTCAATCATTTTTCCATTCTTTCTCTTTGAAAAATTAAACATTTTTCATTTCTATGTTTCTTAGAATTTTTGCCAACTGTAAAAGAGGAATAAAACAAACTGTCAACGATTTAATAACTAAACTAACAATGACAGTTAGCATACGAAATGAATCTGTAAAGTGAAAAGCGAGTATCTCCAACGAGGTAAGGTATCGCGGATATTGTGGAATTGAGATATAAAATGTTGGGGGGTTAGTTATTTATTTATTTATATTAAATTTAGATCACTTCAACAGCTAGGTTATTAGCGACCGCAATACATAATTACATTATTATTATTTTACAATAGAAATATGAAATTAGCAACAAAATTACTTATACACTTAAATACAAATTCATATTAACATTTTATATTAACTTTAATATTTCTATAGATTTTAGGAACATGACTGCTTTATTTATTCCATGTTAGTTGTTTTCATAATTTCCCGCAGATGGATTTTTTTTTTTTTTTAGTATAAGCAATATTCGATTTTATATATTAGGCACGCGTATACGACTGATAACAACGGGGCTCCAATAATTTGGAACGAGACAACTTTCGAATATCTTCTTTTTTTTTTTTTTTTTTTAAATCTTTATATTAATTATAACTGGTCTCTCTACAAATCATCAAGCAATTGTACTGGAATGCAAATTAACGCGTAAGGGACCACCACTATCAGGCTTCCCCAGAAACATCTATTCAAATTTTAAATAAAGTCAAAGACTCTAGAGCGCTTCAGCCGTCGAATTTCTTGGCTGTTGTCAAGCAAGTTGATAGCCAACGGGTTGGGATGGGTTTCTAAGCGACTAGTATATGAGCGGCAAGTTTTATTTCTTCCTTTACGTAAGATATGTTAAAGTCCCTATGGAGTGCGTCAGTGGAGACGTACCAAGCAGGTGACACAATAAGTCTAATCGCCTTATTTTGAAAACTTTGTATCTTATTGTTACGTGTATTTTTAGCACAACTCCATAAAGTCAATATGC
Source organism: Icerya purchasi (assembly GCA_039619475.1). Taxonomy (NCBI): domain Eukaryota; kingdom Metazoa; phylum Arthropoda; class Insecta; order Hemiptera; family Monophlebidae; genus Icerya; species Icerya purchasi. The sequence goes on along the minus strand of CM077116.1, from coordinate 347,174,414 downwards.
CCATACTGGTTTTAATATCATTTTATATATTAATAATTTGTTTTCGATCGACAAGCTGGAATGCTTACCAAGAAACCAGTACAGCTTTATATCCAAATGCTTTCTTTTTTTGTGAGACGTGCTTATTCAAGCTTAATTTACTGTCCAAGTGCAACCCAAGATGATATTTTACTTCATTCCTAATCGGAATTGTTTCGCCGTTAATTTTAGTTGGCGGGCAGACTACATTTCGTAGTGTGAATGTAACCTGTGTACACTTTTTCTCGTTAACTTTAATCTGCCATTGAGGCAGCTCGGTTTTTAAAGATAATGCAAGTTTTTCGTCGTTCTTTGCGAATTTTATAAAAAAGAAAAAAAAAAAAATCATTATCGAAAATTTGAAAAGTACCTGTCTAAAGTCTAGAAAATGGAAGTGGCCAAATGGTAAGCTTCTTAGCCGCCAGGCCATATAAAAAAAAAAAAAAAAAAAAGTCCAGAAACTCTGTTACAAAATTATTTCCAAATAAACAGAGAGGATACGGTTAGACAAATAAAAACGGGTAAATTTGGAATGAAATTTACATACACGATAATTTACTTAATTATGCCAGAGTGTGTAAAGTAATATTTAATCCAATTAAAACCGAGTGTGATACGCAAAATTATGTTACGGCTTATATAATAAGAGAATCTATTATACCGATATAACGATGTTAGTTATTACTATTCTTCACTGAAAGAACTTGATTTAAAAGAACTCGTCTGCTAGGAAGATTAACGTTAAAAAATCAAAATAAAAACACTGATACATTTCAATGTCCAACTACGTAATCGCCGTGATTAATAATTAAAGTTAATCATTTCTGATTATAACTGCCGCGACTTTTACACAAATAATAAGAAGAAGAAGAAGAAGAAAAAGAAGAAGATTCATTATTGTTATTATTATTATTATGGTAGTAGTATAATTTAATCTATCGTAATCATTATTTTTATTTCTATTGTTACAAGGAGATGTCACGACGATGAGGTCAACGATTTTGATAAAATTTTACAGATCGATAAAAGACTAAGAGTATATGAATCGTGTAAAATATAAAAATGCACCCTCCTTTTAATTTACGCGAGAAATCTAAATTTTTTAGAAGCCGAGCATAATGGATGTTAATACAGAAATATGCAATAAATTCCGGATTATGTTTATTTACCTCGTGCAAATGGTTTGGAAGATCGACTAATCTAAAATGAAGTATATTAAACATAAAAATTACTAAAAAAATAATAAGGTAACGTAAAAACAATTAATTCTAAATTCAATAAAAATTTAAATGCGTCATTTGTTACGTTGGTATATATTATATGTACAAACACAATTACTTAGATCAGTTTTAATATGAATTATATTAATTTATAACATAAAATAGAAATAAATACTCGTATTTGTAGCCCTATTTTTTCCATAATTGACGCGCCCGAAGATTTAAAAAAAAAAAAAAAACTAACTAAAAACCTATTTTTATTAATTAATTAATTAATTTGTTGCATATGACACCGTTTACAAAATCTAAATAATTAAAAAATTAAAAATTTTTATTATATTTGTATGGTTACGTATATAAAGAATTAAAATAATTAGATAATAAATAAAAAAAAGTATAAAATGAAAAAGAAACGTTTAACCGATTCAACTGACGCTGGTGATGAACCTACTACGCTCATTGCTAATGTTCCAGTAATTACTAACATTTTCGCCACTACACCACACAAAACACAACTAAAGTAGTAATTATGTTTTTCTGATACATAAATGTAATAAATGACGCATTTAAATTTTTATCGAATTTAAAATTAATTTTAATAATTTTTACGTTTAATATACTTCATTTTAGAATAATCGACCTTTCGAACCATTTGCACAAGGTATATATAAACGTAATTCGGAATTTATTACATTCTTTTAGACTTAACAACAATTATATACGGCTTCTAAATGTTGAAATTTCTCGTGTAAATCAAAAAGGTGCATTCTAATATTTTACACCGCTCATATCTATCGATTTGCAAAATCCCATCAAAATCGGTGACGCCAACGTCGTGACGTCTTCCTGTCACTTTTATATAAATGCAATTATCATTATCTTTACTTATTACGTTTGTACACTGTTTTTATTGTTGTTATTGTTGTCACTGAAATTCTTTTTTATCCTTTAAAATGAATGAGTAAACAAATTTGTTAATATGTATACACGCGTGTGCCTATGTGTAAATGTTAATGCATACGTACAAATTGAATATCACATTAGTTTTTAAGATTATTTAATAAATCTGGAATCTTTGAAGTTGAATTTTTTGTTGCAAATTTCGAAATAAACGATTTGAATTCGATTATTTTTATTAACATTATTATTTCATTATTATTTCTATTATTATTGTAATGACTGCTGCCAAGACCTGGACTAAGACTTAGCCACCAAGTGTCTGTTACAGTTTATATATTCGCGATAGTAGTTATTTCGTGTGTGAATCCAATGAATACATTCTTCTAACCTTATATAAAAGCGTAATATTGCCTAACATACTTTATGGTAGTGTAATATATATAGACATTTTAAAAGTTAAACGATTTCAAAATATATTAAATAGTTTTCAGAGAACTATTGCAATAAAAATGATTAAAGCTTATAGAACTACCAGCTACATGGCGAGCGCTGTCATTGCAGGTATTAAACCATTAACTTACGAAATACAGAAACATATTAACATATTTTTAATAAAAAATAATATAAATTTAAATCATGAATTTCATAACGTACAGTATCGTCAACCTTACTTCATACACGAACAAACCTCGTTAACGCTTAAACAGTTTAAACTTATATTAGATAAATATTATAATAATAAATTTCAGGCGCAGTGGGACCAATATAATAACGGTATAGCTAAAAATTTTTTTCCAACCATAGATGATAGACTACATAATAAAGTTTTTACGCCAAATTTTTTTAATGTACAATTTCTTACTGGGGACACGGTCTATTTAAAGATTATTTACATAAACATAAAATTGCACACTCAAATAACTGTGTAACGTGTAACTTTCCCGATAATATTAAGCATATCTTTTCCGGCTGTAACCACAGTAATACAGATTTTAGCAATATTAGCCCTGATCAGTTAGTAACTAAGCTATTTACAATATTCAATAGTTTTACGATAGCCGAAATAAATCACCGTAAAGTACATGTACATCTGTATTAATATTAAATTTATGTATACTAATTATTATTAACATTGTAAAACAGTCTGTCAGGGTTCCATAAACTTAAATGGAAGGGCTCAGGACAGACCTGTTATTTATATAAATTTTCTAAATATATTTACCCAATCATATTACGAATTGGGGACAAAAAAAAAAAAAAAAAAAAAAAAAAAATGAATACATTCTTCGATGTTTCTCGTTTCACGCGATAATTTCAAGATCGATTTAGCATAGCTTTATTTTTATAAGAACTTTTAGCAAAATTTAATTATCGAAATTTCGATTTTCCGATTCGGTCAGTTTGATTATTTTTTGCTATTCCGTCTGTGGCCAATTAATTCATTCATTGCAAGGGAAGGGGCAAGAGAAAACGGAACGTGGTCAAACGAAGGATAGCGTCGCTACATTATATAAAGAGCCGCAGCAGCAAATTACTGTTTGAGCTCCTTCGCTCGCAGAAATCCCACATTCCTGCGACCCCGCGATTTCCAATGTTGGTATTTCACTGGCACAGCACACTTGTGCCTTCAAAAATAAATCCGAAATTATTAAACTCGCATTATGCTCAGGTTTCGAAATTAATTTTGTTTCGACAGTTAAATTGGCTAAAGATCGTTTGAAATTAATTAACCGTACACAAATGTTTAAGTTATTTTCCACCAATGATTTTTTTTTTTTTTTTTCTGGGCGACTTTTACTCCGCTTTAATAGGAAACGATATAATAGCACCAGAAGCATCTACTAAGAGTTTACACATCTGAAGGGCTAAAATTTATAAATGACGATTACAAATATTGGTTTTTTTCTAATTTTAAGTATTACTTGAAATTCTTATCTAATGAAAAACTTAAAAAGCGGGAAATAATTCTGTTAAAAGGGTAAAATTAAAAATCAACGTAAATTAGACTCATCAAATATTGTATCTGCTTTATCTCCTGGTCGAAGCCAAAATTTCGTCGCAAGTTACAAAAAAACCAAACTGATCCCAAACACCGATTAAATACTGATCGACAAAACTTTTTGAGACACCCTCCCCATATATTCATATCAGCACGTCCCTGCATACTGAGTCGATAAATTTTATTTGAAACAGTCTAAAAATATCCGTTCCGCACACAACTGATATGATGCATTCCTCAATAAAAATTGGTTTTTAATCCCTGCGCATACAATCACAACTGATTCTATTAGCACGAGTTATTACGAGCGATTTAAAAGTTTTAATTATCAATAACGTACTCTTCTAGTCGAAATGAAAACACTTTCCTCGTTCCCTTGTCAAACCGACCAGAGTCTAAACGTACGTTCCTTCATCGTCTCAGGAGCAGAATTATCTTAAATTTATTGACTTTTTGATTTTCCAGAGCGTCAGTAATGTTTCTCGTTTTTAAATTAGGTATTTCAGTTTTCAAACGTTTTATTATCCGTGATAATTCTAATACTATCGTAGAGTACCTTCTAACTTGAATGTAGCATAATAAAAAAAGAAAAGAAAAAAAAAACTATCCCGCCTCTCAATTTTGGTTTTTTTTTTCTTTTTCCGATCAAGCGTTCTAAAAAAAAGTTTCAACTTTTCCCCAGTGACACTTGCTCGCATCAGTAGCGGATTATTAATTTAAAAAAAATCGCAATTATTTCGATGAAGTCCGTTTAAGATTTCTTCGCTGTACGGGAAGTTAATTAAATTCAAAAACAATTATATTTCGGTTGAAATAATTACGTTCAACTTGAATAACTCAGGATTATTATTTATAACCAGTGCGCCATCGTTTGTTAAACGTAAGTTTAAAAGGCACGAAATTAGTAAAAAGTTAATAGTTTTTGCTAATATCGTTCGTATCATTATTTCGGTTTAAAAAAGAAGAAAACATCGATTCTTCCAACTAATTGTAAGCAAAATTAAGTACGGTCAACTGAATGTAAAATCATCTTTTAAAAAAGAAGCATCTAAATCTGCCGACATTACCGGACGATTTAACATTTGGATAATACAAAAGAATACGGTAGTTATCACACTGTTTTTTACATACGCTGGTAACGCTGTTTTCTTCAAGTCCATACTAGTAGCAAAGATAGAATGAATATCGATTTAATTTTCACCTTTTGACCGATTTATTAACACGGCAGTCCTATGATTTTCTTCGATGTATTTATGCAGTTGTTTGACTTCGCGAAAGAGATTGGCGGGTGGGATGTTCCTTCAGTTTTATCGTTAAGGTCACGAGAGAAACGGAAATCGTACAATAACCGTATAAGTCTATTGCTGGCGGTAATAAAAAAATCACGCAACGTTTTTCCGTTATTTAAAAAGTCTACTGTTACGATTTTACTTTACGAAAGCTGTAACAAGAATTGTCCCAAAAACCATGAAAAAAAAATACAGTCAATTAAAGCCGACTTTTCTAAAACAGTTAGAGAAAACTACAGCTGGTAGATCCACGACGATATCTAAAAGATAAATATATATATATATATATATATAAACTCGGCCATTTTGGCCTCGCAAGGGGCTGTGCCCCTTGACCCCTCCTGCTTTAATTTCTGTCTCTTTCTCTTCTATACTTTGTATAAAATGATCAAAATTTACAACGTAATTCTTACTAGCATCAACACACACAAAAAATAACATAACCACAAATATCCTATTCTAACATTTACCTTCCGTTATATAAAATTAAGACATTTTTTCGTTACATTTTTCATTACATATTTCATTACATAAAATTGTGACACTTTTTAAATAACAATAACAAAAATCCTATAAAATATGTTACATAAAATTGGGACATTTTGCGTTGCATAAAATTGGGACATTTTGCGTTGCATAAAATTGGGACATTTAGCGTTACATAAAATTGGGACATTTTTCTGGGACATTTTTTCGAATGGGGGGTAGCCTAAGAATTACGTTGTAATTAATATATATATATATATATATATAAAGAGAGAGAGAGAGAGAGAGAAAATCTAGTTTTAAAGATACAATTAAATGAAACAACACGTTCATTATAATACACTTAAAGTTAGAAACAGTAAAACAAATCAAAACATCGAAACAAGAAGAAAAAATTTTTGACAAGAAAAAGTTACGAAAACAGATTAATATAATGAATTCAAATAGTATGCGACTCTGGCAACTCAGATGTGATAAATCAAAAGCTGTTAAAGTAACACGGGAAATAGTTCCAATTATCGGAGAAAGACTACAAATGAAACATTTTTATACCGATTACAACTTCACTCAACTATTAACCGGGCATGGAAATAATAATGGGGAGTCTATTTGAAACGTTTTAAAATTCCCGAATCGGATATCGGTAAAGACTGTCAAGAGAAATTAGATGATTACATTCAATCTTTGAATGCAAAAAGTTTAAAAACGGAAGATAATAAAAAAACTAATAACCAAAATACATAAGATTTTTTCAATTTGATCAGTTTTGTTAACTATGTAATGAATAAACAATAAATAATAGCAGTAACACAATTAGAAACCTTGGCTGAGAAGCCGCAAGGTACAGCGGAGTTAAAATAATAAAAAAAAAAAAGAAAAAAAAAGATAACCCCAGGATTTAGCATAAAAACGGTTGCATTTTTCGATGATACACCAAGTAACTTTAGTAATTAGGATACCTCTGTCTACCAGGGGAGCATTCATTTTCAATAACAAAGTTTTCTTTCGGATCACTACCAAATTAATAGCTATCAGTTCTTTACGAACCAGCCATTTTCGATTTCGTAAGTCTGTTGAAATTCTTCATTCAGCGGGGCTATCGGTAACGTTTTTCCCCCCCACTCGGATATATAATGTGAAAATCATCGAGAAATACAGAGAAAAAAAATCAGCGACCTTATCCGATAAAATTCTCGACGACAGTGAACGTGATATCACGTTGAAACATCATTTCCGATAAACGCGTTTATCAAACCGCCGAATTTAGCTTTGAAAACCAAAAGGCAACTTCTACTGCAGTAGATTAAAAGACGGTTTGTGCTACTATATTCGAATAATATGTTAACACGCGCAGACAATAAATTCAACATTTTAACTGATCCTCCGTCAAGTCAACACAGACGTCAACCTTAAGGAGCACAGGTCTAACCGCCCCCGTAGTGTATAATTAACCTACGGCAATATTCCCAGTGCTGTCTTCGACCTCTTCCAGTCAGAAACAATATTTATCCGCACATCTGTTTTCGGTAGAAACCACGTCCAAACAATTCGTATTATTTGACTCTTAAGATTTTTCGGAACAGACTATTCTTCATCCGAGAGATAACTAACGAATTATAATACCCTTTTAATATTCGTTACTCGTCTCTCTCGGACGATGTGTAATCCGTTGCGAAAAGTCGCAAGTGTCAAATATGAATTCTTCGAACGTGCTAATAAATGTGCGGATAATTTCTGTTTCCGATCGAAAAGCCCGCCGATAACTTTAACAACTACGGAAACCATTTCCTCGTTTAGGGATTAATAAAAATGTAGAGTTTTTTCCCTTTTCTTCATTCATGCGCGCAGAAAAAAAATTGAAATTTTAGCCTGCCTAATTGTTACTAACTCTTTTACATACTATTTCAAGATTATTGACTATCAATCTTGTATTAACAGAAAAGTGTCATCAAAAATGATAATATACTAGTTATCAATAAGAAGTCAAATCTCTTTATATTTCTTAGTATTCTCTGTTTCACTACCTTTTCTTTACTTCATCGTAACAGTTGTCAACCCTATTATTTACATTTTTCTCTAATTTAGGGGATATGAAATATGTAAAATAACGATTACAGAAAATATCATCATTATATAAATTTTATCCAAGTCGACGCCACTATAAACTAGACGCAGAAGAGTCACGTAAAATTCGAAATTAAAACATTCACGCATAGATTCAGCTAATCTATACGCAAAACCAGCCACGTTCTATTCCTGATCGAATGTTCGGAGGACACCGGCATTCTCACACGCGGCAAATTTGCGCTATGAGCACTGTACCAAGCAATTGAAGCGATAGGAGACCTCATAAGTGTGACTACAGTATGCGCATTTTACACAACACACAAAAACTGCGCTAATTCGAGAATTTAAACTCTTTACACGACGTAAATTCTTCTGACATTTTTACCACGCTGAAATTTTTCCTTTGAATTTTACATTTTTTAAATTTTTTTTTTTTTTTTTTTTTTCGAGAGTTAAGAATATTCTCAGTCGTCTTCTGGAAGTACGTTTTCAAAGAACAAAACTAAACCCTTCTCTGTTCATATAGAGATCAAAGTGAATTGCGGCTCATTCGTATTTACATTCGAATTTAATTCACTCGCTACTTTATGCATTTCGGGCGAGAAACTACCTTTCAGTATATCTCGGTCTGAAATGTAGAGGGGTCTAGTGGTGTCCAAAATCAACTTGGACGAATATTTTTGCTTCCGCCAACGGACGGCAGTCACCGATGACTTGGCGTCTGGCTTCACTTCGTAATAATGTCGCAAATTAATATTATAAACCAGTATATAATAACGCATTAACGAAAAATTAATATTTTATTATTATTCAGCGACTTGCTCCGCAGCTAAGCGATGGGGTTACGGCATTTTAGTCTGCAACAAGTGGTGATTATAATTAATAAAATATTACTTTTTTTGTGCACGCGGCATTATTATATACTGGTTTATAATTTAATTTTCAACATCATTACGAAACGCATTACCTTTCGCATTAATTACGACCTATGCACCGAAGTTTTTTTTATTTATGAAATCCTCGACTAATTAGTCTTCACTAATGGAAAATTCTACGAGCTATCTTCGGCAGTGTGTAAGGTTTACAAAATTAATTGTTCAGTTTCCCTTATTTGTAGCATTGTCTGATACCGCTTTAGTAAATGTATCATGTCATCGCGATGTTCGAAACACCAATCTAAAAAACATAGTATCTTCGCCAGTACAACAAAAAGAGTTTTCTCTTTCGCGTAGCAAAAATTAGTATCCGAAAAATCTTTGAAAATTTCAATTCTTTTTTTTTTGCACTGTATTCTTATAGAAAATGTACAATTAATTCGCGTGTCTGGATGATAGCGAAGAACTCGCAACCATCGACCGTGATCTTAGCACACAATTCAGCTGACTAGCAATATACATCATTATCGGTACCGCTAAACTTTTCTTACAAGTGTCAAACTGTCGTTTCCACGAGCTGGAATTTTTCCAAGCGCGTCTTTTTCAAACTTAAGAATCTCAGAGAAATGACGATGTACGGCTACAGTTATCTGTTGAATAATCCACGATGAGCGTTTCTTTTCTGATTCTGTAATACAATCTTTTTTAAAACATCTGACTGTCCGATCTATGAAAAGATATCGCGACTGTTGAAACTTTCCACTTCCAGTGTGCTCGGGAAATGTTTGCATGAAAAGACGCGCGATCTAAATGGGAAAAAATTCTGTTTTCTCGCTAATCGGAAACCAGGTTTTAACTTATGTTCTAAAAGTCTAAATATGCGGAAGGCACTTTTCAACAGCGACTAAAAATTTAACCGCACATTAAAAATAAACTTGCTATCGCAGTCACCAAAGTACCCGAAGTTTCTGAATCAGAGTGAAATAGGTTCCAAAGAAAAATAAGTTTTATTCTAAAAAAAAATACATGCACATTATAAAGCCGAAGATGAATAAGATGCGCTAAAAAATATCTACACAATTTTTTTTTTCTTTTTCCTTATTTATTTTTTATTTTTCGTTATTACGCTTTCAGTTTAAATCGAAAAATACGGTAGCTGGGCTCCACTATGACTGGAATATTTCAGTTCCATCTACACAATTACTCCTAGAATAAAAGTAAAAAAATTATTTCTAAAAATTAGACCGGGGAAACGAAGAATAACGAGCGAATGCCGTTGAATATTAATGGAGGCTTTTACGTGCCAGTAAATAATTTTATTTAAACCTTCGCTACATTTTTGCCATAAACCGCATTTATTCTCACAACACTAAAACTAGCATTGCTCGAGCATAATGATTTACACATTAAATTTACCCTCGAAAAATAGACTAATTACGTAGGAAAACTGCCTCATCGTAATTTTTGAATTATTTCTTGAAACCATTTCCTCCAAAGGTAACAAAACTTCTAACGCTATAAAATTTAATTTTACGCAGAATGACAAAGACAATTAAAATCGACCCTTCTAAAAGAATTATATATATATATATATTTTTTAAAGACTATCATCTGAGGGTAATATTGTCGGGCGAGGTCTGAAAGATTTCAAACTTTGGTCAGATATGTACCCCTCCTCCTTTCGTAACGATCAATCCTTTTATCTATATCTACAACCTAATCTTCCTTCTAATATCTGGTGTTCTTAGAGTTACTTCAACTTCCCCGTTCCGTTGTCACTTCTATGATTCGCTTGCCTTTTGGCCATTCTGCTCTCCATTCCTCTCGTTTTCGCTATTCCCTTGTCTCCTCTCCGAATTCTCCACCATAACGAAGCGGTGGTTTGTGACGCCAATCACATATTTTTCGAATGTCCATTCCTTTCTATCGAACGTTATATTCTATATTCTTGTTTACTAAAACTCAAACTCCCTACTCCTTATTTCATTTCCCTCGCCATCCATAATTTCATCCATTGGTTCCTTTGTACTGTCCATATCTGACCGTATCAAAATCTAACTGACTGCTCTTTTCTTTCTTGTTGGTTCTGAATGTAGGTCCTTAGCTGTCATGCCCAGAGGGGAAAAAAAAGATTGAGCTACATATATATGTGTATGTGTGTGTACGCAATTTTTTTCAAATTTTTAATATTCGGAATGGAAGATAATAGTTTCTGAAGAGACACATACGTTATGAAAAAACAATAAAACATCCATATTGCAAGACTTCTCGAAAAACGATGGTCTAGGCGTTGGTCAGTTTGTTTTTTTTCTTGACACGTTGATAAGTCAACGATCAGTTACTGTTTCATATTTATATAATTTTTTGGGGGAGGGGGGCAGCCAACCAAGGGCATCTACACTAGGACAATCGGACTATATCAGAGATTAAATTTTAATCCGGCCAGAGATCGATGAAAGAAAAAAGACAAGAATAGGAACCACCTTTGAAGACGGAGCAAAGCTAAGATATAAGAAGCATTATATGGAGTAGGAAAATTTAATAGCTGAACGTACAGGATATTTCGTTCAGAGGAAAGACTGGAACATTCAAACAGCACGTGGTCAAGATCACAAACGAAAGAACAGTCGCCAGAGTGCAAAGGACAATAAGGGGACGGGGAAAGAGCAAAACCATACCGTGAGGATGGGAGCAAAGTATGATTGAACCGTAGACGGCAGATAGCAATGATGAAAAAAAAACGTTTAAGAGTAGGAAAACAATAATAGAACCAAGAACGAGAAGCGGGTCTAGGCTGAATAGAAAGGTATAAAATGAGTTAGGATTGGAGACACCACCAGAGCAGACCGCTCGACGACCGCCGCTATTTTAGGCTCCTATCGTGCTGCTGTAGCATAAATGTTATAAGCCTCATTAGAATTTCACTAAAAAACACCGAAACAATCAATCCGTAACTTACTATATCTATATCTTGAAACCATTTCCAAATCCAAAAGTTGTCTCCTTGCTATTTGCGGATTAGAATATATAGGGGGAACACAATGGAAAAAAAAAACATAAACTGCATTTATGCTACTGAAAGGAAGGAATATTTAAAATAGGTAAGGTCAAGAAATCAGCCTGTTCTGTGGCGTTGAAAATAGAACAGGCATCGCAAACACAACGGTAAGGATCTAGCAACTTCACGCGCTACATGGATAGACCGTAAAACCGAAGGTGGTGAAACTTATTCTCACCTATTACTTCGGAGAGCACTAACAGCCCGGTCGCCCTTTTTGATTGATCTCAGTTCGTTCGAAGGAGGAAAATCAAGTTTCGAATTACCTATTTGTAAAATGAGTTCTCTCCTACAGGCTAAAGGTGTACACAGAAATATAACGGATGGAGCGAGTGGGACGCGCTTATTTCGTGGCCCAATCAACTGCTACATCGTTTTCCATCGATGCATCCTCTAGTAATCGGGCAAATTTGATTTGGTACGGTGCGAATGACTTTCTCAAACGACTAAATAACGGAAAAAATTGCTCGATAAATTCGAAATTTATCTATCCAATCTACTACACACGTTTGCTTTTCATTCGCAGGTACAGAAAATAACGTAATACAGATGTGGAAATCTTCCTATATCAATAACACGCCCGGACAAAAATATGAAGAAAAAATAAAAAACAAACCAATATAACCACATATATATATATATATAAACAGAGTAGAAGAAGTACCTTTGTATAATAACGATTAACGGGAAAAGATAGGACTGAATACGGTAATTTTGTTCGAGAAAATAATAAACGAATCGTTTAATTTTATGTTTTGCGATGCTTCGACAACATATTTTCGCTTAAAACGGAACCTAAAAAATGTAATTGATGACGTCAGAAAGTTTTGTGTACAAATTAGTAAGTGCAAAGTAAATTTCACGTTAAATAGCTGAAGAAAATAGGCCTTTGACAAAGGAAGTAAACGCATGACGAAACAGACCGGGCTGAATAACAAATAGCAGTATGTGCACGCACAGAACACGGTGGGCTTCAGCAAGATGTTTTGATGGCGTGATTAATGATTGGGATGGAACATTACCGTTGTACATACACGTAAACAAGTTTGGTGACGTTCAACGAATTGGTGACAAGCTGACGCTAATAAGAAACACACGTTTTAACCTTTTAATTCCTACTGTTTCAAACTATTTTTCGGAAAAAAAAATAAAAAAAAATAAATAACAAAATCACCTAAATGTATGTAATGCCCTCAGGGATGGCTCCACGGAGCGCACGCCTCCGCCGAACAGTTACTAGTTTATCTAGTGGGGTTACTTGTATTTCGATTTATTAATATTGTTGAAATTTTATTAATTCGGAAGTAAGATTTTTTTTTAATTATATTCAGTACCAATGTATCGGATTAGTATATTTTTCTTAAACGACCGACCGCTGAACAGATCTAATAATGAAAAATTACTATTTACAAATATCACAACGGTTAACGAATAATTAAATGGAATAAAATTTTTAATCGTTGCTGTTTACAGTGATCCGGGGTTCAGGCTAAGTTGGCGGTTTTGTTGGGATCTTTGTGGTCGATATTTTCGGTAGATGCATAGGTTGTGTATTTTCATTCGACGACATTAATAATGAAATTTTTAAATTATTTTTCAACTAACGAAAATAACTGTTCCGATGGCCGATTGGGTGATTTTTTAACCAGTAGTCATACAGTCCCTTAACAAATGTAAATGATATAAAACCACCCGATGCTTTATTTTGAATTGAAATTAATTATTAACGTCCAGCTCTGCTTTCTTAGGTTAATATTGTAAAAGAACTTAATTTTATATTGTGAATTAAAATCAATTATTAATATCCACCAACCTCTTCACTCTTAGGTTGGTATTGTAAAATACTTTAAATTAAATTAAGGCTTTTTCTTACATATAAACCGTATGATGTTTTTAGATTTTTAAATTATAATTTTATTTTTAAATTTTTAGTCTCGAAGGAAATGTAACAAAAGGATCATATTTGATTACAATAAGTTTCTGCGTTTAACTAAATTCCGTTACATCCGCAGTGTCCTCCGTAAATTCAGCAATACAATGCACCAATCTAAGTCCATTTTTTACCCACTTCCCGACGTCCGAATGATTGGGATTTTTTACCAATTGTCAGAACCCGATGACAATGCAATATTATGCAGAAAAAAAGGCACACCTACGGCCACAAATAAATTTAAAAAATGTAAATATTTATAAACGGAATAATTTTTATTTCCCGCCAAAACACTGCGGCTCGGAGAAAAAGACCGCCTACAGACCCGTGTTGCTTCTGTCATGCCGACTTTTTTTTCGCGGGAAATAAAAATTATTCCGTTCATAAATATTTACATTTTTTTTTTTTAGTTTATTTGTGGACCTAGGTGCTTTTTTCCGGTATAATATTGCATTGTCATCGGGTTCTGACGATTATCAAAAAATTTCAAATCATTCGGACATTGGGAAGTGGGTGCAAAATAGATTCCGAAATTCCATTACAAAGTTACCGGTGAAGCTAATATGAGCTGCCGTGTTTTCGCGGGAAATAAACATTATTCCGTTTATAAATATTTACATTTTTTAAATTTATTTGTTGATGTAGGTGTTTTTTATTTTATTTTTTTTTTCTGCATAATACTGCATTGCCATCGACTTCTGACAATTATCAAAAAATTTCAAATCATTCGGACATCGGGAAGTGGGTGAAAAATGTATTCCAAAATTCCGTTACAAACTGGCAATATGAAGCATATAATAAAATGTACTTACTAAGCGCAATTGAACAGAGAGCGGATTGACCAAAACCGAAAGATGAATTGGATCATTTAATGTTCTCATTCGTTCGTTCTAATATAATTAATTAATTCAGATTCTAGTCTATAACATTACAACTAGTTTAAGAAGAAAATCGAATTAAACCGAAATTAGAATAATAAAAAGCCGAATTCTCGAGAAAAATTTCATGTTTAGCTATATTACCGAATTGTTAGACCCGTTTGAATTTTCGTAATTTAAAATTTGAGATGCGTTAAAAGAAAAACAATATTAAAAAAAAAAATCAATGCCATTTATTACGCTATTCGCAGAAACATTGAATCATGAAAATTTAGAAAATGAATAATTTTATCCCCCTTTAGAATATTATACTACATTGTCTGTATTTATTTGCAAATATATACTATAGATAGGAGAAGAAAAAGAAAAACAATATCGCTCTACGTTAATTTCAAAAAAATAAACGCGAAATAAAGTAAAAATTTGTTAGTTCCGGTAAAATTTCTAGATAATTTGAAGAAATGCTGGTGTCGCCATTGTAACACGTATTTTGTTCCTTATTCCTTTTTTTTTTTTCACAAAGCAAAAACATATCCACGAACGAAAAAGGAAACAAATTAGGTGTAATTTAATACACTCGCATCAACGATATTCCCAGCAGACAAATTTACCAATACTACCGGTGACATTCAAATTAACTGCTAAAAATCGGCCTTAATCTGCGTCAACGTTTCAAATCTATGAACTTTAAAATCAGCGATACCCATATTTTCTCCACCAATAATAAAACCTGCTATAGAGTTGCGGTCGTGTCAACACACTCGTATTATTGTTATAATTACACTACGTAAACGTTAAAGGCTACTTAGACTCGCTTTCATATTAATTTTCTTATCCTATTTGATCGAGTTTAAATTTATTATAGAAGCGTTAGTGCAATCGAAAGGTTTGTTAACGCATGGCCGTAGTAGGGAAACCTCTTCCGATTAATTTAATAGCAGTGTAACCGTAATTACCGAATAAAAAGATGGCTCTAATTCCCCACTTGAAAGACATAAGATAAGGAGATTTATTATCATTTTCATTATTTATTATCATTATTATTATTATTAGTAGTATTACGTTGAACATATTGTACAACTATTAGAGACACACTGTTGGTGAATTTTTTCTTATTGCCTTATTATAGCATTTTTTCGTATAGTAGCACGTTACTTGATTCCTGTAAATGATAATGATAAAAACTGATTTGATTTGATGTAGTATTTTACGTACGTGTTATTATTAGAATCGTTGGCAGTTAATTTGAAAATACTGCACGGAGCCAGATGTAATTCATTTTTTCAACCAACTCGGTCGTATAATATTCATGTGCGTCCATTTTTGATCATCGTATTACGTACTCGATCTTATTTATATTATTAACAGCGTACGCAGAAATATTTTGTATAATCATAGCGATTAATTATACAAAATACGCATATTTATGATGTTTCATCGATCGATCGATTGATTGACTGATTATTACGATTAGCACAATTCCCTAGTTCGTTAAAGCAATAATCGGCGGATTACTTTACGAACCACGTGGAGCCAGTAACAGTGTGTGTGTTTAATAGCTGTTATAGATCACAAATTCACCAGCTATAAGGACATCGCTTAATTTAGTTACGCCCTCGAGAATGCCACCACGGTCGCGTAATTACCGTAGAAGTAAAATTACATTATGATCATTATTTCCGATAGTAAGAATGTGTAGTTATTTATCTTTTTTATATTTATCTAACGCACTTGTCTACACCAATCTTTCTTAATCGACCGGCCCCTGAAATGACCTAATTAATAAATTTATAAAAATGATACGGCAAATAACGATTAATTAAATATAATAAACAATTGTACGTATCACTCCGACGTAGCTGCTGGGTCGTCCCTTACTGACGGGCGGGAGTACGTTTGTGTTTCAGCCTGGATTTCCGATGAGCACAGGGAGGAGACACGGCAATCGTATTAATATCTTTTAAAATTACTTATAGAAAAGGTTTTGCATGACAGTTCTCTAAATTTAGAAAATTAAAAACACACAACACTTGGAATAGTACGTGGCGATTTAATTTTTGCTGGGCAATTCGATGTAATTTACACTAACACGTTTGTACATTCAGTCGTGTTTCAGAATTCAATCAGTATAGACATCGTGACTTGTAATGGAAAAAGTCATGTTTTCGCAAATGGGGCGACACCACCAGAATGAATCGTATTCCTTTTTTAAATTGACCAATAGTATGAAATGCTGGTATTTCAATGGAACAATCGTTTTCAATCCACGTTTCAGACAAGGCAAGAAATTTGGAACCAGTTTACTTGTCTCGAACGGCATCATTTACGAACGATAGGCGACGAGTGTCGGAATTTTCTCAATCGTTCTACGTAGTCGGATTCCACGCCGCTCTCGTTCTGTACATTGAACACACTCAAACAGTAAATGCACACTTGCTCGATTTAACTAGCGATTAATCCGCGATGTAAATTTTTCCGCTTGTCTGAAACGTGGATTGAAAACGATTGTTCCATTGAAATACTAGCATTTCATACTATTGCTCAATTTAAAAAAGGAATACGATTCATTCTGGTGGTGTCGCCCCATTTGTGAAAACACGTGACTTCTTTCAACGCATTGCAGTCTGGCAATATCAAAAACGATTTGCGGAAGTTTGGTCAGAATAATATGAATACTGATATCAAATTGCGACATGTCGCGACGGTATTGGCGACTTTTGCTCGGTCGAGAGTATCAATGCTAAAAGAAACTCGCATCAGTTTATATCTAACCGAATACATCGTTTGAGAAAATTCAGGAATTCATCGTCTTAAATCTTACGGCGTACAGTCCTAAATTAAAGGTAGCTGAAAACCATAATTATCACGATATGCTCGTTAATGGAGACTTTAATTTGGATTTAAGAGGACCGCGCGGACCGGAATTTATTGAATTTATGCACACCGAGTTATGATTACAACTAAACAACGATCTCGCCATATCTACTTCACGAAGAAGCAGAAAAATAATTGATGCTGTATTCTCTCTCGTCACATCAATTATCCTGAAACACGTGAATACTGAATATATAACATACTACAGTAGCCATCGTCCATTACTATTATCTATAATTTGCAATTCTGCTAATTCGAATGTTGTAAATGATGATAGATAATACAAAATTAAAAAATCAAATTTAAAAATTAACCGTGGTACACTTTGAGATTTATTCTTTTTTACTTACAAAAACAATTCTACACTCTAGAGATATTTTTTTGAATATATTACATTCCAAAAACATATACATGTACCGAGATATTTCTGCGAGTAACGTGGAAATTTTCCGTGACTTTTTCTTATACACCCTATATAATGTAACATAACTTAATATATACCTGATTTCTGCACTTCTTTGTAAAGTTCCGAAAGAAATATCTCTCTAAAAGTTGAACATTTTGTATTTTCGGAATTACTTCGTTAACTGATAAAATTAGCCGACTATTATGTCTTGGATAACACTCTTTTAGCTCTTCCCTTAGCGGACCGTATTTCTAAACTTTCGATATATTTGATAGTAACTGATCGCTGGATTGCTACGTCTATTATGTAAGCGTGTGTTGCTGTTTTATTCATTACCGGGATGTCTATTATGCGTGTATACAATTTTATCTGCTATTATTTCGTAAATGTCTACTAAAAAGCTTCTGTTTCCGGAATTAATTCGCCGCGTACCGCATCCGCTTGTTTGATAGCTTTTTATCAACGTTTTTATGTTTAAACTCTTATGGAAATAATTTTCCATAAAGTTCTTTTGTATTCCATGTTTCTTTCAAGCCTGTCTGGCTGTTAATAAAAGTAACACTAAATTAAGCGTGAAATATAGTTCGGGAACTGTTTTATTGCAGCTTGTAAATCTGATCCAGCATCGGTAAAATATTCCCTCATTTTCTCTATCTGACTATTTAGTAAGTCCTTCAAGTGTATTAATCTTTCGTACGATACAGCTTTGCTCTTGTTGGGCATTTGTGCGTTATAATATTAGTTCTGTCAATTATTATTATTATTATTATTATGTAAGAAATTAATGTAGCCGTATATACTTTACACTATTTTTTTAAAAACATCTCTAATCGTGCTATATGTAAATAACACTAGAGTATATGCTGAACTGTGAAGGATGTCGCATAGTTAAATGGCGAAGTTGTTGTCCAGAACTCGGCCGACAGTCAACAATTAAGCGTACCATCAAAGGCGGTTATAATGAATCTTCAGAGAATTAGTTTTAACGACTTTAGACGAAAATTTATTCTAGTGTCACTTTTTACGTTTAAACACAGCTCGCAGAATTATAAACGGTGTAGAAGAATGCGAAATTGATGTTTAACGATGATTCGTAACCGCGCAACATTTGTAAACCAATCAGTCGGCAATTTTAATCGATTAATTTCAGCTTTCAGAAATATTTCAAACTGAACGGATCTGTCGCGCATATCTCAGTGTGTGTGTGTGTGTGTGTGTGTGTGTGTGTGTGCGCGCGCGCGTGTCAGTGGAACGAACAGGGCGTGCACATTCGAGCAGACGAACGTCGAAAATTACACTTAAAAGAATTATTACTCGATCTGTCTGAATAAGAATAAAATAAAGGCCGGCAGAAGAACGGAATCGAACGGCTTTGAGCGATCCGTTATTTTAGTAGTTCAACCCAAAACGGCGCAAAAGCAATGGGGGTCGCTTCAGCGCGCGGGGTGTGTAAGGGCAATTTATTTGTCTGTAAAGTTTAAACGAGAGCTGCGTATTGGAAAAAGTAAAAAAAAAGATGGTCGACTATGCAAAAGAAGCGTCTTTGAAATGAACCGGTAAAAATGGCTCGTCGGCGAATAGTTGGTTCGGATAAAAGGAGTAAATTGTAGAAAGAATAATATCGAACGCGGCGCATAGACGCATATACACAGAGATATGGTGGCGCGTCTATGTACGCGCTTAAAAACGATGATAAGAGGGTCGGAGCGACAGCGACCGTGTGGGAGGAGGGGTCGACTCTACTATCTACTATTGATAACGTACTCATGGAGTAATTCCAGTTTTTCTTACATGTTCGAGCTTGATAAGATAATTTAGTTTCGAACAAAGTCCTCGGCCCCGAAACGATAAAAAACAAAATAAAACTACATCATCGAAAATGCACGTTCTTGCCTAAATCTTCTTCACCATCACATCGCTTCAAAGCAATTCGCAATTTAGCCTTCGGCAGAATATTTACAATTTCCTGAACAAGCGAACCGCTCAGTACCTAAACACAAATATACCGGCTGTCCTATCCTCGACGCGCAGGAAAAAAACAACGCTATGCAACATTGCAATATTTTCTCCTCTTTCCATCGTCTCGTCTCCTAACAATTCTTTCGCCATTTCCCTCTCAACAACCGCTCTTTTGAGTACTCTTCCCACTGAACAAGCGCACACTCTTTTTAAAGACCGACACAAACGCGCGGCTGCCTGCAAGAATATTACGTTAGAACACCAGTGGCGGCTCATAAATTTTCCTACTGTTGTCGAAGGCACCCCATTACAGAAGTAGTTTGAGCGCTTTTTAACATTTTGCAATTAACCAAGCGTGATTTTAAAAAAAAATTTAATTTTAATTGCAACAAAATTGAACATATTTTTAATCCTCTGTCAAATAGTTTTGGAATAAAAAAATTTAGTTTTGGAATAAAAAAATTTAAAAACACCAACGATGATTAGTCTGTATCAAACCGCTGATGGACATGCACACTCGTATTAACTGGGCCGTAATTCCGTTGACTGTTTTTAGTACTATTTCATATATATATATATATATTTGTATGTATGTATGTATAAAATAGATTTACCCGTTCCGACTAATCCATCGTCTGTGTTACGGCTTTTATTTTACTTCCGGTAAAAATCAGCTCCAGATGATTCCTGTGATATGAGTGAGTACATATATTAGAAGAAAAATAAGCGATGACGTTTTCTTCATGACTAACATTCCTCTTTAATCGACTATGAATAGCAACTGAAAAGCATCATTGAGCTCGGACTTTTCGGTTCCTAATCTTAGATTAGCTGATATCAGTTGCAGTGTTGACTGGTTAAGACAATAATCTTAACACCGCAGCGCGATTCTGAAGGTCTCATTAAATTGTTAATGGGTTGTGAAGGTGTTAAAGAGAGAACCGGTAAACTGTTAGGCGTCTATATAATTTTTACGCACTCTCGGACTTGCAGCGAGCATCATTATGCGCAACGACGAATGTCCATAGGTAGAAAATTAATTTTATTTTTTAATAGTTCTCTCCTTTTTTTGTTTTTTTAATTAATTTGTAATCGATCGAATTTTTTACGTTTTTAGTTTCCGATTCGTATCTATATTTGAAATCGACTAGGTTTAGTATATTGTTAGCCAATGTCAATTCAGTCGGCTAATTTCTTATTGAATTAATAGTAAAGTAACAAAGCGAATTATCTCATTTTTCCGGAGTAAACGAAGGAGAGAATTCTTACGAAACCACGTTGCCATTACGGGAAAGAAAAAAAGTAAATAAAAGCCCAATTAAGGAATAGTTTTATTTATAATTTTATGCGAGCAAAAAAAAAAATATTAATTTCGCTTTCGGAAAATTAAATAGAAAACAGCTGTTGGCTAAATTTTTCTTTTTGGCTCGGCTGCACTTGGTCTTCTGGAATTTAAAACGTATTTATTCGATTAATTAAAATTCACAAACAGCTTCATTTCGAGCGCCTCTATTTCTTATGTACACGTTTGTTTTTGAAAAAAAAAAAAAATTATAGCCGGTAAAATTCAACATAAATTTAATATTCGAAATCGGTTATGTCGCACGTCGTCTACAGAATTACGAAGTTGTTTAAAGAGAACAAAAAGTCGATAGTATCATTTACAGTGAATGAGGTTTTAAAAATGACGACGTTTCGGCACGTGTCGACCTGATAAAACCGAACTTTATTCCACGACATTGTGACAAAAGACAAAAAAATGTGCTTTTGCAAATTTAAGCATGAAAGATTAAAATTCTCGAAACAAAATTTAAGTTGTTTTCAAATTGTGTCGAGCTTTGAATGAGGTCCGGATAACGCGACATGTTTTTCGGATAATTCATCGTCATTGCACGGAATTAACATTATCCATCGTGTTTTTAAAATTGTCCCGTCAATTTATTTCTAATTAAAGAATAATTTCGGTAACATTTTTACGCGAACTTACAATAAAATAAAAATTAAAAAAAGTAAATAATCAGTCAGAATTATGGCGGTGACCATTATACAGTGTTTTTTTTTTTTAATGTATTATATTAGTAAACAATAAAATTTATTAATCGTTTTTTGTTTTTTTTTTTTGTTTCTTTTAACGCGCGTTATAAATTTATACAATTACGGAACTGCACAATAATTTTAATTCCCTCGCAACCTTCACGAGATTACTTTTCCGATGTAATTAATAAATTTTAAATTTTATTACGAAAATAATTTATTAATAATTTTTTTGTTTTACAAAAATAGGGACTCACATTGAGAAATAAATTTTAATCCAATCAGAGATATTGCAATCCATTTGTGAAAAATCGACATTATTTTCAAAACATTTTCATTTGTTTAAATATATGTAAATATTTTATAAACGCTTGTCGTCAAATTATGTTTATATTTTAATAATAACTTACAACTGTACATTTAAAATTAACTTTATATTTAAAATATTTTAACAATTTTTCATGGCCTATCTTTTTCCTCTCCACCGAGGTTGATCCTATTATTTGTCTTCCTTTCTCCTAACAATATCTGACCATATCAAGATATAATTGATTCCTTCCTATTCTGGGTAATTGTCCCCGGTTGACAGGCCCGGAAAAAGAAAAAAAAAACATTTTTTTTAAATTTCCTTTTCAGTTGACCACCAATTTTTTTTCACTTCTACAATTTCCCCTTAGAGATGCATTCATCTGGATTATAATGTATTTGTTTTCGTAATTAGATGTAATAATATTTGTTTTCTTAATTAAATTGATGTATATGCTTTTTTTTTTTTGTTAATTCGTAATTCTGTTTTTCTGTTCTAACTCTAGTTTACTTTTTGCTGCAGCAAATCCAAATCTTTGATACGATTCCTTTTATGCTCGGGGATCCTTTCTTTTTAATTATTTCACCGTTTGCGTGTCATTTTTTTTATTACTACTTTTTTTTCTTCTTCCCGTGACCCCTAGCGGAAGTTGATAATCATTATGCTGTAGTGCAATGCATTTTAACTCCCAACCGTCTTAAGCCGTTACATACCAAATATTCCACTCGTGTTAATCTTCTGCGTCCCCGTCCTCGTTCACCGTCACTTTTCCGATCATCACGTTTCCCCCGGTGCGCATTATCATATTCGAAAAATTACCGATCGAGTTTTTTTTTCCGTACTACCATTTTAACCCTTCGGTTAGTATCGTATACACTTATTTAGCTACCATTAAGTTTTTGTCGTAAATTTCATCCATCATTCTTTCATGAGATTATTGCGGCTTTTTGTCCCGAAAAACCGGTAGAGAACCGCTTAATTCGGTATTGTTAAGCCATTAAAAAAGCCGTATACCAGACAATTGCGTCATATAGGGGGGGGGCATGCTTCAGACCGTAAATATTTTACTTCTATCGTAATGCGAGCGCAGTTCAGTGCGTTTTCACCGAAGCGAACATATATGACGACACGCGTGAAAGTTTGTTATTACCTTTTTTCCGGTATTTTACGTATTTTTAATAATTTCTTATACAGTCGAATTTTTAATTATTCGCCGGGCAAAAGATTTGCGTTTGTGATAAACTTTAGTTTACTGTTGATAAATAATTGCTACGTTCTTGGAAAGGAACGAGAGCCTTAAGCAATCCGAAAAGAATCTACATTATATTGAGAGCATTATACACCAAATAGAAAACAAAAAATTCTGCACAATCTGAAATATTACAAATCTTTATCAGTAAAGAGGAAATCAACAGAGTCAGAAATTTGGAATATATACACAACTACTAAAGAGAATAGAAAAATAAATCGTATAAAACAGTAATGTTAACAATATTACAAAAGCTTTTCACAGCGTAGACTTAGATCAGCTGGTAAAACTACTGGAATGGCTAAAACTCGACAACAACTTATAAGGGATTCTAAATCAATATATCAAAGATAGAAATCAACATGACCAATTAAAAAAAAAAAAAAAAAAAAAAAAGAAAAAGTGTATACACGCGAATACATTCCAACGAGATTACTTATACCTGTGGAAAATATACTACTGTTTGCGCAAAAATATATCAGTTTAAATTACCTAATTACTGCGTAAAAATTATAACCTTCGTAAATGACTTGGCGCGGCTATAACGGCAGATAGATATACCGAACACATTTGGAAAACTGCAATAATATACAGTTATATAGAAAGCCTTCTGTGAAAATGTATAAAATCGAAAGATCAATATGAGCAAAAGAAATCTGACTATTTTCACTCGCGGAAGAACAAAAATATGAATGGACTTAAGATTACAAAGAACAACCTTTTAAAATATCTAGCGTCTTCTTAATAGATAAAAACACTTGAAATTTTACAATCGCTGCAAGTGCGTAAATAATAAAATTACAAAATTTGAAAATATATTTACAAAGCTGTTTAATCAGATGAAATACGAACAATATCATATAGAAAATTATATGATAGTATAAAATTTACAATGAAATACTAAGAGTTAAAAAAATTCCCAAAAATTTTTAGCGCAAATAAATCGTAATACAATTTTATAAAACAACAAATTACGCAAAAGTATAATATTGCCAGAATGCTACAATTTAGAAACAGAAAAACATATCATAATTTTTTCAATCAAAAATAAATTAAAAGTAGAATAAAAATGTTGCGCAAACGAGATTTTTTTTTTTTTTTTTTTTTTTTTTTTTTTTAGATTTAAAATAACGAATAAAAGTTTAACAGCGATAGAATGTAAAAAATCTATCAACAATCAATATGTAGAAAAAAATTTAAGAACGTTTGATTAAATCGAAATGGAATAACTAAAAGATTCTTTTCGTCAATTATACATAGATTCAATAACATTGATCCTATTTTAAATTTCCGCAACACGCAATTTATGTCAGCTCTTCGGGAATTTTAAAATCTACCTCGAAAGGTTTCATAGCACGAATAATTGCGTTTAATGAGAATAGGGATGTAAAATTCATTAAATACGGAAATAATGAAAAATTACAGCGAATCGATACGAGGGAAGAAAAATGAGTATGTTTAACGAAATGATCAAGAAGGAATCGGAACGTCGGAAAACTAATATTATAACTTATATTAAGAATAAATTGTATTAACATAATAATTTTCACAAACAGTGTATGATGAAGAGGGAGGAATCCAGTAACTTATTTACACGGTCCAAAAATATATACACGTATTCTATATGACCCTACCCACGGATTATAAAATTCGGAACAAAAAAGAATAAAACAATTTTCAGGCTGAGCTACAAAAAAAGACGGGGGCAGTTTACAGAAATTTTATCAAATCACCAGTCCGTAAACTTTTACGTTTTAATCCAAAAAAAAAAAAAAAAAAAAAGAAAAAAGAAGAAAAAAAAATGTATTCTGCGCGAACGATCCTAGTAGAGTAGCTAGACTGGATTATTCGCTTAAATGGAATAGGTTAAAGATTGCAAGCGATAGCGAGAATTGAAAACGCTATGAGGAATGACTTTCGAACTAGCGATGAATAGCGTCAATCATTGCGTACAGCTGCGGTCTGCTAAGTAAACTAAGTGTGCGCTGAGCACTCGACAGCGTCGGCTACGTAAAGTATCTCGACAGTCGTTACAAATCGGTAGTTTACACTCCATCCCGGTAAACATGTTCGCTTCGAATGTTAATGTTGCAACTTTATACAGCGTAATAATAGACTTACCGGTGCTAATGCGCTCCGAACGCGTCACACTTTCGACAAAATCTTAAATTCAAATTCCGCGTACCCAACTGAAAAATACCGCCACAGTTTTCAACTTCGCTCTCCGTATTTATGGATACTTGTCGAAGGTATTTTTTTTTTTTTTTTTTTTCATTTTTCTGCATCGTTTGCTGTTCGCCGCTTTACCGCTGTTACGAGAAAAATACATCGATGGTCTCTGGCCATCAGCAAGCGAAAGGTGACGCTTCAACTAAACCGGAATCAGTACCAATATTAAAATATTCGCCCCCTAGATGAAGTCGAATTCGAAGCAACCACCTACTCTGTACATACCTACTGTACATATCTACTATCCTAAACTGCATCAAGTATTTTCCCCTTCCTTCACGCATTCCCAAAACTCTCGCTACTGTTGAAGACAAATTTAACGTCATTCCGTGCTCTTCGCCTCCTTTTCAGATCGCAATGTTTACCGATGACACTGGAAGCACGACGATAGCAGTTAGCTCATCTTCCATCTTAATCCGTCAATCTCGATTCCTTCTGATTTATTTGTGCGCTTCATTTGCTGACAGAATCTGTCTAACTTTCGAGAATAATAGAAGCGGTACCATTTTCTGTTCAAACACTGACCAGACACATTCAGAGTGCCTTTAATCTCTTTTTTAAAATTTTCGTTTTTATGAGGTTAAGAGAGTATAATACAAAAATATCGGTTAGAAGTTGTAGCAAGGGCAAAGGTACAACGCAAGAGCGCTTAGCAAGGAATCGAAAAACCCATATTCTTCGGCGAAAGGAACAAAGAGAATGTTCGATTGCAGAAGTGGAGAATAGGAAGATTTGAGTGGAAAACTCCGAGCGCGAATAGCATTATATGTTTTCCGCTAGATCGAAACAAAAGGAAAGTCTAAACGTTTAAAAGATAGAAGGTGGTTTTATTGTTTAAACTTCCGTACTCGGTTTCGAGATGTAATTAAAGGAGAATTTCACGAATGCAGATAATGGAAGCAATGTCTCCTCGCTGGTAGGATTCAGGCATTTCAGATCGAATATAGTGCGTGTTGCATAATTTCATAATAAACGTTATAGGGGAATTTTAGGACACTTAGAAAATAAATTTGTGACGTTGAGGGCGAAGGATTCAGCAGAGAACAGGAACAACGCTTGGATTACTGGGAAGTAGGTGGCACAGAAAATGCTGACCCGACGTTAGATTTTGAACCGTAAATAAAACAACAAACGTAGTCAAACGTCGTAGCCTTCAAGAGCGACGTGTTGATGAAGTATGTGCCTCGCGAACGGATTGCAAGAGATTAATAGATTAGGACGAAAAAAACCGTTCGGAGGAAGGATTCGTATAAATTGGCGGGAGCGCGAGCGATTGAAAAAAGAAATTGACCGGAAAAAGTTTCAAATTATTATCGATACACTTTCGAAATTCGATTCCAAGTTTCGGGTTTTATAGAACGTGTATTAGTAGCATACTCGTGAATGTAAGAACCGGTTTTAATTGCTTCATACGATACTTGTTCAGTTATTTTCAGACTATCAATTTCATTCAAATAAAACATTTCCCAAAATTATACTCGTATCAGAAAACAACATGATATACATACGAGTATGCATATATATATAAAACTCGGCCATCATTTTGGCCTCGCAAGGGACCGTGCCCCTTCACTTCTCGTGCTTACATTTCTGTCTCTTTCTCTTCTATACTTTGTATAAAATGATCAAAATTTACAACCTAATTCTAAATCGGCTCATATATGAATATCATAATAACATAATCACAAAAAACTTTATAAAATATTACATAAAATTGTGACATTTTTTCTAATGGGGGGGGGGGGGGCGCCTAAGAATTACGTTGTAATTAATATACACTTTATAGCCGATACGTGTCTCGTAACGACAAAGATATGAAAAACTATCAACTCCGTTTTTCTGCTAAATATCCATTTCTGCTTACTAATACACCGCACGTTAAAATGTGTATCGCAGTAGTGATCATTACGGAATGCAATAGAATTTTTTTTAATAATGGAGGGGGGTTACAATATAAATGCGAGTAATAAACAAACGCGACAAAAACTACCAGTGCGATTTTAATAATACCCGCATAAATATTACGAGTTCTATTCACGACCCGTCCGACAAATATTGGAGCAATCAGTTAAAAAAACATATTTACAAATATGAAAGTTTTCATGAAAGGTAAATGGTAGGAATAATCTTACTATTTATAAACTCAAATAGGAAATCAACAAAGTTCGTTGAATATTGTTACTTTATCGGAACAAGTCTCCTGAGAAGCTCCTTCCGATTTTCATACTACATCAACACACGTACACACACAGAGCTTCTTTTCGAGACATCGTCATTTCGTTTCAACATTATACCGGAAAACTTTTATACTGCGCGACAGACAGCAGATATTCTCGTCTCTATACATGTTGCAGAAAATTTTCAGTAAAAAAACACCTACCGTCAGCTCGCTACGAATGTATATGTATAAACAAAATCATTGATACCGTTTAATTTACATTCTAAAAATCTGTTTTTTTTTTCTTCTTTTTTTTAAATAGTCTCGTATTAATATTAACGTAATTTTTAGAAAAAAATATCGCCCAATTGCCGAAATTGGAAAATCGTTTTTTTAGCCTATTTAAACCTCAATTTCGGATGTGACAAATTTTCTTTCATCACTCGCAAATTAAATTTCTTTTATTCAAAATTCGTTTGCTCTTGAAACGTCACGATCACCAACCAGTAGAGAACTTTATCGATAAATGCACTTCTCCTTTACTAAATATCATTGTTTCCAATACATTTTTTTTCCAGCTTACAAAGCATAAAATAATAGTTGAAAGTTCAAAAAAAAAAAAAAAAAAAATCTGAAAATGTCAAAAACTGCTATTGATAATTCGTTTAAGTTGAAAGTGTTTAATTCGAACACGCTAACTTGCTTCGTGCTATTCCGAGTCCTAAGAGGCCGCTTATTTATTAGGAGAAACGTTTCTTTCTTATTTTTACCATAATAATAGAAATAAAAAAAAAATCATAATCCCTCCTCCACGCCAATTTTGCGTAAGATAAAATTATTTTCAACAGCCCAATATTAAGTGAAATCAATGAGAAAATACGATTATTACTTCATAACTGGCATCCTAAATAACGTACAGGTAGTCAATTTGGAAAAATGAAATCCTTATTTGATACCTTGCGAGTAAGAAAAGATAAAATAATCGTTTAAAGCTTTCACAGTGAATACTTTCGCTCCGTTACTTCAGTTGGCTTCAAATGATGGCCAGTGTAAGGCGGTCGAAACGTTAAGCGAATAAAATTCTTCTTGAACACAGTTGTATCCGAAAATTATTTATTAAAAGATAAAATGTCAAATCATTCCTGCTGAAAGGTCTTACGTAATAAATGAACGGTCGCTGAGAAATGATGCAGTAACTGCTAGTAGTAATCGCTAACTGCACAACTGTCTTGAAATGAACGTTTAGCGCGAGTTGTAGTCATTGGTTAGCTAGTTTGTGAACCGGTTGGATAAAGTAACAGAAATGCTCGCGATTATTCTTATATTCGCAAATTAACAATCGTTTAACGTCATTGTCGATTTGATATTCGTAATTATTCGTTTCGAACATTCGTACTATTTCGAATAAATTGCATTGATTGTTCTTACGTTTACGTCATTGCATTTCATTCCGAAATGAATATAACGACTGTGACATTAGTAGTCGCGCGTTGCACCAATCAATGTAAAAATCAGTGATCTGTAAGACATTCGAGGACAGACATCTAAATCACGAAATCGTCACGACGCAGCATTATACCTCATATATAAGCGTGTCATCACATCATGAGGATGGAGTGAATGACAAACGTGATCGAAGAAGAAAAGCGATAATAAAACGGAGATCGATCGCATACCGCACTCACTGCCGGGCGAACTAATTAAAAAGCGGTCGCAGATTACACAGAATGATCCGTTGTTAGCCCGTCTACAAAATGTTATTCGCGCTTACAGAGGTTATTTCATCTTCAAACGGTTACATTCTTCCTTCTTTGACAGTGCATAAAAGCTAATTGTAAGAAAATTCAGTAATAATTTCACGAAGAAGAATTCGGACTATCTGGCCGGCAAATTTTCAAGATGACCGCGCATTTTTCTTTAAACCGTTTCGGAATGCAAAAATAACGAATATTACAGAAATACCGCATGAGAATGTCTACAGGAGCCTGATCGATCGGAAGGAAAATTATCGATATCGATTCAGATTATTGTTGTTGAGAGCGGTCGTCGGGACAATAAACTGACATTTTTACAACAAAACAACAATTTCGCGCTATAATTCGCGCTATAATTCGCGTTTTAAATTTCATCGGAAATTCTCGTTTGCAAAAGCGGTACTACGAACGGCATACCAGTAACTCTGGCAGTACGTAATAGAGGATGATCTCGGTAACAAGAGTCTTCACAAGAGCTTTCGCAAGAGAGCTTTAACAAGAGCTTCCGCGGTGCCGATAATCGATTAAACTTAATCCAATATGCGCTCAAATTTGTAGCCTGCGGTCGAGCGCGCACTGACTGCTATGTAAATAGAAATTGGGAAGAGATTTTTATTTTTCGAAAAAAAATCGAAAATAATTATCGTTTTAAATTTTACCCTGCCTTTGTGTACTTTAAACTAAAAAAGGATTTTTTATTTTCAGCATAGCCTAAGCTTGTAATCTACGCTCGTCCAATTTGAAATTATCTACCTTTTTTCTTCGACTATCCTTTACCTCGTTCATCGCTCAGCCATCGCCTTTTTCCCTTTTTTTTTTTTATTAATGCTTATTTCCAGAATTTGTTAATGCCTCTAACCAATCAGCGCACTACTACCCGCTTTAAATTTGCCTGGAAGACACGCGTATATGCGCAATTATTATTATCACGCTAAGCAGTTAATTAAAAAAAAAAGACCAACAGAAAAACAGAAAAATACGTACAAAATAAAACCGTACAAAATTATACTTTTACAATAGATTGTAATTTTACGAAATCAATTATTTTTTGACCTGAAAGATTGTAATAAAAAAATAGATAAGGGGTAAACGTCGCTAATAATAAATAATAATGAAATATAAACACCGTAAAGGAATATAGATGAATATACTATAAACGATATTCCGAGAGGAGTGCCCCATATATTTTTAGTACTAGAAAGCAGAAAAGAAAATATGTTAATAAAGAAAAATTTTTAGTATTACATATTTCGACAGACCGAGAAGAAAATTAAAAAAAAAAAAAAAACAAAAACTCTAATTAAAAATAAACCTACATATTAGATTTCAATTTTAAAAAATAAAATAAAAACACGTACATATATACAAAAATATTGGCATCATATTACTAATATTTTCGCATATATATTTATATATATTTATTTTAGTTTTTTTTCAGATTAAAGTAAAAAACATTTAGGTTAATTTTTAACAATATTCTTTGACTTTCTACATCAGCTGAAAAGATAAATTATTTAACTTCGGATTCTGAAATTTAAATTAAGTCCTTCTTCGCTAATAATATCACTTTTTTCTGCTTTCTAATACTGAAAATGGGAAAGACACAAAAATATTATATCAGTATTTAATCGTACGATGTTTGCAATTGTGGTCTTAATTTTATTAACTACTTGAACAAGACAGTTGGTTAAGCAGTGGTATTTCGTTTAGGTGGGACACGCGGCATCCCGGTGCAGCACATTGGAACTTCTAAAAACTTCACTTGTACTCTGGGTTAATATCTACAGTTGACGAGTCATCCCAACAGAAAAAAAAAAAAAAAAAACAACAAAAAAACGGGATATACAAGACTACATTTAACTATCGATACAGTTATTACAAAAAATAGCCAACGAAATAAATGAACGGTGAACGATAAACGTGAGAAAAGGGTGCTGACAGCATAGTATTATAAAGAATAAAAACAAGTCGGTAAAATATTTTACTATTTATTTTACTTTATTTTAGTATACATTATTTTTTTATTTTTTGTTTTTTCTATTTTTTCTATTTTCCTTTTTGGGGAAGGTTGACATCAATTCAGAAACGGCCACTTCATATTTATATTCTATTGGAAATAGGTCAGATAAAGGAACTTAATAAAGAAATTACCGATAGAGATAAAAAACACAGGAAGCGTTAAAAAGACTCACGAGCTATAAACTGATATTAAAGAAGAGAGAACGTTCAAAGAGCCACACAGGAAGCGTTAAAAAGACTCACGAGCTATAAACTGATATTAAAGAAGAGAGAACGTTCAAAGAGCCAAGCATTCAAGAAGAGAACACAACTAAAAGTACCCCAATAAAGGAGTCTCAGAGTTACGTAAAGGACAACAGGAAAATGAGGATAGAGGAAGTCGATAATGGGGCCGTCAAAGGAGGTAAAAATTATTTTCTAAGTCACAAATGAGAATATAATAATCGAACATGGCAGAAAAGACTTAAAGTCGAGGATGCCGACTAGTATAAGGTTAGATCAGAGAAAATAACATATAAATATCTGACCGGAATCTACAGTGGAGGAAAATTAGAAGCAGGCTTTTTTGTGAAATAAAAGCGGAAAGACGCAGCAATCTGAGCCCAGGAATCTACACCATTTCATCTAGGTATCCGGAGCAAATCGATGTGGATAGAATGAAGTGAGAGGAGAGTGTGAATAAGAGATCGAATACGGAGGATAAAAAATCGGAGGAGTGAAAGGGGAAATGTGAGGAAATAGCTTTAAGAGCACGCGTGGAGTTAGAGAAAATCAATTATTTGGAAGAAGATCGAAGGGGAAGAGATATAAATTATGAAACGTAAGATCAGCATTAGCAAAGTTAGTACAGCAAGAAGAAAGACGAAAAGACTCAGAGAAATTTATATGTCCGGAAGGATGAAAGAGGCCCCAACTTCATTAGGCCCTTTCGAACCGTCAGTAAAAATAGTCGTGTGGCGGAAGGAAATCGGGAACTGATAAAGTGGTCGAATTCCTGCACAACAACTATTGGGAACGGATTTGGGGGAAAGAGAAAAAAAGAGAATATATTAAACGGAGTGGAAAGATCAGCAAAATTGAAGGAAAAGTAGAAAAGATTATTATAGGAAATTGTGCAAATTCAACCGCAAAGCAATGTGGGCTAAGATAGGAATTTTTTTTAGAGTTGCAGAATAGAAAGATATAAAAAAAATAAAACCGCCAGAGTAACAACGGTAGGCGTTTACAACGGGGAGACGATATTATCCTAAATAGTATTTGCGGATGAAGATGGGAAACGAGTTTGACTCCCAGCGAGAACTGCCGGTACTGGAGAGGATCTAAGAGTACCGAGGCAAAGGCGAACACACAAATTTTGAATTATATCCAACTTGGAAACGTAATAACAAAGTCAGTCTCTATTTATTCTTTCGTGTTATACGATGCTGTTTGAATACGAACTTTAAATAATGAGGAACTGGTAAAAAATAATAAAAAAACAATAAAGAACAACAAGAAAAAACTTAAAAAACAACCGCTATACCAAAAACGGCGGACAAGCAAAAATTTAATTTAACGTTTCAAACATCACCCCCCCCCCCTTTTGTCTATTTGCCCATTTTTAAAATAGTACACGTATAAAATTGCGCATCATTCGACCAACTGCAAAACGTGAAAAGCGGATTTAATTTGCGCAAAAATCAAAACTTGGCTAGATCAGTGCGATCACGAAATATAATAATCAAATCACCATTAATGCCATCACTCTTATCGGTCTCCGCTCGTTTAAACAGGCGCGATTTTAATAATTTACTGCTTAACGCTAGCAGCCTATGATGAATGCTCACTTGTCCGGTGTAATTCGGCTCGAACAAGAAAAAAAAACACTAGATAACCGTCGAGGACCGGAAAAGAACTACCAATCGAGCCGAGGACACGAGCAGTTAATTCAATTACAAAATATACGCGCGTACATTTCATTTCCACGTTCGATAGAGAACGTGCACACAAACGCGTACAGCACACACCGCGCTAACTGCATCCAATATCCAATCGGCTTACTATTGAAATGGCCTGTCCAATCTACTAACGTGCTACATCAAAAGAAAAAAAAATCACTAATAAGCGTAAAAAACATTTTTTGTAATTATGTCGCAGAATAATTTTTGAGGAGCGGACAGCCGCAGCAAAATCCGCAACATTACGACGAAATTATATATCGCCGTTGACCAGAACCGTATCAAGACCAAAATTTCTGGGTGGGGGTGGGGGTTAAGAAAATATTTTTATAATTATGCATATATATGTGTGTGTGTGTGTTATCATGAAATATATTTATTTATGAATGGTACACTAAAGCCTTGTAGTCAGTTATTGTATATGCAATATTTGAACACTACATTAAAAAGAAATAAAAAATAGTCGTTTCCATAGAATTCATAAAAATTTTAATTTTCTTTTCTTTTGTCAAAAATTGAAAAAAAATAAATTCATTCTGAATTTCGGTCTATTTATTTCAAGCAGTTATGATTTCGCAGACATTTCGGGGGGGGGGGTTAACCCGGAAAACTCCCTCTCAGATACGGCCCTGCCGTCGACTGATCATTTTTTAAAGTTACGAATGTTTATATTTCATCTACTGTTATCTAAAAACATTAAACTAGATTATATACAACCGAATATTTGTACGTTTTTTGTTCATCATTGAAATGTTCAATATTTGTTATTCCGTTAAGAGAAATTATATACATATACACATAATCCATATATATATATATATATATATATAAACTCGGCCATTTTGGCCCCACAAGGGGATGTGCCCCTTCACCCCTCTTGTTTACATTTCTATCTCCTTCTCTTCTGTACTTTGTATAAAATGATCAAAATTTACAACGTAATTCTAAATCAGTCCATATGAATATAATAACATAATCACAGAAATCCTATAAAATGTAACAAACGTTACATAAAATAGGGACACTTTTTTGGGACATTTTGCGTGACATAAAATTGGAACATTTTTTTGTAATGGGGGGGGGGGGGTAGCCTAAGAATTACGTTATCATTAACGTATATATGTATATAGACAGATAAATATCTGGTTTTTATAAGTAATACTTCAATTTTTAATTTTGATTTTCTAGAAGATTTTGCTAATCGCAGTGGTTAGATTTTTACCGCTGCGTAATAATGATGCGGTAATTGCGTTGTTTCATAGCGAAACATTCAATTAAAAAAATTAACACTATTTTTAAAACTGTAAAACTTTTTATCTTTCGTACTTTAAATATATATTACGAGCAATTACAAACACTTTATTACTTTGCTCCTTATTTTTTGAATCTTCAATCGATCGCTCACACGTTTCACGGCCTCTTTTCGATGAACCCTTATCATTCTCAGAAAGAACATTACGAATTTCATCATCTCCGGGCATGATGAATTCTTCTTTTTTTTTCTTTTACACGTCCGCACTATTCTAAAAACTCTTCCGTCGAGCTTTCTACGAAGGATACATTTTGAATAGTTTCCACAAAATTACGAGCATTTCTACTAATGAAAATTAACCTAACGTTTCCGAGATCTTATTTTTCGAAAAAATTCCTCCATTAGTGTTTCGGAAAAGGAATTCACGCGAAACATGAACCACCAACCGAACGATTTTATCGACAAAAGACAAGGTGTACACATGTGTGTGTGTAGGTGGATCGAGAATCAGTTACGTGTATTTTACGATAAAACCCTTCGGGGGAAACATAAAATTCGATAAAAAAGATAAAAAATAAAAACGATATCCTATTCGTATATTTTAATAAAAAAGGTTATACTCCGAAAACCGAATGAAACGGCCTGTTTAGGTGTCTCCTACGTATACGCCAATAATTCACTGCGTTTACCGTTCGCAAACTCGAATTTTTATGACCGCATTGTTAACGGTAAGAAACGAGATGCGTCACAGACTTCGATAAAAAAAATAATAATTTGCTTACTAGTAAAGTTGTCGCACGTGCCCCCAAAATTAAGAATTTAAAATTACGAATTAATTAATTAAAGGAAAAAAAATCAACGGTTTTTTCCGTTAAACAACTCTCTCTTAAAGGCCATTTGCGGTTTATAGATAAACGATCGTTGGTTTGTTGATCCCCATTGTATCGACCATAAACATGTTCTCAACCGTTGGACGACGTTAAACGAGAGAGAGCAAATATTAGATATGATAACAGTTTACCAATGAGAGAATCACATCAATGCTTTTCTTCATCGCGTCTGTGTCGCCGAAGTATAATCAAATTTTTGTGGCCACTATGCTCTTTCGGCTGAATTTAAGCCGGTCTCATTGAATTTCCGTGAAATGCAGGGCATCGTCGAAGATAGGATCCGGTACTACATTCGCATCTATCGTCTTTTAGCCTCGTTTCCCGGCAGGTTGACTTTGCATTCGTTATATCCTGTTTAGAGTCTAGCTCGCACGGTGGGTTCGCTGAGATATTTCTTTTTTGTCTTTCTCCCCACCGGGGTATATTCATCGTGGCATTAATTTTCACTCTCCATTTCTAGGGGTCTTTTTCTAAGCCGAAATTTAGCTGTCCATTTATAATAGGCTTTTTTGAACATATGCGGGATGTGTTTTCACATTTGCTAAACTCATTCAATGTTTGATGATCGCATTTTTTTCGCAACAGCTCCCGCTGATCTATTTCTAACGTTATTTCGAAAAAAATCCCTCCGAGTTTTAATCGATATTCTTCAAACCGGTGAAACAGAGAAAAAAAAAAGGAAAGATATTTTTTTTTAAACTATTTTAAAGGTTTCTCCGCATCTTATTTTAGCTTGCCGTGACGGAAATAATTCTACGTTATATGGATATTATAGACTTTGGCGAAGTTTGATTGTTTGGCTGAGCATTTTTGGCGGGGAAATGTCGAAAATTTCAATTGCTATTGTAAAAAATGTGTTACTTTCAGAAAAAGGTAAACTTCGGTAGCACAGGCTGGGTTTCGAGTTTCTCCCCTCTGATAATTACTTAACGAGCTTCAGTCCCTATTTTCGCAATGCTCGTTGGTAGCTTAATTTGTTCGGCTCATCATACACTCCATTAGTCCGCTATTAGCCGATAATTGCGACTAATATAAAATAGTAGTCTCTCCCGTAGATAAATTAACCGCCTCGGTCGAATGTATCTATATCGTTCTGGCATTCGAACTGCTGCGCACAAGTTGATTTAACCCTTAAGAAATGTTCATTGGCTGGCAGAAAACACTACTCACCAAAGGCAACGCGCGAAAAACTTATTTTAAGAACCCAAAAATTTCACAAGTACCGTTACCGTTATGCAGATAAATTATCCGAACTAAAAAGTAACGAAAATCGATAGTTTGGCCATTAAATTTGCAAAAATTAAGTCGGAAAATGTTAAGACGAGAAATATTTTATAAAAAAAAAAACAAAAAAACGGACGCTTATTGTTACATCTGATTTTTTATATAGAACGCAGCAGCGAAGAATATTTTTCGAAATAGGAAAGCAAAGTGAGCACCACCTTGTCCGTTAAGGGGTATGTATGTATATCACAGACTATTCATAGTGTACAAAGTTAGTCTAATGGATCTGTGGGCTCCTTTCACCCCTCGGCATCATACTTTCCCTGATCACTTTTGCCTGATATATCTCGGTTTCAGATATTACCACTTCAGTCCGCAGCACAAGACGACTCTCGAAAATCCGTAACGACCTTTTGTTAGCAGAGCACCACGTTCAGAAACAAAATTTCGTACGAGTACCAATTCAGCATTTTAGCTGTGTTTTCTTCGTTTACATTCGCTTCCGTTAGACTGGCAACTATTACGCAGGTTTTGTTTATTCGCCAGCGGAAGTTGAAAAGAAATTTTTTTCTAGAGCGGAAAAAAGTTAGGTTTTAGAAAATACTTCCGAAACACGTTGATATTTTTCTTTTAATAATACATTTCCGTTCCGGGTTTTTATTAATTTGATTAAATTCTAGACGAGTATTTGCATTTTATTATTATAACTCGGTACCGCTACTGTCGCTGAAGTGAACCGCGCTGGAGAAGAGTTTCAAAAGTTTCTGCTAGTAGCATACACCAAATAAGCCCTATTTCATTTCTCGCGCGCCAATCCTCACCAACCGATTCCGGCAAGATGGCCGGCTCGTTTGAGCAAGCGCCTATGTACTACCTTCGTAATAGTAAATAAATAATCCGATTTTCTTTCATTTTCTGATTTCGTAATCCATTATATTCGCCCGAT
Source organism: Icerya purchasi (assembly GCA_039619475.1). NCBI lineage: Eukaryota > Metazoa > Arthropoda > Insecta > Hemiptera > Monophlebidae > Icerya > Icerya purchasi. The sequence continues at coordinate 347,136,456 of CM077116.1, read as the reverse complement.
AATTAATCAAAAGGCGCAACGTCAACACGGAGCCGGATAAAAAATTGAACGCCGACCGAAATACCCAAAATATAATCGAACAGTTCTTTTTTTTCTTCTTCTTTTTATAATTTCGATAACGACTTAGCGTAAACGGAAATTTTACGAAATCGCTCCACATAGATAATTCGTTGTCATCGGAAATGTATTTTGAATTACTTTTTCCAGATGGCTAACGTTTCACATTATTCAATAGAAAAGGAAAAAGTTGTGAGAACTATTTAATTATTAAGAAACGGAAATTTAAGCGATACACGCGAGTTTTTGGATTTTCATTTTTTTTTTTTTTCTATATTTTGTGCATTCCGTAATAGTCAACGCAACCATATCGTTCGGCTCGCCTCAAATTTCAGCGGCACAGACTGATTTCCCGCCGAAATTTGGGAAAAACTTTTTATATGAATGTGCAGCGTAAAAAGAAAAGCCCCGTGTTTTTTGTTGTTTTTTGTTGTTTTTTTTTTTTTTTTGCTTTTTTCTGCTTCCAAGGAACTAAATGAAGGAGAATTTACAAAAATCATTTGGAATCAGACCCCAGTACAGTTCTTTAGACGACCAAAACCAGAGATTTGCAACCATAGCGTAGGTACAATAATTTTAGATTTATTTAACAACACCTGTAAAAATGAAGCTGTACTAATTTTCGAACATTTATTCCTTAAAATTAAATTTCGATTTCGCGGGGAAAAATTTTTTCAAACGTACCGTCGAAGATCTGTAAAAATCGAAAATATAAATCCTATACACTTTTACGCGGGAAGTAGCGTCGAAAGTTCGCACAAACAATCTGTGCAATGATATCTGGCGATTAAAGTTTTAAACGACAACGGTGAGAATTCAATCCATCCGCTGATCCGAAAAGAAATTAGTCGAGCTACTACAGAAACCCGAGTTTCAACTTCGGCAGTATAGCCGCCCAATCCTGCCTCTCGTTCGTTATCAAACAGGACAGAATGAATTGTGTAAGAAATATTAAATCTCCTACTGGAGTTTCGTAAATAAAGTCAGTTGGGCAGAATCACATTAATCACATTGATCATACACTAATCATATTAATTACATTAATCGCATTAATTATATTAATCACTTTACAAGAAATAGTGTTGTAAACGAAATACAAAGTTTTATTAGCTTAATAGACACCTCTCTTACTTTTTATCGTTCAGATTAGCCCTTCTTCTCCCTTGTAGCTTTAATAGCAAAATATTTGCTATTTCTAAAACACGAGCGTGACAATAATGACGAGCCTACGAGAGGAAAGGTCCCGAAATTGGGAATTCAATGTAATAATGTTCGTCGAAGTCAGGTGCGAATTAGAGCCCCGAGCCATTTTTCGAGCATTTTATTAGATTTTAAAATTCGTAATTTCCTCAATCACCACTCAAAGTGGCCAAATGATTTTCTCGAGTGGCTTAACTGTACACCTCTACAGCTGTATCGATTTATCCGCGTCTTGTTTCAATTCATTTCGTTTTAGTGGAAAACCAGATAATAATAGCCGAAGTGAACCTAGCACCATCCCTTCTTATATTGTAAAACGAGGGAACGAAAAATACTACAGGATAAAGAAATGGGGGGAAGACGGCTCTGAGAGAAAATAAGAAAATGGAAAATAAAAAAATATTTAAAAATTTAATAAACGGAAAACAAAAAACGCGTGGTGATCAATGTAGGATTGTATCACCCCTTCACCATCGAGAATTTTAATATATATATATATATATATATATATATATATATGTAAGTACAAAAAAAAAAAATACAATTTTGAAACTTTTTTTAAATAAACTTATTTTCTCGTGTATAAATGTAATGTTTTGCTTTTTACCTCTTAATTAAATTTCAACGAATATCACGTGTAATGTTATAAATTTTTTATAATGGCCAAGTTATTCGGCCGAAAATAATCCGATACCTTCCTGAACGAATTTCTGGCCGCACGTTAGTAGATTACGAAAAATTCTTCCCTAAAAACCTTTGGCGCGATATTTTTATATACACGGATAATGTAAGCGAAATTTTAACTAATCATTGTCGAATACGGAATTCCGATTTCGAAACGTTCGGCGTTTTTTTTTTTTGTTTTATTATTAGGTTATTTATTGATTAACGATTTTTTTCTCGTTTCGAATTTATATGTGTTTTTATCGAAGACTTTTTGTTGCGTGGATGAGTCACTCTACTAGCTCGCCTGCTGCTCTTTTTTAGTCTACAATGATTTTTTATTAATCGTGCTACAATAATAATTTATAAGTAACAATATCCCTTTTCGTACTTAAGGAAGTAATTGGAAAAACAGAATTAAAAAAATGCAAATGGTACATTATAAGAAGATACAAACAAAACATTCTTACTCGTCGTAAAAAAAAAAAACTAATTATTCCGAAGAGGCGTAATCACCTAAGCTCCCTCTACAAAACACCGCCGAGTAGAGTATATCATTTATAGTTTATTCGAATATTAATATCCCCTCTTAATTAAGGAAAAGAGTCGAATTAATTCAAATCGCGTAAAAAATTGGCCGCAGTTTCAGCATTTTTTAAAAAATTTTTCGGAGTACATAGCCAGAACTACAAATTAAGATTTTTCAAAACAAACCGGTTAACAATCAGTAGCTTAAGAAGGGTTGTTCAAAAACTTATATATTTTTAATCTTACTATTAAAATATATTTAACGGGAATGCCAATCAAGAGAATTTTTAATGTTAGAAATGACACACAAAAAAAAAAAAAAAAAAAAATACATAATGAATAGAAATAGAGGTAAAGAAAGACAAAATTCGGGATATAATTTTTTTTAGACCCTCGTTAAATTTCCTGCTCCGCCCGTATAAGCAGTTTAAGGCGGAGAAAATTAATTCCCCCCTTTTCGGATGTACGCAACAAAACATACCGATTATTTATCATCGATATACTTTTAATTATTTTTTCATTCTCGCTACTGATAAAATAAAAACTCGTCAACAATTTTTACCGGTGCCTGTGATTAACAATTTTTTACAATCTTCCATAACCATCTCGAAGAGGAAGAATATGAGCCGAGTAAAAAATAAAATAAAAAAAATAAATAAAAAAAAACCGAAATAATGAAAATTTTACACCATCAATAGACATTTCCCGCGTTTTCTATATTTTCGCGGATTATCGAGGTGTTGTTGTTTTTTTTTGTTTTTTTTGTGTATATTCTTTTCAATATAAACGGGGACGCGCGGTTTTTATCATAAGCACCGCATCAAGTGGCGCAATAGCGGCAGTACAGGATATTTGAGGAACATCTCGTTTGTCCGAGTGGTGGCCTAAAATGTTGTAATAATAATTCGATTAAAAAAAAATAACACTTACCCAGGATCGTTGGGCACTTCGGCAGCCGGTTGAGCGTTTCGAATTCCGTTCTGATGATGGTGATCCATTTTATTTCTGACCGGATTTACGAGGGAGTATTACTTATCTGAAAAGGATTTGAGATTTATGTCGTTCGCGATTTATTTCACTAGCCAGATCGAACGAAACGCAGACGATTTACCCGCTCATTTTGCTCGATGCATGCACGTTGTTACTGCTTATTTACGTGCGCGCGAATTATGAAAGGTGCCGTTTTCGATGATGACAATTAATACTGATAAAGGAAAAAACAAAAACTAAATAATATATTTAGGAAACCGGTCGTTAAACAAGCAGATAAACACACTTTACGATTATTATTATTATTATTCCGAAAAAATATCAACGAACCGGAATTACAATTTCCACCGAAACTAGAATTCTTTATTGAATAATATATAAAAAAATACTTATTTCTCTTTACCCCGAAAAAATACCAAAGTTAAAATCACGAAGACGATATATATATATATATATATATTATATATTATATATATTTATATATATATATATATATGTATATATCAAATATATTTCCGTTATAAAATACCGTAGTAAGCTGATGATGATATCGGTGCGCGTAGTATAATCTCGTACGACGAAGCGGAAAATTACAAAAAAACAAAAAAAAATTATCTATTCCGAAACGAAAATATAATAATAAAAACGGAGTAAAAAAAAAAACGAAAAAATTACTTCTAGAAAAGAAAACTTTCTAAAGAAAAAATTTATACTAAGCGGAAACGACGTAAATAATAACCTCACCCAACAACCGACGAATAACGGACTAACGGTAATCTGAGAATGGCGGACAAAGTCAACGACTAACGTTCCGTTCGCCGGTAGAACGTTCTCCTCCCGGTGCGCGATGGTCGACGCGCGCCTTGCTGACGGTTGCGCTATCTCGCGACGGCGTCGCGCGACCACGCGACTGACGCGGCAAGCGCATTACGCCGTACGACGGTCGACCGGTGCGTGCGTTGTCACCGTTCGACAGCAGCACCGTGCGGCCGGCTACGCGCGTACGGGTCGCCGCCGGACGCGGAAAATTTACCAGCAGCACCGGCTCCTAGATCACGTGATTAACCGGTGTGCGATACGACGCGATCATCGGACGCGAACTGCAATGTCGACCAGCGCGTCGCTGCGACGACGTCATTGCCGGCGTTCCGTTGAAAGGTTTCCCGCGTTCGCCAGAGCCGCTTCACTCGTATTTATCATCCATCCGGCTAGATCCGCCAGCTATGTCGACGACATCATTTGTCGCGTGATTTTAGCGATTATAACTATCGGACGCATCTACCTTCGAAGAGTTTTAGTCGGGGTAGTGGTGTTAATATCGAGATCCCGGCAGAAAGTGAGAAGCTATTTCCACGTTAGGCCTCACACTAGAATGCGAGACTTGCCTTAACCTAATGGTGGGGTAGCCCGTATAATATTATTTTGAAATTAAACGTTTTCGATTACACCAGAATCAGCTGAAGATGTTATACTGTCATTAGTCAAATGATTTTCCAGCTTATTCCAGCTGCACGATAAAGCATCTATCGTGCAATGGGTGACCCGAGGAATTCGCCGAATGTTTACCACAAACCTGTCCTTAACGAAATTCTTACCATACGCGGTTTTCTTTTTGTTTTTCCTCTTCCGGAATAACTACTATTGGTTTTTAATATGTACACCGTTTCCGCCAAGTTTTAGAACTCTGCACTTAATATCTAGACACATGTACAAATTCTGCAGTAGCGGTTCCACCACTTTTCTTTCATTACATGTTCCTTTCACAATCAATACTGTTGTTGGATACTCCAGAGAAAAAAAAAAGAAGAGGTGTCTAGAAACCCGGTAGGAACGAAGTTCCTTCCACTTTTTTGGTAGATATACAAAAGTATAAAGTGTCATTCATAAAGTATACGATAAAAAATAACATAATATATATATAAATCCCGTATGAATTAAAACAAAAAATACGAATCGCGTATGAATGAATTAAAACAAAAACACAATAAATCAATTTGAAATGTGCTAACGTCGCACAAAAAAACCGCTCCGATTTTCAAATTCAATAAAATTTACACGTGTTTAGAATTGAGCCTATACAGCTGACCGCGTACGATGCTTACTGATCGAATCCCGATCACGAGCGCACATACACACGTATAGGGGCGGATCTAGAGAGAAATTTAGGGGGAGAGTTTTTTTTTTTTTTTATTAAGAACTGTATTTCAATAGCGCGCTTTTTTTTACAATACGAGTTTGCGTAAAAAGGCGCCAAGCCAAGCACCGCCGTTAGGCTTAATCTTGACCTAGAGAACCTTCTTACAATAAAACTTAAGTAATAAACTTTAATTTTTTCTTTCATTTTTATTTTTTTTTGTATTGAGGTTTGAGAACTTAATGCTACATGATCTGGTGGGCTATGCACTATGTACTTATTTAATAGACAATATTTTTTTTTTTTTCTGAAAGGCGCAAATGCGATTGATTTCGGTTTAATTTACCATTTAAGCTAGATTGTGTCTTGCCCCGGTTATTAATATTGAAAATTACTTATGTGTTATTGAGCAGATTTTAAATTTAATATTTTTCATTTAACTGAGTAATTGTAATCACTGTAGCTTATTACCTTTTTTCCAGTAAATTTGGGTTTTAAAACTAAGAACGCGAATTTTTGAAATTTAGTTGCCGAAGTCGAATTGCTCATACTGAAGTTTTCTACGTTGAAGTATGTTGCCGTACTTACTGCAGTGAAAGATTACACGATTGGCGTTTTCAGTTTCCCCACAGTCACATTTGTCGTCTTCAATAATTTTGTATTATTTTTTTAAGTAGGCCCTGAAGTGTCAGTGGTCAATAAAAAGTTGGGTAGTGTAAAAGTCAGGTGTTAACTGTAAGCCTGTTATAATATTTGGGATTAGCCTGTGGGTATGCCGACCTGCTGTATCTCTGTCTTAGGAGTTTTTCCATATGAACATAAATTAGTTTTTAATGTGTCTTTTGAGTTGTTTTAGTGACATTTTCATATGTAAGTCATGGTGGATTAGCATGTACGAACTGTTCTGGAGAGGATTTATTGGAGGTAGAAAGTTCGTTATTTGATAGTCATGATAATTAATATATTAAAAATTTTTATAGTTTTTTTTTTTTATGGTAAAAATTATTGATCTACAGTTAATTTCTAGGTCTAGTGAAAAGACTTCCGTAAGAGTAACAGGGGTGCTATGAGAAATTATTCTATAAGCTCTGCAGGCGTTTATTAAGTATTTACGTTGCATAGAGTAGATTTTTTTCTTTGGGGTTTCCTTTTTTAGTCGTTGGAAAAATACAGAGCTACAGTAACACACTGTGTTCTCAACAAGTGACTTGTACAGTACAAGTCTACATCTGCAATGAAAGCTCCATGTATTTCTGCATACTTTTAGTAATTGATGGTATTTAGGGTCCAACTTGGATGCGGTGTAGTCTATGTGTTGTTTAAATGAAAGTTTATTGTCTAATGTAACTCCTAAGTATGTAAGATGTTAGACTACTTTTAAAGTGATCCCCCTGTAAAGTACTTTAATATTTTTCCTTTTTAGTTTCAGGGAGTTTATGAAAAGGGACACAAAGCATTTTTCAACTGAAAGATTAAGCATCACTTCATTTAGCCGGGCTCCGAATAACTCAAGCGTTTTGTTAGCTATTCTTTCGAGATTGACTTTTGTATCGTCCGTTATTATGAATAGTAAGTCATCTGCATATGCGCATAGGTCAACGTTCTGTTGTATGGTAGAGCTTGGTTGAATAATATATTTCAGAAAAGTGGACCTAAAACGCTACCCTTTATTGGTTTCAGTGTTCGCACTATGATTACCTATTTGAAGAGTTACACGTCTGTTTTTAAGGTAGCAATATATTGTACTTAACAATAGTATGTCTTTGATCAGAATAGATTTTAAAATGTCAAACAAAGCAGGGTGCCAGCAGTTATCAAAGGCTCCTTTAATATCCATTCCTATGACGAGAATGTACAATTTTTTCTTAACGTTGCCGCTAATCTTGCTGATCGCATAATTCACAGCATGTTCTGTGGACAGACTTTGTCTGAATCCAAATTGTCTTTTATCTAAAAAGTTTGTGAGTTCAAATGGCGAGTTGTCCTATTTTTTAATAGTTTTTCGTAAATTTTGCTTACAGTATTTAAAAGACATATTGGGTGATAGGAGTTTATGAGATTTGCATCTTTGTTTGATTTAAGAGGTAGGATTACATTTGCTTCGCGCCAGGGTTTAGGGAAATAGTTTAAGGAGAAGATGTTTTTTGTATAGGAGTGGAAGGAGTTTTGGACCTTCTGGATTAATTTTAGTGTCTTATTTGTAATATTGTCAGGTCCAGTAGCTTTGTTGTTTTTTAAATTTTTTATAATGCTATTTCGTGAGGAAGTATCAAGATGAGTCTGTTGTGAATGAGCAACATTTTCTTGTCTAAAAGTTTTCTCTTAGTATTTTCTGTTTATTGCTGTCTTTGTCAGTGCTGTCTAAAGGAAATAGAGAGGATAGGGAGTAGTTTAGATTCTCTGTCATATTGGTGATTTTATCGCCGTTATTTTTTGTGAAAAGTTGAATATTGTTTAGTTTGTTTGATTTCAGAAACGTTAATTTTTAGCTTGAGCCCCGTGGTTTGACATTTTCAGAGCAAATTTTGGGGGAGAAGTTAAATAATTACATTATATCTTCTATGGTACGCAGTAGATTTGAGAAATACGTTGTTTCATAAAGAAAATCAAATAACGACCTCTTTAGAAATTTATTAGGGGTGTGAATAAGTCTTTCCCGTTTTTTTGCAAGAGATGGCAACACCATTACTGTGCCAGTATTCAATGGTAACATATGTCATAATCAAAGCTTATTCATCTGTCAATAATTCCACACTAACACATTATCTAAAATTTTTTCGCAGCATTAATTTTTGATATCGTGAAAATGTCGAAATTTGAGCCGAGTCGACGTCATTTGCGGGAAGTTTCACTTTATTGGTTCAATTTGAAGAAATCTGCTGCCGAGGCGCATCGATTGCTTCAGGAAGCTTATGGAGAAGGTTGCGTCGATGATTCAAGTGTTCGCGGATGGTTTCGGCGCTTCAAAATTGGCGATTTCGACGTGGAAGACAAGGAGCGTTCCGGGCGGCCGCAAATCTTTGAAGATCAAGAATTGGCGATTTTGCTTGATGAAGATTCGTGTCAAACGCAAGAAGAACTTGCCGAAGCATTGGGAGTTGACCGAACAACCATTTCCAAGCGTTTGAAAGCCATGGGAATGATACAAAAGCAAGGAAATTGGGTGCCGTACGAACTGAAGCTGAGAGACGTCGAACGGCGTTTTTTCACTTGCGAACAGCTGCTTCAGCGACATAAAAGAAAGGGTTTTCTGCATCGTATCGTGACTGGCGATGAAAAGTGGATCCGTTACGATAATCCGAAGCGAAAAAAATCATGGGGACTACCCGGCCATGTATCATCATCGGCGGCCAAGCCAAATATTCATGGCGCCAAGCTCATGCTCTGTATATGGTGGGACCAGCTAGGTGTGGTTTACTATGAGCTTCTGAAACCGAATGAAAGGATCACAGGCGAGGTCTATCGACGACAATTGATGCGTTTAAGCCGCGCACTGCGAGAAAAACGGCCACAATACTCCGACAGGCACGACAAAGTTATTTTGCAACATGACAATGCTCGCCCACATGTTGCACAGCCGGTGAAAACATACTTAGAAACGCTCAAATGGGAAGTCCTACCCCACCCGCCGTATAGTCCAGACATTGCTCCGTCTGATTACCATCTCTTCAGATCGATGACGCATGGCCTGGATGACCAGCACTTCCATTCCTACGAGGAAGCCAAAAAATGGGTGGATGACTGGATAGAGGCCAAACCGGTCGAATTTTTTCGCAACGGGATTCGTATGTTGCCAGAAAGATGGGAAAAAGTTGTAGCTAGCGATGGCCAATACTTTCAATAATTCATTTGTAACCATTTTTTCACAATAAAGGCTCAAAATTGGAAAAAAACGGGAAAGACTTATTCACACCCCTTACTTAACCTGGTAAACTGTAGTCTTCCTTTGTAGCTGAACGATTTTCTTTGTAATTAAATTTCGTGGATTCTTTTTTTTTCTGTTTCGTTTTATTTTTTTTTTTTGTTTTTTTGTTGGGGTTATATGCAAGACATCGGCCATTTTTACATATTCTTTTCAGCATACTTGATGTATATTGATTTGGAACAATAATTTTGTAATAAAAATGTTTTAAAAATACATAATTATTGCAATTTAATTTAAATTTTATTTTACTTTTAAGTTAAAAATAAAAAAGTTATAAATTTCTAGCTAAAACGGTAGTTTAGAATTCGAACAGTAAGAAAGATAGTATTTTTATTAGACTTTACTTCTTTTTTATTTTTGTTAATAATCTGATTCTAATTCTTTGTGAGCAAGTACAAAAAATATATATATATTTATCCTTGATCTATTTTCTTCTTCTTCTTCTTCTTCTTTGATTAACTGTGTACGGCCGCCTAGGCCAGAGGCACGGATAAGATAAGAGTTAGATGGGGTGGAATAGATTAGTGGTCTCGAGAAAACGTAGGAGGCCTTCAGTTTTGTCGTGGCGGTCAAATAGGATTTCGGAAAGGTCGGACGACTGGAGAATTTGTGCTCGGTATGAATTATAGATTGGACAAATGACGAATAAATGTTGGATTGTGACAGGAGAATTGCAATTGGAACACAGTTGAATAGGTTGTCTCGACAGGAGGTGACTATGAGTGATTTTGGAATGACCTAGGCGGAGTCTTGTGACAACGATTTCATTCCTTCGATTGGTGAATAATGAAGTTTTCCATGGTCGAATAGTATCTCGAATTGGTGCGTAGCTTGTTCGTGTTTGGGATGTTGGTCCACTGTTTTTGCCATGCTGAAGTGATTTTTGAATATATGAGCTTTTAGATCCATTGACGGAATTTCAATGTTCGGTACCGGAAAAAAAATGACCCTTCTTTTGCCGCAGTATCCGCGAATGAATTCCCCTGGATTTCAACGTGTGATGGGATCCATGCGAACGAAACACGGGTACTTGTACTACAAAGAATGCGAATAATTTCCTTGGCTATTGGGTGTTGGTGAGGAGAGTTGTATTTTTGAATTGATGTGATCGCGTTTAATGAGTGTCTGTATATATGAGGTGTGAGGAGTGAGGATCGGAAATTATTACATTTTCTATTGCAAGTTTTATAGCAAATAGTTTCGCCGAAATAATAGTGAATAGTGCCGAAAGTGAGTAACAAAGAATAATGTTTTTGTCGGATGCTATTCCACAACCTGTTCTTTAAGCTGTTTTGGAGCCGTCAGTAAAAACTATTTTGCAACTATCATATTTGCTGATCATGCATTGATATGCGGAACGTAAAGTACTCGGACATGTTTCTCTTTTTGAGAATTTCTGGAATTGAAGTTCTATGTCGAAATGCAGGTTTACCCATGGAGGTGTTGGTGCTATGGTTAGTTGATATTGCATCGAATCTAAGATTTCAGTGACTTGCTTATAGAGAGTGGGCACCGATGTATGAGGTGATGGTCGAAGCAAGTTCAGCGAAGGAAGGTTGGTCGACGACTTAAGACGAATCCACGTGTTTAAAATGCTCCGGTCTCTGTTTTCATTTACATTACAAAATAAAAGTGAAAAATAAATAAGAAAGGCAAAAGATCGATAACAATTGGGTTTAAATTAGAATAAAAACGTAACATTAATAGTTTTACTAGAGAACACTATTAATATTAGTTATAATTAAATCCATAAGTATCATTTATACAAATCTTTTATAATATAAATTAAGTTTCTCTATTACAACAAATTTTTTCATAGAAGCTTTGGTTCTTTGGGGGGTGTCCCCTATCCCCACGTGGATCCGCCACTGCACACGTATATAATAGAAAGAGACATAGAGAAAGAAAACGAGAGTGAAGGTCGCCTGCCGGACGACGCATAACGCGATTTTCGTCATCTCGTCTTTTCTGACAGTTTGCTCCACCGACAAGCTGCGTAAAAGAACTTCGTTCCAAAAAACAGGCTTTTTCTGAGATGACGTATTAAATCTTTCAGACATTACGGTATTTCAACAGTTAACCGTGAAATTTCTTTTACGACTTTCTTCTTGCGTCCAGAGCACTTATCCGTTTTCTTCTGACGCAAGATATGCATCGACTCTCGCACACGTTTTGGAATTTCGACAAATTTTTGGTCACAGACTGCACTTTTCTCGCTACGACCAAGAATTTAATAAACTGAAGGATATACTTAATAAACCCAGGTAGTCAGTCACACAGCTGATAATTTCCTACGAAACAAAATGTTTCTTTCAGGCCTATTGCTTGTGTTTCTGTCATCATCAGCAGTTTGTTTATGTCCTCCTCCTTCTTTTTCATCTTTCGACTACCAAAACTTGCCGGTCACAATCGAACAATGTGATTAATTCTTTTCCTCTTTATTCTTCTTTCGTATATTCTCAGCAGTTTCCAAATTTCCTCCTTTGTTATGTATTCTACGTCCCCTATAAGAAGGCCCATTTCACACTAAATCCGTCGAACCGAGTCGCGTCGGATAGTGTTTGACTCAACCGATTGATTTTATGTTGGTTTTAAATACGCAGTGTAAATCTGCTTTCGCACTAAGAGCGTCCGAGTCAGGACACTCGTATGGATTTAACCGGTTGGGTTTTTTGCGAGTCTTCTCGTAGTTACATTTTATGTTTTCTCGTTGTATACATATTGTTCTCTCTCTTTTTTTTTTTATTTTGGTTTGAACTTTGATTTTGTTTTGTTTTTAATGGATGTAAAAAAACTGATTGTTCCTGTTCAAGGGAAAAACGAGATTTATAATTTAAGAAATCCTAAATATAGGGGAATAAAGATTGTATCTCTAGTGTATGGACACTAAAGTTACAGAAGAATTAGGAACTATAGGTAAACCAACTTTTGTACATTATTCTTATTAGATAATTGTTGTTTACCAATTTAACATATGCGTTACACTCAATTTGTGAAATTGCCGGTTTTGTGGAATAGATGCAAGCTCTGCCGAATTTATAAAATGAGGGGAAATCTTTGCGCTTATTTCTTGAAATGAACAGAATTACTGTTGCGTATATATATAGCATTAAATACTTCAGTCGTCTATAGTACGAATTAATTGCCCTACTTTTCTAATATGAATTGTACATATTTGTTATATTTCTTAATTTATATATATATGTATTCTTTTTTTTTTTTTTTTTGCATTGTACATTTGTGTATTATAAGAATGATATTTTGTAAATATTGTCCCAGTTTTTACCTAGTCCGTAAATTCGGCAAAACCTGTGCGTATTGTACATATGTAAACTATTGGAAACAGTAAAAGTAAATTTATTTATAATAGTTATATAAGCTAAATAATGAAAATAAAAATATTATATTTCACTTTAAATTAGTTTCATTTTGCCAAGGAATAGAACTCTCTGCAAAAAGGAAGTAATTCATTAATGTATCTCTCATTTTTATAGCTTTTTCGCTACCCCCGTGATTTGTATTAGTTAAAGGCAGAAGACCCTGCAGACGGATATTTCCTTCTAAAAATATCTGTTCTAAATTATTATCGGTTTTATTTTGCCTGATATAGTTCTGTAGCGCACATGCACTTCTAATTGAAGTTGCAGCTAACTCAACGTTAGTAATAATTTTGGTTTTTTAAAAATATCAAATTTTTTGGTTAATATGCCAAAAGAACATTCTACAGTGCGACGAGCAGAGTTGATAGTCTATAATTAAAAATTATTTTAGAATGGTCTAGTTGCCTTCGCCCATACGGTCTCATTAAATTAGTTCGCAATGGAAATGCTTTGTCGCCTACCAAATAAAATTACATTACAATATTTGTATTTGAAAATTTTCGAGAACGAGGTTAGAATTAATTCATTTGAGATGAAAGCTTTCCCCATTGATGATTCGGAAAAAATGCTACCGTCATTATGTCGGCCACGCGCGCCGATATCTATCAAAATAAAATTACAGTTAGCATCTGCAACAGCCATTTTAGAACAATCGAGTGAAAATGTTTATAATTGAAGTACTGTGAACCCGCATGAGGTGGACATTTAACTGCGCAATGTTTTCCATCAATACTTCCAGTGCAGTGAGGTAAAATGTCATAAAATTATTTAGAAATTGCATTCCATTTCTCAGCTGTCGGTATACAGGTATATAAAGCGGTTGCAAAATTTTCCAAATTGCGTTATTCGCGTCTGTAATAATATTATGGATCGTACTAATTCGAACTCGAAAAGAGTATAACTCAATGATGTAAAAGATTCTCCTGTAGCCAACTATCTATATGGTAATAAGGAACAAATGTCGTAGCAAAACTGTTGACAATTTATACACATTAAATTAATACTTATACTTTGATTATAAATACAAAAATATAAACATATTATTAAAAATGGTTTAAATATTTATAATTAATTAATTTGATAACTTAAGTTACTAATTTTAATTAAATACACACTCTCTGTCTGTTTCAGATACAGAAGCTAGGGAGAAGTGGCACAATTTAAGGAACCATTATTTTGTGAGAAAAGTGGAGTTAAATCAGGATCTGCGGCAGAAAATGTAAAAATAATGTGGCCTTGTTCTCCTATGATGTCATTCTTAGATGATAGTCTACAGTTCAAACAAACTGTGGGAAATGTGCCCGAAACCGATATTGTTATTTGTGCAGAAACAAATGACGAAAGTGAAATTGTAGAAATACAATCTCTGTTCGCCGACTACAACGTATTTTCAGAAGAAATGCAGAGTTATGTAGAAATAAAGAGTTTGGTAAAGAAAAGGAAATCCAACACAGAAACTGAAAACGAGATTGACCGATTATATTTAGAACAATTACAAAAAATAAATTCTTCAAACTTTAATGATCCAGATCTTAATTTCTTTCGAAGTTGACTGAAAGATAGCAAAAAACTGTCGGCAATTCAAAGCATCGAATTCAAAAAAGAAGTTTTACAATCATTGAAGGAAAAGTTAGCGGCCTCAATGTTGGAGAAGTCATGGATATATCAAAATCGTCTAATGATTAATAATAAGTTTAACAATGTAATTTTTATAAAAATGCTGTAATTTTTAATAATTTATTTTAAATATACCTTAAAAATATCCACTATTCGTTCTTCCACTTGAATACAATTCCGGTAATTTGTATTTTGTTTAACTATTTCTTTCTGTGTAACATATTTGTTAATGTTACAAAACTATTTATACTCATTCGAAAGTAATTAAAAAATTTCACTTCATCTCCTAATAAATCTGGGAATAAATGTGAAAATGAACCAAATTTGTATCCCTTCAAATTGCTAGGATGAACACATAATCTCTTTTGATTTTTCTGTTTTTTACGAATAAGTCGTCGTAGAATTATAAAATTAACTTTATCTCTATATCCATATTTTCTAAAACTAATAATTATTAATAACTTATATTAATGTATATATTTTAAATATAACACTCTTCTAGAATACAAATTAGCCTAGTTGCGTCAAGGACTCGTCCGGTATAAAACACTGTGATTGGCCTGACTCGATTGACTTGAACGCGACTCGACTCGATTCGACGAATTTGGTATGAAGTGGGCCTAATATTACCGGTACGTCACGAAAGACGCTGTTTTGCTTTGCAGTATGTAAGTATTCTCCCGTAATTTATATCATTAGCGACCCATTCCGCATTCGTACGCATCTGTGTCGATTATTTTATTTTCCACTATTTTATTTAATTCGTCTTATCTTACATGTTACCTTTGTTGTTGTTTTTTTCACGAGCTTATAGACTTAACGCATTTCCAAATGTTTTTGTCTATTTAGTAGAGAAATACATATATTAGTCGATCGTTTCCAGCCTTTGCTCCTCCTCTATCATTCCTCACTTAAACATGAACGGTGACCGCTGCACGCCTTAAACACAAAGTTCAGTCATCCAGTCCTAGATACCCCGAGAGATTACGACCAAAATAAGCGCAACAGATAGTAAATGAACCCATCTACAGGCGAAGCACGGTAAGAGATTACATCCGTTTGCCTATGAAATTAGGAATTGTCGCCTTAATCTAACTAATAAGAAAACGAATTTGAAATTCTGTTGGATTCCGAGGCGCTGTCAAACAGATGAGAACTACAGGTCTGATCTGCTAACCAAGCTGCTTCCGAGGGCGTGCCAAATCCTTTTATCCCTTCTACCGATTTATTTCCGACAATTAAAAGAGATAATCGACAAAATTGGCTAACTATGAAGAATAACTCAAACTTAGGTACACATTATAATACAGTCCAGTCAACCATTGTGCCAAGACGCTGCTATTATCGCGTGCCGCTGACTATACCTTTGAGCGGCTTAAACTTGTTACGTTGATTTGTCGGCTTCATATGAAACACATACATGAGTCTCATGAAATTTACAAAATCCACGTCCCTTCAGATTTACAATGATCACATTACGATGAATTATTCGGAGGGAATCAATCATTTGCTATTTTATAAAATATTTCGCAGACGCAGAATATACGTTTTCAGAGACCCTAATTTGCTTGTCCGGATTTCCTCCTTACGAAGCACTCAATATTCGTTTTGCTATGAAAACAAGGCCTTGGTTACCTTATTTAAATTTATAATCGATTGCAACATTATAGTTTAGATTGTAGTATTTTAGAGTTTTTTTCTTGTGTTTTGTTTTTTATCTTATATGATTAAAATGAAAATGTTAGTTTTTAGGGTTCAGCCGTGTTAAAAGTGGTCACACGGTTTAATGGCGTGCAAAAAAAAAAAAAAAAAAATTAAAAGATAGAAGATAAAATTTGAAAACTGAACCTTTAAAAGGGTTGTTTGTTTACATTAGAAATAGTTTGTTTTTGGTACCTATCACTCCATGAATATGGAGATTTTGTTCCGAAACATGTCGGTGGTTTTTTTGATATTTATTATTTACTATATTTATGTTATTCCTGGTGCTTTCATGTTACATTCGAGTACATAAAATATATCACAACAAATCTATATTAGCACTAAACCTTTGATCTTATTTCGAAAAAACAGGCCTGTAACCGTCAACACTGTATAACGAGCTTATGACATAGTACAAAAGGACACTTACTTACCGCAGCAAACAATTAAACATGAATAATAATTTTATTCATACACACGTGCGTGTGTAACAAGTTTTCGAATAAGCCGCTTACGGATAGGCAGCAGCACATGATAATAGCATGGTCCTGGCGGAATTGTTGGCTGGACCGTATTATAGTGTCTGCCTAAATTTGAGTTATTCTTGGTAGCCAATTTTGTTGATGATCTCTTTTAATTGTCGGAAATAAATCGGTAGAAGAGATAAAAGAATATAGCACACCTCCGGAAGCAGCTTGGTTAGTAAAACAAAACTAGTTTTTCACTGTTCCATAGTAACTCGGAATCCAGTAGAATTTCAAATTACATAATTATATAATGTATAAACTCCGATTTTCGGACTTCATCAGGAGGAAGTCTCCTGGATCCCCAAATACTAGTTTCTCTATAATGCTTATAGAAAAGTTGTTTCAATTAACGACGCTGTTTTTATCTGTTTTATTTTGGGTATGTCAAAAAAAAAAAAAAAAAAGAAGCAAAAACGTTTTCAAGTCCAATTTTATTCTGATTTTTACTGCATGTTCATTTCGAAACGTAACAGAGAAATGTTAAAGTATTTCGTCTCTCTTCTTATCCTCAATCCGTGGATAACCTTTTATGATGTTCGATCCTATAAACTGAACTAAACATTAGAATTCCCTTAATTCGCGGCCTTTCTTTTTAAATTTGTATAATTTGTTGCTGCTGTATCTTTTATTATTTGCTCGATGAATGTTTTACTGGGTCTTCCTCTGCATCGCTTACCTTCCATTTTGCCTTCCAATATTTGTACTAGCGTCTTATTATGCCGGAATAGATGTCCTATCCACTTAATCTTTTTAATGTGTTCATTAGGGTTCTCGATTCGTGTATTTCTTCTAGTACCTTTTCATTTGTTATTGTCTCCATCCAGCTAATTTTTTGCATCCTTCGCCAGCACCACATTTCGAAGCCTTCGATTATTCGATTATACATTTGCTTGTTTATCGTCCATGTTTCTGACTTGTACAGCAGTATACTGGAATAAATATGTTTTCACAAAACGCTTCTTAGTTTCCAAGCTTATGCTTTTTGACGTCAGTAACAGTTTCTTTTTATTGAACGCTGTTTTTGCTAGATTAATTCTCGTTACTATCTCTCTATCGCTTCTCCCGTTCTGGGTAATTATGCTTCCAAGATATCTGTGGCTACCCACTTGTTTTAGCGGTTTTTCCATTAATTTTTATGTTTACTGTTCCCTGTTTCTTATCACATTTCATCACCACTGTCTTCTCTTCGTTTATCGCCATATTGTATTTTTTAATTACTTTTGTCAAATATTGAATTGTTTCTTCCAATTCTTTTTGATTGTTCCCCACGATTGCTATGTCTTCGGCGAAGAAGAACATCAATGTTCTTACACCTCCCACTTTAATTCCCGATTCTCCTTTCTCTTTAATTTCCTGAATCACTTTTTCCATGTATACATTGAACAGCCCTGGTGATACGCAACATCCTTGTCTAACTCCTTTTCCTATTGTTACTTTCGCTTCGTTTTCTTTACTGCTATTTGTTTTTCATATAATATTTTTATTATTCTTCCATCTTTGAAGTCTATTTCTTAGAAGCTTCAAATTAACCCTATCAAAGGCTTTTTCCATGGAAATAAATGCAACATATGCCGGTTCGTTTATTTCTAATCTTCTTTCTACTATTTGTCGGATTCCCAGAATCGCCTCCCTTGTTCCTCAATTTTTCCGAAATCTATATTGATCATCGTCTAAGTTTTCTTCTATTTTCTTGTTAACTCTGTTAAGTATAACTTTTGCTAGTATTTTTTATGCCTGCACAAGTAAACTGAGATTGCTCTATGTTCTTTGCAATTTTAATTGTTCCGTTCTTCTTCGGTATTATAACCATAATACGAGTACTGAAATCGTTGGGGATCTGTCCCTTTTCATAGATTTCCATTATTAAAGCGTATAGATGGTTTTTTGCTTCTTTATTTAAGTTTAGTAACAACTTGCTTGGGATATTGTCACATCCTGGTGCATTTTTATTTTTTAATTGTTTAAGAGCATAATCTATCTCTTCATTCGTTATGGCTGGACCGGAATTATCCCCTGCTGTCGGCATACTAACTTTCATTTCTTGTGTTATGTCTTTTCCACCTTAATACTATGTCTTTTGCTATAATTAGTATTTTCCCATTTTCATCTTCTATTCCACTTGATTTACTTTTAAATTCCTTAAAATTTTTCCTTATATCATTATATGCTGTTTCTACGTTCCCTTTTCTGATGTTTTCTTCTATTTGTGCACATTCCGCTTCTATAAATTCTTCCTTCACTCTTCTCGCTTCACTGTTTATTAGGTTTCTATATTTGCTGTACGTTTTTTTTTTCCTTCGTCTGTATTCATTGTTTTATATTTTCGTTTCATTTCCATTAGTTCTATCAGTTCCTTTGTTATCTATCGTTTTTTGTATACTATGATTCTTGTTCCTAGCGTTTCCTTTTCTAGTTATGGCTTATTTGATTATATTCCATTTATCATTAATGTTTCCATTTTCTCTCTTCAAACTTCCCGAAACTTTATTCTGATACATGTTTTTCATATCATTAATCTTAAATTTCTTTATGTATCATCTCTGGTCTTTATTCTTGGATATTTCCCTCTTCCTTTTGTAATTTACTTCTGCCTTCATCATTACTACCATATGATCGCTATATCCGCTCCGGGATATGTTTTGCATATCTTTATTTGATTTTTAAACCTTTTCCTGATTATAATGTAGTCTATCTGATATCTGTTTACGTCTCCGGACATTTTCCATGTACATATCCTCCGTGAGTGTTGTTTGAACATTGTATTACTTATTATCATATCATTTCCTATGCAAAAGTCTACTAGTCTTTGTCCGTGTTTGTTTCTGTTTCCTATACCGTAGTCCCCAACTTGTTCTCCTTCTTTTCCTTTACCAACTACTGCGTTCTAATCTACGAGAATTATCAAATTCTCCTTTATATCTATATAATTATTAATGATATCTTCTATTTGTTCATGTATTATTTAATTTTCTTCTTCTGAATAGCTAGACATTGGCATATATATTTGCATTATTACTGTGTCTATAGCTACTGCTTCTAGTCTAACCATAATTATTCTGTCATTATATTGTAAGTAATCCGGGGATCACCGCCTTAACGTGGCATTGGGGTTTGCATGAAGAATTTATGGGCTGTGCCAGCGGTAGCGTATTCTACCAGAAGGTCCTCCCAAGCTGGACAGGCCACAAAGGAGGAGTCAGACGAAGAGTGATCCCCTGATAGTGGAAACAGCACTATCAGTACTGTTTACAGATGGAGAACTGGAAGTTCAAGAACAGCTGTAAACAGATATTTGTTAACTTGGAGTACGTATTACTGAAGTGGCCATAAAACTGCGATGAGGAAGGCAACGGGAAACCACCTCATTATATATCCCTAGATTATAACCAATTACGAAATACGATCCAATAAATAGAACTATGCCATGTGATCCGGCTAGCACCCGGCGCCAAAGGTGCGATGGGCCTTATGGTGTGAAATATGCTACCACCCGTATGGTAGTAGGTAACCAGGCTGCATATGGAAATAGAACGACTGGAAAGCAACCGAAAATAAAAGATCAATTGAAAAATAAAAAGAATATGATGACAACTGCGATGTGGAATGTGAAATCTCTCAACGTATATTCGGAAAGCTCGAAAATGTGAAATTATAGAAATGAAAAGGCTTGAAATTGATATAATGGGAGTGAGCGAAACAAGCTGGAATAATAAAAATGACTTTTGGAGTAGTGAATTACGATACTATAAGCTCAAGTGATCAAGAGAAAAACAACGGCGTTGGAATAATATTAAATAAAAGATGGGGAAATAAAGTAAAGAATTACTTACAATATAAAGTATTTCATAACATTTTAATATTAATGACCATATCATTCTTACATCAGATGCGATATGAAAATCTAGAAACTAAGTTTCTACCGTTTGGAGCACGTTCAAAATGGCAGCGACATTCTTGTGCTAAAAGTTATTCTAATGCATTTAAGAATTGCTTTACGTAATTGGTGTATAACTAATATATATATATATATATATTAATTACAACGTAATTCTTAGGCTACTCCCCATTAGAATAAATGTCCCAATTTTATGTAACAAAAAATGCCCCAATTTTATGTAACGTTTGTTATATTTTACAGGATTTTTGTGATTATGTTACTATATTCATATGGACCGATTTATAATTACGTTGTAAATTTCGATCATTTTATACAAAGTATAGAAGAGAAAAAAACAGAAATGTAAACAGTAGGAGTGAAGGGGCACAGCCCCCCGCGAGATCAAAATGGCAGAGTTATATATATAGCGGAATTGATGATGTAATACGCCGATGACGAACTGGGTCGAAAATAATTCGATACTGCTTTGAAAAAATATGTTTATTTTTATTATTTCTTTTTTTTTTTTAATGGGTTCGTCGACATGGACATTGGCCCAAGAACAGTGGAATAGAGAGAAAAGAGAGACTCAGATCCTTACACGATCGAAGATAGCTGACAGAAAAGAATCGAGAGCAAGAATAACCGAAGGAGAAGGAAGGGAGAAAATGAATGAAGCACAGTATGGAGCGGGAATACCGTTTTGTAAGAGGAAGGAATAAAAAGAAGCCTTTTCAGTTGAAAGCGACGAACAACTGAACATTATATGATCGAGATCAGAAATACATTGATCGCCGGGAGGATGCAATGGACAATAAGGAGAAGGCACGAGAGAATAACGGAACAATGAGGAAGGGAGCAAACTACGCCCAAAACGCAAGCGGCAAATCGCAGAGAGATTAGAACGGCGCATAGAAGGAAAGTTAATAAACCATGGAAAACGTGGAAGGGAAGGTTGAATATACAAGAAACGGGAGTTCGGGTTGGAGAATGAGGAGACGTAGGAGTCAGACCACAGTTTGGAATGAGCAGCTGCAGACAGAAGGGAAATATTAGAAGCTGAGAAGGCAGGAAGAAACCTACCAGAAGAGGAAGATAATCGAGCAAGTGAGTGTCAACTAACTCATTTCCCTCGATTCCGGCATGGCCAGGAATCCAAAGGAAATCTATTTGGATTAAATGGGAAAGGAAAAGATCATGAATCAAGGAACGAATAAGAAAAATTACGTAGTCGGTTGAGTGAGAAGGGATGGGAGATGTGGTAGTTTGCAGTACACTTTGAGCATCCGACAGGATAAGGAGATTGCTAGAAGCCGGAGAAGTTTTGATAAAAAGGAGGGAACGCAGAATAGCCGAAGACTCAGCATAAAAGATTGAACAAAAGGAGGGAAGTTTAAAGGACTCGAAGTAATTGAGAGAAGGACAGAAGAAGGCTGCACCAACACCATTGGGTCCCTTGGAGCCATCAGTGAAGATCAAAAAATGGTTGGGGAAAAAAGAGCGAAGATTCTGTTGGAATTCTGATCTAACAACGTGACGAAGAAGAGGTTTGGGAGGAACAGGTGAATAAAAGCAGTTAATAGGATGAAGCAGAGAAGAAAAATTGAAGGAGAAATAAGGGAGTTTATCGTAAGAGTAGATATACGGAAAAAACTGTATAAGGCGGCCAGCGATAAGAGATAGAATAGGAGTCTTGTTAGCAGAAAAGCGCCAGGAACGCAATATGTAGGAATAAGAAGGAATGAGAGAGCAAGAGGAAATAGGCAACCGTTTGATGAGGAAACGATAACCCAAGAGGGAGCGTCTAAGGAAAAGGGGAGGAATGTAAAAAATTCTGCGTGCAGAGCTGGGATAGGAGTAGACTTCCGGGCTCCAAGGCAGAGGCGGAGACATATATTTTGGACCCGGTCGAGCTTAGACAGAAGGGATCTAGAAGAATTAGCATAAATATAGGAACAGTAATCAAGAGCAGAGCGGATAAAAGATTTGTAAAACATGAGTAGGATCACAGGATCACCTTCCCAGACAGTGTGCGAAAGGGATTTAATGAGGTTGAGCCTTTTGAAGGAAGATACGAATAAACGGTTGATATGGACATGGAAAGGAAAGTCGGCTATCCAGAAAAACACCTAAATAACGGAAGGAGGAAGTAAGAGGAATTGGGCCATTAGTTAGGACGAGGACGACTGAGGAAGGAATAAACGGTCGCAGTGTAAAGACGACAGTAGAAGACTTCGGAGAAGAGATGAAAAGATGGATGTTGGATAAGGTATTTTCCAATGCAATTAAGGAGATTTGAAGATGGGAGTTGGCCTGCGAGATGTTGCGATGAGAGGAATAAATGAGGATATCATCAGCAAAGAAAATAGAACAGGAATTCAAAGATAGGGACGCAATTTTGATAAAATAAATATTAAATAAAGTGGGGCTAAGGCAGGAACCCTGCGGTAGTCCACGATAGACTAGTCTAGTGGCATCCTGAATATGAACAGAAGGAGTGACCGTTCGGCAGAGGAAAAGATTAATAATCACGGTAGAAAAATGAGCCGGAATGTTTAAGGAAAGCATCAAATCAAAAAGAGTTGGAAGATGGACATTGTCGAAGGCTGCCGAAATATCAAGAAAGGAAGCAATAAGAAATTTTTTGTCAATGAATGACTTGTAAACATCTGCTAGGAATGCGCTAATACAATCAGGAGGACCGCGACCAGGGCGAAAACCAAACATATTGCTAGGCAATAAGTTGTGGTGTTCTAGCCACCAAACAAGGCGTCTGTTGATTACGTTTTCGAAAAGCTTCCTGACACAAGAAGCAAGAGAAATTGAACGAAGTGAGGAAGAGTTCGGTTTAGGAATAGGGATAATGATGAAGGTATTCCAAGATAAAGGAGTAGAACCAGAGTGGAGAAAAGAGTTAAACAAGTTTAAGAGAAACCGAAGAGAAGAGTCCGAAAGATTTTTGAGAACAGAAAAGGAAATACCGTCTACTCCGGGAGCAAAATCTGAAGAATTGCGTAAGGACGTTTCTAATTCCGTGAGGGTAAAAGGAGTGTGACCAGAAAATGGGAAGAGTTGGAAGAAGACGAAATGCGACGAGATTCATTAAGGTTAGGAACGTAACAAGGGGCGATGGAGTCAATTAAAGAGATTAACTCATCATTCGAGAGATTACAGGAAAGAGGATGACGGGAAAGAGGGAATTTGAAAGCCTTAGCCATTTTCCAAACCTGAGAAATAGGAGTAGAGCGTGAGAAGGAGGAACAGAAGCTTTTCCACGCGTTTTTTTTTTTTTGCTGATTTGAGGATGAATCTGGCTCTAGCATTGGCTCTTTTATGAGAAAGATAGTTGCTGAGTGTAGGGCTGGAGCGATAAGATCTGAAAGTGGTTAAACTGAGATCGAAAGCAGCCTTACAATCCTATATGTTACTCAGTTCTAGGTTAACATAATCCACTATTCGAACTCATATATATGTATTTAATCACATTATCGATTTTCACTGTTTTATCTTTTTAAAGTTACACCGATTATTCGTAACATGACCAATCTTTTCAAAATATAAAATATTTCGGCATATATATGTACAAAATTTACAATTAATTAATCAATTTCCCTTTAAAATTTGTTTAATCTCAATTTCCATCGAATATAATTAATTCTTGGCTCTGTTGTTATTAGATTATTAACAAACATAGCTTTCAAGCTCAACGATATAATTTTTTTTATTCAAAGTTTTTGTCTTTTTTCTTTTTTGTCTTATTTCTCGCACATAACAACGAAATTTTCTTAACCGGTACCTACGAAAAAATGCATTTCGAAAATTGGACGAATATCACAACTTACAAACTCCAAGTTTATCAGATAGGTTTTCCTCGCTTCCTCTATCGAAAATAACTTTTTTGTTATTGCTCCTAGTTTTCACTATCTATTCCTTTACTACTCGAATGCGATGCTCACTACACAGTACCCCCAATGTACCGCCTTTTTTCCCTAAAGATTCGCTTCTAACTACCACAATTGAGCATTCTTACTGAGAATATTTCTTTTCGTTGACTATCCCTTAACTGCGAACACTACTTTTCTACTAACTCTGTATTTACGTTTTATTTTAAATTTAAGTTCAACAGAAACTGAAAAACAACCAGATTCTCCCGCGTGTCCGTTAAAGTTGAAAAATTTCAATACCGCGACATTCGAAGTATCCGTTATTACCGTCTAGTATGTTCTAATGATTTCGATGAGCAAATGATGTAAAGATTTGTTGCTGCGTCGCGTCAGTTAATACTAACCGAAGAAAGAGTTAAGCCTGCTGCAAGATTGCGTAGTTTGACGTAATTCAAGTATTCCGCATATCGCCGGTTGTAATTGCCGCTGAAACTTGTAATTTATTGAACATCGTGGAGTGCAGTTAGCGGCATAGTAATTACAGATTTCTGTTCTTCCAAAAGGAGGTTAACGCTGTTTATAATAAAGCCGCGATCTCCTTAAAGCGGCATACTGATTGCTAAAACCGGCACTGATCCGCCTCTTTTGTATTGATACATACCGTAGTAATGATTCAGATATTCCGGAAAC
This sequence comes from Icerya purchasi, assembly GCA_039619475.1. Classification (NCBI taxonomy): domain Eukaryota; kingdom Metazoa; phylum Arthropoda; class Insecta; order Hemiptera; family Monophlebidae; genus Icerya; species Icerya purchasi. The sequence continues at coordinate 347,111,283 of CM077116.1, read as the reverse complement.
GCCCTAATTAAGAAATCTCCCTCAGAAACCAGTAATTTTTCCGAAAAATAGGCGAATATTTTTTAAACACATTCCTTTATTATTAAAATATAATATACCTATGGTGACAAAGTATTCATATATTTCACAAATATTTCAAAGTATAATACGAAAGTTACAACTGCACACGCTTTTCTCTTCAACTTTTCGCCATATAAATGGTAAAAAAATTCTATTTAACGAGAGAAGAATTATTTTATATTAAGTTCATAACTGTGCGATATCCCTCGATAGGTATCCATCCTATACCCTATATTACCTGCTAGCACGTTGAGAGAAAGTCCAATTTTTGAATTTTAAATTTATTTTACAAAATATTATTTTTACATAAGCATCTTGTGTGCACGGAGGATTATTTTGATTTGATATATTTCAATTCTCATTTATTTACCTTCCTTTCTTTAATAATTATTTATTTTATTTATTTTTTATTATTTTTTCTTTCTTCGTTCCGGTAGTTTTCTTTTTCCTCTTTGCTGCAATCTATAAAATTTAGGATAAATTTAGTGTCTCTTCATTTATTTTTCCTTAAAGCACTTCAATTTTTTTAACCGAGTTTTTTGTAATTCCGTATAACCCCTTGATATTCTCATATATCTATGGTTTACCACTAACATTAATTACGATAACTTAGTTCTATGTTGAAAGAGATCAAATAAAGGATGCGATCGAATCCGACCACGAAGCCAAGGGCATTGTACAAATTGTACCGTCTTAATATAACGAACATAATATCAATTTGTACTCCATATTTTTGCTGTCCAAACGAGTTCGGGAATCTACGTTTCCACGGAAACGGTCTGGCCAGCTATTTTCCCCTAATGGCTCTATGCAGGCAGGCGCGTGAGTAGTGTTAAAACATTTACGGCCATGATTGTCCGGTAATTTACACTTTGATAAGAGTAATATTTATCTTGCTCAAACGACTTCGATAGATGGTTAGCGAATTGTCCTTACCATTGCATATCCATCTTTCTTTCTTTCCTATACGCTTCACTTTAAAAAGAGAAAGGAAAAAGAAATAGCAGCCAGGAGAGGGAGAAAAAGCCCATCTGGTTTTAATTTAGATCTATTATATTAACGTAATAGTGACCAAATGGTTAGTCGCCAAGCCAGAAAAAAAAACAAAAAAAAACAAACATAACCGATTGTCAAAATTTATAAATATAAAATAAATTAATTCCTTAATAATGGACAAAACTTATAATTAAATAAATTAAAATAAATATCTCCATTTAAAGAAACGTTATCGAACATTATCATCAGCTAACAACACAGAGTACATTCAATTAAAACTAAAAATGCGCTTGTTTTAATTGGTGAAGTAATTTAGGTGTTTTCTCTATACCCTCAAGGATGCCACCGCAGAATTAACTTCTACGGACATAGATATTTATTTATATTTTTCTTGTTTATCTAGTTTTAAGAATAAACTATTCAAATTATGAATGGAGATATATTGAAGATAACCTACACTGATTTTTCTTCGACGGTTAACCGCTAAAAATACAACTATTATACATACGAATATGATATCGAATAATTACGAAATTAATTATAAATTAAATTGTACATATGCTATTTGTCCGCGATGGTTCAAAAATGTAGACTTCACCAGGTATACGCTTGGTCACCGGTTACGGCTATGGAATATTCGAGAGACGACTTAATCAGTTAATTTAACACCGAAACAAACCGGACTTCCGAATAATTTTTTATACAATTTTCGATTGCGAAACTTTTTTTTTTTTTTTTTTTTGGGCGTCAAAAATTCAACCCATCGACAATGTAATATAAAATTAACTAATTAACGCTACACAGTAATATTACATTGTACTATATAATTAAATAATAACTTGTATATTGCAGCACTCTCGGTGGCCAGGAGAGAATTGACACTACATGGCAGAGGGATCTGGAAATTTATTATCGAGTTATACAAAATAGTTCTTTGCGCCGTGTGCAAATTGCATTCGAAAATGAGGTGATCAGCGTCCGCCACTTTGTCCGAGTCTAGTGGATGTTGGCAATAGGGAGAAGAGATTAAACCCATGTTGTATACAGAAACAGGGAGGCAGTTCATACCCAGCCGGAGGCGACATAAGGTAACGATGAACGATCTGGTACTCATCGAAACAGTCGTAATGTGGTTGAACCAAGGAACGTTAGGAATATTAGGTTGAACTCTTTTGTACTGTTACGCGCAAAATGGATTTGTACATGTAGCTTCCCAATATTCTTTATGAGCATATCTAATGAGCTCGAATAAAAAATGTCCCAATTTTATGTAACGCTAAATGTCCCAAAAAAATGTCCCAATTTTATGTAACGTTTGTTATATTTTGTAGGATTTTTGTTATTGTTATTTAAAAAATGTCACAATTTTAAGTAATGAAATATGTAACGAAAAATGTAACGAAAAAATGTCTTAATTTTATATAACGGAAGTTAAATGTTAGAATAGGATTTTTGTGGTTATGTTATTTTTTGTGTGTGTTGATGCCAGTAAGAATTACGTTGTAAATTTTGATAATTTTATACAAAGTATAGAAGAAAAAGAGACAGAAATGAAAGCAAGAGGGGTCAAGGGGCACAGCCTCTTGCGAGGCCAAAGTGGCCGAGTTTATGTATATACATATATATATATATATATATATATATATATATATATTTATATGTATGTATGTATATTTACAATGGCTGTAATGTAATGCACACATTACATTGCCTATACTCTGTGTTGTTAACTGATGATGGACTCTGCCCGAAAACGTTTTTAAAATAAGGTATTCATTTTAATTTATTAAAATAAATTAATTTATACTTATTTTTAAGGAATCTATTTATTTTATATTCTTTAATATTTTTCATCATGAAATAAAGATATCATTTTTCAATTATCATGCATGGTAAATAAACGATTCGCTTACTTTTTAATAAATCTTAAAAATTCGATAATCATTTATGCGAACATGGATTATTTCCTTTCTAAAATTGCTCGTTTTAAGGAGAAAAACTCGATGAATGATTTCTAGACCCTCTAAAGACTCTTAATTTCATCAAAATCGTTAAAGCTGTTTTTCAGAACCGATATTGAAACGTTAATTAATTTTAATCCCCACCGGAGATGCCAAACGTAACGTTATTGATGGTATTAAGTTTTGCTACGCCATCAGGCATGCCACCACGGCCTCTTAATTACCGTGCACTAAAAAGTTAATTATTTTATTATTATAAAAGAAAATAAGTATCTAAATTTCTTATACAGTATCTTAATGAATTTAGCCTACACCAATATTTCGGTATTAGTCGATCGCTGAAAAACATGATATTAAATACGAATAGACGAATGTTTGATTAAAATTAATATAAAATTCTACGTAACACTGTTATCAGCAATGATCCGTGATTCGTTGGTTTAGTGGTCCGGCGGCTTTCCGGTAATGAGGGCTGCAATGATCGAACAGTGGAGCTTTTTCAATCTAATAACGGTTATTCCAGAGAAATTTTCTTTATGACTGTTAAGCAGGCCTTCGCCTTTACATTCCACAGCTTTTTTGTATCGGATCGACTTTCACGACTTGACTATCGGAAGACTATATGCCACAATCAGGGAAAAGTCAAGAACAATAATACTGGAGAAAGGTGAAACAGTGACTGACTGATTATCAGATCTTTTTTTCATTTCTTTCTCCTCCTTTCCACACTCTAACCGCTGGAATTTACCGTGTAAGATGCGTGCTTCTCCTTACGATAGTCGATGATTGGTTATTTACACTCGACCAACACAATAGGATCTCATATACACGCATATTTCCTCTCTCATGGTATTTTTCGAAATTTTATTATTTCTTTATTTTATTAATGTAAGGTATGTACAATGCAAATGTACACGAAATTTTACTTTGAAAAATCATTTAACTTTTTTGCATCGATTATATTAATATTTAAAATGGCATAGTTAAAATGGAATTTTCTATAAGAATTATACAACATCATCACCTGGGGATCTAGTGGTGTCCTCTTGGCAAGGTTTAAAATATCGAATTTATATATATCATATTATCGATGTTTGTGATGTGCGGTTTAATTGATTCGCGTTCAGTTTAGCTGATAAGGATTTTAACTTGGTGAGTTCCTTTGATAATTTAAATCTATTGAAGCGGTTTACTTTTGTTTTTATCTAACATATACATCGTGTATATGTATACATATCTCTAGTAGCGAATATGACTAGTGTCGAAAATACTTATTTCGACACTAGCATTAAATACATAGATGATATTAAGCAACTGCTTAATGAATCGCACAATATGAAAGTGAAACTAAAAGAAGGAATTTTTCAAAAAATTGGTAACCTGGTAACAACTTTAGACTTGTTAAAGACGCATGTAAATAAATTAAATAGTAACTTCAATGAGTTAAAGAAAAATACGAAAAAGAACATAACAACTATACAGTTTCCGGGGTTATTTCAGATAAAAAACCATCTTATTCTTCCAAATTAAAAACTAAGTTGCTTACAAATAGTAATTTAATAACTAAAAATAAATACGAAACTTTAATCATCGAAGATACAAGTAATTCAGATGATAGGAATTAATGATTTAAACAAAATCAACACAAGTAAAATCGGAGTTGATGTCGGATTTATAAAACAACATAAACGTAAAGAGTTATAATTGGTGTTAAAGATGTAAACCAATTTGATAAAAGCAAGAAGTTTCAAACAATATAACAAATATATAAAAACCAAAACTGCATTAAAAAAGGAAGGACCCAATGTGTCACGGTAGATGTTGGTGTTCATTCCTCAACTACAGAATTAGATATTAGTATGGCGATTAACAACAAAACGGGTAAAAATCCAAAAACTGTTACGTTAAAGAAAACTAATGATGGTAAACTACGTGCATTTGTACGCCTGGATCTTGATGCCTACCATATATTAATAGAGGCTGGTTACATGGTTGTGAACTGGTCAAAATGCAAAGTGTATGATTATATTCCGATCATCCGATGTTTTAATTGCTTCCGGTTCGGCCACATGAAAAATGAATGTAAAACTGATTCAACTCGTAGCAAATATACACTGGATGAAAATCAACTTAAAGCAAAATGTAATAATTGTTTTTCGCATGCCTGTTTACAGCATGTGAAAGAAAAAGGTAACATTTCTCTCGAAGTTAAGAAAAATATTATTAACAATATTACACACAACACTTTTTCTTATGCTTGTCCATTGTATATTAAAATCGTAAATAAAGTAAAACATAATATAAATTATGGCTAATAATCAATATAGATTTTGCAAAATGTAAATCACTGCAAGGAAGCGCAATCGGTATTAAATTTAAATAATCAACATAACACTAATTACTTATGTGTCATTTGCGATCCTTATTTATATGGTAATGAAAAACAGTACAACTTCTTCTTATTGCATACTAAGTATGTTGCTATCTGTAGTAATATTAAGAACGTTAGTAGTACCGAAATTTCAGATTACATTATTAAAGTTAACGTGTAAAGGATATTGTTATTTTTGGAATATACTTTCCACCTAATTCTGACTTAATTTATCAATTTACACTACTGCTTAAACATATAAAACAAAACTGGAGACATAACGTAATAATACTGGGAGATTTTAATTCAAGATTAAAATTTATGAAAAGCAAAAACTTCCCACACACGCCCAGAAATGCACAATTTGAAAATTTCGTGTACTCAGGGAACTTAACAATTAAAAATGATTATAATGTACATACGTTTCAAAACTGCAATGGACAAAGCTTGATAGATTATGTTCTAGTAAACATTAACTTTAAGTATAAGTTGTCTAGCGTTATGCTTCAAGATTTTCACTTAAGCGATCATAAAAATATCATCAGTATTGAAATTTTTGATACAAATATTATTAATAATGATAATATTCTTACCTTGGATAGAGATATATTTATTAGTAATCTTAATGCCGACTTAATGTTAAATTTCGAAACAAGCTTAAAACTTGCAAGTACCGAACTTCAAGTAAATAATATTATTAAACAATTTACTGATAATTTAACAAATAACGTAAATAAGTCCAAGGTTAAAAAGCCTAAGACGAGAACAAATCCTGGTGGAACAGAGATTTAGAATATTTTAAATTACTTGTCAGAAAGCTCAAACACAAAAATTTTATAAATAAACTCATATATAAAGTAACTTTAAAATTGTATAGGAACAAAATTAAATATTTCAAGCAACAGGCCTGGAGAACATTTTATAGTTCGTCCAGGGCCTGGGATAAACCTTATAAAATTTTAACGAATTCTGAACCATTTAAATTTCCAGATTTAAAAATTGATGGTAATAATGACACTTGTTCCTCTATTACTAGCAATAAAGACAAAATGAGTTTACTAATGAATTCATTTTTTAATTTTAAAGAAACTGGTTCTATTTCATTAGATAAAATCACAGATATAAATAAACAAATTGTGAAAATAATGAAGTAGAAAATGTTCTGCACATAATATACACGTGTAGTTAAGTATAATTACCTACGACAATTGTATATGATTGACTGTGCACTTCAACTAAATGAAATTATTCTACTAGAACAATTTCCTGTATTAATTTCTGAATTATTTAAAATTAAACATATATACAAATAATCGCTACTGGTAGCCGTAAGCTAATTCACAGGCTACTCTAGTTTATTATATTTCTTTATTAAAGTAATAATAATAAAAAAAAAAAAAAATATATATATATATAAACTCGGCCATTTTGGCCCCGCAGGGGGCTGTGCCTCTTAACCCCTCTTGCTTACATTTTTGTCTTTTTCTCTTCTATACTTTGTATAAAATTATCAAAATTTACAACGTAATTCTTAGACCGGCCCCCATTAGACTTTATAACGAAAAAATGTCCCAATTTTATATAATAAAACAAAAAAAAATACAACCAGTAATCTATACCATAAGTTTTATTAAACTACCGAAACAACTTAACATACCATAAAATATGGAAATAATGCTTTTTTTTTGCGATACCATGGTAGTATTGTTAAATTAGCAATGCAGCGTCTTTAAGCGCTTTTCCCTATGGCGAGACTGCTTATTCATCAACCCGCAAAGTAATGAGAAGTGTATTCATTATGTTTTCAAAAACGAAAATTGCTACCGAACGCGAACGTGAATTGCGGAAACTAAAACGAGACGACCAACGTGCAGTAGTAAAGAATTTGCCACATTTATACATGATGTACTCCTTTTGGTTCGAAAACGACAGATGTAGAAAAGTTCGAAGCGTTTGATAGCATTTTGAGTCAACCGCCTCTATTATACTAATAAAAAATAATTAGAAAAAAAAATGACTCAAAGGGACCACATTTTTTCACGTTTTTTGACGAATACTCAATTTATGTTCACCGATTTTCTTCATCACTCACATATGATACCTAAGTTGAATGGTACTCTTTCTAATGGACAAAGAATCAGTATAAAATCAGTCCAGATAAATATGAGATATGCCCGAACAAACATAAAAAAAAAAAAACATACGCGACGAACGTATACAACCTCCTGTTTTTTGGAAGTCGGTAAAAATTAAAATATAACAAACCTGTTACATAAAATTGGGACATTTTTTGAGACACTTTCTTTACATCAAATTCGGACATATTTTTGGAACATTTTTTTCTAATGGAGGCCGGCCTAAAAATTCGTTGTAATTAACATATGTATATATGTAGAGAAAATGCTCAATATGTTCATATACATGTGTAATATTTCGTTCGAACTTAATATTTCAAAAAAATAAAAATAAATCACTCACCTTCTTTTTTAATGTAGAATATATTTAATCTTAAGGAAATGATCATTACCTTAAAACATGTTCTGTATTTTCGAACAGTCTATCAATAGACGTGTTTTTTTATTAATTTTTATACATTAGTTCATTCATATTAATTCATAAATTAAAATAAGGAAAATTTCTAGTAATTTGAAAAATTAGTAAAAAATCGATTACATTTTTCAACACTCGCCTCATAATTCTGGATACCACTCTGGAGCTGAATGTCTCAGTTTTCGATAAACGTTAGCTCGATTTTTTCACTATTTTTAAATTTTCACATCAGAAATCTTACGAATCCGTCAGTTTTAGTTATGCGCATTTAGAATGTCTCTTTCTTTCCAGTTGAGAGTCCAGAAAACCGAACAGCATCGTATCATCCGTATTCTGAAGTCCAACCTTAGTCAGTCTGATGGGTTTTTTTAGTCGAAAAATTCTGCCTCGCTTATTCTATTCCGCTGCAAACATCTTTCAATACACGTTTACTACTGTAGGTCAGGGAACTTCTTCCACTTTGTGACAGTTATTGTTGCATATTGCTTTTTATAACCGATTTAATATAATTATTTGAGAACACTATCATCACTATATAGTTCTTGTAATAATGACTGTCGATTAATTAAACTTCGCTTGTTCGGAATTCTTCTATCTATTGCAACTCTATTGTTAATTTTACGAATTCTAGCGCATTTAAATATGTAAAATTAAAGTAAGAAATTGACGAATTTAAAATTAACAAGCGGCAATTTTCGAAGTTCACTGTGTCCTACACGATGAAGTAAACTACACTTCGGAATGTTGTGATTTTTTTGACAATATGTCGCCCGTGTTCAGAATTTGTTACTCTATTTCCTTCTCGCCACTCCGGTTAAGTGCTGTTGCAACTGAGACACGCTGTTACTAAATGGCAAGTGTACGACCCCACCAGACTTTGAAGTACCGAATCGCTTTTATTCCGTACTAAATTTCATTTACCGGTACTGAGAAGTCCGTCTATTCGACAGTTTTATCTCGTGTTCGTAATGATGCAACCTGATCGGTTAGCTGGCTCCGTATCTCTAACCTTCATTAATACGAACAGTCACCAATATGTATTATGAATATCAAGTAGTTGAGTTTTTCTAAGAACACCAGGAAGCGACTATACGTTTATTTATACGTATCGTAATTCCGATAGTTTTTGCAGTTCGAGAAAATTAATTTAATTATATACGTAAAATAAAATGTTCAAAAATGAAACGGAATCTGACCAAAAAGTAATCAATAAATTACAATAAGGCCGGTAATTTAAAAATGATAAATTCGGTAATTTAAAAATGATAAATTCGGTAACAAGCTACATGTATTTGCTTTTTTCAATTGCTTTTTTTTTGTTCTTTCTTTAAACGAGGCTAAAAGCGCTAATAGACTAACTTAACTGAAACTGAAAATAACTACTAGTTTTTGCGAAAACGTCACAGCGCGTAAAGAAACAATATTATTAATATAAAAAATTTAGACATTAATTTATCTTTTTTATGTTCGATTTATTCATTTGTTGAATATTAACAAGATGCAATGAAACGGATAAAAACTGTACGCCGCTAAAATTAAGTAGTAACAGTATCATTGGCAAACAAAGTTAAAGGAAATAAGGAGAGCAAAAGCGCTTCACGATAAATTTCCTCAGAAAGTACAATGTGAAAGTGTAGATAAATACTCATATAACCAAATTTTGGTTATTTAATTTCGGAAAAGGAAGGATTTTTTGTAGCAATCCAGAACTTAGGGTAATGGCAACAAGCGATTATAAGAAATATACCTTGAAGGAAACGAAGAATTCTTAATAAATGCAGATGAAGTAGCAAAGAAGATGAAAGGACAAGGCGGATGTGAACAGTTAAAAGCAGCAGGATTTTATATAGAAAGCCATAATGATGCAGCTGCTACAGTTCATCGAGAAACTAGTATAAAATATCGGTTAATTAAATTTTGCTTGATTGGGCTGTTGCTCTTCTTTAGCGTACACCAAAAAAAAAAAAAAAAAAAAAAGAAGATAACTATAATTTACAATTACGTAATATTAAATCTAAAACAAAGAAATCTGATTTTTAGTATTTTGCACATTTTTGCACATTTTTCAGCAACTTTGAAAATTTCGTTAAGAAATTTATTTCCGACAAACAGCGCGATCTTTCCATCGATATATCACATGCCCGGAAAAGAATTTTTTTTTTTTCAAGACTTTCCAGCTTTCGGCGCCCTTAGGGCTTGAATATAAAGTTATAAGATCGGCTATAGTTTCTCTATAAAACGGTACTTTTGCATATGTTTGAGATATGTTAAGGTTTCCTCAACCTTTTTACTGGGGCCATTGATTAAAGTGTAAGCATCTGTTATTTTGCTGTTTTTGGCTCAAAAAGGGGGAGGGGGTCAAATCATTTTTTAACTGTATTTTTTTTTTTGATTTTACGAAAGAGCTTCTGTATTTTGTTTTAAACTGTAAATTTCACTTTTAAATGGGTTTTCTGTCGATCAATTGTGAATTTTTTAAGGGTGATTTTTGAAGTCGTTTTAAATTCCATGATGTTATACATTCTTGACGGTTTTTGGATTATTTGTTGCCCAGGATAATCGGTCAGCTTTAAGTTTTTAAGTTATACATATATATTGTCTTAAAGAGAATTTTAATTGTAATTTATGATTCGATTTTGAAGTTTTTCTAAGTTGGTGAGTTATCGTAGATTTTAATTGAATATTTTTGTCATTTCTGAACCATCTTATTAGAATTCTGTACGTTACAATATGTGAACGGAATCCTAAAAATGAAATAAAAAAATTCCAAGAGACTCGAAAAATAATTCTCTGATGCACAATATGAAAAATTCGAATATATGTATGTATGAGAAAGTAACGAGAATTTCGTAGTTGCGCACGCGGTATCTTGCTTATCGAGTCGAGCCTTCTTTTATGTATCGGCTGCACCATGTTTTAGTTGAGGTACGCGTTAACTGTCAGGTAACGGCGATGCTTGATGTTTGCCGAGCGAAAGAGGAAAATGTACGTTCGTTGTTTGGCGATTTTTCGGTATCGGATTAGAGAATTTGCGTGAAATTTTTCGTTAAAAGCGGAATTAAGTGCAGCGAAGCGTTCAAAATGTTTTCGACGATACCATGTCACGATCGGAAATTTATGAATAGTACAAACGCTTTCAGGAAGGCCGAGAAGACATTGAAGATGACGCGAGGTCTGGGCGTCCTAATACGTCCATCAGTGACGAAACCGCGGAAAGAATTAAACGGACTGCGCTTGTTAACAGAAAAATTACCGTTAGAGAGGTTTGCTGAAGAATCAAGAATTTCACGCGGCTTATGGAAGCAATTTTTACTATTTTCTATGAACACTAAGCGGGCGACAGCAAAATTCGTTCGGCAACTAATGAATTTTCAACCAAATCGGGCAACCATCGCTCAACAATTGCTTAAGACGTTGTTGACGATCCAGACGTATTCAGAGGCGTTATAACTGATGATGAAACGTCGGTATATAGCTACGAAAGGAAGGCGCAATCGTCTCAACAGAAGTTTCCTGAAGAGACACAAGACCGACAAAAATAAAAGAAAAAAGAAAGGCATTGAAGGCAAATGTGAAGGTCCTTCTAATCGTTTTCTTTCACTGGAACGGTGTAGTTCCAAATTTTTACCGACTAGTTACAGTCAATAAAGAGTACAACTTACAAATTTTACGTGAGGCAATCAACCAGGTAAACTTTAGAGAAACAACTCTCGCGGCGATTTCGCACCACGACAACGCACCGACGCTTATTTTCGTGGTAGCATATAACATCACGGTAATGTCGTAACCGCCCGGAAATGGCAGATTTTATCCTACTTCCCAAACTCCCAAGGAGACATTCAAAGGGCAAAACAGATATGAGATAAAGGTGAAGTCGCAGAAGGCGATACCATACCTAAAAAGACATTTTCTCAAAACTACGGTGTAGCATAAGTGCATACTAGAGCAATAGGGAACTACTTTGAAGGGACCATGAAACAAATATTGAAGATTAGGTAATGCGGGAGTCAAATTAGATTTTCACTTCGGAAAAATTCTCCGATCGATGGCTCCGAATGGAATGTGTTCAGAAAAGTGTGTAGAATAACATATCAAAATGCCTCCGCGAGAAAATGTGTGCTAAATTTTTTATTTAATAATTTAGGTGCAAAAATGTGTTTTTTTGTCGATAACTTTTTTACTTAAATTTTTTCGAGAAAAAACCGATAGTGCCATTCGAAAGAACGGAAAATTTTACAAAAGAAACATGCACGACATTTGTCTTTCAATTGGAATTGAGCGAGCAGCAAATTTTTAATTAACGCTCCGATTCGAGCTGCGTCTAGCCATGTACACTAGGGTCAGTGTGGACCCGTGCGAGCGCGCGCACTGTACATAAGTGGCTATAACTTTTAATTGACGAAATCAAATGGCATAAAACCGATTCCATATTAAAAAGGCTAATTTAGAGTAGTGGTAGTAGCTCATATGTTTGAATGATTTTCTTAACTATAGTAAATACTTCATACACATGAGTTTGAAATGAAATGTCGCACGAATTTTCGATTATTTCATGAAATTCGATAAAACTTCGAAGAAATAAACCAACGCATGGACGTGTTATATTCATAGGGATTATCTGAAATAGGTCGTTCGGCAAACAAAATTAGAAAAAATTTATTTTGCAAAATTCACAAGCCTTTATAGTTTATCTATTTTCGAAAAATGCATTTTTCCACTTCAAGAATTTTGATCGTTAATAATTAAAAAAGCGATATCGACATTTTGTAGCTGGTCAATTTGAAGCATAATATGATGTGGATACTTTAAGGTCAAATAGTTTATTTTATAATTATTATAATTTTTGGTGATGTTTTTTAAGACATAAAAAAAAAAAAAAATAGAAAAAATTACTCAAAAAATCTAAAAATTTTAGTATAAATAATTTGTTTAAATAAAAAAAGAAAATATTTTTCAACACTTTGGCTGTATGAAGGTGATAGCTGAGATATAAATCTTGAAAAATACACCTTATTATAATTTTATTTTTCAATGTAATAACCATTTAAAAAAAAAAAAAAAAAAAAAAAAAAAAAAAGGTATATGAACCTAAAGAATTTTTACGATTCGAATTAGCACCCTTTCTTTTATCATTATTCGATGAATCAGGTATGCGAAAAAATTTTAAATCTCAATTATATAGAGTATATTTACATCATCATCTACTGCTCTACACACGTACTGCAAAATGTACATAATACGTGTTATTGACGGAGGTATGTTACTGCATCGAGTACCGTGGAAAGTAAATGAAAAGTTTGGTAGTATTTTCAACAGCTACGTATCTTGTAACTACGAAGAAATTACGGCAGCAATTTAATTGTAGTTTTCGATGGTTATAGTTCAGATAGCGTGAAATCAGCAGGAAGAATTCGTAAAAGTCGCGAACAAAAATGCGCAGATATTTTCTTTAATTGGGAGATATGCCGCTTACTGTTAAGAAAAATTTCTCTCAAATGAAAAGAATGAAACTTCTTTTATAACTTTATTAACCGATAAACTGAAAGATAATAATATTTCTGTAGCTCAAGCAACTGACGATGCAGATACTCTAATTGTTCAGACTGCACTTCGTCTGACGAATTCAAAAGTTTTTATTGTTTCCGAGGATATATTGATGTTCTGGTTATTTTTTAGCTGCATTATGCCCTCGTGACAAGGAAGTTTTTCTTTTTTTTTGACAAGGAAGTATATTTCTTAAAACCAAAAAGAGGTAAAATAGAAAAAAGTTTTTATTGTTCAACGGTTATATTGAAACATTATCCGAATGCAAAAAATTTTATCCTTTCCCTACACGCGTTCAGTGGATGTGATATAACATCAGCTTTTTTCAATTATGGAATAAATCTGTTTATTGCAAAATTTGCAAATAACAAAGAATTGCAAGCAATGGCGCAACTATTTTATAATAAAAATAGTTGTGTAGATGAACTTTTTGAAGCTGGTGTTAAATACACATAGGCTTTATACGGCGTTTCAAAATCTGAAAAAGATTTAAACGAATATCGATTAAATATGCTTTGTTTGAGGTGTTTCAGAACGAGAAGAAAAATGACTCGTTAATTTTGACCTCCTACTAATATATAATTGCAGCATATTAACAGAGTGTACTTACAAGTAAAACAACGGTTGGATGAAAAACTATCACCACATGAATGGCGATGGACGGAAAAAAATATTTCGTTGTCCCGTCAGCATGACCGCGATCCTCCGGCACACGAAAAACTATTACGAACTTTATTTTGCAGCTGTAAAAGTGGCTGTGAAAATGATTGTGGCTGCAGAAAAATCAGCTTATATTGCAGCGTTGACTGTTCGAATTGCAGTGGAGTAGACGGCTTAAACTGTAGTCCTCAACTATTATGTGATCAGACTGAAGATGAGTACGACATTTCAGAAGATACATCTGAAACTGCAGAAATTTCAGATTGCCCAGCAGAATCAATAGAATTTTAACAGAATACGCATCAGAATCAGAAGATAGAGCGTAAATTTTTTTTAATGTTACCAAATTTTTTTGCGTTTCATTTGATTCAAATGCACTGTAAAATTATACGAATATGTAGCCTAAATATCTCTATGCTCTTTCAAATAAAGATATGTCATTGAACATTGCCGTGTATATTTTTTTTCCCTCTTAAATCCTAAATGAATACTTTTGGAGAAATTTTATGACATTATTATTTAGAAAAAAAGTTATTATTTCTAATTTTTGTGATGAATTTTCCGTATATAATTAATTATGATCGGCCATTTTGAATCCACCATGTTCAATTTTTTAAGTAAAATATTAAATTTTCGATAATCGTACCCAGCAAACTCCAAAAAATCTATGGTTTCAGGTAATTTTCCGACATTTTTACGTATCTATCGGCCATTCTGAGTGCGCCATTTTGAATTTCTAAAATCTGACGTCAGATCCGTATTCAGCATTCTTGAAAACCCCTATATACTAATTTCGATAATTTTTCATTAATAAATATCTGAGAAATTCAATTTTGCAACTAATTTTTCACTTTTTCACTGTTATTGAACAAATAAATAATTAGCAGACTTCTTTAAAGAGTGGCATTATTTTTCGTTAACACCATTAACAAGAGAATGCAAAAGGTTTCATCGGAAATGAAGACTTTTCGAAAAAATTACAAAATTCTCCTTACTTTTTGATTCAACTATCAGTGCAACAAATTGAATTATATCGGAACTCACCGATTTATGCAATAAAAACCCAGCCTGAAAGTATGCGATCCTACCTTCACATTTTTTATACGATTTGAAGTAGAACTTTACTTACAATGGATAATAATGCGGCTGTTGATGTTCAGAATGTACAGAATACGTACGACCTTTCAGCAATATTAAAAAATAAATAAAAAATAAAAATGTTTCCCGACATTTTTAAACGTATTTGAAAAAATTACTTTCAAAATTGATTCGCATTTGCGCAAGACAAATTTGCCGTTTTGAACTTTATGGATCCAAAGAAAACGCGATATTTGAAACCATCCGGTAAAATTATTTACTGAAATCCCCCGCGTTTTCTTACTTTTCATAGGAATATATTTTACCGGTTTACCTGCCTAAACCGCTACCCTTAATAATGTAGCAACGATTAAGGTGTGCAAGAAAAACTTAAGCGTCGTTGAAATAAAAACCGAAATGGAATGTCGTCAAATAATCTAAGCACCATCAAAGACATAATTAATATTATAAAGAAGCGATCAATTACAAAATGTAACCCCCCCCCCACCCCCAAAAAAAAAAAAAAAAATCGTCAACCAATAGTAATTATGATAACGATAATAAATACTTGACTTATCATCCACGGCTTTCTGAACTCTCTTCTTTGCTTCGAATAGCATTACCAGGTTGAAATAAAAAGTTATCGAATCAGTAAGATATTAGTTGGAATGCTGAATCGGATATGCCAATAAGAATGTAATATTTAACCCGGAAAAATAGACAAAATCGATTTCGAAATGATTGTAATAAAATTTATCACGCTAACGAGAGAAAATTCATTTCATTACTTCATAAGTATTCAATTAAACTTATCGTTGTATCATATTTATGTCACTAATTTAACCACCTATGTCTGAATTTATTTCTATATATATATATACATATATATGTATATGTTATTCTTATAATGATATCTTAGTTGCAGTCGCAATTATAAAAGCAATTTGCAATATGAGCAGAAAATTTTCAGAATAAAGGTACGTTCGAGAACTAATGAGTTACGGTTTTACGGGAGAAAATTTTCGGAAACAGGAGTAATAATTTAAGCGCGCTTGGTAACGAGCTCACAATGCGTCGCTGTATTTCAGCTGCATGTTTTAGGTGGGAGGACAAAAACCTTTGCAAATGCAGGTCAAGCACAATTTTTGCTTTCTTATTGGCTGTCGCCATCTTTTACCTCTGCAACGTCAATCTACTTGTGACTACTGCGCAGAAAAAAAACACCTAAGCAGCCTAGTTACATGTCGTAGTACGCGAAGCAAAATCGTTTGTACCGCATTCAGCCCGCCCTCGACATCGAATTTTGTATTGTTCTTTCTTTCTTTTTTTCGCAAACATCATCGTTTATCAACAGTCAACGTACCGATTTATATTGTGTACAAAAAATCCATACAAAAAGTATCTTTCGGAGCCAGTCGAAATTATTATTATTATTGTTTTTAGCAGTCATAATTGCTTTTTTGTTTTTGTTCGTTTTTTTACTGTATTTTTATGTCTTCATATGACCTATTTACACGAGCCTGTCGTAGTTCCATCAAAATTCATAAATCGAAGATTACTTTGCCCGGGTCTATTAAGCATCGTGCACCACCAAAAGAATGGCAACTGGGAGAGTGAATATGATGAAAAGTAATCGCTGATAATTAATGAACTTAAATCAAAATTTCTTTAAAATATACCGGTAAAAATGTTGATGCGTTCAAGCAATTTGTTTAATATCGTTAAAGAGGAAAAATTATTTGCAAAACAAATGACTAAACGTTAGCAATAACGCAATATTCGTAATGACGTACAATTAGGAAGGTTTTTGTGAAATAATTTGATCTAATTAAACCTTATAGTCGGCAAAATAGTGGAAATTTTATCGAAAAAAAAAAAGGTGAAATACATTTTTTTTATAATTTACGGTGTAACCATGCATGCTCCAGTTATTGCTTGTTTTAGTTCAAACTCAATACTTTCAAATACGGAAACTAAATGCGAAATCTTCTCTGAATGCGTAAATATAAACCTTAAAAACTCATGATAACATTAATGCAGCGGTTTATTACGCAAAATATTCAGAGTGCTCGTTAGCTAATGTAATAGAGGCGCAATCTTCGCGTTATGCGTATAATACGCCCCCGAAGGTAAGAGCATTCAATACAAAAAACTAGAAATGCTTGTATTATACGAATGAACATAATAACAAGTTCGCGCAGAGAATTAAGGATCAAAATGAATGAATATAAAAACGAAAAGTATATAAATTTTTCCTACACATCCAGAATACAGATAACATAGGTGAGAAAATTAAACGAGTCTGTCTCAATTAGAAAATTTAATGGCGCTAAGTCGGTCGGAAAAAAGGTCGAGACACTCTCGACGAACAACTATATGAAAAAACATTCAAATCGCATCGAAACATATAGCCAATAGTGATCGTGATAAAATGCTCCAGATGTTATACAGACACCGCCCAAGAGGCACTGCTCAATAGCGTGCTTATGCCCAGCCATGCTGGTACCCCCGGAAATGAACGAGTCGATATATTTGTATATTTTTCCCATGCCTGAAAACGCCTTTGCAACACCGTTTCGGCCTTGTTCTTGGCCAAATGCTCATGGGGTTGCGAACAGAACATATAGACCTGTTCTACGACTTTATGTTCTAAGGAGCTTCGCCTCCTCTATAATCTGCTCATTCTCGTCTACCACAAACTATGTATGTATTCAGCCTTTTCAGATCACAAAGTCTCACGGAACAGCACCGATAACGTTACTAGTATCCAGATCCGTATAATAGCCTTAGTAGCTAAAAATTTGGGTGGTATGCTAGATATATACATATATATATATATATATATATATAAAACCGGGATGAATCCGGTGGGGTTTTTTTTTGGGGGGGGGGCATTACCTACCCCCCTAGAACTTAATGCAAGCTGTTTAAGAATGCGGCAATTTCATAGAAAATAAATTTTTTTTTATTCCCTTTGTTTACAATTATGTCAAAAGTTGCTACCAAAGTAATTTTGAAATGATTCAATTAGTCGTATATTTTTTAATTTCAAAATTACGAGATTTATTTTTGACGGAAAAATGAAACTTCATAAAATGACAATAGAAATGATCTTTTAAAATTTGACTTTAACGTTTGCAAATGCACGAAAGATGTAAAATCCTCGCGAGCTGAAAAAATTATTCGCCGCAGTTGGTATTTTTTGTCAACATAAACCGGAATTATCACAGTTCACGAATCACGTCGATTCATTTATTATTAATATCGATAAATTGTTTTTAAAGGTTTCTTTTCGGTTTTCATTTATTCCTCTTTTCTTTTTTTTTTTGATCTATATAGCCAGCTTCATTTCTGTTTTTGTTGCTTTTTTCTTGTTTTTTTAAAACAGCTGAAACGTCACGGCGTATTCGTTTATTATAAAAAGATAATGAACCTCCGTTGGAATGTTTTTACAATATGATGTTCTCTTTAATGCTACAATTAGTATTAATCATTTAGCACCAATTGAGAAAATATTGTTGTTTATAATCGGTTATTTTACTTCGGAATTAATCGTTCACACTTGCTTTTTCATTATTTTAAATTACCTAATAAATCATGTTTTACATATTTGGTTTTATTCAGGAATATCCCAAAAAAGATTTCTCAGTAATAATAAAAAAAAAAAAATCTCTGCCCCCTCAAGAACATAAAACAGATTCCTGAATTCATCACTGATATATAATAAAAAAAAAAAAATATTCACACACATACAACATACATGTACATATATCGTGCATCCTGACCGTAATGCAGAGCAAACAAAAAAAAAGCATTTTTTGTTTAAAAGCAGGAGTTTTTTTTTTGTCAATCGGTTGTTATACTTTCTTGTGCAGAAATTGCACTGTGTAGAAATAAGACTGTGCCAAAACAGATCAGCACGGTTCTCAGTACGCCCTTTGAACTACATAATTCGAGATTCATATTCTGTTTGCTGTCGTTTACGAATTTTTTCTTTCGACTGTTAAACGGGAACGAATTCAGTGCCATGACGACACGGATTCGACCGCAAGTTTACCATCTTTCGAGTTTTCGTCTTACATTCAAGTTCGTCTTCTTCCATTCTTCAATTTCTTCTTTCGACGCACAAGCCGCCTCCGTTCAATGCGACTTGATCATAAATCGGGCATCGCCGGAACAACACGAAGCAAAATTGCAAAAGGAGCTGAACGAACTAAACAGATTGTTAAATATCAAATGTAATATGAGAATCAATGAAACGAAAACTAAAGTACTAAGATGTGACAAAAAAGATAAATGATAAGTTGAACATAATAAAATAAATGGGAAATCGGTAGAACAAGTAAAAGAATTTGAATATTTGGGCAGCCTGATAACAAAGGATGGAAGATCGGAGCGGGAAATAAGAAGGAAAATAGTCCAAGTAAAGAATGCATTTAGTAAAAAGCTAAGCCTCTTCTAGAAATATATACCGGTAGATATCAGAAAACATTTCATAAAAAGCTTTATTTGGAGCATTTCCGTTTCTTTACGGATGCGAAACGTGCACGCTGCTAAAGAAAGACAAGTGCAAATTGGAAGCATTTGAAATATGGTGCTGACAACGCATGCTAAAGATAAAATTTCGAACCACATTGTATTATCCAGAGTTAAGGAAAAACGAGAAATACTAAATACAATAGAAAGAAGAAGAAATTCGACCATAGGACACGTGATATGCCACTCAATGTGGGCTACCAACTTATTAGACGGAAAAACAATAGGGAAGACTCAAAGAGGAAGGCCTCGAAGGAGATTCATGGATGAAACAAAAAGGAAGGAGGTCATACGCGGAAGTTAACGAGTTAGCCAGAGCACGAGAAGATCTAACACGTGGCCATGTTAAACCCTTGGGTTGAGGAGATGATGATGATGATGATGATGATGATGACGGAACAACAACGCCTTCATCTACTACAGGCTACGGCACCGGTGTTCATTAGTATTACAATTTATGCCGTTTACGCAAAATCGCATTCTTCAAACATAAAAATCCAGAGTCTAAATAGACTTCCTCGTGAACGTTCTTGAAAATCTATAGATGCAAGTAATAGTCACGAAAATTTGTCGATGGCACAAAAAATCTTTAATCGTCAGACAGTAAGCAGGTGAAAACGAAGAACATTGCTGTGCACACCTTAAAATTACATTGACCTAGTACACATTGAACTTTCATATAGTGCAACTTTAGCAGATGTGGTCGATTCGGAAGGGTAAAAGACTGCGGCATCGTGCGATGTGACAGATTGATTGTGAACCAAAAACAAAGAGATGCATAGCTAAACGTATAACTGTGTGAGAAGAAGTGGGTGTCTAAATCAGTTCAGCACGCCGACAATTCACTGTGTGTAAGGTGAATAGGCAGCAGCGCTTAGGGTAACGTATAAGACTCAACGCCACGCTATTTAAGTCGTCACAGTTGGGTCGAATTTTATGACAAACGTGAAATTATTTATATTTATCATAGGAGGTGGTTCATTTTTATGGAAAATGACAGCGCCTTTCTAGCTAATCTACCCTTTGAATACCAGATAGGCCGGCGTGGAACCCGTAGGAACACTCTTTATACAGTCAGTTCTTTTATAAAATGAGCAGTTCTATTTTAACTACTAATGAGGAACTACTTTTTTTTTTTCTACTTGAAATTTAAAAATATTCTAAATAATACGTGACCAGTGAAGAAGAGCTTAAGGAGAGTACAACGTATCTACTCGACAATATTGTGATGGAGAAGGAGACTCCACTTTTTAGGTAGGATTGACTGTCTAGCATTACTATCCCCTCCGTTTGTTAAGAGCTAACCTTTTCAAATAGTTAATGTGTGTACGGTTGGGTGGATGGATATGTGGGTGGGGGATCAATCGCACACACCGATTGATTGTAACAGTGCTAGAAACGGTAGGTGAAGATTGATGCATTTTTTCTCCTTTACCAGGTAAACTGCCTATTTTTGAGTTAACTTATAAAAGCTTTTGAAAAAACCGAACAATACATTACATGATCATTTTTAGGTTTCAGTGACGGATTATTTCCAAGAAGCCACTGAAGTTTTGTATAATATAAAATGCGTGCCTGTTCCGTTGCGGAAATGCTTTATGCAGAGGATTAAACAAAGAAGTATACTGTGAAAGGGATCAAGTGTTTTTAAAGGTTTTCTTGTGGCTCAAGTGTACTTTCGGCGGCCGCACAGAAATGCTTTTGCACTGCTCAAAATAGCAGTTTAATAAAACACGAAATGAATCTACGGAATTATTCAGAAACAACAAATACATTAACTTCTATCGCGAATGGTAAATATCGTAAAAAAATCGCAAAACTATAAAACGAAGCGATATGCCTATTTTGCGAACGGAAAATACGTAAAACGGTCGACAATTAATTTATTAACGAGCGAATAATAATAAAAATTGTGTGTTGCGGCAAAAATCACGAATTATCATGAAATTAACAGCGAATAAAACGAATTAGATCAGTAAATCGATTAACAGAATCCAAACGAGCAATAATGCACCAGAAATAGAAAAAGTTCATGTAAAACGATCAAAACAAACACCATATGCAACTATACGCTATTCAAGTTAAATTAACAAAGTCACCAAAAAATTGCTGGCCGCGCTAATTCTAAATATTAATATAATAAACGAAAACTATACCATGGAGGTTTTGATTATTCCGATCTGATTCGACAGAAAGTTTTATTAGAAATTAGACGTGAATTTATTATACACGGTGATTTCTCGAGTTTGAAACCGTAATATTTTCCAATGTTAACGGTAGAAATTTTAACGAAGAACATGAAACGTTTAGAACAATTTTATTTCTAAAATTAAAACAATTCTTGTCTTTTGGATTTTTCTTCCCATATTTATTTTATAAATAACAATACATTTTTCACTCAGATCCCCATTCTATTAATAATTTCCATCATTTCGAATTATACATCTATTAATAATTCACATAGAATGAATTACCACCCCGTATATGAACACATTAATAAAAATTACACATATGTTATTAATTGTAACAAAAAATTTTCCATAACATATTAATGAAGTGCCTAAAAATATGCAGCATATTTTTTCTTTTTTCTTTTAAAAGTAGCTAAGAACACCCTAAAAAAAACTCATCAATATTTATTTTAAATTTGTGATTTTTTCCCGATTTTTCTGTATTTATAATAACTATTTCAGTTCTCACGGGGGGGTTAACCCCCCCCCCCGTGGACACGGCCTTGCAACACCACATAAATGCGTAATATTGCCTAACATACTTTATGGCAGTGTAATATACATAGACATTTTAAAAGTTAAACGATTTCAAAATATATTAAATAGTTTTCAGAGAACTATTGCAATAAAAATGATTAAAGCTTATAGAACTACCAGCTACATAGCAAGCACTGTCATTGCAGGTATTAAACCCCATTAACTTACGAAATACAGAAACACATATTAATATATTTTTAATAAAAAATAATATTAAAAATCATGAATTCCATAACGTACAGTATCATCAACCTTACTTCATACACGAACAAACCTCGTTAACGCTTAAACAGTTTAAACTTATATTAGATAAATATTATAATAATAAATTTCAGGCGCAGTGGGACCAATATAATAACGGTATAGCTAAAAAAAATTTTCCAACCATAGATGATAGACTCTACATAATAAAGTTTTTACGCCAAATTTTTTTAATGTCCAATTGCTAATTAAACACGGCCTATTTAAAGATTATTTACATAAACATAAAATTGCACACTCAAATAACACCGTGTAACGTGTAATTCTTTATTAATAATATTAAGCATATCCTTTCCTCCGGCTGTAACCATAGTAATACAGATTTTAGCAATATTAAACTTGATCAATTGGTAATTAAGCTATTTACAGTATTCAATAGTTTTACGATAATCGAAATAAATCACCGTAAAAAATACATGTACACCTGTATTAATATTAAATTTATCTGTATACTAATTATTATTAACATTGTAAAACAGTCTGCCAGGGTTCCATAAACTTAAATGCACGGGCCCAGGACAGACCTGTTATTTATATAAATTTTCTAAATATATTTACTCCATCGTATTACGAATTGGGGACCAAAAAAAAAAAAAAAAAAAGTAGAATAAACCAAATGCGAATGAGAAACTCCGATTATTTAGTTCTATATTACTATAATTACATATAATATACATTAAAAATAAAAATACAATGCACCAATAATCCTTTATAAAACAAGCGGGCTCTGATAAAAAGATAATTAAAACATGTAATGCATACGATCATCTCTTACGAAAAATTTGAAAATTAAGAACGCTATAGATTACGATATTAGCGAAATAAGTGAGTGAGTCGAGATAAATAGTAGATTTAACTATTAATCTACTGAATTATTGGTATGAACGGGACTGCCTATTCTATTAGGGGAATCATCATCATTACCATTTATTGGGTTCTGTATAAATTACAGGTCGCCGTTGACAACACGTTGTTACATCATTATAGTTATTTAGATTACTCTAAATCAGATTAACACTAAATAATTAGAAATTCATCATCGTCAGTCTACGCCGTTCTCTTGGAGCCTTTCCAACTACTCTTCCCTGCGCAATAGTTTGAAACGGCCTGTCGTGTTCCATTTTGATTTATAAAAAGAACTTTTTACCTTCCAGTATCATCGACGGAAGAAGTATTTCTCGGAGCCCGGTCTACCGAAGTACTTCATCGTGGGTTATCTTCTCCACCCGACGTAATGCACTGTAAAATTGAAATCACAGGAAAGATAGTAGGTGTGTTGCCTTGTCTAATTCATTAAATATAAATGTTGAATTTATATCGTGCCCCGGTGGGGAATAATATGAAACAAAAATCCCTTTGAACTGTCTACAATTGACGTAAGCACAAATAGCATTTGATCTCGTATTATTATTACACTCAGCTAGGTCGTCCGTTTTTCCATCATTTCTGTTTTCTTTCTTTTGTTTAATTTTTCTGTTTTATTTTTCGATTTTTCGTATACTAGAGGCAAAAGACAAGGATATAATATAGCAATCTTGCGAGAGATAAATATAAGAGAACATGATATAAATTGATAAGAAGGCCGTGAAAAATATCACAATTTAGATAAAGAAGTTGTAAAACATAGGATAGCGATACATGTAAAGCGGGACAAAAATACCAAGCTCAAATTAAAAGTAAACGTAATAAATTCAATTGGATGACGATCGAAGGCCGAGCTTATCCAGAAATCCGAATTCATTTTAAAAATTAACCGAAAAATCAAATATTTAAGACCCAAAAAATTATATTAATATAAATAGTAAAGATTGTGAAATGTGGAGGGAAAGAATCCACAACTTAATTAGATGGTTTCGCTCCTGGACCGCATTCAATTTTTTATATGTACTTAAATAAATAAATGACCCTACCCATGGAATATGGGATTGGAGAAACAATAAAAAAAAAAAAAACAAAAAAAAAACACCGATCTTGCCCAACTGACCTTCTACTACCTTAGATCTTACATAATTTGTTGTTTTTTTTTTTTTTATTTTTCCGCGCTCGCCATCACATACACACATCATCCGTTCTATATGTGCTGTACAACTTTGGAAATTCATTTTAAAAATTTGGAACCTAAGTATCCTAAATAAATCCGAGTATATTTTTATTTCTTCCAGTTCTAAAAACTATCCCCTCACAACTCAAATTTATGACCTTCCGCAATACTTTTTTATTTTTTCAATGCTTTACACTACAAAAACGTTGCTGCATATTGTCTATGAGTAATACTTAAAATATTTTAAAAATCTATCTCTTTATATTTTTGCATTAGTTTTTTTGATAAGAAATTTTTACAATGACAACTATATATACAATTATACATGCGTTGTTATAATTATTAGTTCAGATAATTGATATTATTTGCAGATTAATTTCTTTATTGCAACATGAATTCTAAGCATAACACTTTTTTTTTTGTAGTAATATATGTATATAATTGTATATTTCTGCATATATCAGTTTATACTGTATTAATAATAAATCTATATTCAAACAAATTCTTTATTTGATAATTGACAAACACTAGTGGTCATAGGCGTCGCCAGCGGCGGCAGGGAAGGGAAGCTGTCCACCCCTGGAGCCTTGAAACTTTTTAATCAACTGGCTATGATGAGTATTCATAGGCGCGTAATCATGGACAATCTGGAAGACTTTTATAATAAAGCAGTAGAACAATTTGCCAGAAACCCACGAAAAGTATGTTTTAATTAAGATTTTATTCTTGTTTAATAAAATATTAAGCCTTTACAACTTATAAATTTTACTTTTCCTATAACTCATATCCTCTTTCTACCATCTTGCTACCCCCTGGCTCATCAGCTGGCGACGCCCTTGCTAGTGGTATAAATTAAAGACCACCGATAATAATGTTTATAATTATAATTCACTATGAAATTATAAATATTACTAACGAATAGAAACATGTTTTATAATAATATTTACGCTAATTATTCATAAAAAAAGAAGAAAAACCGTAATAGAAAAAATATAAGTAACAAAATATGGGGGAATTAAGAATTAAATATCAAACTAATTTTTGCAACAGCAAACAGACAATATGCAGCAAGTATTGTAAATCTTTTCATCCGCATATGACACAGTTTGTATTGTATGATCGCTACAAAATTCAAATTTGCAATTTCGTAGACGAATACGAAACAATACTTATTTCGTTGTACTGATAAGAAAGGTGTAAATATAGCTTCTTTAATATTAACGTATGAGTCTTATGCTAACACTACAAGTATGTAAGCATAAATTATGAAGCCCTTGAATTATTTTTTTCCAAATTTGTTTTTATTATAACGTAAAAGAAAATATATAGACACAAATATTACTACAGTAATGTACACATTTATATACAACTATATGACAGCACATTTTTGCTAAATTTCATCCTTGAGGGGGGAGAGCTACCGAATTTGTTTTGTTTATAGCAGTGGAAGTGAGTGTACAGAATTTCATGGATACTGATACACAATTTACACAAATTGTACACAATTATACAGTATCGTATTTTTTCGTTAATTTCCCTTTTGAAGGGTTGGCCTGATATTTATTTTTATTGAATGCACACAAATTTTTGAATACTGATATGCATAGGCGAAATTACGGAGAGAGCACGGAGGCGCATGCCTTCGCCAGACGGTTAAAAATAGACAAAAAGCAAGAAATTTAATGCGGTCGCGTTATAATCACGTTCGTATTAGTTGTTTTTTTGTGTACGCTGAAGTTTCCTGTTCAAATGAAATTCCAGGAAATGAAAAATATTGAAGAGAATCGTAAAAATGTATACACATTATAAAAACAGCTGTATTATATGGAAATGCCATTAAGAGGTCACAGGGATGATGGTAATTTCGAATCGGAAAGTTTTTAGCGGGAAGGAAACTTCCGAGCGTTGTTGAAGTTCCAAATTGATGCTGAAGATGAAATACTACATAATCACGTAAAAACGTGTGCTAAAAACGCTTCTTACATTAGCAAGTCGACACAGAATAACTTGATTGAATGTTGCGGGGAAGTAATCACAAACAAAATAGCGAACAGAATTAAAAAGGCTAAATATTTTACGATTACCACAGATGTTTCCTTTTTTGAGCAGATGGCCATTTGTATTCGCTATTTCGGTGTAGATACAAATAAAATCAAAGAAGACTTACTTATGTTTGTCGAAATTGTTAAGCTTACTGGTAGAGAAATATTTGCTCACCATATTTTGAAGGAATTGGAAAACCTTAACTTGGATGTTACATTGTGCCGAGATCAAGCAATGACAGAGGAGCTTACATGTTCAGGCATGCATATCCAGCATTCAATTTTAACCTTTTTTACCCATTGTGCAAGCCACCGACTCGACTTAGTTATTGGTATAGCTTGCACCGTACCCAGCGTAAGAAATGACATGGGGATTATTTCAAGTGTAGTAACTTTCTTTTGTGAGTCAGCTCAACGAATACATCTCTTCCGAGAAGAAATGCAAGGTTATCTGCCAGTGAACAAATAACAAAAAAAATCAAAACAAATGTGGGAGATCAGATGGGTGGGAAGACATGAAAAAGGTTTTGACATTCTTGAACATTTTTCCATGTCTTCCTGGAATTTTGCAAAAAATGGCTGAACAGAAATGCTGCATTTTCGTTGCTCCAAGCCTGGTAATCATCGCTGATATATTAGGAATCACGCGATCCTTATCTCGATCATTACAAGCCATTTAAATTTATATACTTTTTGCAGTTCAGCTTGTCAATATGACCACAGCAAATCTGCAGAGGCAACTTGAAACAAACGCATTCAAAAAACTTTTTAATAAGGCTAAGGCCCTCGCAAAAAAAATTGGTACAGAAATCACGGTGCAAAGAATCTTCGGCCTTCTAACAAATCAGTCGACCCATCAGACTCAGTCTGTTGAAGAGTATTACTAACATTCAGTGTATATAATTTTTCGGGATTATTTGTTAATTGAAATGTCATCCGGGTTCCCTAGCGCACCGATGCAAAGAATCGGACAAGTTACAGAAGTTGCATAACTTCAACGACGAAGATATAGAGAGGATGTTTTGCGAGGTATTGAAGTATACAAAGAAGATCTTACTAGTTGTTAACATTGAAGGGAGAGTTAAAAATTTGGCAACAGATGAACAAAAATATCCCAAAGTCTCCAGTAGATGCCTACAAAAGAGCAATGGGGCTGTCAAATATTAGAACTCTCTGTCAATTATTGTGCACATTTCCTATGACTACTAGCACTGCAGAGCGATCTTTCTCCACCTTAAGCCGATTAAAGACATATTTTCGCAACAGAATGACAGAAGATAGTTTGAATGGACTGGCTCTAATGCATATCCATCAAGACATTACAACAAAATGAACCCTATCGAAGTACTGGATTCCTTTAACAGGAAACATAAAAGAAAAACTATCTTTATTAAATATAAAAATTTTCTATTGTTTTGATATTAATAAACCGTTATATATTTTTTTTTTAATTAAATAAGTTGTGGATCTCACAGGGCAAGTATGCCCGTTGCGGGAGTGCCCAACACCGCTATTATCGTTTATTCTAGTAAACAAAATTACAGTTAATCATTCTTACTACTTAGATCGAACGTATTAAACCAAAACAATAAAAATAAAATATATCAATCGACGCAAATATTTGTATATATAAATAGCACAATAATACACCCATACGCAGGAGCCGCTTATATATTGGACATTGCATACATTAATGTACAGGAAAGAGAAAAGAAAAGGAAACTAGTAAATAGATGGTCTAAAAGAGCCCTAAAAAATGCAGCAATAATAATAAAGGGAAAAGTCCTTAATCTTTGCACCATTCTTTCAACCATTTCCTCATTTCCTTCTTCCATACACCAATTTGTTTTTCGTTTATTATGTGACTATGGTACTCATTAATTTAATTAAAACCGAATCATCTGTATTGTCGATTCGTAGATTTACCCCTCTAGCATGAATGTAACAGGTATTACTTTGATTCCTTGTTAGTCGAGTTTTTGGTCTGGAAGGTAACTTTACGTTATTGCATTTAAATTCAAGTAGTCTGTAATAATTAATAATAGTGCATTTTGGGAGAAATTTCATTATTTTCCGTCCACCAGGTTGATGTAGTGTCACTCCGCTTCCAATGGGGTAGTATAGGTTTCAAACAGCTTTTCTGAATTTTACCTATTTTATTGATTTCCGTTTTTTTAGCCTCACCCCATATTTGGATCCCATATAAAATTCTAGACATTATTAATGCATTAAAGTGTATCCGTATTACAAGTTTATTTCTTACAATTATTGTTGTATGTTGTTTGTGAATCGCAAAAATGGAAACACTTTTTGCCCGTTTGCCAGTTGTGCCCCTTCCAGAAAAAGAGCCTGGATTCGCCCTTGCCGATACACAATTTACACAAATTTTACCCAATTGTATGAAACCATATCTTTTTGTAATTTCACCTTGAGGGGGGCTACCATTTATCCAGCCCCCCCCCCGATTTGTTTCCATTAAAGCGATAAAGTGGAGTGTACACAAATTCGAAGACACTGATACACAATTATCTGACACTATATTTTATCATAAATTTTTCCTTGGGGGGATTGGTGAAATGGACCCAAAATAATGACAAAGATTAGTTATGATTAAATTTGTAGGTAACATTTATACAAGTCCTTTAGAGTATAAATTAAGTCTCTCTGTTGTAATAAATTTTTTCATCGAAGTTTTGGTCCTTTGCAAGGGGACCCCCCGCCCCCCCCCCAATTCACCTCTAGAAATATATTATATATATATACACATATATTCAGGTCTGGATTTAGGGGGGTCTAGGAGATTACAACCCCGGGACCCGTTTTATAAAGGGGGCCCTAAGTGACACCCACTTCTGACATGTAATAAAAAATTAATCTATCATTTGTCATATACATCAACTTTTTTTTAAATAAGTAAAATTAACTTTACAGGAGAAAGTGCATTTTTTAATACATTTATTTGTTAATAATTTTATACGCATTTTTATTTCCCCCTAGAGGAGGGAACTTCGTAATAGTAAAATTTCGAGTCCCATAAAACGTACCAGAAATTTGTTTTAAGGTATAACGAGTCGGAATCTACGTTTTTAGGAAATGCCTGTATGAATGTGTATGCGTGTGTACACGCGCAACACACGCACACACATTATCCTTTTATGGAAATATTCGGTTAAAACTTGCTGAAAAATTCATTGTTTAAAATTATATATATATATATGTATATATATATATGTTTTTTTTTTTTTTTGAGGCATTGAAAATACCACTCTTTGTCTGTATGATATTTACTTTTGTTTACATTAAGAATTATATGTTAATTCGTGAATTCGAAATAATATAATTAAATTAAATTAAAGAAAATTTAGTTATTCTATAAAACTGATAATTTTGTCACTTGCGAAAAGGGCCCCTAATATTTCCGTAGCCCCGGGTCTTCTGTATATACTGTAATAGTGTGAAGAAAATTTAAGTTACCTATTTTCAGTTGGAAAATATTTCAGAGAATTATTAGAGAAATTCTTCAAATTGGAAATAAAAGTGAATGTTCAACAATTTTAACCAGTATATTTTTTGAAAGTAATTTTTTTTCCAAAATGCCAGTTATGAAAATTTACAAATAATAAAATTTCAATTTTTCGCTTGGTTTATGTAGAATATGATTTTCATGAATGTTTTACTACTTTTTATTAAAAAAGCTTTTGCGGTTTTAATATTTTGCCCATAAAAATTCCTAAAATTAGTGTTTTCTGTAAATTTTTTATTTAAATAACACACTAAACGAATATAAAATTATCTATTTTTTACACGAAGAACAACTTGCGAACGAGGAAATTATTTAAAAGTGATAATTCTGTTAATTTTTTTTTCTCGATTTAATGATTATTTAATGCCTTAATTATGGTATTAATTAAAGATAAAAAAGTGGGAAAACTCCATTAACACTAAATTAATTCTCTTCGAAACAGGGCGAAGTGAAAATGTAAGAAGTTCTTTACATTAAATTCTTCACCATAATTCAAAATAACGGTTTTAAGATAAAAAGATTGCAGAATGTAACATTTCGACGATTGATGGGGAGATGCGCAAAGGAAATATGTAATTATCTTATCTATACTGTTTAATATCGTTTTCGCATATTTTACATAAAAAAAACTTTTTTAAACATCGTCAGTCGGTTTCACTGTGTAGTCTGAAACTCTTTTGAGCAAATAACGTCGTTAGTTTTAAACATTACTGTATAAAATTGTTTACTCTTTATTCTCAAAACGTCTGGAACATAATTTAACATTTACACTTGATACATTTAATTATTCATCATTTTCTACCTTTCACATTGTATAATTTATAAATATTCTATATAAGTCAAATACATATAATTATTCTACGTGTAAGTTTTAATTAGCCGTTGGAGAATACACATCCGTGGGTTCAAAAATGCTCAAAAAGTATCCAAAAGGATTTAAAAAGTATCGGTACGTATTTGATATTATTGATCACTTTAAATTTAAATTTTATCGAAAAATTTATAATTTCTTTTTCTTTCTTGACAGAATTTACACAGTAAAATTATAGGTTTTCATCGTTTAATAATAATAATAAATCATTTTTTTACTTTTATTTAGTTTCTCTGCGGTGTCATTTTTTTGATTTACTCGAAATCGGGGAACGTGATAATTTTTCTTTTATATTTTGAATTTAAAACTGGAAAAAAGAAGAAAAAAAAATTTTTTTTTATTCATTTTGCGCAGTTTGCCTGTTCCGGTGAATATATTTTTTGTGTTGGCATCAATATATGTACATATATACGGTACTGAACGGATTTCAAGTAAATTAATCATTTATTAAAATGTAGTAAATTTGTGTAAAACTCAACTGTGCAGATAAAGTAACGAGAAATGTAAACTCATTTGATAATATAGTAAAATATAGTAAAATATAGTAAAATATAGTAAAATATAGTAAACAATACCCTCTGACAACCGTATGTAGTAACATTATATAAAAATTTTAATTATAACAACTGAATAAATTCCACTTACACAAATTGAATAAAAATAAAAATTCCACGAAATAAATAAAAATGATTAGCACCAACCATCGTTTATAATTAATTTATCAACAAAAATTACAATTTTACTCCTTTTTTTAAATACGCTATTAATATGTATTACTGAAGATATACATAACTCTGAGGAGACCGTTCAAAGCGTATATAACTCTCACCTTGCAATTATGTATATACCTGAGTCACTGATGAAAATCACTTCCAAAAAATATGTAACCTTCGAACCGCTGATTATTATCGCAAAAGAGTCACATGCACACTAAAGAAAAGTCGAACTTTAAACTATACCGTTGAAGTTTCATAGATAAAAAAAAAATATTATATCTCTTCCACGTGTATTGCATGTGGGTAAAAAGCTTGCTGTTTAGTGGTAACAAAATCAGAGTCTGATCTTTTATTGCAATCTGGAAAAAGTTAGCCCATAAAAGTCTAAAACACAGTGTGCCTCTTCCGATTTGCAACGCGAGTATTTGAAACAGTTTGTAACTGTTCATGTTGAAGGAAATATTTTGGGAAAAATAAAAAGATCGTTACGGTTTAAAATTTAGACCTGGTAGACTCTGAGAATGTCGGAAATCGAAAAGAAATACTTTGATTTCGGCTGCGTTATGTAGTGATTGAAAGTGCGAGTGCCTGCAGGATTTTTCTTCAGGCTTTCGTGATTGAAAAATATCTTTCGACCATAAAAAGCACTTTACCACCGCATTAAAGCTAGGAAATTAGCTTTTTACTTTGTTTTGGGATTTATTTTTCAAAAAATGTTAGCGGTATTTTTTAAAAAATGAACCCGGGTTACACTAGCAGTGTTAATAATTTATGCAAAATTCGCCGTGAATAATTTTATTTACATTTAAAATCAAAGTTTGCGCTTGTTTTATAAATAAATTATAAAAAAAAAAAA
This sequence comes from Icerya purchasi, assembly GCA_039619475.1. NCBI lineage: Eukaryota > Metazoa > Arthropoda > Insecta > Hemiptera > Monophlebidae > Icerya > Icerya purchasi. Next base: position 347,078,450 of record CM077116.1, on the reverse strand, counting down.
AAAAAAGGTGTACTCGAATTTGTGCACTATTCGAATTTTATCACTAAATGAAACTAATCGCGTTTGTTATAATGGTTTATCGGATTTTTTTTCCTAATTTTCAAAGTGGGTCCACACAGCGAGGATCTCCGTGCAGGAAATTATGTGATTTAGAAATAACGAAATTTGAATTTTTTATTGGAATTTTAAAAATTTTCAAAAAGGCACGATAACCACAGTGTGTACCTCTTTTTCAGAAACCGGTATTATACTATTTCTGAATTTTCTGATACGCGTGCTTTCTATATGGAAATTTCGATAACTTCCGAATTCGGAAGAACAAAAACAGTTCTAAAAACTTTACAGGACATGTTTGTTTTTCAGTTTATTTATTTATTTTTATTTTATTTTATTTTTTTTAACGAACTGATAAACCAATGTGACGACCTTCTCTCAAGAATATAATAGGCGAACTTAGAGTTTTAATTAAATCATAACTTGATTGAAAATTAACAGTCAGTAGTTAGAGGAGGAAAAAAAGCGAGATATAAAAAATGTAATAAGGAGCAGAAACCTCAAACTTTAGTAAATATGAGTATTCAACAGGAAGAGGAAATTAAGGAAAAATGATGGTGAGACAAATGAGCCGCAACTTTAACCAAAACATTAGCCCTTTTATTACCTTCGGTTCCCGTATGATTAGGAATCCACAGTAAATCGACGGGAATAGACAGGTAGAAAGAAAGGTTATGATAAAGTTGTAGAAGTAGGGAGGAACAGGAGAAATTTTTTTAAAAGGGCGCCATTCCGATCTTTCGCCTAGGGCGCCAAGATTGCTCAAGCTGACGCTGATTAAAGATTATAATAACTAATAATAATAATTTAAGTATATATATATATATATATATATATATATAAACGTGTTCCAGTAGTAGGAAATGATATGCTTATGGAATATTTTTACAGTGAAATATTTTTGAAATAATACAACCCTTTTCAAAAAAAGGAAACGCTCCCATTAAATTTCACAAACCAATCAAATTAAACAACAGAAACCAAATGGCGGTTTTAATTATCTTTTTATTTATTCCTGGAATTTTGGTATACAGAACTGTGTAAATTGAGGGCGTCCATACGGAATCCACTATTTACAAATTGATACTATTTAAAATATCCCACCTCTGAACAGCTTATTATACATTCCGCACCTTTACAACTTTGATTTTCGTAATGAATCTTTCAGAGTAATCTGTGAAACAAATTCGATTTATTTAAAATAAAATGTTATTTGCGTAATTAATAATTATCTAAAAGTAAAAAGAAGAGATAGATTAAAATAAATCAATACTTTAACTTAACATTAATTAGCCAGATATAATTAAATTAAAATAGTCTCGGCCACGCACTATTAATAAAATATTAGTTATAAAAGTATAAATTAAATCATTTACATTAAAAAATTTCGTAAAACGAACTATTCTAAACATATGACTACTGAATAATTATATCATTTAAAATAATTTCTTATTAATACGTAGATCATGGAAATTGAACTTCTGAGTCCGAGTATGAACCGCCAGTGGATTTTTTTTACAAAATAACAATCGGAAGTTTTAAAGAATATTTATTAATTAATGTCAAATAAATTACAATCGAGGCATAATTATAGTTTTCGCCGAATTAATATTTTAATAAAAAACAGTCACGATATTTTTTTTTTTTATCTCACGCAATTAGTAACATACATTTTTGTACTGGGCGTAGAAAAAAATGTGCTTTTAAACATGCATTAGGAATTATTTCCTAATATGTACATACTTCGTTATTGCAATTATTTTTCAGATAAATATTTCTGTTATTTTATTAGCGAACGAATTTTATATATTTCTTCCTTTAAAACACTTCTATCTTTTGTAACAACAAAATCGTTATTAGTAATAATAGGAGCGGATCCAGAGAAACATAGAGGGGGGGGGTGATTTAATTGCGTAATATCTTCTACGGTAGGCAGTAGATTTGAGAAAACCTTGTTTCATAAAGAAAATCAAATAGCGACCCCCTTAGAAATTTAAAAATGTTTTAAAAATACATAATTGTTACAATTTTTAATTTAACTTAACTTTTGTCTTATATTTAGGGGTGAAAAATAAAACGAAATTATAAAATTCTATCTAAAATGATAGTTTAAAAATAGTAAGAAAGATAGTATTTCTGTTAGACTTCACTTCTTTTTTATTCTTGTTAGTAATCCGATCCAAATTTTTTGTTCGTGAACAAGTTTAAATACATATATATTTCTCATTGAACTCTATTTTTAATTAAAATTACAAAATAAAAATTAAAAATAAATAAGGAAGGCAAAAGACCGATGACAGTTAGATTTAAAACAAAATAAATACGTAACATTAATAGTTTTACTAGAAAACAGTATTAAATATTAGTTATAATTAAATCCGTATGTAACATTTATACAAATCTTTTATAGTATAAATTAAGTTTCTCCGTTATAATAATTTTTTCCATAGATGCTTTAGTTCTGGGGGGGGGGGGTCCCTAATTCCTTTCCCCGTGGATTCGTCACTAGGGTAATAACGCTAATTTTACATCAAATCCGTCGAGTCACGTCCAAGCCAATCGAATTTCACACCGGATGAGTCCTTGACGCGACTCGTTTAATTTATATTCTAGAAGAGCGTTATATTTAAAATATACATTAATATAAGTTATTAATAATTATTAGTTCTAGAAAATATGTATATAAATATGGTTAATTTTATAATTGTACGATGACTTATTCGTAAAAAACGAAAAAAACAAGATTATGAGTTCATCCTATTAGCTTCCACATTTATTTCCCGATTTATTGGAAGACGAAGTGAACTTTTTTCTTACTTTCAAATGAGTATAAATGGTTTTGTAACATTAGCAAATACGTTACAGAAAGAAATAGTTAAACAAAATACAAATTACCGGTATTCTATTCAAGCGGATGCTAAGAAGTGTATTGCTTCAAATCATAAGAATAGTGTACAAAAGTTAGTCTGTAGTTCCTAATTCTTCTTCAATTTCAGTTCATACGCTAGAGATAAAATCTTTATTCCTATGTTTAGGATTTCTTAAATTGTAAATCTCGTCTTTCCCTTGAACAAGAACGATCAGTTTTCCCACGCCTATTATAAACAAAATAAAATCAAAGTTTAAACAGAAAAAAAAAGAAAAAAATGTATACGACACCGAAAAAACATAAAATGTAAACAAAGAATAACCCGAGAAGACTCACAGAAACCCAACCGGTTGAATCCATACGAGTCCTAAACCGGTCGCTTTCGGACGGACGAAAACGAGACTGAACTTGACGCTTTTAGTGTAAAAGTATAATTACATTTCGCATTTAAAACCAATATAAAATCGATCGTTTAAGTCAGACTCGATTCGACGGATTTGGTGTGAAATGGACTTAAATGAACAATAGGTGAAAAAAATCCTCAAAACGTTTCGAATAAGCAAATTTTTTTTTTTTTTTTTTTTTGGGCTCGTCAACCGGGGGGACGTTCACAATGAAAAAAGGAAGGAGTCAATTATATCATTATACGATAGCAAATGTTGTTAGGAGAAAAGAATAAATAATAGGAACAATATGTGAAGAGGGAAAAGATAATAAGAGGCGCAGTGTGGAATAGGAAGACCAAGTATCAATAAAATAGAATAGAAAGCAAAACACTCAACAGAAAAAGATGAATATATAATAAACACATGATACGCATCGCAAACATGCTCTTCGTTTGAGGGGACAATATGGAGAAGAAACCAACGAAAAACGAAAACAGGAGAAAGATAATAAACTCTTCCTTTCCTCGTTTCCACTGGCTTCTTGATTTTCCTTGCATGAGTCGCTCCAACATCTCTGCGATCTGCCGCCTGCGCTTTGGGCACAGTTTGCTTTCTTTCTCGCTTTTCCGTTACGCTCTTGTGCCGTCTCCTTTTTGTTCACTGCACCCTCTCCATATCCAATTTGTTTGTGATCCTGATCACATAATGTTCGGGTGCTCTTGTAACCGATCAAGCTGCTTTCTACTCCTCCCTTTTGCAAATTGGTATTCCCACTCCATACAGTGCTTCATTCATTCTCTCCCTTCCTTTCCCTTCTATTGTCCAGGATCTTGATTTTTTTTTGTCGGCTATCTCTGATCGTGTAAAAATCTGAGTCTCTTGTGTCCTTTTTCGTTTGTTCTTGGGCCAATGTCCTTGTAGACGAACCCAAAATAAAAAATAAAAAATAAATAAATAAACTATGGCTTAAGGGCGTAGACGAATAACGGAGACACTAACAGAACGACGAAGTGACGGAAACAAAGAGAACGACGGATTGGCAGGAAGACTAGGTTGAACGGAGAGATAAAAATGAAAACCTTTGCACAGTGGATGGAGATTGGACGATGGGACTTTTTTAAAGAAGAAGTGAGAAGAGTCAGCAACCCGAGTACCAAAGAATCCGCCGCTTCATTACTGAAGATGCCCGAATGACTAGAATTTGAATGGAATGAAGGGAAGAAAGAACGTGGATAAGTGAGCGTACGCGGAGTATGATAAAATCACCGGAATGATCAGGAAAGGGAGAACGAATTGAAGGGCGGTCATGGAGTCCGATATAATCAAGAATTTAGAGGAAATGTGATTGGAGAAAATGAAAATAATGGAACGTAAGATGGTCATTAATACGTTTATGAATGTAGAACAGAAAGGAGACAAGCGAAAAGATTCCGAAAAGCCAAAATCGGGGAGGGCAAAAAAGGCACCAACACCATCCAGCCTCTTCGAACCATCTGCAAACACGGTTGCATGCGAAGGAAATTGAGAATTGATAAAACTGTGAAATTCCTGTCTGATTAGGGCCTGCGGAAGAAATTTGGAGGACGGCAGAGGGCCTTCAGCAGGTTTATCCTTTTGGTTGACGAAGAGAAAAGATACTTGATGTGTTTGGAGAAGGACAACCGACTGTCAATGAAGATACCAAGATAACAAAAATAATTAACACGAGAAAGGAGTTTGCAAGAGATAGATAGACAGAAGCAGGATTATAAGGTCGTAGAGTAAATATGGCATAACAAGATTTAGTAGGAGAAATAGAAAGGTTAATTGAGGAAAGGGAATGATTCGACACAGAAAGAAACGAATTAAGTGTCTCACTGGCTGATATAATATCATGAGATGAGGCATAAATTAGGATGTCATCAGCAAAAAATGAAGAATTTAGGTGCAAGAGAAGCCACACTGATAGTGTATATGTTGAAAAGAGTAGAACTAAGCTAGGAACCTTGGGGAAGACTTCGAGAAAAACCGTTCTTGAAGTTTCAATAGATGGAACAGAGAGGTGGATAAAGCGATTCAGCATGAGACCGATAATAAGGGAAGTAAACTGCATTCAAAAGTTAATTGCTATCATATTATCTTTTAGAATGGGGTAAATGAACATTCAAGAGGAGGAGAGGTATACCACCCCCGGAGAGGAAATAATGAAAAAAATCAAGGACAAAAGGTAGGGAACTGTATTCGGACAGGTTTTTAAGGACAAGAAAAGGTATACCGTCAAGATCTGGTGTGAGGCTAGAAGATTCGGAAAGGACAGATTTTAATTCGCAAATATTAAAGGCAAAAGTTAGAAAGTGTGTAGGGGAATTATGCGGAGGTGGAGTTCGATACGGTTCATCAACGTTAGGAACATAAGCAGAGGCAATAGAAACGATAAAGGATTCTAGGCTATCTTTAGAAAGGTTGGGATTGGACGGACGTTCAGAGGATGGGGATTTGAAAGCTCTAGCCCATGTTTGTTTTCTTGTATTCCTTCAGAATTGTTTTTCAGTTAACCCTCGTTATATTTGTTTTATTCAAATTCCTTAAGTAAGTTCTTAATGGTAATTACCTGAATTCTGAGAAAAAAACCATACTTCGATTTGTCAAATCATTTCCTTTGTCTATCTGCTGTAAATAAAACTGTATTCAGCCGGATGAATTCCCATTTCGCCTAAAACTGAAACAGCACGGGCAAAAATTTCATAATAATAATTGCAAAAAATTAACTTGGTAACACGGGTATGTTTCCCAGGGTATTTAAAAAAAAAAAAAAAAAACCCGTAAAAAATATCAGTTAAAAAAAGTAAAGACGCGTGACAAATAACGCAGTTTAAAAGTGGAAAAACGTGATTTTTTGAAGTGTGACGCTGTAATTGCCATTGCTTGATGGTGTTGTAGGAAAAAAATTTACGCAACGAAGCACTTTTCAAAAAAATAACTCCATCTTCGATTTCAAATCTGATCATTCCTTTTCCAACAGAAAAAACAAATCAGCACCACATCTGCGCGCACCGATTGGTTTACAGCAATTTACTGTGTAGACGCAATTTGTTGCGGTTCCGGGGTGGTTTTATGTACATTATCATACCAAACGAAACCGTTATTCAGTTGTAAATATCTTGTAAATTGTCACTTACGTACAAAACAAAGATCCTAAACCACTTCAGTATAATAATGGATATATAGTTTACAAAAAAAAAAAAAAGCAACAAAATAGACGCAATAAGTCATTCATAATAATTTCGAAATGAATTCAAAAAGACTTTTAGTGGACTGGTCAGTTGTTAAACGGTGCCAAATATAAATCACAATATTCTGAATATAAAAAAATGAATAAAGAAATAAATTTAATTAAAAATAGGTTAATACCGAATCGGTACAGTTTAATTCAGCATTTAGCAGCTATTTCGTACTGCATTCACTTGAAATAACCATTTCTATTTTCAATATTTATTAATGGAGTAAAGATCACCAACGGGTTAATGACTAATCTTGACGAAGTCACACTTCTTCTGACTCTTATACAACCAAGACTACCTCAAGAGGCACCATTCGTGTTTTGCCCGGTACTATGGACGTACACACAGAGCGATTACTTCCTATCTGGACAAACTTAATCTCTCTTATTGTTCATATCCGCTCAAAAGTGAACGGCCAAATAGAATGGTCGTTAAGGGGATGTACTATTTTACCGGCGAAAATGATATAAGAAGTGAACTGGCTCATCATGGACACGCTGTTCGAAACTTAAATAATCCTCAGAGCAAGTTTGGAAAAAAGAAATTCAACATGTTCTTCTTTGAACTAGAAACTAATAACAGCAACAAAGATATTTTCGACTTATCTCGGTTGTGCAGACAAGTTTTTAAAAATCGAGCCCCCGAAGCGTTTTGATGATCTCGCGCAATGCTATGGCTGCTAAGAATTCAGGCATTCGAAGAGATACTGCAGAACTAAATTCCGCTGTGTAAAATATGGAGAAGGCCATCGACAGAGTGCGGTAAAAAAATTAATCAACCTGCCGAATGCAATTTATGCCAAGAACCATATACTATCAATTATAAAAGCCGTGTGATCTACAAAAACATTGGTATCTAAACGATTAGTCCCGCTACATCATCTAAAACAATTCTACATCAACCGCAGTCCCTAGATAGAGGCATGTCTTGCGCGAGTGTGGTTGAAACAGGTCGTCAAGCTGAGCATCTGCATCAGTCATCACAACGAAATAAACTAAAGCCATGGATTTCTTTGCAAAATGAACCTTTTAATATCATGCAGCCTGTCCTTCACAAATTTGACGATATTCTTTTTCGATTCGAAGTGACGATGGTTTCCCGAATAAAGACGTATAGAGAAGATCAGCTGTTTGTCTATATCGATACTATTATTTTCATTAATTTCAGCTTTTTATTTGAGCGTATTTATATAATTGACATCCCCGTGAATTCACGAATTATTCGCTGTTCTTATTAAAATAGCGGACTACACATGTATCGGATTACTTTTAATAAATAAAGAACAATAAACATATCGTGTTGTAGCGAAAATCAAGTCGCATCCGATCTTAATCACTGGCGGCATGCGGCGCTGTTAATTACCTGTTTCTTGCCGAACTTCTTCTTATCAGATATATGATCTCTACTTGACGCGAGTTCATCACGCGCACATACTCCAAACACAACAATATACATTATTAGCAACGTCATTCTTAGCCGTTCGGCCTGTCACGAAAATTTGTCCGAAAATGTGACATTAAATAGAGATTTATTTTCTTTTTTGTCGCGCATTCGGAAAGAATGACGTCAATTTTCCCGGTTATCCCCAGTTGGGGATAAGGGGCGAAGCCCCTTGCAACGCACGAAGGGCTGAGTTATATATGTACATATTTATATATATATATATATATATATATATATATATATATATATATACGTGCTTTGGCCAATGAATTTTCAAAACTTTAGGATTTAGTAGATTTCATGCGTTACAATATTCAAAGTTCATCATTAAAAAAAAAAATAAAAGCCAACTCTTGGGCTGCTACAGAATGTGCTGTACGCTATTTTAAATTTTTTGTCTTTCCGCTTGATGTTTATTTTTTTCAAAATTTTGTGACTTTAATTTAAAATTTTTGGGTATTATGTATATTTTTTCAGAATTTCGATTACAAAAATATGTTGACAAAAGAAAAAAAAATCATCATTTCAAATGCTATAGAAGGAACAGACAATTTTATTAAAATCTTTCTCCCAAATTTGGAATTTATATATTTATAAATTCCAAATTTGGTATTTCAACAATTTTTAAGTTTATAGTATTTCTGCATTGTAATGACAAAAAAGTAACTGCCTAATTACTGCAGCATGGGCTGTGGAAATTATTCCCAATTTTTTTTTCTCATTATTTAACATGTAAGTTGTTGAAATATCGCTCGTTCAAATTAAAATTCATTAAACTATTACGTTTCTGTTGAGTCATTTTGACAAAAATATGTCCATTACCAAAATAATTCATCGCTTCAGCTATTGCCGAACAGGTTGTGCAATTTTTTCAAACTTTTTATCTTTCATTCTGATATGTACGAGTACATTTCTCAATATATTGACTGCTGAATTTTAAACTTTTGGGTTTTATAGAGTTACATTCTAATGACTGAAGTGTGTTGGTTAAAAAAAATTTCTTTCCAGCTACTGCAGAACGTGCTGCTGTTCATGCTAATATTTTAAAAAGTTTTTATGTCTTGCGTATTTTTTTAAAATTTTGTCCTTTGAATTTAGAATTTTCTGTATATTGTATTTTTTTAATATCCTAGCAACAAGGGAATACATTGATTTAAAAAAAAAAAACAACAACAATTCAGCTACATTGTAGTGATTAATGTATGTTAATAAAAATAAAACAGGGGGCCCCGTAGCTACCACTGAATGGGCTAAGTATATTTTAAAATATTTTGTCCCACTGACAGGCAATAAAGACTACTCTCTGAATGATAATGGAAGCTACCGGAATAATCTCGTTACGTTACCAACGAATGCCATCAGTTTGCCAACAATGCTACGACCCTTTTGGTTGCTCTGTCAGCCAGTTAGTTTTCAGAAATCCTCGAGTGGCCTGGAATTCAGCGTAATTTTATCGCACGATATAGGGTTCAGATATTTGTAGTTCAACTGTTTCGTTTGCAGTAGGATGTTGCTTATCACTGAAAACATTGTTTATGGAGTATGTACGAGTGAGACTGGGCGCAGATTACGGTTGAGTTGTTGCTCTTCAAGATCACAAAGGATCGCACTGCTAAGTATATTGAGGAAATGGAGAAGTGAAATCGCATTAGAACAGAATTTCCACTGCAGTAATTCCACCACAGAATTAACATCAAGTCAGATTGGACCTTTGATTTATTGCATTGTCATCGATCGATAAATCTCATTCCTGAGGATATTAAACTGAAAATATCTTCACATGCTTGCAACAGATTAGTGTTTTTCACAGACGCATTTAACTTTGACACCTTCATTTGACGCTCAGTGATGTTAGGAAATTCTGTTCTAATGCGATCTCATTTCTCAAAACATTTCCTATCCTATCGGCCGAACTATACGCAATATACTTAGCACAGTGCAATCCTTTGTGACCTTGAAGAGCAACAACTCAACCGTAATCTGCGCCCAGTCTCACTCGTACATACTCCATAAACAATGTTTTCAGTAATAAGCAACATCCTAAAGCAAACGAAATAGTTGAACTACAAATATCTGAACCCTATATCGTGCGATAAAATTACGCTGGATTCCAGGCCACTCGAGGATTTCTGAAAACTATCTGGCTGACAGAGCAACCAAAAGGGCCGTAGCATTCTCCCCACACCAGACACTTTGATATCGCCTGAAGACTTCATTCGTTATCTAAAATTGGCTTTAGGCCCCCTGTGGAACTAATAATATACGCAAATAAACTTCCTGAATTAAGCAGTATTCCCGACCATTTGGAAGACTCGCCGAAACCAATGAAAATATTCAATTCAATTAAATTTATTTGTTCAATTGTGTACATTCTTAAATTTGTGTATCTAAAATATGGTTACCACAAATGCGCATTGTTGCGCGAGCAGTGATGATTATTATTATATAACTATTTTACTTTGATTAACTATTAATTATTTGCTTCTTACCTAGTACAAAAGCCAACCTAGTTATTGATAATGTAATCATCGTCAGATTGCAACTGGAACATATGCAACTTACGCATTGTACTTGCTGTAAACTACATTGGCTCCAATCTGTAGTATATGCAATTCCAATACTTCTGTTCACTATATCCTTACAGAATATATCTGTTTATTACACTTATTGCTTATGTCTATTGTACAGTAAGTAATTTTTACACCGATATCAAAACAATTATTTAATTATTATCAGATACCCGTCGAGTTTCGAAGACAAAGCTTCATGATCACGGGAGTGTCATACTTCCTTACAGAATGTTCACAGTTCAGTTCCTTCAGATCCATACATAACTTTTCTTCCTTCTTGACTAATATCCTAGCTTGCCAATCTATATAATTTAATTTAAATATTATACCATTCATCTGTTTAACATACACCTTTACTCTTATTCATGCCTCTAACAGACAGTAACCGTTCAAGGAACGTAAATTTAAAATAATAATAATAATTATAATAAAACTGCAGCTACTACAGAACGGGCTGTGAATTATTTAAAATTTTTTATCTTACCCCGCTTAATGCACATTTTTTTCAAAATTTTCTTCCTAAAATTTAGAATCTCCGGAGATTTCTTATCTTTTCTGCTTTTATATATCAAGAATATGCTGATGGGATCTGTATATATGTGAATGGCAGTCGAATTCTTTTGACTTGTCTCTAATATACACTATTGGTATGTTGATTTGTTTTTGAATAAAACGGTTTTTTGTATTGTGGCAATTAGTGTGCTCCAATTTTAATGCAAAATTAAGTAGATTAAATTTACAGAAGTATAACATTATCAGCTAAAATTCTGTGCTTGACAATATAGAAAAAAGAAGAGCAATATACATATAAAAACTTAAAATCATCAATATATATTTTCTAACTTATAATATATGTTATAAATTATTATGTACATTTCATTTTTTTTTTTTTTTTTTAGTTACATATTGACATGAAAAGTTGTTAAAACGATCCAAAAATGTTCTGCTTAAATTATTTTCTATAAATGTTGTAGATATGTTTTCACTAAATAACTTTAATTCAACGCGCTCAACAATTTATTTTTTCTGATTGTAAGAGCATAAAACACGAATAAGCCGGAAAAAGTATATTGTTAACTTCATTCGGTTATTTCAAGTTTACATTTTTCAATGGCTTTTTTATTGCGCTATTGATTACATTTTTCTGGGAAATTTAAAATCTCAGCTAATTTCAGCAGAATATTTATTTCGTATTTTAAATTGAATTGCAGCCTAATTTATATTTTTTTCTTAAACTTTCACACTACTTCACATATAAAAACGTTCATGCTAATTGATTAATTTCTGTTTATTTGCAAATAGAGGCACAGAAACAGTTGCGGTGGGAAAAAGCGATTTATAACAAATCATTACATTTTAAGCATATATGGACAAAACAATGTTAATAAAAGAATTTTCCAAGAACCGCTACACAAAGACAAATGTTTCAAGAAAATTTGGAAAATTTGTTAATTTATATAGGCTGGATATGTTTTTGAGAAACAGATCTACAATAGCAGTCAACGAAACGAATAATTATAAGATTTTTACAAACAAGTATACAAGTTAATGTAAAGTAGGAAACATTCTTAAAAGTCAGGAGAACAAAGAATTGTTGAGCAAACATTTTAAAAAGTACCCTGCGCTTCACATCAATTTTAAAGAACTAAATTCTATAAATCTGGAAAAGTTTTTAAAATCCCTTTCAAAGGTGACGTATAATGTGTTGTATAAAAATAAATAATTATTTCAAAATAATCAAGTGGACCGGTTTTCTCTAGGTAAACTAAAGTATTATCATGGTAAATGCGAGTATGAAGAACTAAATGAAGGAGATTGTGCTGAAGCATTCTACTTCCTATCAATGGCGCTGTATGACAAATTCAAACAAAAAGTAATAGTCCTGTTAGATGAATACAATGCATAATGCAGAGAGTGATTTTTTCGTCTGGAAATGATGTTAAAAATATTACAAATGTAATCAGAAAAACAATATGGAGAATTTTTAAAAGACAATGAGTTTGTCTATCACAGGCTCCTATAGTCCTGCTTAAGAAAAATAGGGGTATCAGGATTAAGATTCAATAATGTTGTAAATCGTATATTTATGGAAAAACGTGATTGTAATGACTATATTACAGATTCATAGATGAAGAAGTAAAAAATGTATTATCAAGATTATGTATGAAACAGGATAATAAATTCATTGAAATATAATATGAAAGTTGCACCACAGGCGATGAAAAAAAAAAAAAAAAAAAAAAAAAAGAAAATATATTCCATATTTTGTTTGCAATATTGTAAATTCGAAAAATGTAAAAATTACTGCGTAATACACCTGGTATTCAGATAAAAGCAAAATAATTATCTCACTAATCCAGTATATATGAAACAACATGTGAATTACTGACATATAATGTTAACAGTAAGTACTGATAAACAAATAGATATCAAAAACATAATTGCTCATTCATTGTATTTCAATATTTTAATAGATCTATTAAAATATTGAAATCTATTAAAATATTGAAATAATACATTGAACGAGCATTCGTTTCAAAACTACTTGAGCTGATTATTATTGTTCTTAGTTTTATTATGTTTTTGATATCTATTTGTTTATCAGCAGTTACTGTTACATTATGTTTCAATAATTCACATATTGTTTAATATATGTATTGGGGATTAGTATGATAATTATTTTAGTTTTATCTGAACACCTGGTATTACACTGTAATTTTTACATTTTTAAAATTTACAATATTGCAAACTGAATATGGATTATATAAGTTTTTTTTTGGTTTTTTTTCATCGTCTGCGGTGTGTAACTATCATACCATATTTCGATGAATTTGTTATCCCGTTTCATACATAATCTTGAGAATACACTTTTTTATGTCTTCATGTGTGATTCTGTAATAGTCATTAAAATCATGTTTTTCCATAAGTACATGATTTATAAAATTATTAAGTTCTAGTTATAATAATAGCCCTGCTATTCTTAGGCAGGAGTTTAGGAGCCTGCGACAGACAAATTTATTGCCTTTTAAAAGTTTTCCATATTGCTCTTCTGATGACATTTGTAATATTTTAAACATCTTTTCCAGGCGAAAAATCGCTTATTGTCCCCTACATCCTAATGAAGCAGTTATTTGTGATGGTAATCACATTTTCTTTGAGTGTTCTGCTCTTTCTGCGGAGGAACGCTCTTCCCTTTATTTACTCCTCTTAAAGGTTTTCTGCTCCCTACTGTGCTTCCTGTATCCTGTCGTCCATTCCGTCTCAGTCTGTTGTTCATGCCATTGATTCCTTTATTTCTGCCATTTCCGACCGAATTAAGTTTCAATTAGTGAACTCTTCTTCCTATTGTTTCTGGGTGAGGTCCCTAGTTGACGAGCCCAAAAAAAAAATAAATAAAACACAAAAAACATAATTTCCAGCCGAAAAATCACTTTTTGAATTAGTGGATCCCATTCATCTAATATGACTATTACTTTTTGTTTAAACGCGTCATAGAGCAGTTTAGTTTACCCTGAAAAAGCCGGTCTACTTGATTACTTTGAAATAAATATTTATTTTTATACAATACACTATGCGTCACCTTTGAAAGGGATTTTAAAAACTCTTCCAGGTTTATAGAACTTAGTTCTTTAAAATTGACGTAAAGCACAGGATACTTTTCAAAATGTTTGTTGATGAATTTTTTGTTCTCATTACTTTCGAAGATGTTTAAATTCTCATTATACTTAAACTTATACAGCTTAATTATAATAAGAATTCATATTAGAAAAATGTTTTAACGGCCACTTAACTTCTTTAATGTTCAATGAGAAATATTTTAAACTATCAACATTTATACATTTCAAGTAAACATTTATATTCCATTTTATATTTCAGAATATTTGATTTACTTGATTTTTATTTGATGTTACAACATTCTAATATAAAAGAATGTAACCATTCAAAAGTGGCACACAACAGCCATAACAGTAGTCATGTAAATTTGAATAAGTTCTTAAGAGTATAAATATAGTAAAAAGCAGAAAATGACACGTTTCCCCAATAACAGTATACATAATATGAAGAATAATATTTGATTTTCACAAAAATAAAATTCACAATTATTTTAAACAGAATGTTACACGTCTTATGTTATGTAGAAAACAACATAACTTTTTTTATTATCTTTTTATTGGTGGAATACGATTACCGATTGAACAGTTAGTAATCGAAACTAAATTATCTAACCAGACCAAATAGTTACGTTGAAACAATTTTCATTAAGAAACAGAAAAAGAAAGTTGAATAGAGATATCTTGTTCTTTTTAATAAAGATACTCTCCTATTATCCTAGGATGCGTCCAATAAATTTATTGAAACCCCAGAAGGCTATTATAATACAAAAATAATTGTTCTAACTTAACATGACGGAATAGTTGATTTTTGGTACTGAACTAGTGTACTTGGACGTAATATTTTGAAACAAACTGCAGGATATTTTCCAAAATGTAGGATGAAAAAAAAAATGCGTGATATTGTTTCTTAATAGCAGAATTAGCAGAATAATATTCTTAGATTAACTTTGAAAACTGATAATTTATTACCTGATATGTATAATGCGTTCAAAAATAAAGGGTACGGGTGAGCATGATTATGCAGGAGTAATGAAGTTGAAAAAATATAATGTGCGATAGGTAAAAAGAGCGGAGAGAGGAGTTGAACTAATTTTTTTCGGATTAATTTTGAAAACTGAATGTCAGTTTTTGAAACTATGCGGTGTGTGTGGGGAGGGTGTATTAATTATGGTAGTTGGGCAAAGCCGTATCTGCGGGTGGCTCACCCCCCCCCCCATGTCTGCGAAATAATAACTGTTTGAATTAGATGGACCGAAATTAAAAATAAATTTCTCTTTTCAATTTTTGACAACTATGGAATCGACTATTTTTTATTTTTGTTTTTATTGTAGTGATAAAATATTGCATATACAATAATTGACTGCAAAAGGCTTTAGCGTACTATTTATAAATAAATATATTTCACGATAACACACACTTGCTTGACACACACACACACACATATATATAAATATTTATAAAAAAGGTATGGTTAATATCAGAGATCCATGCAAAAAATTAATAAATAAATAAAAAATATTATGTTTGAATGGTAAAAAGAGCGGATAAGAGGGCTAATTTTGGACACTGAAAAATATACTTAGGCTGATTCTGCACAATTGTAATTTTTGGAAATAGATCACTAGATAAGTACAGAGCAAAAAGAATTTCTCCACGATTTCCAAAAGAACAAAGTTGCGATAAAATTAGGTTATGAGGGATAGTTTCTGGGTACGACGAGATGTGTACTTGGACTAATTTCAAACGTCTGTATCAACCTCTGATATAGAAGTTACATTGGAATGCGTCTACATGCTATAAATGACAAACACGTATTGTTAAATAAAGATAGAAGAAATACAGGTGCATAGAAGATATCGAAATTGACTTTTTAGTAAGGACCGTGACGATTTGTTTCAAAGTAATCTGCTTTTGTAAACTGATTTTGCTTACCCCGCGATTGATATAGCATTGTTGTTGGAATGCAGCTCATCTGAACAAATGAAGGGTGCATATTAATCAGATGGCCAACCAGACTTGTATTATTTTATACCCCCGATGTAAATGTTGCATCATTTTAGAAACGCACGCTACAAAATTTGGCTATGATGATACAAACACTTGCCAGCGCTCGAGCCAGCATACTCTACACTTCTTATACATTTGACTGCAATTCTCGTTTTAACACTGTTCCATAGATAGCAGGAAATACGTCTTACTATCCTGTACAAGTTTGAAAATTTAAAAAACAATGCAAGAATACAAAGCGCCTCAAAAAATTCCTTTAACACTTGGATTCTAAGTACCAAATTTTAACTTTTTTTAATGGTTCCTAAAAATTTCACCCCTCCTATTAAATTAAAAATTATGCTACGCATATCGTGGGCAATAACTGGTGTAATACATTCGTGTGATGATAGACAACACAGTGAGTGTATGTGCGGCACAAGCGATAGGACAGGTGAATTTTTTATCAATGGAAAATAGTGTACTTGCCTCAAAATTTAGATACTTATATGCAAATTCGATCTTATTCTATCCGAGGAGGGAGAGAGGCGGGATTCATTTTTGGAACCCCAGTAGAATAATTTCGGGGTTCTGGAACAAAATTAAAATGTAATTTTGAACGGTGGGACTAGAAATTTGGTTAATTTCTGTCCACTGAACACACTTCTGGGGTGCAACGCTAGCGTTACTATTCCTCCTGATGGTGAAAACTTGGACTGCGTTCTAGATGCCAGGCTTTTAGCCTACTGCCCACATTTTAGCTTCAAACGATTTGCGGTAAGCTGGTTTGTTTGATGCGTCACGATATTCATGATTCAAGAGAGGTTTTTATATTAGAAAAAAAACAAACAAAGTAGTCTAATAATTGCTGAAGAGCTAGAAAATTTTTTTCTTGAATAGATGCTGATCCTCTTAATTATTTAAAAACAGATTAGGACACTGAATTTTATAATTCTCAAGTACACACTATTTTAAATAAAAATAATATTAATTTATATAGCACACATTTACCACTTAAAGCAAGTATTGTAGAACGTTTTAATCGTACGACATAAAATTGTCTTTGAAAAGTATTTACCGCTCATTGAAATAAAAGATGGTGGTAGGTAAGTATTACCTGAAACAATACGCAATACATCGAGCAATATAAATTGTACCTAGTGATGTAAAAATAAGAACGTTAGAAATCGGTTGCATAAAATATAGCTAGAGAGTGTAATAAAGATACAAATAGTTTCTCTCCTCCTACCAAATCAAAAAATAAACGCTAAACGCAATTGTTATTTTTTCTTTTTTTTTGGAATGAACTAGAAAGCGGACTTTAAAAGGAGTATAATTCCAATTGCTTTTTACATTCAGATGTGACTAATTTAAATTCGGAACAACATCATGGGGATAACTCAGTTCGTTTGCCCAAACTAAGACATCGTTACATTACTTGTTGCGATGATCACACGTTAATGAGAATGTTTAAATTTCTTTGGGTCAGGCTCGAACTCACTCCTTAGAAAATTAGATACTCTGCAGAATCTTGGATTGAGGTTTATAACTGGAAATATTAAGTCGGTTCCTTCTAGTGGCTTCCAAATTGAGACTAAGATCCTTACATTTAAGAAGATCACTTCCGCCGGACAGATTTTCAAATAAATATTGTAATTACCATCATCGGTTAATATTAGAAAATATAAGGAAAATCTCCAATGAATAGAGATTTGTTCAACGGAAGAAACCGCTTTTAGTTTCCATACTGTGCAGCTGTCATTCTCACGCTGTCATCTAGTTATTTTAGTCCATCTTATCTCGTATTAATTTATGTAACATCGATGTAAATATAAATCTTTTCGACGACTTAAATAGACATTATCTTCCGAATTAAGTGCAATCGACTCTTATTTTTTACAAACAACGGAATCTCATTATCCGTCTTTTTTAAAAATATTCACAGACGGCGCTAAGCTTCGCGGTACTAGCAGAGGAGTGGGTGCCGCTTTCATTGTGGGTAATAATCTATTATTTAAATTTAAACTCTCCTTCAAGGGCTTCTATTTTTACTGCCGAGCTGGTTGCTATTGATAAAGCCTCTGTGACTTTATACTGAACACATCGGATATTAAGAGAAAAACGTTAATATGCTCAGACAGTCTTAACAGCCTTCTGGCGCTTAGTCGTAGAAATTTCAATTATCGTTGTCACTCGCTGATCTACAATATTAAGTGCAAATACACAGAAATTATAGATAAAGAAGGTACCCTAAAGTTTTGTTGTTGGCTTCCCAGTCATCGTGAAATCATTTTCAATAATATAGCCGATCAAGCGACGAAAAAAGCGGCCTTAGACGAACTGATATATCCCCTCATACCATCTACGGATCTTATAGGGCATGATTAAAAGAAACAACTGTACTAAGTGGAAGAATTTCATTAAGAGTTCGCCTAGTTTAGGCAAGTCATACGAAACTGTCCAATCGTCTTTACCAAGTATGCCTCGGTATAGTAATATTCCTTTTACTCCGATTATATTTAGTCCGACAATTCGTTACTACTATCTGTAGGCTTCGTACTGGTCATACTAGAGTACGACTAAATTTTTTCGATGGCTTTCATTTACATTCAAATTTCAGCGACCGCGTAAGCAAAATTTATCGCGGAAACATCACAACCACTTGTTATTCAATTATGAGCCTCTAACGATGGATAAAGTCTTTCTTTTTGAAGAACTGAAGTCCTGCGATTTATATCTTCCATTCTGCATTTTCCGACTACTTGTTCTTGGCAATCGTACATTAATCTTATTTACATTTATCAAAAGGAATGGAATTTAATATTTAAATAACCTGATTAATGTCCAAGTAAATGTAAGATTTGTTGCCCAGGCTAATAACAATGATGATAAGAATAATAACAATTTAACTTTTGCACATTTTCTCACTTCTGTGAATTTGTCTCATCTCTATTTACACTGTAACCTTTATTTACTTGGTTATTCAGAGTTGAATATTCCTTGGTCCCAAGCGGGCATTGTGAGCGCTCCCTTGTAGCTGTAGTCAGATTGCTGGATGGGACTTATTCGGAAAAATTAATAAAACAAACAAATAATAATTATTTTTTACTGTTGGGTTTCACTAAGCATTGTGGGTTGAGGTCAAAAAAAAGAAAAAAAAAAAAAAGCCATCTATTGAGGACCAAGTATTCTATTACCTTTAAAATCATCAAAAGTAACAGATCAAAAAAATCTACTTTTCCTTGAAACACTAATCGCGAAGGCGAGTAATTCAACTTTAAAAACACTTGAAAGTGAAAAAAGTTTAGTTACCGCTGAAAATTATTGTACTAGTAGATATGAAGAACTAAATATCAAATATTCGATTCCTCCCCACTTAAAATAAAATTTTAGATCATCAGTTGGAAATGTTTCACGCCAAGCCCCCGGAATAAAAAAAAAAAAATGGAATTAATAAAACATAAAAGAACTATGACAGTGTTTCCATACAAGTTACTTATTAGTCTTTTCAACCTGTAAAAACTTGACAGTAGGGTATCCCAAAAAAGTGTTTTCGCAGCTGACTTTCATATACAAGTCAGTTTTTTCCTTTTTTGTTTTAAGTTATAACATTCGAAATTAATTATTGACCAGCCTGGTGGAATTGTAATCAAGTATCGACTGCTACTGATTTCAGTGACGTGTCCGCGAAATTGACACCGTGACAAAAAATTATAAATTGCAACGGGCGACATTTTAAAAATCGGCGGACGTGGTTCTCGTTATTAAAAAATGTTAAATCTGTCGCAGTATGTTTTATCGAACTGTATCTATATCGATCTTTCGATAAATACTCCAGAATAGAACCGAAGGAGTGGAATATACTTTTTCAACATGATAATTAATTTCCTCATCGCATTTACTCAGTAAACATCCTTATCGACTAATGTATCTATAGATTGTTTGATCGCATCCCATTTCAGATATTAACAGCGCTCAAGCTTTTTCTCTCTTTCTTTAATCGATGCTGCGACACTAAAACATTTTCATTATTAAGCGCAGCGGTAGATTTTAGGCAGACAGTCTCGAAAAGGGTGAAATTTACTTTTATAAAATACAATTACTATTTACTACTGTAAAGTGAAATGCGAGAGTTGAGTAAATAATTTTTCTGGATGGCAATTTCAAGCATTATCGCGATTTTTCAGATCTCTAAAGGTGACATTCCATCTTTATCTCGGCCGCTCATGTTGCTCTCGGAGAGGAAATACTACAAGAGACAGTCAACAAATTAGTCAATTGGTCAACCAAATTCGGCTTTGAAATCTCTTCCTCCAAAACAACAGCAGTTCACTTCCATCGAATTAACAAATGCAAGCAGAATCTCAACCTCCATTTAAATGGTTCACATATCAAAACAGCAGACACTGCAAAATACCTCGGACTAATCTTCGATAGCAGACTAACGTGGAGACCTCATATTAACAACCTAAAAGCTAACTGTATTACCAAACTCAATCTAATTAAAAAACTCGCTCATACCACCTATGGCTCAAATCGATCACCGCTACTAAAAATATATCATTCCATTATCAAATCAAAAATGGATTATGGAATAGCCGCTTACAATTCTGCCAGCGAAAGTCTGCTATCTTCACTAAACGTTATTCATCATTCAGCAATCAGACTTGCAATTGGAGCTTTTCCTATTACTCCGATGAACAGCATTTTAGTTGAAGCTGGCGAACTTCCTCTCCATGCATATAGACAACGCTCCCTTCTCTTCTTCTACCTCCGCTTTTCTTCAAATCCAAATCTCCGATCCTTTTCTGCAACGATTCCAACCTCCTCCCCTTCTTTCGTCCGAGAAATTCAAACTTCCTTCTCTTCACTAAACCTACACCTTCCTCCTGTTTCTCGGGTCAACTTCTCCATTATTCCACCCTGGAGCGACTATACAGTTACAATGGATCTTAGTCTTACACAGTATTCAAAACACGGAACTCCTAAACACATCCTAATAAACTCCTTCAACAATATGATTTCTTAATATCCTCACCACAAAAAGATATTTACTGACGGATCAAAGAACAAATATGGAGTCGGATGCGGAGCTGTCTCTAATCAACCAACATTATTCTTCGTTTTTCCCTGCCTCCACATTTTTCAATTCTTTCTGCAGAACTGTACTCTATCAAAATGGCCATTACAGATACCATCGTCGAGGACAGAATCAGCTCCTATATTCTCTGTACAGATTCTCTCGTAGCACTGCAATGTCTACAAGATTTACATAACCCCAAACAACATCCAACAGCAAAAGAAATAATTCACTCCATTGTGTCATCTAATGTTCAAGTCATATTCGCATGGATACCATCTCACGTCAACATCCCCGGAAACGATCTAGCCGATTTAGCAGCTAAAGAAGGATCACAGTTTAAACCATATCCTCAACTACCTACACCGATTAATGATCTTCAAGCAGTTATAAAACAGTCAGTTCAAGACTCTTGGAATCTCAAGTGGACAACGACACCATCCTCCAACAAGTTGCGTACTATACGGAACTCTACATTTCGCTGGAGTACTTCCTCGTCAAAAAACAGGAAAGAAGAAGTCGTGCTCGCTCGTTTGCGTCTAGGTCACACTAAACTCACCCATAGTTATCTCCTTAAAAATCAACCTGCCCCCATTTGTTCACACTGCAATGTTCCTATCACTGTACACCACTTCCTTATAAGCTGTCCACAATATAATTCCCAAAGAGCACTTCTCGACCGACCACTTACACTCCAAAATATTCTTTCCGACTCTCTCAAAGCTTCTCACAACCTAACAACCTTTCTTAAACTAATACACCTATACTCTCTAATTTAAGCTCTCCCACATTCCGATCGTGCCTCTGGCCTAGATGCAGTACACGGCACGTAAATCAACAAAGTAAACAAAGTAAGTAAAAGGTGACATTTAACAGTGGTGGCCGAAATTTGTTCTTCGCAAACACGACTCACTTTTTGTTTCGAAAGTAATTTTCTCGGATACGATTAAAAATGTTGACAAGCATTTTTCTTTTTTAAGCGCCGCATCTTAAGAGCGTGCGAAAAATTCATATGCACACTCCTTGAAATCGTTCAAATATCGATAAATTGTTACTTTCTCAAGACTATATCGCGGTTTTATAGATCGAATACTTCGGGTAATTACTTAAATGATACTCCGCTGTGCCCTCTTATCTTTCTGCTTATATTTGTCATCTGATACTCTAGTACCGTAGCTTTTAAAAAAGTCCATTTAAAAAAAAAATAGCATTTGTACATTCTCCGCTGTTTTGTTCGAATTCGTGTCATAAATTTTACATTGAAATTAAACTGTTTATTTGTATCAAAGTTTGACGAAGCTCTCTGCTTTGTTCCCCGTCGGACTGCACTCTGATTTATTTGCATGCAATAATTTATACTTTTGGATTTGCTACACACTGTTAAATACCTGATACATTCGATAGAAATCATATAGCGCCGGTTACAATGAAGGGCATGTATCTGTTAGGGTGTTTTAAGATAATCGAACTTTTATCTCTAAATTTAAAGTTCTGGATGATACTTTCTTTCATCTTTACAAGTGTTCTATCGCTTTCATTGTTAACAACACTTTATATAAATAAAGCCCGTGAAACAAGATATTTTTAAAACGAATTCAATGCGAACAAAATAATAATAATAATAATGGAAAGTCATGGTTTTTGCAAAGAAACCGATGAAATGCATATTGAAAATTAATAGAGAGGAAATCCAGCAAAAATTAAATACCTCGGCACAATCCTGGAGGATAATCGTGTACCTCAAAAAAGGAAGTCAAAGCAAGAATAGAAGGGGCAAGGATGAAGTTTGCGAACATAAAGAATCTGTTCATTAGACGGGAGATAAAAGTCGAGTTGAAATTAAGGATGCTTCGCTGCTACATTTTTTCAATTTTGTATTATGGATGCGGAGCATGGACAGTGGACGCGACTTTAGAGAAGCGTATACAGGCCTTTGAACGTTACATATATCGTCGCATTATCTCACAGGTTGAAAAAACTACCGATAATAAGGAGGTGATCGATAGACTGGGCAAGCAACCGGAAGTAGTGGTCAACACACAAAGGAAAGAAAACGTAAATATTTAGGTCATCTGATGCGAGGACCTAAATACGAAGAAATTTTAAGATTAATCATTCAAGGAAGGGTCACAGGAACAAATCTGTTGGTCGTCCGCAAAACTCGTGGATGACGGACTTACGCCGCTGGTTCGACTGCTCATCAATAGAATTATTCCGGTAGGCCGCTTCATGACATAGCCTGCGAATCATCAACTTCCGTATAGGAGATGCTGTACGAAGAAGAAGAAAGAAGGGACACAGACATATACGTCAAAAACTAATTTTAGTTTTTTCGATATTCAAATTAAAGTGAATAGAATAATTTTGGAAAATGTATTTCAGAAACTTCAGTAAGACAACATAGATGATTAAATTTTTATTTCATATACAGCATCGTATCCTTTTTATTATAAAACTGATATCTACACCGCGTTCAGGTATAATTATTCTGGTAGATTGCATTTTAAGGAAATCGTAAAAAAAATTACTTCGGTTCATTAAAAAAAAAAAAAAAAAAAAGAAAAGAACTACGAAATAATATAATGAAACTGCTTTTTTTGTGCCGCGATTTAAAACGACTGCAGTCGCAGTCGTTTCCGGAATAAGTTTAAAAATGTACCTATAAAAATTATTCTTTAAAATAGTTTTAAAAATTAATTAAAAAAATAAATCTACTGGGCACTAATAGATTCGTTGTATTCTTTCGCCTAATAGGTGAAAAATGTGAATATAATAATTAAACTACAGTAGAATTGTTGACAAAAAATGGATTTTTTTTATTTTTTATATTTTTAAAAAAATTAATAAAAAAAATTTAAAAAAAAATGGAATTAGAAAATTCTACCTCGCTTCTTAGAATTACAGTGCGATTATCTTTAATCAAAAACAGTTAGCTGGTTTCTGTTTTTCTTTTCCGAGAAAGTGCAGCTGGAAATGTTAATATTAACGAAATATTCCAGGCAATCGCAAGAGATCGAAGTGTATTATAGAACATCGTGGAAATGTAATTACTACGATATAAAATAAAATCATCGAAAAGTTTTAAAATTTTGTACAAGTAACTTAAACGCGATGTGATTATTCTATATCGAATTATCGTATAGACGGATTATTACTACAAATAGCGGACCAGTGTAAGAATCAAGCTTCCATAGAGAACAGTAAATAATTTTACTAGCACTTTGTAGGTAATTTTACTGCGCGCAGGGTGTAATTTAAAGTTGTAAAGAGGTGAACTTGATCAGTTTATGCGCGATATCGCACACCGGTAGAGTGTGAAACGACATTTGTGATGCGTCATATTTTTAAGTCTCTCCGATCGATCGTATGGTAAGGGTTGCGATGTAGAGATGCTTTTCGGGTTCGGCTTCCGATTTTATCTTTACCAGTCTACTTTATAAATGTACACCTTTATTTCGTAATCAGTGATTTTCGGTTTCATATAGTTGTTTTGGAAAGTTTTTATAATACGTTCCTTTTATTGAAATTGGAAATAAAACGTCGACTACATATATGAGGACGATGAGTTTCTAGGCTTTCCCTCGATATTACACCGCTGATCCGTATCCCCCCGCCTTTTAATTTACACGGATTATATTCCATTCAACTCCGAATAGTCCCTTAGTAATAGAGCTTTATAGACGTAGTGTAGACGACGGTTAATTTACACTTCACATAATTTTACCTGTATGATATAAGCTTCTTTTTTTACTTTTTTTACTTTTTTTTTTTTTATATAAGAAATAATTGCCATTTGACAGGTGCGCGAACAATTCATATTTTATATTTAATCGATTAAAAAACAAATTTCGGATTGTGTATCGCGCAATTTACAAACATATCGGATTTCTATTTGTATTCTTTTTTTTTTTTTTTGTTGGGAGTACGCCGAAATTGTTTTCCTATTTTCGAGCAGTTACAGATTCGCGTGCTGAGCTGACCCTTTCTGACAGTACGTAAAAGCAATAATTTAGAACTTTTCAATAACCCGCCGTTTTCAAGTAATCGTGAAAATACGCCGAGAAGATCCTTAATAAAATGTATAATAATTAAATTGTGGAATCAAGCTTTTCAAAATGTACTTAAGGGTCTATAATGAGGATAATACCGGAGATTGT
This sequence comes from Icerya purchasi, assembly GCA_039619475.1. Lineage (NCBI taxonomy): Eukaryota > Metazoa > Arthropoda > Insecta > Hemiptera > Monophlebidae > Icerya > Icerya purchasi. The sequence continues at coordinate 347,053,031 of CM077116.1, read as the reverse complement.
GGCCTTCCTTCTTTCGAGATGATGGGGCATTACTCTAAATAATTCTCCAGGTATAAGAAATATTTAATTTCAGCTATTAGACGCATGCACAGACCCGGTACAACAACCTGAGTCCGGAACAAGACAAGCCTGAAACATATGACATAATTTAACTACTAACTCAAGTGATTAATTGCAAATTGTTGCAATGAAAATAAAAAGACAGCGTTTGCGAATCAACTTTTAATTTTATAATTTAAACAGTTTTTATGGAAAAAATTATGTACTAATTTTAATGATTTTAGCGCTTAATAAATCATCACAAATTCAGTTTGTCGAATGTTTTATAATTTAAAATGAGGGAGACTTATATATAGTGCCTATTTCTCGAAAAATTTCAAATTGTTTCGATGTTTGAGAACACTATTTATTTCGGAAACGAACGTTACGTTACAAGCTAATTTCGAATAAATGTCACCTGAAAGTCAATTGCGTCGTAATAAGGGCCATTTTTACTTTCTAGCTTCGACTTTATCTGAAACCTAAACTTTTATCTCCGATTTATTACGGACATAACGGAATATTTGCGTTCCTTTTAGTAGTGCCGTGTATAGAAATCTGTTTTATAAAAATTTATTGCAAATTATCTCATTAGAGACGAGAATATTTTTGAATAATCTATTTAATTAATTAATTAATTTTTTAATTATTAGTAACTGAATCCGTTCAATAAGCAGTTTAGCTTAATGGGGCGGTATCTGAAGAGAGTATATCCGCCTTTTACTTTTAAAATTTCTCTGATATTTCTTTTTTCTTTTATAAATTTACAAATATAAACCTTTGTGCCGTGTATAACTCGCTACCTGGGCTATTACGGCATCTAGACTCTTTTTTTTTTTTTTCTTTTTGGGGCCTCTCAACCGGGGACCTTTACCCAGAAACAATTAGAATAGGAAGGAGTCAATTATATCTTTACACGATATCAAACGTTGTTAGGAGAAAGGAACAGATAATAGGAACAATCTGTGGAGAGGGAAAAGATAGGACATAAGAGGCGCAATATGGAGTAGGAAGATCGAGTATCAGTAAAGTGGAATAGAAAGCAGAGCACTCGGCAGAAAAAAATCAGCACTTAATAAACACATGATGCGCATCGCAAATATGCTCTTCGTTTGAGAATACGAAGAGGCAACCAACGAAAAACGAAAACGAGAGGAAGATAATAAAGTATGACTTAAGAGCGCAGGCGAATAACGGAGACAATAACAGAACGACGAAGTGAAGGAAACAAAGAGAACCATAGGTTAACAGAAAGACACTAGGTTAAATGGATAGATAAAAAGAACAATTGTTAGAGAATGAGGAAATGGTATACATGCGATACCAAAATATGAGATGAAAACCTTTGCACAGCGGAAGGAGATTGGACGATGGGACTTTTTTAAAGAAGAAGTGAGAAGAGGCAGCAACCCGAGTACCAAAGAATCCGCCACGCTTCATTACTGAAGATGCCCGAATGACTAGGAACCCGTAGCAAATATCAATGTAAATGAAATGAAGGGAAGAAAGAACGTGGATAAGTGAACGCAAGCGGAGTATGATAAAAATCACAGGAATGATCAGGAAGGGATTGAAGGGCGGTCATGGAGTCCGATATAATCAAGAATTTAGAGGAAATGTGACTGGAGGTAATGAAAATAATGGAACGTAAGATGGTCATTAATACGTTTATGAATGTGGAACAGCAAGGTGGCACGCGAAAAGATTCTGAATCGAACGCGGAGCGTAAGTATAACTTGAATATATGTGTGAACGTTGGAAGACCGCTGGCACCTAGACTCACTGGAAATTACGGAAGGCGGTGCAGTCTGTTGGATGCTGCAAAATTCAACACTGCCCGAACACAATCCGGGTGGTTCGACAACAAACGCACGTGCGGTGAAATATAACTCTAGAAGTACGGGAAGTACGCAGGCACCATTTCAGCAGATGCTCTACGGTTGGCATGAACCCGCAAAGGGAACAGGTAGACGGAGGGGGCGCTGCTCCTTCAAAGACGTAGTTGTGTGACAGTGCAGTGTGCTCCAGGCGCAGCCTGGACAGGATCGAGAAATCCCTACGTGAGATCGTGTACGGTGGCCACCTCTCTGCGATTTGATTGTAGAACACTGTTATTTTTTAAATCATTGTAAAATGTAGAAGAAAACTTTAACAGTACTTTGATAAATACGGAAATTGATAAAACGATCAGTTTTACTTGAATTTGTCGCGTCAATAATACCGATAGATAAATGTGTCTTTCTTGAACTTTACCGCTAAAATATTTTTTATTTTTCACATTCCTTTTCTTATCTTATCTTAACTGATTAACTACTCTTTACTACAAATTTTTTTCTGCAATCTGTCTCAAATATTCATCAAATAAACTCGTAAAATCGATTACTGTAGGCATGATGTTAGTGTGTCCCGAATTAAAGGAGTAAATCGATTTTTTTACGAAACAGGAGCATAGAGTGTGGTTCCGCCGCTGCAACAAACTACGCTGTATAACAGCTTATCCAACCGCTATTTTATACTGTTCAGTCACGTTCATATCGAGAGAAACGCATAAAGTGATGGCAGAGCAACTTCAACCGGCCACTTAGAATGTATAAAATTGAACTTTGATGTTGGCACAGTATCATCTGAAAAGTGGTAGCAATGCCGCTAGCTGGCAGCTCAAACTGACCCGGTCATCGCTTATTTGTTCTATATTGAACCGTTCATTTTTCGTTCGTCCGCGCATTAGTTCTACACGAACATTTTCACCACGCATATAAATTAAAAACTTTCATTGCATAAACATTGCAAAAAATTCTATAGGCAGAGTACGAAAAATGAATTGCCATGTGAAAAGGAAAATAAAATGAAGTAATAAGTTAAGAAAGAAGGGACATAAAGAAGGATAAAGGAGGTAAAGTGAAAAAATGGAAGAGGAAAAGGTGCGAGGAAAGTAAAATTAAGCGAGGAACACTAGTAACTAGGAGAAGAAAGAAAGGAAGCAATGCCACTTTGTTCGGGGTGACATCCTAGGCTTTAGATAATACTTTTAACCGCAAGGCAGCGATTAGATAAGTTCTAAGTGAGACTTATTCATATAGAGGCGGCTTCAACTCGTCAAAAAGACTTAACAAACAGTCAACGGAGTATTGAGTTTTGTGAACAGTTCATAACAAGCTGTCTCTTTCGATATCCATGTACTAGTCGTCACTACTGGAATCACTTGAGGCTTTCTGACAGTAGTCGCTCTTGGCCAGCGACTGTTTCATCATTATTCACCGCCTACCGATATATCTATTGGCCGTGCCACTATCCACTACTGATGACTCTATCGATTCCGGTTAGCGCTCCGATTCGCCCCTGAGAAGCGGGTATATACCGATAAAGAGGAGTTTAACATATATGTTCATTGCGTATATTTTCTACTTATTTTTTTACGTTTGCTCGCGCATGGCTTTTGATTATTTAGACCGATTTTAATGATGCACCCCGGTCACTAGAGTAGTATCATAACTGATAAATAGAGCTGAAGACGGATTCTCGGCAGTCGTTAAAATAAAAGATAGAAATTTTTACTAATATAACAAACGCGATTATCTTGAAATATCATGAATTTACCACGAAAACGTTAAGTTGGAAAAACAAAAAAAGAAATTTTTAATTTTTATAAGGCAATAAATCAGCGTTAATTAGCACGGAAAAATTCAGATTCGAATAATGTAAAACCGCCATAGCGTCATTTACAAGCTGATCACTGACCGAAATATCGCGTGCCCCAACATTGTTACGTATAACTTTTGACCATCCAGGCTGATTCCAGTGACACCCTTTATTTATTCGAAGGCGTATCAGTCATGGTGGCGATTCCAGATGAATATCGGCGATTGTGTCTACTCGTTAAAATAATCATTAAAAAAGAAAAAAGAAAATTTCCTCGGAGATATGTTTTTTTTTTTTTCTTAGCTAGAGAGTTAGACAAAAAATTATCATTAGAATAAGGGGGAACCGTCAAAATGTTAAAATTAAAGGAGCGATGGACTCGAGATTTAAGTATAATTAATGTTATTTACGATATGGAAAGGTAGATTTAAATTAAAACGTCATATCTAACAAAATTTGAACATTATATTTTTTAACCAATGCGCAGCTTTGTACAGTGCAGCAATAGTAAAACTTTAAGTTGGTTTATTTATATTATCACTCAAAAATATCTTTTTCATTAAAAATTTTGAAATAAAATAGCTTTCAAAGAAAGATACACTAACAAGTATAAAGTAATTTCTCGATAAAAAATAATAGATTTTACAGTAAGATATACCTTAAAAGTGAAATATTATGAACAGAGTAGTCTCTCAGACAATATTTATGCTTACTAACAAATGTCCCTTTCATTTTATTTCCGCTTACATTCCTCCGACTTTCGATTTGCGTGATTTTCCCTTTCCTAACTTTAATCAATTCCCTTTTCCCTCCTTTCATCATAGACGGTAACTTGAACGCCCACTCTGCTTTTTGGGATTGTTCCAATTACAATAGTAATAGCACGATCTTAGAGAATTTCATTCTTCAGAATGATTTATTCTTTCTCAATGATGTATGTGCATCAGAAGTCACACTCCTCTCTCAGCTCTATTGAGCGATCCCTTACCTCTCCTAATCTTGGCCTCAGTTGCTCATAGTGTACTTTAGACGGCACCTTTGGAAGTGACTACGTTCCTATTATTATTTCAGTGAATGAACACCTCTTCCCCTTCCTTTCCTCCTCCTAATACTCCAAATTGGGTTCTTTTCAAAGTTGATTGGCCTCTATTCCGTTCCACCGTTGATTCCTCACTCTCTTCTATCCCTGCCAGCTTGAATTACTTTTTTCCAATATAAATTCTTTATTGATTCTATCTCTTCCGCCTTAACCTGTTCTTCTCTCGCTGTCCGTTGTTCATCTCAGCAAAAACTGTGAAGTCGTCAGATCCGTTGCTGGCATGCCCAGAGGGAGGATTAAAAAAAAAAAAATCTTTCTCATAAAAGAGCCAATGCTAGAGCCAGACTCATCCTCAAAACGGGGGGGGGAAAATGCACGGAATAGCTTCTGTTCCTCCTTCTTACGCTCTACTCCTATTTCGCAGGTTTGGAAAGTGGCCAAGTCTTTCAAGTTCCCTTTTTCCCATCATCCTTTTTCCTGTAATCTTTCTGATGATGAGTTAATATCTTTTATTGATTCCATTTCTCTCTGTTACCTTCCTAACTTTATTGAATCACGTCGGATTCCGTCTTCTTCCACCTCCTTACATTTTCTGCTCATTCCTTTTACCTTCACGGAATTACAAATATCCTTACGCAATTCTTCAGACTCTGCTCGCAGTGTGGATAGAATTACCTTCTCTATTCTTAAAAATCTTTCCGAATTTTCTCTTCAGTTCTTTCTTAACTTGTTTAACTCCTTTTGTTCCCTTTGGTTGTACTCCTTTATCTTGGAATACTTTCATCGTTATCCCTATCCCTAAACCCAACTCTTCCCCATTTCGTCCAATTTCTGTCGCTTCTTGTGTCAGGAAGCTTTTCGAAAATCGAATCAATAGACGTCTTGTTTGATGGTTTGAACATTACAACTTGTTGCCTAGTAATATGTTTGGTTACGGCCCTGGTCGCGACCCACCCGACTGTGTTAGTATATTTCTAAAAGACATCTACGAGTCATTCATTGACAACAAAAAAGTTTCTTATTGCTTCCTTTCTTGATATCTCGGCAGCCGTCGACAATGCCCATCTCCCTAATCTTTTTGATTTGATGCTTTCCTCGGACATTCCGGCTCATTTTTCTTCCCTTGTTATTAATAATTTCCTCTACTGATCGGTCACTCTCTCCTCTCATTCTGCCACTAGGCTAATCTTTTGTTAATTACCACAAGGTTCCTGCCTTAGCGCAACTTTGTTCAATATCTATTTTATCAGAATTGCTTCTTTGTCTTTGAATTCCTCTTCCCTTTTCTTTGCAGACGACATCCTCATTTATTCCTCTCATCGCAACATCTCGCCAGACTAACTCAACTCTCAACTTCAAAACTCTTTACTCTCTGCACTCCTACATGTAGAGTATTAAAGACAAGGTAGAATAGGATCGTGATATCATCGCTGAATTAGGCTACTTTATCATTCACTTTTCAATTATAAGGAATGAGAAGTGATGTAAAAACAACAAAACAAAGACGAGAATATTAATAAATTGTATGCGTGTAATATTGGGGTAAACATTTTCTTGCCGGCTAGAGTACGTTTCAAATTGTCAAAATTGAACAGTATGTAGTCAGCATCATTATCAAAAGTCAAAAATCGCTTCGATGATGAGTGTACATTTCACTACGCCACACGTAATAAACAGGAGGGATTTCAAGCTTATTTAGATCTCATCTACGTGTGACACTGAGAAAAGTTTGTATATTATTAACTGCATTTTGTCCGAAGAGGTTATTATTTGAAAAGTTCTGTAATTGATTGCGTTGTGGAATAGAGGTGCTTGCCAGACCGATTTCGATCCGGAAGTAATAATAATCTCATAACTGGATAAAGCAGATCATTACGATAATATGAGAGAGCAGATGAACATGGGGTGCTGTAGGATTTTATTTATATTACAGACTTCATTGTTAGACCGATCCCAATTAGTTTTTTTGTCACAAAAATTAGTCCAAAAATGTAACATTAAATAAAGATTTACTTTTTTTGTCGTACATTCGGAAAGAATGACATTGTCAATTTTCCTAGTTCTATTTCGAAGTACAAAAGTGATAGAACTGACGAGAAGCAAGAGGAACCGAGTTTTATATACATATTAGCTGACTCGGCGAACTTCGTACCGCTTCAGAATCAATACATGTTCTGTGTTATTAGCTGAATTAAATTCAGTTTTTTATTAAGATAAAATAATACTCAAAATTAATTAAATTTAATAAATCTACAAAAATCAAAATGAAAAGTATTTTAATTACATTGAAACTTATTTTAATTACACGTGGCAGCAAGGCATTTGCTTTATTGAAGCGAATCGAAATGATTCGCGTAGAATTGTTGCACTACATTCTGTTAAACTATTTGCTAGATGGTTTGCACTCTGGTCGATTCCCTTCATCGAAGCACCCTGTGATATACGACATTTTTCGTTTTACTGTCAGGTGCGAGAACGAACAAAGCGGATGATTTTGCCGTCACGTGAAGATGTTACGTACAATTGACCATGAGGGAAACATTTATATATATATATATATATATATATATATGGGATGGTATTGTTTAATTCTAAGGATTAATATATTTTCATTTTTAAAATACAATATTTTCTTATTCTATAATCACCCAACAGACATTATACTTACTCTTTCCCAGTTTGGATTATTCCATTGCGTTTATTAGTAATTAATGCATCGAAAAACAAAAAAAAAATGATATTAAACTTCAAAGTGAAGTGCATCCAAACTGTCGTCCAATGATAACAATAAGAGTAGTACAAAGTTCAATCAAATTTTCTACCGTAAATGGTAATTCATTATAGTAGTAACAGAAAAATTAGGGGGGAGGAATTGAATTGGCATATTCAATTTGAACTCCCCATGCCGAGGCGAACAAAAAAAAAATAAATAAATCATCGAAATCAGTCAATCCATTCTATATATATATATATATATTAAATAAATAAATTCCCCTTAATAACATAAATCAGTATAAATTTACTTCGAAAGATTAACGTAAATTACTTTGGAAACATGTTTTTCGGGCTAAATCATTAGCTAACAACACAGAGTACACACTCAATTTATACACTTTTTAATGAAGTGTGTGCTCTATGCTGTTAGCTGATGATGGGCTATATAAGAAAAAAATTCAATTATACAATAGCTCGGAAACGGTTTGACTTATCAGAATTGGATTGTAAATTACAATTAAACTTCCCATCTATGAAAATTTACAACTTTAAGCTGAGCGATTACCCTGGACGACAAGAAACCATCTAGAATATATGTAATATGAAATTTAGAATGACCTCAAAAATAACCCTCAAAAAAAATTCATAACTCATCACCAGATGATAACCCTTTAACCCGGCGTCATTGTGGCGACCAAACAGCTCACGGCCGTTGAGGCCAGGTATCTAATACCTATGTACATTATTGTATACTGAATCAATCTTATGTCAATATTAGTTCTCTATATTAAGGAAACAGGTACAGTTATATACATTATTTATGAAAATGAAACATTTATTTTTTATAAAATAAGCATATAATCATCAAAAATTGAAAAAAATTAACATTTTTCTCCTGAGATAAATTTGTTAGAACCTAACTTAGAATATATATATTCAAAAACAAAAAATAATAACAATCTAGATACAAAACATAAAATTGCTTTTAACATGTTAACATCAAATTATGAATTGTGTAAAACAAAGCTAATTTATTACTTATATACCAAGTTAATCGCTATCGAGATCATCGCAACTTTGGCATACTGGGATAATGTGTTGCATACAAATAGGATTGTTACATTTATTGCAATTATGCCTTGTTTTTTTTTTGTCCTTGCCAGAAGGACAGTTTTTACATCTCGTATATGTTTTCCAACTTTTATTCGTAGGATAGATCATAGTTTCCCCAACTTGTTTGTGAACATATATACATAAGCCTCTCGGTAAGTTCTCCATACTCTTCCTCACTTGTCGTCTGAACAAAACTGTTCACTGTCACCGGTACAAGCTTGTTCAAACAAGGCTAGAAGTCGACTTTGTTCATTTTCATACGACATCGTTCGGATATGCAATTTATCAATAAACAATAAAAAACAATAAATACGTTGTATATATAAATTTTACGTGACCATTGTAGCCGAGTATAACGTACCCGCGCGCTCTTCACAGACGTGAAAACTCCACCGTAGCCGCAGTGACACTAAAAAGAATAGCTAATACTCTCAAAGAGGTCAACGACCGCAGCTACTGTGAGCGGCAAATAACGATAGTATTTTCTTTTAAAGTTATTAGGGTTTTAAAAACCGTCGGGTATTAAATACCCGGCCACAATGACGCCGGGTTAAAAGCGAAATTCAAAATATAAAACAAAACACAAAAGCCCTTTCATAAAATCCAAAAATTACAGTTAAAGTAATTATTCAAACCCTCCTTTTGGACCAAAAACAGCAAAAAAAATGAATTTTCTTCATAAATTTTTCTTAAATTTCGTATCTGCTATTCGGGGTGGAGACAAATCCAACAAATTAAAGATCATAAAAATCAGTCCAGCCGGTCTTGAGTTATAAATGGTGTAACTAAACCGACTTTGTTTTATATATGTATATATATATATATATATATAGATAGATAGATATAGATATATAGATATATAAATAAATCAATCCTCCGGATCTCGCTATAGAGCCAGGAAGAGACTAGTCTTCTGTAATTCGTTTAAAAAAATTGGTTTTAATTGACCGCGCCTCCTTCTTAGCAAAATTAAATAAAGGACCCGCACAAAAAAATGATTTCACAGATTTCAGTTACTGAATTTTCATATTATCTCCGGCATAAGAATTACTAATACAGAAAAAAAAATAAAGGAAATACCTCGTTTTATCAACTTTGTACGCGAAGGTGAAGCCAAAGAAAGGTGAATATGGATACCAGATTATTGCATTAAGCCTTGCCTTCGCAGGAATTCCATTAAAGGTAAAAATATTCATTGAACACTATTAGCGATCATTTGTAATTAATACCGAACACGTTTTTGAGGTGTAGTATCGTCAAAGTTTACTGGTTAATAATACCGATTCGAAATTTTAAAGAATTTACCGCTAAAGAATAAGAAAGTTTTTCAGTTGGTCAAAAAAAAACAAACATATAATATACTCGCGTATATAGTGTACCATCAAAGAAGCCAGACAACCTTTGTTTTTAACTTAGCGAAAAACATCTAAAAACTTGTTAAAAACGTTACGATATACCTAGATAATTAAATATAAAATATTCAGGTTATGGGAATACACTTGCAAAAATTCCTCGTTACCTTGTATAAGCAGAGGACAATAAAGGATTAATGATGGCTTGCGAGACAATAAAAACTTATTACGTGACTGTTATTCCTTAAACAAATGTCTACGTAATAGCATATAAAAGATTCAATTGCTCACGTCCTACGAGCGAAACGGTTAATGAATTTTTAGACGTGCACCGGTAATAACAGCGAACGAAGAAGCTGCTTGCGGCAAGTTTCAAATGCATTCGCGAAAGTTAAATAAAGAGTGGCAAACTCCGGCTAAGCGCTAAATAGAACGACTTCATTTGGTCTGCAAAATTGCACTCAGCATCTATTTCCTCTTTAATTCTTCCTATATCTGCTACAGTCTTGCCGAAATTCATTAATAAGTCCTTACCCACACACGCACGCACACTTGCACGTTCATTATTTTGACACAACGTACGTGTTACTACATTCGTCCGAAATACTTTAATTACACCCACACGCATATATTATGTAGAAGGAAATGTTTCGGGTTTTGTCAACTTCCACTGGAGTTATTGCCTTCTATAATTCTTATAAAAGAGTCGGTTTCAGTGGCCTAAACCACACTTTTTCGGATGAAGTCAAAAAATCAAAAAAAAAATTGAGCGAAGAAACAACAAGAATATTAAAATAAAATTGTCACGTTTTTTTAAAATCTAGTACCGCTCTTTTTTAGGATACACTAATAACCAGCCAGTAACGTGCCAACGTTTCACAACCAGGAAGGGCATAAATCACCCCTATACATAGAGAAGCCTATGTGTAGAATAGTAAAAAAAGAATGTAGTTTTCTTTTTTCGCTACAGATAATATTTTATATAAATAAAAAGATCATTTAATTATGAAGTGAAATAAAAATGCTTTTCTTTTTGATTTTAAATGATTTTCTCCTTATTGAATTTTTATTTTTTTGCAAAGTATCCGAATTTCTGGTTTTTGTTTTCTCGGTTCGGTAGCCACTTTGTTTTATTCTTACGACGACGGTATACTATTTAATATGGTTAAAAAATTGAATTTTATTAGCTTTTCGTTTAATTTTCTTGGATTTTTATTAAGTAACTGTTATTTATACCAGTATAATGTATATTTTTCTGAGGGGGCTATTACCCCCCGTTTGACACGCCACTGTAACCAGCCATATGACAAACTGCAAGAACTAACAAAATCTAAATTATGTCTGATTTTCGTTTTCTGTTGCCTTTTTGTTTTTTTTTTTTTTTTGCAATAAAAATCTACTTTAAATAAACTGAATTGTGTACACTAACTTCTGGAATCAGTAAATATGTTTTCTATGCACACCCATACGAATTAAAACAGCCTGATAGCATGAAAAATGAAACAAATACGATCAACAAAAATCTTTCCAGCAGTTCACCTGAATTTCAAGTTCATTGCACTGACGAGAAAGCGAGAATTGTCTCCGTGTGAATAACGTTTTCTGATTTGTTATTTATTAAAAAAAATAGTAAAAAGATATTTCGCATTGAACTATTTTTACCGTCGCTATGACAACATTTGATACTGTATGAAGATATAATTGACTCCTTCCTATTGTAATTGTTTCTAGGTAAAGGTCCCAGATTGACGAGCCCAAAATAAAAAATAAAAAAACAGAAAAATAGAAAAATAGAAAAATAGAAAAATAGAAAAATAAAAAAAACCGTCGCTGTAACGCAATTAAAAAAAAAGGAAAGAAAGAAAACAATAAACGACGCGGTTATTTTATAAATAAAATATAATTGAACATGAATGAAAAAAGGCAAAGTATTTCGCTTAAAACCCGGTATAAGAGAAACACTTTATAAAACAATTCCTTTACGGCGTAAGCATAATAAATATAATTCCGTCCCTCAAACTGTACCGCTCTGAGCAGTAGCTCGTTTCGCTGTGCCTTTGAGCGGGTCATGATATCAAATCTCTCCAGAATTTCGTGAGGGTGGGGGGTGAATCTGAAAACGACCCCAAAAGTATGCCACTGGGGTCGGTTTCTATTAACTTGACATTGTTTGTAAAATAATAATTGGGCACGTCAACTATGGACATTAATCAAAAGGGGAATTTTTGTAACAATGTTTGACGGTAGGACATTCTTCTACTTGAACGAAACACAATTAACTAACCAACTGCGCTGCACGGTAGCTGGCTACATAATAAGGATTTTTACCACAAACTCTACACCAGTATTAAACACAAACGTATTGAAATAATACTAAAAATTTTAAAATCATCGATATGTATCGCAGTAAAAACACGGAGTTTTCACTCCGATACATATCGATGATTTTAATATTTCTAGTATTATTTCAATATGTTTGTATTTAATACTGATGCCGTTCGTGTGAATTCAAGCGTGCAAAATGACATAGAGGATGGAAGATATCGAAAATAACTTAGTAAGGGTTTTTGCTTCATGGCGATCGAAATAACTTTTAGAGGCGATAAATTTAATTTAAAATTTCCGAGCAATTTTTATCGCAACTTCAAAAACGTTACATGTCAGCTGAATAACGCAGTTAAGAGTGTAACTACGTTATTACTCTCGGGCATAGAGACATAATTGTAAACATAAATTATTTAAAACTGTCCCCAATCGAATTTTGTGAAAGTTCACTATTAAAATGTAAGACTTGCGTACACATTACGGGAGAGAGAGTTGTTAGTTATTATTAAACCAATTTTTATAATCATGCGGAATACTTCTTCACGATGCCGAAATCAGCGCATAGTTTCTATATGAATTAAAAAACTTACATTTCCATAAAATAACTTAAAAATCTTAATCAGTAAACTAAAAATGCGTGTATTACCCACTTCAAGGCCGGACCACCTACGGGGAGGGCTAAGGAGGGAGGGCTATAGCGCCGGGCTACAACCTCCAGAGAGGCCCCGCACTCTCGAACAGAAAAAATGTTTAATTTTCCACGTGAAAAAATTTAAGTTTCTTTCCCAAAATACTCAATACTGGTAAGAATGCGAGATTTTAAATTTGCCTTCTTTATCCTAAAATATATAAAAAAAAGTGCATTAATAAAATTATATACTTTTTTTCTATAAAACTTTCTCTTTTTGTCCCGATAAACTAAATGCTACATAAAATGAATATTTATAGATATTTTCTACAATAAATCTAATTTATTGTGTTAAAAAAAAAAAAAATGAATGAGTTCTTTAACGTACCTATTGAATAATAAATAAACATTCGACAAATCGATTGATAACAATTCTCAATTAATTGTTGTAAATTATTTTACGCAAAAAACGTTTTACGATCTGAAATATTCTTAATTTTGACAATATTTTATTTTGTATTCTTATATTGAAAGTTAATACGTTTTATTTAGAACTGTGCAAACATCATTTAAAATAAAAGCGAGCTTTAAACGACTGCTAATTTTATGAATATATTTGTATTTCAAAAAATTGAATGAAAAGAACATGATCAAAAACATCGCACGACTGTGTCAAAATTAGCTTGAAACCCGCTGCAGTGACAATACCGGTACCCCGCCGCCGTAGATAATGCATTACAAATAAAGTTTTTGTTTTATTGAAAAAACCATCACCTTTTTTTGTAGAAAAACATAATGTTATTAATAGAAAAATTACAAATATTAACATATATATGTTTAGAAAAAATTCTTTATTTGACGTTCAATTTATGTGTTATATTCAGTTTGTTAGGGTAAAAAAGTTGATTTTTTAAAGATAGCATAATTTTAATTTTATTAGTCATTTATACGTGTACACAATAAGTTTTTATTTACTTGTTTGTTTGCGCATGTATTATAATGAATTTTTTCACCATTTTTTCTTCGAAGGGGGGCCCCTTCATTCAAGATTAGTCCCGGGCCCCGTAAATCCTTAATCCGCTCCTGACATACTTAATAGCCACTTTTCGGATATATATTACACACTTGAGGTCTATACGTTAACATTAGCCCATGTTTACGCCGCATAAACACGGGACCAAATCTGAATAATTTGAAACATTTTCGGACCATCGCCCACAAATAGTCACGTTTTTCTTTTAATTTAGTAAAAATTTCGATTTCCAAAAACACGATATCGTGCAAAAGAAGGGACTCGCTCGGGAAGAAATAATCAGTCTGATCAAATCGAGGTTTAGTGAAAAAATACCGTTGATAAAATTAACGTCATAGCATTCCACATTAATCAGTAATGAACTACGTAATAACTGTTTATTTTCTTCTATTTTAATATTGTTTACGTAACATCAAGTTCAGTCAGTTATTAGTTTAATTCATTTCCGAGGGTATATCGGTAAAGATGTTTTTTTGTTTTTTTTTATTCGCTTCCACCTTTAGGTCGGAATAATCAAAATAAAAATTCTCAATCAATGTTGCAATGTTTTTTTGGTTATTTCTATGGAAAATTTTACAATTAGAGAAAATTCTAAAATTTATCGGACGCGAATATATGTACAAAATGATTTGCGATATTTCAAAAATGATAAAGAAATTTTTGAAAGACATTAAGCGAAGGCAAGTTAAAATCTAGGTGTCACGTAATGGCACTTTTGAGAAACACAAGTACGTCTTACTACTACAAGAAGTACCCCTTTTTAAACCATTCAGTGTACAACTCGGCCAAAAGACGAACAGACTTTCTGTTTAGTGTAGGTTTACAATAATTTTATACTAATCGAAATCAGCGATACAGATATTTACGGAGAAATATTTGGATCGGTTTTCTATTAAGCAACGCTGATGTGTAATAAAAGTATCCTGCGATTTGTTGAAAAGTAGGTCATCTAGGAATTACGGTAGGCACCTTGTTTAAAAAAGGGTAATCTTAAAACCTTAACGGTTCGGAAAGCTTACACATACCATCATCAGAAACAATTTCTATTCTGATGATGGTATGTGTAGACTTTTCGAAACGTTAAGTTTTTAAGATTTTATGTTTTAAGATTAATTTTTTTTAAACACGGTGTTTACCGTAAATTGTTTTCCTAATTATATCCACCGTTGTAAGTTTTTAATGTTACCTGGTTAAGAACAATTCGTTTCGCTCTTTGTCTGGGTAAAGGTTTTTAATAGGAAATCACCGCTCTTCACTGTGATATTCAAATACGGCGGTATTGTTCCTATTTTTACTTATACCATGTTGGCGTATTTTACGCTTTTTTTTTTTTTTTTTTGATACGCGTTTTCCAATTTATTAATGAACTATCGAGAAAATCGAATGGTTTTTAAGCTCCGTTTAGCAGTAAAACACTACTTGTAATATTTATTATTTTTTAAAAAATACTTTTCATTTTTAGCAGCTTTCGGAGAGGGAGGAAATTGTTATTTTTATGGTATTTAAAAAAAAAAAAAATGTAATTCTATCCGTTCTCTTTTAATGAAAGAACACTAAAGTAAAAGCAATTTTCCAAATAAAGTATAACAAAGTTTGTTCTTTTAAAAATTCGCTATCAATTATTACTATTTGTTCATTAAACACATTTAATTTACGATTTTTAGAGGATTTAGATGCGAAAATGGATTATTTTTAATTTTTATTTTGTAATTTTAATTTAAAATAGTTCAATGAGAAATATATATAATTAAACTTGCTCACGGACAAAGAATTAGGATCGGATTACTAACAAACATAAAAAAGAAGTATAGTCTAATAAAAATACTATCTGTCTTACTATTTCTAAACTACCATTTTAGCTTTTCATTTTATTTTTCACCCCTAAAAATAAAACAAAAGTTAAATTAAAAATTGTAACAATTATGTACATTATTTTTAAAACATTTTTATATTTCTAAAGAGGTTGCTATTTGATTTTCTTTATAAAACAGCGTATTTCTCAAATCTACTGCCTACCATAATATTACGTAATTATATAATTTCCAAGGCCCGTGCCCAGAATTTTGAAGGGGGGGGGGCACATTTATTTTATAAATAACAATACATTGTTCACTAATATTCATACTATTAATAATTTCCATCATTTTGATTTATATGTATTAATAATTTCCATAAATAAATTACCGTATAAACATTAATAAAAAGTACATGTTATTGATTATACACGTAATAAAAAATTTTACATAAAATACCAATTAAATACCTAAAAATATATGTAGGAGCATATTTTTTCTTTTCTCTTTTAAAGGTAAGAAAACCCTAAAAAATCATCAATATTTATTTTAAATTTTTGATCTTTTTAAGATTTCCGTGTATTTATAATAACTATTTCAGTTCTCATGGGAGGGGAGTTTACCCCCTCCCGTGGACACGGCCTTGTAACTTCCCCCCCAAGTTTCCTTTGAAAACGTCAAACCATGGGGTTTAAGCTACAAATTAACGCTTTTGAAATCAAACAAACCAAACAATATTGCATTTTTCACAAAAAATAACGGCAATAAAATCACCAATATGACAGAGAATCTTAACTACTCCCTATCCTTTCTTTTTCTGTTAGACAGCACTGACAAAGACAGCAACAAACTGAGAGAAAACTTTAAACTTCCCATACAGGAAAACGTTACTCACTCACAATAGACTCCTCTTGATACTTCCGCATTAAATACCATTATAAAAAGTTTAAAAAAAAACAAAGCTGCTGGACCTGAAAATATTACAAATAACACTAAAATTAATCGAATAGGTTTATCTAAAACTCTTTTCCTTAAACTATTTCCCTAAACCCTAGCGCGAAGCAAATGTAATCCTACTTCATAAATCAAACAAAGATGCAAATCTCATAAGCTCCTATCGCCCAATATGTCTTTTAAATACTGTAAGCAAAATTTACGAAAAACTATTAAAAAAGTAGGATATCTTGCCATCTGAACTCAACAAAGTTTTTAGATAAAAGACAATTTGGATTCAGACAAAGTCTGTCCACAGAACATGCTGTAAATTATGCGATCAGCAAGATTAGCAGCAGCCTTAAGAAAAAACCGAACGTTCTCGTTATAGGAGTGGATATCAAAGGTGCTCTTGATAACTGTTGGCACCATGCTTTATTTGACACTTTAAAATATATTCTGATCAAAGACATACTATTGTTAAGTACAATATATCGCTACCATAAGTCCTTTCACTAGACCTAGAAATTAACTGTAGATCAATCATTTTTACCATAAAAAATTTTTAATGTATTAGCGATCATATCTATTAAATGATGAACTTTCTACCTCCAATAAATCCTCTTTAAAACAGTTTGTACATGCTAATCCACCATGACTTACATATAAAAATGTCACTAAAACAATTCAAAAGACATTAAAAACTATTTTATGTTCATATGGAAAAATTCCTAGGACCGAGATACAACAGGTCGGCATACCCACAGGCTAATCTCAGATATTAGAACAGGCTTACAGTTAACACCTGACTTTTACACTACCCAACTTTTTATTGACCACAGGCACTTCAGAGCCTACTTAAAAAAATATAAAGAATTACTGAAGACGACAAATGTGACTGCGGGGAAATTGAAAACGCCAATCATGTAATCTTTCACTACAGTAAGTATGACGACATCAGACACTTCAACATAGAAGACCTTAATTTGAGCAATTCAACTGTGGCAACTAAATTTCGAAAATTCGCGATCTTAGTTTTAAAACAAAAATTTACTGGAAAAAATAACAACCTATAATGATTTACATTACTCAGTTAAATAAAAAACATTGAACTTAAAATCTACTCATTAACACATATGCAATTTACAATATTAATATCCGGACAAGACACAATCTAGCTTAAATGGTAAATCAAACCGAAATCAATCACATTTGCGCCTTTCAGAAAAAAAAAATTATTGTCTATTAAATAAGTACACAGTGTATCACCAGATCATGTAGCATTAAGTTTCTCAAACCCCGATACAAAAAAAACAGAAAAATGAAAGAAAAAATTAAAGTTTATTACTTAAGTTTTATTGTAAGAAGGTTCTAGGTCAAGATTAAGCCTAACGGCGGTGCCTGGCTTGGCACCTTTGTACGCAAACTCGTATTGTAAAAAAAAGCGCTATTGAAATACAGTTCTTAATCGAAAACAACTCCCCCCCCCCCAAAAAAAATGTCACTCTGGATCTGCCGCTGATCGGAGAAGCCTTTTTCTGCGATCTACGAATATTAGAAATAGGTACCGCTGATGTGCTGTTCGCAGCAGTTCGTCAATAGAGAAATCCGGCGAAATGTCACAGATTACGCCAAATCGAAATGGCAATGATTTCGAGACGAAAGATCAAATTTTTCACTCGTGTATTTCTTCCGAGAGATTAAATCTATTGACGCCTCTCTTTCATGGGTGGAAAAATTAATTTACATTTTATTCCAATGTAGGAATAATGGAAAGATCATTCACTTTTTAACAAAACATCCTGGTCAGAAATATGGGATGGAGGTAGATGTTTTTTAATTTTACAAGATTTCAACCAAAACAACGATTTGTGCCCTTCATAGTTGTCAGAAAATGTAATAAAGTGGAGTTTGAATTTTTTTTGGTTTTTCAGTCTTAATTAAATTAATGGATTACTGTGTGAAGGTTAGCCATGTCAATTTAGAGGTAGACACTGTTGAAAAGTTATTATTAAAAGAAGCAGCGGAAAGAATTTTAGAAGATAATGCGGAAAGTTGATTTGAAGGTAATTTGAATGTATATTTAATAATTTTGTAGCATCTGATATAGTTTCAGCAGAAAGACAGGAATTTTTCGCGGGAAATTTACCTCCCCCGATGGAGGCATCCGGCATTTAGCTAATCCTGCAATAAGAAGAAGAAAAACAACTATAGAAATCGAAAATGAAGTTTAAGAAAAAAAAATACAATAATAAAATTATAATTGCCTGTTTTCTGTATATTAATATAAATTAATAGTACAAACAAAATTGAACAGAAAATTTAATTAAATCAAAATGATGGAAATTATTAATAATATGAATATTAGTGAAAAATGTATTGTTATTTATAAAATAAATATGCAAAGGAAATGTTCACCCCTCCCCCCTTCAAACTTCTGGACCCGGCCATGAAATAGGCGATATGGAGTAATTATTTAGGACAACAAACACAAAAAACATATCTAGTACGTGGATGAAGGAGCGCTCGAATGGCAATAAGTGAAGCACTTAGTAAAGAATCAAGTTTAACATTTCAATGGTCTTCATTGACGTCAAAACGAAAAAACGAATTCGCGTGACCTTTAACACGTTTTTGTTGGCGGTGGTTGCGACTTCTTTGCCGGTAAACTTCCGATTACAATAATTTACGTCCCGCCGGTAAATGTAAATAATCCACAAATCCATCTACCGTAGCGTAGTTGGTTAGGCAGCAATGCTTCGTCTAGCAGGTGAAATTTGGTTTGAATCTCGTTTCGGTAAATTAAGAATACAGAAAAATTTTTCTTGTGCCACGTTAAAATATCCATAGTTGACAAGCCAAAAAAAAAAAATAATAATAATAATAATAATATTCCGTAAAACTAGTATTTACAATATGCGGGGAAGAATCAGTATGCAGTGCATTAAATGACAACATTTTTCGATTTGTCCTAAAATGAACCTTTCTCTCTTTTAAAATCTAGCAAACGTGTGTACGGAATAAAAAAGCCTTCTCGAGCTGAGAAATTTTGCTGCCTAGGCAGTTCTCGATTCATTGCAGCATTGCTATGCCCTGATGGGAGTGTGCGATAGCTCGAACTTCGCTCTGCATATACGGAATGTCAGATGACCTTTGCCCTTGTACTCTTACACGTGTATATATGGAGTTACTCCACCCGTTTCTAATCATTTTAAAATATGTGGTCTTCAACGTTACATTTCGTCAACCGCTTTTAATCGTTGTTGATTTTTGTTTATTAGGACGAGCGAAGAGAATTGTTTGCATCTTGTCAGTACGTTTATCAAAAAAAACTAATCAAATTCCAGTTTCGAAATTTAGTATTATAGTATTATATCTGAGAGGCCTAGATGTGTTATCTACAATTTGAATAATTTTTATCAAATGATACGTATAGTATTGAACCGTTTGAAGTTAATTTATTAATTTTCATCATTACGAAGAAAAAATCTTACTGAGCATAAAGAACGTGAACGTTATCGATTACTGAAACGTCAAACGACAAACCAACGAGAACTTTCTTTTCGAGATGACGTTCGATATTATAAATTTGCGACAGATTTTATAAATGCTGAAAAAAATTTGAAGTCAATTTATTGTTTATAAATTTTTTTCATTAAAAACGTAATTGTTGTTCTTAATTTTTAATTTTTAATTTTTAATTTAAATGACATTAAGAATTACGAAAATCATACGTCCGCATTACATAGAGTAAAATCTTTACAAGGTTTAGCCCTTAACGAAAAATTTCCCTACGACAAATTTCAAAGTATTAAAAAACATGTCACATGTTAGAACGTCAAAACGATGGAAGAATTTGAAATGAAAAATTTCGTCTCTGATAAAAAATTCATTAAATAATTAAGTTGCCAATCTTTATATCAAAGAAAGTATAAATAAAATAGTTTTTCTACATTTATAAAAAATTATTTTTTGAACCCATTGCGATAATAAAAGGCTACTCCTTGAAGTAATTTTTTAACACATATACATATATTGTATTATCAGTTGCGCGAGTCACCCCACGAAGCCATGCTTTTAGCTGGGGTCACACATTGTGACTTCACGATATATTTTTTAGTCGCCGTGTATCTGTATACTTAAAAAAAATTCTAGTCCGGATTTGTTTTGATTGTGTTGTAATAAAATTTAATAATTTAAACTGGAACATTTTATTCGCTCGCTTCCGACTTGATTCACTACAGCTTCGTAATTATGCGTGTAGTGCATAACATGGTGAAGTCTTTTTTTGCTCTTCTGGGAATTTTCTCTTACTCTTTTATTCGCAGTGGTTCTTAACCGGTGGTCCGTGGTGCACGGGTGGTCCCTGGAAGCACCCGAAGTGGTCCGCGAAGCTATCCTAAAAGTATTAAATAAGTGAAAATGAGTCGACACACCGATGTGTAACGCGAGTTGCTCTAGAAGCGAAAGGTAGTCAAGTAGCGGAAGAAGCCGCCGCCACGGCATTGTGCGCGGGTGCAGGGGTGTGCATGGCACATGTAGTGAATAGCCAGTGGTCTGACTCGGTTTATTCCGTTCGCTTTTTGTTTTATTATTATTATTATTATTTTATTTATTTTATTGGACTTTGGAAGAAACCAATCAGTCGATGACGGAGGCCGCTGGCCTAACAAATAAGTTTAGAAAATAAATGCGACTGCTGTTTCGCCCTGTATGAGAAACAGTTGAAAAAAGAGGCGATCTGCATCCAAAATCATATCGGCATCATCCGAGTGTGATCAGGTGCTAATTTCTGCCAAGCCAGTTCTGCGCAAATGCGTGGGTAGGGCACAGTGGTTTAAACGAAGTCAAGTAAACGTTGTGATCATGTGCCGAGATGTCGGAACACCAAACTTCATTGGAAAATACCAAGCTTCCTTGAGTAGGACTAGAGTCTTACAGAAGTCGCTGACTTTATACTGGTGGAGTGCATTCCAATCCGACTGCAACTGTGCCCTCACCGTCGAACGGAGACCCGTATATGGAATACAAGGGCACCAGTTGCCAATTCGTGTTGCAGATTTAGTGGCTTCATCATAGATAGTGTTGTCAACCAGGATCCCAGCAAAAGTTGACTGTGAGGTTTCTTGAACGACGGATGTGTACCTCTTCTAAAATTGCAAATATAAAATAGGCACCTCAGGTAGCAAGAAAGTTCAATATGACATTAAAGCAGCTTAAGGAGTCAGATAAAATTATGATATTATCGTTACTGTTGAAATCACGAATGAAGCAGAGCCTTTACAATTGAAATGGCCTCGACAGTGAAAATTGAGCATGCCGATGGTAATTTGATCTTTTCTGGTCACGTTTCTGCTCGGAATAACAAACGCCGATCCTACCGGTCCTTGAATGTCTTTAGATCCATCGGTGTAAACGTATAAGAATCCCGGTAATTTGTTCGCAATGACAGGCATATGATCTGAAAAAGAAGCAGGACCTAAGTAAGGCTCTTGTTTGTGGGATACCAAATCCATCGTCGGAGCTGAAGATTTACTGCTGGCGAAAGTGAACTACGAGAATAGTGGAGGAAGGTCAATAAGTAAAAGGGATTTGTAAGGGTAAAACATTTTTGCAGAGAGTGCGAGGAAAGGTCAGGTTTTAGCAGTAAATCTCCACTTATGGAAAAATTTCAAGATATTTTGAGGGATAAGGAATTGTTGGAGAAGGATGCAAATTTAGTGAAACTTGGACCCAGTGGAACAAGTTATGCAACATCTCAAAAAAACATTAGCTGCATCGTTTAAAATTTCAAAATTGATTGTCAAATCCAAAAAAGCACACACAATCGGTGGATCTCTAATAAAGCCTTGCATGCTTAAAGCTGCAGAAGAGCTTTTAGGGCAGGAAGCTCAAAATAAAATTCGTAAAATACAACTTTCAAACGTCACAATGAAGTCGCGCATTCAAAAAATGTCAAATTATATTGAAGAACAAGTTACTGACAAGATAAAATGTAGTCCTTATTTTACGCTACAATGTAATGAATGTACACCGACTTTTCGGAATGTTGTCAATTACTTGTATTTATTCAATTTTTGAATGACAATAAAACGTTTAAAGAGGAGTTACTATTTTCTCAAGAACTGAAAACGACGTCGCACGTTGCAGATGTTATGGATATAACAAGTCAATATTTGGAAAAACATGGACTTATGTGGCAAAAGCTTGTATGGACGGTGCTCGTAATACGCTTGGTTCCGGTTCTGGTCTTGCAACGTTGAAAAAAACAAAAAATCCACCTGCAATTATGACGCACTGCGTTATTCATTGCTAAACATTGGCTGCTAAAACGCTCCCGGAATACTTTGCTATTGCGATGAAAACAACTATAAAAGTAGTTAACTTCATTAAAAAGAGTGCACATAATACTCATCTCTTTGAATAATTGTGCTCTGATATGAACTCCGAAAATCAGCTTTTCCACACGGAAGTGCGTTGGTTTTCCAAAGGAAATATGCTGTCGAGATTGAACTAACTGAGAGAGAAAGTACAAAAATACTTAACTAACAAGGAGAACAAAAAATTGTTGGATCAGTTCTGTAAATTCAAATTTCAAATACATCCTGCTTATTTGGTTGATTTTTTCGCGCAATTAAATAAATTGAACCTTCAACTGCAAAGGTTAGGAAATTCGAAGTTGTAAAGCGCGAACAGTATATTTACATATAAAGATAAAATCAGTGCGTTTATCGCTAAAATCGAGCTATGGATCAACAAGATAGAAAAAAAAAACTTTTCTGCGTTTGAGATACGCCGAATTGACAGTGCGCTAAGATTAAAGGAGAAATATAAAAGAACATGATACTCTATTTGAAAAACTTAAAAACTGAATTCACAATCGCTATTTTCGTGGCTGCAAAAGTATTCGGAAAGTGATCCGCGATCCTTTCACTGTCAACATTTTCGAGGTGCCTGATGAAATTCAAGAAAAAAGTGATTGAAACGCAACACGATAGTAACTTGGAAGATATATTTGAGATAGGAATTAATCTTGAAAATTTTTAGAACCAAAAAGCAATTTCTTTCCTAAAGATATGAGAAATTTCTATACGTTATCTAACTTTGTTTTGATCGACATATCTATGCGAGCGGGGATTCTCAACGCTTCTGATAATTAAAAACAGGCACCGAAATCGGTTAGGTGCCAGTGCCGACATGCGTTTGGCTTTGAGTTGCACAGAACCAAGGATTCAGAAGTTAGTAACGAGTATGCAGTCACAAAAATCACATTCTTACCTCTGTAATGTATAATTTTTGTTAAAAAAATTAAAATACTGTTGGCTTTGAACAATTTTATGCGTGTCTTATTTATAGATAGATAGAACAACCTTTTATTCATTTACGTTTACTGTGTATATTCCCTCCAAACAGTTGATGGTCCACGGTAAGACAGAAATTTTGTCAAATGGCCCTTCATCACTTTAAGGTTAAAAACCACTAGCCTAGAGGAAGAAAAATAAAGAGAAAGCCTAATGCTCGCTGAGGAAAATCGGGTTAACGAGTAGTGCTCTCAGTCGTAAGGAATGTTAACAGTCGATTTTATTGGCTCCCGGAACAAGAATGAAAAGATAATCATTGTAAATCACGGATTATAAAAGTTCATTTAGAACCTAGGACTGAAGAAGTTTATTTCAATTGTAATACGTAACACCTCCCGTCCTGAATGGCAAATTGTGCAATATAAACGCATAAATAAGAGAAAGCTAAATGATAAAAAATCTTCTTTTTACAGCGCCAAATCCAATTTCTACTAAAAAAGTGAATATTCTATACCAGAACCGTGACTCGAAGACTGCTCTAACTTTCAGTGTCCTACGAGAAATTATTTAAAAACAAATAAAATCTCTCCTTGAATTGTCTTACCTGCCGAAGAAATTTCTTTAATATTTGGAAACAACGAATATTCACGTAGATTAAACAGTTTGGTTACACGGCAACACCAGTGTTGGCGGTAAAAATGTAAAATGTATCTTATAGACCGAACATCGAGCGCACACAGCAGATAACGTCAACAGTATAAGGAAGTAATAAAAACGCGAAATGAGAAAAAGGAGACAATAATTCACGCGTATCGATTAAAAGAACATCGTGCGTTTAGAATTTTCATCGATGGTAAACGAATATGGGATGGTTTTTTAGGCGAAAAAGGGTTTCAAGTGAGGAATGTGATTCACGTTGTTTTTCGCCAATTTAGAGCCGAGCAAATAATGAAGGATTGGATTATTATTAAACGCAAACGTTCAATTTGAACCGCCTAGGAAGAATGCACTCAGTACAATGCGCCAGATGGTAGCTTTGCGGGCAGTAATAAAAATAAAATTTCTCACGCTTCATGCACATTACTTAAGGGGATGATAATTATACTGCGGCTTATAAAGAATGTACGGTAGGTGCCAAATTGGTGGAATAAAACATTATAAGCCAATTGTTCGAAGACGTATGAGTCGCGAGAAGACATTCAAAAACTTCCAAAAGTAAAATATGAGTAAATGACGGAAATAGTATGAATAATTGTATAATTATGATAATAGTACTCTGAACAACTTAGCGGCGATGCTTTTTTTTTGTTATTATTTTTTTCATTGAAATGGTGAAAACTATAAATAAACCTTAACCTCATGCTAAAGCATTAATCGAAAGCTAACATTCTAGTGGGAGTTAGACTGATAATGATGACGGTAGTAAAATTATGCAGTTAAGTACTGCGTATGGGAATCCGGCTGGAGCCATATTGAGCAAATTATCCGTTCCCCATTACAGGCTGATGAATTACACTGGGATTTAAATAAGTATCTGAATAATACAGTATATATATATATATATATATATATGGAGTAGATAAATTGACGAATGATATATTTCGGTACGGTCTATAGAAACCTCGCAGAGACTAATAGATACGAACAACTGGGATAACATGGTAATAAGTGCAGTTAAGCGTGATCCATAAAATCCTGCACGCTACGTTAGGAGAATCTTGCGTTTTCATATAAGTAACAATAAAGAGTTACATTCATTATGTTATTGGAAGAACGTCACGCCGCTTCCTTCCTTTTAATCTCAATTTAGGATTACCCGGTAGTGTTCTAATGTACATGTTTTTTAATATATACAGGGATTCGGATTTAAGGATAGTTTCTCATAGCATACTATGAACCTTCTTAACAAAGCAAATATTTGAAATGAAGGACTGTCAGAAATATATTTCTAGACCACTGCGATAGTTCGAAGAATATTGAATTGTTTCTTTTGAATTATAATAACAAGTTAATTTTACACGTGTTTCCACAGAGTTCTAAACCGTATTTCCATGTTGGTGCAATGACAGTTACATAAATGGATCTTTTTAAACTAATATTTAGCATTAACTTTCTCCCTAAAAGAGAATGCAATAATCTAGCACGTGTTGTCATTTTTTGACGGGCGCAGCCAACATAATGACAAGTACGTTACCAATCCAGAGGAACCTTTCATGGTACTTATCAAATTTCAGGGTTATTTATTTTTATCTTGTAACATATATAACGAGTCAGTTGTCAAAAGTTACATGCTAACACGCCCAAATCATTAAATTTCATTTTCTAACTACTCGCTCGTAACTCCTATTTGTAAGTTGTTAAGTAGTAAGATTTTTATAAGTGGAATTAGTAGCTAGTGCAGCTATGTCGTCGGTGCTGTGAGGCTAAAACAGTATGATTAAAGGTAGGTAAATTAACAGTGTTTATTGAGTATAAAATTGGTTGAAGTAGACTACCCTGTGGGAATAAGGTTAACATTTTTCCTTCATTGGATGATATCGTATTATTAACAAAAAGGCCGGGATTTAGCAGTTGTATTTAAGCGCTCAGTACATCAAATGAAACCAAATGCTTCAGAACCACTCAAAAAAATAACCGAGCAAAAAAATTGCATTCACTAGGTACCACTTTATTGGAGCATGTCCGGTTTTGAAACGAAACAAAAGATACGGAATAGCATTACTAATATAGCTTAAATGGGATTAGTGTTTTCTTAGGATAGGTTTCTCTCTAATACTTTAGACAAGAACTGTAATGCGTGAAACCTAACGCTTAATTTTGAAACTATTAAATTTTTCCAGTATTATGGAATGTAACTCAAATTTAGTATAGCATGAAATATATATATATATATATATATATATATATATATATAGATAGATAGATAGCGCGGTAGCCCATTGGTTAAGGTGCTTGGCTACTAAACCGGAGGACACGGGCTCGAGACTTGTCTCGTTCCCAGGTTTACCCAGCCTGAAATAATTGGGTACCAGAGAAATCTGGGAAAGTAAAGGCGGCCCGGAGAAAGGAACTGGCCCCCCTACTCTCATTAGTGCCGTTGGGATTAGTTCACTGTGAACCTTAACTTCACAATCCTCGACACGCTTTGATTAAAATCTGAATTGAGAGCATTCAAGTGCTCACAATAAGAAATTATGTCTTCATATTTTTCTTCTGCTCCCGATAAATTTGGGAACTGGCTGAATTCCCCTTCATTTGTACAGAAGAAGTTTTGTCACTAATGCAGAAATAACAGATTTTGTTTTTATTAAATTCACTTCATCACCTTGAAGCTGAAGATTGCTTCCATTAAATTTTTGAAACAAGTCTGTCAAGTAAGCGATGCCACTTTTGGATTTAATTAAACTGGATCGTAAAGCAGCATTTTTATCTTTCAAGAATTCCAGCATCGAGTTAAACATTTTATAAAACCTATCTAAACAGGTTCCCTTTGACAATCAACGAACTTCTGTATAAAGCAGCAAACGATTAAATTTTCCGTTTTCGTCTTTCACGTCATCTCCATATTGTCCTCTACATTCCTCCAACAGTCACTTAGTATGTAATCTTAATTACATAATGTTCGAATGTTCTTCACTTTCATTGGAACGATCTTCTTTGCACTCCTCTCTGTTGCCCAACAATGTTCCCACTCCTTATCAAGCGCTTGATACATTCTTGTGGATATTTCACGTCGCATATAAATCACCTTTTCCCAGTTCTCGAACCAATGTCCACGTTAACGAATCCATTACGAGGGGGATCGAAAAAAAAAAAAAAAAAAAAAAAAAGATTTCGGCGGCCCCATGAAATAAAATCCATGTAAATTAAATGGTCGTAAAAAGTTTAGGTGCAAAAACTGATCAAATCCCTGTATTTCTACTACACTTATTAATAAACAATAGAGATCGGTAGGGTGCGATGAAAGATCCAAACTTCATAAAGAATAGTCAGGTAACAGTTCTCTAGAAATTTAATCGCGGAAGTGACCAAATTACTAATTCGAAAAGGTCTTATACGAAATCAATGTATCGGGTGTTCCCAAGTAATGCAACTGACGTCATAAAGACCGTTAGAAAAGCGACTAAAGTCAATGCACATCGAATTTTTCCACTTTTTATGCCTCCAAGAAATACTCCTAGATATTTCACACTTTTCTTTTCTTCACTATAGAAGCACATTTCTGTTAAAACTATGATACTGTAACTAAATTTTTGTACGTCCAAATAAATTGTTAATTCGTACTCCACAAAATTTTCCTTCTCCTACTTACCTTAGAACCTCTCATTCTCCTCGATGGATTATTTCCAAAACCAATTAGATTTTATTTCATTCTATAGCGGACATCACATAGTTCTACACTCTAGTCTAATCCTACCTTCCAGTACAACTCTTTTTATTAATTTCAATCAACAATGTTTTCTTATGATGTCCTTTCCTTCTTATAACTCTAAGAGGTTTAATCGTTATCGAAGAGCTGTATCCCTTTGACGGAATGAAGAATGTGAGGCGGCATTTAGTTATAGTCGCGCTACCTTCGGATCTTTTTATTTCAATCCGACACTGGAAAATTTCCTTGCCCATAAGAAGATAGAGTCGCAGCCGCTTTCATTATCTCAAAGATTATGTTTTGCGGATTTTTCTCCTCCCTTTTGCTCAACATTTACAGCCGAACTGATGACTATACTACGTTCTATCATACATATTTTCTCTTAACGGTCTTCTTCCAACTATTGGATTATTTCAGACTCCAGAAATACTCTTCAAGTCATGTTTTTGCTTCTCTCCCTACTCACTCTTTACTCACTCTTGTGACTTTATCATTCTTCGTATTCACCTGCCCATTCACAACCTTTCCTTGCTGCATTCAATGAATACTGATTTGTTATGGGTACCTAATCGTGCAGATATTACGAGCAATGAAATGGCCAGATTCTTTGACCTGAGTTACTGCTTCCTCGTACATCTATGTTTTGAAAATTTCAGATTCGAATTTTTTTCGTCTTTGGAAAAAATTCCATCCTAAAATTTACTGCTTTGTTCGTTTCTAATTAACGATTCTTTTACCTGCCTGCCGAACCTAATACTTCCTACCCGTGGTTCTGTGATTTTCCTTTTGATTGTCGTTCTGATACCGTTTCTATTATTTACTTACGCTTAAACCATACGTTCTTACCTTCTTCACGCTTTCCTTTTATCTTTACACATCCTCTTCATCTTAACGATGAAGCTTTTTGTGACTTTAACCATGACCTTTTTGAATATCTTCTTTTAACGGAACATTTTTATATTCTTAAAAGCTTATTCTTGCATTTCCCACTCATATTGTGCTTCTTTCATCCTGTCATTTCCGTCTTTATCTATTATTCGTTTTCTTAGTTTTTTCATTTTATCAATTTCTGACCAAATTTCTATTTAGCTGATGTTCCTCCCTGTATTTCTTCTGGGCGAAAGTTCTTGGTTAATGTACCGAGAAAACAAAAAAAAAAAAATAAAAAGAAAAACAAGACTTACTGAACTGTGGAAAAAGTAATTATTTAAAAAAGAAAGGAAAATAAAAAATCATTTTAAACTTCTTAAAAGGTACGTCGGGTTTTGGGACGGAAAATCGTGAACTAATGCACTTTACACAATGTACAGAAAACGGGTCGAAAAAGTACAATATTATTTATTTTAAATCGGTTTTGCTCATCGTTTATTCGTCAATACACTTAACATAAAGCATAACTACATAAAGATTTTAAAGCCACCCTTAATACGGTACAGAGATTTAAAATTTAAAAAAATAATTGAAATGTAATTTAAGGATCGAAAATTGTCTACGTATCATTAAATAATGTAAAAGCTGCGCCAAAAAAAAAGAAAAACGGACCATCAGAAAAAGTGTTCTAGCTGCAATTTCACTATGTGCAAACGATCAATCAATGGAGAGGTATATGATCAGAACGGTTTTTGTACACCGATAAACTTTCTACAACATATGAAGGCTTTTGAAAAATCAGGAAATGTATTTCGAATAACATCACTAAGTATACGCCAATAACCCGCTAAAATTAAAAACCTAATACAAGCTCACTCTCTTCCCTATTTTCCTTAGGCGGTGATTGGATTTACCTTTGGAAATGATCACATTCCTATAATTATTTCTTTTAATGAAATTCCCTCTTCATCCTCATCTAATCCCCTTCATAAAATGGATCATTTCTGAAGTCGATTGGCTTAACTTCCGTTCTTGTGTCGATTACTCATTTTTTTTTTCCATCTCGTCAAACCCGAATGATTCTTATCCATTTTCTTTAACGACTCTGTTTCTTCTGCTATAAATCGTTCTTGTCCCCCCATGTTTGTGTTTCAGCTTCCAAAAAAAAATGAAATAAAACGTCTTCATCATTGTGTTATAATCAGGACTGTAAAGCTGCCTTCGACTGCGTCTAACTACATTTAAACATTCAGTTCCTCACCTATTCTTATCAACTTTCTCGTCCGTAAAAGAGAGCCAATGCCGAAGCCAGATTTACTATGAGAATGATTTTAAAAACTCGTGGAAAAGCTTCGGCAATTTCCTCTATTTCCACATCTTTCTAACCAAATTTTTTCTACTGATAAATTAACTCACCTTACAGATTCCACAGCTCCCAGTTACGTTTCTAATTTCAGAGATTTATATCGCATTTCGTTCTACTTTTCGATTCTTCCTTCTACATCTACGGAACCGGAAATGCCCTTACGTAATTTTTTTAATTCCTCTTCGGAAATAGATGAAATTTCCTTCCTCATCCACAAAAACCTCTCTGATTATTCTCTTCGGTTTCTCTCGAACATATTTAACTCCTTCCTTTGCACTTGTTTTAATCCTTCTTCTTGGAATAACTTTATTGTTGTTCCGATAAATACTAAAAATTTTTCGCTACATAACTGATGTTTTCTCTCATACAGGATATATGTATGAGTCAATTTTAAGGGTGTCTCGAGTGTTTAACATGTAGAAAAATAGAGAGAGAGAGAGAAAAGGGGTTAAAAAATAATTCGCCGTATCTGTCTCATTCAACACTGCCGCTCGACGCCAATTCCGGAAATATGCAAATGTATCATTTAACGTTATCATCCGGTGAAAGTATGTCGATTTTTTTAAGAACTACGCGCTCTAAGGTTTCCTTCTCTCATAGATTCTAAAATGTAGTATAAACAACAGGGAATACGGAGGAAAGAATAAAAAAACTAGGAAGTATTTTCGATTTCGTATAAAACCGTTTCGAATTATTTGTCCTGATCGTTCGACCTTGAAAAGAAAATTTCCGAAAGTTCGCAGAGTATGGCCCAGAATTACTAACGAACGGGAGTCGTCGTGACAGCGGACTGAAGAAAATTTACAGACTAGGTTCGAAAACGAAGGTCTTCTAGCAGTCTGTTGTTTTACGAGTTTTTCGCTTTTAGTTCGTAATAAAAGGCAGCATCGCTATTGCGAGGAAATTTCTATCGCTTTAAGTAGCTTGGCGAATTACGATCAAAGCACCGAATCTGAGTGAAACGATTTCGGCGACCGGGTCGGCAAAGACGCGTGCCGAGCAACGCGGAACCGACTGAAACGGACGAAAAAAAGATGAAAGAACGAATAAAAAAGTAAAACGAACAGGGAGAAGCGAAGGAAATATAAAAATAGTAGCGGAATGAACGATAATGATCAAGTTGCAAGAGAGGCGAGCGAGGGACGGTTCGTGGGAACAGAAAGTTAATTTCCTAACGTAAAATAGCGTCGCAAGTTACTCTAGTCGGGAACCGGGTGGCTTTATAATTTTTCTTTGTTTTTTACATTACCTAGCAACGAGCATGGACAAGAACTGATAACAAGCTCCTTTGTTACCTCATCGGGGATTTTAATTCAGCTAGACACGTTATTGTAGCAGGCAGCCGGTGGTACACGTATCGAAATGGAAAAAGCTATTAGTCGATTTGGTAAATTGCTACATCTACCTGGCCGTGATTATTATACGTTGCCTTTACCTGTCCTACACTCGCAAGTTCCGTCTGACTTAGAACCCCGTTCCTCTGACCGTGTATCTTCCCCTCTCTACATGTAATGGCAAAGTGTTGTTTACATAGTAATTTTGATTCGTTTAATAAAGCAGCCTATTCGTCTGTGTGAGCCAACTATTGATCGAGCTTTTACATTAAAAACGCGAGAACCTTCAGTTATATGTGCGTACCGTGTAAATTAACACGTTGTGCACCTTTATCCCCGGAAAACGTGTCTATTAGAAATATAAGCATTTCCGAGAAAAGCTGCCCCGCTGTTCGCTCCTTAAACTCCTTTACTTACTATTCCGTGCTTTAAGTCTTGTTGTTATTTTCTGTTTCGTTTTGCTTTTGTTTGTTAGTTTGTTTGTTTTTTGTTTTTATTCGAATCAGGTAGGCTGCTCTTAATTGTAAAAGCGGAGTATTTCGTTGGTTTAAAAACAAACCGAAATTCCCTTCTGGTATATTATTATTTATACTCATTTAAATGTGATACATTAGTGGAACAGTGTATTACGCGTACACATCAGTCGAATGATAATAAAAATTCACTTTATTATTATTATTATTATTATTATTATTATTATAAGAGTTTGTCAAATTTTGATTTATTTCTCTTTCATGTTGGCAAGTGTCATTTTGAATCGCTATGTGCGTGTTATGTTTATGACTGTATAAGTGTATATGTGTGCCTGGGGCTGCATGTATGTTTATGTGTGTTACATATATATCTGGACGTGTTCGGGTATTTAATTACACGTTAATTTACACTGTGTGTTCACGTGCGTGTGTGGGTGCTTATTTTGTTTAATGAGCATACGATAAATCCCCCCGTGAATAGTTTAAAAAGTTTATTTATTTTATTTATAGTTTTCTAAAAATGTTTTGAGCTCTGTTGAAGAAATTTTCATTGTCTGTAATAGACATCACTCGCGCAAATTTGCGCATAAATGGAATATGTGTATAATAATAATAATAATAATAACAATAACAATAATAATAATAATAATAAACTTGATTTCACTTGATTATTCGTAACAGGAGATAATAATCGCATACATTATCGGAGTGCGGAATGAATTTCCTTATAAATTTCATAGCTGACGGTAAAAACTGTCTTTTAAAAAAAAGTGATGAAAGAAATTGAGTCAAGTCTTAATCTAATAAAAAACCAAAGATTATACGCAAATCATTTAATTAATACAGAATAAATATACGTCGACATGTTTCAAAGTCAAACCAACCTATTCATTGAAACATATCGGTACATGTTTATTTTTATTAGTTTTTTTTTTTTTTTTTTATTAAAATAAGTTGTGGGTCTCACAGAGCAAATATGCCCGTTGTGTGAGTGCCCGACACTCTTATTAACGTTTATTCAAAAAAAATATATACAATACAAAAAATTATAATTTATCTTAACTTATTCTATACTTATAATATTAGAACTCTAGCGTTAAGATTAAATATAAATATATATACGCATGCGACTACGTAACACGCCCCGTAATACGTATCTGTACATTATTACATGCCGAAAGTTCAATATTTAAAATGGGAAACATTATCTTCTTTAGGACTTAATGTCTGGTAAAGACACTACCGATGATACTGCACTTCTGTAATTTTGTGTATGTTTTTTTCGTGTTTTATTAAATGAATATAATTAACTGTAAACTTGTAAAATTACGTTACTAAAAACTAGACTTACAACAGGACTTATTAACCCGCCATATATGTATAAATATACACCGTCGTCGGTACATTTAATCATTCAAAAATGAGAAATTAGAAGAAACGCGAAAAAATACGTTTTACCGATTGCAGAATATTAGCCTGATTGATTTTGATTGCATGAATATGAAAATCAATTAAGTGAATTTGAACAAAACGTAGTGAAATTGAATTTTAAAAAAAGTGTACGAGTTGAATTCGAGCAAAAACAAAAGTTAAAACGAATTAACTTCCGCAATGTAGGGAAAATTAATTAAAAAACCTATGCGTTAAATGTACTGAACAGCGCTCTTATCTACGCTTAGCTACGTCACAAAAGCTCTTTTCGAGTGATTCCAAATTTGTATGATGGATTTTTACATATATATATATATCAATTTTTTTTTTAAATATTCTTTAATTCATATTCGAGAGACAGTTGATTTTGCTGCCTACTGCTGTCGTGAAGATAAAAATACCAGGTCGATCTACAAACAATAGTTCTTTTCGATAGTGTTTCGCAGGTAACTTTGATTAGTTTTGAATTTATTAAAAAGGCTCGGTTGCCTGTTAAGTCTATTTCGAATATCGATCCGAGGAATAAATGATAACTAATTGCTACTAGTTGTGGTTTTTTTGCGAATCGGCAGTTTCGTTTTTCTAATTTTGAATTATCGATAAAAGCGAATAGTGTTCCGAGTATTATTTCGTATTCTCAAAGCGAACCTGCCTTGCAATCGATTCGCAAACGAAATTATCAGCTGAAATTAGTCGACAGTAAGTTAAACCATAATCGAATAGATATATCCTTTTAGGAGCCGAACATGTCGAACCGTGTTTCTCTTAAATAAACGTCGTAGAATTAATATTTATTAGATCTGTCTTCGGCTGAGCGATTTCTGGACCTGCTTACGATTCGGCAGAGAGGCCAAAGCTGTCAGCCCTCCTTACATGTCATTTGACAATTTCCGTTGCCGAGAAGCAACTTTGTCAATTCCGGGAAATAGAAGAAGTAGAGGTTGATAAACGGACGTCAATCGAACAGGATTGTCGTGTGAAACAGTTTGCTGACCTATGCGCGACTCTAATGGAAGATTTATAGTTCGCTTACCGTCGAAAGAAGATCGGTTAGTGCTTTCTGAATCACGAGCGCTCCGATTGAAAATTGAACAACATTTAACTAAAGAACCGATGAAATCGCTGTATATCGAATTTATGCGCGATTGCGAAGATTTAGTTCGTCAATAGTTATACTCCACATCGTGCCGTTGTACGGCTTACCAGTTCAGCAACGAAACTCCACATTAAAACGCTCCAGCAAAAAGTAAGGGTGGAGTTTTTTGAATGATATCTTAATGACGGGTCCGAAATTACAAAGAGAATATATGAATTAAATTTCGACATTATTCGATTGTGTTTATTTGCGATATCGCGCAAATATGAATCGTCAGATTTTGGTACTTTCTGCCGTCAGAGAAGACGTACTATGTACACTTTGGAGAAATCATCGGTCCAAACCCCGCAAAAGAATATCGTTTGAAAACTGTCACCTGCAAGACTTTACCTGATTTATTTTTAGCTCAGAACTACTTAAGGATATTAGCAAAAGAAGCTGTCGACATTGATCCAGTTTCGGTTGAAGTCATTGAAAAAGATTTTTATATGGCCGATTGGATCACCGGATCAGATGATTTGGAAACTACGGCTAAATTGCAGCGTATCATTTGTGCAGTGACGGATTTACTCTCAGAAAATGTCGGAGAACTTCGCTGAACTTTTAAATCCTAATGAACCTAGTCGTCTTGAAGTAGTAGGTGCTAATTACGATACGAAATAGGTTTTTCTGAGCTCGAGCTCTTATGGTATCCTAGGAGTGAGTATTTAACAGTAAAATTAAGTTTAGCTGAGCTGCCGCTGTTTTTAACGAAACCGTTTTACTTAGCGAAGTTGGTCGAACATTTGATCCTCTCTGGGACGGTTCCCAAGTCCAACTATAATCATTGCAAAATAAATGTTACATTAGTTGCGGCGAGCCGATTCCAACCGATTATCTTTCTAGTTTACGGGAATTTACTTCGCGTTTATTCATTGCTTAAACCAGTCGACCGAAAAGATCTGTTAATAATCGGATTTTACGATGTTTCCGAAGTAGCGTATTAGTATTTCCGTTCGTTGTCCGGATTTAGTGCGTCTGATAATCACGTGTGTTCAAAATCGAAAGTAGCTCCTATCCAACGACTAACGATGGCTTGTCTTGAACTTCAAGCTGCATATTGATGGTTATCTTTGTTGCTGAAATGCACGTGGCGCGAATTTCAGCTGGCAATATTTTTGCCTTTACCGATTCAACAATTCTTTTGGGATACATAGAACCCGGAAAAAATGGCAAACCTCCGTCGCCGATCGAATTAGAAAAGTATCAGATATTATATCAGCTAGTAAGTGATCTTATATTCAGACCCGTGAAATTACTGCGAATTTAGAAACTAGAGGGATTTCTGTTTAAGAGTTACCGAAAAATGGGTTATACCAAATGGATCGAATTTTCCATTAGAAGATTTAATTTTCGAGAAATTTAATCGCCGATTCAAGCTCGTAGATATTATGGATCTACCTGAGCGTCGGATTTTAAAAGCATCTTTAGTAATATCGGAATGTGAACAAAATTCCTTGTTCAAATTGTTCAATAAATTTTCGTTTTCATAGAAATGAAGTTTTACGATTCATTTCAAATGCTCGAGTGAAGCGTCATTATTGTATAAAATAATCGTTTTTAACAACTAGCGAAAGACGCGCTTCGCTTAATCGGCTAATTAAGTCGATGTAAAGTGAATTTTTCGTTTCGTAAATTCACGATCTTAAAGCATCCGAGGGGAGGGATGTTCAATTAAAAAGTCGACTACTCCGGCTGTTTCCAAAACTCGATAACGACGAGCAGTTGTTGCAAGTTAATGGCAGACCGTTTGGCGTAGATTTTTAGTTTTTCATTATTTCGGACGGAAAATCGTAATTTTACGAACTTTTTGTCTTACACGTGCACTTATTTCACGCGACTCCAACGTTCATTGAAAATTTCGTCGAGTCAACGTTTTACCTGGTCGATGGATTCTCGGAAGAATAATTAAAACGGTTTGCTAAGGCTGTGTCGTCGAATGCAACGGAGATCCTGCTCTAGCCATAAAGCAACTACTGATGGGATCTGTACCGGCTGATAGAGTTAAATATAGCAGACCATTCGCGTGTGCCGGTGTAGACTTTGGTGGGCCCTTCTTGACAAAATGCGTAGGCTATCGAACAATCAAAATTTCAAAAGCTTACAGAATTTTTCTTTTCATATATTTCATTACGCGAGTTGTCGTCCATATAGAATTTGTTTCAGCTCTTTCGAATGACCGATTTATTTAAGAGTTCAAGCGGTAGCAAAAACCTCTTCGTGTTTACTCCAATAACGGATTTAACTTCATTGGCGCTCGAAATTTATTAGAAGCCGGGAAAGTTGAGATTTGTGGGTTTTGGATTACCTACAATACCGAATGAGGCTGTTCATTCCATCTCGATCGCCCCATTTTGAAAGCTCATGATTTCGAAAAAAATATCTCGCGAATGTGATCAAATTTTCACTGAAATCGAATTTATACTTAATTCTCAGCCTATTGCTTATCACAAAATATCCAGAAACTCGCTGGCTATTTTGAATCCATCTCATTTTCTAGTTGGCGAGTCTTTAGAGGTTATTAGTCTCAATAATTCGAATCTAAAATCAGAACATCCGAGAGAAATAACTAAATAACTCCAGTCAGGAATGAAGTTCCTTGCGCTTTTTCTTGTTTTATTATTACTATTAAACATTAACATTATGAAAATTATTTCAAAATTGAGTTGTAGTTGTAAGAAAAGAAACGAATCATATCAACGAGTGTATTATCACACATGAAAAATGAGCATTTGACATGTTGAGAAATGTTTGTTTTAGGCCTTTTACGCTATTTTCGTCAATTTTTGCTATTTCCCATAATTTTCTTGTGTTTTTAGCATATTTCACACAATTTTCCTCAATTTTTCACCATCTTTGTCAGGTTTGTACTAATTCGGCTCTCTCAACTAGTATTATAATTTAAAAGTGGCTCCTCTGTTTAATTGTTAGCTGTTCTCTTGTATAAATCTTATGATTTCCTCCATGCTTTATATTTTGCTGTCGGGGTTCTAGGGGGTGGCTCGAGGTGGCTGTGACACAACCGGACGGCTAGGCGTGGGTTCAAAGTGGCGAAATAATGGCCATGGCTTTGTTGATGTCATAGAATGGCTTGGTTATATATTATTAAAAATTGTACCTATTCGCCAATTTTTGCTATTTCCCAGAATTTTCTTGTGTTTTTAGCACATTTCACACAATTTTCCTCAATTTTTCACTATCCGTGTCGGGTTTGTATTAATTCGTCTCTCTCAACCAGTATGGTGACATCATAGGATAGCTTGGTTGTATTTTATTAAAAATTGCGCCTGCAACAAATGGATATGCAACCGGCGCACTGTTCTGAAACGAATCATTTCTACCTACTTTCGAATATCATGTAGCCGAACTATGGGGTTCTTGGTCAATGAAGTGTGGAAATGTAAAAGGTAAAATACACTTGATGAAATAATAAAAATTTTGAATAAAATATTTTAAATAAAATGACTACTATAATAATATGGAATCTTAATCAATTGTTTTCCATTATTTTTTACAGAGAAATAAAGAATCCAGCGTTACGTAACGTGGACGATACATGACGATTTCGCCATTTTGGTAGCCCGCGTTAAAGAATTTCGTTCCAAAAAAAGAAGGGAAAACTTATGATCGGGAAATATATATAGAGAAATAGCGAGTACAGTTAGATATTTTAATTTTTTGGTCTTTCCTTTAAATTTTGGGGAAGAGCGAACCGGTGAGATACAAATTCATCGTTTTTTATTGCGTAACCAGGTACCCCTGTGAGCTGGTGACGCGATAACATATACTACAGTATTTATATTTTTCAGTCACTACGAATTGGATCGCTTACGGATTCAAACTGTATATCCTGCATTCGTCTTTTCCAATATTCTTTCAGCTTTCACTAAAGTAAAGATAAACGAAATTCAAATCTCCTTCAGATATTCAGATAATATATATTCTATATTTATTGTTATCCTAATATGTTTCTTTCTTTTCTCCTTTCTGATATTAAAGATGGAATATTCTCCCGAAGACATTTCTGGCATACTCACATACATTCAATTTGAAATAATTTGTCATTATTATTATTAACTAATTAATAAATAAATCCTACATATAAATTTTCAGGCAACCTTAAGTCATTTTTTAGGTCAAAGCTTGCGTGATGAAACTTTATAATTTCAGCAAAATGACTGAAAAATACATCAAGAAACCAGTTTAGAAATATTGTTCCTGCATTAGTGCAAAATTATTGTATAAAAAAAAATGTGTTTATAATATATACATTATATATATATATATATATATATATATATATATATATATATATATATGTAAAAAAGGAATGAGCTTTTTTTGACAAATTCATAGAAAACAGACATCGCATGATAAATCGGGTAACTGCCTATTTTACATTGTCTTCACGTTCGCGATATTTACGGTAGTAGACCATTTACTATTTCGAGACTTGCTATTGGTTACCATCGATCGCCTCGCTTTTCATCCGTATCAGGTTAGTTTTCAGTCTTGTTACAGAGCCACTTTCAACTTCAACACCGTTTACTCTTTGCCTATATCTTCCATAGCATTGCAACTGACCATTACACTGATGAACGTAACACCCTTCGAAGTTTATCCTCTGGACTATTCCTCGTCTACATGTTAAAACGTATAAATGTATATACAGATAGACAGATGTGTATGGGTTCACACAAACGTTACAGTAGTCAGTAATATGCATCTATTCTGGGGTAATTGGTTAGGCGGTAGTGTTTCATTCAGGAGAAACGTGATTTGAACCGGCTGCTCCATTTGAAAATGTACAAAAATTCCATTTACTCTAAGTTAATGTTCATAGTGGCGTCCCACAAAAATGCGTTTTTTCTTGTAGTATTATTTAAATCGTGCATATACATATGCGAGACATTTTATGTAAGTGTTATGCAAAACAGAGTCAAAAGTGCTTCGCAAAATTTTCCTCTCCCGATAAATAATGACTATTTGGTGCAACAAAAATAAAAATAGAATTACAGTATTAAAATTACTAAAAAAATACATTGTTTCACAAATTTATTGGTGAAGTAAATTATTTATAAATTGGTTATTAACATTGAAGACTATTCATCAAAAAAAAAAAAATATATATCTTTTATAAATGTTTAGACCTAATCGTATTCGTAAACATTTTATTGTTACTTTATTAATTTAAATTTAGCACACAGACCACTACAATATTATTGAAAAACAACATGCTTATTTAGGACATTTTATTTTGTGTTTTAATTTTAAATTATGTACGATTTCTATTTCATATATTCTAACTATAAGAACAAAAAAGAGTTATCTAATATAAGGCGCGGCAGGTGTGCCCATCAGTAAATTAAAAAAATTTTATTATTCTACTAATAATACTTTTAGGCGATTCAAAATTAATGAACGACGCTTTTAGGAGTCCGTACATATATAATGTACGGAATCCTAATAAGATAGTTCAAAACCGACAAAAATATGCAATAGCTCAAGAAGGAACAGTTTAAACTATAAGCTTCGAAACTGGAACCCTCTCTTTAAGACAACTTATAACTTCAAGATAATCGCAAAAACCGTTAAGAATATACAATATGAAATTTAAAACAACACTTAAAAATTCATAACTCACCACCAGATAACCCTTTTCTTTGAGGGGGTAACTAACCAAGAGCAGCTACTCAGGACAGTTGGACTATATTAAAATTTTAATCCGGTCAGAAATCGATGAAAGAAAAGAAGCAAGAATAGGAACCACCTTTGAATACGGCAAAACTAAGATATAGGAAGCATTATATAGAGTAGGAAAATTCAGCTTTAATAGCTGAACGTACAGGATATTACGTTCGGAGGAAAGACTGGAACATTCAAACAGCACGTAGCCAGGATCACCGCTGGAGTGCAAAAGACAATAAGGGAACAGGGAAAAAGCAAAAAGGTTCCGTGAAACGTTTAAGAGTAGAAAAATAATAGAACCAAGAACATGAAAGGGGTCTAGATTGAATAGAAAGGTAAAATGAGTTAGAATGGAAAAGGAGGGAGGATACGCATCCGACCAAAGTCTGACATGCATTATTTTGGAGTGACCAGAAATCTTTTTAACAAAATGTGGAGAGTGTAACGCTGAGCCTGCTAAGGAATCCACCGTCTCGTTACCATCAATACTCGCATGACTTGGAATTCAAAGAAGGTCGATGGAAATGTAA
Source organism: Icerya purchasi (assembly GCA_039619475.1). Taxonomy (NCBI): domain Eukaryota; kingdom Metazoa; phylum Arthropoda; class Insecta; order Hemiptera; family Monophlebidae; genus Icerya; species Icerya purchasi. The sequence continues at coordinate 347,011,925 of CM077116.1, read as the reverse complement.
TGGGGCAGGAAAAGACTACAGATAACCCTTTAAAAGTGTAATTCGAAGTATAAAACAAGACGCAGAAACACTTTCATAAAATAAAAAAAATTATTTAAACCTCCCCCTTTTGAGCAAAAAGCAGGAAAAAAAGTATATTTCTGTAAGTAATAACCTCAGTGAAAAAGCTGGGAAACCCAAAATATCTCTAATATATGTGCATAAACAATGCTTTATAGGAAAAATACAGTCGAGCTTACGACTTTATACTGAGACTATCAGGGCGCCGAAAACTCGAAATTTTTGAAAAAAATATTTTTTTCGCGAACATGTGATAAGTCGATGGAAAAATCGTTATTTGTCGACAAAGAAAACAACTTTTTATCTACTTTACATAACTTTCGAAGTTAGCGAAAAGTTTAAAAAAAGTGCGAAGAATGACGTGTCCCCTTTCTGTGGCGCGAGTATTGTAGTTAAAAATTTTGAACGGGGTTCCGCGCATTCCCGTATATTTCTCTAGTTTGTACTTCAAAACTACTCCCTTGGGGCATCTAAAGCTCGAAATTTTCAAAAAATATATTTTTCCCATACATGTGATATAGCGATAGATCGCTATTTGATAGGAACTAACCTATATTTCATTATTTGTTTTTAAACGTTTTTCTTAACTATTCAACAATATACGATACATAAGTATAGTTAGCAACTGTTATTATATTTGTTTTGTTTTTTTTGTAGAAGTGAAAATCAAAATGGGACGCCAGTCTGGAGCTTAAATAATTCGAAATAAGATTATTATAAATACATATAAACTATTCATATACATTACTGCGAAGGTTTTTTTTTTAACAGAACCACTAAATGTGTTTTGGTAAGAAGATGATGATTCGAAATAATATATTTAATATGACATGAAAGGTAATAGATAAATGTTAGAGAGCAATCATGAATGCAGCGTTAATGTAAATGAAAAGAGATGGAAAAAGGCTGCTGCTGTAAATACAGCATCGTTCGATATTCCTTTGAACTAGCGATTTCGGTGTGAGATATAAATAGACTTTTGCGACGTATATTTAGGAGTTCAGCTAGTAAGAAACAAATGAAGATGATTAATGTCAAGTTCTTTACCGGATGGCTCTTTTTTTTTATTTAGCATGTAGTTAGTGGTATTTAAAAAGTTATAAACTAATAGCTCTCTGTCATTGATAACGTAACATAGATGAACTGAATTTAATTTTAATACGTTATTTTTTCTTTTTCTTCCATTTGTGTTTATTTAGCGGTATGTTTTTTGAAGTTTTTTGATTATCTACGGTTTTGATTGTATGGAGTGATCGGATTCGTTGCTTGTATATATAAGTGTATTTTTTAATTTTGTTATTAAAAGAAGTCCAATTCATCATATTTATATCAGCTGTAATATTTTTTTTGTTTTAATGTGACAAAATTATCTAATTTGGAGGTTGTGAAATCATTAACGAAGCATGATAGATTTAAAAAAATTTTGATAAAAAGCAATAAAGTCACGAAAATTTTTAAACACGTAAAAATACGCATTCACAGGAATGCTGGGTGGAAATATATACGATGTTACAAATTTAACATCTTTGTTTTGAATTTAGCATTATGTAAATGTTTTTTTTTTTTTTTTTTTTAATTTGGGTACGTCAACAGTGGAATTTACCCAACGCAGGGAATTGTACATTATATATGTATAAGGAAAAGATTAGAAATTGAGGAGATAAAGAAGACTAACAAAGAGGAACTATATTGAGAGAGGGGAATACAAGAATGAAGTGGACACTATAAGGAGTAGGAAGACCAAGGCGCAGAAGATTAGAGTTGTAAATGTAAATTATGGTTGTCTTTAGCTTAACATACGGAATCCGCAGCGCATAAAACATAATATTTAACTGACCTTGTTTTTTTTTTAAATTAAATATTAATCCAGTACATGTACCGTCTGTAAGTACAAGACTAACACGGCACATGTATTAAATATTTTATCCGTTCAAATTGCTTAAGCACACCTGAGTATCCGGAGGAGTTTGTCAGGGTTATTAGTTAGCAATGATTCAACGGTTTTATGCGACACTGCAGTGACGGCAATACTCAGGGGTATTATCCGAGTATATAATTGATCGCAAACTGGAGCAGGCTGTAAATGAAAAGAGTATGCGGTTGAGGGAGAAACACGTTCAAAGGCATAATCATGCAACATGAAAATATACCCGATTTTTCATCTGCTTAGAATTGAAAATTCCCTGCGCGTCATTTTTCAAATGGCGGACATCGTTTGATTTAACAGCCATCAGACGTATCAACTGAGATAACCAAAACTGCCGCCGCTTCTCTGAATAATATACTTGAAGAAACTTAGATAATGCCCACTGCATTTACGTTGATCAGGGTGGACAAGAATGTATTAGCAGTCTGATCAACTCGCTCATTTCTTAGAACTATCTCACCGAAATCTACTCGTCAACATGTTGTTAAATTGGAATTCTTAAATACCTTAACTCTATTCATTCAAACCACTTTAAAATCTTCATTGATCGCTCTAAAGGATCCTATGGAGTTAGTCCAGTCTTTTTCTATCCTTTGCTAAACTATTCTGAACCGATTAAACTTCTTTCCTTCCGCTTAGTTCTTTTTGCCGAGTCTACTGCCATTTCCTTACTGATTTCTCAGAACGTCTTTATTGCATCAGATTCGTAAAGTGTCTGTAAACCGTCGCGTCCCCTCTGCTGGCTATGTGATTCTTCTTATACGTTCCCTAATTCATAACTATTTCCTTCGTTACTTTATGTGGATTTCTTATGGATGCTCGGATACTTTGGAATTGAACGACTTAGCCGATTCGCTAGCTTGTTCAGCTTTTTTTGACAGGAGATTTTTTAACGTTTTTGAATACCGCAGCATCACATTTTTCCCTACAACTAATCATTCTAAATTATGGGGTAACTATCATTCCTATTCATTTTCAAATTCTGACCCCACCGATCTCTCTATTCAACCGGATCTTCTCAACTTGGTTTCGCATTCTTGCAGCGTTTAACTCCCTCCGCAATTTATCGTCTACGCTTAGACTTAGCATGGTTTTCCCGTTTTTCACTTACATCTTACTACCCATTTTGTTCTCTTCAACTTCTGTTTTTATAATTAATGCTGATTTATTAAGTGCATCTCCATGGCTATTGAACACTCATTTTTCTACTCGTTATTTTTACTAATGAATATCCCTATTCATTATACCACGTCCTTTTTTCTCTCCTCCCTTCTCCTTGAGTTATTCTAGTTATTGTATTCTTTTTGTCTACTATCTTTGATCACGCGAAGATCTAATTCCTAATTCTTGAGCGAATCAACGTCGATGAACCTACCGGAAAAAAAAAAACAAAAAGAAAAAACGCAACCTAGATGAGAGAGACGTCTACAGCGTGCTTTATTTTTGCAACTAGGTAATTAGTATTAGCAGAGGTAAGAAGATAATCAAAAAATTATTTGATAATGGTTTACTAGGTATTAAGGTTTCGAGACACCATATACCGCGAACTACAGAACTGAACAGAAGTAACTTAAACGAACTGCATAGATTTCTTCACTGATTTCTTCACTGATTTCTCAGATACACTAGATAGGAGAAAGACGGTCTTGTAAAGTAACCTCGGATCCATCTGTGTAAAGATGAATATAATTATTATATTCGGCTATCGTCATTACTGTTTTCTGAGGGTATTGGAAATCTCGTGGCCAGCTTTATGAACTAAAGACAAATCAGATAATACTATCATGTATTCCCAAAGATTTTCTTATGCTACAACTTAATTTTATACCTCTATCTTTCAGAAGGGAAACAATTCTCGGTAATGGATCATTAGGGTATGATGGGGGAGAATAAGAATAATTGATTGTGGAAGAATGATGGTAATAAAACACTGGATAAGATCTCGAGAAATATGTAAATCGCGAATGTAGGACAGCACATCCGCTGCTAGTGTACAAATACTCAGTGAGGAATATATCCGACGTGCTCCGAAAAATTGGAAAAAATATCTGCTCCAATAAACTTACTTTGCTTGTTACAATATATCTGGATGCGTGTGCAGGATCGTATCGGGGGGGGGGGGTCAAACCCTCCCGAAATATCTGCCAAATCATAACTGCTTAAATTAAATGGACCGAAATTCAGAATATATTTCTTTTCAGTTTTTGACAAAAGAAGAGAAAATTAAAATTTTTATGAATTCTATGGAAACGACTATTTTTTATTTGTTTTTATTGTAGTGTTCAAATATTGCATTTACAATAATTGACTACAAGGCTTTAGTGTACCATTTATAAATGAACATATTTCATGATAACACACACACATACACATATAATATATATATATATATATGTATAATTATAAAAATATTTTTGTAACCCCCCCCCCCCCCCCCCCCCAAAAAAATTGTTCTAGATACGGCCCTGTGCGTGTGTGTATACTTCGAATACCTTAGTGGCTTTTGGTATAAATGTATATATGGTGGGATATTATTATAGCTGAATGTAAGTACGAAATGTAAAATGTGGGAGTTCAATGAATGGGTAGTACATGTGTAGCTGTGCATACTTCATCTTTTCAGTGGCGGGGCAAGACCTAAATTTTATGTGGGCAGGGTACATTTTGCGAGGCCTTCTGGTGCTGCAAAAAGACGGATTTTATAAAATAAAAAACAGTTGCTACTGACCAATTTTTATTCGTACTTACCAATATTGTTAGCAAAATTCAAATGACTATGTACATATTTGGGTAAATTTCTTTTAAGCTATTTTCTGTTATGTATTGGAGCAGATGTTTCACATCTTTAATGAAATTGGGTAAATTTGGGAGAACATTGTTATTAATTCTTCATACAATTCGTAAGGTTGGAAGTCGCTACTCTCACCCACTCGCAGGACAGTGTGTAAATCTTGACAGTTTTTTAATAATTGCTGCTTGGAATATACTTTTTAACTTGTTTAGATCACAGAGAGAACCAAAATTTTCAAAACGTTGATTAAATGAAGTAAATCTTGAAATCATATTGCTTATTATAGAATCAATCATAGTATTCAAAAAAAATCTATTTCATACCGGCTTTTGGGAAACTGTGATACGATATAAATTCTAAACTGAGCATTTCGTTTAAAACCGAATTACAATAACTGAGTGTGCCAGATTGTTCAGTTTGATTTTTTAAGCTTTCGATGCGTTCAACATCATCATGAAATTGCAATAATACGGCCTTCGCTGCTTCGATTCTACTTTCCCAACTTGTGTCTGATAAAGGCTTCATAGTAAGTTTTAATTTGCCTTTTTGATTAATTTCCAGCGTTTGCTGGAACTTGAAAATAGCAAAGAAAGTAAATTATTATTATTAATGTATTTTATCATTTCTAAATCGTCCTGTATGTTTAATTTTAATCTGTATTTATTATTAATATGTTCCGCAACAGATGATTTATTTATGTGTCCGCGTTTAATAGCAGCAATATGTGTCCTATATATATATTTTGTTGCATGTGTTACATTTAATTTTATATATATATATATATATACCAAATTTATTATATTTATCTGTGTTTGTAAATTTATTGGTATTAATTGATTATATAAGTTATTTGTTCTGTACGATATTTTAACTGTTTTACAGAGCAGATTGGTAAGACTGTTTGTTGCCGGGTTAGAAAATTAACAGTTAATTATAATGCGTCGATATATCAAACAGATCAATTTATTGTAAGAAAGACACATTGTTATTGTTTATTTACTGTTAACTTTATTTTATTATTGCCATGATTATGGAGTATGTAACTCCGAAACATATCGACTCTATTTTATATTTTATAACAATTATTTTCTGTAATACGTGTTTTATGTATGTTTAATAAAGTTATTTTCATTTGTTAATGTATAATTTGTTTCTTTTTATTTGATAAGTTAAGTACCTTAATGTAAAATGTACCAGAAGGTATTATAATTTTAAGTATAAAAATTTATGGAAAACCTAATTTTTATAAAATTTCCTTTTCGTATACGTCTATTGTATTCCACTGCTCACTCTATTTTGGGCATGTATGGAATTTTATAATAAATATATTGATTTGATTAAATATACGTCAGTTGTCCTAAAAATTTTGCACAGCGCACTCTGTTGGCCGTGGTAATGCAACTAGCCGGTTCGTTGTGTACTCAGTTTGTAGCCTATACTTTAAGGAAAACGTGGATATGTTTGTTTTTGTCGTAGGATAAACAGAAAAAATGTTAGACGAGTTCGTGCAACATCCCGACAATTGTTCGGCTCACATTACTGTTTTGGAGCAACGTATATACATACATTAAAATTGGAACTCTTCGTAGCAAATCTGTGCCCGAAATTAATCATGCTTTAATTGAAGTTTGTGGTAACAATGTGTTGAACCGTTCTTTGATTCAACGTTGGTCTGAGCATTTTCGACAAGGTCGTACAAGCATCGAAGGCAACCCGAGAATCGGTTCACAGGCGACAATACTGATGGCAACACGAATATGCGAGTGTCATCGTCATGTTGTTGGACGAAGATATAACGCTGAGAGAAATAGAAGCAGAAACTGGTATATCTAAATCGAGTGCGCAGCGCATTCTGACGAATGTTCTTCAAAAGAGGACGATTTCTGTGCGCTGTGTATCGCATTTTCTATCGGAACAAAAAATAAAAAAATAAACGGGTACAAATTTTGCAACAACCGCTTACTTGCTTCACAAATAAAGGTACAGCCTTTCTAAACTGAATTATAACCCCATCGATGAAATATGGATTTGCCATCGCAAACTAATTAATTTCGGGCACAGATTTACCACAAAGAGTTTTGATTTTAATGTATGCACGTTGCTCTAAAGCAGTAACGTGAGCCGAACAATCATTAGCATGTTGTGTGAACTCGTCTAACATTTATTCTGTTTATCCTACGACAAAAATAAACACATCCACGTCTTCCTTGAAGTACAGACTGCAAACTGAGTACACAACGAACCGGCTAGTTGTATTACGGCGGCCGCCAGAGCGCGCTGTGCAAAACTTTAGGGACACCCCAGGTATGTTCAAGAGGTGTTAACAGTAAGATAGACAACATGGAAGAAGAAGTGTTGATAAAATGGAAAGTACCGAAGGAAATCAAAAAAGAAGGGAATATAATTAGATGGAAGAGTAATAAAGTAGAGATATGGATGATTGCGTGATGTAAAGAATAATAGTAATATTAGTGATGAAGATAAGTTGTTGCCCCTTGATTATTTTATTTGCTTGTGGTTATTTCCATTTTGCTCGTTTCTCATGTATCTATACAGGTCATAATATACTAGTTTAATTTAAGATTTAGGAGGCTGTTGTGAGAGTGACTGTTCTAGTAGGTAAATATATATATATATATATATATATATATATATATATATATATAATACGTTATTATAATTTACGCTCATAAGTCTTAAATCGTATTTTATTAGATATAATTAAGATTGAACTGATTTAATTATTATGAATGAATGGCATAATTATGCTGGGAACCTACAGACGTCTTGTTTTTTGTGAGACCAGCAAATTATTAAAAAATAAAAAAACGCAATAAACACTAAGGGAAATGGAAAAACCAAAATTTTAAAGGAAACGAGTAGAAGATTTGTTAGTAGAAAGGTAATGGCATCATTTTGTGTGTTGGTATATGTGTGTAGTGCAATCCCGTAGGAATTTAAAAAAGTACCGTAAAAAAGTAAATAGCATTTCTGCTTTAATTCTATTTTTTCCCAATATAATTGTTTACTTAAATAAATACTTTATAATAATAATTCATTTGCCCTATTTGCATAACTCGATTTGAATCGTCAAATGAGACGTAGAATAATTGGTCGAACTTTTTTTTTTTTTTTCAAATTAACTTAACTGATTTATAAATTTATTTTTAACCGAGTGTAAATTAACAAAAACGTCCCTGGACAATGGAAAAAATATTTTTAATACGCAATCTTTGCTTATACATGTAACTTGGTAATCTATGAAAATGGCAAATAAAATACAAAATTTTGCAAATTATATATATTTTTTTTTGAAAAGTATGTATTTATTATTTTTTCCACACAAAACTTTCGTCAAGCTAAAACGCTTGAGGACGAATTATCCTATTGAACACTTTAGCGTGCTAATCGGGCTTTAAATAAATTTTGTAGTGATTTTACTATGGTTTCGCAGTGAATTTTAAGTATAGTAATTATTTTAAACAACTTTCAAATGCGCTGTGACGTTCATACATTAATATAGCCTGCGAATTGTTATTTTAAATAGCACGTGTTCTATTATCGTAACGGGTATTATTAACTATAGAATTTTTCTTTTTAATCAGTTTTACTTAAGAGTGTTTCTTTTGCCGCCATCACTTACGGTTTTACTGCAGTGAAGTTGTCAATCGAATACAGTTATTGATCGTGTTGCTTGCCAATTGTAATTTCGAACTAAATTCTACATTTTAATGATATACATTGGAATTTCTCATCCTGTCTTATCGTAATAATTGCGTCCTCTCCTTACTATAATGCGAACTAAACATTTACTTTCTACCTTGTTTTATCCATTACTTTTCCTTCAATCATCTACTCCAGAGGCGTAATTTTTATTCACCTATTTTTCTTTGAGACATATTTCTATCGATTAGCGATGTGTTCTTTTCTTTGCAGTTCTCTGTTTCAGGTCTTCCTGCATAAATCTTTCTTATGCTGTTTTAGCTAATCGTCCAATTGTCGACAGACCCAGAAGAAGGGGGAAAAAAAAATAGACCAAAACATAATCCACCACTTACATATACTGAAAGGTTTAGTACAAGCAAACGACTGAAATTGTTCATTTTTCCTCGTTACTAGCTTATATGCCTTACGCTAATTCAGTGAAAAACATTAAATTTGACTATTTGCACACTAGGGTCTAGAAACAGTTTTTACCACGTGACCTCCCGATGTATTTCTTAATCAACAGACTAGAAACTGATCTAAAAAAGTCACATCGGGACTATTTTCCACGACAGATCTTAAATTCGATTTGTTTACACAAGTGCAACTGTTACATTTTAATCGGTTAACATTTTTAAAGTCATATAGGATTTCATACAAATCTTCACCGTTAGCAGTTTTGCGGTCACGAACTTATAATCAGAGCGCACGCCATTCGCGATGAAATAGTTCCTCCATAACGATGTTTTTAGTTACCGCGATACGTGCAAATGTTTCTACGAAATATAAGCCCGCACGAAGTACGATGTACTACTAAAACAGTTGCATATTTTATGGTATTTTTTTAACGTCAAAAACTACAATAATAATAATAATTTGTTTGCGATATTTTTTTTGTTTTTTTTTTTTTTTTATCAGTAGTAAATTGAGAGTATCATAGCTATTCCGTTCAGATCGTTCGTACGAATACATAGACACTTACTGATCGTGTTGACACAATTTGAGCGAAGTAATATGCCGTGTATTTGATAATTAATGAGAACCGCAATTTGGTGATTCATCATTTATATGTATGCCGGCTAGACTAGACTTTCAGACAACGCTATTAAATACATTCGATTATTGCAAAGTAAATAACTCAGTTATTAACGCTGGAATTATACAAGCAATTAACGTCTTCAGTGTTCAAAAGTTAAAAAAGCGATTTTATAAAAAAGACCTAAAAGAGAAAGGGAAAATAATTTCATACCCGTCTTATTAAACGTTTTCACTAAAGCGCAAGCTCGTGCTGCTCATGAATATGTATTTAGTAATTTTCCAATTGGAAAAATACATATAAAAATTCATTAGGAATATTTACGAGTACTATTAAGGAAACAGCGTGCAATATTATTATTTTATATTAATTTTAGTGATAAAGGCTTACCTAATAAGGTTCCGATAAAACTGCGAATATTTCGTCCTTTTTCTTTTTTTTTGTGTGTGTGTGTGTGTGTGTATCTTCGAATAATAATCGAAACAGCCGAACATCTTATTTATTTAATTAAACAATTGCGTACGAAAATAGTTCAGCTACAGTGTAATTTAATTTCTTCAAAATTTAAAGTAAGAACTGGTGTGAGACAGACGCGTGTCTTATATCGGCTCTACAGTTCGATGATTTGCACGGAGGTACATTACATGGCAGTTATTAAACGATTAGAACGACGGTATCTAAACAGGAGATATTACGATGACGACGATGATATCGTTTTCAAATAGAAACCAGATTCTATCGTGAAAAGATAAGATCATAACAGATGGACTATTTATAAAATAAAACTAAAGTCACGATAACGAAAGGAAACAGTAATGCCAAATACAAAAGAGTTACGGGTTTCATAATTTTGTATATCTAGAACCACTGCACTACGTAATAGTGACAACTGTCTGCTAGACATAAAGCATAGATTATAATCTCACGAAGCGCACTCATTAGATTTACAAATGTTTGAAAGGATATGCCACTGAACACAAAAGTGAATCTGTAAAACGGCCTAATCTTTCCGATCGCCACACATATGCAGGTGAAACTTGGTCGCTTACTGATACGGATCTTGGTCGAATAGAATGGTGGTATGAGGAGGTGTTAAGAATTTTGATGGATGGACCAGAGTACGAGAATGGCCATATATCTATAATAAATTAAACATTCCGACGCGCTTGATGCGACAAGGAAGGTGTTTTTTTTGGAATTTCTCGGGCATAGAACGCGTGATAGGAACTCTTTACAACGCCAGATGATTCTTGGGAAAATTAACAAAAAGAGAACAAGCCGCAGCCAAGAACACGGGATGAGTCGAGCAGTTAAAATTACTAATTGGAATGAACCTACATGAGGCATATAGCCCGAGACAGAACAACATGGAGCATAGCGATGGATGTGGCTATTTCATAACATCATCACGCCCTTCCGAGAGTAAAGGAAGTAGAATAAAAAGAATCCCTTCCTTTTCAATGCCTCTTTAGATTTTTTCAAATGATTTATTTCATACGGTTTTCGAGAATTAATTTAATTTAATCGCGGTAATTTCAAACAGATCCCTATAAGTTATTATTTCCGAACAAGATTCAACTATCGTGCACAGTATTCGTTGCACGTTAAATTCATTAGCATTATTTTAAAAGTTTGAATATTCTTACGAATGCGAAGAACCTGTGACCGGAATGTATATGCTCAAAATAGTTCTAACATGCAGTAGCTACACCAATTACCAATTCGATATTAATAATCGATAACGGTTATTTCAACGTTAATAAATTTTAAGGGCCATTAAAGCAGCCTCTGGTATTAGTAATACTCTGAAAAAATAACAAATATTCCCCTCGGTAGACGAAATTTTAATAGACTGTCTGTGAATTTTTCATGTATCGCAATTTACAGAATCAAAAACCCTCGATCTCAGCTTGCTATTGCGTCAGTAAAGTGTGCTCTTTAATAAATCCGAGATCACCTCCGTTAAGGAGAATCTACCGCCCGTCTACAGACAACATTTCACATCAAATCCTAAATTTCCTCAATCATTCCGTCACTTTACATTCAGTCTTCTTAAGATGTTTGTTACATTTATGTTTATAATTTATTATTTTATCCTATTATCTCATTAGCAATCTGGATGCACATACTACATTCTTATTTAACGACATCATCGCTTGATACCGAATTAATTAATGAATTTTAAAAATCGGAAGCTCTAATTATTATTTGAACTTATTCTAATAATGTGTTGAGAACATTTCAAATCAATTCGGTAGACTGTTAAATTTTTGTCTGTCTCTTAGATCTGACATTTTGAATTTAATAACAGATTGTATATTGTCAAAAAAAAAAAAAAAAAAAAAAAAAAAAAATGAGCGATAAGCATGGTTTATCCCTTTGTGTTTGTGTAGATAATTCAACGTCTCTATTCGTCTTTCCGATCATCAGCTACCGCAGATTCGTCCATGCACCATTCAGGTAAAACTGTTATTAATTATTTACCTATTAACGCTGATAATCGCAATCTAAACAATACCCATTCTACGTCTTCATCAGATACCCGTACTTCTCAAAGCACAACGACATTCGACAAAACAGACGTCGCTTTAACTTTGTTCGCCATCATAAAATTCCCATTCACTACTGAAGAGTAAGCATACATAATGGATGACTATTTACACTAGAGAATTAGCGAAATGTATTAGCGGTCCTAAATCAATTCTTGCTGCGTATAAAGTAAGTAGAAATCGAATAATCGTACGTCTATCAAAGGTACAGTCAACTATTTTTTCCGACAAAACGACGCTTTCAATATAAACTCAACGTTCATCAAAAAGCTAAAACCAACATACTCGAAAATAATGTTTTCAAATGTATCTCCCGTGAAAGCCAACGATGTTCTAAAAGCACACACAGAAAATTAATCTTCAGTTTGTTCTTCCACTTCATTATTATAAGTCAATCTAGAACATCAGATTTTCAACTATGCCATAAGTTTGAGAAGACAAGCGCGCATACAAAATAATTTAAAGGACATTCAACCCTAGACTGTTTTTAATTTTTACAAATACAGTGGCCGTCATTGGAGAATCTTCATCACTTACGATGACCAAACCTGTTTCAAATGTAAGCAAAAAAGCCACAGAAGATGTGAAGTGAGCTGATAGAAGTAAACGATAATCTCCCGATGCAACTATCAACAGAATCCACTGTACCTATTAAAGGTGCTCTAGAAATGTAAATACAATCGAAACGATCCTCAAGAAACTATCAAAAGACACTTTTCAGACTCCTCCACAAATAGCAACAAAGGTGCGCATCCAGATAATTAATTTCGAACATTTGAAACTTCAACCGAACGACCGCGCAAAAACAAGAACAAAAATTCCACTCGAATTACAGAAAATAACATCTAATAACGGCTTAACTTCAGACGATGAAAGCAAATTTAAAGCAAATGAAAATAGCAAAATTTAAAAACTTTCAATGTCTTTAGTCCATTTTCCAAAAAAATAAATACCCAATTGCTTTTTAGATAATTTTACCCTATTTGTAGGTATGTATCATTTCGAGAATAGGTCCATCTACTTCTGCGCAAGATTTTACGGATAGCATCATTGGCTTAGTCAATATGATAAATGTTATGTACTAACATATTAATGACAAAAATATTCAAATCATAAATAAATTAGTAAACACTGCACAAAGAAAGAAAAAAAAAAAATTTCCACGAATAATAAAAGTACCATCTTTAGTCGGGGAATTGCAACGACTTATTCCGCCACTACGAAGATTTTCATAAATTATTTATAGATAATAATCCAGTATCAGCTGGCTTACAAGAGATACAGCCTTAAAAAAAAAAAAAAATCAAATTATTAAATTAGTACATTCAGCTCATTGCAATGTTCTAATAGCAGTTAAATCGTAACACTTTCGCGCAAAAATTTTAATAAAAAGCATCTTACAATTTCAGTTCAAATTACAAGTGGCCACTTACCGTCATAGGCTACATATTAAACTGCCATAGTTGGTTTTTGAATAAATTCCTAAAAACTATAGTGCATATCTTGCACCTAATGAACAAAATATGGAATTAGTCGACAATTGAAGTCATTCGTGTTGATACAAAAAAGTTTACTTGTAAAATTGAGAATAAGGAGTTACGCCCTATCTGAAAAACAATGAAAGCTACAAAAACTAAACAGAGTTATACAGTACATAATTGTTAGAGATGATGAAACATACATGACAAAGAGAATCTTAGAACTCTGTTCGGAGACAGTTGCAGACCATAGGCTCGATTAACTGCTGATAGATGGATATTATTTTTCACCGACGAAATTTTTTAGGAGCGGGGAATGTTAGCTACACGGCCATTTTATTTTATTCAAAAGGTAGTTCGTTTCCGTTAATGTGTAATAAACCCAATTGTACAATAGAAACGTCGGCATCTATCCGTTGATCGACCGAATTTATATCCACTAGTAACACCGAAAATATGAATGGGCTACGTCAATAAGTGCTTTGTTAAAACATATTTAAATATTTTACTGATTTTTGAAAATATAAATGAACGTACAGTTCTCGAAGAAACAGTTTTCAAATCTTCTGTGCCAAACACCAAATAATGGGGCAGATCGTAATTACCGTCTGATTACAACGCGGGATTCTCTATCACTCATTCGAAAGCACAATTCAAAAAAAAATAAATAAATAAATCGTATTTTAATGTAAAATAAATTTTTAAATCCACAAATTAAAATTATAAAAACACCAACTAGTAATTACGCGTGAAAGTCTATAAGGTGTTTTAAAAAGAAATTTCAACATTACATGAATCAATTATGAAAAAATTTAAATTGTAAAAGTAAAAGATGTAAAAATTTGATCTTTAATTTATGCAAAAACTTTGCACGCCAAAGCTGAGGTAAAACAGAATTCCTATTTTATATTAGAAGCGTGTAATTTGTTAAAGTCTAAATACAAAAAAAAAAAAAAAAAAAAAAAAAAAAAACTATTTTGAAATTTTCTTTAAAAATAAGTACCAGATTTTATTGTACGGTATTAGGCTAAGTCTCTCAATAAAAACAATGCGAGGTTATGGAAATGTAGCTCCATCGGAAAAACGGGAATAAATAAATTTAAATTTTTTTCCTTTATATAAATTTTTCAAGATTTTTTAATAAATATCAAATTTTATATTATTTTTATAATAAAAATTTAATATTTAAAATAATATTAAATTGTATGATTAATCGAATAAATTATTATACAAGTAGAAAAAAGTTGACGAAGCGAGGTCTATCTTACGATTTACAAGGTACGAAAAAAAAAAAAAAAAAAAACAGAATTTTGCGATTACGCGTTTTGATTGAAGTAGAATAGTTCATTACTAATTTTTACCGATTGTTCGTACAGTCAATAAGAAGTATTACTCACAAGTTTTATGCAATTTGCGTGAGGCAATCAAACGACCCGAACTTCGGAGAAACAACTCTCGTGGATTTTACACCACGATAACGCATCGGCGCATATGCTTTGCTTATCCAACAGTTCGTGGCAAAAATCGGTGTAACGGCGCAACCACTCTATTCTCTGAATATGGCAGCTCCAAAACTCAAGAAGACACTCAAAGGGCAACGTTTTTCAACAATAGATATGAGATAAAGGCGAAATCGCAGAGCGAGATACCATACCGAAAAAGACGTTCCAACAGTGTTCCTCGAAACTACACAGTCTGTCCCAAAAGTACCCGAACTGGTTTAATAAAAACAAAAGTATAATTCGAAAAATTTATTCCTCAAAAAAATTATTCAAAATAGTCTCCCTTGACCGCAATACAACGTTCAGCTCGTGTTTTCAACTTTTCCATGGCTGCCAAGAAGTCCTTCATTGGGATCTCCTTTAACCTCCTGGTTACATTCGCCTGGATATCCGAAATTGAGTCAAAAATCTGTCCTTTTAATTGCAATTTTAGTTTTGGGAAGAGGTAATAGTCTGATGGTGACATATCCGGAGAATAGGCTGGAAGCTCCAACACGGTGATCATTTTTCGTGACAAAAATTGCTTCACAATCGTTGCGTTATGGGCCGGCGCATTGCCACGCAACAAGAAGAAGTCGCGCGTTTCCCACATTTGTGGCCGGACTCGTTGAATTCGTTTGTAATCGATCCATAACACCAAGGTAATACTGGACATTAATTGTGGCACTTTCTTGCATAAATTCTTTGTGGATAATCCCTTCGCTGTCGAAAAAAGTGATCAACATTGTCTCGATGCGCGACTTCTGGAATTGAAGTTTTTTTGGTCTGGGTGAGTTTCGTCCGGCCCATTCGGTACTCTGACGTTTAGTTTCCGGATCGTAGGCAAAACACTAACTTTCGTCGCCAGTTATTATCTTTTTATGGAAATTTTTGTCAGTTTTGAACATTTCGAGCAAATCACGAGATGTTGAAACACGTTGGTCTCACTTCTCTCTCGGGTGAGAGTGTGAGGAACAAAACGAGCGCACACTTTTCTCTTCTGCAAATCGTGTGTTAAAATTCGCTACACGATGGTTTTTGGTATACCGGTATTCTCTTCCATCATTTTACACGATAAACGACGGTCTGCGACCAGCTGTTCCCTCACACTTTCGATGTTTGTCTCCGTTCGAGTGCTCGTTGGCCGGCCTGCCCTCTCGTCGTCTTCTACCGAGATTCTCTCACTTTTAAAACGCTTGTGCCAGTCGAAAACGGCTGTTTTACCTAGACGCAAGTCACCAAAACCACGTTTTAATTGTTCGAACGTTTCTGTTGCGCTTGATCCACAATTAAAGAAAAATTTTATCACAATTTGTTGTTCTTTAATTAACTCTTGATCCATTTTGTAACCGCGCGCAATGACATCGACGTACACGCACAATCACTACAGAAGTATCATTTTAAAGGATTTGTTCGGAGTACTTACTAAATTAGTCATCATCTAAATATTCGATTATCGTTTCAGATGTCATTATTTCCGTGTCAGAATAACGTATCATTTACCTCCGGACTACTAATTATATTTGCGTTGCTTTTAGTAGCTATTCCCATTAAATTTGAATCACCGTCATAATCAACGGTTAACAATTCGTGCCTATTTTTTCTGTCCGTCATCGACGGCGTAGACGGAGAAAACGATGAAGAGCCAGCATAATTACTGACAGGACTAGCCGTTTTTTAATTTTTAACGGTACGCCATTGATCGTTGTCAGCACGTAAGTGATAAATGGATTAGAGGTACACTGTCGTCGGTTTTAGTTGACGATGCTGTTATCTAATTTGAAGTAGGAGCAGGAGCTGTAGTTGGAACTTGGTAGTTGATTTGAGTTTAGTGGATAGTACAGCCCCGCTTAAAAATCATTATTGCCAGCAACTGCTGATGATGACCTGCTTCTATCAGACATCCCCGTATGGGGAGAACACAAAGAATGTATCATTTCAGTTTGACTGGCAGCGTTCTAGTAGCAAAATAAGAGACAACACGAAGCAACATAAGAACAAAATAGATCACCATACACACGAAGAAACGACCGAAACGCGCTAATACGCGTAAAATAACCGTTCGGAAATACGAATGAACTATAAACGGACATCAAACGAATGCAGAAACATACAACATACAATCGGGAATAAATTGAATGACGCGAAGTCGAAACGCGCTCACGCTGTATTAGATTTTTTTCATAGATGTTTTCAGCCTTCCGTAAATTAGTTCAAAATGCGCCATATTAGTTATGATCGATCACTCGGATGGCTTTGTGAATTCTTAAAAATCGTACGTAATAAATATTTTCTGAACTATATTTGTATACACCCGAATGAAGGGAGGTTCGTAGTTTTGGTTGATTTGTCGAAAACTCTCGAACGATAAAACAACTATTCTTCGGAAGAAGTTGTAGTATTATTCGTTTCTTCAACGTTTGATCTTCGTCTGTTCTACATGTCTTTTCGGATTTTTTCCATGAATTATAACGATATGTTAAATAATATACGATCGCATTGTAATTTTATCTGCTTCCAATTTCCTACTAACTTCTTCATATACGAGGTGTGAACAGAGAAGACAATAGTGTCTATCAACTAATGTAGAGTTGGTCGTAATGATAAAATATGAAGATGCTTCTCTGGCATATTTATATAATATTATATGGGGAATTATAAAAACGTATACTCATGCATAAAAAAGATATTAATATCCATAATTATATTTAATATTTTGTACGTAAATTTCACAAAAAAAAAAAAAAAATATATATATATATACATATATATACACGTATATAAAAATAATATTGCTACCTATTTAAATGATGTTACAAACCTTTTAAGAATATAAGGTGGTATCGCACTGTGTTGCAGAATTTGCATTATTATATTTCAGATCTTTGGTCGGTACATACATTTTTCAGTAAATTACGTCCAACGTAATTTTCTTCCTTTCTATTCATATCGGAACTACACTATCCAATACTGGAACAAAACTCGTCATCGAGTTATTTATCAACTTCATTTCTACCCTTTGTAAAAAGTCACTTCTGCGATAACTGATTGTCCGTGTTTACCGGCATTAATAATACTGACTTTTAATTTTTGAACTGCTGTTTTTTCCAAATCAAAACAATCTTCTTGGTATTTGTTTTTTTCGTTTTCTAATTATTATTCCAAAACTCCGAAGTATATATATATATGCATGCATTAAAATTAAAATATCGAAAAAAAAAAATGAAATGGAAATTATAAAGAAATAATAGTGAACACAAAAATTAGCAATAAATCAAACCCTAACCAATTTCAGATATTAAACGTTTTTAATCGCGGCAAGTTGTGTTTGTAAATACTTCAAAATAAATTTGTTTAGAACAAAACAAATATCCTATGTAACGAAACATTTTTAGAAACAATACCTGCTTAATAATGTAACACGATAACGTGTTGAAAAATTTTCTCTGAATTCATCTCATTTTTTTCACATAGTAAATATATAGGATCACCCAAAAAGCTTCGACGATTTCAAGCCTGTATAAATTTAAAAAATCGAAAAAAAAAAAACTGCACATGAAAATAAAGTTTAACTCTTCAATTTTTTTTATAAAAAACTTAAATCAGTCAAATGTTTTCCGTTTGCGGCTAAAAACGATCTTAATTCAAACACCCGATTATTGTACACATTTTCCAACATCGATTTTAGAATTTATGACATTTCGGCTCGAATTCGGTCCTTTAATTTATTCCCATAGGAAGAAGTCAGGTCCCATGTTAGGTCAGGGGAGCGAGGTGGCCATACGAGAGCGGAGCCTTTAGAGATGATGTGTGTACCGAATGTTTGACGCAACAATTCCATCGTTCGCGTTGCCGTGTAACAAGTACGCCATACTGCTGGAACCATGTTGAGCGTACACTTTATGTTTGGTGCGTAAAGAGGGCAGTAAGAAGGTTTCAATCATGTTCGTATACTGCTCCGTGTTGATGGTACCGGTGAAGAAGAAAAGTCCGACTATCCCTCACGCTGCAACACCGGCCCATACTGTCACACGCGAATCGTACATTGGTTTTTCATGAATAACGTGCGGAATATATCCATCTGATGGAGCCCAATAGCGACAATTTTGGATATTTACTACGCCTATTAGATGGAAGTGCGCCTCATCGCTCATTAACAAATTCTTCACATTGAATTCGTCATTGTCAATTTTATTGAGCATCGACTACAAACGCGCGTTGCTGCTTCGGCCACCACTGCGACGCATATTAGGAATAAAATTTACGTTTTCTACCGCACATAGAGCTCGTTGTGGTCACTACATCTACTAACCGAATATTTCTATAAATTTTTGAAATCGTCGAAGCTTTTTGAGTGACCCTCTATATTTCAATTCGTTAGTTTATTCGTTACGACTAATTAATACATATATCGTAACTTTTTGTTGTTTTTTTTTTGGATTCATTTAGTTTTTCTCGCGCATGCTTCAAAACTGATAGCCATTTTGTTTTCTACTGTTACATGCGCAACAAATATATTATTTAAAATTTTCACACCTTTTTTTGTTTCATCAATACGGTACTACATGATTCATTTTGTTCTGTATATATCTGTTGCGGTGCTAGCGCGATCACTTTGAAAGGGGTAACACATATTGCGCATTAACCTATTTATCTTAAATAAAATACAACAGTTCAATATTGTCTGAACCAGTATCTCGTATAATTCTTCCGACATATTACCCGCGTCAAAAATATAGAAAACATCAAAAGTGCAGAACCCCAAAATAGTAGATTTAAAAAGTAGACAAAAGAAGAAAAAAAATAATGTTTAACGCAAATTGCTTGAACGACAGAGAAGAGCCGATACGGGTCATTAAACGCTTACACTCATGCAATCATGTTGATGATGATGACAACGTTTGCGTACTCGCGTTATTACCAATTAAGTACAATTAAAGCTACCGATATTTAAAAACGTATACTTTTAAATATTTAGCAGTAACCTTTCGTTAGAAATCAATTCCTTCGTTACTTTTAAAATGATAAATTCTACCGGCCACACTGATGGTAGGTTCATTCCCTTTACTTCGTTCCACTTATCACACTATATTGATGAAGGCGGGAATTGCCGTTCATTAAAGTGATTAGTTCAGTTAATTGAATCGAATCGTTTGAATTGTTTTTCGTTCATTTTGATCGTCTCCCACCGTAGATATTATATTACAGCAGAAACATATGATGCTGCATTTGTAAACGTAATATATTTGATTTTGGTCTGAAGTGCTGAAGGCATAAACTACTCACGCGGATTTTTCTTTTTTATCACATCGATCAACAACATAATATTATGTTATATTTAAATTTAAGTGGCTTTTGTCTTGTCTAAATTTAAAGTAATCTTTTAATTTTTTTCCGAATTTTAATATACATCTACAACAATAATCGCATTTCACCTTTTTCCGCTTTAGTTAAGTAAAATGTAATTAGAAAATTGACATTAAAATATAAATACATTTTTTCATTAATCGAAACATAAATCTATAACATAATTTAATTTTTTAACACAGTCACCGAAACTATGAAAAGACACTACAAATATAAAAATTAACTAAAAAGAAAATGAAATATTTTTCATAAATCGATATGGCTTTAAATAATTCTAACCTCGTGCATTACACAAAATTAAATACGTAAGCCATTTGAAATGAATAAAATAAAAGTTAGATTGAAAAAAATCTGGAACAATTACAATAAGTAGAAATGAAATAATCAATATTAGTTGTTACAGATATTAAATTAATAAGATTTTCGGGGCATCGATCATTCAAAGTGGGAAAAAATTACAACATGAAGGTAAAACTTCATAAGTTAGATTTTATAACTGATTCAATCATTTTAAAAAAAAAGGGGCCATTACCAATTTTTCACGAATTTAATATCATAGGTAAAAACTTATAAGAAAATTCTTAAACAATGTGTGCTTGCGGGTGTGTGGATGGGCACATGTATTTTGGCCATAGACAGAATTTTGTGACGCGTTTGCGCTTGAACAAATGATGGTATTTACTTAATGTGTTTTGTTCATTTAGTAATTTAAAAGAATGCAAGGGAAAATAAATGAATTCAGTTATTTAAACTAACTACGATATAGAATTAAACGTTGCCAGTCGCTTAACATAGTAATAGTCCAATATTTTAAAAAAATTGAGTAATTAAATTTTTTTTTTAAATAAACATGTTTTAAAAAATTATTCATAAGTTGCGGATGTCCATATGGGCATATAATAATGCATTCACACGCACAGAATTTTATAGCAAATATTATGTAATCGGGAAATTATTAGTGTGGCCCTTACCGATGGCTCATCCAACTTGTTCAGGATATTAACCATAAACATAGAAAAACATTGACCAATTTGAGTAAAATAGAGTGATATACAGGGTGCGGCAGCATAACTTCCTTTTTTAAAATGCGCCACTTTTTTTCTAATAAATTGTTTAAAGAAATAATAACAGAAAATCGAAATACATACTCTAGATCCCCCATTGGGGCAATATGTATGCTTCTTCCCTTGCAGTTTTATTTCGATTTTCTGTTGTTATTTCTTTTAAAAAATGTAGTAGAAAAAAAGTGGCGCATTTTAAAAAAGGAAGTTATGCTGCCGCACCCTGTATTTAAAAATCTTTCTCTATGAAAACACTAGAAACTTCACCACAATGAATTTGCGATTCCATGTAATTGTTAGAAAATAAATAAAACTTCAAGTAAACCGAGTTCTATAATATAATTATTCAGAATTGATAAACCTCGATAAAGTCTTTCCAACCTTCTCTGTTTCCATACGAATGGAACGCTGATTTCTTGATTTTTAAGTTATATACACAAACATTATTCACCTAAAGTTATTTGTAATAAAATATTTTATCAAACATTTACACTAATACGAATATTTTAAATATTAAATTTGCGTCATAACAAATAAACACCATTAAATAATCGAATAATATAGGTGGTAGAATGTAAATATTTTTTAATATCATGTTCAATACATTTCAAGTTGTGAAGATTGTACTCAAAGTCTTGATAATATTATGTATAAAAAATAATGGAACATACCTTTAAGTATGAATTCCTTCGAAAAAAAAAAAAAAAAAAAAATCTAAAATATGTAAGACATTATATTTATCAAAAAAAAAAGCTGAATTGGACAATGTTGATAATCGAACAGAAAATGATGCATAAAACTGTCAAGTGCGCACCATCGAGTGAACTAGACTAGTATCACCATTAAAAATGGCATTAAAAGCGGCTAAGGCCGACCAAAACAATTAAGCAACGTAGGCAACGTAAGAACAGAATAAACCACCTTCGAAAAAAAAAGTTGGTACTTTTCGACTGTAATTATTCTACTTATTTTTAATTAAGTAATTAAATCTTGATAAAAAATTAATTTCTTAACTAATTTTTAATCGTATTTTAATTTTATAAGAAAAAGTGTAGACTGAAGCACTAGGTACATAAATTTTGTGTAACAAAAATTTATAAAAACGATAAAATTTAAACCCCAACCAACCTAAAAAAAAATACTAAGTTGTTCTGCCCCTTTAAACATGAAGGGGGATTATACGCGCGCTATTAATTTTCAGTAAATATTAATTAAGTGTAGTACCCCGAGAATTAATTGTTCCAATAATTTCTTAATCATATTTTTTTGCAGTTATTTTTAATTTTATTTCACTAATTCTTAATTTATTTTAAAAAAAATTGATTAAAACAAAAAGAAATGAATAAGAAATTAATTCGAATAATTTTAACTCACCCTTTACGGCTAAGGATTCGAGAATGTTCTATTTTATAATTTATATATTTATCTGAAATTATAGTAATAATAATAATAATTTTAATTTCAGAAGCACTACCGAATCTTAGATTGCTATTCTGTAATTCCATATTTGTTTCATGATTAATTTAATTACCTGAATTATATAAATTCCGGTCAAGAATTTTCCAATTACCAACACTATTCAATTCAGCTTATTTTTAATATACAAAACAATAATTTATTAAATAAAAATACAGAATTCCGCGAAAAAATCAAAAAGAAGAGAAGGAACGAACAACACAGAGTAACGGAATTATTATATAAAAATATCGAAAGATATATTAGGAAAAAGACTAGATTAGCTTAAACGGCATGGTTACATAGAAGATATATAGAAATCGAAGAATTAAAGAAAAACCTTGATAATTTTAACCTACCCGAAAAACTAGAAGCAACAAACTGATGGATCGCAAACTGAAAACGGCAAGCATAATAAAATTATTATAAATACAGAGAGAAAATAAAAATCGGGAAAACTATAAACATAATCTCTGTTTGGTTCTAAAACCCAGTAAAATTACTAATACAGTAAAAAGATTTGAAGGACTGCCAATATTAAAAGAATTAAACAATGCACAGAAACGAAAATTAATAAAACGATAGGACTAAATCGAATATTTTCTGAAATTGTAAATAATATTTTAATTAAATCGCTTAATACGGATTTTTTTTATTATTAAAAATAATCACATTAATTTTATCTCGACATATTTCAGAAATCAACGCTTCATATTCGTAGGAAACAGTAATATATAAAATAAAGTTAAAAACATAAACAACGAACGAAATAAAAACCGACTTTTTAAATTGCATACAGATAATTCTTTAAATTGGAATTATAAATGTTTGTATCCATTTTCTGTTTTGTTACTTTATTAAATATATAATTTTATATTTTTTATAACTATAATTTTCTGTAATACGTGTATTTATACATATTTAATAAAGTGCATATAGACAAGTTGATTATTTTTATTTATTTAACATTTAATTTATAATAAAATCTTTAAAATTTTGTAACATATCGATATGTAATTTACAAAATCGACTTGTATTTCATTAATTTATTTCGTTTATTGTTTACATTTTTAATTTTGGTTTATATATTACTGTTTTCCATAATATGAAACGTTGATAAACATGTCAAAATAAAATTAATATGATTATTTTTAATAATAAAAAACTTCTGTATTAAGTGTTTTAATTACAACATTATTTATATTATTCTCTAGAAGATATTGATAATAATGTTAAAATTAATAGATTTACATTCTCTAATAATGCACTTCTAAATTAACCGTGTATGCATACATATTAAAAAACGCACAAAAAATACGGTTCCCGATCACGATCTTGATCTCGAAATTGATAAATTTCAAAAATTCATAACTGAATCAATCGTGCTCTGCAATATAGCAAAAAGAAATAATTATAACGACTGGTGGAACCCTAAATTAGAAAAATTTAAAATGACTATAAATCGATTAAGGAAAAAACTGAATAAAAGTACAATGAGTAGTAAACGCATAATTTATGAAATAATATTAAAAGAACTGAATAAGAATTGTAAAAGATTAATCGAGACAACCAAATTTAATAGAAGGAAAAACTTTATTGAAGACTCGAAGGCCTGAGGCAAACCCTATAAAATAGTTTTCGAAAAGTTTAGAAAATTTCAATTTCCAGCTTTAAAAAAAGTTTCCAACGTATTAATTATAAAAAATGAAGATAAATGTACTGCTCTGCTCAACAACTTTTTCCCCAACAAAAGAAATACTGTTATCCAAAAATTAAAAATTGTCGAAATAGTTAGAAATTTTAATATTAATAATTCGAAATTAACAACTATAATTAATAAAATTAATAATAAAAAAGCGCCAGCTAGTGATCGTATCTCTAACGCAATAATCAAGATGATTCACTTCAACGATCCCGAACTATTCCGAATAATTTTCGAAAACCGCATTAAATTCCAGATGTTTCCTAAAGCTTGGAAAATCGGTGATATTATACTTCTCAACAAACCGAATATTGACAACACGCAACGGATATAGGCCGATCACTTTGTTAAATAGCATAGGTAAAGTGCTCGAAAAAAAATAAATAACGAAGAATTGTTGCGGGATATGGATACGAAAAACATTCTTCATAAAAATCAATTTGGTTTTCGTCGTGGTCATTCGCCTGAAACAGCTATCAGATGCTTATATAACTATATTGACTCACGGCGCTTTATCAACTAATAAAATGAACGTGGTGATTACTTTTGATGTAAAGGGTGCTTTTGACAACTGCAGGCATTCCAAGATCATCGAAATTCTTAAACAATATAAAATTAACGGAACAATTATAAAGTTAATTATTGACTACCTTTCAGAAAGGAAAGCTAGAATCAAATTGGATAACTTTTCAGTTGAAAAGAATATAAGCTGTGGCGTTCCTTAGGGTTCGGTCTTGAGGTCGACACTCTGGAATATACTCTATTCCTGCGTTCACAAAACTATGGATGAATTCTGTATAAAATATACAATTTTGGCTGAATTTGTTAATTTCGCGGATGATTTGTTTACTGTAATAATTTTGAATAATCCAAATGAAATCGATAATATTAGAGTTATTTGTCACAAGCTAAGCAACATATTTTCTGACTGTGGTCTTGAGTTTCCCGTAGAAAAGTCTACCATCATGATGATAATGACTAATAAACCATGTACAAATTTTAGGGCTAAACTGAAAGTTAATAAACTGCTTTACGATCAAACAATACCCGTTGTTACATTTGTTAAATATCTCGAAATAATTATAGATAATAAACTTAAATTTAATCGTCATATTAAATATTTAAATGACAAAATCAATAAAGTATTTTACATGTTATTAAAACTTCAACCAAATATTGGGGGTGTTAAATATAAAGGAAGAGCTATAATGTATAAAGGTATTGTGCAATTAATCTATAATTACGGCGCAAGTACATACATATTAAAATGAAATAAATCAGCATTCACTATTATAAGTAAACAGAGATAAATACTGCTCAACGTTGGCTCATATTATATAGAACTGTGTCGACGGCGGCGGCTCAAGTGATCACCGGTCTCTACCCTATAGATTTATGCTTGTTCAAGGCGACGTTAACATCTGAATTTAGGAAGTACAAGTGAAACAGAATTAATAAAGCTCTAGTTACTGACCTTTTTGCTCAGTTCTATGAAACGAGCGTAACATATGATGGTTTTGCAGATATTAAAAGTTTTAAAAACTATATTAACACATTGGTCAACAACGTATGGCAGGATCGTTGGAATAATCAAACTACTGGTAGGCAAACGTACCTGTTTTTTCCTGATATAAAAGTGAGGCTTGATTTAAAAAATTTGGACATTAACTACTTCACCAGTCAGGCTCTTTCCGATCATGGTCATTTTTGTCTCTATAAGAAAAGACTTAAACATTGTCAGCGATGACATTTGTGTATTTTGCGACATGAATGTAGCGGATTCGGTCTTCCATGCCTTGTTTCAGTGCACCTACTTAATTGATGTTCGTAAAAAATATAATATTCGTGGTAGGAAAATTAATAGGGA
Organism: Icerya purchasi; assembly: GCA_039619475.1. Taxonomy (NCBI): domain Eukaryota; kingdom Metazoa; phylum Arthropoda; class Insecta; order Hemiptera; family Monophlebidae; genus Icerya; species Icerya purchasi. The sequence goes on along the minus strand of CM077116.1, from coordinate 346,985,446 downwards.
TTCCAGTATTAATAAGTCGAATTTTAAATCTCTAATGAAATTCTTAAAATCAACCATGTTTAGAAATAATAATGGTCCGTAGTTATTGCTAAGAATATTGCATATATCACGATTACGCCTTATTGGCATCGTGGTTGCAAAATAAATAAATAAAAAAAAAAAGAGAAGTAATGTCTAGAGGAGGACATCCGGTAGGAATGAAGTTCTTTTCACTTAGTCATTCATAAAGTATACAATAAATAATGACACACAATATATAAATCCCGTATGAATGAATTAAAACAAAAACAATAAATAAATCATCAGACTTGTTAAAGTGTGCTAACGTCGCACAAAAAAACCGCGTCAATTTTTAAATTCAATAAAATTTACACGTGTTTAGAATTGAGCTTATACAGCTGACCGCGTACGATGCTTGCTGCTCGAATCTCGATACTCGCATGAACGCACACACACACACACGTATATAATAGAAAGAGGCAGAGAGAAAGAGAACGAGAGTGAAGGTCGTCTGCCGGACAACGCATAACGCGATTTCGTTATCTCGCCTTTTCTGCCAGTTTACTCCTGCCGTCAAGCCGCGTAAAAGAATTTCGTTCCAAAAAATAAATAAAATACATATATGTATATATGCACACACCCACGCACACGCACGCACGCACGCACACACACACACACACACACACACATATATATATATATAAATAAAATACTGACACTGTACATGACTGACTGATTTCTGTGTTTAAAGGAATACCACAAAAAGAAATATGAAATATTGTGATGATTACATACCGATAAGTTTAATGAGTCATACACTGAAGATATTCATAAAAATAATATATAAAATATGGGAAATATCGGCAGTTACGTCAGTGAAACGCCGTTTGAGTTTCAAAATGGTTTTAACATAATTTGAGTTTCAAAATTACTTTGGCACAAGAGCATTAGTAGCTCTTCAAATCCTAATACAGAAATGTCTTAATCAACAGGTAATGCATACATATTCATCATTAATTATGCTAAAAATTTCGGTAGCGTTAATCAGGGAATACTGATGGATCAGTTATAAAAAAACGGAATTAACCGTAAAGATATGAATTCTACTTCTACTTTCTCTCCTCAACCTTATCGGTTGGTGGGCAACCTAATTGTACATCTCAGCTGTACAGATATAGGTAGTGTACTAGGCAATTGTTATATGCAACGCGAGTGTACACGCGCAAGACTTCATTCGGAACTGATAGTAGTCGCTTGTAATCGCGCTACAAGTGCAGTCCTGTGTTGTCTGCTGTGTACTGATCTAACGGTGGTGGTTTGCCATTGCCTTCTACGTGATTATTAGCGATTATTTATTTATTTAATTCTTGTAATAAGTTCGTCGTCGCTCGAGATCGAACCCGTGACCTCCGTATCGGAAGTCAAGCGCTCTAGCAATTTAGCTATCACGACGACTATGAATATCATCCAACAATTGTATTGGAATCAAAAAGCACAAATGAAAATAGGAAACCTCGTTACAAAAGGAACCGAAAATACAGAGAAAATGCTGAAAAAGAAATTAAAATATACGGTAAATACATAAATAACAAATGTTATGCTGGTGATGGTGTAGTTATCGTCAAGTAATCTGAAAGACTTGCAAATAACATTAATCAAAATAAATACCATAAGCGAAAAATTTGGCCTAAAAATTAATACGGAAATAAAATTAATTCTACAATTATTGCTAAATAGTGAATAAGAAACAAGAGTAAAAACATATAAATGTCTAGGACGCATATTAATAAAAAAAGTTGCAGTCATGAAATAAAATGCGGAATCAGACAGGCAAAAAATATTTTCTATAAAATGAAAATATGATATAGCCGCCAGGTTCTTTTTAAGATGGTGTGTAATTAAATACTACATACTAAAAACGCTGGAGCCGGTACGTCTTTTCATTGCGGTATTTGGGAGCATTTGAAATATCGTTTTTATGAAAAACAGTGAAAACCCCGTGGATGAAGCATTCAACTAATGAAGAAATACCGCATAGAGCAGACAAGGAACGGGAACTGTTACTAAACATCATAAGAAAGAAACCAGCCCATCTTACAATTAGTCACATGTACGGAAATAAAATATATATATATATATATATATATACATACATACATATATATAGTTTAATATATAACTTCTTACAGAAGCAAAAATTGAAGGCCAAAGAGGCCGCGAACGTCAACGATTAACACAAATAGGCAATTTGAAGAAATGATTGAATATAGGAAAAATTGCTGAATTCAAAAGAACTACACGTTGGAAGAAGCGATACAAAATAATAGTCGCCAACTTTCATTAAGGGGGCGGCGGCGGCAGCGACAGCATAAGAACAATTGTCTTGCTTAAAACGATGTCATTGTTTCATTGAATGAGTGTAATGTAGACTTTTCCCTTACTATTTTTTTTTTTTAATACGTTTGAAAATAGCAGGTGTATACAAATAACCTAAACGTTAATTTCTTTTCATTTACTTTTTAGGAGAAATAAATTAAAACTAAAACCAATTTCTTCTTCGAAATATTTAAAACTGTTTAAATTTGTTTCCTTCTTTTTTTTTTTTATATCTAAAATTTTAATTCATAAATCTAATTTCAGAATTACAGGGAGTTTATACATATATGCATACGTTACTCTAAAGTTCCGTAATATTTTTTATATTATAAGCATACCACATTAGTTATTTGAATAAGACACGTGGTGGTACGTATATATCTTTTGTTTTAATTTTATTTAAAATGTATAAACATATCTCGTTATATTCTCTAAACGAGAACGTGTTTCCACCCACTTTAACGAAACGTATGTAATAATAAACAAATTACACAACAAAAATATTTATTATAAATGAAAACATTACGTTATACGGCAACAGCTTGGGATTTTTTCTCTGGAATATCTACAACATTTTGTAATGCCTCCAGCAGCTTCTCAGGGTTTTTAGATTCCAGTTTGATAAATTCCTAAATTTTAAAAACCAATACATTAATAAATACGGATAAATTTTCAAATTAATACAATCCAATATTTAAAATTGTTATTATTTCATGACATTTTGATAGCTGAACAGAGCCTTTTTGTTTCATAGTAGCGATTAAAAATTAAGCATCTTACAAAAGAGCCAAATACTAAATCAAAAAAAAAAAAAGAATGACTCATCGTAACGTCGGTTGGAGTAAGAAGAAATATAACAGTGGGAAACTTTACTTAAAATTAAAATGATATATCCAAAAATATTTGGTTAACTTGTAAATACCATTATCGCAAAATCTTTCATCAACTATTTCGGTAAGATGTAGGGCGGTTAAAAAAGTAATTACTTATTTCGGTGCTCATAATTAATCGATTTTTATAAAAATCGAAAAAAAAAAAAAAAACGTTGGTGAACAATACCGGTTACAATAAATTTGATTAAAAATAATTTTTACAAATACATTTTTGATGCTGATATCTAAAGAGAAAAATTGTCTTTTCTAATTAGGGAAATTTAAGATAACATAATAATGTGGCAGTAATTTAATCAGAAATATATCAAGATCAAATTCACAATATGCGCCGTTTAAATTTTTTTTTTTTCTTTCAAACTTCATATTCATAAACTTCTATGATGAAACAAAAAATTTTTTCTTCCGAAAACCTCGCTAAAGGTATTATATGTAGGTTACCAATGAAAAAAATTAGTAAATGATTTTCTACAACTTTACAAACGTTTTAGGTTTTCTAAAAAATAAGTACTTGTAAAAAAAAATAAATCTGACAAATTTACCATATAAAAGTTGTGGCATAAGAAGTACATTTTCAAACGTAAAATCAACACCGAAAGAAAAATAAACGAACGGAATCAAAAACCTTTTTATTAGCTTGTAATGGTCTCGTTTAATAAGAAAAAAAAATCCAATTAACCGCCATTTCTTGAGCTTTTTGCATTAATCTGATCTTTATACAAATGGTAAACTATAGTAAAGCTGACGCAAACCAAGAATAAAATAATTTTTACAAATCACGCAATCAGGCACATACACAGATGAGTAATTCCCTATTTGTGTTCATTAAAATTAGTCAGCTTACAAAACTTTTCATGGAATGAAGACGCGATTAAAATATGCCGTCTATCTGCATTTTCTAAAATAATAATAATAATAATAATACTACTCGTAATAACAGTAAAGACGAGAAATCTTAACATTCGGATATAGTGTACGGAAAAAATATAATTTTTTTTTTTCTTACTACAAAACACCTATGGGGTCAATGTGTTGTTAAAATAGATCCCTTTAATTCCGGGAAAAATTAAGTTTTCTTTTTTTTTAAATAAATCTAGAACGCTAATTACAACTAAAGAAGGTATTTTAGTTTAAGTATCGGTTTGAGAAAGGATTTTTGCTGACGTGACGTATTTTAGAGAACGAGAATTCATAAAATTACGACAAATTTTACGGTGTTTAGGGGTAAATCACAGCGTCAGCTTTTTGTGAAAAATTAACTTCTTCTTAAGAAAAAACAGTTATTTTTTCTTATATCTTCTTCAGTTCCTTTTTAAAGGATATTATCAGAGAACAACATTAATACATATACGAGTATATATATCGGTTGGTTTTAAACACTAACGACAGAATACATACACGCGCACGCATATGTACAAGCTTTCCTCTGAATTATTTAGACTACTATCAAGATGAATGGGAATTTTAATTAAATTATTTATTCGTTCATTCTTGTGAGGATTCATTAACCCAAAAATTAATTAAATCCATGAAAACATTTCATTACGATTTCATTTTTTTTTTTTTTTTAAAGAAATAAGTTGTCGGTCCCGCAAGGCATACTGCCTGTCTGCGGGTGCCCAACAAGCTTATCATCGTTTATTCAAGAAAAATGTGTAACAAAAGTTCTTTACTTATACTATTAATTTTCGTACTTACAATTAGTGAGAAAACTATAAAAACTAAAAATAGAATAATAATATTAAAACAAGACTAAAATAGATGAAAACAAAGAAAAACTACTTATTTATTCAATTTCTTAACCACGAGTTCGACAAATATATTGGAATGGTCGATTCTCCGCCACAGCCAGTTCCCAGTTTGTCTACTCTAATGTCACTCAGTGTTATCCATCAACCATTGCTTAATTAATAATTTCCAAGTTCCTATTTCTTTTTGCATAATATCTTCTGGGATTCGTTCTAGAAGCTTAATTAGAACTATTTCATCAGTATTATCAATCTTACTATTTATGCCTCTCGGTCGAATAAAATATACCTCCCTATTACTCCTCGTTATCCTACTTCTTGTCATTGTAGCCATTGATCTACTTGTGGTCTTATATTCAAGTAATCGGTGATAAAAGTAGTACATCCTTGGAGACATTTCATTTTTTTCTCTCCACTAGCTAATATTGCTGTTAACCTGATCTTTATTAGGTAATATTATCTTTAGGCATTTCTTTTGCTCACTACTAATCTCTTTGATTATCGTCCGTTTTGCTTCACCCCAAATTGATATCCCATACATGATTCTAGACAATACTATAGCGTTATAGTATACATGCAGACTACCATATCGTATTGAAAGAGCCAATTTATAAAGTGCCGGTATCATTTGCCTGATTTTATTAGATAAATTTATAACATGCTTGTCCCACGATAATGTCCTGTCAATGATTAATCCTAAGTATTTAACCTCTTCTGTCGTTTCCAGTTGTGTACAACCACAGTTCGAAGTAGAAATCAAGTAATTATATAAGCAATTATTGTTATGCACTGTGATAGATGGCTTATATGTTCTATATCTACTGGACGTTCTTATATACAAAGCCTTCGATTTTTTTATATTAATAGTCAGATGTTTATCATGCGCCCACCTACACATACTATTTACATCCTCTTGCAAGAGTTTTTCGGCCTCGTGGATGTCGCGGTGCTCAATAACGAGTGCTATATCGTCCGCATAAGCAAAGACTGTCGAATTTTTAACAAATTTATGAAGGGAGTTGGTATAGATCAAAAATAACAACGGAGCTAGAATAGTTCCTTGTCCCACCCCTGTTAATGCAAATTCTTCTCTACTTAATTCTTCATCGATTTTTACTACGCAAAAGTAACACGATTTCCATTGTCTCTTTTTATTTATTAATATATTTTTTTTTTGACGTCAATTAATCTTATTCCGGCATATATACAATAATAAATTCGGTAAATATTTAAATGACTTATTTTATTTCTTACAGCATTCAAAATGGTTTTAAAACACAAAATATCAACATCCATGAAAGAGATCCCTTTATATCGTTACGAATTTGATACTTACTCGTATAAATTCCAGCCTATTATTTGGATCTAACGTTAAGTTAACTGATGTAGCATCTGGGTTGACTAAATTGTATAAATGAATAGCATCAACAGCATCTTGAACTCTGCAAAAATATAAATTGACATAAAATAAACTTGTCGATTACGTTACTAATTATTATCTGGTATTCCATGTATAGTGTATCGGCGGTAGACATTTGATTGGAGTAGAATGTGACTTTGGCTCCTATATTACTGCCCGTGTTCGTATTTATATAATACAGTACGATAACCTGTACAGTAGGCAAACAAATAAAAATGAATTTCGCTATCCGTCAGTTTTCGGTCTTGTTAATTTTCTCTCTTTACGTACGAAAATAATGATTCTAAAATAAGTTATATACATATTTATAATTTTGCCAAAATTACAAAAAAAAAAAAAAAAAAAAATGAATATTATTTTTTAAAAGAATTATTCGCGGTTAAAATCGGAAAATAGTGTAATTAAAATAATATCGGAAAAGTCGTAGTCGTACGGTCTATTATATTTCATCATTTCCACTTTTTTAAAGTCTAATCATCAGCATCATGTGTGTTCTGCCTTAAATTCCGCTGTCCATCACAGCGAAAAATAAGGAATATGAAATGTTGTTTTTTCGGCTGCCCATTAGCAGTAAGTTCGCTGGAAGAAAATTGTAATCCGTGATTAAATTATTGAATAACTTTTATTTGTTCTAATTGTTTTATAATGTTTCATTTTTAAATAAATGTAAGTGTAGTAAGTACAATTTGCCTTTATTCGATGTTTAATATTGCGTATTTTCAAAATTTTTCACCCTTTTTTTCTTTTTTTTTCTTTACCTTACTAGTATAAAATACTAAAAGAAACGGTCATTTTACGGTATAATTTATAATGTCTCACAACTTCAGTTAATTTCTCCACTTTTCAGTGACTTATTACTTTGGCACCAGCGTTAATGTTACATTTCAATTTCAATATACTAAATTAACCACCTTCGTACAAAATTTTACCTAATTAAATTACAAGAAGCCAATAATAATTTATTAATATCGCCTCTAAAGGTTTCTTTCACCGTTCTAAAAGTATACTGCTCCAAAACGGTATTTGCTAATACGCAGAACACGGTGTTTGAAGGTCATTCACGAGTTTAACGACAGCAAAAAAGAAAGGGTAATTTCAAGTTAGTCTTTCGTAAATAGTTCACAGGCTACTCTATGCTTCAAGTGGTAAATTCTCATTGATTTCATTTTTTTTTCTGAATTTTCATTAAAGTTTGCCACATCTTAACTACTGCACTAGAAAAACTACCCTAATTATTACATAAGCGAAATCATTGGTTGCCGTTTTTTAATTTGTAAAAAGTTCAAACATGAACCCAAATAGTGCAAAAAAATATATCTAAATAGTTTATTACCTGTCATATTGTAAATTTTCTAGTAGCAAATTATCGATATTTTTATTTAGTGCTAAATAGAAACAAAGTGGTCCGTAATGACGGGTAGATCTAAACTTATCGAATGCCATACATTCGTTTATTTTAGCGTAAGTAGCGAAAGTGACATCATGAAACTCCTTATCCTCAGGCTCAAACTGACAGCAAGCTCGATCCAAAATAAATTCAAATTCTTGTTTATCTAAAAGCAACTAGAAACAACGATTTAACAAAATTAACAACCGATGAAAATTTTTATTGCGGATAAATTATTTCATCGATAATTATGATTCCTCTATGTAAACAATATACAAAAATCGGAAAAAAACAGTGAATAAAAATCAGTTTATTATTCATTAGTCGCCTTTTTAACATTATAACGTGCATTAACAGTGCTGAAATAAATAATTTCTCTATATACCGAAAAATTCGAAACACTTTTAGCAACCATCACTATTTTTATTTGTTAAACTTTGTTCCGAGTTTATCTGAGTAATAATTGTAAACAGTTTAATAACTGATCGGAAGTTACCGTCGTCCGTTATACCAGTCTTATTAATCCCAATTCATATCAGTTACTTCTCTACTTTTTTTTTTTCAGTTATTTCCTATTTAGGATTCCGTACATAATAATGTACTGAATTTCCAATAATTCTTTATAATTTTAAAATTGTACGCACACAAATCACAGTTAAAACGCTCTTGGAGCAAATGTATTTATTTTAGACTAAAAAGTGCAATTAAATCAAAAAAAGAAGAAAAAAACGTCAAGGACATATAACATAAAATTTAAAACTATCTAATTCATCTATCCGATAATTTTTTGAACGTGAACTGCGAAGTATACTGCAAAAATTAAAACACTTTATCATAAAAAAATACACATTTTAAACAAGCAAGTCTTGTTGTACATTAAAAACTAATACTAGCTTGTTAATGTATTTTTATCCAATTGCGCAGTCGAAAAAATACTCAACATAGCTTGTATAAAAGAATCGGAATCGACATTTAATTAAAAAATATTTTTTTATTTGTTTTATGTTTCGAAACTGATTGTTTATATTTAATGTTTTATTATCATTTTTCGTAGAAACTTTAATTTGTTCGGTGCTTGCTTAACTTTTTCGTACAATGGCATTATTTACTTTTTATTTAAGTTAGTGTATCCATTTATCTGTATTTTGTTTTATATAATAGTTTTATTTAATCGTTTAACGTTTAAGCACTTTTGCTTTTCTTTTTTAATTAACACGTATTTCGTTGTTATCATCATCATTTGGTCGAAAACCCCAGAGGGGTGTCGTGATCATGGCGACGCCGATTTAATTATTTTTCGCCATTGCTCGCGCTTCTCTGCTTTGAGACAGGACATCTGTAAGCTCAGACCCGTTACATCCGGTATCGCATTGGTCCATCGCGCTGGTGGTCGACCTCTGGATCTCTTGCCTTCCACTTTCGCCTGTATCAGCCAGCGCTCCATTCCATTTTCTCTGCGCATAAGGTGTCCAAAAAATTTCATCTTACGGCTGAGTACAATACTGGATAATCGTTGCGCAGTCCCGATTTCTGTTTATATTTTTATATTTTTTAACGTTCCATATATTCGTTTTTTAAAATGGTTTTCATGTAATGACTGTAAAACTAGTCCTCGTTTTAATTAGGCATTTTTTAAATGGAAAAGACGTATTACTAGACAAAAATTATAATATAAGTAAATATTTAAATTTTTATTTAACGTTAATTGAAAAATTCACACTGGTCACACATTTTAATCGAATTTTACGGGAAATTTATACTTAAGTAGTATGGAAAATAGAAAAAATTAATAGTCTTACAATTTTAATTGTATTAAATAGCCAGTAAGTAAAATTTTGAATTTTATTATTTTACTAATTTAATAAAGTAAACAAAAAAATAATTATTTAATACCTCTAATGATAGAAAGAAGAAGAAACAATAGGGCACCAGACGAAGACGCTTGATGAGAAAATAGTTTTACGAAGAAAAGCAATGACAATTCTCTCTATAATCGGTCAGTTGCAAACGAAAACGTGTTCCGCGCAACAAAATTTATTAAAGTTACTCACAATCATTCGTCGTATACAACACAATTTTTGAATAGCTAATGAAGTAAAATTCACGCGTTATAGTATTCATGGATGATCGAAACGGAATCAAACTGTCACGATATAACATACCTGCAAGTATTCTTTCTGAAACATTTTGGGATGACGCAATGTACGACCAGTTATCGGAAAATAAATCTGATTCATGCGGTGTTTTTCGAAGCTATATGCCTTTCTTAATGTACCATCTGGCTCCCTAACGACTATAACTCTATCCTACATAAAATCAATATATATATATATATATATACTGCAATGTGTATATTACATTACATTATAAAAGAAATGAAAATTAATTATAACAGTCGCGTGTGAGTGTATGCGAACCAGTTGCTGGCTGGAGCTATGGGGTTAGAAGAACCGATGTTGATCGTTTCTGGTGATGGATGCGCGCGGAGATCGGTCAGCGGTTACATGATTAAGGTATATCAGCTATGATGGAGATGACGGATTTCAAAAGAAACAAAATAAATGTAAAATGCTAGATAGAAAAGAAAACCTGTAGGAGTTCCGTGTAGAACCGAGTTTAGTTTACTTCTTGTCAAGTTTTATTTTTGGCCTCCGCAGAGTCCTCGTCGAAAAGAAGCTCCAAAGAGTTGCAAAATCTCCAAGGAATAAGCAAGCAGTTTTAAAAATGAGATCCGTCGAAGGAGATACAAAAAAAGCGATCCAACAAGGTCCTCATAATCAAATCATTTAAAAATTCCGAGTTAGCAATCTGCAGAGTCTGGATTAAAAAGTTTATCAATTTGATTATCGTGTTATGTCGAGAATCACCAACGTACGTTAGAGTTTCAACCAACCAACAGTAGACCCAGCCAGAATGATACGTACAATTTATATCATATAATTTCATTTTGTTTATATTATATTATATATTGAGACGGATTTGGTACCTGCAGCGCGATCATTTTGACGGTGTTCGAGTTATAAAATTATTCTCCGGTAAAATCAATTCGCGGTCTATCGAACCGTAATCGCGGGTTGTAGGTAGCGGGCACGCTTATCGGCTAAAACCAAGATTCCCGTTCGAGGTCAAACGGACAGTTGGATCGAAGTTAAGACTGTGTGCATGTGTATTGTTGGTAGCGGCCGATAGCGGAGATAACTACATGAGCCCGGGAGCAGCATCGAGCCGAGAGAAGATTTATAAAATCCCGTAAAAATCAGGCAAAGCGGCTAACTATATATTATTCGGAGATGTTCTAGCAACATCGATGAAATTATTACCATTATTACTTTTATTAATTGTTATTCGGTCTTATTTCGTCTTATTCGGTTAGAGTTAGAGTTAAATAGTTACTCATTGTTTCTAGTCGTCGACATAGTCGATCGTCAACCGCCAACATGGCAGCGTTAACGCTAAAATTTTGCCTAGTCTGTGTCGCCGAGTACGATACACTTTTCGGAGACCATTGTAGTATTTTTGTAAAATTTATTCGTTCTTTAGTTGCGAATTGTGTTTTCTTCGTATGAATGTCATTTTGAATCAATTTTCCTTCAAATATACGCGTTTTTCTTTGGTTCATGGTTTTTTTTGTTACGAACACGCGGTGATAATCCATCGTGAGATCTCTGTGAAGAGATGCCATGGCACGGGTGTTTTTTTTTTTATCGTTTTGGCGACTAGTCAATTTACAGGAATGTGAAATAAAAGTATAACAAGAACTTTTTTTTTGATTGAAAAGCATAAGGTCTACCGGGGAGAACGTTCGAAATTGTGACATGTGGTATCACTGGCGCTCGCGGGTTTAAAAATCTAGTCAATATTGCGTAGCGTTTTTTGTAATAGAAAAAAAAAAAAAAAAAATCTATTGAAGAAGACAAATGATTATCAAGAGATGAACGTAGATCAGGGTTCTGTAGTTCAGAGAATCATCAATCACATCAAGTAGCTTCCCGTAACAAGAACTCCAATACAGCAGTTGATCGCAAACTTTCAATTCATAGCAATATTTTTATATATATATATATATTAATGACTAGCATTCTTAGCCCGGAGTACACTACAAAAATATCCCATCACAATGGCCGTTGCAAAGTATACAAGATACATAACAGAACGTTCGTACGCTCGTTTCCTTTATTCTCAAAAAAAGTAGGCAACGATGAAAACAAGTGCAAATGTGATTGAAGAATAAAGATTTGTTTTGTACAAGACGGTTAAGAATGCGATTCTTTTAAAAACAGTTTAGAAGAAGGAAGATTGGGGGTCAAGAGGGCTTAACCCCTCGTGAGGTCTCAAGAGCCGAGTTTTATACATACAAATATATATATATATACATACATATATATTTGTACATATTTAGCAATTGTCTTTTCAGTGGTTGACCAATACAGAAAGTTTGGTGTATTAAAAATGTGTTAATACAAAACATACAAAATCAAAAATAGTGATTTGTTCTAGTAATAATAAACAAATAATTTTACCGTTACGGTTATTACGAGACTGTGGTGGCACTCGTGAGGGCGTAGTATAACAAGATTAACGTTTTAATATATATATACATTCACATACACCATTTACTTTTAATGTTTCACAGGTAAATTTAATCAATATATACCAAAATGTGCTAATAATTTACCTTTTGCCTAAGTCCAAAAGTAATATCAGTAAACACGTATTTAGCATTATCATAACCGATAATTTTTGGCTCCTGCTGCAGTATTTCAAGCTTGTCTTCTTTAATAGGAACCAGTGGCGGCATTTGTAATTTCCCCTTAGCGTTTAATAAAGCTTCTTTCGCAGCCTGTTATGTTTCAATTTGACAAAAAATATTATTATACACTTTAAAACAAACAATAAAACTACTAAAAAGAGAAATATAACTACTTACTTTTTGAACTTGATCATTTGTCATAAATTTATAAACTGGCGGCATCAATTTCTGACCTATCGCACGAGCTCGGAATACTTTGTCCAAATCTAATCCGGTCAACTTTTTCAACAGTTTTTGCACGTTCGAATTAATAAATTTCTTCGACGCCTCTTCATCAATAACAGCTTCACAACAACAACAAAAAAAAGAAATAAACAAATAGGTTTTTATTAAAAGTTTAAAATTGTATGTCACACTATATATATATATATATATAAACTCGGCCATTTTGGCCTCGCAAAGGGCTATGCCTCTTGATCTCTCTTGCTTACATTTCTATCTCTTTCTCTTCTATACTTTGTATAAAATGATCAAAATTTACCACGTAATTCTAAATCGGTCCATATGAATATAATAACATAATTACAAAAATCCTATAAAATATAACAAACGTTACATAAAATTGGGACATTTATTCTAATTGGGGGTAGCCTAAGAATTACGTTGTAATTAATATATATATATATAAAACTTTCCTTTCTTGTTATGAGGAAAACACCCTAAAACCTGAAATATCAGATCTTAAATGCTTATAATAGTGTTATTTTAATTGACTATGTTGTTCTTTTTTCTTTTTTTTTTTTTACTTGCAAAATATGGTCTTTTTAAAACAACGAAAAAAGTCATATATTTCATAATGATTTTTTTATAGTACCCCCGACATAAGAATAGCGTTTACATGGATACATTTCGCCAAGTAAAATTTTTTGAAAATAATTTAACTGTATTCATTAGTGGAGCAATCTATGCACGGCACGTTATTTATAACATAAAATAAAATGTTGTAAGTATTAAAATAAAACTTCGTAACCAAACAAAATTTTTAGTTCATCAGATTTTAATTTGTTTCTGCTAAACAGTATTGATGTATGAAAAAATGTGCGTTTAGCAGTCCCGTAATATACGAAGATTTAAAGTTTTTAGTCAAACTAATCAGATCCCTAACTTTCTAAAAAAAAATTTAAATGTCAATGGTTACTGATACCATATAGCTTATAAAATGCTTATATTAAAAGACTACCGATTTTTAAGATTTGTCATGGCACACAATTTTAATTTAAACACAATCGAATTTGGTACTAGTGCCATCATATCATGGAAAAACATTTTATTTTTTGCCCAACATGGTATAATTGTCCTAACATTCACCATATTCATGACAGCAATGTTATTGAACAGTACGAAAACTTCAAAACAAGTTTCTATAATTTTACATTATTCTTCTTAATTTGGTACAAAGAAAAATTGATTGAAAATTATTATTTTTTGTTTCTTCCACTAAAATAGTGTAATATTAGTGCATAAATTTTATTCTTCATCAGTATTATATAAATGATTTTTATAATAAAATTAAAATGCTACTTGCATATATAAGGCAGAGATAAACCCCTTAATTATTTATACATCGGAAAAACTAAATAAAAATTAATATGGAAGGATTTCTTTCAATGAAATTACATAAAATTTTGTTTATAATTTACAATATATATAAATGAATGTGAAAATTTCAAGTATATTAATACCAGAGACAAATTTTAGTGTGTTTAAATAAGTAAAATAATTATTCACAAAATATCTCGTCAATCAAATTTTTATTGAAGTTACAATCTGGCACTAATAAAACGAAGGTTCTGAAAATGGTTCTTTCAAAAATGATAATATAAAAATACTAAACATATAAATTAACAAATATATTACGAAATTTTATTTTTAAAGCAGCAATGTATTTTAACGCGTTCAAAAACTTAACCAGTTCAAATGAAAATAATGGGTTATCACTCTTCCAGAAATTTCCTGTTATCTTAACGTAATGAAAAAAAAATATTTTTAAATAAAACGGCAGACAAAAAAGTGAAAATAGAATATAAAAAATAAAATTTGGCCGAAAATTATTAATATTTAACGAACACAACAAATGTATAAAACAACGTAAGAATATTGAATATAATATCTGTATATATTAACCTATAAATTAAATACAAACCTCTAAATTGGTTACTTTCTTCATTTAAATACACTTTAGAAGTACTAAAATATTTACATATAAAATTAATATTAGCTTTTTTTGAAAAATTCATTATTGCACTGAACTTGATTTTACTTATACTAAGTAATTTTAATTGAAAGGAAAAAAGGCATGAGAAAAAGGGAACTAAACTATCATTAAACAACAATAAAATACTATACGAAATAGTAAAATGCCGACATTAGAAAAATAATCTTTTAGGCATTTGTTATGATTCTTTGCACATCATTAGTAGCAACTTGACAGTCCAAATCGAAGTTGATATACTGTAATTGCTATACAAATTAGGGAAAATTTGCAATGTAACACGATTTCTTATTTAAAAATGTATTAGTTGTTTCAGTTTTTAATTTTTATGTATTTCTATTATAAAATTTACTTTTGAAAATTATTATTACATTTTTAAAATTATGTAAAATTTAATAATAAATAATAAAGGATAAAAATACCTCTTCTTTTATGTTTTTTTCCAAGCCCGTGCCGCAGGATGAAGCTATCGCGTTGCTTATAGTTAGCATTAAGTTTTGCTGAAATAATTTCTGCTTCAATATTAATTTAATTTTTGTAGTACAGTATATTTTTAAATTTCGTTTATAAAGAAGTGTGTCACCGCCAAATGCAACTAAATTAACTTTACAGTTATTGAAGATTTTGTTAATTGTTCGATCATTCGTCAAATGTGTAATATTCGTTTACAATTAAAAAATCCAGTACCATTGTCTATACTATTTGCAAAAATATTAAATCATAGATATGTTTTTGAGGATTATCATTTTTTTTTTTTTTTGATTTTGAATATTACACTATATTTTCTGTAATTATTTTAAAATATACAGGATGTTTGGTAATTCAATGAATTCCTTGAAAAGAGTTATTCTAGAGATCATTTGCAACAAATTAAGTCATATCAACTAGGGGTCAAAAATGGATGGTTACTGAATTATAACGATTTTACAAATTTTTAGAAAATTTCTGACTTTTCATAGAAAAAAAAAAATTGTGTTAAAAGAAATACTTAATTCTGAACAATCAATTAATATTTTTCTAAAAGATAATTAGCTATTTATTACATTAGAAAAAAATACATGCCCACAATTATCATGATTTCAGAAATAAAACTATTTAAATAGCAATGATAAATTTATTTTTTTATTTATGTTCATAATTAAACTATTATTATTTGAAAAAAATGTATGACATTTAACTTATAAATTGCAGAAATGAATTCCCCATTTCATTAGCTTTCTAAAAAGGTATAAATGTTATTAGTTTGTACACGTGTACACAAAGAAAATCCCATTAGACTGAGGAAATCTCTAAATTTCTAAAAACATATCCTTATCAATACCGTCACGCTTTTGTTTTTTTTTGTCACATTCGGAACGGGAGTACAAGTCGGTAGATTTCAGAAACATTCGAGACAGTTCGTGAACGCGGTGCATGGTGTTTGTCTCAGTCAATTACTTCTGTTCATTTAGTTGATTTAATCTAATTAATACATAGAGTAAATGTGTCGTTTAATTGAAATACTGCAGCCACAGTTCTCATTGAAACTGTGAGATTGGTTTCAAATTGCTTTAAAATTTCTTCTTCGTCAGCAGAATCGGAAACCTGAGGTTTGCTGGCGTCATTTTGTCGTCTCTGAACACATCCTGTTTCCCGAATCCATTGATAGGTCGTGTCAGACATACTCACGTCTGGTAAACGGCGGTAAGGAAAACGTTTTCGATATCCCCCTCGCACTGCAGCGACATCACCATCACAAAACCTGTAGCAGAATGAAATATCTGCGTATTATTCATTATACAGGAAGTGAGTTGATGTTCATGTTTTTGAACGCTTATGGTTTCGCCGATTTGCCTATTACCATCAGTGGAAGTTTATTTGGTGCCAAAGAGTTGCTGCAAGCTAAGACAGCTAGACGTCATTTGTCCATTTTAAACTCTGGGGCAAACTTCTCTTCTTGCGAAATAAGACTTTTGGTAGGCAAGGCCTTAAAATTCAGTCCGGTTTCATTTACATTGTAAACTTGCTGCTGTGAGTAGTTTTGGGAAGAAACAAGGTCTTTAAATTCTTCTAGCTCATTGACAGCTGCTTCGTTTTCAGCTGACAGCTTCTCCCCAGGAGTCGTGAGCTGTCTAATTCTGTGTCTTTTCTTTTAATGATCCAAAAACCATAGCTAGTTTAAAATGAAGGGTCACTATTCATAAACTTGCTTAGTTAAAGCGCCTTTTCTTTTACCATTAGAACAGAAATAAGGATTCCTTTCTGTCTTTCTTGAGTGAACCACAAGAATAAGCCCTCTTCAAGTTTTTCATACGAAGACACAATCGTTTTTTGCCGTTTTTCAATAGTTTTATCACTTGAAGCAGAACAAAACTGCTCAATTTTAACGCGATTCTTTTTCCAGTCCCGGAGCGTTGTTTTTCCGGCACCATATTCGAGTGATAATTTAGTAGCACTTTCTTCCTTGTCCAGTCTTTTTAATACTTCAAGTTTTTCTTTTAAAGTACACGAAGAACGACTTTGTTTACTTGCAATGCTTAATATTTAACAGTTGATGTCAAGAACTACAAATATAAATAAAAAACGCATAAAGTAACTCAACACTCATGGAACAAAGCTTTACAATAAATTTTCAATAAGCACACATACTTCATCAAACTCCCTGACAGGGAGGGCGTTTGAAACACGGGACGGATAGGGATAGGTAGGGTGGGGTGATGAGAATATTTTTGCAGTCGATCGTCTGCACTATGAGTTGTCGAAGGTCACTGCCCACCTGTTCCATGAGTCGATCAATACTGTATAGATCTGACATTAGCAGATGTTCCCGCAGTTAATTTACGTCTTAACAAGTCGGTACGTTGATATTATTCATGAAATTTGCTTATTCCGAATTCCCACTAAACCGTACAGTGGTTGGTCCCAATTAGTTCAGAGTATCGAGACTCTACTGTAGTAAACATTGATTGTAGCGACCTATTCATATATATATATATATATATATGCGGGAGGGAGAAGTTAACGTGAAATATATTTATTTATAAATAGCACATTACAGCATTTTAGTCGATTATTGTATATGCAATATTTGAACACTACAATAAAAACGAATAAAAAATAGTCATTTCCACAGAATTCATAACAATTTTAATTTTCTTTTCTTTGTCAAAAATTGAAAAGAAATAAATCTATTCTGAATTTCGGTTTATTTAATTCAAGCAGTTATTATTTCGCAGACATTTTGATGGGGTTGAACTCTGACCGCCCCAACAGATACGAACCTGTTCAAATAAATTTATCACCATGTCTAATGTAATTGAAAGTGCAAATGAAATAACAACAAAATAAATAACTGTTTGGTATTTTTACTATTCAAAATCTTCAGTTTTATATTTATAATTAAATTAAAAATTATGCAGTTTTATTAATGATTACAAAATGAGCCTAGACATGTGAACTGGAAAAATGAACGAACAAAATAAACCTGAAATTAACTAATTAATTATTTCATTAATAAATTAATAAATGCGTGTTAGAGTTGTTTTTTTGTTTTTCATTGGAAATAATGATTGTAAAATATATTTAAAGAACATGTAATTTTGAATAAAGAAATAAAAATTCCAGTTTAAATTTGAATAATATTAAACATTTGGCAACAACGCTGAAATATCGACTTTTATTGAAATTTTTCCATCGGGAGATTTTTGTTGAACGAACTTATAGTTATTTTTCACCATTATCGATATATCTGCACGATAATTGTAAGTTTTATTTTAGTAGAGAGTTTTTAAAATGGAAATGCGAAATCTTAAAGTTACCTATTTGGAAATGTTTGATAATGATAATAATAGAAATTAACTGTAGTAATTTGAGGTATGTGAGAAATATTTTAGATAAGATATTTTTACTGTATGATAATTGTTTTATATACTACACTTGTAATTAAAAAAAAATTGAATTTAAAGTATAATTTGATCAAGGAAAATTAAATAGTTCGTAACGGTTACTTTTTATATTAAAAGTTTATTAAATGAACAAGTAATTAATAAATAGGTTAATATTGCGTTGTATAAGTAATGACAATATATGACGTTGGTATAATTTTCTAATTTTCTAAATGTGCTTATCCGTTTTGTATAAATATTGCCATGGTGGAAATTTGTGTTGATAATATTCAATCAGCTATAAATGCGGAAAACGCAGGAGCGTTTCGAATTGAACTGTGTAGTGCACTCAGTGAAGGCGGCTTGACACCTAGTTGTGGAATGTTAGAGTTTGTAAAGTCGGTTTTGTCAATTCCAGTTTTCGTAATGTTACGTCCACGGAAAGGAATGGATTTTGTATATACGGAACAAGAAATATTGTCCATGAAGTTCGACATAAAACATTTGAAAAGTTTGGGAGCTGACGGCTTCGTGTTTGGGATTCTGAATTCTGATGCAACAGTAAACACTACAGCTTGTAAAGAGTTATTAGATTTAATCTCTCCTCTA
Organism: Icerya purchasi; assembly: GCA_039619475.1. Classification (NCBI taxonomy): domain Eukaryota; kingdom Metazoa; phylum Arthropoda; class Insecta; order Hemiptera; family Monophlebidae; genus Icerya; species Icerya purchasi. The sequence goes on along the minus strand of CM077116.1, from coordinate 346,966,131 downwards.
CCGGCAACGTTTCATAGAGCGTTCGATGTTGTTCGAGATCCTTATGACACATTATCAAAATTGATAGAATTAGGATTTGAAAGGGTGTTAACTAGTGGTCAAAAAGATTTGGCCGCTAACGGGATTCCAACGATAAAAAAATTAGTCGAGATTAGTGACGAAAGAATAATTGTTATGCCCGGAAGTGGTATTAATGTTACAAATGTATCTAAAATATTAAATGAAACCCGCGTTAAGGAAATCCATGCTTCTTGCAAGAAAGTATGTAGTTTTGATTTTCCTCATCATAAAAGTATATCTACTATAGGTATTAATGATAATAATAATTTAATAATTACTGATTCTGAAACTGTACGAAGTATGGTAATGGTATATGAAAATTATAAGAAAAACGTTCTCAAGTTGAATTAATTGAAAGCAAGAATTAGAAGTTCTTGGTGCGTTAGGAAATTTTGTGGCATGGTGGAAATTCAAGCATAATGCCTTTTTTTAAAATCTATACATTTATTATTTTAATCTTTTTTTTTTTATAAATAAAATAATCTGAAATATCATTGTCGACTGAAGTTCTGTATATTTTTATCATTAACGTTATATACCCGTATAATCACGATTATTTATATTGTTATTTACTTTTGACATTTTTTATTTATTTGCGGAACTCATTCATTAACTTACTTTATAAATAACATAAAATCATACAACATACGCAAATATACATTATGTTTTTAAAGGTTTTTATTATTCGAGAATACTCTTAAGGTTTACAATGTTTTGTTACAACAGACCTTACCTAAAATCAATTTTTATTTATTTTGTACTTGATAAAATTAAAGAACGCTAGTAAAATATTTTTTATTGTAGAATTGTGTTTTTATTTATTTCATAAAAACAATCATTATAAGATATGATATATATATATATATATATATATATATATATATATATATATATATATATATATATATATATATATATATAAATAAATAAAGACCGTGATGTTATTTAGTTTAATTCGTAATTATACAAGTATCCCTAACGTAGGTATACTATTCCAAAATACGCTTCCTCATAGCATGATTAACATAATTGATGAACGGTGTACAATTGTATAAACCTGTTTCACCACTGATAAAACTGCTTAAATAATAAAAGCAGTTAAAAATGGAGTGACAAATTGTATCAGGAATATAAAGTTTGTAGAATAACCAAATTTAGTTGGAATAATTTTAAAACACTCCAATTATGTACTGAAACTGCCTCGACACCGGCCTTAATGCTTGACTGATATAAAAATTTATACGTAGTAATTTCTTTAAATCTTTAAGGTCTTAATACAATTTGCGAGTTAATTTACTCTTGCTTGCCAAAAGTATTTATAATAATTATTTTAATATATTTTTTAAAATTTTTAATAAGGAATTTGCATGCTATAAGTTTTCTTTTTAAATTGTTCTAATGCTCTATTTTAAGTAATGAACAATACTCTGTACATTTTGTATTTTACTAATAAAGCAATTTCTAAGCGTTTTTTGAAAACTGAAGCTGTCGGTGCAGTTTTGTATAAAGAGCCAATAGTCAGAAACTGGTTCTCTTTAGTTACTAAAATTTTATTCATTGTTAAATATATATGTGTGTATGTGTGCATATATATATATATATACACAATAGAAGTTAACAATTGCCCAAATAAAGGCCTTGTATATCACGATTCTGTTATTACTGTAATTAAAGCCGCGTATATTAGGTCAAATTTTTAATAACATAAAAAATTTTGTTAGTTTTGTATGTTATGTAATTTTCTTGTTACCAAGTTAAAACTTATGGTCTACTACTATTAGAGCCATTTCTGACGAACGCAAACGTTTAAAACTAAGCTAATTATTATTAAAAGAAAAAAAAAGAAGAAAAATATCCAGACTCTGTTTTAGATCTGAATTATAACAACTAATTTTTATTATTAAAATTTAAAATATCAATATCCTCGGTGAGCACTTAAAATTATTTATATATAAAAGGTACAAACGGCGTATTAAAGGATTGGAATGCAGTTTCGGTGTTATAAATATTTTTATTTGTGGTAGTTTACTTTGAGTTAGTTCAGTTATATCGTAAAGTTTTCTGACAAATGAAAATGTCTATAATCGAACTGATTATTATTTAAAATTGATTTTTTTGTTCAAGTATATTAAGTAATTTTACATAATTTCTTTGAACACTTTTGGAATACAGGTTAAAAATGATATAGGTTTGTAATCATTACACGGTGTTTAGTATTTTTATTAGATTTATATAACAGTTTAATTTTACTCATTCTTCAGACTTCAAAAAAACATTTGAAGCAAAAGTATTTGAAAAAATGTTGAACTTTTTGCATGTATCATTTTAACATTATGTTAATTATTTTGTCCAATTCGAGTCCGATTAATGTTAGCTGTATAATCTGTCTTATGATCTAATTGTCCTTTTTGATAGAAAATAAGTTCTTCATGTTTGGACAGTATTACATTATTATCCATCTTAATAGTTGAAAATTGAAATAATTTAAATTTTTACGGTTTATCCCAGCATTTTAAATTTGTAATAAAGTTTTTCCAATTTTCAAATATAGTATTTTCGATAAAAATCTTATAATTTTTATTTGAATTGATCTGTTTTACTTTTTCCTTTATTTGTTGTGTTCTTTAATTTATCATGTCTTCCGCCAGTTATTAAATGTAGTTTGAAGTTTTACATACGTTTATTTAAAACCCTTGAACATTATCACTTCTGTTAAAATCTTCCGTAAAATTATCTAATATATGGAATTAATGTAGAATTGTTTATCATGCTGTTCGTTAAACATAAATATAGCAATTTAGAATAAAAAAAAATACAAATATAACAAACGAATTAAATAATCTGTTTAAACTACTCAGAAACGTTTTCAGGCGATGCCCATCTTTAGCTGGAAAATAGAATTACAACATAAACGTAAAATATTAATAAATCTTGCAAATAAATTATAAAAATTTAAAACGTGAACATGAAATTGAGAATGTGTCGCGAAGGAACATATGTATTGCTTAAACTCAAATTATTTCGCTTACCGATTTATTTCCTGTTCTAGTTGTTCTTTAATAATTCCCTACTTTGTGACTAATGATATAGTTTACTGACAATTTCTGTGCACTTCGACTCTTACCATGATTATACACATGTATTTTCCAGGAGCAAATGCAACAATCATTTTGTTCGATCAGTACAATAAGGAAATGTTCGTTTAATTGTATAATTGTATTTTCTTTTTAATTTTTCTTGAATTATTTGCTTTAACTAGTCCCTTTGTGTAACGCTTTTTTCTTTTTTGTGACTCAGTCTTTATGATTTCCGCCAAGATAAAGTTTCAATTTTTCTGTGTCTTGTAGATGACAGTGATGTTCGTACTTAAAAACAGTATCTTTCAATTTTATTTTTGCTTGGATATTGTTACGTGAAAAATTTGGAAAAAGAAGTGTAAAAATAATTAAGGGAGAAAACATGTAATTTTGTCAAGTTGTTGAAATAATCCATATTTTCGAGAATTTAGAAAAATATTCAACTTTCGATATATTTTCTTACGGAAAGCGAATGGAGCTGTGAAATTAGCTGTAAGTAAGAATCGTTTTTCGTTTTGATGTGGAAATTATATCACAAAACGACTGTTTGAAAATGTGCAATGTATAATTTGGTTAAAACATTTTTAGATAAAACGTGGCTTTTAGATTTCAACAAAATATGGGGACTGACAAGAAGAAATTTCATATTTAGTTGAAAAACAAAATAGGCTATTTTCAGGAATTTTAAAAATTTATTGGTTTTCTTAAAATTTTTAGGAATAAGTAGGATTTATGAAAATCATTTTTATTCTTTCCCTTTGCAGAGATTTCTCTTTTACCAGTTACAATTGCTAATAGTGGAAAAAGTTTCAGTAAACTTACGATTATAAAGATTAATGCGAGTTAAAGTATAATTAAGATCGATTTAATTTCAGTTTACTTTTCAAGGAATAAAATATATTACTGATACGACTTTAATTTTGTTATCGAGAATTTTTCGAATTCAAAAGTAGACTAAAATAATTTAAAAGAGTATCGTTTTTATTCCTTACCAATTTTTTTTTTTTTTTTTTTAATATAATGCACTGTAAATGCGAGTTTATATTATTACATGTTAGATGGCGCACGTTTTTGCATTTAAAAGGCGTAGGCAGTATGCGTTTACTTTAAAAATCTTATTTTTTATTAACCAGCCATTAGTGATGCAGTTATTAGTTACATTTGTTTTTATATATTATTTTTATTTATATCTCAATAAGTATTTCGGTTAATCGAAAAATTATATGTTTCAGACTATTAAGAACGGTTAACAGTTTCTCCAGCATTTTGACACACTAAATTATTTAGGCAAATGTGCGCGAGTACGCACCCACATACACATATACGTGAAGTTATATTATAAAATTCAATTTCCAAGCAGTGCCGTTTTTAAGGAGGCGAACTCAGGCAACCGCTTAGGGGCGCCTTGTAGAATGTAACCAGTACAACTTGTAACTCTTTTACACCAGCTCTTCTGTGTGGTCATGTTGCAGTTCATTGTTCAGTATTCTCGCTGAGTACTTCTATAAATGCAGTGTTAGCAACACTTCTACTGGTCATATTCCGAAAATTATTACTGCCATTAGAGACAATGTTATAATGTTTACACTCAAAAAACTCGCGTAACATGCTGGCAAACAAAAATGAGTAGTACTAAGCTAAAACCATTTCAAACAGCTGATATTCTTAATGTATTGATTGAGTTTGTCACAAATTCGGCACTGTGGTCCAAAAATGGTACACGAGGCTATCGCTTTAGCGGAGCATTTTTTTTTAGTTTCTTTAATCGTTTGGGATGATATTCTATTTCAAATCGAAGTAGTTAGAAAATTACTTTAAACAAAACAATTGGACATCGCCGAACACACAAATATCTTAAAAATGTGTTTTTTATTCATAGACAATTACGGAGAATATTGTTTTTTTATCCAGGCTATAACTAAATTAATTAGCTGTAGAATTGAAAGTTGAATCTTTAAACTTATTAAAAGGTTTTTGGGTGTATAAAATGGAAAAAAACATTTGATACTGAATTTTTCAAATACCTTGCAAATATTGTTTTACCATCAGTCAATGAAAGATTTAAACAGTTTAACGCTTATTTAGAACCATAGGGAATTTTTCATAATATAAGCAATTTACTTGAGAGAGAAAAATTCTCGATTGTTGTAAAAATTTTGAAAAGTATCTCATCGAGAATTTAAAATGTGACATAATTGGGTCGGTTTCTGATAAATATTAATAATTTTGATCTGAAATAAAATTATTTTGTTCTTAATACTGAATTTCATCAAACATTCACTGCAAGATTTATACTAAAATGTATGGATAGCAATGAGGATATTGTTAACAATATCAGTCATAGTAGACATTATTGGTGAGAAAAGTTTTTCGAAGCCGAAACTGATAGAAACCTATTTAAGACTAACATAGTTACAAGAACGATTCTCGAGTTTAGGAACCTTATTTATTGAAAATAAATTAGAGCTTGACTATGAATTTTGGTTTTTAAATAAAACCTTTAAGATTGGCTGTCGTTTTCTACTTCTATTTCATAGCAAATTGTAAATATATTGTGATTATATATATATATATATATATATGAAACTAATAATAAATTTTCATTAGAACCTAGTGTCACATGAGTGAATTATTCTATCCAATATTGTTCTTTCTTTTCTCTGCTCAGAAAGTGAAAAACGTATTCTTTTTCAAACTGTAAAGAAGTTATTAAGTCATTTGTTAAACGCTCGTTTTGATTGGTTTTTATCCATTTTAAATTAAAATGTTAGTTATAATTATTAAATTTTGCCATGTTTTAGTATGTTTTTTACTTGTCATTCTTTTTAGCACATACGAATAATTAATTCATGCACGTCTTGGAAATGTTCTCATTTGCATTTAAAGTTTTCGTGCTTTAGAATGAACGTAATCATAATTAAAGAGAGTTATTGTTTTTATGAGTAATTCGCGCAGTTATTGTACTTTAGTTTCTTTCGTTTTATCGTTGAGGGTGAATGTGAGTTTTAAGAGAACGGTAAAAATGACGTTTTTAGTGAAAAAACTGGCTCATAAAATTGTAGTTGTTTTATTTAAATATGTTTTTCGAGTGTACTACTACTTTAGATACAATTATTCACTTATCAGGTAAAATATTGTTTAATTCTATATTGTAACTATGTTTGAAAGGTATTCTGTGTATATTTATCTACTTGATGACAGTATAGAACGTGAAATAATTTAAAGAACCTTACCTAAACAGGAGGGTGGCTATCTATCCGGGAAAACCGGGAATTTGGCATACCGGCCGGAAAAAATGCGCGTAAGCCGAGGATTGTGCTGTAAAGCAGGGAAACAAGTAAAAAAATCATTTGAAGCAAAAAATAAATACATTTTTAATGTATTTTACTCAATAATAAATTACAAAGTTATTTTTTATTTGTATAAAATATGCTGCGGCGGTGTAACGTTATCAACAGTAACAGAAAAATTCCGTTCTTTTAAGACTTTTTCTATAACGGCGGGTCTATTGTCATGATGATGAGCAATATTTATATTTATTGTTAGCACATTTTAGTTAAAATTTTAACAAAACGCATAAAATATTACGCATTTAATTTTATAGAAATTATACTCTTAAGTGGCCACCGTGCTTAATATTATTTTAAATAGTAAAATGAGATAATGATCATATTTGATCAATTTAGAAATAAGTTGGAATCCGCATAATTTTGACCCTGTGCCTGATGCAGTAACGGTATAAAAATAACTGACATTTTCTTGGATCATACTCAAAAGGAATGACGTCACTCAAATAGCAGAAAAACGCTAAACGCGATCTCAATTTTTTGTTTAGCAGGCAAAGTCATCAGAAGCATTTTTACTGGAGAAATCCGAAAATATTGAGAGAGAAAAAAACATGTAAATAGAACACGAGTAACTTTGATTCAGATACACGACACTGAACATTTGTTGTGAATATTGCAGTTTGGACTTTTTACTGTTTAATTTTTAGGTGATCACGGCGAGAACATATTTCATACTATCTCGAGCTAGCCCTAGCACTGTGCTTATACAAGTTATGCGTGGTATTTTATTTTTTATCGAAGGTATGGAGAGGATCGTCTTAGTTGTATGTATCATTCTAAGCTATATGATTAAATATTTGTATATTTTGATGAAATGTGCAGCCCGCATTAGGATTGCTTGCAGAGTTGCTTTTGAGCATGATGGAAATGTCCTTATCCAAGTTTGTGTGCTTTCAATTTCATGCTAATACATATTTTTAATAATTTTTTCTTATTGTTTTCTGAGATGGAACGCTGGGCATTTAATAGTTGTTCAAACGTTCCAGCACTTAGCAATAATGATACATGGGAAACGTAAGGAACTTGGAGGAAATATATTTAATCGAAACATATTAAGAAAATTCAGGAGTGCATACATGCTATTGTTGGAAATAGTAGTATACTGATCATTGGAGGAAGTTATATTACTGAAATGATATTATGCCCGATAAATTTAAACAGGCATTTTTAGTGCTTGGAAAATAGACAAATCAGTTAAACAGTTAAAACTGAACCAAAAAATTAATTAAACAGGAATAACTGTAGACAGTAATAAAGTACTGCAAATGATATGTATGAGAGGCAATGTAGGAATACACTTAAAATGCACTTGTATTAATAATAACCGATTGCAATTAAGCTGAAATGTGCATGACAAATTCAGAAGTTACAATGAGCTAAATGTGTAAAAGTGATGAGCTTCCGAGGATGAAAAAAATTAATTATTGAATCTTTTTTGTTTAAAAACTGCATATAAAGTAAAAGCAGTTGATTTTTTAAGATGTTTTTAATGTTTGACGTGTTAAAAAGTATTTAAAAATAAAAAAAACAAACAACGGAAAATCGAACCTTTCAATGATCAGTTTCTCATTCTAAAAGTTTTATCTACCATTCTTTTTTATTTTGGACGAAATTTAATTTTTGTGATTATTTTTAACAGTGATCACATTGCCGGTTTGGGCATGGTACTGTATGATAAAATTTATACGTATATTGAACAAATGTATAATTTTCAATCTGTAGTACAACGGTTATTTATAGTTAACATTAAAAACATTAAACAAATATTAAGTCTACGGGCGCCGTGAAAATTTTTTTATTGCAAATAATTAAATTGGCAAAACAAAAAATTAATTCGAACCCGAATTGATTTGTGTGAAATGGTTACTTCAAATTTCTCGTTCAATACAATAATATATATATATGTCTTTTATGAGGACTACTATTCCAAATTCCTCGCGTAGATCTCAAACAAAGGGATATGCTTGTCTCAGTTCATCTTTACTTTCGTAAGCATAAAATGGCTTACTCGAATTAGATGATTAGCAATCGCATTATCTCGATCAGTTACATGTGCGGGAATCGATTAAAAAACTTACGATGTATTTTGCTTATTTAGTTTATTAATAGGATATTAAGTTCTATATGCTGCATATAAAATAAAATTCATCATCATCATCATCATTATGTTGCTTCTTCTGTTGTAGATGATTGTGTAAAAATATGTTTTTTTTTTTTTTTTTTTTTTTTTTGGTAATAAATGTAGTATAAACATAAATACACGTATCGGCTAATGTTTTTTCGTGTTTAAATATTCTGTCATAGAACAAAAAATTATTTTTTGTACGTAATATTATGATGCAGGGAAAATACGAATAAAACTTTAACCGAATAAAAAGTGACGTCTAAGAGATATAGTGTTATTGTCAGTAATGGCTACTTTTGTCACATGGCTTTGAACCGGAACTAAACAGAAAATCGAAAAAAAAAAAGCAGTCTCGCTGGAAATGGAAACCGAAACTGAATCGAATTTTTTTTCAGGTTTTATAGTGTAGATTGGAAAAAAAAACAGCGTTTTCCATTTTTCCTGATAACATTATTGTGCCGGCTTTGAATTACGCTACTTTGTTGTTCATTTATCAGAAATTCCATTGATGCGACATATTTTTTGTTACTACTGTACTAAGAGAGCAAAGAGAAGCATTAGTCGAGGTGGAAAAGTAATTTCGTTGTATTTGTAGTCGGCAAATGTGAGGTGAACATACGATTGTAGATATCTAATTGGAATTTTGTTTTTTTACTTTAGTAATAATTTGAAGAGTTTACTTTTTGATGAATTTTACCAACAGAAGCCAAAAGAGAGAAAAAAACCGTTGTAATTTAACCAGGTAGAATATTAGTATTAAGAAGTAGATAAAGATAAAAAAATCAGGCAAGAAAGAAAAAATAGAAATTTTATATTGAATAGTTTAATTTAAAAAATAATTATAAAATAATAACACATATTGGATATTTTTTTTTTTGAAAAATTGGTTTTAATAGCCGGGAACTCGCAAAAAACCTTATTTATGTTACAGCAAAAATTGAAACATTTTTTTTTTTTTTTTTTAAAATTAAACCGAAACGAATAACTTTGAAGTCGATTTTTATTGACTTATTAAGGGCTTTCATTTTAAAAATGTAGTGAATATGAAAATGCTTTAAAATAATCAAAATATGACATCGGTATAAGGTTAAATTTTTAGATGAATGCGTGCTAAAAATATATTAAAAACATGGGTGATGTTTCCTTTCATATTTTTTTCTACATTACAAAAATTTAAATTCAAAGAAATAGTTTATAAATAATAAGTTATCATGTAACTTAAATTAAAAAATCTCTGCACTATTCTGAAAGTAGTGGTAAAATATTGCGAGAAATATTCATTAACATATGCTAGTGGGTTTTTTAAATTTGTCTTGTGAACTTGTGTGGAGTTGTGATTTCTGCTTTGCTATGTTCTGCCAATTTTTATTTTTTTACTATTACCAAAATAATGAACGCGATCAAAATGTCATTTTAAAGTTAGTCAGTGTTTTAAAATTAATTAAACTGCTCAGCGAGAAATAAAATGTTTTCGAAACAAATAAGGGCGATGCTGTAAAGTTATTTAGTTTTTAAAATTAAAAGAAATTAAATTTATGTCTAAATATACGCAGTAATTATTTAATATAAACACTTTCACCGGGAAATTTTATGTTAAAATAAATGATTTAATCGAAAAAAGATTGAAAATAAAAGAAATAAATAGAAAAATGAAATTATAAAATGTCAGTATTTGAACTAATAGTTACAATTTTAATACAGTAGGAGATGCAAAATTTAACATTAGTATAATGTAGAAACACTGCTAGTAGATTATGACGCCGATAAATTAAAATTATTTAAAACAAGTATCAATAAATTGCGAAGGAGCATGAAATAAAATATATATAATGAAGCTGGGAAATCCTGAATAATTTTCAATTAAAAATTCCGTTAGAATCTGTAGTGAAATCAATATATTGACATTTATGATTTATTCTGTACACTTTAAAAGGTAAAGTATAAAAGGAATTCGGAAAACTGTTAGATATGGATGGTTCGTCTAATTGTAAGAATCAATCTGCGATGCCGATACTAAAAGAAGAAACTGACACAAAGCTACGTGTTGATGTGTGGTTAGCAAGTGGAACAGTTAATGAAAAATACCCGCTTAATACGGTAAAAGAAATTACTCGTTATTAGCGACTGAAAAATGATGTTTAATAAAATTGATTTACATTTAGCACATTGTTAAACTGAATTATTTAAATAGTCGGGAAATGTAACGACTTTTTGATGATTGATTGAAGAAAAACATATGAGTGATCCTAAAGAATGTCTACACTATTTTTTCCAAGGTAAATTATTGTTACATGGTCTTTTAAGGGATTCATTTTTAACTCCGGAGAACAACGACGATTATGTAAAAATGACCATAATTTAAGAAATACATTGAGCAGTGAAATAATTATAACCGGTATGTAAATGTACAATTAGGGGCAGATTAAGGATTTACGGGGCCTAGGACTAATCTTGAATGAGGGGACCCACTTCGAAAAAATACTGCTAAAAAAATTCATTATCATATATGTGCAAACGAGCAAAAAAAAAAAAACCTACTGCGTACATATGAATCTAATAAAATTTAAATTATGCTCTCTATAAAAAATCAACTTTCTTACCTTAACAGACTGAATACTATGTAAATTGAACGTCAAATAAGGAATTATATATATATATATATATGTATAGTCGACTAGCGATTATCCGGATTAATTGGGCTGCCAGTCAGTCCGGATAGCAAAAAATCCGGATACGCCGGAGTTCAAGGTTAAATACTGCAAACTAAATGAAAAAATGAAAATTAACTTATCCTATAAAAAAGTAAACATGAAAATTAACTTACGGTGTACATTAACTAGTTTTTAAAGAAATCTGTGATTAAGGTCTGTGTCTTTCACTGCATTCTCTCCCTTGCCGATATATCTCGCCATTTGCATAAATAAATGATATCAGTCGGCGACGCTTTTTCCTGTTGAGTAATGTACTCCAGCGCTACTTCGATTGCCTTCAGTCCTTCATCATGTGGTATAACACTTTGAAAGGGCTCGTTATCCATATTTTCTTCAATAGGATCTTCGTTTAGTACCGTGGCCACAATATCCTCATCTGTCCTTTCTTCGATCTCGTCGCTGCCCATCCATTTTGTAACGTCATCCGTATTACCCGTTTCACATCCTGGAATATTTTTTATTAGGGAAACAAGTTCTTCGTTGTCTTTTGAACTGTCCAAATCATATTGTTTGTCAATTTCATTCCATTTATCACTGACTTTATGATCTAATAATATTTTCCACGACCGCATTAATGCTTATAGAACTAATCTCTTCCCATCCCTCAGATAACCAAGTGATAACATCAAGCATATCAATTGATTATAAAGCAACGTGACAGTCCTCATCATTTTCAACGCTTGATATTAGTCTAGTGAGAAGGCGGCATCGATATTTTTTTTTAAAGCCTCTAGGATTCCTTGATCCATAGGTTGACAAACCGATGTAACGTTTGCTGGAAGAAACATTGCTTTTTATCACCATCTTGTAACTCCTCAGTTGCCGGATGGCAAGGTGCACTGTCGAGAATAAAGATTGCTTTTCTCGGTAACTGTTTACAAATGTTTCGCAACTGCGGGCGCAAACTCTTTGTGAGACCAAGTTTTAAAAATTTTACAGCATCTTCATTTGCAGCGAATGCAAACAAATATTTAGATACACGCTGCATTTCCTGCCTTGGTTTCAATCTATTCCTACCTGTCGTCGTTCCACTGTTGTTTCCTTAATTAGACTTAGAATCAATCATTCTCTACTCCTTTCTTCTCGCTATCGTTTTTCTTTAGCTCTTTCTGTTTTCTGCTCTCTTCACGCTTCTGAGCCTTCTTGTATTTGTGATTCAAATCATATCCTATTCGAATGTTCTGCACTCCAACGAACCCTCCTTTCTTTACGCCCAACTTCTCTAGTTTTGGGTCTTCCTACTCCCTTTAACGCTACCTACATTCTTTCCTTCCCATTGCCTTCAGTTATTCCATTGCTGCTGTCCTTTGTCTTTTCCATTTCTGACCGTCTGGCTATTTAGTTATAACTCCTAATTTTTTATGTTGTTGGGTCAAGGTCGCTGGCGCGCCCAGGGTAGGAAAAAAAATACATGCTGCATAATAGCTGTGGATTTTATAAAAACGCTTTGGCTTTTTCTTCTTTTTTTGTTTTATTTTATTTTTTTTAAAAAATCGATCCGGATAGTACGAAGTCCGGATAAACGTGATTCAGATAATTGCGAGTCGACTGTATATATATATATATAGTTTTTTTTATATTTTATACCTGTAAACGTCTAATTCTGGTTTGTAAATTGAATCTTTTTTAATCCTCGGTCCAGGTAAACAAAAGTGTGCAGTCACGCTTACACCGTGTTTCAGCAAGTGGTCTTCATCAGAACAGGATTCCAGTCGAAACCGATAAAACCATATTTTGAATCCAATAAAGATATGATCCCTTTCTTTTTTATGGTATACAAAACTAAAAATAGTAATGCAGAGCAGGTGACTATAATCATGATATTGAAGGCTTAATTGTTTTCCTCTAGGAAATTCACTAATTGTAAGTGAAAGCGGAGGTATTAACAGTTTATTAAAATTATCGAAACACTTTCCGCTCAGATAATCTTTTACTTAAAATAATAAATCGTAAATGAGTTCTTTCTTAATGTGTAAAAGGTGTTTCGGAAAGACAAATTAAACAATTTTAGAACTACATTATCGCTAAATAATTTTGCACAATTCAGCAAGGCTCACGCAAAAACTAGATGGCCTATTGAACATCATAGTCCGAATTTACTTCGACTGTCAGAATATCAACGTCGTCTAGGTTATCTTTTTACGAGTGGCAAAATTTTTTAAAATCATACGAAATCGTTTCAGTTTTTACTGACCACCATCAATAAACTCTTAAACTATGCGCCAATCGTTTGATTTTTTTCCCCATAAATTCAGACTCGTAATCCTGTAACAAAGAAAATTACAACGAGTTTTTCATTAACGTTAGCGATCTTGTAATTCTTCAATAGCATTTGGATGGAAAATTAATTTTCTTCGACCTGGGAAACAGCAATCATAATTCTAGTGTCAAAGTCTACAAAATATTCATCATACGTGAGCTGTTGTCTTATTTCTTTTACGCTAGTGTTCAGAGCAAAGTATTTAAATGAACTTTATACGATCGTGATTTTCTCGAGATTAAAAGTTTCATATTATAATAATCGTTCACCTTTATGCCAACTATCTGCTATTCAAGATTCCATAACAGAAGGCACAGCAAATAAATTTCACTTATTAATATTGTCTTCCTATCGAAGGCTTTTGACGAGATTTCAGCGCATAAAATTATGAGAAAATTATTCCATTGGAATTTTAGCGTTAACCTAATAACGTATATACACAGATCAGGAAGAATTTATATCGTCCATGCATTCTCTGATGAATGGTATGGGGCAATGATAGATGTTGAATTCGATACTTTTCAACGTTGTCATGAACGACTTGACGGATATTGTCTATGTTGCGGAACACTATTGGCCCCGACAATCTCATAATCTTTGCGTGTTGCTTTACTGTATCCGCTATGGAACGCGTTCTCCAAGAATGCGTAGATTGATTATTCATGTGGTGTCCCGAATGAGGGAAAAGAATTAGCATGATACATGTATATCCGTAGAGTTCCAAGTGAATCGTCAATCTGGTATTCGTCTAGATTCGAAGCAAGTCACGATAAAAACAAAGCTTGTCCGCGAAAATGAACATTCTAAAAAAGAGCAGCACACGTTTTTCATGAAGGCAACCGGACTTCTCTGCTAAGGCTGTAGGTATCAAAAATTGAGTACGGAGTTGAAATATTTTCCTAAATGTCGTTCAAAATTCAGATCTGAGCTTACCACTAAATCATTATTCCGTACAACACCAACTGTTTACGTTCTTAATGATGGGAATGGTCTTTGGATGTATGCTACTGACCCGTTACTTTGCAGTACAATGCAATTATTCAACGCATATCCATCGTCAACTTCTACTTTCTTGAGGCTATTTCAGTCGGTCCGTCCACTTACAATACCAACGACAAATACACGCCAAAGTAATAATTACTTAAATTCTCGTATGTACCAACGCCGCAATGAGAAAAATGACCCAATTAAACTTGACCCGTTAATGTTCAGTTTCGAAAGGGATTTTTTTCTCGAAAACTTTCGCATTTTATACCACCGACGGTTGATTTCAAGGATAAAGTTGTCGCTATTCATTATTCATTTCCGCGATGATCGTTTTCTTTTGTCCGTTGAATCTCTGATGGGCTCCGAATTACATCTTAGACTCTCTGCTAGAGCTTTCAACACTGCAACATTTTCAGTCAGGATAACTGAATAAATTTATAATTAAAATCAACGATATTAGGTAGAATTCCACGCCGCTGTTCATGTAAATGAGTTGGCAAACCTGGTGTCAAGAGAGGTCGTTCAGGCTTCGAGAGTGCCAAACGTTCAGGTTCAAGCATCCGACCTGAAGAAATTTATAAAATTAGAATTGAAGACATTACGCTAGAGGAAGCGGTAACTAACCGTCAATAAGCTTCGTCAGATGAAGCCTACAATACAGCCTTAGAAACCGTTGCTTCTAAACTAAATAGACAGCCCAGTCGCCGTTAGACTTCGATTGGGTCACGCATGGTTCACACGCTGTTCTTAATGGAACTCCTCGATGAGAGCCGTATGCGCGGCATTATGCTTTCCGTTTATCATATCCCCGCTGAACGCCTTCCACATTTCTTACCATAGTGGGGGCGTCATCTTTTAATTTTCCTTCTTTGCTCTCTCTCCTCTACAAAAACGACACCTTCTCTCTGATCTAATACTATTTTTTCATAAATCCGGTATATACTCTGTAATACAATCTTCCTTCTGCATCTTCAACTGTAGAAGCTGCACGAGTCTTCTTTTACTTTCACTCGCAATTCGTAGAAAATCCGAATAAAACATTGAAAAAAAAAAAGATTTTCATCTTCAAAAAGCGTATTAACATTTTATTTTTTTTTCACTATTGGTCCCCGATAACTACGTTAACTGAGTGCAAGAGAAATCTTTCTATACGTTCAATATACAGTAGCGGGATTCGAACCAGGTCCTACTCGAGCGAAATGCAATTACCTAATATCAACTACGCCGCTATAGCTTCAATCACATGTTCCAACAGTATCGAGTTTCCTTTTTAAAAGTAGCACGGTAACATTAGAATTTTTTCCAAATGATATAGTAAACGATGCAGAAAAATTGGATTTTGAATTTTGAAAAAATGAAATCATCGCAATCCGAAATTAAGACAATTGCGATCGGCCAGTGGAGGTATTTTACGTGATATTATAATTATTGCTTTAGCATTCGATTACTTAAAAGTATTCATATTTTATGTCAGAAAAATGTTAATTACTCGTGTTTTCCTGGGATTAAGCGACATTCACGGGTAAGAAAAGAGAACGGTTCAACATTCGTAATTTTTGATTTTGCCTTATTGCGTTAGGCGCTATGTATTTTACGCATTTTAGGTATTTGTCAAAATAAAATATCGCGTTTTACATTGCTGTTAAGAGAAAAAGATATTATACATGCTTGAAATTTAAATTAAGTTTTATAGCAACAGGTTTATTATTTCGATTCTGGGAAGTTTTTGAATTTTTTCGTTTATAACGTACGAGTATATAATAATGATAAAACGTAACATCGTTTGCAGTTTTTTGATTCCTTTGTAATTTTTAGAACCGCTGCCAATGTTGATGAAAAAACACAGGGGGGGTGGGGGGTGGGTAGAGTGGTATCGGTCTTAGAATGGACGGGAATACTAAAGAACGCTGCGAATTAAACATATTTGTACAAAGGCAATGTTTATAATATTTTATAACTGATTTTACACTTGTTGAAGCTACACACAAGTTTTGTTAGTGTAGCGATTTTAATCAGTGTAATATTATGATCACTATGATCGCACACCTAACAGGCTAATATGAAAAAAATAAAAATAAACAAATCCTTCGGGTTTACTAAAGAGAAAATCCAATTTTTCATAGTCTATAAGAAGAAAGTAGGGTTTTTCCTAAGAATTAACACCTTTGAGAGATAGTCCTTTCGATTTAATTGGGCTATTATTATCACTTGACTACTCGTAGGATATTAATTAAATTTAGTATTAGTCTACTAGACATAGTTGCAGTAGAAAGCAAGAAGAAAGGAGTCAGTATAAATACTAAAAAAAACGACAAAATTCATGGTAGTTGCAAGACAGCTAAATGAAAAATTATTTTTGGATAGCGAAGAAATTGAACGAACGGAAAAATATAAATATTTAAGTAGCTGGATAACACAAAGTAATGATTCTGATATGGAAATACGTACTCGTATAGAGATGGCCAGAAACACATTTATGAAATTAAAAAACACCCTTTGCGATAGGAAGTTTAAGGATCAAGAACAAGATATTGCAATGTTACGTGTGGTCAGTGCTACTGTATGGAAGCGAAACATGGACCATAAAGGAAAATATGAGAAAGCGTACATCATCATTTGAAATGTGGTGCTACAGAAGAATGTGGAAAATATCGTGGACGAAAAAGTTAAAAATTGAGAAAGTACTGGAACTAATGGGAACTGACCGAATGAATATTAATGACAATAGTAAAAAGAAGGAAGATAAAATTTTTTGGACACTTCATGAGAGGTGAAAAATACAAATTACTACAGACAATAATAATGGGCATGATAGAAGGAAGAAGAAATCCGGGAAGAAGAAAGACCGCTTGGATAGATAATATAAAAAAAGTGGGCCGGAATTAAGAGAACAGAAGATCTAGTCAGTAAAAGATCGCAATCAATTTCAGCAGATAATCCAATCCATACGTGATGATTAAGCAATACCCGAATCGGGTGGCACGAGAAGAAAAAGATTTACACTTGGAATTTGAACAGGTTTTTCATGGGTACACAGTCTGCTAGTTGATGAAGTGAAAACTCCTCAAAAACGTATAAACAATATTATGCTTTATGATTGATTACTGAAAAACCAACAACACGAAATGTGTGAAACAATCGAGGCTATATAGTTTTGATCTTTTCATTTGAAATAATATATCTACCAAACAGCAAATAAACAAAAATAGAAATAACTATATATGTATATCTTCAGAAACCTTTTTCAGGCAAAACTTCAGCTGAAGAACTAAAAATTACAATAAACACAGAAGCGAGAATACATGTCGCGAACGAGTTATTGAAATTTAAAATTGGAACATAAAGTCGAAATATGTGCCAGGAGGCAACGAAAAACAGGATCATTTTGAAAATTTATTAAACTAAGGGAAAAATTTTAAGAGAAAACCGTTTTGCGTTATATTTATTATATATATATATATATATATATATATATATATATATATATATGTATGTATGTATGTATGTATGTATATGTATGTATGTATATGTATGTATGTATGTATGTATGTATGTATGTATATGTATGTATGTATATGTATGTATATGTATGTATGTATATGTATGTATATGTATGTATATGTATGTATATAGACGAAAAGAAAAACAAAGAAATAAAGGGGTAGTATTTTTCAGTGTGATCTTGCTTTTCGTTCGCGACACGTACTTTTACGTTCGAATTTAAAATTTTTATAATTTGTTATATTCACGTTTCTGTGTGTTTATTGTAATTTTTCAGAGTTCTCTAACTGAAGCTTTGCCTGAAAAACGTTTTTGAACATTAACTCTGCGTGTTCTCGTGCTGTAATTTAGGTTTTTTTTTTCTCCGAGGATAAATATCTATTTTTATCTGTTTTTTGTGTAAATATATTATTTCAAATAATTATTTCCGGCAAAAACGGGTACGAATAAAAATATCGCTTTTGATTTTTTTCGTTCGATGAATTTTTGCCGTTAAATAATTACGTTTAGGTATGTTTCAGACTAATTTGTTGCATTCTTTTTAATTAAATTCCCCGGAAAAACCAGTTAA
This sequence comes from Icerya purchasi, assembly GCA_039619475.1. Classification (NCBI taxonomy): domain Eukaryota; kingdom Metazoa; phylum Arthropoda; class Insecta; order Hemiptera; family Monophlebidae; genus Icerya; species Icerya purchasi. The sequence goes on along the minus strand of CM077116.1, from coordinate 346,947,492 downwards.
CTAGTTAGTAGAAATAAAAGAATTTGCCTCACGTATTTCCAAGATTTCAGCCGCGTATAATATTTCGTTCTCTGAAGGACGTTTCTTACTAAGAAAATGCGTTTACAGCTGGGAATGGAATCGAAAGAAAAAACGCAATGTATTTTTCTTTCCTGTTTCTGTGATCGCGAATCCGTGTGTTACCTTTTCCTTTTCAATTAATCGTGTATAGAATTAATTCGAAAATTATTGGGGTAAATCAGGAAAAATGTCGTCAGTGAAAAAAGTGCGCTGATTGTTCGCAGTGCCGCGATATATTAATTCATCTTTAACAAAATTCAGCGTGAACGAAGTAGGTTTTTTTATTTTTCTTAAATTCAAGGTGAAACAACGATGCGACACATCTTTCGCGCCGAGTCATAGACAACGAATATTCCGGACTTCAAGGAGTGCGCTGCTGAATGTGCGGTTTTTGTAAGTTTCGGCATACTTCCGGTCGGGTTAATTTATTTTCAAAATCGGATATCTGCAGCTACATAGTAGGATGGTCGTATTCGTAATAGAGCGGAAGATTTAGTTTTCTCGATAAAAATCTAACTGCATTCGTAACTTTAGAAGAGACGATTAAGATATTAATATATTTAGCGCGTTTTATCCGGTTTTCCGAAAATAGCGCGTGTACAAATTTTGTAGATGGGTTTGTAAGTAAATTCTGTTCTAATTTTGAGGGGAGGCGCATTTTTCTGTTATTTGACTTACCATATTATGTGAAATGCCGCCTTCATCATTAAGGATGGGTGGCGCGCATTGTTCAAAATTTACATTCAGGATTGAATTTTCGAACGATTCCGTATAATTCCTGATGTACATATTCGTCATCTATCGTAGGGAGAACCGTCCCCGTCGCGATTCTTATTTACGAAGTTGCCTTGTCCCCCATTCTTCTGATGGAACATCATCACTATAAAAAGTTTGCTTCCGAAGTTAATGTGTGGAATTTTTTAATTTCGCTTTTTACCATTTCGGTATCTATAAAACAGAAGTATATTACAAACGGAGGTCATACGCTGGCGTCGTTGCGAATTTCGTTATTGGCTGTGTATTTCTTCGAAGGCACTTTAGCAGGTACTAATTAACAAAGTAACAATTATGACAGCGCGGATGACGTGCTTCTGTTTACCGGTTTGGTTAGATTTGTTATTTTGTTTCATTTCAGGCTTGGATCAGTTTCACTTTTATTCCGTTTCATAATCATACGAACTCTCTTACACGTTCGTACGTATGTGTACGCATATGTAGAGCGAGTACGTATTTTTATCATCTACAAGTGATCACGCCTTTTTTTGTTAAATGTTGAAGCACCGAACTAGGCAAATTATTAACAGCCGAAAATCGGGCTCCATACCGCTTTACTGATTACAAAAATAGGGAAACTTCATTTTCCGCAAAGTAGTATGAAATTCAGGGTTATATTAAATGTTCATTCCAAAATTACCGTTGCTGCTCGAGTTTTTACAATTGTCTGTTTATTTATTGCTTTAAATTTATTTGGCTCGTCCGGGTAAGTGATTAAATTTTCGCAACATTCTGAGTTCTGCTAACAGCTAATCAACGCCAGAATGTTAAAAGGAGTATTATTATGTGAGTTTGTACTTTTAGATTTTTGAAGGACAAGATTTTACGAACTCACCATCTCGCTAGCAAACGGATCTGTGATTTGCTTTTTCTGGCAAAGTTTCGAAATAAATTATTTTTTTAAAATTAAGACCGCGGCGCGAAAAAAAAAACGAACATAAAAAACGTCCATAAATATCGAGAAACTTATCAACACGCGCGGTAACGTTAAATGGTTACAAGTTATCGGTTATTAAGTCGTAATTTACGGCTGTGACTGCGATTGAAAATCAAAAGATTCGTTTCTCGCTATGAAAGTCAGACGTTCTTCCATTATTTAGCGAAGAGGTCGAGATGTTGGATTGAAATGAATTTCTGCAAATTTACGAGAGGACCGCTATCGGCACTCGTAAAAGAAGTATGAGGCGAAATGCTGACAAAACGGCGATAAAAAGCACGGGAAAACGTGATAATAGGAACCAAGCGAGAAATGAAATAAATCTCCTTGATTGATGACTTTATTCAAACTCTTCCCAGAAACGATAATGACGACATTAAAATTGACGTCAAAGCTGTTTAATTCTGGAAAGAATTAATTTTAATTAATTCGCATTCCGTTTTTACTTCGTATCCAGCGATAGTCGCTTTACAAAAAGCCATATTAATTCAGAGTCATAATAAATATATTTCACAATTTGACAACTTCTTATTAGGGAATTTTCCGAGTTTATGATTTCGTATACTGAAAATACAAAAGGGGGGGAGGGCACTATTTCTTTCGTTCTCCAACGATGGTTTTACTCCCAAGAAAATTCCTATCCTACCTCACATTGCTTTGCGGCTGAATTCCTTTTCATTCTGCACAATTTCTTATAACAATCTCCCTTATTTTTCTTTCAATTTTGCAGATCTCTCCAATCCTCTCAATGTATTCTACATTTAGCTTTTTCCTCCAAAGTCCCTTTCCTATCTAACAGTTATACAGGAATTCCATAGTTATATCGAATCCCGTTTTCCTTCCCATATATTTTTACGGATGGTTCGTAGGAGCCCCTAATGGAGTTGGAGCTTCTTTCATCCTTCCGAGCATTAATTTCTTCGAATCTTTTCGTCTCCCTTCTTTTTGTACTATCTTTACGGCCGAGAGTTAATGACCATTCTAAATTCCATAATTTATATTTCCTCCCATCGTTCTTCTTCTAAATATTTAATTATCTCCGACTCCATGTGTGCTCTTAAAGCTACTTCCTCTTATTTCCCCTTTCACTCCTCTGACCTTTTTTATCCTCCGTATTCGCTCTCTCATTCACATTCTCATTTCACTTCACTTTATCCGCATTGAAATGCTCCGGGTCCCCAGTCATATGGGGATAGAAGGTAACGAAATGGCAGATTCCTTGGCTCAGATTGCTGTATCTTTCCGCTTTTTTCCCCCTAAAATTCCCGTTTCTAATTTACTCCCATTGTGCAAAAAGTTTCATGTTAGATTTTGGTCAGATTTTTACGTTTCTTCCTTTTCTATTCAACCTTCCTCTTAAATTTTTTCATTCAACCTGATCTTCCCACGCGGCCTTGATTTTACGATTTTCCTTCGCTTCGCCGCTCCGTTATTGTCCCTATTATCCGTTTACGTCTGAATCATACTCTTCTTCCTTCCTCACGTTTTCGTTTTCATCTCGCTCTATCATTCCCTTAATTATCCTCTTCATTCTGACGACGAAGCCGTCTGTGATCCTGACCATATCCTCTTTGAATGTCCATCCCTCGTGAACGAACGCACTTCTTCATGTACTCCAATCTGCTATCACTCAAACTCCCTACTCCTTATTGTGCCTCGTATATCTTATCGTTTCCGTCGAGATCTCCGTTGTTCTTATCCTCAGTTCTTTTATCTTATCAATATTTGACTCCGGCTCTACATCTAAACTGATCTTTCTCCCTCGTGTCGTTTCTGGGCGAGGATCCTTTGTTGACATGCCCAAAGAGGGGTTAAAAAAAACAAAAAACGATGAGTTTTTGTGTTTTTGCTGTGTGCTTGTATGTTTTACATTCTAATAGCGTGCCATTTTTGATTCATACACAAAGTAGAAACGGTTTTAGCAAGTGTGTTGCTATGTTAATGACGCAATCTCGTTTTTTGCTACTTTTTGGTGTGGTCGTTTTCCAATAGCCTATTTTTCAGCGGCTGATGCGTGTGTGGTGGGCATTGCATCTTTTTGATGCGGATTCGTTTTTTTTTTGCCGAATGGTTGGAGATATTGTTCTAGTAAGCGTGTCGGTTTAATTATTTTTATCTTCTTACGTTTTTGATGTGCTTTGTTCATGATTTCGTTAATTCCTGAAGTGTCACAAAAATCGTACCGCTCTGTTAAAGTTTGTATACGTTTAGTATAATTTATGTTCACGGCTCTAGGGGCGTGCTAATAAATGAGGATTAGGCCTGCCAGCTGATTGGAATTTTTGGAAAATTTTGAAATACAGGTTTTGTTTTCGATTAAAGTTTGGAATCAGTTTTAGTATTTGGAACGAAGTTCCTTATCGTAGGTTGCAGTGACTGGAGGGATGCAGTAAAAAAATAATGAAAGAGCTTTACGAAACGAGAGTTACGAAGTTACAAAAAATACATAGGTATACATCATACTCACACACACACACTGTACAGTAGGATGTAGGTATACAAAATAGAGTGTGAGAGAAGGAGGAAATAATTCCGCCCTTTGAAAGTAAACAATTTTTTTTCCCCATAAATTAATTGGGTTTGTCAGCAGCGGGTTACTCATTAAGACAAAAATAAAAATAAAAAAATTAGACACGAAAAAAATGGAAGAAAATAGAAACAAATATAAACACTTTACCAATTCATTTTTGAAGAATTTTTTTTTTTTTTTTGTTGGGATCGCCAGTCGATTACTCAGCATTTTCGATTATGTTAGTGAAAAAGAGGGAGAGACGAATTTGAATACTATTCGAGATAGAAGCAATGAAGGACGCTATAATAGGAATGATCGCCGGGGATGGAAGAGCAAGAATAAACGAAGCACTGTATGGAGTAGGTGAACCAAGGTTCAGGAGTTGTCTGAGAGTGTTCTTATAGACGCGCATTCGAAGAAGACGTGATTTGTATCGCAGAATAAATCAGAATCATCCGGATGATGGAAAAAACAAAAAGGAGAAGAGGACATGGAAAAACGAAAAGAGGATGCAGAAAGCCGACTACGGTTAAAACGAAGCAAATAGAATAGATAAGAAGGTGCGAAAGATGAGGGAGGTCATAGTACCAAGGATAAGGAGGAGGATGAGTTTGGATATTAAGATAAAAGGATTCAGGATTAGAGAATTAAATTGAAGAAATAATTACCTCCATTCTAGGTTAAAAGCGGTCTATATATATACATATATATACATATATATATATATATATATATATAAATTTTTAAATAAATAAAAAAACAATAAAAGGAAAAAAGGTTTCATAAGTAAAACAAAAAAGAACGGTTCTTCTAAATCAACCACAGTTAACAGCTGTGCTGTAATGACCACAGTAATTACCCACAGCACACAATTTAAGGGGGAAAAAACAAAAAAAAAACGGTTTTTTTTTTTTTTTTTTTTTTTAACTTTATTGATACTAACAAAATAATCTCGATTTATATCTTTTCATTCCAAGTACAGTTGTCATTATTAATAATTTTAAATATAAAAGTATTATAATTTGGAATAATACGAATCGTTTGCAGCATTTCTATAAAATTCCTATTCGCACAAATATATTTTAAAGTACTGTTTTATTTTTTAGAAATACTAACGATCAATATTTACCCATTTCTAAAGTGATATTGTATAAATAATGCTTTTAAGCAAATTAATATTTTCGTGAAGGATGAATAATTTTATAATATTTTTTTATAACGAAATAAAGCGAATAGAAGAGAAGAAGAAAAAGACTGTACACCGAAGGGCTGAATTTGAGAGCGGGGTTTACTTTTACTTTATATTATTATATCTATACAAGTTCGATAGTGATTTGTACTACTTTGTGGATCAACGAAAACTAATAAAAAGCATAAGGTACATTTTCACGCTTCACGCTAAAACGTTAAAACGCCAAAACTAGGTGGTAGTGATAAATTTTCCATATATGTAAAGATATATTTGTTAGATTTTATTTATTTCTCCGTAAATTACTGTTCTTCTATTATTTTTCTTTTTTATTTATTGCTACTGGTTATTATATTTTTTCAGTATATATATATATATGTATATATATATGTATATATATATCTTTATATATAAAATTCTTCTGTGCGTGTGTTTGTGACTAAACTCCTAAACTGCTGGACTGATTTTGATGAAATTTTTTGTGTGTTTAAGTGGATTCAAGAATGGTTTAGATTCACAATTCGGTCCACTACACGAAATATGAGGGTTTTAAATAGTTGAGATGAGACCAGGGGCACACAAATGTAAACGGGACGAATAAAAAAAAAAAAATTAATAAAAAATTAATTTTTATAAAATTATAAATAAAATGATTACCACGGTAAAAATAAACTAAACCTAAAAATTTAAATAAAATGATTACTATGGTTATTTTACTAATTTCTGAGGTAAGGAAATACACCGCTTCTGTTACTTCACTTTTTGCGTTATTGGAAAATACACCTGTTATGAAAATAGCTTGAGTTTTATCTTTTTCACCCTTTAATTAAAACATGTTTTTTAGTTTCTATTCAACATAGCTTCTATATTCAACTTAGCTCATAGTATACACATGCTCACACGCAATCGAAAGGTCGAATTGTGGTAACTGTACACGTCATGACGTCAGGTATTGTAATAGCTTTTTTTATAAAAATTTTCATCAAAACGGTCTAGATTGTTACAACTTATTCAAAAAAGTTTGAAATTTTCGGATTTAAGACGAATTTATGGAGAAAATTCTTTTCTTTTTTGCTTTTTTTCGTCCAAAAGGGAGATGTTTCCCCAAATGTGTAACTATGGAAGATTGCCGGTTTTGGCCAATTCATGGCACCGTTTTAAAGCATATTGTTTTATGCGCATAAAATGAAGAGAATAAGAGCAATTGTTGATTTTATATTTTTCAACAGAGATGGATGTGTGTGGGCTGTGTGCTACTGACCAAACCATTCAGCCTTTATATGATTGTAAAAGTACTCGTTCGTTTGATGAAGTGATGGAGTTCTTAAAAGCCTGGGGAAAGCAGTTCTATAGCTATCAAACGTTCATTACTAGAAATACCGATGTGACTTGGATTCGCAAAAGCGTTACATAACATCTGGCAAGACAGAACTGTTTCGGAACGTAATTAATCTGAAGTTCCGCAGTATCCTCGTTATTTTGAAATGAAACAGCTTTAAGTGACGCTAGGGTGTCAGTTACTAAGTATACGATTTTTTTCCCTTTGTGCTACCTGCTAGTAAACATACATTGAAACTACGCTATAAAGCATATAGTTCTGCTTTCGATATCGAACAGTTAAAGCGTAGTGATGAAATTTCTCGATTGGTTTCACAGGCGTATACGATCGGAGATGTGTTAACGCATGCACTTGCTTCCGAGACATTAGCATATAGATATGTACAGATTTTAGGGCGACTGTTAATTTTCTTAGTACTGCAGTCGTTTACGTTGACAGGCAGAGAGCAGAGTGTAATATTTAAGAGAGATAAGTTCACTTTTCATTTGATTATTTCGCCCTATAAAAGTTCGTGACTTTGTAATCGCACAACGACGCCGCTTAGCGTATAATTCAGCCGATAACTACATTTATCGAAGAACATTTTCTTACGGAAGGAAAAGCAATGAACCGAAGGGCATTTTGGTGAAACCGATCTGTAGTTTGATATGAAAATTGTAATAATAGAAAAAGGAGCGAAGTAAAGTTTACATTTTTATTCCTTAAGGAAAACAGTTGAAGAAACGTTACAGTTCGATTATGTTTTCCAACTTTAAATCTTTATTAACGGACTAAATTTTCTTCTGTTAAACGGATTTATATTTATATCGTAAATTCAAATTGAAAAAACAAGAATTTCTGGTAAATTTTCTACGCGGAACTTGCGTCTCGTGTCGAGCGGCTTTCACCGCGAAAAACGATCTCTCCACGTTGTTTTACGGTAGCGAATTTGATCTGAGTTTGAAGGTTTTCGCGGTTATTAGCAGCAATTTCCATTTTAAATTGTTCTGAGGCAAGGTAAACATGATTTAGTTTAAACATTCATTCTTACATATACACTGCATGCAATACAAAACTTAAAGATATTTCGTCCCAGTAACAGCGGGGGTCTTGTCGAATTTTACTAAAACATCGTTAACCTTTTTTATAAGCCTTTTTGTGTAAAAATTGTACTTACCTAAATTTTCTTCACATTTAAGATCGAATAATCTTACAGGTAACAATTATTTGTTTCAAACCAAAGCTTTTTACACATAAGGCAAGACAGTAATACTTTTAAAACCTGAACAAAACATTAAATTACCTTCCGTATTTACCCGTTAAATGTTACTCAGTGTCCGTTTAAATGTTTTCGAAATTGTACTGCACTAGCATATGAGTCCGGGACTCACAGTTGAAGGCATGACAAATCAGACTTGATTGTTTCTTAAAAGTTACGGAGAAAAGTCGACATTGAATGGGGAATTTCAATTATTTGTCTGCGTTTTAACCATTCTCTTTTGCTTTATATTCTTTTTTGCGTACCACCATTTTCTTTTGCTTTCCATTCGATCTTGCTTTTCTCTTGTTTTTTTGTTTGTTTTTTTTTTTGACTTTGGCATAACTATTTTTTTTTTCTGTATCGGATAACTTAAACATATTAAATATCTTCAGTGCTTCTTCACCGGCTACAATTAAGAGTTTGGTTACTTTTTTTCTTCGTCGACAGCTAAATTATCGCTTTCGCAAACAATTCGAATACTCGCCGAAATAGTTTCCAATTATTAGCAATGTTACTATCAAAATTTAGAGACTTTGGGAGATTTAAAAACAGTTTCCATTTTTTGACTTTTGCCATATGTAATAAGTTACGCCGCTTTAAATATCATGTATTATCTAGAATACAATAAGCTTCTAACCAAGTTTAACAATGTAACTATCTCCGCATTAACTGTAATTACGATAACACATCACGCAATCCTAATCAAAACAATAACTTTCAGGTCTGTTTCGCACTAATGCATATATATGTATATTCAACAAAAGTACTATATACCGACGTAACTTGAATTATTAAATGATGAGGTGTGTTGCGTGCAAGGTTAACTAAAAACGCATCTGATTTAATTTTATTTAAGTGGTTTACTATTTACAAGGTCAGTTCTAGATATATAAACTTATAAAAAAATACACTAAACTAGAAGACGGCGTAGTACGATTTGAGAAGTAGATTTATGAAATTCTTTATATTAAATGTGATACTGACATCAAGATGATGTTTCATTTTGCCATCTATATGACGTTTGATTATTACAAATATGAATATTTGCCATTACTCTTAGACATTATATAGAGAATTAACACTATTAGGCGGTTAATCAACATTTTAATATTTCATACCCTTACATGTAAGAAAAAGGGTTTCACCCTTTCTTCTGATAACTCCGCAACATTGCGAAATTTTGTTCTGTTTCGATTTGGCCATCGTTTTTTCTGTTTAGTTATTTTTATGAATCCCATGCTTTGAATAAAGAAAATTAATTTTAAACCGTCGTAGCATCATTGTCACTTTTGAAAAGATTGATTTTTAGGAAGACATAAACTTTAACTATTATGCTAAAAATCTGGAATGAAGTGTTAAAGAAAAAGATACCGTGACTTTTCATCGTAAACGTTGAATAAAAAAAGTGTTAAATTATTATTCGACAAAAAATAATATATTTCAGAGTAACATACCTTAAGGTGAAACTTTTTGAAGTGAGCACCAAATTCAAATTATAATTATAATTAAAAACGGCATTAAATATGGGATTCATAAAAATAACCAAACAGAAAAACATAGTTTTTTATCTGTAATAATATTTCCGTGTTGTTGTCATTTTTAATCAAATTATTAATCATCTGACAAATTATCAATGGAATATTGAAATCGTCTTCAGTGTGGTAAAACATCAGTTATTTCAACAAGAAGAAATATCCATTAATATACCACATTATCTAACAGATTTTTACCGAAATGTTTGTTATTTCTGCAGTTCCTAGACATATAAAAAAATAATGATAAGTCATCTTTAATTCTCTCACCAAACATCCTTTAGCAATTTGAACCTAGCAGGTATTATACGAACTTATTAAGAGAGAGCTCCATTTTCCTTTTACGGTCGCCCAGCCATGCCGGGATTCCTGGAAATGAACGCGTCGATACGTCGCCCCGAGCAGCATTATACCACCCCTTGCCTAATAACAGCCCTCTCCCACCTTATCTAGGAAACATAATCTTTAGTAACATCACGTCCTCGTGGAAAGCCCATTTGTCAGACTTTCTTAAGGCTAAATTGAACCACGGTGACCAGAAAAAAGCATTTCCCGCAGAGATTTCTGTGTCCTTAGCCGCTTATGCACAGGCCACATGGCCTTGTCACATAAATTTATTTTGCAAAGAACCTCCTATGAATTGTTCTTTCTGTTGCCAAGCTGTTGCTCCCTCAACTCCTCATATACTGTGTGACTGTCCAGTACTCTCACCCCATCGGCCCCTATTTTATAAATAACAAAACAGTCACTAACATACTTGAGAATTTCCCCAGTGCAATTTTATCTGTGACACAGTTTATCAGATTTAGTAGAATAAGCAGTTATCTATAAGAACAAACCGCACATCCTCGTACTGTAATAGCCCCACAGCAGTTAAACACGGTACATTGCGTCTACAAAAAAAAAGAAGAAAAAAATTCCGGAAATATTGGTAGCAAAACATTTTTTGTAACAAATGAAAAACTTATTCGGTTACTGCAATTTTGTAATTTAATTTAAAATAAGATATAGCAAGAACGGATACTACACTTTCTGATCTTAGCCAATACGCCATTAAAATATAGCAACTCCTTTCAATATATATACGAGGGTTGTTCCAGAAGTACCTGGCCTAACAAAGAAAACACAAAAATTTTGGGAAAAAATATCCTTATTTTTCAAGATAATCTCCTAAAAGTTCGATATCCTGTTTATAATAAAAACTGTCGAGCTCCTCAAAATAGCCATTAACCGTCGATTTCACTTTTTCACTTATGGAAAAGTTTTGATCCCCGAGCTATTTTTTTAAGTTTAGAAAAAGAAAATAATCCTAGGGAGCTAAATCTGGCGAATAGGGTGTAAGCAATTGAAACTTAAACTCATAAATTTTGGCCGTTGCAATAACGGATCACTACTGATGGCTGCCAAACAAATACTAAACAACGTGGCGTCTTCAAAGTTGAAACATATGCTTTATAGATTGTTTACTTTCTAGCACAGTAATATTTTTCAAACAACTACCGCCATCTCTAGGTCAGGCCAGGTACTTCTGGGACCGCTCTCGTATTTTCACAGTCACACTATCCTCCAAATTTTCCTCACGTCGCGTTATTCGATGCTGGCGATATTCTTATCTCCTCCTCGTCGAATAATATCTCATCGGTGAATAATAATTCTTTTGCCATTTTGGAAAATACGTTATCCTCTCTTCATATTTCTATCTCACTTGAAAAATCTATAGTTTTCACATTCCATCCTTATAACCGTTCATTAGTTAATCTTTCCTTGCACCACCTTCCCATCCCTTTATTCAATTCCTTCTCTTATCTCGGTATCATACTAAATCCATCCGGTAGTATATCAGTTATCTATGTATGTCCGCTCTCGAAAGGCTCAATATACTAAAAGCTTTTTTGCCCCGTAAATAGGACGGTGATCTTTATATTTTACTTACGTTATATAGATCGATAATCTTTTCCAAATTTGACTACCTCAAACAATTTGTTCGTAAATTTGATCGCATCTAAAACTCATTTACCAACTTGGTAAATTCCGGTATTTCAATATAAGAAAATTTTTTCTCAGGAATACTACAACATCATGAAGTAGATTTGACACTTCCCTTCTGCACCGTTATTGGTAATACCATATGACACGTCTCTGTGTAAGATTAAGTATCTATTCGCAGTCAAAATTGTTGTTCTACGGAATGCATTTTATTCGCTGATACGTAAGATCTGTCAATTTTAATAACAACATTTTCGAGTTTTTTCTAGTGCGATATAGTTTCTGACTTAAACGTGATAGTTCTTATCAGTGATTCGTTATTACTCGCAAAAATTTGTTGCCTCAAATATTCTTCTAATGTTTTAAAATCACGAAATAATGAATCACTATTAAGATATTTTATCTGGCCCGACGAATAAGTGACAATATCCAAATTATTATCACCGTTACTGCGGCATATTTCGAAAAAGGATCCAATACGACTTGAACGTATGAATGCGATTCTTGGAAATGTGTTTTTGACAATGTTTCACTTAAATTTTTTACTTGCTTGAAAATAATCAAACACAGCGAATAAAATAAAAATAGAAACCTCTCACGTTTACCACGATGTGTCCTCGTAAAGTCTTTGCCTTCTCTCTCTTATCGTTCTCATCACGACTTTTGGACTGATCTCTATCCGTTTTTTTTCTCCAGCCGTACCTCCTTTTACCCCGTTCTACAACTCTCTCCATCTCCTTCTTCCTGGTTTAATGATTTTCCCTGTATCAGCTGTTCTGTTATTTCTTCCATAGTTCGCCTTCGCTTTAATCATTTCCTGCTTCTCTTTTCCGTTTTGATATTATTCAGTCTCCTTTATGTCCATTTCATCCTTTTATCTTAAATTTAACTTGTGTGATGCAAATTCTATTCGAATGCTCTTGTTTTTCCTCGGAACGCGTAGTCTTTTATCGTAATTTGTTTAGCCTTGGCCTCCTGACTTCTTATTGTGCGCACTACATTCTTGCTCTTCCATCACTTTCTATTGTTCCTGTGTTGGCTACCTTCATTTCTTCTACTTTTAATCGCTTCCTGATGTAACCAACCGATTCTTACGTTTCATCATTCTGTGCTAGTCCTTTGCGTTGGATAAACGTCCTGAAAAATAAAAAAAAAATAGATGCATAAATATTTGATTCGTAGCATTTTTCTGTTTCTTTTGTTAAACACCTTTTTCTGCCTTGTGCTTTAATTTTATATTTTTGCACAATAGCTGATAGCAGATAATTACGTAGCCATTGGAGTAATTTTATAATCCACGGTTAGGTAGAGTTTCAAGTTAACTGAAGAACAAAACGCATTCTAATGTAGAGCTGAAAGAAAAATCAGTCGGACGAAATAGATGTTCCACTAGTTATTATTTTTTGGTACATTTTTGAATTTACTTTTTCGAAAATTACAAAATCGCCACGCCAACCTTTTTTGAACACGGGAATTTTAAGATTCTCGCCGCAGTTGCTGCATGCAGTTGATATTGCTTGCCGAAGATCGACTCGAGTCCGTATCTTCAAATGGCGACTATGATTAGCATGTCTGTGGAAACCTTTTGCGATTTATCCTTGAATTTTCTGTTGAAGATACATAGCCTATATAATATACCTTGATTGTGGAAATAATTTTTTGCCTACAATGAGATACGTGAGCTAAAGGTTTAAAAATTCTCACGCGTAATATGCGCGCGTCACAAAATGAAGTCCCTTATGTAGCTTTTTCGACCTATTCGAAAATTCCGAAATTCGTTAAAAAATATTATTTCTTTTACTTTCTATGGACATGAAGCGCATCCCCCGTAGAAATAGTTTTTCGAATTTTCACGATTGCGCATTGCTTCGAAGGTCCATTTTTAAAGTTGGAAATTTGTACTAAAATACTGAATTTACCCTTATTGCGCACCTTTTAAAAACTGATTTTAATTTCTCAACTGTAAATTTTAATTTCTCAACTGTAACTTGTGTACCGCGAAGTGTAGGGAACTTAGTTTTTGCGCGTTTCTGAAATTTTTACGAATTTTGAAACATTAAGGCTAACAGGCGGCTTTTTACCAATATGCAACGTACTGAGAAAAAAATCTTGCTTGTTCACGAACGTCACGCAACAGCGACGAAATGACGGCACGACATGTCTTCCAAATGGCAGCATATTGTTTTAAATAGGGACTCGCAGGAGGCGACGGTGACGTGATCACTATGTAACACGAAAGGAACTGGTAGCGAGAGATGATCGCGTCAGTCTGCATACGACTGCGAAGCGGTTTGTTCTAATATTCTGTTTATACGCGAATGCGTAACGTGCCGTATACTAATACTTGATAAATTAAACGATATAAAGTTATATCATCCTACTGGTAATGTAGCGGCAGCGTAATGCTCAGCAAGTTGCTGTCAAGTTGCCTACATTTCGGTATCGTCCTGGTCTCACCGCTGTTACATAGCGTTGTAAACGAAGAGCCTTATAATTTGTGTAACCTGAGTTTTTCTTTCCTAATTCTCTTTCATGTACTTTTTTAAGGTATATTCTGCTTATTTCGACTTCTACAGACGACAAGTTACCATTTAAAAGACACAGTCTATATTATTTTTAGCCAAGGAAACGTACAGCTTCAGCTGGTATATATTTGTGTGCGCATATTACGACCATGTTTCCTTTTGGCATTTTCAAAAAATTACTATATATATTATCTCGATGAGTTTCCTATTTTAATGTTTAGTTTTTTAAAACCAGATGAAGAAACTGGTGAAATACGTAAAATTTAATTTTTATTAACAAATTACGAAAACTAGCCCTATATGTATTAGTGGCTATGCCATTTTTACGCCAGGGATCATCAGGAAAAAGTCCTGTCACGAAATTTGTCCCATATATGCGACTTTAATGCGATATTAGTCACGAACACTGATAAAATGGTTTTAATGTGATATTAGCGCTCCTGCATCCCCTGGTGGTGAAAATTGGAACCGAAAGATTTTTTTCTGTCGAACAGCGTAGTCAATGAAAAAGTTTATTCTTCTATAAGAATTATAGAAGAACTAGCCTTGGGGGTGAAGGGGGCTTGTTCCGCGATTTTGTATATATATATATGAACTAGTATTATTTCTGTTATGTCGGTACTGAGTGGTAATTTATTTTTATTTACACATTTTCTCTCGTCGAATCGTTAAAACTCACAGAACACTAATTTTAAAAGCGGAGAATTTAAAAGACAATTTAAACAGTTGTTCAACAACAACAACAGCAACACATTTTGTAAAACAATTTAGACAAATTTCAGCCTAAACTTAGTCTATTTCATTCTAATCTATAGAAGAACTGGAAAATTAAAAAGAAGTGTGCTCAAAAAAGTAGACTAGTACGTGAGAATAGTTCTCTAATCGTGTTTTTATGTTATATAAATTTTACGCTGAAGAAAACAGTTTCAAAAAAAAGGTAATAACATTTGCACTCGCTATTTTAAAATTTCTGAATATTTTTTGAAAAAAAAAAATCAATGCAAACTGCGTTCATCAGTACCTGAATGTAGATTAAAAGCAGTTGCAAACCATATCAGTGTAACCTTCATGAGTAATCTGGCGATAAAAATAAATTCTTACCATTATCATTATCTAAATTAGCTTTTGGTCCATCCGATTTCTAATTTTTTTTTTTTTTTTTTTTTTTTTTGCGTACAATCTGTCCCTGAACGGGTCAATAAGTAGCACTAATGTTTTACGGTATTATCATTAGATGCTGCCCATTAGCAGCCATTCTCTGTATATATTAATTAATAACGATGTTGTAGATCCATTTGACCATATCTTTTTAAACGTTTGAATTCTGTGGGATTTCGCTTGAGGTTGGCAGCCAGTCGATTGACATGTTTCTGGAGTCGCTGCATATATCTACCACTGTGTGTTCTGACCGTTTCTTTTACATCAGGCATGTGGAGATCCTTATGTAAATCAGTATTACAGATATACCACGGTGCTCCAACGATGTTGCGCAATACCTTAGACTGGAAACGCTGGATAGTTTTCAGTCTGGAGTTGCTGGCGGTTCCCCAGATTTCTATTCCATATGTCCATATAGGCTTCAAAATAACTTTATATATTAACAGTTTGTTTTTAACTGATAAGAATGAATTTGTATGCATTAGCCAGTTCATACTCCGTAGTTTGAGCTCAAGTTGTTTCCTTTTGGCTAAAATATGGTTTTTCCAAGTTAGCCTTTGATCCAGGTGCAGTCCTAAATATTTTACGGAACAGGACTCAGGAATTATTTCGTCGTTAAAGCGGATTGGTGTATTTCCCTTAATTCTGTTTAGCGTAAACAAGACATGCGTAGATTTAGATTCGTTTACTCTGATTTTCCATGCTTTACACCAATTCTCTATATGCGTAATGTGAGTTTGAATATGCTCCACAGCAACATTAGGGTCATGATGGCTTGATAATATCGCCGTATCATCCGCGAACATAGAAGTTATAATGTTAGCATTGTCTGGGAAATCGGAAGTGTAAATCTGGTATAGTACCGGACCGAGTACACTGCCCTGAGGCACACCGGATTCTAAAATGACTCATTATTTAATCGTTAACATCTCAGAAGTATGAAATTCAAACGGCGAATTAATTTCAAGCTAATAATTCTTTTCGAATATGCAAAATCGTTTTATCCCCATCAAATTTGAAATTTTCGCATTTAAATCATGCAGCGTTAATATTATTATGGGTAGCAACTTGAAGATCTAATATTCTGATTTCATAGTTAATAATGGATAAATCATACTTTTATCTTTTCACACTGTCTGTATAATGTATAAAATCCGAATAAGATGATTTAAAACCGCTGAAAAAATTCGAAAGTTCAGTGAAATTTTACACGTAAATTAAAAAAATGCATAACTTTAGGATAATATTAGCCTGGTTGTTAAAAGTCGTAAAAAGAAACTTCAAGCATATACGACATAGAATTTTAGAACATTCTTAGAAAGCATTAGCCCAGAAAAATTGAAGAGATGCATGAAACAGAATGGAAACTATATTTTTATTTTATCGGCAATGGAATGAAGGAACACCTCTAGAACAGGAACAACTGAGAGAATAGACAGAGAAAGAACATAGGCGGCGTTACAAAGGAGCAGGAAGACCAAGCTTTAAAAGATGATAATAAAATAACTCACGCCCGCGAGATAAACCAGAAAACTTGAAGAGCACGTGATTCGTATCACAAACATACTGGAAACTTTTAGGATCCAATGAACAAAAGAGAGATGCAGCCAAGGAAAAGCGATTTAGAGAAGAAGGAAGGAGACTATGCGAGAAACGGAGGCGAGATAGTTTAGTAATTATGGACCGACGCAAACTGGGGAAATCATAGAACCAAGGACGAGAAGAAGGGTTAATCAAGAGATATAAGGAATTAAGATTAGCGAAAAGAGAAACATAAACAGAGTGCCTAAGATGGCAGGATTTAATTGGAAGAAGAATATTGTGTGCTGGAACCCTACTAATAAAATTTCCATTGGAAGTAGCAGCTTTAGCGAGGAGGTCGACGTTTGCATTTCCATTAATGGCTGAATGTCCGGGAATCCAAAGAAAGTCAATCTAGGTAGACGTCGATGAGGATCTGGAGAAGAGAACTAATAGAAAGGATGATAGCATCAGTGGAAGGAGAAAGGGAAGGTGGAGATAGCGCTAGAAGAACACTTAAAGAGTCAGAAACAATAAGGAATTTGTTTGCCAATGACATAATTGAATGATCAGAACTACTTTTCCTATTCTTTTTACGAATGGTTCTTTTCCATCTAAGCAGGTAAATTTCAAACCATGGTCTGATGAAGAATCTCCTTTTCTAATCTCTTATTTTACAATTTAGCTTCTAGATCTCATCGCGGCCTCGATTCAATTACAAGTATTTTCCTTGTCTTAATCATTCTGTTCTTTCCTCCATAATACGTCTTCATTTAAATTACAGTTGATTTTCTTCTTCTCTTTTTCCTCTTTCTATTGTTTCCTTTCTCCACTGCATTTTTCATTATTCAGATCACAACTTCATTTGTGATGAGCGTCATATTCTTTTTGAATGTTTCCTTCTTTCGCAGGAACTGTTCTCTTCTACATACTAAGTTCTTCAATTTTAAACTTCCTACCCCATACTGGCTTCTTACAAACTTTCCCTTCCATCATTTGTTGTTTCAGCTTTAGCAAATTTCCTCTATTTCCATATACATGTATATTAAAATTTAACTCGCGCACTTTTTCTTAATTCTTGGATGGTGGGTCATTTTCCTTGAATAGCATTTCCCCACATCCTTTTCCAAAAATTAAAAATTGAAAAATAAAATCGTAAGAATGGAACGCGTTACAAAAATATCCTTCAAAATTTGGATTCCACGCGTTAAGACTCGAACGACCTTGTCCAGCCATTATAAAGTTCAGAGAGAGTACTACTGAGTACTATCATTCCATAAAACATTCTTAATCACATTAAATTGTGTATTTCACACTTCATTCACTTGCTGAGCGCACTTTAGTCTCGTGTAAACCGTTGCCGCGTGTACACTGCGTTCCTCCATTCCAACGTTTCCCGCGAAAAGTGTTATGAATTCCGAAGAGTTTCGTAATTTAATTCGCGACCAGAACGGTATAAAAAAAGACAATTTTGAAATAATTTGGACGGAAAATTCGACAAATTATAAACACGTAGCATAAGCTTATTTTTCATGTAAACAAATGATAAAAATTGAATTTTGTTTTCTTCTTCTTTATTAAGCTGGTCATCTCAAAATCTAGAAATGTTAGCATAATTAAATCTTTGAATGAATAAGAAGAATAACAGACAGTGGAGAAAAGAGCACAAGATAGAAGAAATAGGATGGAGAGTTGCTAATTAATACAAATTAGAAAAGTATAATAGGACGTTGAATGGACAAAGTCATGAAAATGTCTCACTGTGTTGCGGACTTGTACGCAAGCTGATTTATATACTTTAATGGAACTCTGCCCGAGCGTTTGTGTATGATTTAATTTGAAATCTCATTACTGTGCCTCTGACATCCTTTTTGTCAGACTAGTCTCCGTATTTTTTATATGTGCCTCACCGGTTAAATCGACCTCCTGGGGGCGGGGGGCTAAAAGAAAGAAAAAAAAACACAAAAATATTATGCAATGTTCAAAACTAGTAATGTCGAAATATAATATTTTCTTCAATTCTTCTTCTTCGTTGTCGTTGCTCGGTTCCGAGCGTCGAGATCTATCATTTAATGTTAACCGTATGATCTGTCTCCAGGCTTCTCGATTTTTCGCTGCCCGCATCAAATCCTTGATTGATAAGCCCGTCCATTTCTTCATCTGGTCCACGTAACGGTTTGGAGCACATCCTCTTCTCCTTTTCCCGTCCACTTTTCCTTGTATAATAAGTTTTTCTATAGAGTCCTTGCTAGACACACATGTCCGAAAAACCGTGCCACCTGTTTACGGATTGATGGGAATAAGCGTTCCTGTTCTCTAATAGCAAATTCATTTAATACAGATGCGTTGGTTCTCTTCGCTGCCCATGGTATCCGTAGCACACGTCGGTAGCATGTCATTTCGAAACCTTCAATAGTGATGTTAATGGTCCATGACTCGGATCCGTAGGTAGCAACTGGAAATATCAGCGTGTTTGCTTATTCCATACGAGTCTATAAATTACGATAGAAGGTTTCAATATCATATGAATATTTTGTCTTTCTAAAAATCAAAAATCAACTTTTTCAAAAATGACAGTATTTTAATCATTTTAAAAAACACTTTTTGATAATATATTTAGTATTATAAAATGTTTAAAAAGAATTATGTAAAAGATCCAAATTTTTTCACGTTTTTTGGTGAATACTCATTTTCTGTTCAACAGTTTTCGTCGATAGTACTACCGCTGAATGGTACATTTTTGAATGAACAAAAAATCATTAAAATCGGCCCATATGGATACAAGTTATGTGTGAACAAACAAAAAAACATTGTCGACAAACCTATAATAATAAACGTTTTTCTTTTTAAAGTCGGTAAAAAACGAAACTTACACTAGCACCATTAATTGCAAAATATTTACCTACACAGAAACGAACTAGTAGTTCAAATTATATAACAGAATCGAGAATAACGAAGGTAATAAAAATGTATCGACTGTGGTGATTTTCTTCTCCGATAGCATATTATCTTGATGCGTAGGAGGATTTTGTGGAAATTATGTGTTAATTGCGTGTGCCATATGCTATTGTTTGTGTAATATAGAAAAATAATTAAAATAGTAATAGTAAACACATCGATAATGAAAAAAAAAAAAAAAATTCCCAGTCTATTGTTGTTAGGCTGAAATGTGTTAGCGTGCAATTATAGCGAAAGAATACTCTATTCATGAACAATCGATAAAGATAGTTGCGTGCTATATACGTGCTTGGTAATGCGCCGACTGAAGAGGAAAAATATTTGAAAGTAAAAATCTTCGCCAGTGCATATTTTTTGGAAACTACACCGTCCAGCAGCGTAGCAAAGACCTGTATAGTTTCGGTGGAAGTTGCCTATTTGATCGTTAGCGGTCTTTGAAGTGTGTGAGCTTACGAGGATAAGTACAAGAGCAGAGCGATGCAGTATGGATGTACATGGGAACGGATGGTACGATTTTGTATGATCTCGCAATCGTGGCGATTCAAAAGAATTATGCACGATCGGTAAACGAGGAGGAAAAATGGTTTAATTTTCGGGTCCGAATAGCATACTCGGGCTAATTTTGAAAACGTATGGCAATAGGGTAAAAAAGAGGTAAAAAATTAATTTTTTCAATAGCGTGATTTAGAAGAATTTTGAAAATGGAAAACTTATTAACAAGCATGTATGAAATGGAACAGTCGGAGGAGAAAAATTTTCATTAGAATATAGCTGTGACAAAATGTAAACATTTTACAAAGAACTAACATAGAATATTACTGTGATTCTCGACTTTGAAACTGTTTTTTCCATTAGCTACTCTCTTTTATCTGTCTCCGAGATTATGGACGTGTGCGTTTAGTGCGTGCATTATTTAAAAAAGAATTTTAATTACCCTTTTAACGTCATTCTCGTTCTAATGTACAAAAACCGGCTATGTAGGTATTGAAATAGTTACAAGTTACAAATGAAAAAAAAAAACAACATGAATTAAAAAAAGATGAGAATAAAAAAGGCGCCTTGGAAAATTTCTGTAAAATTTTGGTTTCAAGTGTCGTGTTTGAACGCTTTTGGGAGTTTTCGAAAATTTCGCCACTCCCTAATCTCTCAGTAAGTAAAAATTAAAAATTACGCCGTACATTATATACTATCTTTTCGTCTGCATATATATGTGGATTTGTGGTATTGCATAATTTATTTTAAAAGCGTAAGTATGGGAACAGATGGTGCGTTTTCGTAGCGTTGTGGAAGTGTGTACCGGAACATACGGTTATTGTAAATAAAAGGTAAAAATCGGTCGAGGACGGGGAACTAATTATTGGTACAGAGAACAGTATATTCAGATTAATTTTGATTACTTACTTTCGAAATTTTGAAAAAGTTTACTAGACTTGTTTGATAGGAGGAGAGGCGGTTGGAGTCAATTTCAGGGTTTGAACGAGAAAAAATTAATTTAGTTTCTCTTTATTTGATATGCTAGATTATGCTTAGATTCTCGACTCGGTATTTCGGTTACTAAATGCTCGCTCATGACTGGTTAATGTCCTGTCGGTAGAAAATACTACTAGTATACAGTGTGACAAAAACTTCCAAAACAGACAAACAATACTAAATATATAATAAAATATAATAAAAACCAACTTCAATAACAAACAAATATAAGGGTAAAAATAATTTATTGTTATAAATTATTTTTACCCTTATATTTGTTATTGAAGTTGGTTTTTATTATACAGTTTATAAAACAAACAGGCATGTGTATTCACCTAATTCACCTACAAATATTAAATATTATTCCTGATTTTGAATATAATTACCGGAACAGAAAAATATATAACGATATTTTTCAATACTATGATTTTTCTGCATTTGAATTATTAATTTTTAACGAACGTAAATATTATCAGTGATTGTTACAAAAAAAAAAAAAAAAACTACCTGAAACATACCGCCTCACTAGAAATTCTAATGGTAAACATTTCACTAAAATCGAAGTTTTAAAATGGCTATAAAATAGCATTATGACGTCATTTTAATGGAAACAGAATTATATGGAAGTTAAAATTAGATTTGTGTAAGGGTTCGTTCGGTTATTTTCTTAATGCTCTTTCTTCGCATCTTCTTGTACAATTCGCTCAATCTTGCGCGCTTAATTCAATGACCATCCGTTATTATAGAGCCATTATCACTTCTGTTTATCGTTTATCTTTTCACCATTTCCCTGTACCTTATATTAATAGCACCACACTTCTTGCTTCCGCGTCACTCTTTCAACCATGGCACTAACTGCA
The DNA here is from genome assembly GCA_039619475.1 of Icerya purchasi. NCBI lineage: Eukaryota > Metazoa > Arthropoda > Insecta > Hemiptera > Monophlebidae > Icerya > Icerya purchasi. The sequence continues at coordinate 346,925,431 of CM077116.1, read as the reverse complement.
AATTTGTTTGAATGCCTGCCTCTTTTTCCTTACATCGTACTTATTTTTCGTTTTTCCCTACTTCAACTGAATACAGCAGTTGCTACTTCAGCCCCCGCGTATCTTTTACCGTCAATAAAATAATTTCCATTTAGTTATTTCTTAGAGTTTCCTCTGCTGGTGTGCTCAAAAAAAAAAAAAAAAAAAAAAAAAACGAAAACAAAAAACGATCGTTTAATGTTTAACCCTCCATTAGTCGCGCACGAAATAGTTTAATCGTTAGACGCGCGGATGACATATGTCATCCATTTTTAAAAATAGATTTGTATCATCAAAATTTTACTCTTTAAAAATTTCTTCTACAATATATTTATGCTGTATGTAAAGTGTTTATTGTGTAAAATTTTAAATTATTAAAATATTCCTTAGAAGAAACAGTGTAGAAAAAAGTATAATCATAATTCTAACGTAATTTCATAACTTTTTTATATTTTATTTTATTAGGTCTTTTTACAACATTTTAGTTTTAAATTAGTTGTTAAGGATGTATTTTGAGTTTTCATATAACTAACACGGTACTACAAAGACTTATTATAATATGAACTAGTTTTCTGAACAATTCAAACATAAATTTTTACATTTTATGCACCAGTTTCGTGTGGTTTTGTTCCGTTTACGACCACAGATGTAGCATCTTCCGCGTGATCTGGAGGGTTCTTGAATTTCTGTCGAAGATTCTTGTCCATAAACTAATAATTTTTTCTCGTAGACGTAATTCTCTTGGAAGTTAACGGAGAAATATCTGCCCATTTTGTATTTAAGCGTCGCACACAAAACCAAAAAATCCTCTTTTTTTTCTCTCTAATCCCAATAATTTTGGATAGGGCTATTCATTTGTTTAATTTACAATTTTTACCCTAATGTTCATTACAGGCACCATCGAATTAAGTTTTCCTGTAATCACAATCATATTAAATTAATATTTTCATAAATATACTAGTATTTTAAACTTAATTATCTCATATTATTATATAATTTAATTTTTCTTAAGATATATAATTTCTTCCACGACAAATTCATTAAACTCTTTAAACAGATTTCTAACTAATTCTGTAGCGTAGAAGTTATTCGAATATTTTATTGCTATGGTTACATCCGTTTAATACGTGATGCCTAATATCAAGTTACATCTTATGAAATTTTCGTCAACTATAATTTTAAACTTATATAAATATACTCTAGTCCAAATATGAATTATACCTTAAAAATATTGGGCACAAAGTCTTTATTATTTATTCCTTCTACGATATTTGGAAACTATTGTTACGCTAGCCCATCATTATAACTGTCCCATATATGTATTTTGATATTTGTTCATATAATATTTATTCAAAATTACTTTATACTGTTTTACATTAACCACTTTATTTTCATAAATGTAACAAGGGCATGTCTATCAAAATTACGTTACCGAAATTGTGATTGATTTCAACTTTATTTTTAATTAAAAACATATTTATGTGTTTTTGCAATTCGAATTCAATCGGCATAATAATATACCTGCGATAACTATCGCAGTCATATAACTGATCGTTCTATATGCTTTTAATAAGCTTAAATCCCCTTTACATCATTTGTAATTAAATGAAAGCCTCCGAATGGAATTTCGATTCATTTTGCTAAGAAAAGTTCCCGAAAAATATCTATTTTTTCTCGCTGTATAGCGGCTTTCCCGACGGTATTTAATAATATTGGAAGAAATGCAACGAACAGAAGTTTAAAGCGAATTTTTAAAAGCTGCTCAAAAATTTAGAAGATATACGATTTTTCTAAACTGAATTACTTTTGTGCATATTATTAGTGTTCCAATGACGTCACAATGAAACTTATGACGAAAACGAGTAAATTTAATAATGCGAAAAATAAGATGTTTACAAATTCATTCATTGTGCTGCGCGCACAGCAACCGGTATTCATGGTGTGTGCACTTTGCATACAAGATGGGCTGTGTACCATTTCTCACGTAATAGCAGCAATTAGTAATTGTCTAAGCAAGACAACTTTCACATAATTGTGATCGTGTCCGTTAGTTACCGTGTAATTCTTTCATACAAGCCACTATTACGTACATTATCGTTTTAGCAATTGTTTGTTTTCTTTCGCAATTATTAAGTATACTGCCTACTGGTGTACTTTGAAAATCGCCTTTGAAAAAGTATAACTGAAAAAAAGTCATTTACCTTTTATTCGTCTCATTATAAGAGTTACCTTTTCGGAAATCAAAACGGCGTTAAAATTTTTACCAACGGTGCCGTCGAATGGGCTTGGCATGCAAATCTTGGCATAAGTGCGAGCGATTTAGCATTTAAAATAAAAACTTTTAGAAAGTTTTGCGGCAGAAGATAAGCTACAGCAAGCTCTCACTTTTTATTCATCTTTTTTTCAAGTGTAAAGAGATGATTACTTTAAACTAATGTTGATCGTAATTTTTGTGAAAACCTTCTCGGTAGAAATTGACTGTGGGGGAAAAACGAACCAGATACAAAAAAAAAAAACAGCGTTTATTTTGGTTTTGTTACGCATTTAAAAAATAATGCAAGCAATAATTAAAGTCTGTAATTTAAAATTATTTTCATTTTCATTTCTTAGTCTATCAGCCGAGTTGTTAAAGTAGTATTCATTCTGACAGAACTCGACTTCTTAAATTTACGCTTCTCCTTTAAGCTATAATATTATTAACTCTTTCAGTCATTTCGTGTTTTTTTGGCTTCAGACACAACGCTAATCTCTCTCCTCAGCAAGTCGACTCTATCCCGACTTCAGAGTCGAATGTTTAGTTTTTTGTTGCTGTTGCAAATTCATTTTTGGAGTCGCAATATAAATAATTATTGGCTTGAAAATTTTGTACATCGCTTGTTACCAGCACGATCGACATTTTATCCGACAGGTTAATTTCTTATTCTTTCGGTGAACATTTATAAAAAAGAAAAAAAAGTTAACGAATATACACATAAAATGTATTTAATGTAATATTAATGGAATATCTGAAATTATTTCTCTCGAATAAGAAAAAGGGAACTGATAAATGGCTGCTGTAAGCAATATCACTGGTTAAATGACAGAAACAGATAGAATAGGTTGAAGATAGTGTGCATTTACATTGTAATAAAATTTATCTTTCGACAAATTAATCTGATTGCTTTAAAGTCCATCTACCACTACTAGTCTTCTTCAGCATTCAAAGTCGACATTGGCTTAATCTGCTAGTTTAAACGTTTGTCCTCGGAGTTGTCCATGTTTAGAGTTGGGCAAACTTGGTACACGTTAACTGGTTCGTTCACAATGTTGCCGACTGCTAATGTATGGTTAATATAATAACGGCATTAATATCCTTGTTTATCGATTAAAAATTGAAAACATTTCACGTAATAAATAGTCAGTTAGGGCAGCTAGGTGGTCTGACGTTATACGCCAAGAGCTATGTGTCAGAGCTGGAAATTACCTAAAGTTCGAGAGTGTAAGAGTATTCAAATGTACTTTTATTAAGTGAAACACATGTACACAAACATATAAAATTTATTAAAATTAAATTGTTGACTAGTTTCGAACAGCTCGGTCCATAATCAATCGTCATGATCATCAACCGAGCTGTCCGAAACTAGTCGGCAATTTAATTTTAATAAATTTTATATGTTTGTGTACACGCATTTTACTTAATAAAAGTGTTTTTACATATAAAAGTATATATATATATATATATATATATATTAATTCACTACGAAACAGCAAATTAAATTAAATTATTCAAACGTAGCCTAAAGTTCGAGCAAGAAAAACTGACTCCCAAAACCCCTCTTCTACACGCTATTCCAATTCTGAAATTCGAGTGTAAGCATTCATTTAATTATACTATATTAGGTCGCCAAGAAATTTTACCGTTTTCACATATAGCGGATCAGCCTCCGATAGCTGTAGGACCTGTGAAGGTGTACCGTGTACGTCTTTGTACAACAAACGTTTCTGCTGTACGAGTTTAAAATTTCATAATAATTATTAAAATTATCTAAAGTAGTAATCTATTTTATCGTCGAAATTTATGTATCTTCTCGCTTTCTTTTAAGAATATATGTAACTGACCAAATATCACCTAGGTATACTAGATCGTAATTTAAAGTGATCGCATTAGTTGTTTCTCGCACGCACCAGTCCCATAATCGCTCGATTACCACAATTTCAATGCATATAAACTCCAAAGCTGTTCAGAATCGCACTTGCACACGCACCTTCTCACTTTCGCTACACGAATACAAAATTCAAATGTAAATATTCAAAATTAGCCCTAAGTAGTTCCAAAAATTATCCGGCTCTAACTACGTAAGTTCACATTTATGTGTAAATACTTAAATTTAATATTCCAGAACCAAAAAATTTCACAACCCTTACCCTCCTTTCTGTACGAGTTAGAAAATTTGAGTGCAAGTATCAAATATAGCCAGAGTACACTTTCTCAGCCTCCGAATCCCCCAACCATTTTTGCCGACGCACATGGACGGTCGTTGCTACGCACGTCTAGCGATGCAACTGCCAAAGTCAGCAGATCATCGTTTGCGTTGCACGAATTTGAAATTTGTGTGTGGAAGTATTCAAAATTGATTAAATATCACTAAAGTTAATATGAGTTCAATATTCAATATGGTTTCTTCAAATGAAACCTGCGTATATTATTGCAGCATCAAAAACGAACTCAAGCCCCTCTTTTCTCCTTTTAATCTTATCAGTTAAAAATTTGTGCTCAATTATCCAAATTTGGCATAAGAATAATATTCTACTGCCGTATGAAAAACGAAGCCATGACCGTGTACCTCTAAGATGGTCAGATGGGATTCGAGAATTTACTGGGAAAAGCTTCAGTAAATGTGTTCATGAAGCGTACAACAGAGACAGATGGCGTAAACTGCTTACTCAACGATGACAGCATTTCTGTGTGTCTTGATGTCCCTTCTAGGGATACACGATTCAAAGAGAGAGAGAGAGATCAAAAATTAACTTCGAGATTTTATGCGATAATAAGGACCTTTGTTTGCGCGTTCAGGTAATTTTTCTATTCGGTCAGTATCAAAACTGCAATCATGCAAGAACATGTCATCTGTTTTCGGTAAAAGTAACACGCATGTTCCTTTCTTATCGGTCACCTTATGTTCTTCATCGCAATCGTCTTTTATGTTGAACAACTTTAATAACAACGATTCAGGTAATAATGTCTAATTAGTCACTACTAATAATAAAAACGCAAATGCTTCGCGAACTAATTGCTCGCTCGTTAAGATCGAAAATAAAGATAATACTTTCTCCTCTGTAACACGTGAACACGGTAATACAATAAATTCTCCGTTACAAATATCCCTGGCAAAAAATGATAACCAATAGAAAATAGTATCAAACAAAAGAAGAATGGCCGCATCATTTATCTACCACTTCATCAGATGATGCACCACGTCAGCGAAGACGTAATATTTATCAATTTTTAAAGAGTCGAAAATACCGAAGAAGAGAATAATGCAATTGGGTAATAGCTCTATACTCAAACTAAGGACAAAGTGCTCCGCGTAAATATGAGTAAAACTACTGGTAAACTTAATCGCGGTTTTATAGAAATCAGAAACTTTAAACTTCCACCAAAAATGGTTAAAAACATTTCAAACTTCAATATTTTCAGAACTCTTCTCTAAACTATACCTGATGCTAATTTTTCCTCGAAAGAAATCACTGTTCGCCCAGAAAATGCAACCATAGACATAGAGCACTAAAGGATAACGGATACTTCTCTATTACACATTACACAACTAATTACTGTAATTTATCCTCCCGCTGAGTGAAGTGCGCTGAGAGGCACGACACTAATAAATGGGGGGAAATTCCCAAAAAGAATCGTCCAAATATGCTTTGTACGGTGGCGGTCATTCCGCTGGTTACAGAAGATGCCCTATGCATAAAGAGCAGGCACACTATCAAAATAAAGCAACAACGCAATGCAGATCCGATTTAAAACAAATCGCACTACGCGTTTATTCTATAGAAGAATTCCCTTCTTTAAAGGGATCCAGTCGCAAATGCAGGCAGAGTAAAACTTCGAAAAATCAATTAGACTAACACAAATTTGATAGACGAATCGGCCAGTAATCCGCATAACAACATCTCAGATATTTTCACATCCTTCCTATCAGAATTCAAATTAATGATAAATCTCTAAATATCCTTATTAACCAAAGTTATAGATCACATTATATCATAAATGTAGCCGAATCATTGTCACACAGTACTCCCTAGTGATATTAACATGGAATGCAAATGGTATTGCGCAAAGAAAGAAAGAATTAGAAATCTTCCTCAATCAAAATGCTGTTGATGTTGCATTGATTACAGAGACTGACTTATGGAAAGATCTTCAGGATGGTCGGCTACAGAAGTTACTCAGCACAGCATCCGGATGGAACGGCTCACAGCGGCTGTATGGTATTAGTCAAAAATTCGCTTACGCACCACTTCCATTTTTCTTACTGTGTGCATATGCATACCAATTAGTTACAGTAAACATCAAAATATGCAAAAAAAATACCTAACCATAGCTGCAGTTTATTGCGATTCTGGGTATTATATACTAGAGGGTGAATATACCCTGATTTTTAAAATCCTAGTTAACATCTATGGCGGTGACTACAACTCCAAACATTACTCTTAAAGTTCGCAAAGAACTAACAAACAGGGTAGAATATTACATAGAGCAATACAATCAAATTATCCATCCTATCATCAATGACGTCCACTTACTGGTCGCAACAGTACACAATAGAATACCGGACATACTAGATTTTTATATTTGCAAAGGTATACAAGGATATTATAAGCTGTGCACAACTAGCGTCGAGTGTCTCGTCGGTGTAATAATTTTTTAATATATTAATTTTTTTCTAGTCAGTTAATTAATTATATACAATTTTATTAATGTAAAAAAACACTTTATGGAATAAGTTCGCTATGCTTATCGAGGATAACTCAATCTCTCTCTCTCTCTCTCTTTGAATCGTGTATCCCTAGAAGGGACATCGCAACACACAGAAATGCTGTCATCCAGGGTAAGCAGTTTACGTCATCGGTCTCTATTGTACGCTTCAGGAACACATTTACTAAAGCTTTTCCCGGTCAATTCTCGAATCCCATTGACCATCTGAGAGGTACATGGCTGCGACCTCGTTTTCCATAAGGTTTCCCTTCGACGAAGAGCGCCTTCAGTCCATTTGTCCGGACTACACGGCTGAAAAACTGTCCAATTCTGGTAAGTGCTCCGTTAATAGACGTTTCGGTTCGCCAATCTCCATTAATATTGATTCGTTGGTCCTTTTGGTCGTCCATGGGAGCCGTAACATCCAGTACCAAAGCTCGAGAGATTCTACCTCCGTTCAGCCCGGTCTATGGTCCAGGTTTCAGCGCCATATAAAAAGACCGAGAATACTAATAATTTTTCTAATTTTCACCTTCCTGTTTACTGTTTGATCACGGCAAATTTTTACTAATCGGCCCATCGCGCTTTTAGTTATTTGCGTGCGACGTCGTATTTCTGCTTTGCAACCTCCGGTATTCCCAACAATCGATCCTAGGTATGTAAAAAACTTATTAACCACTTCTATACCGTCTGCATTTGTTTTATGTTAGGACAGTTATCATTAGATCGGCTGATTATCATCATTTTAGTCTTTTTTCTGTTAATTATCAATCCGTATTCATTACTAATTTGTTCCAATCTTTGAAAAAGGCAGATCATATTTTCAATACTTGTACTTGTCAACGTGGTATCATCAGCGTATCGGAAGTTTGATACTTTCTGTTCACCAATTGGGAAACCATCGCTCCATTCTATTGTATGTTTCCTATCATTAGAGTGTAATATCCTTCTCATAACATATTCTGCATATGGATTGAAAAGGAGTGGCGAAAGTAGACACCTTTGTCTAACGCCTCTCTCCACTTTGAAGTAATCAGAGTATTCTTCCCGATTTAATTCTAGCTGTGTTCGGATCATATAGCTTCGCAATTAACGAGACTAGATGCCTTGGCGCTCTCATTTCCGTAAGAATTAACCACAATTTACTCCACTAGACTCAGTAGTCGAACGCTTTATGATCATCTACAAAACACAGAATTATTTCTGTGTTGTACTTTCTTGCTTCTTCAACTAATTGTCACACGTTAAGTACGTGCTATCTTGTACCTCTGCCCTTTATGAAACCAGCCTGTTCCAGCGAATTTGATTTTCCATTAGAGCATGTAATCGGGTATAAAGTTCACTGCATTTGTTACATTGCTTTAATGGTTGGAAATAGAATTAACTTTTTTTTTTTTAGGGGGGGAGGGCTTATTAATCAAGGACCTTTACTCAGAAACACTTAGAAAAGAAGAGAAAAAATAACATAGTGAGCCAATCAAACATCGTTAATAAGAAGGAACAAAAAACAGGAACAATGTGTGGGCAAGGCAGAGACAGGATACAATGGGCATAATAAGGACCAAGCTAAAGCAAATGGGAATGCAGAAGCGAATGTTATACTGAAAGAGATGAACACTGATAAGGTGTAAAAAATTCGGTATCTAGCGCAAAAACTACTTTAGCAGAAATTCTATTTGGCAACAAAAAGAACTGTGAAGGCCTCACGAAATATTAGAAAACCCCTCCCTTCACCACCCCATTTTTTCTTTTTCTTTTAGGTTGGTCGAAAAATGGAGTTGGTCCAACAGACTTAGAACATTATAAAAAGAAGTGGAGAAATATTAGAATCTAATTCGGCTGGATACTAAGGAAATAAGGATAGAAAAGGCAAGGAGGACAGGAAAAAAAGAAAGCGAGGGTGTGAAAGAAACATTAGTTCCAATAGTTTGTTGTAAAGATATAAACGCTCAGGTAAAGGGGAAGAACATTCAGGAAGGATATGATTGGGGTTGTATACCAAATGACATTTATGAGAATGTGAAGCTTTTTGTAAGAATAAATTAGGGAGAGAACTTAGTAAGGCGATTAGTCGCATGTGATAAAAGACAAATTTTTCTGGGAGTAAAACACTGCTTACGAAAAACTGATATAGATGATTGGATAAGGTTAGAGGACAGTATCCCCTAATATATTTTAATGTATAAGGTAAAGAACTTAATTGTCGAGCGATAAGAAAAACAAAGAAAAACAAGAAACGGATCAATAAAGACGTTCGAGAAAAAGAAACTGATAAATAACAATATTCGTAATGTCAAAGCATACGTGCTAAAAAAAAAATTATTTAATACAACCACATAGAGTTATAAATAAACTACCAGAACAATTAAATCTATTAATAAAAAAGATGATAGAATATGCCGAAATAAAATAGCGGTTGATGGCAATATAAACAAATGAAAAATAGTACTGTATGGTAAAAAAATTATTCAAAAATTATCTATCACACGTGAAAATTACGACAAACAATAGACTCATTAGTTTATTATTTTTGCGAATAAAATTGTAGGGTAATATTAAAACCAATATTTAATATAAATATATATATATTTTTTTGTAGGGGTCAACGCCGAGGGCATTACTCAGCATTACAACTTTTAATATATACCATCATCTAAAATAACGTATTTAAATAATTATATTCCAAATTAAACGTGTATAATTATAATTTAAATGTTTTAGAATTAAGGTGTAATATTTTTTATATTATAAACATTAAGGATTCGTGTTATTTATTAGACAAGCTCTCGTCCTTACAAGTAAATAACATATATATCCGAAACCAAAAAATAATAAAGTTTTATTAAAGAAAAGTCTAAGCCTGACACATGGTTTTCCTTTAAAATTTCTTCCGTTTTGTGAATACTTTTCTGCATATAGAGAGTACCCTTATTGCCCGACAACTATTGAGGTGTATAAATGAAAATAACGACAACGCAAGATCGAATAGAATAGAAATTAGGGGTACTGACAATTTTCGACCACGTGATTAACTAACACTATAGTAATAAGTTAGAGAATGGTACACTAGTTCGTTGTTACTTTAAGTATTTCAGCACATAAGCAGCGATGTAGTGGTAGTTAGAAAGATATTGAAACTGATAAAATAAGCGCTTACTTAATATAAATTATTATGAACAAACTTGAAAGAGAAAATTTAATGATTCACAAAAATATACGAAAAAATCGACATGTTTCTGCGTACTCCATAATTGTGGTAAGTAAAGTTAACGTTATAAATAAACGAATGCAAATATAAAATACAGCGTTAACTTTAATCACGGTTATCGCGATTATAGAGTATGTGACTCTGAAAGGAATCGGATTTTTATACATTTCGTAAAAAATGTTCTGTTTCAAGTTTGTTTATAATAATTTATATTAATACAGAAAATGAACAATTACCATTTTAATATTGGTTTGAAGCTTTTATTTGTTGCCTCACACATATCGATGATATCGCTGTCGAGATACAAAAACAGAAACAACAAAAATTCAATTTATTAGGTATGTCGAATGAATTTTCTGACTTATTTTCGCAGACGCTCCGCGGACACCGATAGACTTCTATGCTAGCTTACCCGGATAAACGCGCAAGGGACGTCTAAATTTAAAACAATACTGAAATTCGTCAGACCTAAATACGAGCAACTGAACTTATTCTAAGAATCTAGAAACTCCATTAGCCGTTCCAGATTTCTTCACGCTTTCGAGAGTGATTTTTTCATTCCATTGTTCGGTTGTTATTTTATGAGAAACTCTAATGGTTCTCCTTCTCTCTGGATCCATAAACTAAGTAAACACGCCGAAGACATTTAATTCGAGTTTACATGATTGCGTTTAATTCGATATAATTGCTCGATTTTTTCTTTCTTATCACTCTTAAAGTCGCTAGTTTTATCGCTATACTTAATATCATCCATTTTCGTACAATTGAAGAAGCCGGATCAGTAGCTTGAGAATTAGTAATCACACATACACTTCCATAACGCCGCGTAATTGTTGGCGCGTGGTATAACGCCGTTTATTGTTTGTTTGGCTACTGATTATGTTTAATCCCGATACGGCGGGTCCTCCCCCGTATGGAGATAATTTGGCTTCGACCGATATATTAATATGAATGATGACAATGTCCTTTCGATAAACTAAGTGGTAATTAATGCCGCGATATTTCAATGGGCTTCCGATTTAAACACTTCAACCGAAAATGATAATATCAACGTTAATAATAATTATAATAATAATAATAATAAACGCGATAATGTCTACAACAACAACAATAATTATAATAATAATAATAATAATAATAATCATCAAATCATATTAAAATTATTACTATTTTACAATTCCCATTTATGCCCAAAATTGCGCAAATTTTGTGAGTATTTAAACACAGTGAAATAAATAAAATAAAATAAAACACAATACAACACGTTACTTAAATGATGTATGATGCGAATGCTGATTTTAACATAAAATAAAATAAGCCACTTAATTATAATGAAAAAATGATATCTATAAATAAGACATATTAGTTACACAATAGAACTTAAAATAATATTTGAAAAGAAAATCTAAGTGTAGCATATTTTGCAACAGTCATAATATACTCGTACTACATAAAATATTTATCCATACCTCGAACATTAGTGGATCACTAAATTAACAATCATTCCTCAATACTGCCTTTTTTTGTAGTTTTTCAATTCAACTTTTACATAATGCGGAAGTGAATTATACATTTTAGGGGCCATGTAAAGCGCTTGTATCGTCGAGTGAAATTTCGTTAAATTTAGTATAACCGCTAATTCTGTGCACAACTCCTAGTAATACCATCTTTAATTAATAATTTAAAACCTCCACTTTTACTTAACATAAACAATAGTATCTGAGTCTTACATAATACGTTAACCCTTACGAGATGTGGCTAACTTGCCGTAATAAGCTTAATCATTCTGTTATTCAAAAAGTCTATTTGTGAAAAGTTATATTTTGCTATAATTCCCCAGTGAATTAGTCCACAGGTAATAATAATAATAATAATAATAATAATAATAACAATTTTTTTTTTTTGAAATAACTCTGTTGCGACAGGATTTTTTTCAAAGTATTCGTAGAACGAATAAACCTTGAAAATCAAATCATAATATCTAATAATTAACGGATGATCTAAAAAAATATAATCTATGCAAAAACAACCTAGAAATTAAAAAAGCCTGCCGTAACAGAGTAATTTTTCAGATTTCTTCGCCTATATCGGAAAAATAATTTAATTGGCAATAGTTGTCACCTTCTATTTTCTTTGGTGCTTTAATATTCCACCGTCCATTACCAGTCCTCTTCGTTACTGTGGTTTGTAGATTATGTAGGGAGCACTCCCGCATGGCATTAAATTTCGTGGATTGCGTATGGGCTGTAATTACATTAGGTCAACTTTTATTAATGACCTTAATGTTCAGCTACTATAGATTCGAATATAATAGAAAAATGTTTTATGAAAAATTAATTTCATGCGGATCTCCGTCTATAGAGTTCATTATTTACTTTCTTCTAGGCATAGTGCACTTTTTGCCATGGGTCGCTTTGTAGTAGATAATCAAAGTATGATGGATGACAAAATGGGCGACCGTCCAGGGCATAAAAAAAAAAAAAAGATATTTAATTTTTTACCATGGACAACTTTAATCGGATTCAGATCTAAGGGGGAATTTAGAATTTTCACATTTCTCACTTTTGTACCTCCGGGTCGTAGTTTTTGTAGATTTTTATTTAGTTTAAGAACGACATTTTATTAAATTTATTTCAATAGAACCCGTCGTTATAAGACTACTGCACGTACCGAATGATCTGTATTAATCAGTTTAGCAAGTTACCGCGGCGTGGTTGATTAGTTAATTATGTTTCGTTTGGGTAAAACTGAGTTTCAATCCGCACATTGACAATTCGAAAAATTTCACATGCGCTGGGTTAATGTCCTTAGTCGACGCGCCAAAAAAAAAAAAAAAAAAACTAGTGTATTAATGCACTTGATTATTTTTTTTTTATTTTTTTTTTTTAAGTATTATTTTATGGGCATGTCAACACAGGGCATTCACCGAACACAAAAGATTAGAAGAATAGAAAGACATATGGAGCGACAGGTTATATCAAGAAACGATTAGAGACAGAAGAAATGAAGGCGGCTAACAAAGGAATAACAGAAGGAGATGGAAAATCGAGAATGTAGAATGCACTGTAAGGAGTAAGGAGACCAAGCCTAATCAAATTGGAATAAAAGATCGCGCGTTCTGAGGAAATGAAGGAACATTCGAATAGTACGTGGTTTGCGTCACAGGTGACATTTAAAGTAGGAGAATGAAAAGGACACAAAGGAGATTGAACAAGAGCAAAGCGAAAACTAGAAGCCGGGATCGGACAATGATTAAAAAAAAGGCGAACTATGGAAGAAGTGACAGAACGGCTGATACTGGGAAAATTGTTAAACCAAGGAGAAGAGGATGGGGGTAGGCCAAGGTAAAAGTAGTCAGAGATGGAGAAAAAAGACGGATAGAGATCAGTCCAAAGAAAAGAAAGAGAGTAAAAACTTTGGGGGAAGGAAATCTGCCTATAAAACTACCATTTACTGCTGCCGAGCATGCTAATGAGTCAGCAATATCGTTATCGGCGTTATCACAATGGCCAGGAATCCAAAGCAGGTAAATATGCATAGAACAGGAAGCTAATAAATTGTAAATCAAGGAACGAATATAAAGAATAATAGGGCAGGAAGAGGGTTCAGGGAAAGGAAACGTGATAGTTAATAAAACGCTTTTCGAGTCGGAGCATAGAAGGAAATTCACTAAATTAGAAGTTAAAGTTATAAAAAGGACTGCACGCAAAATAGCTATGGATTCGGCTAGGAAGACAGAAGAAAAGGAGGGAAGTTGAAACGACTCAGAATAGTTAAAGGCAGGAAGAGCAAAAGCGGCTCCGACCGTCGAAGCAGGTTTCGAGCCGTCCGTAAAAATCGTGATATGAGCAGGAAATAGTGAGGAAATAGTGTGGTTAAATTCTTCGTGAATAGCAGGACGAGGAAGGAAATGTTAGAAGGTAAAGAGAATAGCTTAAGGGAAAGAAACAGTTCTGAAAAGTTATAGTATTGATATTTGTTCTTGGAGAGGACGAAATGAGAGTAGGGAAGAGATGAAAGGAAGAATTGGAATCTTACGAGAAGAAAAACACCAGTTGACTTGGATATATTGATAAGAATTTATGAGTTGGAAACAGAGATCTGCCGACGTCTAATCATGAACCTTTCACGAAGGTAAGATCTTTGAATACAAAGAGGAACAAAGCCAGTTTCGGCCAGAAGAGCTCGAATTGGAGAAGAATTCAGGGCACCAATACAGAGGTGAAGACAAGAGTTTTTGATGCGATCAAGTTTAACCAGAAGGGAAACGGGAACACTGGCGTAAAGAAAAGAACAATAGTCAAATTTAGAAAGTATACCGGATCTATACAGCATGAGTAGAATATATGGATCACCACACCCAATTTGGGGGAAGACAACGCCTTCAAAAAATTCAGACTTTTGAGAGCAGACGCCCAGAGAGATAGTTAATATGATCATGAAAGGATAGAGTACTATGAAGAATTACGCCAAGGTAGGAGAAAGAAGTGAGCAAAGGAATAGGGACCTGGCACATGAAAAGGTTAGCCAAGAGGAATGATCAAAAGGACGAAATGCAAAAAAAGGATACAGGCAGACTTCTCAGGGGAAATAGAAAAGTGAAGAGAGGGTAAAGAATTTTTTAAAACAGCAAGGGTGTTATTAAGCTGCCCATTAGCAGAAGATCATCAGATGAAGAATAGACGGGAATATCGTCACAAAGAATAGCGAACCAGATGGAATGGAAAGAGAAGAAAGACTAAGGAAGTAAATGTTAAAAAAGGTAGGACTAAGGCATGATTCATACGGAAAACTTCGAAAAAGTGCCCTGGAATCAAAAAAGAAAAGGGTAGAAAGATGGGTAATTCTGTTCCGAAACAGATTGATAACTAAAGATGTAAACTCAAGAGGAATATTAGTAGTATTCGTTCGAAATGGTTAGGGTTATTTGTCCCTATTAATTCAGCGGGATCATGGCTGTAGACAGAAACAGCTGTAAACGAAAAAAACATGCTGTTGAAGGGGAGATTTTAATCTTGCGACAAGGATATATGTCCGATTTTCAATTAGATTAGGAATGAAAATTCCCCACGCATGTTATTTCAAAGTAACAAGAATATCTATATTTGGTTTAGTAGCAGACATAAAGATTTAATCAAAGTTGTTTCCCCATTGAAGAAAATTGGAGAAACAATGAACATTTACTTCAATACCGCTTTAGAGCGGATGTTTTAATAGCGTTTTTTTTTTTTCATTTCTTTTTAATTTTACTACTGTAACTAAATAATTTATTCTCGTGTTTTGGCAAGTTTACGGTAAACTATCGTTCCCCTTTTTCGGAAAATATTCACCGGATTGGTCGAATATTGCAGGAGCATTATTTCGATTTAATTAACGTGCCATCGACAATATTTTATCGAGGTAAAATGCACAAGTCGATTTTTTAAATTATTGTACTTTTAGACAACTTCAACAGTTCTGTCGTGAGCTTAGTGTACGGCAGATCTTGAAAATTCTCAACTACCAAGGACCATTTATTTTACTTTCCCTCTATTTATTTGAGATAATCTGTTTCGTGAAAAATTAACAATTATTTAAATAAGAAAAAATATTAATAGTGTCGCGGCGATTTATTCGATTTTTCAAAGGCCTGCGCTGAATGGACTACTCTACACAACTTGCGCTCACATATTCAGTATAAACCATTGATTATCGAGCATTAGCGAGAATATTTCTCATACTGGCGCAATACCCGAACAAACGTAATTTTTCACATATTCTCTGCTGAATAATAAAAATTCCGAAATTGATGAAATCGCATATGTAGCGCTGTCTGTGACATCCGTATCAATTCCGTATCAATTCCGTATCAATTCCGTATCAGTTCGGTACATGGCGAGTATCCCAAATTGGCCAAGTGGCTGGATGTTCATGTTACGCAACTCGTAGAATTGTTATCGTTCTTAGTTCGTGTCTCTTCGTGTCAGCCTGTTTAATTGAAGCAGTTAGTTTCTAATGAACTGCTCAGAAGTGTTCAGCATTACATAAATTTGTGAGGCAATACGTTTCGTGCATGTACATAAAATATACCGTCGAGTCGGAAAGTTTTAATTAGTTCTTTTTTATAACTAAAAATGGGCTGCTTAATTTATTTTTAGTAATACTCCATCATTTATAATTTACCAAGTAGCTTAGAAATTAAAGTGATCTGCGTGCAATCAGCATGGACCCGACTTGATTTGATTGGCCAATCCTCTGCTAGTTGGAAATCTTAAAAGCCTCTACAACAAAAAAGAAAGTTGTACGTATTTCAGAACGAACTGGTAGAGTCGTTAATTTTCAATCATTTTATTCAACCCGTTTATCAGTTCGATTCGGTTATGATGTATTTTCACTGCGTGCTTCTAGTCGTGGAGTTTCTAGTTCTAAAAGCGGAAGAATGTCGTTGATACGGTTGTGATATTATGATAAAACAGGTTAGTATGCGTGTGCTTACCACGCGTTTAGTATAGGCAGGAAAAGAATTACGTGATATTATTTATTATATCCGGCTGCTCAGCTATCGATATAAATTAAACCACCGCGCCAATTCGAAATTAAATAAAATTACTTTTACACACACATATTATATATATATATATATATACACATATGTATATATATATATATATGTACACATATACTCGTACATAGTATGTCTATAAAGTTCACGAACTAAATTAAATAACAACATAGACTTGTAGATGAATTTACGTGCACTAGCTTATGGAGCGCAAACATTACTGGTTGCAGACACTCGTTTTAGTGTCGGTTCAGCTCTCCGAACGCTGTGCAGAAATCATTTTGTAATTACTCGTGCAAACTCTTTAGATCGCCGGAAGATCATTGGAAAAGTGACTCTGTTCAAACTTTGAATTTTGCGAATGGAAAATAATTCATCGGAAATCAGGTGAGAAGGTTGGATGGGATAAGAGAAACTTGAATTGCACCGAAATAACGCGTTTAAAGTGTTGCCTGCGCATTGTCATGCAAGAGTGTCCGACTTTCCGGATATATTCGAATACGATGAATTAGACGCTTCGTTACTTCTAAATAGAATTTTAAATCGAAAAATGCC
Source organism: Icerya purchasi (assembly GCA_039619475.1). NCBI lineage: Eukaryota > Metazoa > Arthropoda > Insecta > Hemiptera > Monophlebidae > Icerya > Icerya purchasi. The sequence continues at coordinate 346,908,148 of CM077116.1, read as the reverse complement.
GTAAACGTTGTTTTCACTTTTGATTTATGTGCTTCGCTTTCGTTGGTTTTCGAAATTCTCTTCCACCAGTTGAATGGTTGTGGTACGAGTTTCTTTATCTAGGAGGGATTTTACATGTCAAACGGGGAATTTTTTATCCTTCTTTCGTGTTTCGAGCTGGTGTAGCATGAACACAACTGGAGACTGAAATAAAAATTTAGTTCGGGAATACCGTGTTATATATTTAAAATTAGTTATAGCTTGAACATATATTTCAGTAAAAGTTCTAAGAAATAAGTCAGTATTAAAATCATCGCAAATCGAGAAATTTTCTTTATTTATTTTTTTTTTAACAGAGTTGCGATTTCTTTTATGAATTTGTCTACCTGTTTTTTTTTTGTTTTTTTTTAATGGGTTCGTTAACATGGACATTGGCCCAAGAACAGCGGAACAGAGTGGAAAGAGAGACTCATTACTCGGTGCTCGATAAACAGCAATTAAACGTGTAAATAACTGTTTTCGCACATATCCATATCTACCATCACCAGATCCATGCGTGCCTGTTATTAATTTCCTGAATCTTGCATCTGAATTTATTATTTACAAACACAAGTATTCCTCCATTGTATCCCATTGGCCTTAGTAGTCCAATGCGTGTGAACCTTGCTATATTATATAATTTAATTCATTTTCTCTTATATTTATTTTTGTTAATACAATGACGCTTAAAGTTGTCTTGTGAATGTAACTCCATAAATTCATCCCAATTACACCTAACAGTTCTTATGTTTAAGTGCAACATATGGAATAGTTCGGCTGTAATTTTTAGTGCATTATTTAGATTTAATACGCTGTTTACGTTATCAGTCTATTTTTTTAATATCACTATAGTTCATACAACCATGTTTACTACAGTACTGTATTAGTGTTGAGAGGGGTAAGCTTATTAATATTTATACTCAGGTGGATAAAAAGTTCGAGATGAATATGAAAGACAATTGCACACACATAACCAATCGATAGGTCATACAAATTAACACCTATTTGATTAATGACTTAATGATTATAGCAATATACTTTTATATCTCACCAGCGTCGAAATCTTATCATAATTATCCTAAAGAACTTCTATTACTACATACATATAACATTGATAAAATACCTGCATATATACAATATATATATATATATATATATATATATATATATATAAAAAACTACATGTGAACACTGCAATACATCTATGCACTCATTCATTTCAACATCATAAAAACAAAACTTACAATGTACCCCCCTCACATATATATTATCTACGCTACCACACACCACTCTCTTAATATTCCTACATTTTATAGCTAGTGTACACAAGAGGTACTGCTAGCACATAGTCGAAATGCCATATGTCACCACTCACGCTCTTTCGTCCGCCACTGCACGAGTACCAAGCATATTACCTGCAATACTTCCTATTTTTTCGTTTTCTTCTGTACAGTGAACTTAGTTTCGTTTCGATTTGCTCCTATAACCTTTTCGCTGCCACCTTTCCTCTGTATTTTGGTTCTTCTCAGCAGCGCACACGTTAGGTTCCTTATTCCTGTCATTAATGTACCACAGTCGCCTGTTTCCCATCAGTACTCCTCCCTCTGTAATCGCTGCTGCTTTTACTGCCCCCCCCCACGCTCCCTTCTCAGCACTGATTCCAACCACCTCCTTCTCACCGCTCTACCACCTGCGCATCTGATTACAAACAATACGCACTCGTACGAACACGCAAGTAAGCTACTAGTAGTCGCAATCATAAACGAATAACACGCACTCATCCAAAAACACACACATTTAAACGACGTTGATACACGAAATCGCGTAATCATTGCCGCTATTAATACAATTTATTCACATCTTCATTCCTAGTGTGCACAATACATTCCTGTTCATTTTTTCTGGCGTATATCTTGCTTCGCTTTGTCCATATAAATCTATAATTCAGTTCATCAGTCTTGTCTTTCGTTTGTCACAATAAATTTTTGTAATATCTGGTTAGATTCTCGTTGATGTATATTTGCAATGAGCTTCCCTCATTAGCGGATATTTCTTTTGTTATCGAAAAATAAATCAACTATACGTCTTACCGGTTTACCAATGATCGGCTTTGGTAATTTAGTAATTCCAAATTTCTGCTGGGAACCCTATGACATGCCAATATATTCTCTTTTTTCGGTTCGATATTTAATTTCTGCGCCACTTTAATAATTATTTCCACAATATTTTCTCCCGGTCTTTCTGTGACGTCATGTATTTCGATATTTTCTATCCTTCCATATTAAGCTAATTCCATTAATAGTTCAGCTATTTCCCGATCTTTATTCTTGATTTCACCCGTTTAAAAAATAAACCTGCTCTCTCAGCGCTTTCATCTCGTTCACCAACGATCCATGTATTTGTACTAACTCATCGTATTTTCCCGATATGAATTTCAAACATTTTCTAACTTTTTCGAATTCACCTTTAAGTTCTTACGTAGTACACTGCTGCACCATTTCGTCTCCCTCATCTTCTTCCTGTCTGTACCGTACGCTATTTTTTTTGGCGGCTTTTTTGGTGGTTGTTTCATTGCTTGATGTATACTAATAAGTTGCCTTTTAAAATCCTTTCCTGTGAATTTCATTGGTTTCGACGTCTTTGCTTTAGGCACTATACCCTCACTAATTGATCACAGGTAATAATTCAACTAAGATAAAATGAAGAACGGTCTTACTTGAATAGTTCGGCCACGTTGGTTGAATAAATGCGTATTATCACTAGGCCGTTCATTTTTAATTCCTAAATCACTTTGGTGCCTCATGTAAGCAAAGTGACGCTCAATATTATGTATGTCCGCTTACATGCATTGATGCGCGTTTAGATTCTGCCGGTTTTTAAACGCAGTCTTAGGCTACTTTTATAGAAAAAGTGAGCGAAAACAATGTCCCAGCTGTGTGTTCTGTTTGTTGATTAAGCTTTCGACTGCATGTGCATTGGCAGAAAATGTGGTCGATATTAGTGAGTATGTCCAATGTCTGGCATAATCAAACGGCAATACGAAAAAACTTCAACAAAAGTCCGGATAAATAAAATAACTTACTCGGAAAAGTTTGCCAGGTTTTTGTCATTCTTCCGCTCCTGTTTTTTTAGTTTAAGGTGTAAAGCATTATATAAGTCTATATACGACGAATGGTATCTCGGTTGGAGGAGTTTACATTTCTAATCTCTGATACCACCACGTTAGCAATGGCAACAAACGTGAAAGAAATATCGTATATATTCCGGATCGGCCGGAAAATCTTCTTGTCAACTATAATGGTTACCAACCGTTTAGAGAATAACCGTTCCAAGATACTTGAAATTGAGAGAATTTAAATAGTAAAAGTAGAAAATGAGAGATATGTCACGAGGCAGAGATAATGGGCGCCGTTTGAATAGAATTCGGGCTAATTCTGTTGCTAGTAAAACTGTGAAGATAAGGCTGGTGAATTCTTATGTAGTATAGGGACTTGGTCGTTACGCGGCGCGGATAGAAAAAGGTATAGACACGTACATGGAATGTAGTGCTAGAGGTGTACGTTACGCGTTTCATGGACCGGTGGAAAAACCGATGTCTCGATATTAATTAACATTGGCAACTGGAGAAGAAAAGATTGTCATCAACCGTGATCAGCAGGATACTCTGCGGTATTTTAACGGAAAATACGGGGAGACGCTGTTTGTTGTTCAGGGAAAAGTCGATGGAAGAAACGGCCGAGGTTGCGACCTCCTACAACTATGTACATATCGCACAAGCCGTGGTCGCTGGCGTAGCCTGAATCACATAGGTGATAGATTGCGCTTTAAATAGCCCTTCTATCGGATGAGGCGGTAATACGATTCTCAATGACGATGATATAGTTAGCTGCGGATTTACAACACTCTTTTGTTATCGTTTATTGCAAAAAATCACAAAATTCGAAAAAAATATCGTAGAACAATTTTTCTCTTAACGAATTCGAAAGCGTAGAGCTGATCGTAAGTTACGCCCATTATTACTAAGAGGGTTTCTTAATCTCTATGAAACGTTACACAATTCTCTTCTTGACCTCGTTATTTCTTTTTTTTCTTTGTAATTTCTAACCTTTTTATTAAGATACAATGCGAGTTAAATAAATAATGCGGATGGGAATTTAAACAACTAAGAAATTATCAATACAAAATAAAGGGCTACGAAGATGTTGTCGCCGTGTCGAGTATTTGGTAAAGACAGACAAACTAGTTCTTGCAAGTAACTGGTTCACGTTCAAAATCGGAAAACAAAACGGACGTGTAATAGAGCTAGTCAATTTTTGCGATCTATCAACGTTCGGCTGAGCATATGAGAGAGCATTACGTGAACATTTGATCAATTATATCGAACAGTACGATCTCGTATAGTAATAATGCGAACAAAGCGCAGATTATGACTAAAATCCTGAGATCTTTAAAAATGAACGAAAATCAGATAAGCAGTAACATTCATTGTAGCACAAATTAAAGACGAACCATAATAATGGATGGAATATAAGTGTTTGAAGGGCTTTGAAATGCATCATAATCGTACGATAAAGGCAAAGGCTACGTATATATTTTCGCCGAGTAAGACTACCTTTGCGTCGAAAGAAGCCGTATAACAAAACACGTATTAGCTAGAAATATTATAATAATTATCGAAGCCAATTGGGAATGGAGACAGCAGACGTTATCATACCGGCGAAACATTCGAATCATCGCGGCTATTGAAGAGTTTAACATTTCAAATTTCTCTCTCACTACGAATAAAATGATAAGGAGAATAAATATTCGTTCGTCAGTTGCAGGTCGCCTAGAAACTGGTCGATTCGAATGGAGCACACGATCCACGAGATGAACTGAATTAATGATTAGATGCAGTCCAATTCACGGTCATTTGTTTTTTTCTGATTTACTAAGTTTAGTCATTGCCTATAGGTGTAGAAGTGAACCCTTTTCATATTGCGAGAGTACAGTGGTAGAGCTACTATCCGTGTCCCTTTTTCCCGATTTTCGTTACTTTCTCAAAGCTGCATTTAGTAGTATATATTACAGGTCGCGCCGCGATCAGTCGATTATGAACGAACTTCAGTCAATAAAGCACTTAATGTGTTTCTCAATATGATCGATTTAACTAGTCTTCTTTTAATGCCTAAGTATTCTTATGTCGTCCTTCGACCGTATAATCTTGTTTCTGTCAATATTTCCTTAAGCAACACGTTTCTTTTTCGTGTTAATTGTTTTTGTTATTTCGGTATTGGTCTTGATAGTCGTTTATCCTTCATAGAATACATCAAATTCTTCCCCTATCACGAGGCTATGCTGAAAGCCCTGTAGCCAACTAAATACGACGGTAACATAACCTCTATCTTCTCATTTCCCTCTCTTTATCTCTCTGAATGTTTAGTTACAGTTACCGACGGCAGTGAAGTCACGGCTTTCTAAGATTTAATCCAAAATTCTCGTCTTCGATTGTGTGTCTTGGTGCGCTTAAATCCTTGTTGACTGCGATACGCTGCTCCATTACTTAGGATATTGTTGTCTTACTAAACGTGCTTACGTCCTCTATTATTCCTTCTTTTCGACTTCTGAAAACCGACGTTTCACGTTTCACATCCCTACCAGAAAATCACCATCTTATCTCTTATTTCCGTTCATTTTGGACATAAGCGATTTCCTTTAGTAATCTCCTTGATTTTTCCTTCAACTTTACCAATTTCTGTCATCCCCTGCAGTTTTTCGTTTTCGCTATCGAAATTTTTCTTTCACAAATCGTAACTAAGCAGCAAAAACTGTGCCGGACTAACAATTTTCTATTTTCCGTTCACGCAACCGTTTATCGTTTGAGAGGGCCCTTAGTGATGTCGGAGCTTTTTTCATCTTTCCAGATTTTAATATTTTAGGATCTTTTCGCCTTCCTGCCTTTCGTTCTAGAATCATAGTCGAATTGTTATATCCTCTGATTTATCGTTACCTCTAATTAATTGTCTTTCTTCCAGTTATTTGATTTTACCTTCGACTCCATGAACACACCCTTCGGGCTTTTCCCTTTCCAAGTACTTTATTACTCCCCGTATCATCCTTTCTTCGCATCATTTGCATTGTTTTGTTGTAGGTTCCTAGCCACTCGGACGCACTTATGGAATCTTTGGCTGCTGCTCTTCCTTTCTTGATCCTCTTATATGTACTTCCTCTAAACCACTATCGTAAAAATTTTCACCTCAGATTTTCTAATAATCGTTCATTTCCCATTTAATCTAGTCTTCCTCGTTCATCTTATTTCCTTCATTTCGTCGTTGTCTTTATTGTTTTGTTCTATTTTCTCGTTCCCGCGTTCTATCAGCTTCGTCTACTCATCGATTCAGATTATTAAGTGTTTATTAAATATCGCTCGGCTCTGAACTCTAACTAACTGCTGAAATATCCCCGATATCCTGTCTTTTTCTTGTGCACTTCATCGTTTTCCTGCTACATATTCATTGTCTATTAACGGCGATTAACATATGATCGACTCTCTCTCTCCTTTCCTAGCAGTTTTCAGCAGAAAAAAAAAAAAAAAAAAAAGGGGAAGAAATTTATCACTAATTTACCGATACGACTCGTCGTGTTCTAGCCGTCTACCTCCATTAATAGTTCCGCAGTTTTCCGATAAAATTGTCAGAACCTCGATTGTCTCTCTGAAATATTGATGAGAGATTTCTATTACCGCAAAATCGTTACTTACAAGGAATTTTTTTCCGAGACGACCTTTAAGGACAAATTTTTCAATTAATCGAAAAATAAATAAGAATAAGCGAGAGAGATGGATGGAGATGGGGAAAACAAGAAATCCCATCAACAGACGGACACGAAAGGAACATTCACGGAACAACGAGAACGGAAAGGGAATTCGCCGGACCTTCCGTCAGACCTTCCGCTACAGTCTGAAAATGAAGAAAAAGCTTTGCGCAGCTATAAACGTGGACAATGTGCCGCCGTTTGGTCGATGCAGCAACGAAGATGGTGTCTCTGACGGCAGTGAGAGTGGTATGTAGTGGTCGGAGCCGAGAACGATGGCAAGGCAGCCAAAGTGTAGAGCACTTTCACTAGCCGGATGACGATCACATGATAAGCAAGTACAAAGCAAATCACAGGTCTCTGTGTTTACCTTTCTTATTCACCTGCACACGGCATACGAGTCTCGATGATGATGCGTAACGTGTCGGCGAACCGTTCTCGCACGGTGCATCGCAGCCTCGTTCCTGTACGGGTGCTGTAACCGAAGAGGATATTATCACCGAGCAGCCGGCACACGTCTGGTTACTTTATTTCCTACTGCCAGCTTTGCACACATATGCGCATAGCAGTACGCGTTACGGTCTCATCGGATTCCGTCCGTTCCGAACTGCTACGTTACCGATGCGTCAACTTTTCTTTTTCTACTTCCATCGGACTCTGAGACGAACCGCCGCAGCAATCGTTACCGTTGACTGAGATCTCGGACTGAACCCAAAGTCGCGCCACCGCCACCGCCACCACCGCCGACACTGCAAATTTCACTGGAAAAAAGCGAACAGACAAACGACAGGTTGCCGCTCCGTTGCGTCGCGTTTCTAGCTCGTTAGCACTTATTTCGACGCACCGCGCGAATTTGCCGTGTTCCGTTCTGCGTATATTGCAGTTGTTTGTTCGCTCGCTCGCCAGCGAACGTAATAGTTCTCATACCGAATAACGAACCAGTTTTTAAACTAGAGTCAACTGGTTGTTGTCTGCTGTCTTTCTCATTTTCTCGTCCTTCCCGGCGCACTCTCCACCTAATAGTGGCGACGGTACTAGGTAGTGGTAGTAATAATAATGCTACTGCTAATGATAATAATAATAATGAAATAATAATAATAATAACAACAATAATGATAATAATAATAATGATAATGATAATAATAAATGTTTTTGCGGTAGTAGCTTTTTAGACAAGACTAGTTCGTTCGCTCGGATAAATCTCTTTCAAAAGTTTGTTAACAGAGCCGCTTCTTATTTAACACCCTGCCGTCAACGTTACAAGGCGTTTCGTTAGCAATTTTAAACGGCTGTTCAGAATTATTCGTTTTATGTGCAGTCGCGAATTTAAGCCATTAAAAATTTTCGCCGATAATTCGGTTAAATAATATCGGCGTTGAGTCGTTCGCGTTTTTTTGCCCCTTCCGGTGACAATAAATAAATGTCGTTCGTTTTCACATAAATCGGGCCGTTGTTTTTAGAATCGAGAAGCGTCCATTTAAACGTTATTAATAATTTGTGATCGTTAATACATACATATACATATATACATATATACATACATATATATATATATATATATATATATATATAATTCTACATCGGCGTAAAGTGTACCGGGCAAAATGAGCGACTTAAGCAAAATGGAGGAAGCCCAAAGGGAACGCATCAGACGAATGTTCAGTTGGAGTTCCAGTATAACGTAAGTAATGCGCTTCTTTTTCTTTTTTTTTCCTTCAAAATTTCGATTTATTTATTACGAGATTTTTTTTTTTTTCTTTCGAATTAAGTTTAAATATAATTGAATTCTGCCAAACTAGTTAATAAGATAAATAACGTGTATAACTTTTTATTGGCGAAATAATTTATTAAACAAAAGGCTATTAAAAAAATGTTTTCGATTCATACTTAAATTTATAAGAATGATGGCTGAGCACCTTTGTCTGATATTAGCCTGGCCGTTTTCAGATTACTCGGAACAGTTGTCAGTCATTAGCGATTATTATTTATATTTAATAACTAGCTGTGCCCACGCCGTTACCAGCGCCAAATACGGTTTTAAAAAAGTATTTTATTTGTTAAATTACACCCGCGTGGAGTTCAGTTCGTGACTAGTAAAAACTCAATATACCGAATGAAATCATCCTCCTCAACTAAGTAATTTTATTCAAAAATCACATAAATTTTAAAGTCGGATGAGTAGTATCGGAGATTACCTCCTACTTACAAACTTACAAACATTATAATGATCCATCGCACGACCATTTTTTCGTCGACTTCAGTCGAAAAATTGGTCGCCACAAACATCTCTTACATTAAAAAAAGAACGGAAAAAACCCGTGTGATCTCATCGCTCGACCATTTTTTCGTCGCCTTTTATTTTAACGGGATTAATGGAATAATATCAAATGGAATAATATCAAATGGGATAATATTAAACGGGATAATATTAAACGGGATAATATTAAACGGGATAATACATATTAAACGGGTTAATATTAAACGGGATAATATTAAACGAGATAATATTAAACGAGATAATATTAAACGAGATAATATTAAACGAGATAATATTAAACGAGATAATATTAAACGAGATAATATTAAACGAGATAATATTAAACGGGATAATATTAAACGGGATAATATTAAACGGGATAATATTAAACGGGTTAATATTAAACGGGATAATATTAAACGGGATAATATTAAACGGGATAATATTAAACGGGATAATATTAAACGGGTTAATATTAAACGGGATAATATTAAACGGAATAATATTAAACGGGATAATATTAAACGGGATAATATTAAACGAGATAATATTAAACGAGATAATATTAAACGAGATAATATTAAACGAGATAATATTAAACGAGATAATATTAAACGAGATAATATTAAACGAGATAATATTAAATGAGATAATATTAAACGGAATAATATTAAACGGGTTAATATTAAACGGGATAATATTAAACGGGATAATATTAAACGGGTTAATATTAAACGGGATAATATTAAACGGGATAATATTAAACGGGATAATATTAAACGGGATAATATTAAACGAGATAATATTAAACGAGATAATATTAAACGAGATAATATTAAACGAGATAATATTAAACGAGATAATATTAAACGGGATAATATTAAACGGGATAATATTGAACGGGATAATATTAAACGGGATAATATTAAATGGGATAATATGAAAAATTGATCGCCACGAACATACCTTTTATTTTAACGGAACAATATATAGCCTACGTTCATGCTGAAAGTCCATTCTAAATATAGGTGAAAAGATTTTTAAAATCGGATGGGTAGTTGCGGAGATTATCTCCTACATCGAAACTTAAAAACATTACCTCTTTATATATTAGTTTGGATTGTCTAGGATCACTATGGGAAAGTATTTATACCTCGGTTAAATACTGCGACCTAGTTTTGACTATTTCTTCTTAGGTCGTAGATATTTTCGCTGTTTCACTTTGATTTTAGCATTCTCCAAATTAGCATGTGCGTAAACAAGCCTATTAGGTCTGGAGTAGATAATGGCGACTGATAACGGCTGAAAACGTGATAATGGATTACATATTTCTGTTTAGAATCACTGTAGATAAAAGTTATATGAGGGGTGGTTTTTTCGATTTCCCACGAATCGTGTTTGGAACTTTGAGACTGTATCTTCACCATTCGATTTTTTTTTTATATATTTTTTCATCGCAACTGACCGACTTTATAGTGGTCATTAGCGATTAATTTAATATGATAAAGAATGTTTTGTGGGGAGTTAGTACTTACAATTAGTAGTACTTCCTACGAAAACTTTAAAATGGCTGAACGAGGTCCCAAGGCTTATTTCGCCACAGTCTGCGCATTTCACCGGAATTATTAAGTTGGACGATATGTTTATTTACTCGTTTTTTGATTTCATCTTTCACCAACATCACATTTAATGGAGGGTAAAATTTGAAACGTATTAGGAGGCTGTAGTAATGGTTCTCAGTGCTCGAATGATACCGTTTATCTTGTAAGCCTTTGTTTTGTTTTTTTTTTTTTTTGTAAATAATGCGTTTTCCGTTTATGTCAATTGCGTTTGTTTTTTGTTTTTTTTTCTTTTTTATATCCAGATTTATCCATTTTATTTCTTCTTCCATCTTTTCATCTTTATATACGCTTTTTTTTCTTTTTCCTATAAATCGATTCCGGCATTCTTAATTCATAAAAAAACCTACTTCTAATGTTTATGTAGTTGGTCTATCAAAATTATTTCCTTTTCACATTCGTCGCTCCAACGTAATTGGCATTTCTTATCGTTAATTATTTTCATCCTGGCCAGATGATGTACAATAGTGCACGACATAGCAGAGAAAAATGCGAAGATTCCGATTTACGTTGCCAAATGTAATTTCTATTATTTATCCCGATGGAATTACAAGTAAATTTATAAGATTTTCGCATTCCATCGAAACTTACATGGCAGCAAAGCATCGGCTCCTTACCTCATTCGGCTGTGTACACTCTATGAAAATCGACTTTGGTCTGATGAAAATACTTCAATAACTTCACATTACAATACTCAGTTCCGTTCACCGTTCTACTATTTCCCTTCTCTCAAGCGTTTTATCATTATACTATCCTACGTTTTGACTACACCCTAATAAAATTTAACAATTAACATCTTTCTTCAATCCTGAATAGCTACCCCAAATTGGTCAAGACGTATCCTAAAAAAAAAAAAAAAAAATATGCCATAATTGGAAATAATTTTTTTGTACAATTAAACTGGTTCTTAAATCAAAGAAAAAAAAAAATATCAATCTACGACGTGGTAGAATTTAGAACCGCGGTACTGATAAAATTACTCACGTCCACCATGTTTTAAATGTAAACTGCACGCTGCAACTGCACAATTCGGTATTAACAATTTGGTGCAATCTGCATAGATCGTGACATTAGCCCAGAAATATCGACGATAAAAATTCATATCAAGTATCTGCATTGAAATCTGTTTCCTAACATTCATGTCGAACAAACGATGAAAATGTCCGAGAAGACAGACGCGAATAAAGTAAATTGCGCAAATAATAAATTACAAAGTGTCCAGTGTTTGCAAAAGAAGAACTGATACGAAAAGAATTAATTGCAAAACGAAGGAATCAAAATTGGGCGTTAAAAAATTCTCAAAACGTAAACAGATGGCTGAGACGTGAAAGTAAGAAAATTTAACAATCTTGGAAGTGACGGATCCATCAAAATGGGGGGGTCTGTAAAGTTAAAAACAATTGCTAGTTAATGTCAGTATGTAACAATCGGCGTTGCGATTGAGAACGTACGTCAAATTTGTATCTCGAAACTTTTTCAACACAATTGTTCTTTCCGAAAAAAAAAAAAAAAGAATTTTTCTTTTTGTATTAAAAATCTGTGTCGCAGGAAGGTGCGCTAAAGAAACGCTTTGTTTGGTAGTCGGGGCATTAACATATTTCTCCTGTGCTTCCGATTTCTATTCCAAAAAAAAATTACATCGTGCCTTCCTCTGTACCTTTTGATAATGTTTACCTGACAACTGCGGAAAGGTAATAAAAACAATTAACGCTGCGATCTTACTATTAATTTCACGACGAATACTATCCTTCCTTTTTCCCCAATTTCTGTGCGCAAAGATAAAAATGTTTTCTGCGATTACTTCCACTATTTACTTTAGTCGGATCGCATTTCTTTCTTTTTAACTCGTTGTTGTTCTTTGCTGATGGTATACGACTTCTGCTCCCATAACGGAACGCTTGATTCAAATCTTCTCGGCTTATTTTTTTACATTTTCTCCTGTCCACTCGCATTCAGGTGTCGTCTTTATACTGCTCTTTAACTATACGGATCCTTAGCTCGTTTTGTTTCTGTTTTTAAACGCGACATAATCAATCGAGATTGTGTGTCTTTTACCTTCTTCTCACTACTAAAATTGCAAGCTTTATCACTAACCAAATGCAGCAGTGATGCCTAGCTGTTAAGTTCCGTAATAGAAGCCTTCGACTTTGCCTCGGTGCTTTTAATTCTTTCGCAATTTCACCAATTCTTGTCTCGAATTGGATCGCTTTTGTACGGGGACACCTTCTTCTTATTGGGCTATCGCTTTGTCGCTAAAAATCTTTAAGTTCGGGCCATCTCTACTTCTCCATTTTTCTCGCTTTCGCTTTTTATTCTTACTCTTTAATTCTTTATCTTCGTAGCAATAATTATTTTTAGATTTTGTTTATCTCTTCCCTTTTTCTCCATCATCTAAAAATTCCCTACCCAAACCGTAGCTCTAAACGGGGATTTTTTATTTCTTTCCCTTGTAACAAATTTAACCGATGGTTCTGGCGTTCCCAGACTTTTTACGAACCAGCTTTTCATATTGACGATATATAAAGAAGAGCCAATATAACGATGGGTAGCGAAAGGAAAGAGATGGAATTGTAAAATGCGCAATGAGATCTAGCTTGAATTTTGATAAACGCGAATATAGAACAGACAACGCTGGACAGAATAGGATGTGACCCGGTACTGTAGCGAAAGAAAATAAAGGATAAGCGATATGATAAGTAATGCGGCTAAAATAGCGTAGGCAAGTAATAAAAACGGCAGAATGGGGGTGCGAGAAAAACTCAAAAAACCGGAGGAATTACAAACGGAAATTAGAGTTGAATAGGTAAAGATGATCTCGTTAACTTACTCTCATCATCATGTCCGTCATTACACTTATTTTTCCTTTTGTCGAGGTTGCTATTTTCGCCTAAAATACCATTGTACTTCACACATTTCCGCTATATTTTTTTTTCTATTATTTTTTTTTCTATTATTTTTTTGTTTATTTAATTACGCGCACATTAGGCCAACGCTAATGAAATTTTTGGAAACATCATTTTACAGAAGCGGGGTATTCTTTTACTTGAACGAGACACCACTGCCTAACCAGCCACGATAACTATGGCTCATATTTTTACTTTTATCTTTAAATTTTCACTTCTTTTCTGAATATGTCCTGTGAAATTTTTAATTTTTAAATTGTACAAATTTTAACCTTTTTTTTTTTTTTTTTTTTTGCCGCGTCTCTTTTAATTGTTCTTTTCCCGACGACAAATTAAATGATTTTATACTTACGTGATGAGACTCGAGTAATATCGGTCGGAGATTTATTTCGCGATTCCAAATAACATTTTAGTGTGTTCACAGCGTTTGCTCGAAAATAGGCGTCATAATTAGAGTAACTAGTTATAATATTTTTTACGCGGCCGAGAATTATAATGTGCGAAATGGTTTAGAGGCTGCATGCACATAGTGTGCAATGTATGCAGAGGAGGAGTAGTTATCTTGCTCTACATTCCCTGAAAGGCGGATGCGATGTTTAAATGTCCATGTTTACGCGTGATATTGCGGAACTCGATCAATAATCCGTTCGTTGCAATTTAAAATTGTTACACGTTGTTTATGCGAGAAAAATTGCCAGTTTTCGTAATTTCGTTTTGGAAAACCTTGATTACGTCTTGTATCAGTCTTTACCGAACATATCGGATTCACCGTGCATCCCACCTATGGGGGCCGGTCGTGTTTTTGCCTTGTCGGAATATTGGCTCTTCTATTTTTAACAGCGCTGATTGCGCCAGGTAAAAAATGGCGTCAGGATCATTTTAATAATTAGTCGTGTAGCCTCCGATATGCGCACGGAGCAGCGAAGTGTATTCATGTTACTACGTATGACGTCGATTTATACACTTCGACGTCTGACCTGGTAATGGATACGACTGGAATGAGTCGGAAAATTAAAGATAAATGGTAGCCGCTGTTTTCTACGTTCTGATTAATTGCTTTTCACCTCCTTCTGAAATGTAATTGAGCTTCAATTTATTTTTACTACCGAGTTGCGTTATACGACTAGTCGTCGAATTCATTTAAGACGCGTATTTTCCGCGGTGTGGGCTGGTGGGCGAGGGAGCTGCAAGTGAATTTTCTAAAACGAAATTAGTTTTCCATGTTTAAGTGAAACAGCTGCAAATACAGTTTTGACTGAAGATGAGATTTCGACTGAAACCGAACATTTTGTACTTTTAGAAATTCCCGCGCAAACCCCGATTTTAACAATTTCTATTTTATCTTTACCCGATATCAGGCGTTACTATAGAGTCAAGAGTTCTACGTGTTCTTTTTGTTCATTGCTAACGGGCTACAAGTATGTTGAAGAATTCGCAGCGGCCGATTTGTTACAAAACCTTACCGATTTTTTTCCGCATATTGTACTATTTCATCATGATGTAGCTTCCATTTCTTCTCTGCTTTGTGTTAGGAAACTTTTCATCGAATCAACTTTTCGAAATGAGAAGAATTCTCTCCTATCGTTGGAAAAGAAAAAAAACTAAAGAGTAAATTGAAACATTTTTCTACGCGAAACTCGCGAATGTGTAACATCAAAGACCAAAAATTGGCCAAGTGTAAGAGCGCATTAGCACCTTCAAAAAACCGGCTGCCATTGATACAGAAATTATTACAACTATAGCCCTCTCCGTAGTTCTTCTGATGTTATACGGAAGGTCATTTGGCACTGTCGATTAACGCGGCCTATATTACCCCGAAATGTCTTAATGATGTAATATTTAACCATTCAACCAGTCGCCAACGTAACTGTTATACATATATATATATATATATATATATATATATATATATATATATATATATATATATATATTTACACCGATCTGAATTGGAATAATATGTTCGTCGACTTCAATTTCCGTCCTTTGATGATGTTATTCGAGATTGGTCTTACAATTATCATTGTTCATTTCTGTTTCCGACAAGTTTTGAAACAATTAAGAACATTTCGGCCTCGTCGTGTGAACAGTTGTGTTTATACATCGTGGAGAGGTTAAAAGTCTAGCATACGTGAAGGACGAAGCTTCGACTGGAACAACACGGAAAAAACTGTACATGTTGCCCACGAACAATAAACGTTTTCCATCAAAAGTTAAGGTCAATGATGCAGGAAACGAACGAAACATATGGAGCAAGGCGAAAGAAAATATATAGGCTAATAATGAAAATCGGACTCGTAAGTCTTCCGCTTCAGCGATTTTTAGGCTCTCATTCGATTGTTGCCAAAAGGGTAGTGAACAATGTTCTTACGTTGATTCAGCTCACTTCTATTCGCTTCTCCTGTACCACGCTTTTCCGTTAAAGTAAATATTTACGTATTAAGGGGATATTTCAGGTAATTACAAAAAAGTGAAACCGAAGAAGAAAAAAACAGGCTGGTTCTTCGCTATACTGTTGCAGGAATGAGAAGGAGGAGATAAAATTTCCGGTAGGACATTTCTGGAATCGGAAACTATGGAAAATTTTCAGATCCCATTTTTAACGAAAACGAAAGGGATAGCGTGTAAAATGTCAATCGAGTCAGCTGCGAATCTGGAGTAAACTTTAGAATGATGAGAAGGAGAATTAAGTTAATGGTATCACTCACCATACCTTCACCATTTTTAATTATGTAGCGAGAAGGAAATGAAGAGTCTGTCGTACGATGGAATTCGTTTCGGAATGAAAAAGTTGTCACACTATGCGGGAGAGAAGAAATTAATAGAAATTTAAAAGTTACTAAAATCATAGGAAAAGTAAGGAATAATCTATTAAAAAGGTACGGGGTATAAATAAAGAAAGCTGAGCAGCTTAGAGATTTTGTGAAGAACCGATAATCTTTAATGAAAAGATAGCGGGAGACAATTTCGCACTGAAAGATTTAAGGGCGCTCGACTGCGAGAGGTTATGATTTTTAGATAAAAAACAGCGTGGATATGAGAAAATTTCGGAACCACAAGGCAAAGGCATAGATAGCGATTTTACTTCCTATCGAGTTTGGAAAAGAGCGACCTGAAAGAATTACTATAAGTGAAGGAACGGTAGTTTAGTTCGGACCGAATAATAGATTTAAAGAGGATTAGAAGACTGGAAAAGTTACCGCCCCATTTGAAGGATGAGAAGATTTTTAGAAGACTAAGGAAGAATTGTAAAGATGGTAATATCACGGAAGCGACTGTTGAAAAATAGATTCAGTAATAAAAATAGAATAATTATATAATGAAATGTAAAGTGGAAAACGGTTACATGGACAAAGGGAGAATAGCGATTCAAGTGGTCTGTGAGGAAGAGAGAGCGATGTGAATATTTGAAAGAGAATTATCTAAAATAAAAGGAGAATTACTTAATTGCTGAGTGGCGCGACGAGATTATCGGAAGTAAGGAGATATCATTTGTAAAAACCAGAGAGGAGAAGGGAATATGAAAGAGTCTATATCTAAGGAATATATATTACAAGATTCCCGGGAAGGTCTATGAAAAATGCGTCTGAAAGCAAAAAGAGTAAAGAGGTTAAATGGAAAAATGTATGGATCTATACGTAAAAGAAGTTAAGTATAAGAGTAGCGAAGGTGTAGTGGATATTAAAAGAAGTTTGGTCCTAAGCGTAGGAAGGAAAACGTTAAAACGACACAGATATAAGTTGTGAAAGTGAATTTGTTTGCCATGAGAGATTTATAAATATCTAAGATAAATAAACTGATACGATCGACTAGCTTCAGACTAGGACGAAACCGAACATTTTACGAGGCATTAAGATAATGATTAAGTTGTTTACGCGAGACAAGACGATTATTTATCGTGCTTTCAGAAGGTTTCTTATGTACAAAGTGAAATAAATGGGATGGAAAGTAGATAATTTTTGCGTTTTTTTTTTGTTTTTTTTTTTGTGAATCGGAATGATTATGAAAAAGTTGCAAGACTGAGGATGAGATTTGGTAAGAAGAAAACTATTAAAGATACTAAGAGAAGTTTGGGAGGAAGAAGTAGATAGATTTTTAAGGAGAAAAGTCCCTAATCGTGGAATGGAATGAGATTAAGAATAGACAGTAATTGTTTCAATTTAGGAGGGCAACTAAAGAAGTATGGAACCAAATTAGGAAGTCAGACGATATAAAGGAACAATACGCGGTGGTATTTTATCTGATCTCTTAATGAGAGTGGTGAAAAGACAAATGTGGAAAATGAAAAAGTAATTGGTGCGCGATGCAATATGTATGCAATGGCTACTTCTTTCACTAGGCTAAACTAAAAATCTACCACGGAAATACGCTTCATCTAGCTCGAAACAAAGTAATATGTATGTTTTACCGGAGCTAGATACTTTTTTTTTTCTTTGTTTTGGTTATAATGCCAATTACTACTTGATTATTAACTAAACGCTAAATTTTAGTACAATCATTTTAACTTATAAAGGTTTTTTTTTTTGTTTTTTTTTATAATTTCAACCGTGTCCTCTTTGAAAATGTCGCTCAGTTGAACATTCTAATTTTTATTCTCATATTCCAACATCCTTATTGTTCTTCTTCTATCCTGTCGTTTTTTTTTTTTCTTTATCCATCATTCCTCTATTTAGTGTTCCTTCATTCTATCAATCTCTGATCAAATTGTTATCTGTTTTTCTCCCCTCCGGTTTTTTTTTTTTTTTTTTGGAAAATGTTTTTTTGTATTTTTCCATGGAATCGAATCCAAAGCTATTTGTCGACCGGTCAAACTACCGAACTGCCTGATTTGAGACGGACAAATATCTTATTTCCACTACTGCGGCGGAAGAAATAAAACTGTATGATTTATAGTAGTATTTCAATCGTACGAAATTATCATCTAAGAAAAGTTAAGTAAGGACCGTTTAAAAAAAAGCCTTCAATCTTACTGAACTTTTGTTTTAGCAAAGTTTTATCGTGTATTGTATTTTAACGAAAGATCGTTTCTTTTATTATAATGAACTGAACAATTTCGTAATACATTATAAAAAAAAAAAAAACGATAATTTTAATATAATTTTACGAAATACAGTATATTACAGTGTTTTCGACTTTTCGAATAACACTGATTTATCACCTTGTTCTTTTGATAATGTTTAACTTTTTAAATAACTCATACCTCCCATATTTTCAATGTTGACTACTTTTGATTCGGCGTGGTAATTTACTTTTTTTATGTGTTCTTGTCTTTAACTCGTAATACCGGGTCTAACAACAATAAGGTAATTAGTAACAAAGTTAAATTGTACAGCTGTAACGAATGGCTCTTTCTGTAGTTTGCATTGTTTATCAAAAAGAACTTTCACGTTAAGTCCACTTCTTATATATATATATATTTTCAGTGCTCCTAGTTACACACCGAGTAGTCTGTTGCTAAATTTACAATGGATGCGATCGCAGTGATTTTGTCACAATTTCTATTAGCTCTTTTTTCGTTTTTTTTTTTCTTCTTCTTAAACTAACCGAATTTCCATTGGAAAAGGAGAGGTCATAAAATCAATATTAAATTTATAAAATAATCTAACAGTGTCAATAGCGGTAAACTAATTGGCGCAACATTACAAAAATTACAAAAATAATTCGTGTATGTTTCGACATAAACGACTTTAATGCTAAAGACAATAATAGGTTCCAGACGGCTTGGCTGGGATATTAATAAATGATTTAATGCGCTTCAATTTTTAAATTTTGGTCCGTGAAAATACCTCCGATTTCAAAAAAGTCAATCCACGAGCCTACTATTGTTAGAAACACATCTAACAAGAAATTGTCGAAGTCATTTAGACTTACCGTAAATAATGGAAAAAAGGAAATATGGCCGAGTCTGAAACAATGTGAACCAGCACGTCCCAAAGAGAATTCGCTGTACCGGTAAACAAGTCAAAAGTAAAACATCAACTTGATGACAACGTAATTTCGAAATCGTAAAATAACAAATTACTCGCAAGCGTAATTATACCAGTTTTCGAGTCTGATACGGAGATTCTACCTATTATCAGTTTATTAAATAATTCGAGTGAAATAATACTCGAATTAAGAAACCAATCTACTAGAGACAATAACTGTTAAGTTTGTTACGCATGTCTTCAATTTTATTAAGCGTACATATACAGGGAGCTATTTGAGAGCGAAAAATTTTCGATACAGGCGTAGCTGATTCATTTGTAAGATCTGATTAGGTTAATTAACAACTCTGTTTAACCAACAGGTATATTTTTTTATTAATTATGTGCGCCTGTGTTAATAATATACTATACAGACGGGATTCTACAGAGTCCTCCTTGATATATTTCTTTTCAATACATTTCGTTTTTTTCATAGTTAGGGCCAATTTGCCATTATTTACTTTGTATTTAAATACCTACTTTGAAAGTAATATGAAGCATTTCTGTAAGTCGCCATAAAAGGAAATAAAAATAAAACGTTGTTTAGAATAAAACAAATGAAAAGGAAAAAATGTGGGAAAAGTGAGAAACTAAATTAATACTTTTCTTCCGATTAATTTAAATAATAATCCTCTGTTTTTTAAAGAACATGAATGCAACAACCAGCGCTCGGTTACCTCAACGCAAAGTAGGGGTAGAAATATACCTGCGGATGTAAAACTATCGTGCATGGATTTTCTCTCCTGTTCTCTACAATTAAAAAATAGATGGCCATGTCCTCGCGATAGTTCACTGAAATATGTGTACAAGAGTCGTCAGTATTGCGCTGTTCTCCGTAAAATTTAATTTAATCCTTGTATGCTCTACCCAGAACCTGTGCAGACTTTGTACGAATTTTCGCGGCATCCGCAACATAAGTCGTCGCAATAGCCTAGTTACTAGAGCACTTGGCTTCCGTTACCTCGAGTTCGATCCTGGGCGACAACAGAAATTACTATGAAAAATTAAACTCGCTACTTCACGCGGAAGACAATAGAAAACCACCATTACGCGCTGGTTAGTATACAGCAGACACCCGCAGAGGACTGCATTTGTATATCAATAAATCAATCACAATATCAGTTGCAAGTGTAGTCTAGCGTGCGTAAAACAATTGCCTAGTACACTATGCCTATGTCTGTACAGCTGAAATGTACGAATGTGTATCGCCGACGCTCAGGAATTAAGTATGGCACTATAAAGAGATTGTAAAACCATGGCTTATGTAAAATTAACGGCCGCGTCGATTTGTAAAAACTTCCTGTGCGGTATTTCGATAACGTATTAAGCCAATCATTGTTTTGCATCATCTCCAGCTGTACCTGCCAAATTTGCAGAAACGGAAATAGTATACCATCCACAGCCACCTCCATAGCTGCTGCATCCACCAAATCATTTCCCTTGATACTACGATGTCCGGGAACCCAGCAAAATTTATTATTTTATCACATTGGTTATCCGATATCACTTATTTTTATTACCATAGATTAAGCGATGAACTTATACTCAAAATTGGAATATAGTAACCGGAATAAGGCACTGAAGCTATCGCTACAAATTATAAACTTATGATTAACATTCATAAGCGTATAGTGCTAGTAAAACTAACAAAACTGTTTCTGCGCTATATATTTTTTATTTAATCGTAGGTTAAATGTTACTACTAAAATAAATTAGTACCGTATAAAATACTTATGCTTGTTTTGTTTGATCGTCTACATTCAACGACACCTACAGTCACCGACAAATAATTCAATAACAGATGTCTGAGAGACATTTTAAAACGTAAATCGTTATAGAAAATAGTAGTAATGTATAACTTATTAAGAGTACCATAATTGGGAAAAATAATTTGTCGCATTTCATGTAAACTTTGTAAAGACTATGCAATTCATCATAAAGAATTTGTCAGCTGTATTGGAGATTAGATTAACGGGCTGCTATGCGTGTGCTAAACATAAGCATAGAAGATTAAAATATAATTTGCTGTAATTAAAAGTCTTTTGTTTATATTTCTAAAACATTACGAGTCATTTCTAGGTCTGCTCTGATTCTTCTTCTTCGACGTGTCGTACGCAGTGTTCTGCGCGTAGACGATCATATATTATGGCTTCTTGCCGCCTGCATCAGTTGTCCTATCGATGATTTTTTGGTCCACTGTCGGACATTTCTGGTCCATGATATTCTTCTTCGACCTCTTCCTCGTTTCCCTTTTATTTTTACTTGAATTGCTCTGATTGGTGATAAAAATAAATTAGTTTATATTTAGTCCGAATTTTTGCTTAGGTTTTTTTTTTTTTCTTAATTTTATTTTTAATATTAGCTCATATTATAGCTATCTGCACGTTGGTAATATTGCTCGATACGCGAATACTTAATTAATATACTTTGTGTATAACAAATAATCAATAAATTATATTCTTTCTTATCGGGCGGAATTAATTTCTGATAAAAGTTATTAGTGTGGTAGGAAAAGTGATCATTATAGTTTTGTAGAGTTTTGTATCGTTGAAAAATTAAGAAAATGTTTCATCAAAACAAAGGCAAATCAAACATAGTTTGTCTTATAAAAAAAAAAATAAAAAAAAAAGATAAATATATATATATATATATCGATTGTGTTTTTACTAGTAATAAATGAGAAAAAGTTACTTCTTGGCACACCAATGCTGTATCATACATGTTTGGAAACAATTACGTCTCATCTGCAGGGACCTCAACCAAAAAGCAATGCAAATTCTTTTTCTTCCTGCATCAAGTCTGAATTTATCCTTATCTATCTTGTTCGCAATTCAGCATCATCTCTTTTCCCTAATAACTTTTTTCAACATTCAGTTAAACAGAAGTAAAGGTAGCCTGTGTCTTTACTTTGCACCGGTTTGGATTTCGACTCTCTCTAAGATCAAAACCGGTATAATTGTCTTCACTACTCTTTATGTTTACATCTATCTCACGTTAGAAATATATTCTGCACATAAACGTTCAAATTTAAATACCAAATGAAATGTTGTACAAACACATATTTCGTAAACAAGCTGCTCATTTACGATGATTAAACAGAACAATTTTCTCATGAAGTTTGTCCTTTGAAATTCGTGAATAATGTTTATAATTGTACCTTTCGTTTCGATTATGTTTGTTTATTTTAGTTATGCCATTAGTAGAAATCGTTAAAATACATCGGAAAATGTGATTTTTCGTCTTATCCATAGTGGGTAACGGCATAAAGTAAATTTTTGATGCGCGGTGTACGAGTATATTTAATTTTTGATTTTTGCATAGGAAAGTATAATTTTATCGTTAAATTAGTAAAAAGAAGTGTGCGGTTTATTGTTTACTTTTTTTGTGAAGAACGCACGTTATTAATAAAAAATAATGCTGTTATTTAGCTAATAATTACCGTTCCTAAAGTTAATGCATTTTTTGCACGGTTAGTTAAGCTAATTTGATTTAGTAATATTAATACGCACTGTAGTGCATGTAATACTCTACTAAAACTTGGTATTCCTGCTTTCTTATATTCTCACATTTTCTTTTGTTTCTGTAAATCCCGCCCAATTATTTTTATCCTTTATCCTTAAGCGTTTTCGAATATAACCTTATTTTCTCATTTTTTGAGTCACGTTGACAAACCCATTAAAAAAAACCCGAGATAGAAAAATTTGATGTCACTGCCGTGAATATACTTGTATATGTAATTTCCATGGAAAAGCTAAAAAAACAACTTTTTAAGCTACTCTTATTTACGCAATTAAAAACATAATTTTTCGAATTTTCCTTAAGTGTTAAAGATTTAAAACTAGCCAAAATTACAGCTTTCTAAAGTTAACCTACACTGAGATCAAACACCTCACTTTAAATAAAAAATGTACAATATATATATATATATATATATATTTAAGTTGATTGAAGTACGCGGTAACATCCATTGCATTTAGATAGCTGAAATTTGCTGTACACACCACCAATCTTATGTAATAAATAGAAAAATACAAAATCAAGAAATTTTTAATTGCAAACCTCCATATAAGCTTAAAATTGTAAAATTTTTGATTGTGTGAATATTTATAAAACAATTTAGGTGTCTAATATTTAGTTACAAAAAACGAAAGAATAATACAAGTACAGCTTGATGAATAAAAAACTTTTTGGCAAATGTATATTTATAGATTTTTTTCGAATTTTCGCGACTAGAAGTCCTATTTAGAATCTCTGTGAGAATATATGATATTTACTATTTTGTTTGAAGTCTAATATTTTAATTATTTTTCCAAAATATTTAAAATTAGTTTTAAAGATGTTATTTTCTTACTTAAAATAAATATTAAATTAATTAATATAATAAAAGAGTAAGTATAAACGAATAAATAAAAATAAATTCACGCAGACATTCCGGGAGCTATTTGAACCTTAAAACCCCCTCAGATACTGCCTCATATAAATATTAATTACAAACTAATTCTTAGGCTACCCCCCATTAGAAAAAATGTCACAATTTTATGTAACGTTTGTTATATATTTGTAGAATTTTTGTTATTGTTATTTAAAAAATGATACAATTTTATGTAACGAAATATGTAACGAAAAATGTAACGAAAAGATGTTTTAATTTTATATAATGAAAGTTAAATGTTAAGATAGGATTTTTGTGATTATGATATTTTTTTTGTGTTGATGCTAGTAAGAATTAAGTTGTAAATTTTGATCATTTTATACGAAGTATAGAGGAGAAAGAGACAGAAATGAAAGCAAGAGGGGTCAAGGGGCCCTTGCGAGGCCAAAATGGCCAAGTTATATATATATATATATATATATATATATATATATATATATATAAGTAAAGTAAGAAAAGCAAGTAAAGCAAGTTCTATACCCTTAACAGGGCGTCGGGGATTGTGAAGTTAAGGTACACAGTGTACTTTTTTAAAATCGATAAAAATTATGCAACTTCAATGTATATTTTATTTATTTTTTATTTAACAATTTTACCATTCATTAGTAATTAGTAATGTTGTACTTATGCTCCGGCTCTTTTAAACTAATAAAATTATTTCCCAATAGACACAAATTTTTTGAGGAGTTCTACATAATCCTTTTATTAGCGTTATTTTTTTCAGGACTAAATTTCATATTATAAAATTGATAAAACCATTTTCGCATTCCGTTCTCAATATCTCCCTCTATAACACTCACATACACGCACATACACACAAATCACGAAGGATTATTTTAGTTTATCACAATCTTTATTTGATTTAGAATAAATTAAATTTTCTCTGTAACTCCTCTGTAAACTTATTTTCACAATTTCTAACGATCATGTTACTTTGGTGACCATTTAATTTCCATTGAACTTGAACAAATTTCCCGCTTTATCAATCTTTTATTATGTACAATATATACGTATTGAGATAAAGCTCTGAATTTTAATTTTTAGAATAACACTTAGAAATTCAGAGCCCGGTTAGTTCGTCCATTAATGACAGGCCCTGGGGAAAACCGAAACAAGAAGAAATAATAAAAGTTTTTAAAATTTTTTTAATTAATTAATTTTTCTTGTTACTTACTGATAATCGGAAATATTGCGCGCGAGAAATTTTTGAATTCCAGCATCTTTTTTTTTTTTTTTTTTTTTTTTTTTTATATATACACGCCATGTACAGCAACTAGGCTAGGAGCGTGCAAGCTTATTTAATAACGGGTTATATGAAGTGGAAGAAACCAGTAGATTTTAGGAAAGAGGACATAGAGGAAATTGTATTAGGGTCATCCTGGAGAATGGTAGCCGTGTTACTGCTGATGTTCAATCTTTGCCGGAGGACGGAATAGGAAGGACATTTTAGCAGTTCACATTGCATACGAGACACTGCGTTTGCTGAGTTTTGTCGAAGATGTGCTTGTGCGTGAGGCTAGTGTGCCCTAAACGCAGGCGGCACAAGACGACCTGCTGCCTGCGGCTATCTGGCTGGTGATTCCATGCGCATATTTCCTTTTTGATAGAGTGTAGATGGGAAGGTTCCTCTGATTTATTTATCCAGTCCTGTTGCCATGACTCCAGCAAAAGCTCTTTTAACCAGTTTTTCATGTCTTCAAACGGCGTTTTGATGTTCAACGGAGGACAATTTTTAGCAGCCTTCTTTGATTCCGCATCCGCTAGCCTATTTCCCGGAATATCTGCGTGTCCAGGTATCCAGAGGAACGACGCGACCAGCGCAGGACAACGTAGTAAACGACCACAAATATCATCAGCAATTGGGTGCGTTGATCTTTTCTGTATGTGTTGTAGGGCCCCAAGAGAGTCTGTGCAGATTACTATATTGTTTTTGTTCGCGGTGACTGCACATTCGATTGCCAGCCTTATTCCGTATAGCTCCGCAGATGTTGCTGAAAAGGTTGCCGGTAGTGAACAACTATCCGCCACGACGGAGTTTTGGATAACAGCACATCCTGCGTGGTTCTGCGATTTTGAAGCATCGGTGTAAAAGATGTGAGACCTTCTCATTGAGAGTAGCTTGTGTACAATGGCAAATCTTGATGTGCGGTGATTAACCAGAGAAAAATCAAATTTATCGAGCCAGCATTACCATGGCGGCAAGGTCGGATTCGAGGAACATTCCACGTGTGTCAGCTCTTCAATTTTGAGACCTAAAGGTGTGCTTATATTTGATTGTATGTATATTCTCGATAGGGAGTTTAACGTAAGGACTGCCAAAGAGAGAAAGTGCGAGCTTGAAAAGGTGTTTGCTTGGAGAGATCGTAAAATGCGGTTCGAAGTAGGTAAATTTGGCAAGGAGATTGTGCGGAGAAGAAGAACCAGTATGTGATAATCTCGTCTCATGCGTAGGGGCAGCTCCGAGGCCTCGCACAGTAAACTTGCGATGGGAGTTGTGCGAAACGCTCCGATGCATATGCGAATAGCTGTGTGCTGAAGGCTGTCGAGTGTTGAAAGTAGCATCTTTGATGCTGTTGAGTATAGTGGGGCTCCATAGTCGCATTTTGACCGAATCTGTGCTTGATATACTCGAAGCAACGATGATCGATGAGCTCCAAACGTTGTGTATGATAACTTCTTTATGATGTTGAGCTTTTTAACGTACGATTTTTTTAAGCAAGAAATGTGCTGTTTCCATGACAATCTGTTGTCAAGGACAAATCCTAAATATTTTGCTGTCTCCGCTTGTGTTATTATTGAGTTGTTAAGGTAAATTTTTATAGAATGATGACAGCGCCAAATTTTGCAGAAGTGTACGACTTTAGTTTTTTCAGCAGAGAATTTGAATCCACTTTTGTCTGACCATGATGAAAGGTCGTTGATTGCACTTTGCAAGGTATTCGTTCCTAGCTTGATGTTTGAACAACTAGTGAATATAACGAGATCATCGGCGAACATCGATATTTTTACCGGCGGTTTGATAATGTCCGTAACGTCATTAATTGCAATATTAAATAAGGTGGGTCCTAACACCGAGCCTTGTGGGATTCCATTCTCTAGTCGTATCGTTCTGGATCTTGAGTTTCCAATTTTTACTCTGCACAGGCGGTCAGCAAGAAAGCTTTTGATAAAGAGCGGTAGGAGTCCGCGGAACTTCCACTTGTGCATGGTTTCCAATACCTTGTGGCTTGAGGTGCGATCGAAAGCTTTACTTAGATCAAGAAAAATTGCTATTAGATGGAGTTTCCGAGAGAACGCTTCTCGAATAGACTCCGTTAGGTATAGCACTTGGTCTATTGTGGATCGCGTTTTCCGGAAGCCACCTTGATAGGGAGAGATGAGGTTTTTAGCTTCCAGCTCCCACCTCAACCTGTTATTTACTATTTTCTCCAGTACTTTACTCAACACTGATGTTAAGGATATCGGTCGATAGTTATCTGTACAGTGGGGATTTTTAGTATCTTTTATTATAGGCACAATTTCGGCCAATTTCCAGTTCATTGGTATTCTTGATGTTGACCATATCGTATTAAAGATAACGAGTATTTGACTTATGACTGTTTCTGGAGCTTTTTGTAACATATAGATGTGAACACCATCCTGTCCTGGGGACGTGGCTTTCGACTGTTGAACAGCATCAATAAGTTCCTCTCTAGAGAATAACTGGTTGTATGGTTCTGAATTACTTGAATTAAAGTCAAACTCTGGATTAAATGGCGAGGCTTTGTCCTCTTGATACTTTTGACGTAGATTAATGTCGCCAGAAGCCTGGGCAAAAAATTGTGCGAACTCATTTAACACCGAGAATTGATCCGTAATTATTTTGTTATTTACGATCAGCGTAGATGATGTAAAGTAACTACTGGACCCTTCTATCGCCTTAATCTTTTTCCAGATGAGTCTTGATGGCGTAGATGGAGTTATAGTAGATACAAAGTTGTTCCAGGACTTTTTTTTCGCCTGCTTTAGTGTCCATCTAGCTTTTGCTGTTAGTTTCCTAAATTCCATTAAGTTTTCTAGTGATGGATACTTTTTGAGTTTCTGTAGGGCCTTTCTTCTGTTTTTTATCACTTCGGAACAAGCTATTGACCACCATGGGATTTTCTTGGAACGTTTTGTCGGTGTAACAGTATAATTAGAGAGTGCCGTTTGTACCAACAGATCTGTTAAAATTAACACGTCCTGGTGCACTTTTGATTGTTCGTTATGGAAAGTTAGCTTTTTTGCAGCCAAAGCTCCTGTGTATTTTGTCCAGTTTGTTCTTGCTGGGTTCCATTTATGTAGGCACCTTTGCCGCGCGCTATTTGGAGCACAATTACAGTCTATGACAATTGGCACGTGGTCGCTTCCTGCTAGATCCGCATGGTGGAATATGTATAAAAGGCTTAACAACTTTGGAGATATAAAGCATAGGTCAATTGTTGACCATGTAGCATAGGAAAAATTAAAATGCGTAGGCTCACCAGTGGCTAGAATTGCCAAATTTCGGTCCTCTAGCATTTGCTGCAGAATGCGACCATTCGAATTACATTTGGAAGCTCCCCATAAAGGGGAGTGAGCATTAAAGTCGCCTATGAATATAAATGGTGGCGGTATGAGGCTGAGCAGTTGTTGGATATCTTCCATCTTTACCTTCTGACTAGGGGGAAGATAAATAGTGCAGATTGAAAGTGGTATCGGCTTATAAATTTTAACTGCAAGTGTTTGAGTATCTGTTGGCAGAATTACTTGTTGGAAATTTATGTCTGCACGAACGGCTAAGATAACTCCTCCATGCGCACATCCGCCATGTACTGGCTCTAATTCAAGTATGTGATAGTTTTTTAGTTTTAAGTGCTGGTTAGGTTTTAAATGGGTCTCTTGTATGCAAAGAACAAGTGGGTTGTAGATTTCGATTAGATTTATTAGGTCCTCATAATGAGTGTATAGCCCATTGCAGTTCCAAGATATTATAAGTCGCTCCATTATTAGTGAATAGCCGTAGTCATGATCAACTCTAGTACGTTCGTTATTTTAGTAATTTTGATTTTCATTTGTCGATGTTTTATACAGGCGTGACAGTATTTCAACTGCTGGATTAGGCCGGCTATATCATTCGTAAATTCAGTCGCTATTTGATACGCATTTTGTACTTTCTCACACATATCAATGTAGAGCATGAGGTTTTTCGGCGTCAGTGTATGTTTAGGCGCTTGCGGTTCTTCTTGATCGACGTAACTTTTAAATATTTCATTTAGCGATATCCCCACCGCCTGGTTTGTTTCCTCGTCATCCGTATTTTCCACTGACTTGGCAGATTCCTTCTTTTGTTTTTTTGCGCCTTTTGCTTTCTTTTTGGACTCTTCCTGTTTAGGTTTTGTTGGTGCTGTACTTGAACTGAAATGGGCCGAGGATGACGATGAATCTGAAGGTGCGGCTCTTTTATGCATAGTTGACTGCAAGTTACTGTTCGGAAGCGCTGGAAAATTTTTTTCCATTTCATTGTCTAGTGATATGTTATTTTTTCCATTTGCACAATCTATTTCTGCCTTCGTTTCTTTTTTACTAATTGTAAGAGCATACAATCGATTGGTCTGTATATGTTCATTGTCATGTAGGTCGGCCTGCTTAATGTCTGTGTTTAGGGGGCAGTCCTCACCTTTATGTCCATTTCCGTGGCACCTAAAGCATATCAACTCATCGAAGGTAATAAATATCCTAAACTTCCTGTCATTGTATGTTAGTAGGAAGGAGTCAGGCAGTTTAACGTTATCCGGTATGTTGGCATACAGCTGCCGGCGCCAGCTTACGATGTGTCCGAATTCTTCGTTCTGCGGTTGGGCACGTAATATTGAAATGTGAGAGACTGGTTTTAATTTTAAAGTTTCTTTTAGATATTTTTCTATTACATTTAGATACTGCGAAGTATCTGATTTTCAAAAAGGAAAAAAAAACTACTGAACATTTAAAAATTTGGGAACATTTGAAATCTTTTATTTAAAACTATAAGATTTAGCGGGACTATTATACTAAATTTCAGTTGCGTCTCTTATTTATTGTTATGTATTTTAATTTTATAAAAATATTTTAAAATTTGATAATACGATTCATTCTGGGTTCTTTTGTATAAAATGTTTTATTTTTCATAATTTTCCGGTAATTTACAGATCAGACAGAGATGTGTTGCTTTACATAGTAGGCCATACGATTTACACTTTAAAAAAAAAAAACATTTATTTATTTTATTTATTTATTTTACGTGTCGTACACAGCAACTTAGGCTAGAGACACGGCAAGAAATTACAAAATTATGAAAGTTGAAAGAAAGGAAAAAAGCAAAATAAACAGAAATTAACAAGGATTAGCAAAATTATAACAACATTAATAAATTAGAAGAATTTAGAAACTGAAATAGTTGGTTAAGCACGATTTCTTCGTCGCACAGTAAATCTTTTAAATTCGATGGTAATCTATGTTGTTTCCGATAATATTCATAAACTGGACATTTAATCAGTAGGTGTTCGACGGTCAGCTGACAATCACATGTCTGGCACTGGGACGCAGGTTCTTTATTTAACAGGTATGAGTGTGCAGAAGTCGTAGTCTGCATAACGTTACCTCCTGTTTTCTGCTTTCTCGGCTTGAGGAAAGCCATGGTTTCGTGGACGATTTTATGGAGCGTAATTTATTTCCTGTTGGTAACTTTTGCCAATCGCTGTTCCAGATGTTGTTAAAATGGCATTTAAGCTCATGTTTAAAGTCGGTAAACGGTACCGTTACGTTTGGAGTTGACGCACGTTTGTTAATCGTTTTAACGGAGCTTTCCGCAAAAGCTCTGTATGCCGCGCTGGGCTCGGTTGCACCATGGTGGTATAGGAGATATCGGGTCCCGGACCAGTAGTGGAATTTGGATGTTTAGCTGATGTAGAATGGACATAACGTGATCAATTGTTGTTCCGTTTTGATTCTCAGTGGTATCATCTGGAGGGTTTGGCTCTGTGCTCCTTATGATGCTGAAAGCCAGCACGGTTAGATAAGTTCGTCGCAAATCTAATGGCCACTCCGCTGAATCACATAGTAGACTCGGTATCGGGGAGGTTCGGAAAGCTCCAGTTGCCAAACTCAAAGCGGTATGATGGATGGTATCCAAACATTTTAGGGTCAAAATGTTAGCGGAAGCATAGGCTGGTGCACCATAATCCATTTTGGACCTTACAACGGTACGATACAGCATTAATAGATTACGTCTGTTTGCGCCATAGGTTGTATGCGATAGCTTCCGCAGTAGGTTTAGTTTTTTACCGCAGCTAGTTTTCAATGCGTTAATGTGTGCTTTCCAAGTGAGTTTGCTGTCAAATGTCATTCCTAAATATTTTACTTTGTTTGCGGATGCTATACGGTTGTTATTAACAGTTAAGCTTACTATGCGGTCGCACTTTTTCCGTCTACAGAAATGGGTTGCTATGGTTTTTGTTGTTGAAAAACAAAGGCCGTTATCTTCTGACCATTGTTGCAGTCTATCAATTGTGCTCTGCAGAACGCTTTCTCCTAAGTTGATATCAGTGCATGGAAGAAATATGCATCTGCAAAAAGGAGTGATTTTACAGGTTTTTGCACTTGATTTGCAATATCATTTATCGCGATATTAAACAGTGTTGGGCTGAGGACGGATCCCTGGGGAACTCCTGTCCGTACCGTATGCGGATTAGACAGAACGGATCCCAATCTTACTTGAAAGCGGCGAAAAAAAACATTTAATTTACCCAAAGCTAGCAAACGATCAAGTAATAAATATAGTAGATAAGCTGACTGTGAAGATAAAATAAGAGTAAAGGATATAAAATACGTGAAATATACATTACTAAAATGATGACACCATTCAGATGTCAACGATACCAGATAAATTTAAAAGTGTGGAAATAAGGCCGATATACAAAAAAAGTAAATTTAAGGCATATAGGCTTATAGCGCTAAATAATCAACGATAGAAAAAAAACATACAGCTAAACAATTACTGGGATACATTATACTAAACAACTTTATACCTAGTCATCAATACGGGTTTTAGAAATACCTCAATGTTGTTGAGCAACTTTTCAGATTTCATTTACGCCGATTTATATTCACAAAAACGTTACATAGTTTTATTTGATTCTGCAAAAGGCTGCGTTTCATTGGGCGCGCCCAAAAACTTTTCTAATTAAACTGTGAAGGGAGAGAGCATGTAAGCGCAAACGAATAAGCTTATTTTGGATTCCAAACTCGAAATGGGCGGTGAAACGCAGCCTCAGCAAAAGCGTTTGATTCAGTTGGACACCATTTATTCAATGCAGGAATTTACAAATACTGGTTCACAGACTACTTAAATAACGGAAGTGGTGTAGGTAAAATTGGAAATACCTATAGCCAGGTTCTTAACATGAAATGTGGCCTTCCTCAATGTACAATTTTGACCCCAATATTACTTTTAATATATGCAAGGAACGCACAAAAATCAATAAAAATGTGAAGACATTTTTACTTATGTAGAAATCAACAGACAAAAATATTACTAATGCCCAGTTGCACAGCTCTAAGAAGACTTAAAACATATGAACATTAGACGAAAAAAAATTATAGATAAACCCGGATAAAACCAAATTATCATGGTTTAAATCAAGTAACCACTAAAATTTTTACAATATGGACATGTCATGAAGTAAGTTGCTTTCATGCAAAAAGTAGCAATTTGTATAAGCACGTTTATATTGAAACGGCAAACAGCTACAAATATTTCGAAAAAAAATACGGCCAGCTCTTGTCTCATTAGGTCTCACTACTCCCTATAACGCTTCCATTATCCTCTCCTTTCCTTCATCTTCTGTGGTGTCTGCACTGCCGTTCTTGATTGCGTCCATTTCCGACCGCCTAGTTATATAGTTTTTTGGCTTTTCCCGTTGTTGGGTCAAAGCCGCTAAAAAAAAAAAAAAAAATCGAAACAAATATTAGACAACTATTGTATAAATGACTCAAATATAACAATTAGGAAAACAATCCAATTTCTACGTAAACTAAACAAGTATCAACCTGTAAAAAAAAGTAATGATCTACCATGCATTATGTTAGTCTCATTTAAATTACGCTGTGATAGTTTACTTCGTCATCGCGATAGTCTAGTTGCTAGAACGCTTGGCTACCGTTGTGGAGGTCTCGGGTTCGATCCCGGGTGACGACAGAAGTTATTACGAGAAATTAAAATTAAATAACCGCTAATAGTCACGTGTTAGGCAATGGCATGCCACCACGTATACACCACCATATATGTGTTAGTCGATGTATAGTAGACAGACACACGCGGGACTGCATTGTAACAAGCGATTGCGCTCAGGTTCGAGTATAGTCTTGCGTGTCTACACTAGCGTCGCATATTAACTATTACCATGAAAACCTGACAGCAGGTATAATAAAATGTATCTCCTAATTTGCCTGGCTAGCATCGGAGATTAGGCTAATTTATCCCGCCACGGATTGCCTACACCCAGCGCAATGGATTGACGTAGGCATATCGTGTATCGTATCGTGTGATAGTTTGGGGTAAAACAAATAAAACGAACATGAACTATTATAAAAAATAATACGGATAATTTATGTGCAGATAGGAACTTCTGAACCCAAAATCATATCACTGCTTAATTATAATAGTATGAATAAATAAAAAAATAAAGATAGAAAAAAGAAATTCTATAATTTATAGTATTAGGAAAGTACAGCAGTATACGAAATTGAATTGTAGTACTTTTTTGTTTTTTTTTGGGCACGTTAACAGAGGAACTTACCCAACGCAGAGAATTGCGCATTATACATATAAGGAAAAGATTAGAAATTAAGGAGATAAAGAAGGCTAACAGAGGAACTATATTAAGCGAGGGGAATGCAAGAATGGTAGTAATTCAAACAAACATTACGATAACATTCAAATAAATATACTCTATAAATTATTAAACATACTAATATGGAAGTAAAAAAATGGATTATTAACAAAAACATTAAAATTTCTATTCAACCTTCCATTCCTCGTAAACCATGGTTCCATAGCTGTCAAGTTCTTCAACGTAACTCCATTGTATCCATATGTCGTCTTCGATTTAACCATTCACTCCTTCCCAATTTTTCCGTCTTTATCTCCTCTCTGTCCTCTTCACCCACTAGGGAAGAATTACATCTGTGACGCTAATCATGTGCTTTTTGAGTGCTCGGCATTATTCAATGAACAATCCGTACTATACTCTAATTATGGAATATCGTAGAATATACATGTACTACATACTGTTTAACGTGCTTTCGAACTCATTAGTTATATTTAAAATAAAGATCGGAGACATGTGTTAAACTTTAGGGGGCCTGCCAACAAATCGCACGACTTGACAGGATCCTTAAAAGTAAGGCCCATGCTAGACAAAAAAAAAACAGTAAGAAATTAATGCTGTACAATTTTTCGCGTTCACTATATAAAAATTACACGACAGGCTAGTCTGTATATTTATGTGTATATTTATGTGTATATTTGTGTATACAATTGTACACGTTTTTTAATTGTTCCTTTTTATGGAACGAAAATTAGTATAACCATGCTAATTGTAGTCATCAACTGTTTTTCCTTTCAAATTAATCGATCAAATATTTTAAAAGTCAAGCAGGGTAGCAAAAGTTGTCTTTAATGAACGATACTGCAAACTATACGATTTCATTGAAATTAATCCGATTACAGTACGAAGCTTTTAGAAATGTTAGAAGACAAGGCGTATCGGGAAAAAAAAAGTTATTACGAATATATTTGTTTCTGAAGTCGACGATTTTCTTAGTTAGCAGTTTCTTACGTCCGGTTCAATACCTCACTACAGATGGAAAGAATGCAGAAGAGCCTCTGTTAAAAAACACACCACGTAAACTTCGGAACCGGTTCTGGACTCGTCTTTATTAGCTCGCAGAATACGGTGCAAAAAAAAGTTTAATACTTTATAAAAATTAACTCGTACGGACGCACTTTTAGACTAGTTTAGAGCTGCTCTGTTGTGTTCGGTTATTCGGGATGCAGGAGAGAACATGAATGAGCGACGTGAATGAATTTTAACACTATTGTCGAAGTAGCCGAAACGAAATAATGCGAAAGTTTCCAGCTGGGTTAGACGAGCGGAGTTTAAAATAATTTTGAAAATATAAATTCTAAATTTAGTCGTTTGGAAAGAGCCGAAATTTCAAAATATCACAAGGCGGTGCAATAAAGAAAATGACGCAAAGAAGAAAATGCTAAAAACGATCCTGTTAACTGTCCTCTAGCCTTCATTCTGTAAGAGTTGTCCTAATCATTTTTGAGCAACGGCTTTTGCTCGGTATTTTGAACTTGCGCTACATAAAGGCATCGGTCCATCTGGTTCGAAATGTTTCAGTCACTTCCCTTCTATCTTTATCTTCCCGGTCTGTCTTTCTGAGGTCGAGGAGGGAGAGTCATCGGTTTTAATCCAAAAAAAAACAGTTTGAAAAGTTGTGCTACGAATGTCTCTGATAGAGATGGAAAGCACAAAGGATCAAAGTAAGGAAATTATCGATGAAAATGAAAAGAAAAGAATGAAAGAACCGTTGTAAGGAGTAGGAAGACCTATTTAAAGGTACAAAAGAGAAAGTCCACTATCAAGAGTCGAGGATTCCGAAAAAACAACAATAGGAGGAAGATGAATGTTGTGGAGGGGCAATAAGAGAAGAAGGAAAGTCGAAAACAAGGAGAGGGAAAAGAAAGTAATTCTTAGTGTCCGATTAAGGAAATAATAGTAGAGACAAAAATAGGAACCGAGTCGAAGAATGTGTGAGGAGCTATTAAGAAGAATGATTAAAAAATAAAGAAGGATCCGTATGTCCGACTAAGCCTTGAGCGTAGCGGAATTATGTTTGAGGCTGGGAAATTCTCGAAGAAAAACCATCGCGGACGGTTAGTTAAGCGAGAAAATTTGCCGTGTCATTGCCGTCAATACTTGAGGAACTAGGGACTTGTAAAGGGTCCATAAAAAT
Organism: Icerya purchasi; assembly: GCA_039619475.1. NCBI lineage: Eukaryota > Metazoa > Arthropoda > Insecta > Hemiptera > Monophlebidae > Icerya > Icerya purchasi. The sequence continues at coordinate 346,872,101 of CM077116.1, read as the reverse complement.
AGAACGTGATGACAGTGAATGGGTGATGAGGGGTCGAATGAGAATAATACCGTTAGACGCCCACGACGGAGAAAAGGAATGGAGACATTCTTACGTGCCTGAAGAACTTTATTCGCGTCACCTCCTTTGAATTAATCCACCATATGTTATTTGTAGCATACGCCTCCACAGACGCGTATCGATCTTTCTCCTTACTTTCGTAACTCACTAAATGCGCACTTAAATCGATAAAAGAAAGACTTGACTATTCTAAATCCCATTTTTTTCTTCGCTCCGTTCCATTCATACCGTTATTTGCTACGAATCCCTGCCATTTGGACATCTTTGGTAATGGAGCAGTTGATCAACCATTCAGACTTCCCTTCCGCTTCTTTCTTAAGAAAACCCTCATCCTCTAACCGGCTACCGCTCTACAAAAGTTTCCACTTGAAATAATCATTCGCTTCACCTGTCTAACCTAAATGCTATTTCCGTTAATCCGATGGTTTTCTCATAATTCCTATTATTATCTTTCACGGTCACTCTACTCGCCCACCTTATTAGAATCTCTACTATGTACCCTACGTTTAATTTTTCCCAGTGCCGTAATAGTTGAAAAGGTTTTTGTTCCATCTTTTCCTTTTCGAAGGGCTAACATTAAATTCATAACGAACGAATGAAATGAAAAAAACACTACTTACAGTTACTGAAAGTTAGCTACGGCATTAACGTAAAAGAGTTCACCGCCGTTAAATTTCAAAAATCTCTTTGAATAAACTGGCCAGTTCATTTTTTTTCTTCTCGTATATATGCACGAACATTGACAGGATTTCGGGCTCAAGGAACAGTCTACGGCGTTGCTCTTTTTATATAATTTTAAAGTGAACCCGTTCAAATAAAATGAAATTTAAGGTTCGCTAAATTAAAAATTTCTAAAAACATGTATTACAGAAAATGGTATTTTAAAAAATATTAAAATAAAGTATGTTTCGGAGTTACGTACTCCATAATCATGGCATTGATAAATAAAGTTAAAAAACGATATCATATTTGTCAATCTTATAAACTAATACAATATATATATATATATATCGATATGTTAAGATTGATTCTTAATTATAAATAGTGGGTTATTATTAATTATAAGATTATTATTAATTAATAATAACCCACTATTTAAAATTAAGAATCAATCTTAACATATCGATATATATATTGTATAAGGACACAAACATTTATTACTCAAATATAAAGGTTCACTACGGTAATTACAATAAATTCAAAAGCAACAGTGTTACTAATAGGCGTGTTCCGAATTTTATTTCCTCTAACCATTATATGATTTTATGAATGGAAGCACAGTAATGTACCGGAGCAGAAACTTGTGAATTGTAAGAAAAATAACAACCAATCAGAGGAAATAGTTTTGCTATGTACGTTGATTTGACAATACAACCGTTAAAACGACGATGGTAGTGGATAAAAACGCTACTCCACCACCTAAAAATGAAATACTAGAAAAAAAAAACCGACGAATTAATTAATAATAGTAGTGTCTTTTTATAATTCGAATGAAAGTTGAATAAGCGACCGAATTTATTATAAAAATGTATCTCTACTTTTAAAACACTATTAATGACAACGTCATTCTTACGCTAGAGACTAATATATAAAAGTCTATAAAAAACATTACGAAAAACCGTTATGAAATATGTAGCATAAGTTGTAATCGAAATTGCTTAGGAAACCCGTAAATTATTATTATTTCTTTTTAAGAATAACGCAGTCAATTTAAATTTACTCTTCTACAAGTAACAGGTCAACTATCATCTATAGGTCCACTCCATGGCGAGATCCGAAGGGTCCAGTTTGTACTTTCATTTATAATGTATATATATATATATATATATATATTAATTACAACGTAATTCTTAGGCTACCCCCATTAGAAAAAATGTCTCAAAAAAATGTTCCAAAAAATCTCCCAATTTTATGTAACGTTTGTTATATTTTATTGGATTTTTGTGATTTTCATTTTAAAAAAATTTCACAATTTTATGCAACGAAATATGTAACGAAAACTATAACGAAAAATGTAATGAAAAAATGTCTTAATTTTATATAATGAAAGTTAAATGTTAGGATAGGATTTTTGTGATTATGTTACTTTTTTTTTGTGTTGATGCCAGTAAGAAGTACGTTGTAAATTTTGATCATTTTATACAAAGTATAGAAGAGAAAGGGACAGAAATGTGTGTGTGTGTGTGTTTGTGTGCATGTATATATATATATATATATATATATATATATATGTGGGTGTGTGTGTGTGCGCGCGTATATGTATATATGCGTACACACACACACACACCCACCCCCACACACCCACCCACCCACCCACACACACACACACACACACACACACACACACACACACACACACACACACACACACACACACACACACATATATATATATATATATATATATATATATATATATATATATATATATATTATGTCAGCATTAACAGTGATTTTCCATTTTTTTTTTTTTTTTGCACAGGTTTATTTAAATATAATGGCTAAATGGCTTGGTAGTTAACTAAAGCCGGGCCATAAAAAAAAAAAAAAAAAGTTAAGGTATTCAAAATTATGATTGAATACTCATTTCTGGCTTCACAGTCCCCCAGCAGAACCTGAAATGTACATATGTTCGATTATAGAGTTATTCAAAAATTATACCTAATTGTTCGTGATTTTTTTGTATCAAATACGGTTTTCTAATCGATTTAAGCTAAGGGGGGGGGGGGCTCCTGTAATCAACTGTGTGTTCGGAAGACACTAGCCAAAAGGACGGAAGGAATTAATCATCATCCGGAAAGTATCTTTTTCCAATTTTACATACATTTCGAAACATCGTCAATCTTAACCAAATTAGCTTTTGTCGCACTCCTTAAATCGCGACATCGGTTTCCTTACTGTTTCCTTGAAAAAGAAGGACGTGTTACGATAATGATTAGCACAGCTGCTCGATATGTCCGGAGAAATACGCTATAATTCGGTCCCCGCGTTGGCAGTGTAATTTTAGCGGAAAATTATAAGAACAATTTTGACTTTCAATAAGGCGACCGGCGATAAGGTCGTTTGCGATAAAGGTGAGCAAATGTTCGCCATGGACCGGCATAGACAGCATGCCGTGCATGTTAACCAGGAAGGAATCTGCGACAATTCAACAGGCAGAAAACACACAGTCACACAGACAACCGTTACTTTTGTACTTTACCTGTTACAGAAAAGTTGAATTCTACAAACCTGTTCCTGTTCCTATCCAGAACTATTATTTCTCGCTTCCTCTCGCTTTCTCTCCTTCGCTCTCATGTCATCAGTAGCTTGTGTTCTGTTTTGTCTCTTTTCGGGTTTCTTATCGGGTCCCGCTGCCCACCCGTCACCGGGTCGGTTAAACGCAAACTCGGAATTATTACGTGGAATTACCGGTTCCTGAGAATCACGTTATTCTGTTACTTTCCAGAGGGAAAACCAGTTTAGGAGCTTTGCTGAGCGCGGAAAACGAAATCGTTAAATAATACCGTGGACGAAGAAAGACTATACCCTGCTGAATGGACGACGGCCAGTCGTACGTATTTGCCAAACGAACGAAGATTATATAAATGCCTGCCGCAAAAACAACTTCCTTCGATAATCGTCCTCTCATTAGTACAACTGTTATCTACTCTCGGCTACAAACCGTCCTCCCTGAAAAATGTCTTCTTATCTTAAACCGAAATTATCCCCTTCTGCTTTTTCTAATATTAAGGCCGACAATCATTCGACAAACTTTCACGTACTTTAAAAATATCAAAATTTCTATCCGAAGACAGCCTTATTAATTTACTTGTGATTATAGTAAGACAACTTTTTTTATATTCCCCTTTGCGCGGCGCAATATATATATATATATATATATGTACTAGCTGACCCGGCGAACTTCGTACCGCCTTAGAAAGTAAATTTTGTGTTAACTTATTAGCTGAATTAAATTCAGCTTTTTTATTAAGAAAAAATTAATACTGAAAATGAATTAAGTTCAATAAATGTACAAAAACCAAAAAGACAAATATTTTGAAATGAATGTAATTTACGCGGCAGCAAGGCATTATTAACTCTAATAACAATAATCAGTATAAATTTATATTAAAAATTTAATGTACTTTGGAAACATGTTTTTTCGGGCTATATCATCAGCTAACAACACAGAGCACACACTCAATTTATATACTTTTTAATAAAGTGTGTACTCTATGCAGTTAGCTGATGAGATGGGCTATACACGAAAAAACGTGTTTCTCATGATCTCTAATTTCTTAAAGTAAATTTATACCGATTTTTAAGATTCCGTACACACTATAAACGACGGAATCCCAATAAGATAGTTCAGGAACGACAAAAAATATTTATTTCTGTTATAGTTCAGAAACGGTTCGACTTATCGCAATTGGATCATAAATTGCAATTAAACTTCTATCTGTAACAATTTACAACTTTAAACTGAGCGATTACCCTGGGCGGTAAAAAAACCTCTAGAATACATAATATGGAATTCAGAACGAATGCCCTTAAAAAATTCGTAATTCGTCACCAGATAACTCTTTAAAAGCGAAATTTCAAATATAAAACAAAACACAGGAGCCCTTTATGGAAATTCAAAAATTACGGTTAAAAAATGATTTAAACCCCCCTTTTGGACCAAAAACGGCAAAAAAAAATGAATTTTCTTCATAAATTCGTAAAAACATTTTGTAATGGACCGAATTGTGAATCTAAACCATTCTCGAATCTACTTGAACACACACAAAAAATTTCATTAAAATCTGTCCAGCCGTTTAGGAGGAGTTCAGTCATATACACACGCACAGAAGAAATATATATATTAAGATATATATTTTTTTTAACCCCCCTTTCGGTATGTCAGCAACGGATCTTCGCCCCGAAAAGACACGAGGGAAAAGGGTCAGTTTAGATGTAGAGTCGGTGTCAAATATTGATAAGATAATAGAACTGAAGATAGGAACAACGGAGATCGACGAAAACGATAAGATATAGGAAGCGCAATAAGGATTAGCTTAAGTGATAACAGATCGGAGTACGAAGAAGTGCGTTCGTTTGCGATATATGTGTATGTATATAAACTCGGCCATTTTGGTTTCGCAAGGGGCTGCGCCCCTTGACCCCTCTTGTTTACATTTCTGTCTCTTTCTCTTCTATACTTTGTATAAAATGATCAAAATTTACAACGCAATTCTAAATCGGTCCATAGAAATATGGTAACATAATCACAGAAATCCTATAAACTATAACAAATGTTACATAAAATTGGGATATTTTTTTGGGACATTTTTTGAGACATTTTTCGTTACTTAAAATTGGGACATTTTTTCTAAGGGGGTAGCTTAAGAATTACGTTGTAATTAATACATATATATTAATTACAACGTAATTCTTATGCTACTCCCCATTAGAATAAATGTCCCAATTTTATAAAAAATAAATCAATATAAAAAGATCACCGTATACTTCGTTTTGGAAATGTACAACTGCAATCCATAATGATCATACATGGTAGTAAATACATTCAGGAAACGTCGTAACTCGTCTAGATTGTCGTGTGATCCGCAAATCTAATATTATTTATTTTATTTCCATTTATTTTAGTACCTTCTTTAAATTTGCCCTGTACTTCTTCAAAATTTTTTTCCGAGTATACATTAAACAGGATCGGGAACAAGATGTAAACTTGTTTCACCCCTTTGCATATCGCTACTTCTTCTATGTTATAATGGTAAATTCCGATGCTTGCCAACTGATGCTAATAGAGATTTTTTTATAATACGTATACCTTTACCAATCAATTTTTGATCTTTCTGATATATCCATCCTTGTTGTGCTATCGAAAGTTTTTTGGAAGTTCACGAAGCATATGCGGATTGGACGTACATCGTTGGATTAGCCATGTTAATGCTAAATAAAGCGTCTCTAGTGCCTAGCTTTTTCCAAAAAAAAAAAAAAGGCGGTCAATAGTAGAAGTTTTTTGACTGCCGGTAACTGACAGAAAAGATTACTTTAATCAAACGAAGTTGGATTAAGATAAAACAAAAAAATTTTTTTTTCTTACCTTGGGCGCGTCAGCGGCCTTGAAAGCAAAAACTTAAGTCCCTATCGATTCTTACAAAAAAAAAGACCTATATTTTAATTGAAGATTACAGAACCTGTTGGATTTATAATAATAATTTAGGAATTTCAAATTTGTTGCTTTATTTTTTACATGTATATTCCTTAAGTGAGAATTTAATTGCGGTTCCTTTACACTGTCAATTACCACTTCTAAAGATAATCGATAAAAGTTTATTTAAGCAATATATTTTACACTCTAAGTATGGCGAATGAACAAATTTTAACCTTTTTAATGTCTAAATATTTTAAATTCGTTTTGAAAACTCTAACCACATCGGTTTATTAACTTTCCTTCTATGCGCCGTTCCAACCTCTCTGCGATTTGCCGCCTGCGTTTTGGGCTTAATTTGCTCCCTTCCTTATTGTTCCGTTATTCTCTCGTGCCTTCTCCTTTATGTCTATTGCACCCGCCCAGCAATAAATGTATTTGTGATCCCGATCATATAATGTTCAGTTTTATTCGTCGCTTTCAACTGAACAAGCTTCTTTTTATTCCTCCCTCTTGCAAACCGGTATTCCCGTTCCATACTGTGCTTCATTCATTCTCTTCTTTCCTTCTCCTTCGGTTATTCTAGCTCTTGATTCCTTTCTGTCGGCTATCTCTGATCGTGTGAGGATCTGAGTCTCTCTTTCCCCCCTGTTCTATTGTTCTTGAGCCAATGTCCATGTTGACGAACTCATTATGACAAAAAAAAAAAAAAAACAAACTCTAGCCACGTGTTTTTATCAGTTGGACCGAATTCAATTTAAGATGTAAACAATAAAATATCTTATTATTTTTAATTTTATCACATAAATTTTTCCCCATCGTTAGGAAGACCCAGCTTGTCGCTTTCTCGCGTTCGATATCATTATTATCTCTCATTTCAATGCTTTTCTTTGTTCGATGATTTACATCTTTTTTAATGTTTTAATTACCAAGCGCATCATCGATTGAGAGTGCGTGGTACTCGAATGTAATTAATTTTTATTTTCGAACATCGCTCTGATTATTAATTTTTGTCCTTACAAAATTTCTGTTTGAATTTCGGCACGAGTAACGCTCACTATTCGTTAGTTGCCAAAAAGTATTTAATATCACGCAAAAATAAGTAAATTAAAAAAAATAAATAAATAAATGAAGTACTCCTCAATTAATATCCATAAATAAATTCATCACGGAATTAATTGCTTTTCTTCTTTCTTTAATGTTAAAATTTGTCATTCTACGATTAATACATATAATATATGGAACGATCCCGCTATAAAAAAAAAAAAAAATACATACAAATAAATAATTAGAGAATAGCGAAGTTTTGTAGCCTAAAAGAAAGTAACTGACATATAATTTACCCATAGCAGTGAGAAATTCTTGTGATCATAATATATTCACTACTAATATATAATTTCCTTTACTTATTTTTTCAAACATATCTTCTCATTTTTATTACTTTATATATTCAGTTTAAAATACAATGAAATTCATATTACTTGATTATAAACTATCATTAGTTTAAATTTTCTATATATATATACATATATTGTAAAAATCTGATAAAGGCGGGATAATGTAATTACCATTTAACTATAACTGAGTGACAAGATAGGGATCAAATTACATGCGATATTATTGTATTCTTTAATTTCATTATCAATTTAGCACGGAAAGTTATAAAAAAATCGTTTCAAAGACAAAATAAAATCAAAAATTAGTTTACCCCCTGTCGCAAATGTGTAAGATGCTGAAGTACCGAAATTGGCTGTAACAAGTTTTATTTTTTTTTGTACGGACATACTAATTTCTATGAATTGAACATTATATGTATATGTTATTGACAACGTTATTCTTAGCCCTACCGTCATTACTTTTTCTGTCACAAAAATTTGTCCCAAAATGTGGCATACTGTATATATAAGACGACAAAGCACCGACAAAATGGATTGCTCAAATGACGTTGTCAATTTTTCATAAAAGAGATATAGCTGGTGGTTCGGAAGTGTCCCCAAGTGGGGTCAAAGGGCTTGCCCTTTGACCCTACCTGGAGACAACATGTATATACATAAATACATACAAATATATATATATACATAAATACATACAAATATATATATACATAAATACATACAAATATATATATATACATAAATACATACAAATATATGTATACATAAATACATACAAATATATATATATTCATAAATACATATAAATATATAAATACATACAACTATATATTACTGTTATCGGCGCATTCTGAAGATATCATGGGTGAAAAAAGTCACTAACATCGAGGTACTTGAAAGAGTGGGAAAGATCCTTGAAGTAATGCAAACCATCAAGAAACGGAAGCTGCAGTACCTCGGACACATCGTACGAAGCCCCAAATACGAAATTCTGAAAATCATATTGGAAGGAAAGATAAATGGAAGAGATCGAGAGGAAGACGTTAAAATTCATGGATGGACAATCTTATCAACTGGTTCGACTGCTCTTCTATACAACTCCTCCGATCGGCCATTGTAAAAGAAAATTTTCAATCGTGGATCGCCAACCTTCAATTTGGAGACGGCGGATGAAGAAGAAGAAAATATAAAACTGGATCCTTCGCGTCTCGCGAAGGGCTTCGCTCCTTGACGCCACCTGGTGGCACCCCCGGGCCAGCCATCACTATCACTTCTAGACTTTGTATAGAAAGAGGAAAATTGACCACGTGAAACAATCTATTTTGTTGGTACTTTATTTTCTAATATAAAAATGATGTTATTTTCTAGAAATCCAATTTTGCCGGTGCTTTGTCTTCTTGTATGTACAGTATATGTAACATTTTAGGACAACAGAAATAATGGGGGTCGGGCTAAGAAATGCCATTGTCATTAATATATGTGTTTATATGTATACATAGCCGAATCTAGATTAAAATTTCACGGGGGAGGGGGATTTAAAAAATGTTTATATACATTTAAATATACATTATTATAAAAATTGATTATTTACGAACAGTACACTGAAACCTAGCGGCCAATTATTGCATGTATAAAATTTGAACAAACAATAACGAAAATAATACAAACAAAACAAAAAAAACATCGATATAAATATGTAAGAATGTGTAACATTATATTAAATTAACGTTTTGTAACTACATAAGGTTGTTCAATGTTATTGAATTAATTTATAATTCGATAGCCGTTCGTTGGGCCAAGAGAACTGTGTGTCGATTAACATATTAATATGAATTCCTTTCGCTTTCGTCACTTCGAGATGCTTTGCTGCATCGAAAAAATGATTTCCTCGTTAGCGGTAAGAATTAGTCCGCGAGCGAAGGAACTATTCGGTGAAACTGACGGTGGCTCTTCTTCGGCGAGCGAGCCGAAGTTACGTACATATGCATCAATCAGCGGTGTAAGCCGAGGTATCAGCTGTGGCCGTCGATTCGGTGTCGCTGCAGCGCCCGGTAAAAATGGAAGAAGAATAACGAAGCGATACAAAACAAAGTCACGATTATGACGTAAGGGGAATGTTTGCTTGTTTATTACGCAACGAAAATGAAAATAGAGTAGTAGATTGGAAGACCTATTGAAATATTATTAAACATCGACAATGAATCGGCGGGGATTTCTTTCGGTTTGTTTTCCCCTTTTCGCAGTTTGAACACAAAGCGACACTGGTGTTTCCGCAGCAATTGCCTTTGTTCATTCATCATCGATGACTTTCGATATTGCTCGATCATATGTTACCGCATGACGAAGACGACCACGTCATGTATGCAGACCGGCGATAGAACGAAACCGTATGCGATCTGATCCGTCATTTCCTGGTTCGATCTCGGCTGGAGCATCGCCGCGGCTGCCACTTCAAAATCCGTGCTCGCGCCACCTTTATGTCGCGGCACTCCATAACCGGAATGCGTGTGTACGCGTGTGCTCGTGCATTTTTACTCGCTCGCATATTATTCGTCGTTGCGACGACACACCTGCTGCGATTAAATCGGCCGTCATTCATCCGTACATAGGCGCACTCCAGCACTTTCCATGTTACAAACTGTGTCAGCGGTAAAACTGATCGTTGTTCCTGACATTCCATTAATTAGTCTCGACGACAGCAATGGCGCCTTCGTCTAACAACAACGAACCTTCAAATGCACTGCACTTTACGGCCGCTTTAAGTTGCCGAGCTAGATGATTTCAGATGGGCACCAAAAATTGACGATTTTAAGCCGTGCAGGGCTCGTTTATGCTCAAAAATATCGACTTCTAAACACACCGATTTTTTTTGTTTTAACATCGCCGGAGTTAAATAATAACTCTCTAGCTTCTGATATCATCATATTTGTCCGCTTCTAGTGTCCCGCAAAAAACTAATGAAATATGATGACCTAAATTTTAATGTTAGACTCAGTAGTAACGGTTAAAATTTTTCCGACAATATTTTAAACGGAGAATCAAGGAAAATTCGAATATGTTTGCGAAAAAAATGTTACTAAAAAAATGGTCTTTTGTGATTTCCTTTTATTTGCTTCCAACTGAGAAATTGTTACAAATTATTTGTTTTTCAACTGCGGACATATTAACCTGGCAGCGTAAGTGAAATTTTGGCAAGTTATATCATGTCTTATCCGAACGAATACTATTGCCTAACCAACTACTCCCCCCTACCCCCCCCCCTCCATGGGGGTGGGCTGTCTACATTATTTCTAGTCGCTGCCTGTTTTAACGGCAAAAAATTAATAAAATAAAATAAAACGCTGTAAAATAGTATGAACAAAGTTATGCTAGAGACGCATGTGTTTGTTGGGTCGTTTATTCCTTTACATTCGAGTATTTGTTAGTCTCTACGGCTAATTAAAAAACACGTATATATTTCTCTTTTCTTTTTTTTTTTTTTTTTTTTTTTTTTGTGGGCGCGCCAGGCACATTGACCCAACAACAGGAAAAACTAAGCTAAAGAACTAAATAACTAGATGGACGTAACAAAGGACTGCAGTGCAAGCACCACAGAAGATGAAGGAAAGGAGAGGACAAAGGAAGAGTTATAGAGAGTAGGAAGACTTAATGGCAAGAGCTGATTGTATAAAAGGGAGCGTTAGTTACGAAGAGCAAGACACTCGAAGAAAATGCGATCAGCATCACATATACGAGGAGGATCACAATCGTGAAAAGAACAATAAGGAAAAGGCGACAGTTCAAATCGAAAGCGAGAAGAGGAGAGAATAAGCTGAGAAGAATCAGGGAATCAATAGAAGAGCGATGATCGAAAGGAAGAGAATGGAACCGAGACAGGGAACGAGGAATCGGCTGGATAAAACGGTAATGCGAATGACGATTAGAAAATAAAGTAAAGTGGGTCCCATACCCTTGACAGGGCGTTGGGATTGTGAAGTTAAGGTTCACAATGAACTAAGCCTAATGGATCTAAGGAGAATACTGGGGCCAGTTCCTTTCTCTCGGCCGCTTTTACTTCCCCAGATTTCTCTGGTACCCTATTATTTCAGGCTGGGTAAACTTGGAAGCGACTTGGATCCAGGACGAGACAAGTCTCGAACCCGTGACCTCTGACTTGGTAGCCAAGCACCTTAACCACTAGGCTACGAGGGAGGGATAAATATTCCGCCAAAGTCTGGCGTGATTGGAGGTGGATAAGGAAAGGATATCTGAAGAAGGGAAATGGTTGAGAAATGAATCAAGGCGACCAGCAGAACGAGCCAAAGAATCGGCTGCGTCATTGCCATCAATTCCGGAATGGCTGGGGACCTATAAAAGATCAATAAGAATAGAGCAGGTTGACTGCAGAGTGGAGGTAAGAGAACGAATTGAGAGAATAATACTATCAGAGGAATATGAAGGAATAGGGCTTGAAGGACGCCTTTAGAGTCCGAAATAATAAGGAATTGGGAAAGATCGCTTAAAGAGGAAATAAAAGAGATAGCCTGAAGGATGGCGATCGACTCGGCAGAGAAGATAGTGCAGAAGGAAGGAAGCCGGAATGACTTAGAACGCCGAAGCGACGGGGCAGTAAACTCTCGCAGCACCAATGGTAGAGTCAATTAGTTATTTTACAACTTTTATTTTATTTTATTTATTTTTTCGTTTGTTTGTTCCGTGCAAGAAATACTTCACGTCTAATGGCCATTATATCTCTATATAGTTAATTAAACAAGACAATTCAAATAATTCTTAGTCAATTATTTGGATGTAGATTGTTTATAAATATTACATAATACACTAGTATTCAATGTACGAGTTTAATGCTTTATAATATACTGCAGTAGTCAGCCCACCGCTGATTCGTCCGCTGTTGCTTCTTCTAGTATATCCGGTATAATCAAAAGTATCGTACCGAATACATTCGATTAATAGATATGCTTTACAGTAAGTTCTGAACAGTTCAGGTGTACAGGAAGATGATACCATTTGACAGGTTTTCTGTGCAGGGGTAAATTACCAGTTATATACACATACGATTCATATATAATTTTGGCTCTGAAAAAATGGTCAAATTTAAATTCATAATGTAAATAAGCACCGGAGGTTTTTTTAAATTTTATTTGAGTGTGAATTGGATAAGTACCTAATAAAAATACTCTATTTCATCTAGTGCAAGATTAGAAATTTAAGAAAAACTCGAAACTGGAACATCCATATTTTTCTTTTACGCGAATATTGTAAAATTTCAACAAATCCCCAGATATATCTTTAAAATATAATTTGCAACCTTCTTCATTTTTTTACTTCAGCGATTACCTTTTTGAAGGTTATTCCCTCTTCTCTGGCTGTTGACATTGTGTGGCTACAATGCTGGATGTACAACATGCAAATTAAAAATACATCCTTCTCTTCCTACACCTTTTTCTATTTCGAAAACTTGGTACAATGTTTTATACAAAATATATCACATGCGTATATACTTTAATATAATATAAGTAATGTAATAATAATAATAATAATAATAAATATTTTTGTTACTTTCCTCAATGTATTTTTCCTTGTCATGATTCCATTGGTTTCTGTGTACTCTTCTACTTTGCAGTTCTGTACCTCAAGTCTTAAATCTTATGCTAACAAGCTCGAAAACGGAAGCCAAAAAAAAAAAAAAAAAAAAAAAAAAGAAAAAAAAAGTAAAGTGTATTTGCCAACAACGTTACATCTAAATAAAGAATCTTGTAACATCCTCTTTGTTAATTGTAGAATATAGTAAGTTATAACAAATACAAATATATAACAAACAAATTTAAGTTTTATTAATGATGGCTTACTTAGAATTGTTTTCGGGTATAACCTATCATCAGCAAAAAACACAACTCAATATATGTGATCAGAAACAAAAGTTGTAAATCACACTCTTTTACATTTAAATATTTGGTAAATATTCATTAAATGAATTTTTTTGCAAACGTATAGTTGTTTAAGCTCCAAACTAATAAAAACAATCGCAATGTCGATTGTCCCTATTTGAAATATAAAATTTAAGAAGATTATTAATTAACAGATTGAAAACGTGTGTAATAGAGTTGTAAAAAAAGCAAATATATACACGTATGTATATATATTTTTTTTTAATCCTAACTTTCGCTCTTTGGCCAGTGCAATGCCCCTGTTTCTTCGGAACATTCCCGGACTTTTCAAAATTTACAAGAATTATTTTGACAGCACTAACAGATTTTATTATGTAACTTTTTCATACGCGTTAATGTTCAGCCCGATTTTTTAAAATTGAAAAAAAAAAAATAGCGATAGATCAGATATACTTAAAATCTCGCTTGTGTTCATCGGTTATAACGATAACAAAATTACAAACTCTATAACGAAAATATCTTAAATACTAAATGAAATTTAACAGAAACGTCTTTACGGCGGTTTCTAGAGTACTAGAAAAAAAAAGGTTTCTTTTCGCTTCTAGAACACCGAAAATGGGAAATCGACCGGTGAAGAAGTTTCTAGTATGCTTCTACTATTCACACTTTAAAGATGTTTTTGTTATTTTGTAATTGTGTGTTGTTTTACCAGAATGGATAGGAGAGAGAGAGAAAAAACAAAAAAAATCCGCTAATTAATGACCGGACGCGGTTTGTAAATTTCTCAAGCACGGCTGTATGGAAACCCTTGCAGAAAACACATTTCACCGATTTTTTTACAGGTCAGTCTAGTTCACACTGGCCTGATACGAAGGGTCGTTGGAAAATTACAATGTCATTCGAAGAAACCGGTTGTATCGTATGCGTTCGAATTTTCCTTTATTATTAACGATGATAAAGTCCGATAACGAGAGACCTGTTGCTTACTTTTTACGAAGGACGGTCCGTTTGACTTTATTTAGAAAACCGGACGAGGTTGTTACTACTACTTCGACGTTAAAAATAAACCGCGGACGAACTGAGCGAACCAGCGGACAGGTTTAATTGTTCCGCGGTACAAAATCTAGTTGTCAGGTTGATAAGTCGAATATACGTCGGGTGAGATTACGTCAAAGGTTTATGAGGAACGCATCCAGATGATATTGTCTTAAGACGAAAATGATGTTTATTTTCGCGAAGCCGGTAGACGGGTTGAAGATCGGACTGAGACTGATAAACGTAATTTTTCTGTTTTTTCTGTTGTTGTTTTGTTTTTTTCTCCTAGCGTCATTAGTTTTATTTTGGCAGTAACGTTCGAAAAGAGATATCGGAGATACCAATTCAGTGACCAACTTGCTTCCGGGAAAGAGAAAACAGCATTCCGATGGTGGTTAAAGATAACTTTAAGAGATGATTATTAAATGTTGCCCAGGCTAACGAGAGAAGAAGAAGGAGAAAAAACCAAAGAAAAAGAGAGTTTTATGCGACCGCTTAGGTTAACGATAAAAAAGATGGTCGAAGTGGAATATCAGATACAGGAGTAAAATTGTAAATATTTGTAAATGTTGCGATCGAGTTGATAATTTTTCGAGAAAGCGACGGTTATCGCAAGTGGGGGATTCTGTCATTTGTTCGCGGCGAATTATGATCGGATTATTAGTGGCGCATAACGATTTAAAGCTTCTCCTGCGGGATGTGAGAAATTAGAGAAGAATAGGAGGTCGTGCGAATACTTTCCGAATCAGATGATATCGTGAAAAGCTTGTCGACGCGTCGCGAACGGGAAGTTGTTGGAGCGCATTATAAATAAATCGTTAAAAAAATCATTAAAATGACGTCATACAATTTAATAATCCTAAGTCCATCTGCGGCACTTGAACGTGTTTATTTCCGCTGACGGGTTTACTTATTAATTAGAATACGAAAGTGAACTGAATGATTCTGAACAAACCGGACCCTAGCTGTATTTTGAACGCATTTCATGCCCGTTTTGTTTTGTTTTTTTTTACACTTGCTCCTACGATTGAAACGGAAAATTAACGGTTATTTACCTGGAGCAACTTCAATCGCTGTTACTCTACTCGCGCCTAATCACAGAATAGACTGGTCACGATATTTTTCCGATCTCGTTACGCACGCGCTATATACCGCTTCTTTAAACATAGCTTCTAGCTTGTTTTAAATCGCTCCCAGCTTCGCCGCCACGACATTTTACTTAATAAAATGAACGACGGACTATACGCTCTTTATTCTGATATTTCGATTCCAGATTTAAAAATTATTTACAGATTAACCACTAAAAGGAATCAATCATTCGGTCGAAGCAAAAAACAAAAAAAAAAAAAAATGAATGCCTATACCAGACGAACGAGCTGCTCTCTTTATTTATATTTATTTTTTTTTTTTTTTAGAAAAATTTTGGATTCACAAAATAATTGCTCCCTAGCTTGAAATCGAATACCGGTAGTACCAAATAATTATCCGGAAGAAAGTAAAAGCGATTGAGGGAAACGAACCGGCCCCAATATCAATTAGACACACACTTTCCTAGGGTATAGTATTATGAAAAGAGATCATTTCTACAATTTCGTCCATTCTACCTTACCAAGCCTCCTCCCTAATAGAAAACTCAGTTTACTTTACTTACTACCTGTTGTTAATTTAAAAAAGAAAAAAAAAATTAGTAATAGTAACAAAAAAAAAAAAAAAACATTTCAACATTATTGTTTATTTTTTTTTTTTAAATAATTTGTGGGTCCGATAAGGCCAAAGCCCGTCCGTGGGTTCCCGACATAATTATATCGTTTATTCATAAAGGTTTACATCATCTTAAATCTAACTACGTGTCTAATACACTCGATACTTTGATTAATAATAAGCCGGTATTGAAATACATTATACATATACCTACAAAGAAACCGACACTCTCTCAGCAACTACTTATATCTCAAATTAACCAGAAAACTACTCGAAATTCAATCCAGCGACATCATGTGCGCGCGACAGCCCAAAAGGATATCCGTTAACCCGGAACAGTCAACACGACAGCGAGCAACAAAACCAACATCTACTCTCATCTCTGAAATTCATCTTTACACGCCACGCAATCATTCACATCCTTATTTTATTTTTTCATCTATCCGCATATTCCCTTCTTCTTGGATTTCCTTCGGTGCATTTTCCACTAATTTTATCAACACCTCTTCTCTTCCATATTGCCTATTTTGACTCCTCGTAACCGTATATAGCATATTTTATCATAACTCCTAGACCGGTAGACCCTTTTTCTTTTGTAGATAGTGTAATATGTTGCGTTTTCGACTTTAGAAAACTAACAGTTCCATTATTAAAAAAAAAAAATCAAAAAAATAGCAAGGAATTTGTGCAACTATTTATTTATTTATTTATTTATTTGTTTATTTATTTATTTATTTATTTATTTGTTTATTTATTTATTTATTTATTTATTTGTTTATTTATTTATTTATTTATTTATTTATTTGTTTATTTATTTATTTATTTATTTGTTTATTTATTTATTTGTTTATTTGTTGATTTTTTTTTGGGGGTATTATCAACAGTGCCCAGAAATAGAAACGAAAAAAGTCGCTTATATTTTAATCTCACCAGCTGCTATCGTTAATAAGAAGAATTAAATATAATATGAAGAAATACGAACGAGAATAAGGATTAGGAAGTTCAAATGGGAATGCAGTTCTAGAGGAAGAAATGAATATTTAAAGAAAATGAGCGAATCAAAAACGACTGCGTCATTTGAGTAGAGAGGACAGTGTAGAAAGCTAATAAAAATCGAAAATAGTAGAAATTTAGCCGGAAATAGATCATAAGGAAACGATCGATATAACCCGAAACTGAAAGAGGAGAATATGTTGGAGATTTCGCTTGACCGGTGCATTGAACGATTATTAAAAAAGGAGAGGGTGAAGGCGCCAAAATTCGAAATGGAAACTTTACAGAAAGCGGTAGGAAATAGGGGGAATTTTTTTTTTAAAATTTTAAATGAAACAAGGGTCAGCCGTTTCATCATCGATGATGCCTCTGAAGGAACACTGTGATGACTGAGGTTCAATAAAGTTTCAAAAGGAGAATGATCAGAAAGCGACAGAATAAATTGAAAATAATCAAGGACGAAGGGAGATGATTAGAGGCAATGAAAATAACGGATATCGCACGGGAGCTAGTGATTAATTCATTTTTACGAATATGACACAATTCGGCGAAGTTAAAATTCGATGGATAAACGATACTCCGATCGACAGGCCTTCATCAACCGTTTACGCAAGGAGGAATTTTTTTTCAAATTATCATTATTACTATTCCTTTTTCTGTGCCGTTTCATTTAAATGGGAATTAGGCAAAATGGGACCAAAACTTAGAAAAATCGCCCGGAATTTTCCGAATATAATTCGCCGGCTTAATTTTTTCCCAAAAGCCCTTTCACTCATGAATAATGAAATTACCGCATCGGGATCCATTTTTATTCTTCCATCATACGCTCGTAATTAATTTATGGTTGATTTTCCACCGTTCAACGTGCAATTCCAAGCGATAGTCATGACTCTTCCTCATAAAACTTCCACCGCTATATGGATACTAAAACAAAAAAAAAAACCAACACAGGTAAACCAAAACTGAAAAGAGGTACAAATACGTGAAATTGTTGCCGTGAATTTAGCGAAGAGTTTCCGCACACACACATGCACCCACAATTACATGCAACGTTGCTAGCTGCATCATAGTCTCTATAGGTGCATCTGTAATTGCCACGTCTGGCCGGTAAATTAAAATCAGCCGGTTAAAGAAAGAGATTGCGATTTCCTCAGAAATATCGTAATGCCTCTTTATGCATTTTCTAACTAGACTATATTCGCGTTCTCTCAACTGTACTCCGTGTTACGTAATTCTTTTATGCAGACGCGTTCGATGGTGACGCGTTGTTCTATTATAATTGTGCGCTGTAATCTTCTTTGTCGCTGTCGTGTTTTTTATTGACCGCGAACAGTATCGGATTAACACTGTCGGCCGTTAGTGATAGCCCAAAAAAGAAATCGCTCAGCTGACGATAAACGGTGAGTAGTTCAATTATTGAAAAAGTCGAGGGTTTTTTGGAAACGAAATAATGGCTTACGCGAACGTGTCGTCGCTGTTATCTCGAATTCGAGCGAAATCGTCAACGATCGGCTCGCTTATTTTGACAATTCGGCTGTATCCGTTTCCTATGCCCCCCGCCTCCTCCGCATTTATATTTGAGCAAACATGCAACTTTGCAATACTTGGAAAAGCGCGAAATTCTTGTTCGACGACCTTGACACGAACGTTCCATCGAGGTGTCATACAGAAGCGACTTCGTAATCGTGAAAGTGCTTCTTCGAAACGTCCTTCGATTCCATCCTGTTTTCCAGCCGGGCGAGTTTTTCTTAATGACTACGCTCTTATTATATCGTATCGTCACTTGCCCATGTCCTCTTTAATTAAAACCTACTACGCTAATTGACGTCGCCGTGATAATTTCTTTTATGTCGCTATTTTTTTTTGTCTTTTTTTTTTTTTTTTTCGTTTTTATTGGTAACACATTGAAAAAGCATCGGGCCCCCGATCGATCTCATCCAGTTTTGCCTTTGCGGCCACAAAAAATGGTAAAAATGGCCGTCCCTCGCAGTTAGTTTGGCTTTTTTACTTTGGCGGTACCATTATAAAGCTGGTTGTTTTTGCTACCTCATATTTAAGTCACATTGGAATCCACGGAAACGAAATAGCTGATTCTTCGACAAAGTTAAATTAAGCGGGAGCACAATATTCGGAAGTTGTAAAAGAGAATTTAATAAAAAACAGTGGGAGGCGTCATACAGAGAGAGTAAATGTCTCATTCGTGG
This sequence comes from Icerya purchasi, assembly GCA_039619475.1. NCBI lineage: Eukaryota > Metazoa > Arthropoda > Insecta > Hemiptera > Monophlebidae > Icerya > Icerya purchasi. Next base: position 346,852,690 of record CM077116.1, on the reverse strand, counting down.
ATCGGACATACCTTTTATCACTTTTCACGGTTAATGATCGTTTTTAAATTTTCGAATGCTAAATAATAATCGCCGGACATTTTACTTACTCCAAAATCGGTCCTATAAAAAAAGGGCACGAAGCTTTTTTTTTCAGAAATAAAAATATACTCGCCCACGACCTTTTCATTTTCTCTTTTTTTTTCTTTTTCCTTTCATTTTATGGGTACGTCAGCACAGGACATACTTCCAAAACATAAAAGATTAAGAGACTAGAAAGATATATGGAGTGACATATCAAAAAACGATTAGAGACAAAAAAAATGAAGGCGGCTAACAAAGGAACAACAGAAGGAGATGAAAAAGAGAGAATGTAGAGGTCACTTTAAATAGCAGCATGGCCAAGGCTAAGCAAATTGGAATAAAAGATCGCGCGTTATGTGGAAATGAAAGAACATTCGAATTCACAGGTGATATTTAAGGTAGGAAGATGAAAGGGACACACAAGAGATTGAACAAAAGCGAAACGAGAAGCCGGGAGCAGATTTTCCGACCCTTGAAGTTGTAAGTTTAGCCGAAGTGTGTGGAAATAGCTGGAAAATAAGTCAAATGTATCTTTCATTTGAAACCACAGACCCGGTTAAAACAAAATCAGTCTCTTTAAAACCGCGCTTCTGTTATTGTTTAGAATGACAAATTTCCGTGGCAGTCTCTTTTTTACGATGAACCTTCTGGAAAATGGAGGTTGAAGCGAAAACATTCGCTTAATTTAAGGAATCGAATAAATACTAGACAATAAATACTTGTATTTTTTTTTTTTTTTTCTTATTTATTATAAATTTTTGAATTTTCGATTAAGATTAGATGTCAGTTTTGTTTAAAATGCCAAATTACTTCGCCGATGATCATCATTTGTCCTCACAGAGCACTAATTAAGAAAAACTGGTTTCGATAGTACTATTAGCGGGAAAAAAGTGACGGAGAAAGTGCCCCCCCACAATTTCCGGCAAAAACACCGGAAATTGATGAAACTCATTCAATATAAGCAATCGGTGACAACAAATAATCAGAAATTAGCGGAAAAATGTAATATTATTTAAACGAAGAAAATAAAGATGAACAAAAAATGTTTTTTCTTTTAAAAAAATTCGAAATTTACTGTAAAAATTTAATAAAAATTCACCTAAAAGGAAAAAATAAGTATCCCATAAAAAAAAATATATATATTTTAGAGTGATATAGCTTAATGCGGACATTATAAGATAAATCTTACGCAACACATTAATGTTTTGAAGAGTCAGTACACAATTAAAATTAAGAAACAATGCAATGAATATTTAATGCAGTTTTTAATTATTACGGTAACTTGCGATTTCCGTGCCGACTCCGAGATAGTTAATGTGTTGTTTATTAATCACCTTCATCATTCTGAAATGCGTTATTTTGTATCGAATATTATTTTTTATTTTTTAGTACATTTTTATTAAATTTTTATACTACAATATTTGAGTATCGGGAATTTTCTTTCAAAAACATTTTATTTCGCAATTTTTAGTACAATACTTAAATAAAAATTAAAAATCAACGCCTTTTTAAAAGCGACAAGCTCGAGACGTTCTATTGCAGTTTAAAATTCGTTTTCTTTATTTTATTCGAATCTACAAACATATATCTCTCCGCGGTAATTAACATTTTTTAAATTACCTGATATCAATAATATTTTAAGTTAATCTCGTATTGGTTATATTAATTAAAGAAATTTTCACTTTTTGATGACTACTGCTGAGGTGTTTGTCGATAATTAATCAATGGTACGCTCACACGGTATCATCGCTAAATGGTACCACCATTTTCGATTGAACAAAAGGAATTATTCGAATATGAGTATACAAGTTGTGCGAGAACAAACATGAAAAAAAAAAACAAAATGCAACGTATGACCTTTTCTTTAAAAAAAAAAAATGGGGGCAGGGGTAATTTTCAGAAATAACAAAATTATTCGTGTATTTACTTAATTCTTTTACAGTACACAAGCACCAAAAAGAAGAAAATCCGCAATTACCTCCGCTGTCCGGAAGTACATAGGAACATATGTTCTTTAAACTTGCTACAGCTAGCACAAAGTAACGAAATGTACAATATTATGTTCCGTTTCTTTTTCAAATTTATATTTATTAACATTAAATAAAGGGCGATGATGAGTGAAGCACGTACTTTATATTTATTAATTACAACTAACTTTCATAAAAATTAACGAACGTAACCAAGCGAATAAAGAGATAAACGATCGAATACACTAATAACAACATAATACTTTAAAACATCAGCCGGCGGTACAATTCAAATTATAATGTTTTGCGAACATAAAGCGTTTGATACTTTTTTTTTTTAGCTTTAGTAACAAAGTGTGTTAGTATTTGCTGTTTATATCCAAAAAAAGAAAAAAAGAAAATAAAAAAAAATGCTGGTTATTTCATTTTTAATTAAAATTTTTTTTCTTTTTTCTGTAATATGTACCGAAAAAATAAATGTTTTATAAACATTAAAAAGTATGAACAGGATTTTCTTATTTTCTTCAGTGAAAGGAAACTGATATAGTCATTGGTTCTTTGTGTGCTGATAGGTGATGAAGATACACTAGATGGTCGCGAACGGTCGTAATTATTATTGTAAAATTTTGATTCGTTACCATTTCGTCCTCACGGTATCTTACTTAAAAGAAAAAATTAAATTAATTCGATTTTGTGACATTTCTTCGTGACGCTTTTTTAACGGACAAAATTTTAAATTGTGCCCGGCCCTAAGATATGCTATAAAAGCAAAAATATTACGGTGATTTTTCGAAAAGCTGAATTTGACTCTTTTTTTTTTTTTTAAGAAATAGAATATAAAACGGTCGTCAACGGGAAAAATAGTACAACGTGAATTTCATGTTTTTTCGTTATCTCTTCTATTTCTCGGCTAATTACGTTACCGTAAGATGTTTTCGAAGAACGGTCTGGCAGAGTGAAATCGGTCGGCTCCACTGGCATTCTAGAGAGGTATTCGTTGTCGAGACGGTTGCGGATTTCGCAACGTTTTTCGCGTACTAAGGCTGCGTTATCGCAACCAATACGAAAATGAGAACAGGTTTATATGTAGAAATTCTTCGTTATTATTATAATTCCGGTACGGTTAAAATATCCGGTTTCCACATTGATGAAATTAATAAAACATAAAATAGGAAGATTTCTCCGCATTGTTCATTAATTATTATTGCGCCTTCGTTATTGAACGAGCAACTCGATTTTCCGAATATCATCATCGTTAATTAAATCGTAGCTTATTTTCCCGGTCTAATAAAGAACGGATAATGTAAAAAATAAATTTGGCAATTAAAACCCCATCCCTCCACACCGCTGAGTACAATTTCTTAACGGAACTATATTATCTTCCTACCGATGAACCTCTAGGTATGAATATTATTAAGTTTTACAATTCTAAAATTATTTTTAAATTAACGCAATTAACAGTTGCGAGTGTGCATCATTTGCGGTTTTCTGATTTTCTATTTCCAGAGGCCAGTTCCGGATTCTAAACTGCCGTTCGCTGGCTTACTAAATTTAAGGTGTTTATTTTAATAACTACGCTTTATATACTGTACCCCGCTTTATAAATCGCAATTGCATAATTTTTAATTCACTTAATTCGTTTTCGGATCAACATATAACGGATTTTTTTCCTTACCTTTTGTTTCTGGGTAAAGTTCCTTGGTTGACGAGCCCCCCCCCCCCAAAAAAAAAAAAAAAATAATCGTTTATACTGTCGAAATTTTCATTGCTCTAACCCGATGTTTATTTTAAGATAAACGTGACGATTTTTTAATTCTTGATATCGGAAAATTCTTCGAAATGGTCCGTCCGAAGACTGTTTAAATATTTCTACAAAAATAACTGCTAACTTCCGAATGAACTTTTCCAAAATCCATCCCTTTCAAAATACAGCGTTGTTATCTGCAAAAGATCTGAGATGGTTCGTTCCTTTCAAAGCATTGCGTTTCGATCAATTTCCTCTTCATTTTGACTTCTCCACAGGGAAGGTTGGCTTCGTTAGCAGAGTTCGTTCTTCGGAAAAAACAAACAAACAAAAAACCACTCGAGAGTTTCTAATCCTTAACATGAGCGAACACTTCGAAACTCTTTCAAAAACACGGTTGTAGTTCGTGGCAAAGAAAAAAAAAAACATCTTCTAATCGAAGAAGCTTTCCATCTCTAAAACTATCGATAATGCACGGAGGTTGGTCGGTTTCGGAAAATGAGCTAGTTTTTAATCCACGATACTGACCAGTGACGTTTATAAAATCTCCTTTATTCCGAATAAACGTTAAACTAGTCGCAGCGTTTTTGAGAACATAAATTTTTACGAAAAAAAAAAAAAAAAAAAAATGTAAACATAATGATTTGGAGTACGTCACTTCGGAACATGTCGGCTATTTTTAATATTTTTAAAATATAATTTCTATAGTACACGTTTTTTATAATATTTTTAATAAACATAAGTATATATTTACGTTCTATTTGTGGGTTTTTATTTTTTACTAACTGACCCACTATCTCGATCATATCTGTTTTTCGGGTGCATGGTGAAAATTTTTCCAAATCTCCTATTAATAAAACATTGAATTTTTTTTTTTTCACCTTTCGCAAATTCAATTAAAAGAAACAAGAACTGTCATTAACAACGCGTGTAAATATTTCGTAACCGGTTAATAAAATGGAATAATGAATAATGAAAACCGAAGCAACAGTGTTAAATAGGTACACATATAACTGTTAGAAAAACAACATTTTCCAGGAATAATAATCCGTCTTCAGTTAGAAAAAAGGGAAGAGTATTAAAAACACGATGATTGGATCGGAAGATGAGCTAAATTTGTTCAGATTCGAAACTTACCGAAATTCATTTTTACTTATATTTCTCTTTTCCAGTACTAAACCTGAGATCAAAGAAATGAGCACTAGTGTCCAGCACATATTTATTCTTAAGATATTTAAGTTTATATTTTATTTTACGAGATTTGTCAATTTCGTGAACGGCGCTCAATAAGCAGACAGTACTAAAAAAGAAAAAAAAAATAAACGAGAAAAGAAATGAAAAAAAAAGATTAAATTCTTTTTTTTTCTTTTTATACAGACATGCGCCGCAGCGGCTTTGGGCCGATAACTAGAAAGGGTAACGAATTTAAATCGAGAGACAATTACAGATGAAGAGTAGAAAAGATTGAAGTAAAGGAATTACAGCCGGAGATAGGAAAGAATAAAGGAAAAACTATAGGGAACACCCGGAGCCGAACTTTCGGAGTAGAACGTTCACAGTGATGGCGCAGTATTCGAAGAAAATACGAGATTAGCATATTGAAACGAACTGGGTTACGATGGTTAAATTGACTTGCAGCGCGGAACCGCGCGGGGTAAAATTACGATTTTCTCGCGCAATTGGAATAGATAATCCCAAAAGAGTTTCCTTTTAATTTAACGAAAAAAAAAAAAAAAAAAAAATCTTTTAAAACGGGCGCCAGTGACACTTATCGTAGTAGCTTGCCTCGGTAGAGCACCGGGCTTTATTTCACAACGAATCTGGGATAACATTTCACTAGTATAACAAATAAAACAAAAATATTTTTTGCCGAAGCACCTCTCCCCCCCCCCCGGACTGGGAGATCTCACGGAGGATTCGTGTTCAAATCACATAATTATATAGATACGTGTATATTTCGTTAATTAAAGGAACAAATTTATCGACACGACAGAAAATTGAATTCACGTACGGATAAAAGCAAACTCAACTGGAATTTTACAAGAGAGATGAATTAACAGAGTGGAAAAGAAAACGGCATAGCATCCGTATTTTCGGAACATCGGCGAGAGGACGACTAGGAAAAGCGAAAAACAATGTAGAACGTTGCGTAGACTGGCCAATCAAACGGTAGAGAATGGCTTAATCGACTAACGGTAAATTAACGAAATCAATTAATACAGCAGGCTATCTGTCTATCAGTCTATCGCGCAAGCATATATTTCTTATTAATTCTCGCGACTCACGCTGCCGACTCACGCTGCCGACAGACGCTGCCGACAGACGCTGCCGACAGACGCTACTTTGTTGTCGTTGGACACGCACGCACCAGGCCACTTACACAGGCCCGAACTCCACACGTTCCGAAATTTTGACAGAAAAATTCACTTTATTAAACATTTATAAAAACATCTAATACAGATAAACCAAAATTACAACTTAAAAAAATATTAAAAAGATCCGACATGTTCAATAGTTTACTTCATATTTATTCATTAATAAATATGAAGTAAACTATTGAACATGTCGGATCTTTTTAATATTTTTTTAAGTTGTAATTTTGGTTTATCTGTATTAGATGTTTTTATAAACTTTTAATAAAGTAATAACACAGAAAGTGGACTTAAACATTTTCCAACTGAAATAGAAAAATGTACATTCACGGCCGTGTATGCGTTCCGGACCGTATTAACGAACTATATGACGATGCCGGCAGATCGAAAATGAATGATTTTAACCAAAGAGTAATTTCTAGCTCGACATCATCACGAAAATATCAATGTATAAATTTGAAATTTAACGCTGAGGGAGAGAAAAAAAACATATTTAATTTTTACGGAAAAAAGAATATGGGTATGCGACGACACCTAATCGGGCACGCGCCAAAGGTAAAATAGCAACTAACCAATTTTGATTATATTTGTTTGTATCTATTCGTTCACTCGAAATAGAGTCTCTTAAATTTTTCACTCATTCTATAATACATATCAGGCCCGTGCCCAGAATTTTGGAAAGAGGGGGGGTTTGAAAATTGTCTTCATATATTTACTTTATAAATAACAATACATTTTTCACTAATATCCCCATTCTATTAATAATTTCCATCATTTTGATTAATATATTAATAATTTACATAAATGAATTACCCCCCGTATAAACACATTAATAAAAATGACATATGTTATTGATTATACTCGTAATAAACAATTTTTCCTTAAGATATTAATGATCTACCTCTAAAAATATAGAGCATATTTTTGATTTTTTCTTTTTAATGTAAGAACACCCTAAAAAACCATCAATATTTATTTTAAATTTTTGATTTTTTCAGATTTTTCTGTATTTATAATAACTTTTCAGTTTTCATGAAGCGGACACGGCCTTGATAAATATATATGTATGTATATATATAAAAAAAAATGTTAATTACGACTCCGTTAGCAAGAGCTAATCTAATCTCGCGAGAGAATTTACGATGAAATGTCGGTTTTTGCTTCATTACTTAATCTCTTTTTTACCGTAATAATATTACATCCCCATGTGGGTGATCGGAAATTCCTAGCGAAGTTGAAAAAACCAAATATGCCCGAATTGACAATAATTTCCATTTTATATGCAGAAATAGATTACCTCTTTAAAATGAAACAGCGTCTTCGGTGGAGGACGTTATAGTTGGGTTTACTGTCGATTAACCGCTCTTAGATAGCTTAAAGGTCCTTTCTATTCCTAAAAGGATTAGTACATCCGTAAGAATTTACAACTTTCAGTATAACAGTTTAACGAGACACGACGGGGAAAAGCACATTATTAAACTTATAAGCTCATTTTAAATTTAACTAAATTGCAATTTTTGTTTGTTATTAAATAAAATATTAAAATTAAATAAGTAAAAAGGCGTAGTATGAATTTTAAACAATTGTTTTAAATTTTTACCGACTTCCGGAGCAAACGTTCGTCGCGATTTTTTTTTTTTTTTTTCTATTTTATATTTGTTTGCGCATAACCGATGTTCATATGGACCGGTTTTACTGATTCTTGGTCCATTCAACCATTCCACTTAGGTACCATGTGATAGCCGAGTTTACAACTTTATATTTAGACCCTCGGGGCGCCCCGAAAGCTTGACATTTCTGAAAAAAAGTATTTATTTTCCCCGGTCATGTGATATATCGATGGAAAGATGGCTATTTGTTGGGAAATTTCCGTAACGAAACTTTCAAAGTTAGTGAAAAGTTCAAAAAGGCGCGAAAAATTACGCGTATTCCCCTTTGCGGCGCGAATATTATAGATAAAAATTTTGAACGAGGTAAAAATATGCGCATCGCCGTGTATTTCTCTAATTTGGAACATCCGCAACTTTAAAATTAGGTCCTCGAGGCGCCGAAAGCTTGACATTTCTGAAAAAAAATATTTTTTTCCCCAGGCATGTGATATATGTTGTTGGAAAAAAAGCTGTTCACCGGGAAACGAAATCGTATTTAATTTCCTTAACGAAACTTTCAACGTTAGTGAAAAGTTCAAAAAAACACGAAAAATCACGTGCCTCTCCTTCTTTATGCCCCGAAAAATCAGATTTCTTTCGTTTGAAATGTAAACATAAATCATAGCCTTACATGTACGGAATTGTCAGCGCGTGAAACATCATGCTTGAGTGAATTTGTTTTGTTTTTTTTTTTTGAACCATAAAATATGTAGAATGTAACAAAAAAGTTGATTTTTAGCAAGAAAAAAAATCAATTATAAGGCTAAAAATTGTCAAAACGTTTTTCTTAAAAAGAAAAAATACCGGACTTCAAGATTTACTATAAAAATTTCATAAAAATGCGTTAAAAAATAATTAATCCCGATAAGAAAATATATTTCAGAGTGATATAATACCGTAAGTGGTGATATTACGGTAATTCTTATACAACATTGATACCATAATTAGAGTAGGTATCAAAATTCATATTACACAATATCCCAGGAACAATTTAATGAATATTTAATGCAGTTTTTAATTATTATTTTAATATGAATTTTGATGCCTATTCTAATTAAGGTTTTAATGTTGTATAAGAATTACCGTAATATCACCACTTACGGTATTATATCACTCTGAAATATATTTTCTTATCGGAATTAATTATTTTTTCACGCATTTTTATTAAATTTTTATAGTAAATCTTAAAGTCCGGTATTTTTTCTTTTTAAGAAAAACATTTTGACAATTTTTAGCCTTATAATTGATTTTTTTTCTTGCTAAAAATCAACTTTTTTGTTACATTCTACATATTTTATGCTTCAAAAAAAAACAAAAAAAAAACAAATTCACTCAAGCATGATGTTTCACGCGCTGACGATTCCGTATATGTAAGATTATGATTTATGTTTACATAATGCTAAATTCAAACGATAGAAATCTGATTTTTTGCGGCATAGAAAAGGAGAGGCACGTGATTTTTCGAGCTTTTTTGAACAATTTCGAACGTTTCGTTAAAGAAATGAAATACGGTTTCGTTCCTGGCAAACAGCTTTTTTTCCAACGACATATATTACAATGTCCGGGGGGGAGGAAGTATTTTTTTTCAGAAATGTCGAGCTTTTGGTGCCCCGAGGGGCTGATTTTATAATTGGAAACCCAGATGTTCCAAACCGGAGAAATATATACGGGGATAAATTTGTGTTTATAATTCTTTTTGATTACTTTGCGCAGTGGATATTTAAGCATTTCTGATTTGAATAATAACAAGACGTATTAAAAAATTTCACACGAATGTAATTTCTCTTATCGACATACTGGCCTAATATAGATTCCAACCTACATTCTTGTGCGCAATACACACAATAGCCCCGTTATAGCTACCAATTACTCGTCGTCGTTTGGTTTGTTAAACATACCTAACACTATTACATAGAGGGAAAAAAAAACAACAGAAAACGATGGAATCGTTGAACAATGTTAATTACAACAATGTTAATTATTCATTTTATTACCGTCAAAATTATGACAAATTTTTCAGTTCGCTGTAAATAAACCTTCGAGATTGGAATTCGCCACTCAGCGAGAAAAAATCCCGGAAAAATCATTTAAAACGAAAATACCCATTCAATGTGATGGAATTTAATTATACCTTGGAACAATCCAGAGCTGCTTAAGCCTCAGATACTTCTAATACTGCGGACACTAAATCAACTTTAAAAATCTAGTTCCCGGAATTTGTTTACATTTTATCTTTCCCGGTTTTCCACTGTTCGAGATTATACAGATGATGTGCTTCTGCAGTTTAGAATTTAGCAATACTGAATTAATACCGTATCGCGTGGGGAATAACAATATTAACCCCACTGTGTTATATATAGGTGTTTGTCACTCATTGTTGTTATTTCAACATACAATAAGTAAAAAGACACCGGTGGTATATAAAACAATTAATTAATATTTATTTACCAAAGCTTCACGATCACACGGGAGTTATTACAAGGTATAAATTTAACAAAGACAATTACTGAAATATAAATAAGTCGATTATATTTCAACAAGCAGTGTCGTCTAATAATCGTGCGATAATCGACTTATTTATATTTCAGTCATTGTCTTTATTAAATTTATATCTTGTTATTTAACTCCCGCGTGATCGTGAAGCTTTGACTAGCCCGTCGTCGGGTAAATAAATATTAATTAATTGTTTTATATACCGGTGTCTTTTTACTTATTATATATGTAAATATTAACCGCGATAAAAGTGAACTTTTAGGAAGTCTAGGCAATAATTTTAAATAACATCCCATTTGTGATAAAAGATTCGGCATTTATAATAAACTTCACAGTCCCCGACGTCCTATCGAGGTTATTTATTTCACTTTACGAAAGGATAATCTGTCATAACTATTTCCGCTTCGTTTGGTCGTATCCGAATTATTAATAATAAATTACTACTTTATAGAAATTTCCACGATAGCGCACGGTTAATTATCAACATTGAGCAGCGGTGGCTCCACAAATTAAATCAGAGAACACGGGATTCGAGACTTAAAGATTCTTCGGGTTACTTGTGTACCGTCGATGTTTAATCGCAAAACCGAATTTAAACGACCCCGTTTACGATCGGGAAAAAATATGATAAATTAGGTAAAAGGCGAGATTATTACCGATAAAAGATGTTAAAAATATTATCGCGATTAACTCGCGCCAACCCCATATTAAATGACCGCTGTCCTGAATTTACCTGAGAAACACAACAGTGCCTCTATACGTGCAATTAACATATTTCTTCCGTATTTTCAACGCGATCGCTTGACTACGTTTGATTTGCCAACTTATACGAGAATCACGGCTGAATTAGTCGCTGTTGCCGGCGAAATAAATATTAAAATGTACAAAATAAATAAGCGAGAATTTGCGCCAGACACCACTGCGTAAAAATGAAAAAATTCTAATTAGAAAAATTGAATATCGAAAAATTGTAACAGGTGGAATTCATTAATAAGCGGGAATCGAAACCCCCTTTGCTCGAGTAACTGCTCTCTGTGTTTGCCCGGTTTATTAGCAGAAAGAGAAGAAAAAAAACATCATCAGAGATCACTATCGATGCTGACATTAGTATGCACGCTACCAGTTTATATGTTTATTTATTTCAGATGCTCGTATATATATGTGTGTGTGTGTGTGCTGGTGATGATGATATTTATGATATTTACGTGTGCGGAAGCTAGAACTTTATATAATATCTTAGGCAAGGTCGGCAGATTATTTTTTTCCATCGACGCGACGGAGGGAAAAAGTTATTTTGCATTTTCGCGAAAATTAGAAAGGAAAACATTACATCGTTCCCGCTCACGTGTAACGGATTTGTTTTCCTAGTTATTTTTCTCTCGTTAAAGTGTCCGTTTTTTCTTTTTGTTTTTTTGAAAATCATTTTTGTCGCCCTAACAAATTTTTTTAAATGTGTTGTCGTTGTTTTGTTTTTTTCGTCAAAATAGTTTTAAAATTGACTTTTCGAGATTGATATTTAAGGTTAGTTTTATTTTTTCTGTTTTTTATTTAGAAAACAAGTGTGTATATTTACGTATTATTAAGCGAGATGTCTTTTAAGTATTGAAAGATGTGTTTTTCGGAACGTTTAGAGGTGATAACGAGAATTGAATGTTGAAGCGGAATCGATTTTTTCGAGGTGCGAGGGGGTAAACAAATTTTTGGGGAGAAACGAAATTGACTCGATAAAGACGAAAGAGATTAAGACTAGAATTAGCCGAGATTGGCCAATACGTCGCGAATTTCAGAACATCGCGCTGGGTATCGACCAATATCGAGGGAAAATGAATTTTCATTGTGTTTCGAAATTTTTTTTCGGCTCCTCTCCCGAACGTAGGTTTTCACGGGCAATTTTAGTTTTTTTTTTTTTATGGCGGCATACATCGCACAGCGAATTTTTCGTGTAAATTTTACCTGTTAACCGACGGGAATAATTTTTTTTTTTTCCATTAAATTTTGACATTGAAATTGAAACAAGATACAACATCAAAAACGTGAAACCGCTCGTTACAATTTTTTTTTTTATAAAAAGTGTTTCTATCCGAACCGTATTTTGTAACCGATAGGAATATCGGGCGTTTTAAATTTCAAGTACGCACACTATTCGCACAGCTGAGAAACATGCTTTTCCGTTAATTTTGCTGTTCAGCTGCCTATCGATGATTCGTATTTCGTCCTAATCGATGGAAGAGAAACTTCTCTGCTGCTGGCGAGCATTCAATCGTATTATTGATACCTGACCCAAAAACTCTAAGCACAAAAACGAAAAAAATAAATCATATTAGAATTCAGTGAATAACTGTTATTCGGTGCAGAAATGGTTCAAAACGGTAAACGAACCGGTTGAAAAACGGGTTTTCGCCTTTGAAAGATTAACAAGTGACGTGAAATGTTTGAATAACTCATAAAGTCGAAATCGATCGATTTTCGGAGAAAATAACTAGGCCAAAGACTACTTTTCCAAAAGGTGATGTGACGAAAGCGTAGTATTTAAAGAAATATGTTTTGTTGTTTAAATGTCGATTAGTTCTGCCCAAAATTGTTTCAAAAGACGCTTTCGAAAAAGGCAGACCATGCCAGAGTCCAGAAGTCGTATAAGGTAGACTCACTTTTTAGCTAAGAATCGTTTTTCTAGTTTTTCCTTATTCAATTGAGTAACATTTTACGCGCGTAAAATTACATTTTTCTTATTCTATTCGTATTTCTAATAGAGTTTAATTTCTACTGTCAAGTATTAGCAATAATAATAAATACTCCCTCTACGCTTATTACTGCTTCTTTCCTAATTATTCCTCTTTCCGCCTTTCTCTTAAGATTCGATTTTAAAGCCATTTTATAGAATATACTGTATATTCTTTAGATGTACACATTTTTTTTTTTTTTTTTTTTACCTTTATGCCGGGATTCCTCGTGATTCTACCAGCGTGTATAATAAGAACGGTTTTTAATGTTTTGCTTGTCACCTACTTCTCGTGGATATTAAAAGTTTTGTCAATATCGCTTTAATTTTCAATCAGCCGACGACAGTTTTTTTTTTCTTTTTTTACATTTTCAATCACGATTCATCCGAGTGTATATACACACTCACAGAATTTACCCGCCCATAGTATCGTCTTGCATCAGTGATGAATTCAGGAATCTGTTCCTTCGGGTGGGGGGGGGTAATTTATGTCCTTGGGGGGCAGAGATTTTTATTATATTTTTACAGAAAAATTTTTTTTGGAATATTCCTGAATGAAACGAAATATGTAAAACATGATTTATTAGGTAATTTAAAATAATGAAAAAGCAAGCGTGAACGATTAATTCCGAAGTAAAATAACCGATTATAAACAACAATGTTTTCTCAATTGGTTTTAAAATGATTAATTCTAATTGTAGCATTAAAGAACATCATATTGGAAAAACATTATTTTTTATAATAAACGAATACGCCGTGGTGTTTCAGCTGTTTTAAGTGGGGACTTTTCTTGGAAATAAAAAACAAGAAAGAAGCAACAGAAACAGAAATGAAGTTGTGTCTATAGATCATGTCGCTTTAAAACAAAAAAAAAAAAAAAAAAAAAGGAATAAATGAAAACCGAAAAGAGAAACCTTTAAAAACAATTTATTGATATTAATAATAAATGAATCGACGTGATTCGTGAACTGTGATAATTCCGGTTTATGCTGACAAAAAATACCAACTGCAGCGAATAATTTTTTCAGCTCGCGAGTATTTTACATCTTTCGTGCATTTGCAAACGTCAAAGTCAAATTTTAAAAGATCATTTCTATTGTTATTTTATGAAGTTTCATTTTTCCGTCAAAAATAAATCTCGTAATTTTGAAATTAAAAAATATACGACTAATTGAATCATTTCAAAATTACTTTGGTAGCAACTTTTGACATAATTGTAAACAATGCCAATAAAATGAATTTTATTTCCTATTAAATTGCAAGCTTATATTAAGTTCTGGGAGGCAATTTTAGAGTTCTGGGAGGGCATTGCCCCCCCATCCCCAAAAAAACGCATTGTATTCATCCTTGGTCTTGCATTAACTTCTGAGTAACCCTTGATTATTATTATTAAATCGTTTTATAGTAATTCTTTTGGATTCTTCTATTTACGAGTTTTTCGGCAAAAAAAAAAAAAAGTTTTAATTTTAAAAAAAACGAAAGTGACCATTTTTTTAAAAAAAGGAAGGTCCCTTTCAATTTTCCGACTATGCCGCAGCCCCTATTATGTAAAATCCCGTGCATTTTAATTTTTTTGTTTTTTTAAAAAAATTGTTAATCAATTGTTGAACGAAGCATCCCTCTTGATTTATCCATTAAAAGTGATGACTCGTTCTTTTTTTTTTTTTTTAACGGTTTTAATAGGCCATAGAAAAAAGAAGAAAATAAAGAAAAACGCGAAATTAAAAAGATCGTCGAATCTCTGAATTAGAGAGCGAAAATCAATATGGCGGTAGAAAATTCTTCTCGTCTTTTGAAATTAATTTTTCCGTTTCGCTTAAAAACAAATTTTCAAAGCACATGTCTCGTATACGTACAGGTGTAATCTTAAAAATGTAAACTTCAGGACCGGGGGATAAGTTCTGATCGAGTCGCTTTATTAACCGTAGTAAGTAGAAAATAGCAGTGAACGCTGAGATAATCCATCACACATACGCACACACGTAATACAATAACGGGAACTATTCGAACGACTAATTACAGAGGGGACATACTCAACGAACATGGAATGTTTATTCGGTTGGCTGAGCTGATGATCGTAATGAGAAAGTTGCAAGAAAGGAATTGTCTGGTGACCGCGGCGTGAACTGAATGGTTTTCGCGAAGGTAAATCATTAGCGTGTAGTTAGCCGAAAAATTTACAAACACGCCGACTGTACAGACTTCTTACCGACGACTAAATTTAACTGTTTGTCCAACACGGTGCATTCTTCGGTTAAGTAAACACTGTACACATATACCCCAAGTTCATGTTTAAATCAGAATTTGTGAACTATCTTGGTATACGGATTACGACGAGCAGCAGCAGATGAGATGAGTGGAAAAAAATTGCACATTCCACTAATCGTGCAGAGAGCGTACAAAATTCGTGAAATATGTTACATTTTTGAACGATTTTCGTGTTCCGGCATTTCCATTTTGGTGAAATTATTCACTTTTGCATAAACATAGAAATACCTTGAAAATTTCGTGAAATGTGCATAGCAGTTTTTATTCATTTTATGTATTGCGCTGAAATTGTCATCGTTTTAAACATCGACCACTGAAGTGCCGCATATTTTTATATTTTTGCAAGTAAATTTACTTTACGTTTGTATTTCATTAGTTTTTGTTAAATGCGTATGAAATGAGTAAATACCATAATTCACGAACGCACTGCTATATAATTCCTCATGAAGTATTCTTTCGGATCAGATTCTTTACTAATTATTATTCCACGATTTCCCTCTATGCGCCCATTTGCGTGAACGATGGAGTTAGAAATGTTTTTTTTTTTGTTTTTTTTTTTATTATTTTTATTGATACAATCTTAATTTATTATTAAATAAGTATCTACTTTAATAAATGTTGCTTTAAACTAAGCCAAACCCATATGGAAGCAACAGTCCATTGACCACTGCTCCTAACATATTACATATTTACAATAGATAATTACAATCGTACATCTTATATCCTATAATGTATATATATATATATATATATATATATATTACTAAATCAAATCTGATGGATGGCGTCGTTTAAGGCGCCTTACGTTTTCTTTGGTGTTAAGAAGTCGAATCATTTCTACGTTAACATGTCGATGAATCCGTTTTCCATGTTTAATGGCCATTTGCTTAATAAAATCATTGACTGATGTTATATACTGGTCCCTATGGATATCATCATTACGAGAATAGCGATATGCATCGAATATTGTTCGCAAAATGATGCTCTGACTCGCCTGAATTTTTGCACGATTTGAATTACTATTACAACCCCAGAGCTGTATTCCGTATGTCCATATCGGCATAATGATCTGACGATACAGAATGCATTTATATCGAACATCCAGTGGCGATCTCCGACCTATCAACCATTGTAATTGTTTCGCTGTGTGCTTAATTTGTTGGCACTTCATTTTAACGTGCGCATTCCACGTAAGACGCCTGTCCAAGTGCATACTTAAATACTTGGCAGAATTTACCTGTGGTACAGGTTTATTCCTCAAATATACTTGGTAATTAGTTACAAATGTAACTGTGAAGATTTAAGACTTTTAACAAAATCGCAGAATTTAACAAAATCACATAATTTAACAAAATTGCAAAATTTAACAAAAACGCAAAATAAAATTTGGTACATATCAAAACCTAGTGGTCAAGATGCTTGGCTACCACATCAGAGGTGTCATAGGTTATCGAGACTTGTCTCGTTCCGGATCCAAGTTGCTCCTAGGTTTACCCAGCTTGAAATAATTGGGTATCAGAGAATTATCTGGGGGAAAGTAAAGGCGGATCCCATGAGAAAGAAACTGGTCCTAGTATTCTCATCAGATCCATTAGGTCCTTAAGTACATTATGAAAAGCTTAATTTCACAATATCCGCTACACCTTATCAAGGATATCCATGGGACTTGATTTACTTCATAATAAAACAATACAAAATTTCCTTTAACCATACATTTGTGGTATAATGTACGGTTAACATGAAAAACCACTACAGTTTAAAGTTATTTTTAACGAAATTCCCCTGTAAGCATAGAAATAGAACAAAATCAAATCTTACAATTATAGGTACATTTTGAAATTAATACAAATATACACATATATGTAAAATGTTTACCGTATTAAAATGGGGAAAAAAAGGGCCAAGTTTTTGAAACAAACGAAAATAGAAGATATACAAAAACCAAACAACAAAACTTCTATGTAAGTATAACAGGACAAAATCACTTCTCTTAAATGCATTTTAAACGCAGCATAAAATTTTCGTTGCATTCAAAATTTAAAAATTTTCTAACCAAACTTTTGCCATATAATGAAGATATAAAATTAAATCTAATATATAATAAATACAGAGCTATAAAATGAAATGTTCACTTAAACACGAATGAAACATAACAATATTTAGAAACTCGTAACTACATGTTGAATTTAGTATAGTACGATTTTTACGTTAAATATTATATGTTATTTATTTTTTAACAAAATTTCAAAATATAACGATAATATCGAATAACATAGAGAAAGCAACATTTCTATGTAATTATACGTACAAAAGCACATCTTGTAACTATATAGATTTTTAATTTGGTCTTGCTATACATCGTTAGTGCTGTTGCGCTTAGTATACTGCGCACCTTAACTTCACAATCCCCAACGCCCTGCTAAATGCTAAAAGGGTATACATACTTTTATACATGAAATATCAGTCATATATGATTATTATTATTTTATCGATATACATACATACATCTATATCATCATCATCAGTGTATCAACCTGTCGGCTGGTTCGCCCCATGTATCAACTGCTTCCATCCAAGCCGGTCACTTCTTTAATTCCGGATAAGTCGTTATTCCACTTTCTTTTAGCACTGTGTCAATGAGTGTTATTCGTGATCTCCTGCGTGGCTTTTTCCTCATTATCTCGCCTTCGATAACATCCTTCGGGATATTTTGGTTCTGACGGAATGCATGACCTAGCCACTTGAGTCGCCTCTTGCGGATATTTTGTAGTATACTTCTTTTTTCCTTTAATCTTTCTAGTACTAATTTGTTATTTATTTTCTCGACCCAACTAATTTTCTGTAGGCGCCGCCAACACCACATTTCAAACGCTTCTAATTTCCCCTGTTTAAATCCGCTGAACGTTTCATTTATAATCATTTCCGCAAATGCGTTAAATAGGTCAGGTGACAGCAGACATCCCTGCCGCACTCCTTTACTTATCTCTGTTTTTTCCGACTCGATACCATTGGTTTTAACAACCCCACTTTTTGTCTGCTGTATAAATTATAAATTGTTGTAATTAATGATTTTGAACAGCGTATTCGGCTTAACAACGGAAAAAGATCATTCCAAGGCACTCTGTCGAAAGCCTTCTCGTAGTCTATGAAGGCTACATATAGACTTCTGCCGCAGTTTATCATGCGTTCTTCTGCTATCCATAGCAGAGCAATTGCGTCTCGTGTTGAATGACCTTTCTTGAAACCTCAATTTCAGCGCACTGCGACTCTCACTATTTTTCTTCAGTTTTCCCACATTCCCGAATTATGCTATTTTTCAATGCGTTATACTTTCTTTTGGTTTCGCTCGATGTATTCATTGTAGCTTTCTTCTGTCCTCTATCAACTTTAGGATTTTGTTCGTTATCCATGGTTTACATTGTTTATTTTCTTTCTTCCCAACTAATTTTTCTGCCGCACGGGTT
The DNA here is from genome assembly GCA_039619475.1 of Icerya purchasi. NCBI lineage: Eukaryota > Metazoa > Arthropoda > Insecta > Hemiptera > Monophlebidae > Icerya > Icerya purchasi. Next base: position 346,833,951 of record CM077116.1, on the reverse strand, counting down.
ACTGAGTTGACCAATTTTGTTCTGTATCTATTGTTTGCTCTTCCATTTCCATAAGTTTATCGGTCATTTCTGCAAACTTACTTTTAACCATCTCATCTTTTATTTTTTTTGTCAGCTTCCATTTATTTGGCCTATTTTTGGGAATCGGGCGTTTAAAACTAACACGCGCTGTAAGTTTTAGCAGGTTATGGTCTGTATCGGCGTCCGCACCCGGCTATGTGCAGCACTTTATGGCTTGGTTTCTGTAACACTCCTTAACTAGTATATAATCGATTTGGGCTCTTTTAGTGTCGTTCGGTGCCTTCCAAGTGTAACATCTTCTGTATGGCATCCTAAACCAAGTGTCCATTATTACCATCCGCCCCTATTTGCAGAAATCCACCAGACGTTATCCACGGTCGTTTCTTTTGCCTAATCCAGAACTACCTACTACCACCGTCTTATCCTCTCCTTCGTCAACCACTGCGTTCCAATCGCCCATAATTATTGTATTGTTATCTGCTACGGTTTCTCTTAGTAAGTTTTCCATCTGTTCGTATATACAGCCTCTACCGCTTCGTCATCTGCTGCAGTGGTTGGCATGTAAACGTGTATTATTAATATATTAACTGGTTTCGCTGCTATTTCTATTTTGATCAGTCTGTTTTCTACTACATTTACACTAATTAGAGCATCGGCAATATGATTTTGGCATAAAATTGCCACACATTCTTGTCCGTTTTTACTACCAGAGTGTATTATGTGGGTATTTCCGTTTCTGCATTCCCCTTCAATGGGCCATCTCGTTTCTTCTGATAGCCCTAAAACGTCTATTTTGTTATTGGACATTTTTTGCTTTATATTTTCTAATTTACCTCATCATTGTTCTTATATTCCATGTTGCCAGATTGAATTTTGACCCGATGCGGTGGTTTCGCTCGCTGAAGACCTGCGGGGCCTCGCTATGATGCTCCCTCTTACCTTGTTCGTCTCCGTTATTATACATGGTTTACTAACGAATTGTACAGTGGTGGTTCCCCGTTGCCTTCCGCCAGATTTTCTGTCGGGGTTTACTCCCCTAGCCGAAAGGACCCGGTTTTCAGGCGCCGAGTACTCGCCTACTCGCTCTAGATTGGTATTTACCAATCCGACTGGGGCACATATGTTTCGAGCGAGCTGCTGATAGTCTGTTGCTATTAATGCAGTGCTAAAGCTTACCTTTATTTAATATGAAGGGACCACCTTCGGCAAGTGATCCTTTCACCGTTTTCCTATCAGCGATGTATGTGGGTTCCGTTTTAACTTTTCTAATCAGCGCTGAGCCCGCCGAAAAGAAAATTACCACCCTGCACGACGTGGACGTACGGAACTCACGTGGTTGTTGTTCTCCGCCGATGGGGCTAGCACCATATGGCGGTCGAGTTACTATTTTCCTTAGAAGGTAGCTCTAGTTACAACAACCTTTGCCCCGCAGTGTATGTATATATATATATATATATATATTTATGTTTATATATACATTTGACTAATTTTCTTTAAGTTGCTAGGATAAATTAAATAAAGCGATCTGTTCCTCCTCGTACATGGCTTTCTGAATAGTTCCTCTCTCTTAAACGTTCCACAATTACGACTATTAGTCGCCTTCGTTTTAATCATAGTCTCCTTCCTGCATCGTTTTCTCGCTTTCCATCTGCTTCTACCATTCTCTCACTTCCTTCTAGTTCTGTTATTCCTGCCCTGGAATTATTTTCATCCTCTATCCTTAAATATTTAGGAATGTCGCTTTATTTTTTCCTTCATCCCATTTCTTAAAGTCCTTGTTGACAAACCCATTAAAAAAAAAAAAAAAAAAAAAAAAAAGATGATAATGCCTTTATATTACACGCCACTGTGAAAAAAGAAAAATCTATCTTCCTAAATAGCCCGTTAGGCAGTGATATCTCGTTTCAGCAGAATTACCGTTTGAATCGAACGGTAATGAAATGATAATAACGGAAAGTAATAAAAACATCGATATTGCGAATAATGTATAAAATTGTTTTTGTTTACAATTCCGGTGTTTCCATCGCTTCGGAATATTTAAAGCCTTCTTGCTTCCCTCTTCACTACGACAAAAAAAAAAAAAAAAATAGTTCAACCAGCAGAATCGTTTATTACATTTAACTTGACTCGGGGAAAGTTGGCGCCTCTTCCAATAACGCTAAACTGTGAACCTGTATTTCGATTTCAACAGAGTCAATAAGAAAATGTATCGCGCTTTTCTCGAAAAAGAACCAGAGAAGAACTCTGTATTTGACTTAGATTAAATGAATAATTAACAAATGAGGTTGAAATGAGATACGAATAGGTGTATTCAAACGTCAACGTAATAATTAAGCGACACTTGTGCCGCGTGTAAAATAAAAGGAAACTAATGGAAAATTAAAATCGATAATAATTATAACAAGTTAAGCGGATGATATGTTTACAGACATTTTAATCTACATCAAGCGTGACGAGGGCGATGGTTAATTTACGTTTGCATCTTTCATCATTAAATGAACGTAAGGAATATTTGTCGACGTTATCTATTACGACAATTGGAATTACTGAAAACTTCGAACTATGTTCAACGATTAACTTACGAGAATGTTACTTAACTCTGAGAAAGATATTAGCGTCCCAGAATGATCCTTAGGCATCTACATTGGATTACGTATCTGTAATCTGTTGGTAGATCTACTCGTACAGCACCAGACCCGGGGAGGTAGCGTATAAAAGTTTCGGATGATTCATCTGACATACATTAGCGAAATCGATTTAAATGTAGATAAATCTGTAATCTGTTAAAATTAATAAATCTAAAATAAATAAATTCCCCTCGATAACGAACAGACATATTTACGAATATACATTAACTTTAATCGATTAAAATAAATTCTTCAATTTAAAGAACAGCTAACAACAGAGAGTAAATAAATTGCCTTTTTTGGCATTATACTCTGTGCGTCGTTAGCTGATGAAAATGAAAACAAAAACGTTCCTTTAAACTGGCGCGTATTTATTATTAAAATTTATTTAATAGAAAATTTTGTATTTATAAATATTTCCGTTTACTGTCGAGGGCAATTTATTTCCACCAAATCGATTAAATTCAAGTCGACTATATCTAATTCACCACTGATGATAATGAGCATATTTAATTAATTTTTAACCTCCACTTGTGAAAAAACTTTTCGATTTTCACGGAGCTATCTTGAAGACGACGGCGAACAGTGTCAATTTAAAAAAAGGACAGAGCAAGTCGAAGGAAATACGACGACAACTGAGAGCGAGCAAAATTTACTCTGCATGTTTTTCAGGGAATTTTTCGTTACTGCATCATATTCAACGGAGAAATTACGTTCGAGTCTTGCTTTTTCAGTGCGATTTTTACCTATTTCTGTTGTTGTAGAAAATCGTTATTTCGGCCGCGCTAAATCTGACAAAAATCGAACCTGCTTTGAAAACCATTTCCCAAGCAAGTAACGAAAACTTCACGCGCCAACGTACAAATCCGTAAATATCACTAAAAGATACCTTTTTTCTTTTTCTTTTTTTTTTTTGCTAATAAAAAACAACACAATTTCAAAAACAATCTCGTAGCATCATCCGACGTCGCGGTAAATGTTTCACATTTGACAGAGCAAGTTTATAAATAACTTAAAACGCCCGGAATACCATCTAACAGACTTACACGACAATAACATTGCCTGCATACAAAATTACAGGCGAAGCGTGAATTCCGAACAAGTTCGGCTTTCGTCGATGCTTCTTCACATTCATTTTTCACTTACTCCGTTCGAAGCAACCTCTATTAGTTACGCGGAAATACGCGAATTAATGCTTTATTCTTCCTCCGGATTTATCGGTTATTTGCTTTATCCGGTAGCGGTTGACCAATGGGGACACATCAAAGTTTTGCTATCATTATATCATCGTAACCGTGCACAGAATACACATAAAAACGGATAAGTTGAATTTTTTGCTCGAACTACAATCGTACAAAGTTTAGGTTAAATAGAGTAGCGGAAAATAAATGTCTTAACCACTACTTCGGAAAAATGCAGCACAGATCAGAACAGACTTTGCTTCCCCCGGTATCTCCCTCAATAAACTGACATGAACGTCAGATGAACGTCAGAAAGCGTATGTAACTCGCAGCGATTCTCTACCGTTACAGTTTGTAACTTTTTTTCTATTTTTTATAATTATTATTATTTATTAATTTATTTATTTTTATTTTTTTTTTTGGCGTGGCCTTTGCGGGGGGACATTAACTTGATACAAGTGAAATTTTTCTCGAATTTACAATGTATGGCAGCGGAATATAACGTACCACTGCCTAACCAATTACGCCGCACGTCGTTATAGCTGGCTAACTTTTTTCTATAGATTTGATAAAAAAAAACAAAAATATAAAATGCAAATGCTTTGCCGAAACTTTTAGCGACGCTTTGGTGCAACAAAAAAGTGAACACTATTTTGGTGGTATTTATACGACCTCGGTATTTCAAAGTGAGTTAGGGAATGAGAGTCCATCAAAATATTATGGTATCTTGCATTTGCAAAAATGCAGTAGTGACAATTATTCGCCAGTCTCGGACACTTGTCTAGTACCAAAGAAGAAAGTAAAAGTTGCAAATTAAGGTTAAACAAAGAACTGTCTACGCACTTAATAGCGAAAAATAATAATAATATTAACAATAATAATAATAATAATAATAATAATAACGGTATGTGTAAATCGTTAGTATTTATTTTTATAAACGTGCGTTTTTTCATATATACAAATACATATAAACTCGGCCATTTTGGCCTCGCAAGGAGCTTTATGCCCCTTGACCCCTCTTGCTTACATTTCTGTCTCTTTCTCTTCTATGCTTTGTATAAAATGAACGTAATTTTTAGTCTGTCCCCCATTAGACTTTATAACGAAAAAATGTCTTAATTTTATATATATAAAAAAAAAATACAACCGCTAAAAATCAACTTTTTTGTCACATTATTCTCCATATTTTACGCTTAAAAAAAAAACACAAAAAGCGATATTTCTTTATTTTGAACTGCATTTTCAGGGAACTCGGTGAAAGTTAAAATATAACAAATGTTGCATAAAATTGGAACATATCTTCTAATGGGGGCCGGCCTAAGAATTACCTTATAATTAATATATATATATATATATATATATATATATATACGTGTGTGTGTGTGTATGTATATATATAATATAATATATATGTATATATCAGTGGCGGATCCATAGGAGGGGGTGATAGGAGACATCCCTTCCAAAAAAACCAAACCCTCTATGGAAAAATTTGTTATAACAGAGAAACTTAATTTATGCTATAAAATGAATTGTACCTACGGATTTTAATAATTAATATTTAATACTGTTTTCTAGTAAAACTATTAATGTTACCTTTTTTATTTTATTTGAAATCCAACCGTCCTTTTTTATTTATTTTTAATTTTTATTTTGTAATTTTAAACAAAAATAGAGTTCAATGAGAAATATATATATTTAAATTTGCTCACGAACAAAGAGAATTCGGATCGCATTACTAACAAAAATAAAAAAGAAGTAAAGTGTCTAATAAAAATACTATCTTTCTTGCTATTTCTAAATTACCACTTTTTTAAGTGTAATTTTATAATTTCGTTTTATTTTTCACCCCTAAAAATAAAACATAAGTTAAATTAAAAATCGTAATAATTATGTATTTTTAAAACATTTTTACATTTCTAAAGAGGTCGTTATTTGATCTTCTTCATGAAACAAGAGGTACTTCTCAAATTTACTGCCAACCCTAGAATATTTTACGTAATTATATATTCCCCCGCATGTCCTTCTGGATCCACCCCTGGATATATATATAGAGAGAGAGAGAGAGAATTAATTAAAAATCTGTTTTCATGACTAAATAGTCACGGCTCAAAAATACAAATGAAAAATGAAAAATACAACATCTCTAATCTGTAAATGAAAATGATTCTGTTAAAAATTACGTCACTAGGCATAAAATTAACAGATAGGTCACCGAAGAATGTTTATTTATGAGAGTGAAAAGTATCCGAAACGTTCGCGACGTCATCTTTCTAATCCGTTTTATATTTTAGAATTCTACATTTTTTCCCGAAATCGTGTGTAATATTAACGTCACATTTTCGAGTTAATGTTAAATTAGAACACGATTATTATTAGTTACAGACTTATTTAAGGTATAAATAACGTTTGCACGAGTGTAGCTTTTAGTTTAAAAGCATTAACGCCGAAAGAAAATTATTATTATTTCTTACACGTCCGAAATGTAAATTATAATTTTATTGCAAAGTTGCACCTGTGTATCGCGCTATTCAAGCCGTAAATTTGCTGATTTACATAGAAAACTTCAAATCGCTAGAATGCTAGATGCAGAGTTGCATGCGAAAACGATATTCAGAGATACGTGAAAAATATTAACGTCATTTCTAACGATTGAACATGATTTACGTCACCACTTTCTCGGAGGAAACCCCTCTGGCGTGCGAGATACGAGATTAAAGAGTAAGCAGCTCAGGCACGCGAATCGATGTCACTCTTATAAAAGCTATAGGTAATCTTCTGTGCGTCGCTTATCAATAAAAATATTAACCTCCACAGTGATTACATACGCTCCGTTATTTGAACATTAAACGGTTTGTCTTTACGTCAGCTGTTTTATTTTACCATGGCTAAAAATTATATCAACGGTACTTTTAATATGTACTAATTAAAATGTCATTCTTACGTCGCGGCCGCCAGTAATATGAACAAAATTGTTATGAAATATGTAGCGTTTTCCTGTTACGTAATTTGTAATAGAAGTTTCTAACCGTCATTCTTTTATTTTTTATTTATTTATTTATTTTTTTTTTTAAGAATGAAGTAAAACTTTTTTACTCTTTTATACGTATTAATGAAGAACTATCTCATCCAAGGATCCATGTCCCCGTAGTGTATGTTAAAGAATCGCGTTTATATATATTTATATATATATATATATATATATATATATATATAGAGAGAGAGAGAGAGAGAGAGAGAGAGATTAAATAGTTTAAATGTCAAAAGGAATATCAATAAGTACCACGACCTCATAGATTATAATTTGAATAACCACAAAAATGACTAAGATTAAACAAGATCTGTATTAAAATTATCTAAATGTGACCCTGCCCGAAGAAAAAAAAGGTTTGTCGTTAAAATCATGTTTTTCAGAAACAATCAATTTAAGTTTAAAAAGTGTATAGCTCTGGTTCAGTGCAGGATATCGCTTTGAATCTTTGAATAATCAATGTTGCCATCATGTGGAATAAAAAAAAGTACTTTTGAAATTTTTTATCACCATATCAGTCGCAGTGAGGAGCAAAAAATGACTAAAATTAAATTATCATGAACATTTTTTTCAACTCTAGGTAATATTGGGGTATTTTGACGTGCTGAATTTGAAAAACACATTTAAAATACCGTAGCCCAAGTGGTTCATTTTCTATGATGGTTAAAAGCCACGAAAACTTTATAAAAAAAGTACTAAAAAGCATCAATGTTGATTAAGTGTGCTTCATTTCTTCTTCGAAAAATTTTACTAAAAACAAATTGAAAAATTTATAATTGAAGTGAAATTTTGAAAATTTTATTAATTTACTCAAACGAAATTTTGAAAATTTTTCGAATCATAAAAATGATTTTTTTTTTTAAAATCTACTGCGAAATATTTTTTAAAATTTAACATCCAATTTTACGGTTTTATTTGGAAAACGTGGTTTTGAAATCGTCTCTGAAATATCTCAAATATTGCTACAAAGAAAGATTAGGGTGTTTGGATGAACACCTTCATTTCTTTTTTAAAGGGAGGGGGGAGGGTGAAATTTATTTTGAAAATTTCCTAATATTGTTCGAACTGAATTTTTTTAAATTTCGTTAAAACCCATTTATTTTTAAGGTATTGTTCAAACTCCAGTAATTATTCTAAAAAAAATATTTTTTTCAGTGATTTTATTGAAAAAAATGTTTTTTTTAAATTCATTTCCTCTTAAAATTCGTTAAAATATTACAAACATTGTTGTAATTTAATTTTTAAGAGTGTTTGTATTTAATACCGGTAAATGTGATATCTTTAACTGTCCATATCTCACTCAATTTTGAAGATAGAAAGCTGGGACTAATTCCAGTGGAAAGAGAAAGGTCGGAAGTGTCAGAAACTATCAAAATCTAAAAATTGAAAATTTAACGATAAGCCTTCTTTTTTGGGGCAGGGTCACAAATGTACATTTATTAACTTATGTGTGACCATACCTTTTTTTTTTATATTTTTTTTTACAGGTAATTTTATAATGTTATGCGCACGATATTTTAGACAATATGAAATAAAAATATTATTCACTTAATATGAAATAGACAACAATAGAAGGGGAATAAACGGTAAAGCGAAGAGAATTAGGGCGGTTAACATAATTGTGTGTAATTCACTTTAGTTTTTTTTTATTGTTTTTTCCTCTTTGTCTTGTTTTCTTGTAAAAATTTTAATTCAGTATAGGGCCTATATGTGATTTTTGCGTCTTCGTAAGTTTCGGAAGATTTTTAAGTATGCGAAGATATTTTATGCAGTCGCACAGTAATAAAGACATATATATATATATATGCATAGGCGTTATTGTAACACTCTACTAGCTGTACTAGTAGTAAGTTTCAATTCGAGCATAGGCGACTTCTGTTTACATTGTTCACCTGTTTGTTCATCACAATTGTTCCGCGATTAATCATTTTTAATATGCACCAACGTAGTTCCGATACTTTTTCTTTTTTTATTGCTTTCATTTGCTGTTGTACTAGTTTAACAGCCGCTAGACTGCATGCCTTATTCATACGCACACGCAGGCACGCGCGTGTATTTAAGCTTTGCGGTATTTTAATTATTAACTAGCTTGTATATTTACGGCACCACAATTTCTCCCTGTCCATTAACGCATCAACTTCCGTGAATATTGTTTTATTTTTTCCGCTAAATTAATTGCAACTTGCAAATTTAAGACTTCATTACATAACGATATGTGAAACACTTTCAGTTCACATTATACCTCTTTTAGTTACAATACTGCACGACCTGCAAAATACGATTAGCTCATTTACATATTTCAATTCCTTAATGAAATCTTTTAATTTTCTGCGTAAATTGTCCTAAAAAAGAGCGTATACCTAAATTCATTGAATATCGGCCACGAGATTATCTGGAAGAAAAATTAGGAGCTATCCCCCTTATCTTACTTCAAGTAGCGCACACAAGACACTGATCAAAAGTATTGTGATTCAGCTAGAAAAACTTAATCATTTACTTTCACTTATCGCACAAGCCTGTAAAACTTCCATAAATTCACTGCAGTTAAATTTTTTCTTATCACTAAATTTATATACTAGTATAATGACTATTATTATAGTTGCTTCTAATTTTCTATCCTCCCTTTGTAGTTTTCTAATTTTTTTTTTTTTGTTTTTTAAATTAACTGTTGAGTTTGTTTATTACCTATTATTATTATTTTTTTTGTTTCATTGAAACATATTTCATTTTGTACACATTACTCCTTTTGACGATATCGGTTTAAAATGCAATTAATTTTTTTCCTTCCAGTTGTTTCTAAGATCCACAAAAAAAAAATAATAATAAAAAAAATAAAAATAAACAAAAAAAAAACAACAAAAACATATAATACTTGTATATAAAAAACAGAAGGAGGAGGGGGAGCAGCGAAATCTATAACGATTTATTTCCTCTCGCGAAGAATGATATAGTGAAATGAAAATTATCCTTATGTAAGAATTATAAGTTGGTATCCCTACTGGAAAGTTCAAGCGGTAAAATTTTAATAATAACATAATTTTGAGTCATAATATGAGTAAAACAGAAACGTCATGAAAAACTATTATGAAATAGTAGATAGAATATGTTATTTCTGGGACAATATTGTTTGCAGGTTGCATAGCCTTTTTTTTTTTTTTTTACAGGGGCAATGTTTAAGGAAGTATAAATTTAAATAAATAAAAAAAATAATACTAGTATGACAACACTCCCTTTTTCTGGCCAGGAGTTCTTGATTAAGAGTTTACCATCATACTGACCTATTCTACACCAAATACATCCTTCTGCTCGCTGCATACATATCAGTGTTACAAACCAAAAACCATATCGAAAAACATCTACCACACCTCAAATCAATCGCATGCTCCCTCTGTAGATTCCTGTTATGTAGCCGAAAATTTATTGTTTTTTTAAGAATCACATGGTTAAAATTTAACCCCCTATAAAAGTACATTACAAGAAGGATTTATGGGATTAGGAATTATTGCAAATTACATTTTATAAGACCTAAAGGAATTAACAATAAAATTGGCAATGTTAAAGTTTTGAGTTATATATATATATATATATATATATATATATATATATATATATATATATATATATAAATATATCGGGTAACATACTGAAGGAAATTAAAGATGAATGCAATTTGAACATATGAAAGGACAAAATAAAAATTTGCTTGATAGCTTGGTGCAAAGAATGAGAAAAAAGTAAAGAAGGAAAGAAACAGTGATAAAACTGGGGACTGAAGGGAAAGGGGGTAAATATAAATGATATAATAAAATAAGAAAAAAAAAGGTTTTTTGTTCTTAGGGACCGGTGCATAGTAGCTCTTTCTTTTGGCTGCATACTTTTTGGCATATGTGTATATGTTATTTTAGGATGTGTGGTGGGTATGAATGTACTTTTTTAAGAAATTAGACATGGTTTAGTGAAAGTAGAAGTTAAGTGTTATGAAGCAATATGTATAAGATGAATCTGATGTACTTTACGATGTGTATTTATGAATAAACGATATATAATTACGTTGGGAATCCACAGACATCGCTTTGTGGGACCCGAATGTCGGATGACGACTCTGAAAATTAAGAATATTAATTATGGAACGGATTAAAAGTGACGACTGAAATAAACAATGTATAACAAAAATGTTCGTTATTCCTAATTATAATCGATAAACATGTATCTTTAAAGAAAAAAAAAAAAAAAAAGATATATATTACGAATCATTTTGTAGTACTCTTTTCTTTTTTGTATATTTATTTTTCAGTAACATTGCTATTTGATTTTCATATCAGATTTTCATTATATTTCCGATTCAAAAACGAAAAAAACCAGTTTTGGTCGATTTTCTCTTTAATCTTTCACATAGTGCCACGGTGAGAAATGGCGCAAGGAGATTTCAACTTTCATTATGATAATCCGTATTTATTTGAAACATTAGTTAATACTGAAAATATTTCAGCTGTCAATGGCCTTTTGTCGGTATTACTAAAAACTTCTCTAAATAGAGAGAGACCTTCTTTTTGATTTTTTTTTAACGTTTTGTTTTAACGACTGCTAAGTGTGTATTTGCGTTCACCGATAATCATCGATATACCACCGCTGAAAAGAGTATACTTTCGAATGAGCAAAAAGAATCGTTAAATTCGGTTCCCATGGGCACAGATTATGCGCGAATAAATATTGTCAAAAAAGCGAATAAAACGTAATGCGAGGTGCTCTTTTTTTTTCTTCTTCTTCTTCTTCTTCTTTTGAAGTCGATAAAAATCAAGGTAATCCAGGAAAAATAAACGGTCAAACGGCGACGGAAGTGTGCTGTTTATGGGACGCGAGAGCATCATCGTGAAATTAAGAGGTGCGCTTTCGAACATATTAACTGTCGGCGAATCGTGCCATGCGGTTTATATCGTGTCGCTGACTTAAAGTTGACGTTATCATCGATGCTACTTCGCAGTTGGTCGTTGATAAGACGAAAAATATGGAAAATAATCAGCCGACACGAAGACAGAAGAGAGGCAGAACCCAGTCTCGGAACGTAATCAGATAAAAACGCAGCCGGCTGTGAAGCGGCACGGTGGGGAGGGGGGACTATGAGATATCGGCGATGATTATTTCAAGGGTCTTCGCGACGATCGTACGCCCGTCAACAGACTGCTGTCGGGCGAGGAAAAATCAATCCGGAGGAACCGTCTGACTTTTCCGTTTTCGACAGACAAAAACACCGTCCACAGTCGAGCTCGTCTCGTCTCCGTACGCATAAACAGACGACCGAAAGTATTCGTGGTAAAATGTCGCGTGCTTCGGCAATCGTGTCGCATGGTATTTCCTGTCAGTTCGCGCGGTAAATATTTTATTGTTTCGGCGCTATCAGGACTTCGACGTCGCAGACCAAACAAGCGAGTGCTGCAGCGAAGACTTTCGAAACCAGCGCGAACACACGGTCAAGTACAGCGGCGACCGTTCCGATAACGTGCGTTCCGTCTGAATTATTGAACTATTTGCAGTTTTGTTTACAAATCGGAAAAAGCGGGGATTTCTTCTTCTTCTTCTTCTTCTTCTTCTTTTCGAAATTGCGCGCATACCGGCAGCTATACATGCCCGCGCATACCGAGGCAGAACGCGAAACACGAAGGAAATACGAAGCGACAGTTCGTGCGTCGGATATTCGGCTTGATGGAAACGGTTGAATGGCGACCGCTAACGAGTAGTCATCATGCCGAGAGACACGAAATTCGAGTGAACGTCGAAGTGCATTCGGTGAACGACGGCCGCGAATCAAAATCGGAATCGGATCCGGCGGAAAATGGATCGGAGCAGCCGATGACGACAGATGCCGCTGGCGAAAACTCGGAAGACTCGATAATTCGATCGATCCAGTCGGAGATAACGGAGAGTTTCGCTTTCATCGAGCAGCTGTCGAATGGGAATCAGAACGACGGCAGTCCGAACAAGAAGAAGACTGATCACGACGATAAACTGCAAGAGAATCTTATCGGTTCTGGTGACAAGGAACAACTCGAACTGGTTGCAACTGATAACGACGGTTCTTCTGCAGATAAGAAATCAGACGATCGATCGCTCACTCTCAGGTAAACAAGTGCACATAATTGCGCGATGTTTATTTTAAGTATACAGCGACGCAGATTTACTCGGCGCGAGAATCGTTTTACCAAGTCCCAGACGTTAGCGCTGGCTCGTCGGTGTATCGATACGGAAGAGAATCTTTTAGCCGATCTGAAATAGATCGATACACGACCGGCACACTTTGACGGCTGTTCCAGTGATACAGCGAGAGAGATAGGCGTCGATTTTTGCAGACTTTAAGGACATTGATTCTTTTCCTTCGCCAATTTCTAACTTCGCCTTATCCGCCACCTTCGAATTTTTTTGCTGGTGCCTTTCCACCAGTCCCATACAGGATCACATATGCATTCTCTCAAGTGTGCCTTTGTCGGACATTTTTATTTTTATTTTGTCCTTCTATTTTAAATGTTGTACAATGTAATGGACGCGTTACGCTGCATCATCAGCAGCATCGATAACTTCAGATATGGGCTATGCAATAGTTACCACAGATCCAGTACTATCTCTGTGATTTCGTGTTTTTTTTTTTTCTACATCATGAGAATAAAGCGCACACAATAATGAAATGATTAATTTACGGTCATGTTTGCTTAACATTTTTTACCTTGGAAGGAGTAAGATTAATTTTAATCGAATAACTTGGTAGATAGTGTGGCGGATAGATCTCCTACCTGTGCGTGTTCACTTATCCTTACTATCCCCGTAATAATAATAAGAGAGTAAACAACCCCTTATTTAGTTTTATGCTTATATTAACTTAATAATAAAGGCCAAATGGTTTCTTTCCGGGCCAAAAAAAAAAAAAAAAAAAAAGAAAAAAAAACTCCTCATATTTTGTTGCATCAAACATATGAAATCCTTAATTTGCCTTGGACCATTGAGCATTTACTACAAATGTAAAAGCGCGAAACAAATTTTTAAGTTACAAACTGACATTCGAGTGTCACTGATTTAAATTGCTGAGAGAAGGAATGAACTATAGTGACTCTAAAGCATCATAAAATCTACTACTGGCATTGAGTTTTCTTTGAAATATTAAATGGATTTCACAAATATGTAAGTACAAAATTCTTGAGCGATTTTGAGTTTTAATAAAAACGGAAACTGTTTAAAATTAAATTGTACGGCGCAAAAAAAAAAAAACACAAAAAAAAAAAACACAAAAAAACAATATCTTTTTCGCAGCGAAAAATCCAAATCCTTGACAAAATTTTCGAGACCTCTGCACCTGTTTCTCGTTGACTGAAAGAAAAGAAAATGATATTAACCAGTTCGCTGTTTTTTTCATGTTCTACAATACGCTGTGAAAACGTAACCTGTTGTTGAGTTGTTTTTTTTTTTTTTGAACTCATCAAACGATCTTTTTTATCCCTTCCAAACACAAAAAAAAAAAAAAAACGAAAAAAAAAAGAAAAACCAACATTAATAGAATTAATTCTCATTGCCAAAGCGGAGTGTTTGCTGCTCGCTCAATGTTTCTAAATCTGACAGAGTTTAGTTCTGAACTTTCAACTGTCGATATTTGTTGCGACAACAAATTTGTCATGCAGAATATCGGGGAAAAATAAAAATTGATTTATATATAAATTTCTCGAGCGCATACTGTGTAATTCTATAATTCTCTATAATTCTTCTGTTCTGCGGTTTGTTTAAAGATTTTTTGAATGCGAACACTTTAGCTAGTTTTGAACATCCTTAACCGAGGATTTTTAATTGCGGCGTCCGGCTCATTTTTTATTTTCATAAATCTTCTGTAAATGTAGCACCATCGAAATGAGTTTCCCAGTCTCTCGTTGTATAAAATCACTCGTAACAGAGCGTCAGTCTCACATGACTGCTTCTTTTGTATTTGTTTTCCTTTCAGACGAATAGAATAAAAAGTTAATTACGTAATGCAGAAACGGACAAGATAAGAAAAACGCGAGATTGATGGTTAGAAGATTCGAACAAATAATAATAAAAAAAGGAAAACGGCCAGTAGAAACACAAAAAATAAACCGTCAGCTGCAATGTCAGGTTCAAAATACGGAAGAATATAAGAAGGCTTGTAGATTAGTTAGTAAACGTCTTTAATAGTTTTAGATCTGACAAAAAAAAAAAAAAAAAGCGAAGCGAGGCTTCCATTTTTACATTTTGTTGCCGTTACTTTTAAAATATATATATATATATATATATATTTTTTGGGTTGGGCCTCGTCAACCATAGCCAGAAACGATAGGAAGAAGAGTCTACTAAAGTAGAATTTAACTCGATCGGAAATAGCTGATATAAAGGAACCAATGGCAAGGACAACAGACTGAGATGGAAGGACAGGATATAGGAACCGCAATAAGGAGCAGCAAGCCTTAACTTTAGGAATAGTAAATAAAGAAAAAGAACGAAAACACTCGAAGAAAATGTGATTAGCGTCACAGACATAATTGCTTCATTAGAATGAAGAGGATAATAAGGAGAGAAGAAACCAAAAAGAGAGACGACAGCGGGAAGAGAGCAATAAAGTGTGATCAAAGAGTAGGCGAATAATAAGAGACAATAACCGAACGTGGAAGAGAAGGGAATTCTGAGAACCAAGGATTAGTAGGAAGGTTGTTGAATTGTAGAAGGAACCATTATTGGTAAAGGAGGAAGATATACGACCAAAATTTAAAGTGAAATTTCTTACTTAAAGATATTATAATAGATTAGTATCTGAGATTTTTTTTTTAAGAGCGGAAACGAGCAGTAATCTAAGCTATAAAGCATCCGCCATTTCATTACCCTGATGCCTCTATAACACACCAGGAACTCACAGCAAATTAACGTGGATAGAGTGATGAAAGGAAAGATTGTGAATGCTATCCCCCTCTCCTCTCTGTCGCCTTCGCCCTTCCTCTCACAACTCCGTAGGTGACGCTAATCACATTTTGTTTGAGTGCACCTGCATCGCTTCCGAACGTGTTCTTCCGTTTACCCTTCTCTTCGGTCAATGGGTCTTCCAACTCCGTATTGTGCATCTTTAGTTCTCTCCTTACCATCGCCCTCGGTCATTCCAGCACCTGAGTCTTTTCTATCTTCCATGTCTAATCGCATAAATATCTGATTCCGCTTCTCATCCTTTCCTCTCTTCTTGGGCCAATGTCTTCTTTGACGAACCCGACCTATCTTTTTTTTTTATATATATATATATATTTTAAAAAAAAAGAAAGAGAGATCATATCGAAAAAATGATGAAGTCGGGAGAAAGAAAGGGAAGAGATAAACAGATAGCCTCATTAATGGAGTCGGAAATAGGGAGAGTTAAAACAGGAGAAACTTTTCAAAGTTGTCTTTCGATTTTATTTTTTTTTTTGTATTTGATTTACCTTTATTTCCCCTGATAAAGGCTCTAGGTAATATCTCGCATTTTTTTCACACACTTGAAATTTTTAAAACGTTCAGTGTACTGCTTTCTACGATACGCACTGGTTAATTTGTCCGATGTGTTTGCGACTTTTAATTCGTTTTCGTCAGCGGTACGATCTGCTTCTTTTTTATTTCGTTCACATCGCATTCACTCCCTCGTGAAAAGAAGCATATCCCGGTCGCCTGTGCTCTGAGGAATCGTTAATTTTCGATTTAACCGCTTCCACTTGTCGTTTTATTAATTTCGGGAGAATGATTGATGATCCGGTACGGATTTCAAAGTATCTGTCGGAACCTACACTCGTACTCGGAAAATACTTTGCTCGCTCGAGTAAAATGAGTCTCGAACATGGTATTTCAACCGCGACATCTCTAAACTTTTCGACATACTTCGTACCTTCCATTCTTACTGACGATAGTGTTGTCAAAACTATGGACAGTATAGTTCACGTGTTAGAATTCTCATTAGCACCTGTCGACGGTTTGGAACTTACTTTGATCATAAAACTACCTGTAACAACATATAATCATTCAAAGAAACGATATATAAAACCTTTTACCGAATAACCGAACAATATAACGAATATCAGTAATTCGGTGATAAAACGATATTTCATACGGGGGGGGGGGGAACTCGGTGGGTGGGTAATATTAGCCTCCGGCCTTTGTACGTAGGCTTCAAAATTTACTTCATCATCGTTGCTATTGCTTTCCGTCTATTTGATATTCTTCAATTATACGCCCGTCTTCCACCTTTTTGTAATACGACGACGGACGAAGCATTTCAACGATAAAAATAAAAATGGAAACGTCACCCCACTCGTATTGCATATTAAGTAATTACAAAAAAAAACACAAATTTATTATGAGTAATCACTGCGAAAGCTTTAAATATTTAAATTTATTATTGTTACAATTAATATACAAAAACATACAAAAAACAATTCGCCGATACAATTATTGAAAGGTTACCGTTTAGTAACGCTCTCTGGAATGCCACCGCGATCTCGTAGTTAACTCGTGCGCATAAAATTAAATTATTAAATTATTGTTATTATTATTACCCTTTTTGATAAAAAAAAT
This sequence comes from Icerya purchasi, assembly GCA_039619475.1. Classification (NCBI taxonomy): domain Eukaryota; kingdom Metazoa; phylum Arthropoda; class Insecta; order Hemiptera; family Monophlebidae; genus Icerya; species Icerya purchasi. Next base: position 346,816,516 of record CM077116.1, on the reverse strand, counting down.
ATATAGTTATTTATTTATTTTTTTTTGTTTTGTACTACGCATTTGCCTGCACCGATCCAATCGACCGATCGCTGAAAAAACACAATTAATAGATTTACAAATGTAAAGACTAATTAAATACAATAGAAATTGTACATATATCACCCTGCTGTGTGGATTCGTGTTGGTGTTTCTTACTGGCAGACGAGTGTGTATGGTGGTTCGGTCTGGATTCCGGATGAACTGCGACGTGGTCATCGAATTAAAAAAGTTTTTACAATTTTTTTAACAAACTTTGCTAAATAGGAGATTAAGTTTCGAAGCGATCACTAGGACTTTGCTGGATTGTGCTTCTTTCGGTTACGAGACGATCTAGTTGTTACTCTTACCAAAACTGGCCAATATTCTTGCTTGACTCTTGACCAGTACCGTCTTTCGACTTGGACGATTTTTTGTTTTTCGCCCCATGTCATCTCTCCCCTATCACTGATATACCAATCAGTTCGCTTGTTGTCAAATCGCATCAAGACGAAATCAATCTGAATCCGACAAGATCTAGTTGGCAAATAGTTCTCATTTACTCATTCTATCCACTCTCTCAACAGGCTCTACTACATTTACTAAAATTATTATTTATCTTATTTATTTACCCCGAATTTAATCAGTGATAGTTTAATTGTGTTTATAAACTGTTTTGTATGTTTCGTATTAATTATAACGTAAATGCAATTTGCGTCACTGATTATATACATTTATTATTATTTTACGGCATATCGATTAGGTAAAGCTATCTTATATAATTAGGAGAGAATTACCGACGACAGATACGGTCCCCAATAAGAACCCTTGTAGTACTCTCATATCTAATTTTTGTCTCTTTTGCACGTTATCTATTTCAATATATCTATTTGCGCAGTATTTAATTTAATAATATTTTATAATATTTAATAATATTATAATCCGTTCCTATTTCCTTTAACAAAATTTAATTCAACTATTTGAAATTAAGATTATCGAAAGCCTATTATGCCCCTAGTGACACTGGAGACAACACAAATAAGAATTCCTTTTATAATAAATTATTGTCTGTAAAATATTCCATATTGCCAGTTCTGTTGATTTACCCGGCAGTGCTCCGTACTGTGCGGTCTCTTCATTAATTACGCTATGCTGTCGAATAAAATCTTTTAATCTATTTAATATACACTTTTCGTGAATTATGATAATTTGATAAATTTTTATTAATTTTCAGTAATATTCTTTGCTATTTTCCACTTTTGCGGATAGTGTTCGTATTAAAATAATAAATTAATTCGTTTTGTAATAACTTTCGGGGGTATTTTCGATTAAAACTTTTAAGAAATCCATTTGATATTTTATTCAATGCACAAGCTACGCTATTTTTAACATTATCGACATAATTAATGCAACTTCTTCGTTACGCACTGAATTTACACTGTGTTATTTTTATATGTAATTTTTGTTTCAAAAGGTTTAGAATCTCGAATATAATGTTTTACTTCATAAATTTACTTTTTCTCGATTACTACGAGCATAATTGTCTAACGTGTCTGTCTTCTTGCATTTATCAAATTATAGTAAAATTCACGAAAAGTGTATATTAAATAGATTAAAAGATTTTATTCGACAGCATAGCGTAATTAATGAAGAGACCGCACAGTACGGAGCACTGCCGGGTAAATCAACAGAACTGGCAATATGGAATATTTTACAGACAATAATTTATTATAAAAGGAATTCTTATTTGTGTTGTCTCCAGTGTCACTAGGGGCATAATAGGCTTTCGATAATCTTAATTTCAAATAGTTGAATTAAATTTTGTTAAAGGAAATAGGAACGGATTATAATATTATTAAATATTATTAAATTACATACTGCGCAAATAGATATACTGAAATAGATAACGTGCAAAAGAGACAAAAATTAGATATGAGAGTACTACAAGGGTTCTTATTGGGGATCGTATCTGTCGTCGGTAATTCTCTCCTAATTATATAAGATAGCTTTACCTAATCGATATGCCGTAAAATAATAATAAATGTATATAATCAGTGACGCAAATTGCATTTACGTTATAATTAATACGAAACATACAAAACAGTTTATAAACACAATTAAACTATCGCTGATTAGATTCGGGGTAAATAAATAAGATAAATATCTATCACTCACCGAGGAAGATTCTTGCTTGTCACAGAACAAAAAGATTTTTATTATTTTTCGAAGTCTATTTTTTTTTTTTTTTTTGCTATAACATCCGCTGACCAGTGAATTTAAATTCCCGTCGTAAACATTTCCATTCTTGATCAATTTCATCGCGTAATTCTTAATCCTATCTTCTAAATTACTTTTAACGGCATTACGTAAAAAAACAAAAAAAATAAGAAAAAAAAGGTATTTTCACTAATTATGCTTCCAGACAGAATCACACATTTCGAGCTACTATAATAATCGGGTAAATATGATAGGAGAATGTAAGTAATAATCGGAGATTAGCTGACTTCAGTAAATCTAGCTGGTGGCTATTTCCTACTTTAATTTACATACTCGGTAAGAATTTATAAAAATTTAATCATCGCATCGGAAGGAGAATAATTATTCGAGCTATATATATATATATATATATATATATATATATATATATATATATATATATATATGTATATTTATTATTTATAGTTTATTAAACCCACTGTACCGTTACTCTCATTAGTGCCATTGGGCTTAGTTCATTCTGAACCTTAACTTTACAATCCCTGAAGCTCTGTCGAGGGTATGGGACTTACTTTACTTACTTACCGTAAACACGTACGGAACTTGTATTCATATTTAAATTAATTTGTATCCACTTCCGCTTTTACTGCCTGCTCTCAGTACACTTTTTTCAAAGTAGGTCCGTGTAAAAATTTCAAATTTTTGATAATCCCGGTTTTTTCCACATCCGATGGTGTATCCGTTCGATTCGTTTGAAACTAAAACCTTTTTATTCTCATTTCGCGGAAACTATCGATTTCGGACTGCTGTCAAACCGGCAGAGTATAGTTCTAATCTGAGACTATTAATTATCCGTAGCAAACTTTGTAAGTAAAGTAATTCGAGTGAAATTTATTTCGAAATTGGTTTTTTCCATGGCTTTCTTTACAATAATACTAGATGAAAAAAATTATAATTTTTGTTCGTTTAAAATTTATAAATTAAGAAATCGGAATTTTGTACGTTTATCTGTGACCGTCTAAAAACCTGATAAGTCGCAGATATTGCTAATCTGCCTCATCATTGATCAACTTTCCTTCTTTGCAGCGTTCACCTCTCTCGGCAATCTGTCATCAAAGCTTTTGACACGGTTCGCTTCGCTCAGCGCATTTCCCTCATCTACATCATCTCTTTTTTTCCACCTCTTATTTTATACACGACATACTGTTGAGTGCTCTTCCGTCGATAGCGCGTATCTTCTCATCTATCAGCTATTTTTAATCGCGTGAAGATTTAATTAAACTTTCTCCCCTAGTTTTTGGGCTAATGTCCAAGTCGAACAAATCTTCGTTAAAAAAGAAAAAAGAGAGGCGGTGTTTAGACACCCGGTAGGAACGAAGTTCCTTTCACCACTTTTTGGTAGATATACAAGTATATAGTCATTCAAAAAGTATACGATATAAAAAATGACACACAATGTATAAATCCCGTACGAATTAAAACAAAAACCAGACAAAATAAATTTAAATAAAATTTACACGTGTTTAGAATTGAGCTTGTACAGTTGACCGCGCACAATGCTCGCTGCTCAAATCTCGATACTCGCTCGACGCACGCACATACACACCCGTATATAATAGAAAGAGACAGAGTGAAAGAGAAAGCGAGTGAAGGTCGCCTGGAGGACGACGCGTAACGCGATTTTCGTTATCTCGGCATTTCTGCCAGTTTACTCTTACCGACAAGCCGCGTAAAAGAACTTTGTTCCAAAAAAAATCGTCAAATCACGATCAGAGTGTAACTACAGTATTGATATTGTATAATTTGTTACTTTTTTACTTCCTCAAAATCCAATATATATATATATATATATATATAATAAAAAGAGACCTCAAAATACGTTTATAAAATAAGATGTTAATTTTAGAATATCAAAAATAGACGTTTTTACTTCTTGCAGCTGAAATTTCAGTTCTTAAATTTCGCAACAGAATTTATTTCAGCTTAGATACTTATGCTTAATTTCATTGGAAATTTTTGGTTTTACCCGGATCTAACTGCCTATTTTAAATTTTGTCGGTACTTTCGGTTTTCTTAACAATAAATATTTACTCGAAATATTGTATATCGAATGAAAATAGTTTTTTTTTGTTTATTTCACGTAATTTACGTAATTGTTTAGTAATTTCTCAAAGTTCAGAAATTGTTTTTAATCGATCGATATCGCGATATTTAAAGTAAAGCAATTCCACGATATGTATCCTTGATAAGAGGTGTATCATGGATATTGTGTAATTAAGCTTTTCTTCATAATGTACTTAAGGGGGTCCCTAATGGGGATCTGATGAGAATACTAGGGCTAGTTCCTTTCTACTTTTGGATTATACGCCTTTACTTTCCCCAGATTTCTCAGGTACCCAATTATTTCGGCCTGGGTAAACCTGGCAGCGACTTGGATCCGGAACGAGACAAGTCTCGATATGACACCTCCTCTGATTTTTTTAGCCAAGCATTATGGAAATTATTGAAATACTTAAAAAATGAAATAAAATTTCTTCGTTCGATAACAACTGACGAAATACATATTTATGCATATATACATTTATTAATTGTAAAATATAAATCAAATCGATTTTCTTCATTATGTAAAATATCGATTATCGATAATGTGTTTCGTAAGTGAGCTGTACAATTTCCGCGCTAGGCGCACAATGATGATTATCATAATCGTCGCGATCGAGAAAACAAAAAAAAACTCATCTTCACTTCGAAATCGATTGTTCTAGATTTTATCATGTTCGCTTTGCGAAATGTCTTCTCTTTCGCTTGTCAACGGTTGCATCTACCTCTAATCGAACTGCTCATGTCTCCGTTTGGATGATAATAATAATTCGGTTTTTTTTTCGCGAGTTTCCAGAAAAACGTGAATACTTTCACTAATTGCAAATTTATTCTGAGAGACGGCAGTTTTTAGCAAGAAAGGCGACTTGTTTTTAAAAAATAGTTAGACCAAAAAAAGAAAAAAGAAAAAGTTCAATTTAAACATCCTATTCATTTTGCTCGAAACATCAAGAAATCAAATGAAAGCAAATTGATGCTCTATCCACGTTTGCAGAATCGCCGGTCTGGGCCCGTAGAATCATTGCTTGCGCTGTTTAAACTCGGAAACGGGAAGATTTTTATGTATCGCGTTACATTTGTTTTTGCCTGTCAATTCATCGGGATGTTGCAGAATATAGTTGGAATTCGGTTGATTAAATAAATCAGCTATGGCATGCAAAATACTGTTGATTACACGTATGAGAGGTCTACGGAAAGGTTTAACCTTTTGTTGCTAATTAAATATTATTGTCGGAAAATGTGAAGACGAAAAAAAAACAAAAAAAAAAACCGCTAAAAATAGTTTTTTTTTTTTCTTTTTCGTCCAATTTGCCTCCCGGAATAAAGAATTTATTTATTTTTTTCATTTTTAATTTTATTTTCTTATTTGTTCAATTGACCTCATTGTGTTATTATATTTGGCTACTTTATGCAAATTTTACTGTCCACGTTTGTTCAATTATTCCCCCCTTAAAGCTCTCGGCTGGACAAAAAACAAAAAAACAACAAACAAACCTTAAAGGCTGCAACATTTCGCGAAAAAAAAGGCAAGGCAAAAAATATCTATTTTTTCTATTCTTTAAAAATTATTTTTCTCTACGAGATCAGAGATAGCAGACAGAACAGACAATAACTGAAGGAAAAGGAGAAGCTACTTAGACTAGTCTCCTTACAGACTAATCTCGAACTCGACTCTAGGGCACTATGACTGAAATTTTTACAGGAAGATTTTAAAAACCCAAAAATAATCTTCCGATAAAAATATTTTTCTGAATTATTATCCACTTCACAAGTGCTCCTCCAAGTTCGTCATCGTCTTTAAGTTCTATTTTTTATCCCGCAATCCGTTTTCATCTTCAGCGCTAATACTACTGCTTAAATAAGTAAGATACTACTGCTTTCTTATATCGAATAAAAATAGTTTTTTGTTTATTTCACGTAATTTACGTAATTGTTTAGTAATTTCTCAAAGTTCAGAAATTGTTTTTAATCGATCGATATCGCGATATTTAAAGTAAAGCAATTCCACGATATGTATCCTTGATAAGAGGTGTATCATGGATATTGTGTAATTAAGCTTTTCTTCATAATGTACTTAAGGGGGTCCCTAATGGGGATCTGATGAGAATACTAGGGCTAGTTCCTTTCTACTTTTGGATTATACGCCTTTACTTTCCCCAGATTTCTCAGGTACCCAATTATTTCGGCCTGGGTAAACCTGGCAGCGACTTGGATCCGGAACGAGACAAGTCTCGATATGACACCTCCTCTGATTTTTTTAGCCAAGCATTATGGAAATTATTGAAATACTTAAAAAATGAAATAAAATTTATGATTTTATAAATACTAATTTGAAACATATTTTTTTTGCGTTTGCGCGCGTACGAAAAAGTCACCGATTACTTGGAAATAGTTATAACTAGAGTCAATAAGGTTGCCGATTTTCTTTATTAATTGTATCCTTTTTTTTTTTTTTCTTCAATCCAGATAGTCGGTTGCCTGAAAAAGGAGACTGTAAATTTAAATGTAATCCGTATAAAATAAGAACAAAGGGGGGATCTGCATTTATCATTCGTTACGAATCGTTTAGTTTAATAAGTTTAAACGCAGCTTTTATTTCGTAACGACCGGGGAAATGGAGAAAAAATATTCCGCTTCGATTATTTACGAGAGTCGATATTGTCATTTGATTTTTTATCTTTTTTATTTAGTTTTAGCTTCTTTTCGGATTCATTCGATTACGATTACATTTTTCATCATACGCGAAACAGTTCTGTATTTTATATGAAAAATCGAGAATAACAATCGACAAAGAAAACGACTAAAACGCGATTACCCACAATTGATAATAAAACAATAAAAACAACATCGTAAAGTTTGTTATTGTCACAGTGTCCAATTATTCGAGCCCCAGTGTAAGTGTGCGTGTGCGATCCGATACATCGTTAAATTGTGCGAGTTCCGAAAAAAGTAGCGAGATTTCTTTTATCGTTCCGTATAATTCGAATAATAACGAATAAATACCAGGGACATTTCCAAGATAAAAGCTGTTTCGCGAATCTTCCATTAAACGTGTACCGAGATTATGCGTGGCAACTTTTTTAGAAACGCGTAATATACATTTACATGTATTATTATTATTATTATTTTTCGACTTTGGCCATCTGAGGAGGACCACGGAAATATTACACGAATAACGCCAGCTACATTTCGTTCCTCCCCATTTTCTTTCGTTCGTTTGCCCAATATTCTTTCATTTTATCCGAGTGCGCTTTCTTCATTTCTTCTGTCCACTTTCGCCCTGTTTTCTTCACTGTGTCCTTCCGGAGAATCCTTGAAAAGTCTGAACCTTCCGACTGAACTTGTTTCGGTCTTCAATTTCACTTTCGCTGATCCCCATCTGTTCCAAATCTCTTTTTACTTGTACTATCCACAGTATCCTACATTTCGGATTGTTGTCGAAGTAGTCAAAGATTCTTTTGGTAAGGCGTTCATTATCCATTCTTTCGATGTGACCATAAAAGGCGATTCTTCTTTTCCTAAATGTGTCACTGACCTCTTTTCTATTATTTCGTATACTTCATTATTGCTTCTTAATTTCCCGTACTCATCGTCTCTCCTGGGGCCCAATATTTTCCGGATTATTTTCCTTTCCTTAATTTCCAACTGGTGCATTTCCTTGTTCGAAGTCATGTTCAGGCATTCAGCTGCGTATAGGCACTGCGGCTTAATAACCGTGTTATAGTGTCTTATTTTGGCATTTCTAGATATTGATTTTTTATTATACGTGCTTCTTGTTAGCTGAAATGACCTTTCCATTCTATGTATTCGTTCTTGCATCGATCTTTTGTCCCCAGCGTTTACTTGGATCGTTTCTCCTAGGTATTTAAATTCTTCCACTCTTCTTATCACTCTTCCATGCGTTTTTATTATGTTGGGATCCTTTTTATCACTCGTCATGAATTTGGTTTTCTCGAAAGCTATTTCCAGCCCGACCTTTGCTGCCATCTCACTTAATATTTCAACTTGACGCTTAGCCTCTGCTACACTACCGACTACCAGTGCAAGGTCATCTGCAAATGCAAGGCAGTCTATCTGCAGGTTGTTTTTCTTCCGTCCAATCATCACTTTCTTAATTCCTTCCTGCTCCGTGGCTTTTCTCCATTTCCGTATTACCTTTTCTAAAACGCAATTAAATAGTATGGGCGATAATCCATCACCTTGTCGCACGCCGGTTCTCATCTTAAATGGATCCGAGTATTCGTTTCGGAATTTGATTTTTGATCTTGTGTCCGTTAGCGAGTTTATAATCAGTGATCGCAATTTGGTGTCCACTCCGAACTCTTCTAGGATGTTGAATAAAGCTACTCTGTCGACCGAGTCATAAGCTTTTTTAAAATCTACAAACGTGACTACTATTCTTCTGGCTCTTGATTTTTCGTAGCTTAGTATTAGTTTAAGGTTCAGGATCTGCTCCACACACGATCTGCCCTTTCGAAACCCAGCTTGGTACTCACCGAACTGGTTGTCCAGCTGCTCTTCAAGCCTTTTCAGGATAGCTTTCGAGAATATTTTATACGTTACTGGCAGGAGCAAAATTCCTCTGTAGTTGTTAACATCTGTTCTTTCCCCTTTTTTGTATATTGGGCATATTAATGCAGTCTTCCAATCCTCAGGTATCTTTCCTGTATCCCAAATCTGTAGTATTATTCTGTGTAATTTTTCAACACTTTCTCCTGTTGCCAATTTCCACATCTCCGCAACAATTGCGTCAATACCACCCGATTTGTTATTTTTAAGATCTTGAATGATTTGCTCAATCTCGCGGAGATCAGGAGCCTTTGAAACCTCTCTTATCCTTACCTGGTTATCGTGCTCGAATCTTGTTTCTGGTTCTTTACAATTTAAAAGTTTGTTAAAATAATCTGCCATTATCTCGCAATTTTCCTTATTATTTAACGCTAATTTGCCCGTGTTATCCTTAAAGCATAGGGAAGATGCCTTATATCCCTCTAAGTCCTGTTTGAAGGTTTTGTAGAAAGATCTGGTCTTGTTTCTCTTGAAATCATTTTCTATTTGGTCCAGTCGTTCTTTTTCATAGTTTCTTTTCACTGTTCTTATAATTTTTGCTGTTTCTTTTCTCTGTGTATTAAATCTGTCATAATCATCCTGCTGCTTATTACACGCATGATGGAAAAAACATTTCATTTACATGTATATATATATATATATATATAAGTATTAGTCTTCGCAATTAGTTGCTAGATGGCTCTCGTTACGGAAGCATCGGATCGATGACAGGAATTATTACGAAAAATTAAATTAAAATAAGCGCACTAATAGAATAACGTAGAATGATGGAAATCCACCACGCACAATATCATATGCGCGCTAGTTGGTACACAGCAGACACACACGACGGGTGCACTTGTATATGTCGATAATCAAACATTGTTCAATTTCGAGTGTAGTCTTGCGTGTATACACATTCGTACTTCATATAGCAATTACTGTGAACACTATGACTATGTCTGAACAGCTAGAAACGCTCGAAGTCGAGCTAACGAACGAAGAGAGATGTATCACGAATTGTTCGATCTTTTAGATCTCTCCAAGAAGATTGGCACTGTTTTCTATAATTCTTACCGAAGATTGGAGGGGTCACTTTTTTCACTGTTTTCCATAATCGCTGATCATATCGTTTTATCCCACATCGTTCATCCGACTAATGAAAAAGTTTTCATATTACTGCCGATGTAAAGATTTTATGGAAAAGTTGGAATTTTTCCATTTATGTTAAGAAAATTTTCCGGTCGAAACTCTCTCAGGCGCGGTATTTTCGAATGAGTGCGTTGCTTCGTTAATTGGACAAAAAATAGAGATAGTCGATCGGCCAGAAATTCAAATCGAGTCGCACTGCTAAATTAAACGTCGAATTAAAATTTGTTCCAAACGATGTTGTCGAAGAAGCAGAGAGATTTTTTTTTGAAATATGACTGAGCTGATCCTGGCGTGACAGAATTTTAATAAATGTCCCAAGTAAAAAATGGTGCAATTATTAAAACTTTTTCTCAACTAGACCACGTGGCGCAATTTTTTATTAGCCGACCAAATAGTGGAATAATCTAAGCGATTTTCACATGTCGATATTTTCCCTATGTATGTATGTACAACAAAGTATTTTACGCTCGCCTAGTTCGAAACTAGTTGTTCTCGTAATAATCTGCGTCATATTAAAATCGAAATTTAATTAAATTACTGCGGGCCTATTTTTATACAATTACATTTTTAATACACTTTCTCTATCCCTCTCGTGAGCTGAATAAATTTCTTCCGAAAGTGTTTTACGATCGGCATTGTTCTTCTATTGGTCCGATTATTCAAAGGCGGAAATCGACGAAAAGCTGCACTGCGTCCATTTTGGAAGCGATTTTATTATTAAACGAATTAACTAACGTCGACAACTTTCGATTTCCTAATCGAGGCGCGGCAATAAACGAAAAAAATTAAAAGTTTATAATTTAACGTTTTCCCGCGCTCCATCGACTAGAAGACGAGGTTTGCTAGTTTAACGTTTTAATTCACGTAGACTAAACATGAACCGATTGAACGACCGAATGTAATCCGTAGTCAAGACTCGCTGAAGAATTCTGAAGCTTCATATAGCGGCTTTAACCGGACGCGGAATTCATTTAGCAGCTGAAATAGAGTTGTGAGCAGTTGAAAAATCTGAAAAAAGAGGCTACCAAGAAAAGTTCCGACAATCTTCCGGTGGTCCGTTAATATAGAGTAATTCATGAAAAGAGCTTAAATTATAGCCCTTGGCAACGGTCTACCGGGGGTCACTTTGTAATAGCCTACATGATATATAAAGGGCATACTCAAGTTGCTCACTTTAACAAGTGTACTAGAGCACACTGATGAAAGAAATTATCTAGGAGAGCATGTAACACGATCGAGATCTAATTAGCAATTAACGACGACAAATGTAATTTATACTTTGGAACAGAGATGATCATTTTTACCACCAGTCGTTATTAAAAAATCGCTACTAGAATTCGAAATCAAATTAAGCGAATATGAGACCAAATCACTCGCTGACTGCAATGCATATGTATTGCGGCGCCGAATTATTGAGTGCACGCACCGAAAAATTACATGAAGACTCGAAAGTGGCAGTGTGCACTGACGACAAGAGCTAGCTGACAAACGGAGTAAATTAACAACGTCACATTTTTCGAGATTTTTCATCGGTATCTAACACTTTCTCGTGTATTTTGCCACAATGCTTTCGACACAGTGAAATTAAAATGCTCGCTTTAACAACGTTTCCCAGAATGTTAGCTTGCGAAATGATGATACATTTGCACCGATTCGGTTTTAAAAACAAAAATTGATATTTTTTCAATCAGTGCCGGGAAATCTTTTCCCATTGGTTTTGCTTTTAGAACAAAAATTTTTGCAGGCGAGTAATAAGGGAAAAAAGAGCCATCATTCTCCTTTTAGTAATCTTTTAATTAGAAAAATGTTGTTTTTTGTATTTTCTAATTTTTGTGACGGTTTTTTTGTTTTTTGTCTCCAGAGAAAGGCTTGGCGTACATTCGACGTGACCGCCATCTATTCTATAATTCTTCTAGAAAAGTCGATTTCAACTATTCTTTTCCGAATAATAATTAGTTTTATTTTTGTTATTCAAAATAATTTTTAGAAAAAAGCTCTTTATTCGCGGTTAACTTATAACGCACTTCTCTGTACATTAAAGGGATTTCAAAAATAACGCAAAACCGTTACAAGATTTACCCCCCAGCGTAGTAGTCATCAATACACACTAGAAAATCTATATTTTATACAGTTTTGCCGTTTTAGACCGGTTTGTAAGATTATTTATAAAGCGCATTTGAATCGGTGTTTAACTAGTACACAATGAATAAAGTGACATCAGAGTAGAAAGCCTGCAAGAATTGAGACATGCAACTCTAATTTCGCGAAACTACTTTGTGTCGTCAGCGAACAGTTTAAACAGGAAAGAAGGAGCGACGTTAACGTGTTTTCCTTCCACCATCTATCCGAAAACTACGTGTAATAATTATTCGGTAATAATATTACACAGCTTGGTAATCCTTTTTTTCTTTTCTTTAAGCTCGGCGAAAATGGAATTTTTACTATGCAATAAATTAAATATTATTGAAACTTTTCAAATTCTCTTTAAAAACAGTTTATTCATTTCCTTTTTTTTTTTTTTTTTTCGTTCCGTAGATTGACACTTGTGACAGAGCAGTAATCAAATATTTTCATCATAAAATTCTAATCGCATGTGAGAAGAGAAAGGGCTAATTCAACATTTAAAAATTCTTATCTCACTTACCGCTAATTAGTGAATACATATATGATTCATTGAATATTAAATTATAATATTTAATAAACATTTTACTCATTCTTTAATTTGGAATAATAAGAAGAAATGTTTTTTTTTTTTTTTTTTTTAAATATTGAATTCTCCTTTTCTAGCGAGTTATATGCATTTCATTTTGCTGAACAGAAAATTATCAACTGCACACTGTGTTAATGTTTAAAGTTGACAGGTTTAGAGTAAATAAATCTTAACACACATACACATATACATATATACATAAATATAAACTTGACCCCTCGGACCACGCCATCGGGATATATTTATGGTACTTGTAGTAGAGTAAATTTTGCACAGCACTTCCCATTAAAAACTTTACATATTTCATAATGGTTTTTCATAAAATTTATTACCGACCTCAAAATGGAGAGGTTACATGTTCGTTGCGAATGTTTTTTTTTTCAAAGTTTTATATTCACGGGCGTAACTGTTAATTATTTAAACTGATTTTAGTGATTTTTTGTTCATTGGAAAGTGTACCGGTCTCAGCGGTGGCACTGCAATATAAGTACGCTGTTCGGTACTGGTGAACATATTAAAATTAACGTTAAAAAAAGAGCGGAGGGATCTCTCGTTAGGGAAATTATTAGTAATATAACGAACGAAGACTGAGTCAAAAAAAAAAAACAAAACCAAACGCCATTGATCCTTGAAATATTATCGATTTAGGAAACGTAATTTGAAAAAAAAAAGAAAAAAGGAATTAATTTTTGATGTAAACAGACATAGAATATTACCAATGTTAAGTATAGATCCGAATAAAAACTTCTTTGGTGCTATTTACTAGACCTCATCGCTGACGGAAATATTACACAATATTTAACCAAAACTAAATAAAAAAGATAAAAAATCAAATGACAATATCGACTCTCGTAAATAATCGAAGCGGAATATTTTTTCTCCATTTCCCCGGTCGTTACGAAATAAAAGCTGCGTTTAAACTTATTAAACTAAACGATTCGTAACGAATGATAAATGCAGATCCCCCCTTTGTTCTTATTTTATACGGATTACATTTAAATTTACAGTCTCCTTTTTCAGGCAACCGACTATCTGGATTGAAGAAAAAAAAAAAAAAAAGGATACAATTAATAAAGAAAATCGGCAACCTTATTGACTCTAGTTATAACTATTTCCAAGTAATCGGTGACTTTTTCGTACGCGCGCAAACGCAAAAAAAATATGTTTCAAATTAGTATTTATAAAATCATAAATTTTATTTCATTTTTTAAGTATTTCAATAATTTCCATAATGCTTGGCTAAAAAAATCAGAGGAGGTGTCATATCGAGACTTGTCTCGTTCCGGATCCAAGTCGCTGCCAGGTTTACCCAGGCCGAAATAATTGGGTACCTGAGAAATCTGGGGAAAGTAAAGGCGTATAATCCAAAAGTAGAAAGGAACTAGCCCTAGTATTCTCATCAGATCCCCATTAGGGACCCCCTTAAGTACATTATGAAGAAAAGCTTAATTACACAATATCCATGATACACCTCTTATCAAGGATACATATCGTGGAATTGCTTTACTTTAAATATCGCGATATCGATCGATTAAAAACAATTTCTGAACTTTGAGAAATTACTAAACAATTACGTAAATTACGTGAAATAAACAAAAAACTATTTTTATTCGATATAAGAAAGCAGTAGTATCTTACTTATTTAAGCAGTAGTATTAGCGCTGAAGATGAAAACGGATTGCGGGATAAAAAATAGAACTTAAAGACGATGACGAACTTGGAGGAGCACTTGTGAAGTGGATAATAATTCAGAAAAATATTTTTATCGGAAGATTATTTTTGGGTTTTTAAAATCTTCCTGTAAAAATTTCAGTCATAGTGCCCTAGAGTCGAGTTCGAGATTAGTCTGTAAGGAGACTAGTCTAAGTAGCTTCTCCTTTTCCTTCAGTTATTGTCTGTTCTGTCTGCTATCTCTGATCTCGTAGAGAAAAATAATTTTTAAAGAATAGAAAAAATAGATATTTTTTGCCTTGCCTTTTTTTTCGCGAAATGTTGCAGCCTTTAAGGTTTGTTTGTTGTTTTTTTGTTTTTTGTCCAGCCGAGAGCTTTAAGGGGGGAATAATTGAACAAACGTGGACAGTAAAATTTGCATAAAGTAGCCAAATATAATAACACAATGAGGTCAATTGAACAAATAAGAAAATAAAATTAAAAATGAAAAAAATAAATAAATTCTTTATTCCGGGAGGCAAATTGGACGAAAAAGAAAAAAAAAAAACTATTTTTAGCGGTTTTTTTTTTTGTTTTTTTTTCGTCTTCACATTTTCCGACAATAATATTTAATTAGCAACAAAAGGTTAAACCTTTCCGTAGACCTCTCATACGTGTAATCAACAGTATTTTGCATGCCATAGCTGATTTATTTAATCAACCGAATTCCAACTATATTCTGCAACATCCCGATGAATTGACAGGCAAAAACAAATGTAACGCGATACATAAAAATCTTCCCGTTTCCGAGTTTAAACAGCGCAAGCAATGATTCTACGGGCCCAGACCGGCGATTCTGCAAACGTGGATAGAGCATCAATTTGCTTTCATTTGATTTCTTGATGTTTCGAGCAAAATGAATAGGATGTTTAAATTGAACTTTTTCTTTTTTCTTTTTTTGGTCTAACTATTTTTTAAAAACAAGTCGCCTTTCTTGCTAAAAACTGCCGTCTCTCAGAATAAATTTGCAATTAGTGAAAGTATTCACGTTTTTCTGGAAACTCGCGAAAAAAAAACCGAATTATTATTATCATCCAAACGGAGACATGAGCAGTTCGATTAGAGGTAGATGCAACCGTTGACAAGCGAAAGAGAAGACATTTCGCAAAGCGAACATGATAAAATCTAGAACAATCGATTTCGAAGTGAAGATGAGTTTTTTTTTGTTTTCTCGATCGCGACGATTATGATAATCATCATTGTGCGCCTAGCGCGGAAATTGTACAGCTCACTTACGAAACACATTATCGATAATCGATATTTTACATAATGAAGAAAATCGATTTGATTTATATTTTACAATTAATAAATGTATATATGCATAAATATGTATTTCGTCAGTTGTTATCGAACGAAGAAATGCATCAGTGAAGAGAGCTATCTCATCCGTTTCATACATCCGAGAGGATGGTGGTACTGAAGACGACGGCTCTTAATATTTAAAATGGGACTATATCGAACTGGGCTAATTTTACGCTCAGCCGCCGCCGCCGCCGCCGCCACGGTTCACTTGATTCGAGTCATATTCAGTCGGCCCGTAAAATTAAAATCCGCTCGAAACATCGATGGCTTCAATTTACGCACTTTTAAATAGCTCACGTCCGCTGATCCGCACTTCCATTGCAAGCTTGGCTTGTTAGAATCCTAGTCTCTGCTGCCAGCTGAAAAATAAGCAAAGTGCCCCTGCCGTTGACCGTGGACGTAATTAAATGCAGGCGCACAGCTCTTGTTGACTTTTGAACGTTAAATTATCATTACGACTCAGGCGGAGTCTATTCTGGACCAGAGTATCAGTCGTAAAAGACTACTTTTGGTAATTAATTAGAGATAATCGCGAACCCCGGGAAACGACCGCACTTGCGATGAAGACTGGAAAATAGTGGATGAATAACAGACCACCTAATCTGGAATTCAATTCAAGAAGAGGTAACACCATGAAATGACTGGTTGGTTAGCTGACGAATAATAATAATAATAATAATAATAATAATAATAATAATAATATTCACTGCAATTACACTTTAACAATTACAGTTAATAATAATTGTACACACAGTAGGTAAATTCCATATGTCCTTGATGTAAGCTGTTACAATCGTGGAATTTGGTGCATTTTAAAAATCCCTCATCTGAAGGTTAGTCCCGATTCGTTTTCTTTCGGGGTGACACGCGTTTCTCCCGGATTATAACCGATATTCGACTTTACAAGCATGATGCGTATCTTCTGGGAACAGCGAAACTCGTGAAATTCACACCAACCAAGCTTACGTCACGAAGAGTCGGTTGACTACGCATTATAATTATTACTATTATCAATTATGATTAATAAACTACGATAATTTACCTTAAACTGTAAGAACACCCTTTTTGTAATTAATTACCGACAGGATAATAAAATAGTTTACACGTTGTCGATTAATTATGCTCAATTCCAGTTTCGGACATAGATGCGGATTTACAAAGTTTTCCTCAGCATGCGAAATGTTCATTAATTGCAATCGATAGTTTTTCTCCACAACGAGTCAGGTGGAAATTTCTCTTCATTATCCGAGTCTCTCGAGTCTTTTATATGGAGAACATGGCATTTCAATCGAGCACCGGTCTGACAGTTTTCTAGATTCCTGATCGTAAAATGATTACATTTTACGATTTGTAAACCCATCGAACTGGTACAGAACTTTCTTAAGTTCGCCAAAAATTGATCATTCGTTTATTAACCGTAAAAACGCCTGCACTGTCGGCACGGCAAATCTCGAGCAAAAATTTCATTCGAATCGCCCCTCGTTATTGGTTAGCAGGTGAAAAGTTACTTAGGTAAAATTGTTTCATTCGTAGGCATACGGCCGCCTCCGTTGTAAAAAGTTTCGATGTGCGCGTGGCCGTTAAATAATTCTGTCCTAGTATCCCCGGCTATTTGCAACGACCTCAGCAACTTGCTCACTGAACTATGTGCAATTCGCCGGCATTAAAGAATCAGCGTGAATCTACTCCGATTTCGGTTCGTCTCTGCATTACAAAAAGGAGTCTTCGACGACACACGGTTTAGCCGATATGCTGAAGAAGTCGTTGATAAAAGCTGAATACAAAAATTCTCTTTTGACGCCGCAGTACCTTCTACCGAAGGCAAAATGACGCTTGATAGAAACCTGTCTTATTTGGGCACAGTTCATTTTCTACACAAAAATACATAAAAAAAAAAGATTGATTAAAATTAAACTAATAAATAATTTTTTTTTTTTTTTGTTTTCTCTACATTAGTATGTATATCTGTATAATTTGTATATATATATATATATATATATATATATATATATATATATTTAATAAAGAATTTTTCAACAGCATGTTTGTTAATTAATAAAATATAATAATTTATTACAAATACAAATATAACAAACAATTTAAGAATAAAATGAAAGCTTACTTAGAAACGTTTTCGGGTATAACCCATCATCAGCTAAGAACACAACTAACTATGTGTGGCCATGTGATTTAGAATTTGTATCTGTTCACATATTGTTTTAGCTGATGATGGGTTATACCCGAAAACGTTTCTAAGTAAGCCTTCATTTTATTCTTAAATTGTTTGTTATATTTGTATTTGTAATAAATTATTATATTTTACACACACACATATATATATATATATTAATTATAACGTAATTCTTAGTCTAACCCCCGATAGAAAAAATGTCCCAAAAAAATGCTGTAATTTTATGTAACGAAAAATATCCCAAATTTATGTGTAACGTCTGTTATATTTTATAAGATTTTTGTAATTATGGTATTATATTTATATGGATCGATTTAGAATTACGTTGTAAATTTTGATCATTTTATACAAAGTATAGAAGGGAAAGAGACAGAAATGTAAGCAAGAGCAGTGAAGGGGCACAGCCCCTTGCGAGGCCAAAACGGCCGAGTTTTATATATGTACATATACAGGGTGATTGGTAATATTTACAGCAAATTAAGTCATATCTACCAGAGGTCAAAAATGGACGGTTACTGAGTTATCGTGCGGTACACTCGCGTTGCGTGTAGCAATTGCCATGGGCGCTGCCTATTCTGTACAACTAGAATGTACAAATAGATAGTCACGATGTTAGGCTGAGTTATAACGATTTTATGAATTTTTAGAAAATTTCAGACTTCGCATAGAAAAAAAATTGTGGTAAAAGAAATACTTGATTTTGAACAATCAATCGGTATTTTCCGAAAAGCTAATTAGCTATTTATTACATTAAAAAAAAATACATGTCCACAATTATTATAGTCCATGAAATAAAACTATTTAAATAGCAATGATAAATTTATTTTCTAATTTATGTGCATAATTAAACTATTATTATTTGAAAAAAATGTATGACACTTTTCTGACAAATTACAGAAATTAATTCCCCGTTTCATTAGATTTCTAAAAAGGTATAAATGTTATTAGTTTGTACACGTGCACACAAAAGAAAATCACGTTAGACCGAGGAAATCCCTAAATTCCAAGAAACATACCCTTATTAATACCGTCACGATTTTGTTTCTTTTGTCGCACTCGGAACGGGAGTACAAGTCGGTAGACTTCGGAAACATGTTCGTGAACGTGATGGATGGTGCTTGTCTCAATCAGTTACTTCTGTTCATTTAGTTGGTTTAATCTAGTTAATACAGAGAGTGGACATGTCGTTTAATTGAAATACCGCAGACACAGCTCTCATTGAAACTGTGGGATCTATTTCAAATTGATTTAAAATTTCTTCTTGATCACTAACGATTTAAAAAAAAAAAAAAACAATATTTTTTTTGAGGCATTTCAATTAAACGATACATCCGCTCTCTATAGTAATTAGATTAAACCAGCTGAGTGATGGGTTTTTTTTTGAAATTTTTAGTTTTGAAAATGAAGAATATGCAGATATTTTATTCTGATACAGGTTTTGCTGATGCCGCTGCAGAACGAAGGGAATATCGAAAACGTTTCTCCTTTACCGTCGTTTACCAGACATGAGTGTGTTTGGCACGACATACCAACGGATTCTCGGGAAACAGGATGTGTTCAAGGATGACAAAGTGACGCCGGCAGACCTCAGGTTTCCGATTCTTCTGACGAAGAAGAAATTTTAAGGCAATTTGAAACAGATCCTACAGTTTCAATGAGAGCTGTGGCTGAGATGTTTCAATTAAACGACATGTTCACTCTCTGTAGTAATTAGATTATCCCAGCTGAATGAACGGAAGTAACAGACTGAAACAAAGCATCGTCCATCACGTCCACGAACTGTCCCGAATGTTTCTGAAGTTTACCGACTTGTACACCCATCCCGAGTGCGACAAAAGAAACAAAAGCGTGACGGTATTGATAAGAGTATGTTTCTTGGAATTTAGGGATATCCTCAGTCTAATGTGATTTTCTTTGTGTGCACGTGTACAAACTAATAACATTTATATTAATTTTCTGCAAATGATCCCTAGAATAACCCCTTTCAAGGGATGCATCGAATTACCAATCACCCTATATATATATATATATATATATATATGGAAAATTCACTTAAAAACTACTGAACCAACTTTAAAAATATTTCCACCTTTGAAAGCTACTCTGCTGCAGATATTTACAGACTGTGTTTCATTTCCAAAATAATTAGAGTTCCGTAAGAATATTCGATATGCACATTTGCTTGCTGTAAACCCTTTAACTTTTGCGATTGTAATATTTCACAAAAAAAAAAAAGAAAAAAAAAGGGTGGTGCGATCTTATCTAATCGTATGTTTTCTGGCCTACAGAATGGACTACAGGCTTTTTTTCAATTTTTTGTCTTGCAATTTTATAATATACAAGCTGAAACACTTTGCTTGGCCCCGGTAAGAAATATTTAAAAACTGCATACAATAATATCAGTAATAATAGTTTAAAAAAAATAATAGTCGTTATTTCATTAATCCAAAAAAAATAAAAAAATAAAATGAAATACCTGAAGAAGTTAATGTTTTCTTGTCCTACATATATTTAGATGTGCGCATTATGGGTTTAGTTTATTTTGTTATTACGTGATGCATGTGTTAGTGCGAACGCACTTCGGTTTCTAAAAAATGCTTTTGTAACATCATTTTGAATAGTAACGATATTTTATTTAATGTAAAATTATACAATTATAGACACGTTAATAGCGTTTTTGGTTAATTTAAGTGTGTTCGAATTTTATCATTGTGGCTAAAACTTCTGGTCTCGGATACACTAAGATAACTTATAGACTTATCCCCTCTACGCTGTCTCGCGAAACCCTTCCATTCCGCCAAGAGACCAAAAATATAATATCTCCCACGATTTCTCTTACATTTTCCGAGGTAACCCCCTAATACCGTCACTCCTTTTTTTTTTCAAATCTGCCGATTTTCTTTCATCGATACAGTTTGCAGCCTAAATATGTATATCGTTTTCTTTCTTTTTTTTTTTTTTTTTTTTTTTTTTTTTTGACGGGGGGAGTTGTCAAGTAAGAACCTTTACCCGAAAACAATTAAGAGACAAGAAAAAACTTTTTGATAATGAAAAGACACTAAAGGATGAGATTTTATTAAAAAGAAAAAAAGAAGCAGCTGGAAACGGTCAGAGCCAGCAGCCGCCTGCCAAAGTGTTAATAAATAAGTAAGAATAATCGGAAAAGTTTATATTCGAAAAATTAATTAAAAAATTAACTAGAACGCATTCCGTCCGCACGTCGGAAGCGGCAGGGGCTTTCGTTTTTTGTCTCTTAAACGAGCCGCATATTGAGCCCAGCCCACGCATACCCCACGCCCACATTTCGGCATATAAAGCATATAAAACATAACGAATAAATCGAAATTTTCAACAACTAAAAAGTTTAAACCAACTCACACAACTGGCGCACCCACGACAACTGTGTTCTTCGAACAGGCGGCCCACGCGTTGGCGTGGGCTGTGCTTGGGCCAGATCAACATGCGATGCTCCATTTACATAAATACTGGTTTTACAAAATGGTACGCGTGGGCTGGGTTGTGCGACAGAATTTACAGCTTATTCAATTGTTAATACGAATACTATTCGAAAAAATTGATTCTCAAACGACCGAAATTAAAAATTCGGAAAAACTAACAAACGCACTTGAAATTATATAAAAAATTTTGATCCCCGGTGGAAAAAAATTGTTGTCCTGCGAGAAATATTATTCAGCGCCATTTTTCACAAACTTCCCTATTCCGTTCAATTACCGACGGTACTAGGGTAGAGGGAAAATTCTCAATCTGCGTGTTTTAACCGAATAATCGTCGGAAAATCGAGCTATTCGTGCAGGCCGATTTTTCGATATCTAATTTCAGTTTACGATAGAAACGGTGTAATGTATCTCCGAAGATAGTCGTCGATTCTGGACACTTGGGGGCACTTTACTCGTAACGATACAGAAATTCCTGGCCGTCCTAATTAGTTTCAGCGCTGATACGGAACTCGTTCAGCCTGATTCATCGTCGGAAAATCGTATTTCTTATCATCGGCTAAAGATACTGCGTGTGTGTGTGTAATGTGTAATTTTTGTGTATCCAGTACGTGTTTACTCATGGGAATATTCGGACGATCGATAAAGAAGAAAAACGAACGGAGGCTTATTTTGTTTTTTGCCTGCGGACTATGCGCGACATTGAGCGAAGAATCTGTTGGCCAGAGACGGGGACATTTTTAGCAGATATTCGAGAGTAAGATGCGATAAGAGCGAGAAATTATGTCGCGGCATATAGGTAGAGTAATGCGTCGCAGCATCCGGTTTACGCAACGGACTGGCTGGCAATCAGTGAATCGGCGCAACTGGCGTATTTATGTGCGTTGTATCGCGTTCGCAAATTATTATCGACGGCACCATTTGGTCATCGAGTTTTGTTTACATAACACATCTGTTGATTTTTCTTCTTTAATACAACTCGGCAGCGAGTATTTATTGTCGCTAAAGGTCATCTGATAAGGGCACTCTTGCACGTTTGTTTTATAATATTTCTCAGAAGGAGCCAGGTGAATTTTTCTACCTGCGAAGAAAGGTAAACGGTCGTAGGGAGTCGAGTGTTTACTTTAGTTGATGGATGCGGCTAGATGAATTCCGCTTCAAAACTGCAAGTAAGCATCTTTAGAGTCGAACGAATCGCTAATGCATGTTTCACTGAGAATGACCTTCAAAAAGCACCTTCGTGTTGTGTTACACAATAATCAAACAAACGGCAAAATTAATTGGAAACGAACGGTAAAACTAAATTAAAATTAAAAATGTTCACAATGAAGCTTTTTTCTCCATCCATAGAAACTATCGAAATACTCGCAAGTAAATCTGTCTACTAAAACACGTTTATAGCGATAATAATAATAATAATTATCAAATCGAATAAAATCAAATCAAATAAAATCAAATCAAATGAAATCAAACCAAATCAAATATTTATTTTATACAAGTTAGTATTTCATCAAATGAAATCGAATATTTATTTATTGTTGATATCAGTTTCATCTAGTACTTAATCTCGTGTGTGAATATAAATATTTTGCCGCCGCTATTTCCATCTTTCTCTGGGCAAGACGACTGTATATTACACATTTTGTTTTATTTATATTTAGCCCGATGTATGTTCATCCGCTCGTGTCTTTTATTTGTCTGTGTACTGGTTATTGTAGCAAGTTGGAGCACGTGATTAAATATCATGTGCGAAGCTGGAAACTTTTTCTTTAATGTTGAAGTCATCACATGATGATATTAAATTAGAAACAGTACAGAGCCTATTATGATACTACCTCGAGTATCCCAGTGATTCGAAAGGTAAATGCTTAAATTTTTGCCCGGCAAAATAAAGTGATTTCTTTCCCATCCCGTTTGAATAATTTTATCATCTCTGAATGCGCTTACTAACGAATTTCTTTCTCTACGTATTTGATTCAAAACCTCAATATTAGATCACTAGAATCCTTATTGTATAGCGGCGATTTTACACGTTATTGTTAACGGTGTACTAAATAATAATTATACAAAAATGGTGTGGCTGAAAAAATACAGAAACCGGTTTTGTAGAATGAAACGGGACACAAAGAAAAGGGCTGTTTAAGAGTCGACGAAGAAAAGCTCAAAGGTTTATAAATAGAAAGTGAAAACACGAAAAAGACAAGAAAAATAACTCAAAAACCGAACAAAACTGAAACTGGTTGAAACAGTTATACAAACCGGCATGAGCGTAACTAAGAATTTTTCCTGGGGGGGGGGGGCAGCTGACCAGCTGAATATATATATATATGTGTGTGTATGTGCACCCATATAATCGTATTATATTAAAAAGTTGATATAAAATTAATAACTTAAATAAATATATAACCGAGATAAATAACAGCCTATTTAAAAAAGGGCTTTATTTACGGATCACTTAATTTTCAAATACTAATATATATATATATATATATATATATATATATATATATATATATATACATAGTCACATAAGATGTCTAACACAGTGCTGGCTTTCGATTATTTAAAAGCCTATACTGATGTCTACTTAGTCTACTTAGTCTGTAGTAGAATAGTGTGCAAAGCGTCGTCTAATTGCACGCGCATAGGAAATTATTGCGATAATCACGGTTTCGAAGTACATTGTACTTTTACACTTTTCAATTTTTTCTCCGTATGACATTTAGACGATTCTTCTAGAGGGGGCAACGAGTTTTCTAGGGTGGCTAGTGTCCACCCTTGCCCTCCTCTAGCTCCGCCCATGCAAGCCGGGTACGAGTAGAAGATTAAAATTGTAATTAAAACGGTAAAATGGGTGAGACCGGCGTGTAGAACGTTAAGGAAAGAGATAAAATTATCGCGGAACTGGTAAAAAACGTTAACACGGCTATTACCTGGTCGTTTAAAGTAACTGCTTAGTTAGGTAATATATAGGATTTAATATATGATACGGCAACACTTGAAGCGTTTTCAAGCTAATATTTAAAGCATGCATACATTAAACATATTCAGTTGTCTATCAATGATGTCGCGTAATTTTTTAATTATTTTTGTTTCATATCCGGTGATCGTTTATCAGTAACTAATCTTTTTGCAGGAAAAGTTACAAAAAAAAAGACAGAAATTGGATAGTTAAGAAAATTAGAAAAATACAAATTTTACTCGGCTAAAATAAAAGAAACAGGATATGAGATATCAAACCATACATGGAAAACGATAAACAATATGTTACATCGGCATAGCCTAACCGATGAAAATTAAAACTTTCAATAACGTAGCGGAAACGGTAGATAAATTTATGGAATTTTTTGCGATTAATCTCGATACTTGCTATTCGGTGTGCATTAACAAACTACCTACAGTGGATAGTATACATAATCACTCCACAACCTTTTACATTCCGAAAGCATCTAACGGGAATCGGTAGAATTGATAATTAAGAAATTAAACAAAAATACAGCCCCGGAATGAGACAAAATTCGAATTCAAGACTTAACGAGTAATCTCTTTATACCGCTCCTTACCAAAAAAAAAAAAAAAAATATTAATTATACAATAAACACATTCAGTGGTGTCGTAAGGTTTGAAATTAGGTATCGTTAAACCGGTAATTATATAAAAACGGGGATCGCTCTGAAACTGTAAAACTTTAATTTCTTCAATTTCAACGATTCTTGAACATATAACGTTTCTTTACATTTGCGTCAATTTTTTTAAAAAAAATTACCTTATAGCGGATCATCAGTTTGAATTTCGACAAGGAAATAGTGTATGACAAACATTCGTAAATCAAATTAACTACGGAATGGTAGAAGGTGGTATATTTCTAGTTGTTTTCTTACATCTATCCAAAGCTTTCGACTCGGTGAATCACGACTTATGCTTGATTTAGGAAATATTGCAATAATGAGTAAAAAAAGAACGGTTCACCAACTACTTAACAAATCAGAAAATTGCGGTCAAAATTAAAAACATACAAAGCGTACGGACAAGGAAGAGTTTTAGCGCCACTCCTATTTCTTATCGATACGAACTCAATTTTTCCAGTCCTTAAAAATTAAACTATTATGCGGTTGTGACGAAACACGAAAACATACATGATGCGGAAAAACTACTACAAGAAGATTTAGATAATGCATAGAGGCATAATTATCGATAAGTCAAAAACACAAATAATGTACACTTTAGAACGTAAAGTCGACGTAGCAAAAAAGGATACCGAAAATAACCCTACACATTGTGCATATTGGTTACACGGTAACAGAGATCTTTGTTACACCTGTCCAGACTATCTGTCCGCTTAAAGTCTGCTATAAATATCTCGGGTTAGCGATAGATAATTCCTTCACAAGGAAAGTGCGCAAAAATAATCTCACTCAAAAAACAAGGCAAACTATACCCGGCTCTCTATATAGGCTAAAATTTCTGATGCCTTGCACTAAGAATGTATTAGAAGGCACTAATTGCATCAAGGTGGTTCCCCCCCATTACGCCATCCAAGTGTGGGGGAAACGCAAAAAAAATCTTAAATAGCCAAAATCAGCAACCTATTAGCGAGATGTTTGAAATTAATAACTCCTTTACAAAAACCGAATAATACTACGGATCCGATATGGTGGATAGAAAATAGGGGGAATTAGCGCAAAAATCGATGTATTAACAAATTGCTAAAATGTAAGTTGCAAGACATTCAGTTGCCGCGAATAGATAAAAAGCGAAATACACCGGGATACTTAAAGAACTATTCGTGCATTTCTTACGGAGTGTAAACAACAATATAGATAACATTGAAGAAAACATCATAATGAAATTATTACTAATGGTACCGAACGATATCTGAACAGAACAGAATTTACCAGCTTGGAAAGGAAAAAATAAAAATCAGGTTATTTGCATGGACGCACGGAGAGGATTAATAATGTACAGAGTCATTTATTGTTACTTTCCTATTGCATGTATGTAGAAAGTTATTCAGTGTATGTCCTTATGTGCCCTTTTGTTTAATTCACGTTTACCGTTCGTATATATAATAATAATAATATACATATATATTTTGATTTTACGAAGATTTTATTTTTATACTTTTTATTTTCGTTTGTTCGTTTTGTACAGCTTTAGTTGGGTTATGTTCCTATTCGCATATATATATATGTAAACTCGGCCATTTTGGCCTCGCAAGGGGCTGTGCTGCCCCTTGACCCCTCTTACTTTTATTTATGTCTCTTTCTTTTCTATACTTTGTATAAAATGATCAAAATTTACAACGTAATTCTTACTGGCATCAACACAAAAGGAAAAACAAAACATAATCACAAAAATTCTATCCTAACATTTAACTTTCATTACATAAAATTAAGATATTGTTTCATTACATTTTTCGTTATATATTTCGTTAGATAAAATTGTGACATTTTTTAAATAACAATAACAAAAATCCTATGAAATATAACAAACGTTACATAAAATTGAAACATTTTTTTGGGACATTTAGCATTACATAAAATTGGGACATTTTTTCGAACGGGGGGTAGCCTAAGAATTACGTTGTTATTAATATATCGTTCTGTATAATAATATTAATAGACAGCGCGGTTATCGTTATGGTTAAGGGGATTTGCTACCAAATCAGAGGTGTCAATCGAGACTTGTCTCATTCCATATCCAAGTCGTTGTTCCAAATTTGAAATTGAATATTGATTATAACGGAGGATTATCTGGAGGAAAGTAAAGGCGGATAATCCAAAAGTTCCCAATATTTTCATTAGATCCATTAAAACCTCAAGTACATTATGAAAAGCTTAAATTCGCAAAAGGTATCCTTATCAAGGATATCCCCATGGGACTTGCTTTACTTTATAATAATATTAATAATAGGATAAGGTATTAGTTTGATTTTACGAAAATTTATATATTTATGCTTTTTATTTTCATTTGTTCGTTTTGTATAGCTTTGTTATTTGTATATACTGTTCTGTATTATTAATAGTTTTAGTTTACAAGATATTGGACGTCAGCAGTGCTGAAAGAGTACCTCATTTCTTTCATGGCTCAATTGTTTCGAGAGAAATTTCTATCATCTTTCTTTCTCTCAGTGCTGTAGTTACTTTCGGTGCACTTACCTTAGAGTTTCTTTCTATTTCTCGCCGGATAAATGGCATATCGTATTCACTTTTCCTTAGGTCGATGCGATCTTCCCTTTTGATCGTACTTGTCGGGATATTCAGTAAATGTGCAATCTTCCGTTCCGAAAAATCCTGTTCGTCCTTCGAAATTACTAATTTCCGAAGACACGAATTTTTATATGTACGTGACATTTCCCTGCGTTAATACGCACTTTTTCGACAATTATTATTACGGTAACAGACTTACTGTTTAATTACAATGTTTGTGCGATGACTCGCATCAATGTGATGACTTATATCAGCACGACCGCGTCTTTGTTTGATGTGCTCGGGAAAAACCCATGAGTATTTCACTGCACGCAGTTCCGCGTGCCCGGATATTAATGTGTACGATTCGCAGTTTTGTGTTCTTTGCATCGAGATAAGCTGTTTTTTGAGCGCCCCCTCCTCAGCCCGGAACATAGTAAGGAGATCTATATTTTCATTATCCGCTTCGCAGCAAATTTTCCCTATGTTTTTGGCGTATGTTCATGCCGGTGCCCAGATACTCACTCACTGTATATAATTTCCTCTGCTCTCCACAGAGTCGACCCAGCCTCTAAATATGCGCCGATACATATAAATTGGTTTATCGCAAAGTAAACGGATTAAAGAAACACGCTGCAACACTGTTATCGGTGTTGAACGGTTTGAGTAGAAGTCTGTTAAAATTTTTAAAAAAACTTCGCCACTAGCGCTCGAAGCAATTTTTTAAGCGAACATGAATGTTTAATGTCACACAAATTATCTAAATGGGTTGATTTTTTTTTGATTTTTTTTTTTTTATCGCTCTTGGGTTCGTCAACCAAGCGGACCTTCACTCAGAAACACAAACAGTAAGGAAAGAAGTCGGCTATATTTTAATCCGATCAAAAATCTTTTTGCTAAAAAGGAACGAATAGCAGGAATAATTAATTTGTTTGGAATGGGCAGGATATTATAGTAAGAGGCACAATAAGGAGTAAGAAGCCTCAACACAAATAGGAATACAAAACGCTCTACCGAAAGAGATGAACAATGGAAGAGAACACATGATCGGCGTCGCTAAATAACTGCATCATCAGGATTCGGAGGACAGTGTAGGGAGGAAATTAGGGAAAAACGAAATCTAAATAATGGCAGGAGAGCGAATGGCCAAAATGCATACGAACAACGGAAACAAAATCAAAACGTCGAACGGAGGGATGCCAAAGAAACTATGAAGCACTGGAGAAAGAGTAGACTGAATAGATAGTGTCGATGTTTGTTGGCAATCTGGGACAATAGTTTTGATGGGAAATTTTAATTCGTTTGAGATTTCTTTTTTTTCTTTCTTTCTAAAATTTCAACGTATTTACCGAAATATTTTCATCAAAATTATTCCCTATAGTAAAAAACGACGCTCACTTTTAACATGCAAATTTATTACAAGTAGCACGGAAAAGCAAACATATGTATCAGACCAGGTATATGATAGCGTGCTTAACAAGAACGTTCACTCATTTCGTCATTTTCGGCTTTGTGTATGAACAACATAGTGCCCCACTATGGACTACCGATTGAACAACGGTAATAGTTCAAGTTTTAAATACGAATTAATTAAAAACATATACGTGTTAAATCTGCATATTGCGCTAATTTAATAGATTTAGATTCGAAACGGATTTAATTAAGTTCATCTATCATTCGGAACTGGTAGGAATTAATCTATATTTCCGAAGAAGCTTCATTCGCGCTATATGTATGTACAATAATATGTAGCTGCCTTAAAATTCACACGGCCTACTATTAGCTCCGGTATTTCAACGGGAATGATTTCGGAGAAATATAAAAAAAAACAAAAAACAAAAAGCTATTGATACAGGTACAGCCTTACAACAGCTGGAGCGCATCCGTAATTTTTTTAAATTTTAATCGGATTAAATTTTCAAATTACCAGCCATCGTACACGGTAATTATTCTTACATAATTTACTTAAATGGGGGATCATTTTATTTCATTTATTATTGGGAAAATTTCCATCGAAATCGAATTATTTTCTAGTCGCTACATTTCACTGCAATTCTTCCATTGTGTTTCGTTAACGAAAAAATGTTGCTCATAATGGCGGTCAAGAACATTTACTTCAGTTTTACGGTTTAAATTTTGAAACTTCTTAATTAATATTTTTATTTTTGTTTTTGTTTGTTTATTTATTTTTTATTTAATTTTTTTTTATTATTATTTTCTTAAAGCGAGCTCAACTTACCAGAGCAACCAACAACTCGAATTGTCCAAACCACAATTATCAAAATTTCACCTTTAAACCTTAAATAAATTACGATTAATATGAAATCGTAGTGATAGAATTCACTAATTTGTAAAATTCTTTTTGGAGCAACAAACGCGTTCGGTCCAAAAAAATTTTGTGGATCACTGAATGTATTTTTTTCGTTGTAGGTTTTTTAATTGTAGCGCGAGAAATATATATATATATAATATTACTAACGTTAATTTAAAAAAAAAAAAAAAAAAAATCGTATCCAAACAAATTGCATCGTTCGACATTTACGCTGTAAAAAATGCATCAAATTTATTCGATTGAATTAGCACTAGTGATGAATTGTGTATGTCGGCGTAGTAACAGATTAAGATTTGTCTAATACCGTTCCACGCGAATGTGATCGTAAAAACAACGTTGCGTCTAATAATTTTGTTCTTAAACTAGTTGCCGTTGCGTGTTTATTAATTTTAACTTTTTGTTTTGTTTACAGGTAAGTGTAATTCTGGTTAATTGATTTGACGAGCTTCTCTCTAAGGTTAGCCGGTTAAGATACGTGTACATAACGCTTAATTGTATTAGCAGCTCACTAATACAGACTATCAGAGGCTCATATACCAACCGGCCGGGATGGTATGTAATTGAAAATCGATCGAACGTATATATATATATATATATATATATATATATATATATATATATATATATATATATATATCTACACACATATATAAATATAAATATAAATATAAATATATATATATATATATATATATATATATACATATATGTTTAGATGTACACATTTATGCAGATATTATGGGATGATAAAATTTTGATAAATTGTTACCTGTTTGTCTTTCTATATCTTGAATTATTATTATTTTACAACCAATATGATGACGCACATAACGTAATGTAGCTTGGCTGGTTTGCACGTGTGTGTCCCCACACTTCTACAAGAGATTTACACCTAAGACTTGTGTGTACGTTCAGTAGTCGGCATATAGATTCGTAGAGGCCCTGTCAGTATCTGGTTCAAGGTGAGTAACGATTAAAGTATCAATACAAGCTGTCGCGTTGTTTTTAATTAATTCCACGCATCGTTCTAGCATCTCTACGACAAGATTGCAATTTTGTACTGAACATCAGTCATCACGATTGATTTACCGCTTTCTGATATTAAAATAAAATAGTGATATTTTTTTTTTTGGGGCGTTTTATGTGATTTCGTTTTTTGAGGAATTTTTAGTCAGTGACTTTTTTTTTTTTTTTTTTTTTTTTTTTTTTGTTTATATAAGAGTGCAGTAAATTCATCGACACATTTTTGCAATAATTAAAATTCGCTGTTCACTTCGATGATACAGGAAAAATGAATCAATCCTAAAGCGGATGTATAGAAATAGTGTCTTCGTTTGCCTGTGAAATTAGTTTGTTATGAAAATTAAACATGATAATGACTAGAAACCGTATTTCCGAATCATTTTTCGTAGAGATACAAAACTTCTCGCCACCAACTTGTTTCATTAATCAACAATTACGAAATAACTATTACGCGTGTGCTGCTCCATTTAATTTATTTCACATAGGAAAACTGTGTTGCATTATCAAGTTATTCAAAATATCTTAGAAATCAAATAAAATGACAAGCGCAGTTCATGCAATCGGCCAACCTCGCAGATTAATCGTAGCGATAATTATGAAGCTGTAGTTTATTTTCACATTTTTATATGCATATTTGGAGGATACATGTATAAAAAAAGAAAAAGAAAAATACTGTCATTAAAAAGTTTCTACATATTATGTATATATAGAAACAAATTTAGTGTATCCGTATATAGAAAATAACTGATCGATTCCCAGCGAGATTAATGCGAGTAGTTCTGCAGGAGATAAAGAGTGTATTATTATCATCATTATCGTCAAGTCCATTGTCCTGCGTAAGGACGTGGTGTGACTTTTACAATTTTTTTGCATTTACCCCGGGTGGAATGCTTTCAACGCGCCGTACCCAGTTAGTACTTTTACTTGATCAGAGCTCATCGTATGGGACATCTTCCTTTAGGGCACTTTAACCTTGTCCTGTATAATAGTTCTTTCCATCGAGTTTATTTTAGGTGATAGAAATATCATATTTATACCTTCAATTATTCTAATTAGTCAATTATTGACTTTCAGCTAGTCTAGAATTAGTATAAAAGTTCCTAAATATATGTAGTTGGCAAAAAGTTATTTTAAATTATATTTCCTTTACTAATTCTTAATAAGAGTTGTTGATATGGGTGGTGCGATTGTCTATTAGTTCGGCTGCTTGGCTACCGAACCAGAGATCACGAATTATCTCGTTCTGAACTCTGGCCGCTGTTCCAGATACATATATTTGAAATCATATTATATTGGTTATACCGAATAAAGTTGGAAAGGTATAAGAAGCCGAGAATGATGCAACTGGTCCCAATATTCTATTCAGATCCATCAGATTCTTATGCGCATTATGGAAAGCTTAATCTTATCGAGTCTCACCTTGCTTATTTTATAACGCGTTTAATGGCATTAATACCGTTTACGCGATTCCGGTGTGTTTTAAACACACAATCTACCCAGTTTAAAATCCCTACTACGTTAAGCAAACTTTTACTTTAGTATGTTTTTTTTTTTCAAAAAAACTTTTTAAATGGCAAATTATCTGCAATCGCGCTTGGCGCTTGCACTCCTATGTTCTAACTCGATTGCATTTTCTAATTTTTATTTCGTGACCAATATTCTTCCTTTCCAGCTTTTACCGTTTTCCTTTGCGTCTCTAGGTCCCCTTTCAATTCATACTTGTGACGGCGACGTATGATCCGAGTAGTGTACTTATTAGAGGGAATTTGGAACGTTCTAAGCTCCTGCGATTAGCAGCGGAAAGTAGAATAACCTTTCGAAGTACTTCCAGATAGATTTAAATGTTAGCCGCGGAGATCAACTTGTAATCGCCATCTTTGAAGTATGGCACATTTTTAACCTGTTTATTCCTTTTTCATCTACTGTTTCCTAGAGGATTTCACAATCTTTTGCACATATTTTTATACCGTTTTTCCATTTTAATTTCTTTTTCGGTATAGGCTCCCCGGTTAAACTATAAAAAAAAGTCGACACGTTTTCGCGTTAATTTCTGTTGTCAGATTTACGATTAATTCGGGAGAGTAAAATACGAACTGGAAAAGAAGCTCTATTTCTGTCAAGCGACTACCGATTATTTTCCAAGAATTTCGATAAATTTACCGTATCTAGTACGTAATGAATTGCATTAAGACATATTTGGAAACATATTCGATGTGTTGACGACGTACGAAACGATTCCGCAAATTGATCACAATCCTTAATCTATTAAGTAACTAATCACCTTAAGAGAATGGGAGGATGCATTTGTTATTAGTTCGGATTTTCAATGTCACCGAGTCTAGTTCAATTAAAATTTACTCTCGCGTAAAGCCAAACTTCACTGACTTTTACAGATTAAACTCGATCCGATTCGGCTTGAATACGCTCTTCAACGTCACCACTACTCAGTGCTCCTCTTTGTATTTTTATACATCCGTTTCAACATCTGTAAGTTTAGAATCTCGTTCGTCGTTACATTTAACATCAAATGGTTGCGTCTCATTTTTGTTTTGTTTTTCATTCTCTCTTTCAAAACTTACAGCATCATTCGCGAGTCTCTTAATATCCGTTTTAGAAAGTGTTTTCTGACAGTTTTTAAGGTTGTTTGCTGTACTTCCTTCGCGATACTGTTGTATTTCTAACTATAATAGCTACTCTAAAATTGAAATTGAAAATTTAATAAAATATATTTAAGAGAAAAAAAAAAACCAACACTTCTTAAATAAATGGGAATTTCACGATTTGAACAAATGATGCTATTTACCTGTTTTTTTTTGTGTTATGCGAATTAATGTAAAACTGAAAAACTATATTCGATTTTAAGTAATTTAGAAAAGTGCGAGAAAAAAAAAGCTGATTCATTCACTTTTGTAGTTAATAAATATTGTGTGACACGATGAAGTTATAAAAAAGAAGAAAAAAAACTGCTTTTGGTTTTTGTAAATTAGATGTGCAGAGGTGTGTATGGCGCATTCTCGAATTTTATGAGGAATATTGGTACGCCGCCAACATTTTACCCGTTCTGTTTGTCCGATTTTTCCTACCTATATATTCACTTTCATCGGAGAACTGTCGGTAAATTTCGCACGCTTATTCCATTTTATTATTAATTTATTTATTTGATAACTCACTGTGTACTTCGGTTTTTGGCATCTTACAGATTACCCTGACTTTATCATTTTAAAACTGTATGTATTTGATTTTTTTGTTTATTTAAAATTCTACAAATGTAGTTTTCCGGAAGCCAAAACGAGTAAAGAAATTTACATTTTATAACCAATAAAATAGCGTATTTTAATGGTTTTGATTGTTATTTAAATTTTACACAGCTGATTTCCACTTATTTCACGTAAGACTGCAGTTTTTACTGCGGCATTTTCTAGGCGTATATTCTCTTTTTGTACTATGTAATTACAAATTTTTAAAAAAAAATGGTATGTATGAGTACGATTAAGCGAGCGAAAATTACACTTGGTGAAAATTCGCAATTTTTTTCTTTATGAAAAACTACTAAACGTTAAGACTTGAAATTGAACGCAATTGCTTACCTCTAGATGTATTATCGATCATCATTTAGAAAAATAAAATAAATAAATAATTTTTGTTACAAAAAAATGCCATTATTTTTATTTTTTACGATAATAATAATTTTTGGCTTGCCATTACGCTTTTCCATTTCTGCTCAATCACACAAAAACGCTAATACTAAAAAAAAAAAAAAAAATTTAATTTTTTTAAAATTTGCTTAGAAATAAATATTTTCACTTTTAATAATATCGGAAAGTTGTATATTTAATTATAAACGGAACGAATAATCGTTTATTAACTCTAAGTTTGAGTACGATTGTTCAAATCCTTTTTTTTTTTTTTTTTTGTAATCTCCATATTTAATTAACAAATACTTTTTTTCCATATATAACATGTATCTTTTTGTTTGTTAACATATAATACCTTATGCGATGAAACTTTGCGAGCCAACGTATGTACTTTTCACCTAGTATAAAGATGCATTTGTCTGTTTTTGGCGCCGAACTTAAGATTCGACCGAAAAAAATTGCGACATGCCAGATACACTACGAATTATCTATCGACATCTAGCCTCGCGGTAAAGAACCAGCAATCTTGCCACGTTGAATATGCCGATCGTCATCTACTAAGCAACTTGGACGATAATCTGGAAACAGAATGATTTCCTGTAAATCGGTTTTTGTTAATTTTTTGAATATTTAAAAAGCAAAATAGTGAGAGAGAGAGAGAGAAACGGTGATATAATTTTCCGTGTGACTTAAAAACGTATTTCAAGCATAAAATATAAAATCGAGAGTGTAAATAAATTCATTTTGATGTTAGGCGAAAGCGAATAACTTAAATTTATAGAAAAATGCCCCGATCGCACCCAATTACCCGTACTCAGATTGCGCATGTATCAAAAAGCAATTGCGATCAATTTAAAATTATTCCCGCACACATTCGTATACTACGAATACAATATGATTCCATACGATTAATTCTGGTGTCTCGAACATAAATCCAACCAGATCACTCTGTAAGGGAGAGTACAAACATGCGATCACTGACACGTGTTGTTCGTTTTAATTAATTATGAAGTATTCATTTTTTTTTTTTTAAATTAAAAATTATTTTTCAAATCACTTTTTTTACATATATGTATACATTTTTTTTAAAATAATTTTTCAAATTAAAGACTTTCGTAACGTACAGCTGATATTTAATTAAAAATATAAAAAAGGGCGCTTTGTTTTATTAACCGACTTCAACTAACGGAGGAGGTTCTCAATTCGACTGCATTTTTTTTATTCTTTTTATATGTATGTGTTACCTCAGAACTTTCTATTTCGATGATTCTCCTTCTATTTGAAAGCTGACGCTTCTTATGTGGTCCCATTTAAATTTGATCAAGATCTGACCAGTAGTTTTTGAGTTATCCTTAATAATGAGGGGAAATTGAAGCTTTTTGGATGCTTATCATTCGTGATTGGTTTCACCGTCGGGTTAAATTTAGCTTTTTTTTTTTTTTAATATTTATTTTTTTATTCATGATTATTTACCAAATTACCATGGAAATGTAGCTTTTGATGTTTCTACTATGGAAATGCAGTTCAAAATAAAGAAATCGATTTTTTTTAAATATAAAGTATGGAGAATAATATGAAAAAAAATTGATTTTTAACAAGAAAATAATTCAAATATAATGGCGCTAAAAATTGTAAAATAAAATTCTTTTTTGCAAAAAATTAATACCAACTTAAAGGTTTATTATAAAAATTTAAAAATGCACTAATAAAAAGTAAAAAATAATTACTCCCAATGAGAAAATATATATCAGAGTGATATAATACTTAAGCGGTGATATTACGGTAATTCTTATACAGCATTAATACCTTAATTAAAGTCGGAATCAAATTCATATTAAAATAATAATTAAAAACTGCGATAAATGTTCATTAAATTGTTCCTAGATATTGTAATATGAATTTGATGCCGACTCTAATTAAGGTATTATTGTTTTGTATGGTAATTACGATAATGTCACCTTTAAGGGTATATAATTCTGATATATATTTTCTCATCGGGAGTAATTATTTTTTAATTTTTAGTGAATTTTTAAATTTTTATAATAATTCTTGAAGTCGGTATTTATTTTTTATAAAAAAACATTTTTTTTTATTACTAGAGCTGATAACCACGACTTTGTCCGTGCATCAATACGCGTTTAAATCTGTACCTGGAAATTAACAGAAAAATTTTTGTTTTATCCGGAATTATATTTATGTAAAGATTCTTTAGACAGCACGGTTATCGTTGTGGTTAAGGTGTTGGCTACCAAATCATAGATTATCCCAGTGGTATATATCTAATCTGAAACTGAATATTGGTTATACCAGAGAATTATCTGGGGGAAAGTAAAGGCGGATAATCCAAAAGTAGAAAGGAACTGGCCCCAGTATTCTCGTCAGATCCCCATTAGGGACCCTTAAGTACATTATGAAAAGCTTAATTACACAATATCCGTTATATCTTATCAAGGATATCTTGCTTTACTTTAAAGATTCTTCCTCTCTTTTGGGGGAAACATGATCATCAACGACTAACAAAAAATAGTTTTCACGTTTCACGTTTAATTGAAGATTATCGATCCTTCCATAGAACTTGTCTGTCGTGATCTAACAAAAAGTTTCGCTCAACCAACCAGCACAAATAGGCACCGTTTTGCAGTTATGCACATTATGGTCTCCCATAATTACACGTGTAAGAGAACATTTTCACACTGATATCTTCCGAATTCTTCGCCCCGAGCATTTTATTAAAATTAATTTATTACACCAAAACAGCATACTATAGTAATTGAGTAAAGATTTCAAATTTGAGTACAAATAACATTCTTCCGATATAGCAAATATTAAAAATTTCGTTGCAAGATTTTTTTATTTCTCTGTAAAAAGCGAATAGAAAACACTATCCTTTTTTTAACTCTCCGCAATGAGTACAGCAACTATGGTAGGAGCGCGACTTGTATCTTTAGATTATGTCGTTTGATGATTTCAGAAACGCAAAAAGTGAAGTAACCATACGCCAGAATTTAATAAAATATCATCTGGTGTTTATTATTTACTGTAGTAATCGTTTTATTTAAAATTTTATAAAAATCAATTTATTTTTACTCCTCATGTATACATTTCTGTACCGCTGGTCTCATCGCAATTACTTATAATCTCATATTTCGCGAAGGAGAGGGGGTAGAAAACTCGGCCATAACTTAAAAGCTTCCTTTGAACAACACGAATGCACTGTGAATATTTTAGCATGATCCGTCCAGCGGTACAGGAATGCCCACAGAACAAATGAACATACAGGCAAACATGTAAACATACAAACATTCATTTATATATACACACACATATA
Source organism: Icerya purchasi (assembly GCA_039619475.1). Classification (NCBI taxonomy): domain Eukaryota; kingdom Metazoa; phylum Arthropoda; class Insecta; order Hemiptera; family Monophlebidae; genus Icerya; species Icerya purchasi. Next base: position 346,778,628 of record CM077116.1, on the reverse strand, counting down.
TATATATATATATATATATATATATATATATATACAGATTTAAACTAATGAAGTTAATTTAGAAAGATGTAATATTAAAAATAGAATAAAACGAATGTCAAATAAAAAAATTACCCGTTATTTCGAACGCCCTTAGGTCAACTAACCTCTACTCGTAATTGTTTATGCTTTATTATAATATCGATAATATTTGTTTATATTGCGATATCTCATTTTATGAAATTATCTCTTTTGTTTTTAAATTACGAGTATTGAAAAATGTCAACTATAATAATGTTACAAAATACCGCGAAACGTTTAGTTTCGTATCGGATCCCTAGGCTGCGTTCAAATCTTTTTAATAAAGTTACTCTTTAACCGTTCTCATTTATGAAAAATATGCTGAGAGGGAGATGTACACGATTCAAAAATGGCAATTATACAGAAATTTTACATTAGATGAACAGTCCTAATGATGTCCAGTGTGCAATAGCCATCGATGTATACAGGTCACGTCAAGTTTCCGGTTATTTCTACGGTGCCTCTTAGAATCAATCAAGAAATCAATGACGTCTCGTATCGTTAGAATTTAAATTCTTCTTTCTACAATACATCGAATGTTTAATTGTTCTTTTCTAATCTTCTATTCTCATTCACGCACCTTGATGTTTCCTCTTTCGCCTGTCCAGATATTCTTTATTTCTCTTCCTACTCGCTGCGACTACTTACGAATACCTGATTCTTTCTGTCGTCGCTACACCTCTCTTTTGTCTTTCTCAGATGCCCTTTAAGTTATTCCAAAAACAGTCGATTATTTCGTCACCGTTAATGGGCCGCTACCAGTTTTCTTTTTTAAAATTGTTTGTAGAAATCATGACCAGGTCTCTAAACTGCACATCGTATAAGAAAACGCTACGGATGAACAAATGACGCACGTATTTCGGTAGAAATAAAAAAATATAATCGGTTTTTGTGCATTTCATTGCGCACGTGCGTTGTGCACTTTTGGTCCTTTTTGAGTCTGTTTTTTCTACGTTTAAAGAAATTATTTTGATATTCCGACGACGTCCAGGGTAAATTTTAAATAAACTGGCTGAATTGATAAACTAGGAAAGGCCGAAAGAAAAACCAAAAATTAAATTCTATCGGTCTCGGTGCGGAGGCATTTTTTTCAATGCAATAAACTTTTCCCAAATTGATCAGAATTCCTTTTCCACTAGATAACCATTGTAGCCAAAGACCTCCCCGATTATTGTAAGTATCGAAAACGTGTTTTTCCTATCAGATATTTCTGGTCAGAGGAAATTCGATCAAAACATTTTTTTCCGCAGAGCCTTCTTCTTTATAAATTCCTGAGCGTCGGCGACTACCCTATTCGTACATCTCAACTGTACAGACACATAAGTATTAGTGTACTAGGCAATTGTTATATGCAGTACGAATGTGTACACGTGCAAGACTTCATTAATAAATTTAAATTAATCGGCTGCCAATGATTTTTTTTTTTTTTTTTTTTTCGGTAGAAAAGGGGCTTCTATGGACACTGTTTCGGAACAAATGGGCGCTTCTACCCGAAAGAAACGCAATTTACTTACTAATTACGCCCCGATTGTGATATAAAAAAAAAAAGCAAAACAGAATAACAACTGATGGCCCGTCCAAATTTTTAAAAATTGTTCGAATATTCCATCTCTATAGATGATAATAGCGCACATTACACTGTCCGCTTCGAACGGTCTCCTTACTATTTAGGAATTTTTTTTACCGGTTTCGTATTTATACGTCTGTATGTTAAAATAGTAGCGTTTAATGTTTTGTATTTTTTTTTTTTTAATTTCCTTTATTTTCTGTTATTGTGTGTAGAGTTCCATTTTAATTTATTCGGTGACATTGTGGTCGTTAAGTTCTAATTTTATATTCATTACCTGGCTATCCTTGTTAATGACTTGTAGGGTATTCCGGACAATGCTGAGTGTCGAAATGTTAGTTTACCTAAATTTGGTCCGATGAAATAACTTACCATTTTGCGTTTTTTTAACGGCAGAGCAGACAATAATTGGTTTTAAATCGGCGCCCCAAGGCGTCGGGCTATTATTATTATTATTATTATTATTATTATTATTATTATTATTATTATTATTATTATTATTATTATTATTATTATTATTATTATTATTATTATTATTATTATTATTATTATTACTGTTATTATTGTTATTACTATTGTTATTGCAAGAGTGTCTATTGGAATATTTTAGCCATTAAAAATTTATAGATTGTGACGAATAATAAGATCCATTATCCGAATTATACGGGAAGCTGGTTTTTATAAATTTAATTCGTCTTTGTTTAATATATTTTATGGAGAGTTTATATTTAATTCCATGGCCGCCTTTTTTGGTGTATAAGTTTTACTTTTATTACTAATGTATGCGTTGGATAAAAGTACGCGAGAAACACGTTTATTTATCAGAGTTATTTTCGCTAAAAATGTTTTCAGTATTTTCGGGACTTTTTAAACGTAGTTTTATGTAACAACGCGTTCTGGAATATGATCAAATTTTTGATAGTTCTAGCAAAAATTAATGGGAAATTTTCATTTATACGCTATATAATTTTAAGACGGAAGGGAATTTCTCTGGCGGGGCCACTAATTCGCATCGAGGTGATTACAACGAAGCATATTGTTTGGCGAATTTTTTTGTGGAGCTTTTGGCGCAGTAGATTTTTGGAATTTTCGAATTTTAATTTCGTTCTTACGTTTTTGTACATAGTCTTGCGAAGCGAAGTCCATACCGTTGAGGAGAGCTTTAAAGATGTTAAATGTTTTAGCGCAAAGGTGAGGTCAAGAATTAGAGTAAGCAAATGGAATCGGATCCGACATCAATTACAATAACCATCGCAGCTCATCAATTTATATAATTAATCAGGGTGAGTAATAAGAGGAAAACGGTTTCCCTCGTTGTGATCTAAAAAATCCATAGTCTCATGACTCTCGGAAGTTTACAATGAAAATATACGCGGCGCACTCGTTTCTAATAGTTTTTGTTGTTGTATAATAATTCTCTTTTCGTCGTTCGTTCCCCCTTCCGGATGGATCGGCTATCTTTTCCTTTTTGGTTTTATTGTAAAACCTGTTATTATCGAAACCAGTCGTTGTAATCAGTTCAAACTACTTCGATATCTGGCCGTAAGACGCGATGAATTTCCAAGTTGTCTTCTTTTTTATGTACATATATATATATATATGTATATGTGTGTGTGTGTGTGTATTTCTGCTTTAAATTTATTATTGTTTTTTCAGTGTAACGCGGATAAAATAAAAATCATGTGTGCGCATGCGCGCGAGTAAGCTACTATATTTTGAAATCTACTCTTTACCGGATGATGCTACATTTCTATCATCGCGCCACGTTATTGCAGCACGTAATCTTACATGATTACTTATTGCGGTTATGAACCAAGAAAACCCAAGAAAAACGTGGTGATCGGGTGGGGGGGGGCAAACACACAGGAACATGCTTACGTTACACACAGTTTCGGCGGAAATAAATACCGACTAGGAATAATGGTGTGGTAGAAAATCCTCTTACATGAACCTTTTCTGCCTCCTCGTTGAGTAATCAAACTTTTTCACTGTTCTTTTTTCATGCTCCTTTTTGAATACTTCGCCTCGGTTTTGTTCTCCATCTTCAGACCTAGATCGTCTTCACGTGTTTTTCGAAACCGGTTTCACAGCAGCGCCGATATTAACCGATTTGTATCGTGCCGCATTCTCTTTCTTCTGCCACGCCGGTCGGATTTTTCAACTCTGAGAATTGGCCACGTTAGAAAAACCGTCGATGATTCCTATTTTATGCGGGAAATAAATTAGCCGTAATTGACGCGTATAATTGAAAAGGTCATGTGCACCATCTCATCTTCTATTGGTCAGTTACATTTTCGACAAAATACGCGAGGCTATATACATTTGCCATACAGCGGTTCACCGAAAACTTTCCGCGATAGCGAATATTAAAATCACAATCTTTCTAGGCCCCAAACAATAAGATCGATGATAACACATATCAAGCTTGACGCCCATCATCTCTTTTATTATATATAGCCACACACTCCTGTTCCTCCGTATGCTATTTCGCTATTACCATTGTCCGACATCATCATTACACACACTTACTTCTTCGTATCATTTCGTTTTTTTCCCGACAAAACGCTTGAAAATTTCCCCAATCTGAGATGTACGGAATATTAACGAATCGGAAGAGCTTTTTTTTTTTTTTTGTTTTTTTGACTAGGTTTTTATTCATTTCTTCATTCCACAGTGGGAACAACCTCGACTCTAGAAATTACCCCGGTTTCGAATAATTATAGTGTCAAGAACAACGGCGTTTGTAGAAATCTATATTTCCCCTTCAGGCTATTTTCACTACTTTTATTCAAAGCCATCTCCTACAGAAAACAGGAAAATTCTAAAGGTGGATGAATTAAAGGGTTGTTAAAAATAGTTACCAAAAATGACGGGAAAAAATAACAAAAAAAAAAAAAAAATACGAATTCTATTAAATTATAAATGTACGAAAAAATCACAGTGTATGTTATACGAGCAAGCAACGAGCAAGTAAGCCAGTTGTTTAATGTTTTACATTAATTGTAATGGCTAGTAATATTTTTCGCTATTTATTATTGTTAATTATTCGGGCTTTTTGCTACGAAGGAATCGTGGTTATGCAGATAGCTACCTCACTCGCACAAAGGTCGTCATCTCTATTTCTTTGCTTTTTTTTCTCTTTCTTTTCCCGTTTTCTCTTTAATTTTACTTTATCATGAGATGGTCTCGTGGAAGCTACCCAACACCGAAAAAACCGGGTTTAAATGTTCATCTAATGAAGGTTGATGCTTTCCCATAAAGTGCAAACTGTCCAGTCTTAGCAACGATCTGCGGCTATCGCAATCCTTCGATTTATCCAAACCTCGCAACAATAGTAACAGTAGTAATAGCAATCGTACTAACAGTAATACTATTGAAGATTAGTCAACAGTAGTTCACACGATAACATTAATAATATTGGTAACAGTGATAATAACAAATTATCAAATCAAATCAATTTATTATTATTATTATTATTATTATTGCAAAATTCCACAAACGTAGCACGGGTAGTGAAAACAAAAAGGTAAATAAAAAACATAAAATCTACAAATTAAATCAGTAGTAACAATAATAGTAATAACATTGATACTAATAATTACAGCAATAATATTAATACCTAAAAACCAGATTTACACGCAAAATTAATTTTTTTCTTATTTACAACTGATTTTTTCAATAGTTTTTTTACATTTTGGAACATTGAATGAACTAAATATTTTGCATATTTCTTTGTTTTTGCGTATAATATTTTGCATATTTCATAATTTCTTTAATTACTCAAAATTTTAAACAACGGGTATGTCGCACATCAGTCGTATATGTATTGGAAATTGGTGGATCTTTTAGAATATTGCTTATGTTTTTTTATTTTGATGTTAAAAAGTTTTTAAAAAATTATTTTAATAAATTTGATCTTTTGTTACCGTCTGAGCGTTGTTCAATTTTTTTTTTATTATTTCACACGTGTTTCATTGTAAATTCCAAAATCCTTCCAATAAAGAAAAGTGTCAATGTAAAATGATAAGCTGTTAAAAATGAATTTAGTTCCAAGCTTAAAAGAACAAGTATTCTCTAGCGAAAATGGAAAATTAATTAATGTTCAACACAAGTGTTAATAATGGGAAAAAGTTTCGAACAGGGATCAACATTTAAGTACACCAAAACACAAAATATACGGGGGTTTTAAATAAAAAGTAAAACTAGCTTAAAACAAAGAGTAAAATAAAGGAAATGATTCAACTACCTCGTTCGATATCTAACGAATTCAATGAAGATTTGTATAATATATGACGTTAGCGAACAAAATATCATTACAAAAACTTTCAGATATTTTTTTTTTTTTTTTTAGTAAAAATGTACCAAACGCGCCAAGTTCACATTAAGAGACAAGATTAGGGTGCACAATTCATACCTAAAAAATTATTGACAAAATTCGAAACTGAAAAAAACTGCATCTGAATAGAAGTGGAAAACTCCGCTGGAAGGCATACACGGGACATCAGAGTTAATTTGTCTATATGAAACAATTCAATTGATAAAATACGATTTTTACACATTGACAAATTAAAAAAAATAAATCACCAAACAATAGCGGAGGTTTTTAACGATGTTATGCAAGTTTGATGGCTAGAGGGAAAAGTTAGACAATGTTTTTGGATCTGATGCTACGATCAAAGCAGGATAGACGCTTAAAGTAATTTATCCAAATTAATTTACCTCACTTATTTTGTACAGTGTGAATGCGTTAGAACTACGTATAAAGCTGAGATTCCTTGATTTTTTTCTAATGGGAAGCAAAATCTCTTTATTAAAAGCTCAAGAGCGAACGATTAAATTCCAAGAAAAATTACTCGAAATTAATTTACCACCACAATCAGAGTTATTACTCTCGTTGCGCAGTTCCCGGTTAAATAGTACAGCGGTATACCGCTGTAACCGCTTCATCGAGTTTGAAGAATTATACTTCACGAATCGAATTAAATACGAAAAAAAAGTGGAATTATTTGATATTAAAATATGATTTAGCCTACATTTCTGCCAATTTTTCAAAAACTAAAGATAATATAAAGTATCTCGAAAATTCAACTATTAAAAAAGATATTTTAAGTATAAAAAGTTTTAAATAATCTACGTGGGCCAGTTTCGGAAGTAGTAAAGACGGAGTTAAATAAAAATCCAGATAAGCGTTCTAACATAATTACTTCGCAAACAAAAATAAAATTTATAATTTGCTTCAAGTTGAAATTTATCTATTTACGTTGTGTCGCTTGTTCATAAATGATTATTTTTCTATTGATTTAGAAGATGAGCCTCAGTAAATTTTGCTTCAACAGTTCCACCCCGTACAACAATAGTTCTTCAATACTTAATGACCTGTAGTACTCCCTTGGCCAATCTCAACTTCTTTCCCTTCCCTATCGTTTCATCAGTCAATTCTTTAACTGAGGCTATCATGGAAGTTCTTGCAGCTAACAACATTATATCTTCTTCTCCCTTTGCTATCTCCTTATACCACATTTTAATTCTCATTACCTATGTTAAAAAAGAAAAAAAAAAGGAAAATCGTGGCTTAGTATTTCTTTCTTCACTCTTTTCTGTTTCTTCTCATTTCTCCTTTTCCGTTTCTACTTTATTAGTTACACTTATTTATTTATTTTATTTCTCTTTTCCTTAATTATTATTTCTTACTTTTCTCTCCTGTTTTTAGTTTTGTACACCGTATTTTTAGGGACGATTTTTATAAAGGTGTGGTCGCGACAAATTACATCATAACTATATCGCCACTGTGTCAGCTTTGATTAACTTACCTTAATTATGTCTGTCACCAGTGTACTCATGTCGTCATATTTTTAAGACTGAGATACTCTGCTACTGTGTTCTATGGTATGGCGAGAATATTTAAACAATTCTTTTTTTTGTTTTTTTTTTTTTTAATAATTCAACTAAATTACGTACGCCAATATCTATCAAGGCCCTTCTTCTTATTAACAACTTTTCTTTTGTTTTCCTTAAATCAAAATGCTCCCTTGTCAGGTGGATTTCCGTCACTTTTTTAATCATCGGGCTCCAGTTCGCGAACAGTTATTATCACTTTTCGTTTCCTGCTCATTGTCTTTCCTCTTAACCTGAAGGTCCCGACCTCTTTTCTTTCCTATACTACTTTTCCTCTTTCAATTTTTTTAAAATTTCCCGTCCTGCCAGGATATTTCATCTCACTACTGCTTCCAAAACTCTTCCCTAAACATTATACAGCAATTTCATAGTACTATTAATTCCTTATTTCCCTGTCGTAGGCTGGAGTTGTAGCAATCCTCTTCCTTCTAGACATAAACATCTCGGAATCTTCTCGTTTTCCTTCTTTCCGTACTATCTTAAGCGCTGAACTAATGCTCACTACGTTGTTTATATCTCCTCATAATGCTTCCGGTTATTTGATTATCACCGATTCTAATTGTGCTCTTCGAGCTATTTATTTTCATTTTCCTGCTTACTACCGCGATTTCCGTCACTCTTCGCATGAGCTTCTTTATTCATTCGCAAATCATTTCATCTATATCGATCTGCTCTGTGTCCCTAGCCACCAGTAAACAGGAGGTAACAAAATGGCAGATTCCTTGGCTCACCCATCTCTGCCTTTCTAAAATTCCTGCTTCTAATGCGCTTTCTCTATGTAAAAAGTTCCCTTCTATATTCTGGTCAGATATCTATGCTCGTTCCTTTGCTAACAATTTTTCCCTCTGCTTCTCCATCTTTTCTTAATTTTATGATTTTTCTCCACTTCGTCCATTCACTATCATTCTATTGTTTGCTGCGTCCTAATCATAGTTTCCGGTCCACCTCACGTTTTCATTTTCTTTTAACACTCTCCCCAAACCGTTGTGTTTATCCTAATTACGAAACTATTTGCGATCCTAATCATTGTATATCTTATGAACGTTCATCCTCGGACAGAACGTGCCATCTAATTCGTCCACTCTCCCGCTTCCTAATCTTTATGTTCTTCTTATATCTTGCCACTTCCTTTTTTGACCATTATTCCAGTTTTCTTTTCCATATCTATTTCTTTTTTCTTTTTAAATTGTTTTTGAGCGAAGGTCCTTTATCAATGCGCCTAATTTTAAAAAAAATAAATAAAATAAAAAAAAAAGTGTTTATTAATGAAACGATAAACAACGGATTTTAATACAATAACAATAGTAACGCATTGATAGCATTGTGTGTTTAACGGCTGATTATTTCTTATCAGTCTTGTTTTGATGTAATTTCGGGTAATGATAAAAGCGTAAAATTGTGTTAATTCACCGGAAGGAAAAAAGTAGTTAATGGCTCTCTAATTTATGCGAATTTTAGATAAAAAAATTAATAAAACTAAATAATATGAAATTTTGAGTATTTTTAAAATGAATTTGAAAAACCTTTAAGTTCAAATGGTCTGAATGTTTTTAATTTCAAAAACAGTTATTAAATGGCGATAGTTTATGAGAAACTTAATAATTATCATATAAACTAAAGTAATAATAAACGCACTGTTGCTTAGGAAATATATATACATATATATAATTGTGAAATTTAATTGAACTCGACTTGTTTCGGCGTCATATGCGTCATAATTGTGAAATTCAATTTAATTAAATTTAAATTATATACGCGTATGTTTCCTAAAAACAGCGTGTTAATTATTGCTTAATGAAAAATAAGGAAACGGATTCGTCAGATACCATCAACATTAAATAATGGATTTTTGTCGAAATTATCAGCTGATTTCTACCTATTAAAACTTCAGGCGTGCGATTCTGATAATGAGCGGCTACAATTGTCTTCTAGAACGTTACGATTAATATGTTAGTTGAATGTGGTACAAAATAGAATGTAAATTCCCTCTTAAATATCGTTTATCTCGCTAATGCTGTGATGGTGTTAGGCTGATATATTTTTGAAGTCACAACATTAAAATCTTTTTTTTTTTTTTTTTAGTGATTTATTATACTTTTTTAGATTTAATGTGAACTATTCGCGAGTTTCCAGGCTTGTCCGTTTATTATTCGTTACTAAGTTCCCGGATATTTAGTTTACATCTTTCAAAAAAAAATGTTTACAGCAGCTGCACAGTAAAAAAAAGGGATATACATATATTAATCAACTTTGTACGAACGCGGCATAATTTGTTTTTAATAAGTTTTTTTTTTTTTTGTTTTTTAACACCGCTGTTCAGTGAAAATTACCCCCTCAACTTTTAATTACTTGATAACTATTTCCTCCTCATTACCGACATAATATAGCAATATTCGTAATTTATTCAAATACGTGTAAAAAACTTACCCCTTCATCGAGAACGTGTACAGATGCGAAATTAGTAAGTTGTAGTATTTTTATAAATGTAAAACTATTTCTGTGAAGAAGTACAATTTTTTGGGTTGTAGCTACCGGAATGAGCGCAATAAATTTGATATTTATTTTTAAAGGCGGCGATATTCTTTATGTGCATATGTAATACTGTTGGTAAGCTAGACCTTTTTACTAGAACTTCACTAATTGACTGCCAGCGGCAGATATACTATTTTTGAAATAAACCTATTTATCGATTGAAATGTCCTTTTTAAAATTATGAAAGTCGACCAGAGTACTTTACTCGACTCTTACTAATAATAACTATAAATATAGAAGTACCGATCATCGGAACTGGAAAAGCAAAAACCGTTATACTTGGATGGTTTTATCAAGTCAATGAAATATTCTTGCTAATAGCAGTGGAAGAAATATGCGATTAATTGTTACGAGCTAAGTATGAAATCGATTTCTGCCGAAACAATTCCAAATTCTGTATCCGGCATTTAAGATCTTCAATAGACATTACCCGTGTATTATTTTTCGATGCAAAAATGATGCCGGAAAGAATTTCTCTCGATAAGGCCGCCATCTAACTTAAAAGTCAAAGTTCATGTGCTTGAGAGCGTCGCTGTGCTATCAGAACAGAAGAAATCATAGTCTTTCATTTTTTTTTAAAGATTTATTTTTAAAATTGTTTATTATTTATTATTAAACTATGAAATTTATTCGACTAATTTTTATATAATGTGCACTGACCTGTCGTACTTATAAGTAGATTGTTACGTTCGTTTACATTAGAAATAGTTTGTGTTGTTCGTTATCACGTCGCGAATATGGAGTTATGTTTCGAAACATGTGTCGGTGTTTGTAATATTTTTAATATTTATTATGTAATATATATTTTTGTGTTAAATACCGGTGTTTATGTTGTTCAAGATGAAAGTTCGAAATGTCAATGAAGCAGAAAGAATGTTTCGAACTAGATCACTTGAATCTGGGAATTGAATTTGGCAATTTCGTATATGCGTAATTTATACCCCCTGCTCATATTTTAGATATTGATTACGTAATTTCTACAGTGCCACTAGAATGATCAGAGAAGCGGCTTGTTACACGACTTGCCAGCACCCCAGTTCCAAAAAACATCCGAAAGAGAAGCTTGGGATCAGATTTTGTAAAGCGACGGAAAAAGCGACTGTCAATCTTTTCTTTAAAAGAAACGAAAGTTATTTCAAGAACACGAAGGTCTTCTGTTAGCGCGAGCTGATGAATGTGAATACGTTTAAATAAGCAGAAAGAAGAGTGACGGATGAATATAGTTCGACCGATATAGTTCGATTAATATAGTTCGACTGATAAACGCATTTTTGTATTTCATTGAATAAACCGAGGACAGTATACCAGATCAAAATCATCAATAATGACGCAGGAGATCTTTATCTATTTCTGTAGTAATTGCGAAGAAAAATAATTAATCTTCCCAATGGTTCTGAGATTTATAAGGATAGAATAAATCTCTTTCCACTAATATACCGAACTGTTTTCGAAATCGATTCCTACTAAACTATATTCAAAAACGAGGAATAGTCATCCTTCTTACCGCAAGTCTCGATTTGTTGGACTCGTCAAAAATGATGTGCTTATACGCTTATTTAGCCACGCTGGGATCAGCAGATGGTAGTATTTTAAAACTTTTTTAAGTTAACATTCGCAGAAAGCCAATTCGTATCAGACGGGAAATAACGACAACGCACAGTTAACTGGATACGGATTGGAAATGTAGTAGAACTCGGGGAAAAGCGGCTATTCATCTGATTTTGAAGGTTATGGAATTTTCCTTTCGAACTCAGATATTTTCACCCGTGGCTGATTTAATTAAATTGTAACGATGCGAGAATTTATTCGACTTATTACGCCGATTGAATTTCTGAAATATTTCCGGTAGAAAAAAATAAAAGATCTCTGATGTGGTTCACCGTTACGAGCCTTAAAAACAAAAAAAGGGAGGCACGGTCGGTCTAGCATTTTTTTTTTTTTTTTTTTCATGGGCACGTCGACAATGGACATTAACCTAGTACAAGCTCGAATGAAACGCTACTGCCTAACCAACTGCCCCATGCTAGCTGGCTGTCTTGATATCACCGTTGGCAATGAAAACAAAAAAAAAATCATTCCGGAATTAAGGAATTAATCACTCGACCGAAGATGGAAATATTTAAACAAAAAACCAGTGTATAAAAGTCTGTGTATTCCGCAAGTGGTCCCACGAATTAGGGGCAGGAAGTCTTAAACAAATGTAAATAAAGAACGGAACGTTCTACAGAGAGGGAAGAGCATTCGAATAAAGCATTAAGATCGTAGATCATTGCACTTCATTGAAATGAAGAGGCAAGAAGGAGAAACGAGAAAAGACAAAAAAAAAAAGGACACTAAAGTATAATTAAAGCGCAAATAACAACAGAGTGAATAACGGAATGACAAAGAGAAGAGACCTCGTAAGAAGTAAGGATTAGGAAAATTAGGTTGCAAATGATTATTTTTTCGAAAATAGGAAAGGGCACACATTCCGGAATTTAGAGTGAAACTTTTTACATAAGGATAGTAAATTGTAACGTGGAATTTTCTTCATAAAGCTGCGCAGGAACGAGCAGCAAAAGGCTCTGCTGTTCATTACTTATCGGAAGTGTCCCGGTAGCCAGTAAGCGATCAATATTCCCGTAGACGAACAAGAAAATTACGAATGAGAGATCGCACGCGTCGGGTGATAAAGTCGAAAGAAGGACGAGGAAAAGTCGAACAGATCGAAGGACACGCATGGATCAAAATTTATCGGATATTGGGGAAAATTACAATTGGAGGAAATGTAAGTAACCGCACGAGGAATGGTTGCTCGAAATAACTTGTTATTATTAAATATATTCGATTTTTAATTGTAAAATGAAAATGTCGATTGCGTTTATACATATATCGAACAGCGCACAATCGAAACGGTTAACCGCAAATCAGTTTTATTCAACAAAATTAATTGTAAGCTAAGAGATTAATCACGGTTTCAAAAATTGCGGTTAGGTGATTAACTCGAATTGCGCACCTGACGTTTGCAGGTATAAAATATGAAAAAACGAACGAAAACCGTGATATTTGTTAGACTCGGTAGTTCCAAAACTGATGAGCGCTTTATTGTACTATTGTACTACATTTTTAATGTTCGATAGCTTTCAAAATTTTTACGTATCATGTTTTTAAAATTTTAACCTGCCAACGAAAAATACTACACCTATTTATGTGTATTAAAAATATTTCCTCTATAACGACGACGACGGTTTATTAACAGAATATTTCAGAATAGGCCAGTTTAATTTTTGAAATACATATACTACATAATTGTTTAAACACTTCCAGTTTCATTTTTCGTTTACGAAACAAATATTATATATACTATTTTTGATATATTTATGTTCTCATTTATTTTTTTCATCATTGAAAATCGATTCCGGCTTAATTTGCCAGTTAGCTCAACCATCAGTGTAATTTAACATACTCCTGACTGTCTATATTTACATTTATGATCTTTTTTATCTTTCTAGTTTCAAAAGAATTATATTTATGATTATTATACGTGTATTCTATTTCCTGGCACAGCGCGATAGCTAACATTTTTCTTTATTTACAAGTTACTACGTATTTTTAATAAAATATTTCGCTTTCGTATATTTAAATGTTAATTCCGTGTTACCATTTCAGCAGTTATCAATGTTGACAGTTTTATTTTTACTTTCAAAACAAGCATGAACATATATCGGGAACAGTTGGAATTCTACAAAGCCGTTGTAAAATAACAATTCTGAAACACCTTTTTATTATTTTCTAAAATGTAGTAAACAGTCGAATTATTGTGATCTACCATTGCAAAGTTGAATAATTTTTGACGTATTTTTATAAGGAAAAATTAGGACGGTTACACATTTACACGTGAAGTTGTGTACAAAAGTGGTATTCGAAACGCCCTTTCAGAAAATGCATAACGTTCGAACAATTAATTATTATCTTGTATTTTTTTTTTTTTTTTTTGGGCTCGCCAACCAAGGATCTTTACCCAGAAACAAAAGGTAAGGAAAGAAGTCTGTTATCTTCTAACGTCTGAGCGCTAAAAAATATAACGAATTTAAAATTACCTAAAAATCACTTCAAAATGTGTGTAACTCGCCAACCGATATTATTAAGTGTTTCTGAAATTTAAAATATGCAACAAACTTTGCATCACATGAAACATTTCCAATAACCATTTAATTTTGAACCGCATTTGGATCGAAAAACAGCAAACGAATGTAGTTTTAACACTATTTATTTACATAATTATTATCATTCCAAGTTTTACTACTAAAAATTATTTTAAATGAGATTTTATTTTAATTGTAAATTTTCACGTGTTGCCATTTAAAATTTAAGCAGAATATTATATTATTTGATGGTACATTCCATGAGAAAATTTCCGATTTTTAACAAATTTGCTTTTAATTCAAATGACAATTTATAATTGAGACTGAACACGCTGATTGATGGGTAAGGAAAAATCAGAATTGAAATTTTCCCAAAACTTGGTTCCCCCAAACTCTAAATAACTCTTTTATATTATAATAATAGATGCCTCTAATTGTTCGAACTACTCAAAAATTTCATACGGTCATCACATTTGTATTTTGTGTAAGTTAATCAGCTGATCTTGTATTAATGTGAAACACGCAAGCTTCATGAAACGTAATAATATGCTGTGCGCTGAAAATTCTACATATTCAGAAATTATTGTGATTTACACACATTATTTGAATATAATATTCGTGCAAAAAATTATTCCATTTTATGCAACATTCCTCTTAAATGTGTGTACGTTCCTAGATTGTTAAAATTATTTAGAATAAGGACCGCACTGCTAACGGATAATTTTCGCAAACCTTTAAGGAAATTTTTTAAGCGATTGAAATGTCGTTCCGTTATTCGTAATATTGCAAACGTTCCCCATCGATATGGCAACACACATTTTCGAAATCATTGAAAGAGCGACTTTTATTGATTTTATTCCTTCATCGATTTCATAAAATCGAAATATTCTTTTTAAAAACAGTGCGCAATTCGAGTGTTCCCGATTGAAGATATTACTGCTAGAAGCGTAAGATCGAAATAGTTTAGCCGATTCGGTAAATTTTTCGGCATTTGTTTTTTTGAAAATTTTGAAAATGTCGCTAAATTTCAAAAAGTCATTTGATCTTGTGAAAGAGTAAAATAGCGCAGCGTAGTGGTTTGTTTCACTGGTAGCGGTGGAATAATCGTTTTAGCGATTAGAATTTTTCTTAAATTTTATTCGAACAAAGCACGTTGTTTACTACATTTCGAACTATTCGCAGATATTTTCGAATTACTCTTCATCCGGATTAATCGGTAAACCCGGTGTCGCGTGTTTATACCAGGAGCTCCTTAATGTTAGTAATAGTTTTCATGCTGTGAAAGGTATTTTTTTTCTAAACATACATACCCGGTATACTGGCATGAGATTTCGTTACTGCAAGAAAACGTTAATGATCGATATTTTAATTATTTCCTCAAAAACTTGTAAAATCGAAACAGTTGTTTTTCTCTCTTTCGTCATCGTTATTAACAGAAATGTCGCGGTAGTTTTTAACCGAAATTACCTAACACCGCGAGGAATGTTAATCAGCGTTCAATTATTCTAACGGCAGATGACAATTTAAACATGTTCCGAATATTTCGTTAGCGCTGTTACGTTTAAAATGTCGTTAGATAATAACGAACAATACGGGGTGTTAGTAGTAAGATAAATCATAGTTTTGGTAGAGAGTTTTTCATTTCCTAAACAATGGTCTAAAGGTTGGTAAGTTTCCACTCAGGATTTCACTATCAGCCTTGAATTTACAACTAACTACAGTTTCGTCGTAAGTCGCTATGGTCAAAGTGTTTTTTGAAAGTTACCGGTGCTAGCAGATGAACGAGAAAACCGACAGAAGATTGCCGTTCAAAATGAAATTGCACTAAGGACCTTTTTTGGACTGTCTGGGAAAAGGTGCGTCGGGACAAACATACTCTAGATCAGGTGTCTTTTTTTCACGAATAATTTTCGTACCACGTTTACCTTTGGCAGTTCTTAAATTTTTCACGAAAAGTTCTTACTCTTTGATCACGCTAGTAATAGATTTAAGTGAAATGCTTATTTGTGCTTATATTTGTTTCGTTTATCATTGGCTATTAAAGATAAAAGTATATTGGAGGAGGAGGGAACATTTTACCGTTTACGTACGCTGTTTTAATCATACGTTCAAAAAAGATTTTATTATAACTATATATGGAAAAACGATATCAGGACATTTAATTTTTTACTTCGTGCGATTATTGAATATTTCCTTACAAAACACAGAAATTAAGTGATCTGCGCCTGGCTCCTTAAAAGTAAACAGGAAAAAATTCATATTCCTAACGTAGTGTTCAGACTGGGCAATATGACAGACAGTATTAATTAGCGTCTAAGCAATATTTTTGGTTCCCATATATGTTCCGTGAAATGGTTTACAGTAAACCTGCAAAACTACCGTGGACGTAAAAGTGCACATCCGCGGTAATTTTACAAGTTTATTGAGAAACATTTTTTTAATATACATATATATATATATATATATATATATATATATAAAAAAATTACAACGTAATTCTTAGACAAAAAATTTCCCAATTTGACGTAACGAAAAAATGTCTTAAAAAAATGTCACAATTTTATGTAACGTTCGTTATGTTTTAATTTTTTACTGATTTCCAAAAACAAGAAGGTTACACTTTCATCAAGTTTTTTTTTTTACATCCGTTTGCGCATAGTACAACGTAATTCTTAGGCCGATCCATTAGATTTTGTAACCAAAAAAAATGTCCTAATTGTATGTAACGAAAAAATGTCCCAAAAAATGGCCCAATTTTATGTATTTGATTTAAAGGAAATAAGGGATAGGATTTTTGTGATTACGTTATTTTTTTTTGTGTCGATGCCGGTAAGAATGACGTAAATTATGATTATTTTATATAAAGTATAGAAGAGAAAGAGACAGAAATATAAGCAAGAGTGGCAAGGAGCCCCTTGCGAGGTCAAAGTGGCCGAGTTTATATATATATATATATATATATATATAGTGTAAATGCGAGAAAATGAAGAAAGTAAAGAGAAATTGAACTCGACAGACTGGTAAAATGGAAATGATAAAACCACAAACAGAAGGCTTAAGCAAAGTAGGGACAGAGAATTATGTTGGGAGCATCCTATTGTACAATATTTTGATTGGAAGGACATGGGTATGTTAACGACGGATAGTACGTTTTTAATTAGTGCAGCGGATCGAGCCATAGCATAAAATAGATCGATTATGAAGTCGATTATGCATAAGATATTAGGAGACACACACTCCCTCTATATATATTTATATATATATATATATATATATATATATATATATATATATATGTATGCATGTATATATGTATTAATTACGATTTAATTCTTAGGCAGGCCTCTATTCGAAAAAGTGTGCCATTTTATGTAACGAAAACATATTCCAATTTTATGTAACGTTTATAATACCTTAATTTTTATCGACTTCATGAAAAAAAAGAGAGTAAAACGTTCGTCGCGTATTTTTTTTTTTCTATATGTTTGTTCGCGCATGGTTCACATTTATATAGAGATCGGCTTTACTGATTATCCATTAGAAAGAGTACCATTCAGCTTAGGTACCACCATGTGAGTAATGATGAAAATCGGTGAACATAAATTGAGTAACGGTCAGAAAACGTGAAAAAATGTGGTGGTCCCTTTGGATAATTTTTTTTCTTCATATTTTTTATTAGTATAACAGAGGTGACTGACTTAAATAGCTATCAATTTGTAAAATTACCAATGGAAATGTAGCTTTGTTACCGACTTCCAGAAGGAAGGAAGTTGTTCGTTGCGTTTTTGTTTTTTTTTAAGTCTATTCACGCATAACTTTATCCGTATAGACCGACTTAGAATTACGTTATAAATTTTGATCAGTTTATACAAAGCATAAAAGAGAAAAGGACAAAAATTTAAGTAAGAGGGGTCAAGAGGCACAGCTCCTTGCGAGGCCAAAATAAAATGGCCGAGTTTTTTATATATATCGAAATAGTAGAGTTTACCGTAAACAAGCTTTAGTAGAAATTTTCTTGTTGCAAAAAGGAGAACAAAATGAAAAACAGAATGACTAGGCCTCGAGCGAGAAAGTTATTTGTCCTCCATTATATTTTCTAGATACAGTACATAATTTCAAGTTTTCCTTTTTTTAAACCGTCACTCGGAGTTGATATATCGTTTAATAATCACGATCATTTAACAGAAGATGACGCCATGTATTTCGTTAAATACGATAGAACGTGTGTAGTAATTTTAAGTTTATCTCGCATATTTAAAGAATAAGTATCATTAAACAAGATGTTTATATATGGCGCATATTTGTGTACGATAGATCGTAACTGATGCACTAATTTAGGGAGCTGAATAGAGAGATTCCCGACTGGGACCTATTTTCTAAAAAAAAAAAAAAAAAAAAAAAAACGAAAAATACTAAAAGTAATCGCGCAAACGCAAATAACTACAAGCAGTGAAGGACACTTTTAATTTAAAATTTTGTAGCGATTAAGTGAAAAATATCGTCGAACGAAGTTGTTAACAAATTGTCTGAAGAATTTTAGGCACTCGGTAACTACCAGGATATGCTGACAGATAGTATATAGTATTAGCTAAAGAATAAGACAGACTATAAAGTGGCATTTTAACCGATGTCTTAAAGATTGAACAATTGAGACTGGAAGCGCATATATAATAGGGCAGAGAAGGTTGAATGTTTTTGTTTTAAATAAGATTTGCATAGCAAAAGTCTAAGTATTAAGGAAAATGGAATGTTTACTTTAGCGGCAAGTAGTTTTCCTGCAAAACAACTGATATTCCAAAAGTCATAGTTAAAAGTGTTTACTTCATCGGCAAGTAGTTCCTGAAAAACAATTAATATTCCATGAGTCCTAGTTAGCGCTATCTATTGTTCCACCAAGCTGTGTGAAACTAGTCGGTAATTCAATAATGAATAGTATTTCGTATGTTTTTTGTTTACTACAATTTATATAGAATAAGTTTTTTTTGTTTTTTTTTTTTGTTTTTTTACCCTAGACCGGTATGCATTTATACCACAAATAGCGGTGTTTGTAATATATTATAGAGAACAATTTTAGACAAGCGGAGTACCAATCTATCCATTGCAAGACTTGGACATGTAGTGATTAATTTCTATCTTACTTATTATGTTTAATGAAAACGAAAATTAGGTAATTGGAATCGCATCATATAATAAGTTAGCAGCGTTCTATTCATGATATGAGCTTCAAAGTGATTTATAAGACCTGTTTTTTCTACAAAAAAAGCCCAAGAAATACACTAAAAAATGGTATACAGCGCCAAATATGCCGCTTATTAGTTAAAATAAAAAGGGATCTTTGCATTTTCTAATATTTGCAAAATGTTAACGGATTGTAAAAATTCACTGCTTCCCTTAAAATAATCAGCCTCATACATAACATAGCAAATAACCGAAATATGCCGCCCCATCAGAAAATTAAACCGCCAAGAACAATTGAGGTTTGTATTGCTAGCGTAATTATGAGCCACCGCAGCAAGTCTATTTGAAGAAAATTTGCAAGGATAATTTTTTTTATTTTTTTTCACGCGCGTCAACCATGGACCTTAACCAGGCGCGAGTGAAATTTTGGTACGTTTTTAATGTGCGACAACGAGATACTCTACCCGAACGAAGCACCACTGCCTCACTAACTCTATGGTAGTTAAGTTCGCTAAAAAAAAAACGAAACATACGACTTAGAAAGGCAATAGAAGCAAGGATTGCTATCCTTTCAAAGGAAGAGGTTGGGACGATTAATGCAGGAGAAAGGCTGTTGATAAGCGTTGATATATTAACATATTTAGTCCGTATGTAAAAACGAAAATTATCAAGGACAACAGCAATGTGATCGCTAGCTGAGGGCATTACCCAGCGATAGATTATATTAGTGAGAGAGAGAGAGAGAGAGAGAGAGAGCGAGAAACAAATTAGAATTAAGTACTACTAGAGATGGATAGAAGAAATGAACAACGCTATAATAGAAATGATCGTCGGGGGGATGGAAGAGAAAGAATAATACGGAGTTTGTAAACCAAGATTCAGTTGCCTGAGGGCGTTCTTATAGACACTCGCATTCGAAGATATGATTTGTATCGTAAAGTAAATCAGAATCATCCGGATGATGGAATGAACAAAAAGAAGAAGAGGACATAGGAAAAGAGGATGCAGGAAGTCGACTATAGTCAAGGCGAAGCCTGCAGATAGAAGAGATAAGAAAGCGCGAAAGATGAGAAAAGTCATAGGATAAAGAGGAGGAAGAGTTTGGATATTAGGATAAAAGAATTCAAGGTTAGAGAATAAAAAGGGATAAATATCGTGCCATCGTCTATGATGACAATTCCTGGAAAGCACGTTAAGATTAGAAGAAGACAATTTGGATAGGAATTGACCAGTCTGAAGATCGAGCTAACGACTCGGCCAATTCATTGCCCTCAAGGCCAACATGGCCCTAAGAAATCGAGTTGCATGGAACGAGCGCTATACAATCTAGTGACGAGAGAACGAATCAGGAGAATTACGATATCTGAGGAATGACAAGGAAGAGGAGGGGCGATAGACAGTAGCATAGAATCCGAGACTATCAGAAATTGATTAGAGTCATTTGCGGAAGTGATGCATTGGAGATAGCGCGAAGGATAGCTGTGGACTCCGCGGTAAATCAGAAGGAAGGCAGTTTATAAGATTCAAGATAGAGTTGAGTGATGGAACCAAGAAGACAACTCCCGTACCGTCCGACGACCTGGAGCCATCGGTAAAGATAACCGAGTGCGCAAAGGAAATAAGGATTGAATGACTGAGTTACATTCCGGTCGGACTACACGAGGCGGCAGTTCGTTGCGTGCTCATTTTTCGGAAAGCGTAGAGTCAATTGGAAAAGCTGAATTAAAAAAATTCTTTTACGACCCCAATTTCTCTAAAGGTAATTCGGAAATTCGGACGTCGATCATCGACAAAAAAAAAAAAAAAAGAAAAAACAACAACAAAAAGGTGCTTTTTCAACAATGTCCGGTTTAGTTCTTGCGATGTAATGGCGGAAGGAATTTTTTGAGATTGCCCGAAAAAAAAATAGCGAAGAACTAGTCTCGGCCGATGGTAGCGAAGGATGCGAAGATAGAAAAAGAAGAGAAGGGTGGAAATTTGCATCGGATGAATCAGAGCGCGCATTTTCGGAAGGAGCTTAGCCGGCAGTCGAGAAACCGGAGAGGTATAAAGGTTTTTTCCGTCGGGAAGGTTTAGGTGCGTGTTCACGTGCGTGTGTTCCGATGGAGGCATGATGTAAACGACGAGTTGTTGACTCGCAGCAGACTGACCATTACGAAGACGGCGAATCGCCTACGATTTCTATCAGCTGGACTGCGGCGACGCTGTTCGTATCTGTGCACGATTTTCCACGATATCGCGACATATTCTGGTTTTTACGATTGCGCTCACACGTAGCTAGCGTTCGCCGAGCAGCTTTTTCGACGACTGCGATGCATGATCGACTGTTGTTTACAAATTCTTCTTTCGCTATCGAACTTAACGTGCAGCAATATTGAAATATGTACTCGTACGATTGCTAGTTCGCGGTTTTGTAGTAATCGGGCGCTTATTCGAGATTTTTTATACATCGATCTCGATTGTTTTTCGATCCTTCGATAGTACACTCCTTGCCGCATCATCGCGCGATGGGCTTGTTACCATTCTGGAAAAAGTCCAACAAGAATTCTTATTCGATTCACCAAGTGCCGGAGAAAATATCGAAGTAAGTACCCTTTCGACTTGATACGAGTTCGTTTTCTTACCGATGAGGTTTTCGATTTCTGCGCGCTTGCCATTCAATTCCCCCGGTCTGCCGGTCAAAATCGCATCGGTGTCTAATTTTACACGTCTTCATTAATCATTTTAATTTTAACCGAAAATAAAAAAGAAAAAAATCAAAAAAAAAAAAAAAATCACGAAGAATCTGTAAGAATGTTTCGAATTCTGCAGCGTCTTTTTAACGAGTATCGCGTTTCCTTAAAAATCTAATTTGACCACCTTTCTCACATTGTAGCGATCTTACGAGAATTAGTCCAATGCGTACGAATTTAGTATGACTTTCGGAATTGTCTTTACATCCGGACACACCACAATGTGTATCTCACCGTTAACTATTATTTTCTAAGATTTGGTTAACCAATTCCCCGTGAAAGGTGGAGAAACACTTTTATCAGTCGGTCCCCTGAGCCGATTTAATATGAAACCTACGTATTTTTCTTTTTGCAAGCGATTATATGTACGGCACATTTCAAAGCGCAGCTTGTTTACAACGAAATCGAGATATCTGTTTCAATCTTGAAAGAAACAAACATGTATAATCTTAAGCGATGTGGTCTTTTTAGATTTATCCGAGTCCGTCACACTAGCGCGCAATGATGATAGAAAAAAGCGTTGAACGAGGTATTATTTCTACACTCGATGCGGGTAGATAATGTGTTTTTAATAACTTAATTTAGCCTGCTGTGAGTTTCAGGCATATTCAGTGTACCGAACACTTTACTACTCTCCGGCAGTGTACGAGAAATGAAATAGTTACAGAAATGTCTAACACAGCAGTGTAGAAGGAGGTAGAATTCAATACGATCCGGTAGCGTTTGAAAAATCGTAATGATATATAGGCGTTCGAAAGAATGTGCAGTCGTGTTATTAAAGCATTTAGATATCTCTCCTAAACAGTTAGAAAGGCGATTGCAACGATTGCTCGCATTATCGCTATGAAATTTCCACCTATCCCTGAAGCTAACCCGTTTTCTTATTGCGTCGGTTAATCATTTCTTTCGTTCTGTTCCGACTTACTCCGCTTCGATTTGTTGTAAGCTTTCTTCAGTTGGAATTCTTCTCGGTTCATTTACATATATTTCTGTCATTTTTTACTAAAATCTCAACTTTTCGGTAGACGCACTTTTTTTTTTTTTTTCATTTTCCATTAGTCATTGTCCGACAACAAATTTTAATCCTTGCAACTTCCCGCTTTCTTTTTATTCCTATTTACCGGAATTTTCCATTGAATGTTCTGTATTTCATTAAAAAAGAAAAACATATATAACATTTCCCCGCTATTTCATCAATTCTTTCAAGACATCCACGCGCATATATAACAACCGAAGAAGGTATTTTTTGCCAATTTAAAAACAGTTTTTGTTGCCTCTTTTAGTTTTGTCTCTTTTAATGTTTAATTTTAGCAGCACGGTAGCGCCTAGTAATTATAGTATTCGGCTACCAAACCGGAGTTATCACATGGGCTTTCGAGACTTGATGCAAATCGCTCCCAGCGGTATAAATGAAATCGAATATTGGTTATACCAGAAAAATCTGGGCGGGTAAAATCGGATTCAAAAAGGAACCGGACAATTGATTCTCTTCAGATGCACTGATATATGGGACTTATTTACTTTACTCGATGTTCAAAAACTAAACGCTTTTTCAAAAATTGTCTATTTTCGTACATACATAGAGTTTAAAGTCAATAAATAAAAAATCAGAGTTAAATATTTGAAATTAAAAACGTGTTCTAAAAACGCATTCAACTACGAGTTTCTCTTTCTTTGAATCGTGTATCCCTAGAAGGGACATACACAGAAATGCTGTCATCGTTGAGTAAGCAGTTTACGTCATCTGTCTCTGTTGTACGCTTCATGAACACATTCACTGAAGCTTTTCCTGGTAAATTCTCGAATCCCATCTGACTATCTTAAAGGTACACGGCCACGACCTCGTTTTCCATACGGTTTCCCTTCGACGAAGAGCGCCTCCAGTCCATTTGTCCGAACTACATGGCCGAAAAACCGTCCAATTCTGGTAAGTACTTCCGTTAATGGTTCGCCAATCTCCATAAATATTGATTCGTTGGTCCTCTCTGTCGTTCATGGGACCCGTAACATCCAGTACTATAGTTCGAAAGATTCAATGTACACCTGCATTCATTCCGACGTATCGTCCTCAGTGCTATATAAAAAGATCGAAGATACTATAATGATTTTTTCTAATTTTCAATTTCCTGTTTACTGTTTGATCATGCCAAATTTTTACTAATAGACCCATCGCACCCTTTAGTTATTTGCGTCGGACGTCGTACTTCTGCTTTGCAACCTCCGCTGAGTGTGTAAACTTATTAACCACTTCTATGCCATCTCTATTTTTTATTTTTTTTATGTTAGGGCAGTTATCTTTAGATCGATTGATTATCATCATTTAGTCTTTTTTCTGTTATTTATCAATCGGTATTCTTTACTAATTTATTCCAATCCGTGAAAATAGGCGGATCATACTTTCAATAGTTGTAGTTATCAACGTGGTATCCATCAGTGTATCGAAGGTTTTAGCGTATCAAAAATATCCGACAGTAATTAAGGTACTAAACTGCCAGATTTCGAGGTCTTCATTAGGCTAGTCCGCAGTCAAATGCATCTCAGGTCAACATTTCGGTAGTAGTAGAAGAACCTAAGAAAGATATAAATGGCAGAAATAATTTCTCTCGTATAAGCCGGTAATACTTAAAAATTTACCTCAGACGCATTGGGAAGTTTAGGGAAAAGTTGTTCTTAAAAATAAGAAACGAATGTAATTTAGATAAAGAGAACTTTTAAAAGAGCTAGCGAATAAAAATATACAAACATTAGAATCTGCAAACATTGCAATACACAAAACATTAGAATTTCGATTATCCATTTTCTGTATTGTCATTAATCACAAACATATAAAATACACGTATATGAGAGAAAACTAAATTATTTAAAAATACATTAATTACCGACACGTTTCGGAGTTACATAAATCATGGAAATATTAAAATTAAAGTTTTAATATCGCCTTGATTATATAGAATATGTAACTCAGAAAGACGTCGGTGATTAATGTATTTTATTAAATAGTTAAATTATTTCGGCCATAAGTGTATTTTATATGTTTGTGATTAAAAACATTTCATAAATATTAGAATCCACAAACTTGCTTTACAAAAAATTTATAAAACTACATTACGTTTCTACACTACCGCCATTTTATTTTTCGCGCATCCGTTAAATTCACCGATTAGGTTTTTGACTCTTTAGTAACAACATGCTTCGCTCATGTTTCGCTGTTTTAAAAACTATTCTCTTTTCAAAAGTTCCCATACTTACTGCGCACTATCGACCACACGCCCATCGATTTTGAGTTTGAACTGCTAAAATTGTGTGAAATTTTTTAATCGGTTCAGATTATTTTCTTCTTTAGTGAATTTCTTAAAGTCGTTGCTAAATTTATCATGCACTCTAACTAACTGCCGCTAGAAAATAATTCGAATACCAAATTAAAATGCGATACATTCTGTCGTCTATAACAGAGAACAATCGAGATTATTTGAAAAAAACGAATGTTATTTTTAAACAATTAAAAAAAAACTCCCTTTATTATATTTTTAAGGGACTCGACATTTTGTAAAGGAAAATATAGAAGAAAATAGAAAAAAAAAAAATAAAGGAGAAAAGCGATGAACGAGAAAGTGAGACTCGAAGAAAGAGATATGAATTGAGAGGATTGTCGAAAAAAATTCGTTTCAGCAAATACCGATTAGTGGATTTTTGTCTATAAGCCATCTGAGACCGGTCGGAAGTAGAATGATAACGACAGAAAACTGAAAGCATAAAACCGAACTAGGAATGATGATCGGATTGGAGTTTCGCGAGAAATGAAAAATTTACGGCCAACAGTCTATGTAACTTCTCTTTTACTTAATTAGTGTATCAGTTCCCTTTTTCACGATTTCATTGCAACCAATAAATTTATTTTATGCTATTATTTATTTATAGCATTTCCTTTATATCTCTTGAAAAACAATGCTGTTTCAATCTCTCGAGTTTCCTCGTATTATCAAGATTTATCAAACACCTGACACTGAATTTTCCAAAATTTATAGAATTAAATCTAATATAAATTCCACGTGTGCGAAAAATTTTAATTAAACCAAATTTTACAAATAAATAAATTTCTCAATTTTAAATTATAACATCTAATAATTACTTATGAATCAGCCATACATATATTCATTCATCGAATATGCCTTATCGTGACTATGATCTGTCACCCGGTTGATCAGGATCCCTTGTGATATGTACACAATCCTGAAAGAGGCGGCCAGCAGCTTTGTACACCGCATTCGACCATCTAGTCGGCGTCTCTACTTCTTTTTCGGTTGACCTTTCGTTGGATGAGCAGCGTTTTGAAAAATGTCCGCTCTGATCACATGACCAAAATACCGCACTATCCTACAGAACACCATAGATGATAGCCTCCTCTTCGGGTTACCAATCTCATTTAGTATGGAGACGTTGGTTTTCCTAGCTGTCCATGCAGCACCACATACATACAAGAGCTTAATATGCACGAGTTATAATTACACACATATGCAACATACCCGCTGAACAATTTACTATACATACTGACACGCACATGCATATTAAAAATTATGTAAGCAAAAACACACACATACCTAATAACGTACAGCATACGCTGGCTGAACAAAACGGATAATTTTGTTATTATTTTTGATATTCAGCAATCAGTAGTGAAGTGTATATGTAATATTTTAAGGCCTTGCTTAAGAGTATCATGTCTTAAGAAATCTATAAAAAAAAAAAAAAAAAAATGTATTTATTAAAATTCACATTTTTGTTTTTATTCCTTTTAAATAGTATTTTTTTACCTTTAGCGCATAGTAAATTTTCATTCGCTAACAATAAAACGTTTATTTACACCACCTTTTTCGTTTTTTTTAATGATGATTTCTCTCTGAGGCGACTCAATCGTGGTGTTTTTCTTTAATTACGAACATCAATTTTTCCTGTTTCTTTCGATATACGTCAGCTTTTGGTAATTTTTTGTTGCTAAATTACTTCCAACTAAATAATTTCGTATATCGGGATAATTTTTTTTTCTGTCTGAGTAGATTTTTAATGAAAATCATCTTCTAATCACACTTTTATCTATAGCCAATACTCTCGTAATGCACAGCATGGATATTTAGACCGAGACCTATTAGCTCCTGTTGAGAAGTAATTTTTTCAAGCCTTCGCCATCTGAATGTGATTTTCATCGCTGTTTATATTATCATTATTATTATTATTATTATTATTATTATTATTATTGCTATTATTATGATTCGAAGAATTAATGATTTTTAAATTATACACAGAGGTAAGTGTGTAGACGCGAAAAGCGCATTCATCAGATATTTTTCCCGACTTTTTGTAATGAGCAAGATAAACCGCAATTATTACCTGCTCGCAACGATACAGCCGAGGTCGGCAGCAATTCTTACTGTTTGTGCAATAATTCTCGCTCGCACATATGTGCAGGTATTTTCCGCTTCCTTTTTGTTGTTTTCTCGACGACGAGCTCCAAAGGGCTACATAATTCCTCGACGATGAATAGCAACATTTTAAAAATACAAGTTTTCGAATAGGTTCGAGTAAATTTGCTTAATGCTCGCAAGTATTTTCGATGCGCGACTTCCTATTTTATAATTTGAGTCGAGGGGCAGCTCATGGGAAATGTGTTATTCCCAAGAAATATGGGAAATATGGCGTGCACCATGTAGTAGAAATTACTGTACCAGAATATATGTAACGAAAGATTTAAAAACGAAAAGCGCTTATTGTGAAAGATCGACTATGTTGAGACAGGGCGAAGTACATGAGAAATCAGAACGGTTGCTCCGTCCGGATAAGATTTAAAAAGTATGAATGAAAGTAAAGAGAAAGCATTACACCGTTGGAGACTATCTACTCGTAATTGTGCCCCTCCTGACAACGGCGAAGGATAGCGTGCTTTACGGGTAATAAGGCGGTTAAAACTTTAAAGATTTTCAAGACTTTTTAAAGACTCTTTCCGTAGGCCATCGAGGGCAGAGGTATTTAATCGTTCGTATTTTAAAAAAACAAACAAACACGCCATTACTCGAAGAATGGAATGATAATAAAGAATTGAAATGCAGCATTCTTAAATTTCGGCTTCAAAGTATTAGGATAAATTCATAAAAATAGCGAAAAATTCATAAAAATAGCGAAAAGTTCATAAAAATAGCAAAAAATTCATAAAAATAGCTAAAAATTGTAAATCTAAATGAACAATCTTTTTCGCGATAAACATTTGTCGTTTATATTTTTTTCATTATACACTAATTAAATTTAAATTTAAATTTAAAATAAACTCTACTACATTTTAGCGTATTATTTGAATGTAATGTTTAAAACATCAATTCAAAAATCTTCAACGAGATCAAATGTATAAACTGTCTGTATTTTTATTGAAAATCTAGATTTACTGTTCTAACTTCAACAGCGATCGCTTTGAAATTTCTGTTATCTTCACTTCTTGACATACATACATTATCATCTTAGAACTACTAATTTACATTCACTATTACTTGCAGATAAATTATCTTTTCTCAGCCAGAATTCTGTAAAATGTAGCTATTAATGTATCTATTCCGTAAATAATTAGGTAGTTCGTTATCGTAGATACCTTAAGGAGTTCACACATCTCCACTTACAGGTGGTCGACTACGATATTATTCCGTATAAAAAGTAGAGTATTAATGTAAAAACAAAAAAAAAAATCCAAAAACGAATTGGAACAAAAGCGAAATGCGAAAAACATAATGGTGAAGAAAAAAAAGTATAAATTTCTTGGACTGTGTTAAATGATTGGACTATCGCGGTCTGAATGATGTATTCGTAATTAAATTTGAAATATTGCGCCAACACATTCAAGACTATTCTTCGATTCTTCTTCCGCATTCGCAATAACAAACAGAGAAACCGTTTCATCTCCTGAATATATCGGTGTGACGCATTTTGAACTGAAAATTGAATTATTTACATTATATATATATATATATGTATTTGTTTATTTTGGCACGGATGTGTTTTCTTTAATAAATTTTGTTACGCTAATATTCCCATCTTCAAATATGCAATAAAAAATTTATAAAATAACCGGAGACGATGACCTAATATAGTATATATATATATATAACGTATAAAATTACCACTATAAAACGCACCGACCATGATATTTCTAATTATGTGAAACAAAAGGCGAGAACGTGAAGAATTAGATTTTTTATTCGAAACGATCAGCATTAAAAAACAATCTATGCTTGATCATTAGAGGGCCGTAGATTATTATGCTAAACAGATTATATACCACTCGTGCGTCAATCAGTGTGCATTTTTTAACTTTTATATGCCGCCATAAATAACATTACAGATACTATTTTGATCTTTACGATGGAGTGTATTAAAAGCACAAATTACCGAATCATCAGAGATTATCCTCTTACAATGTTACATCTTTTGAGGTATTCGCCGGCTAGCGTAACGTTCGGCAATTGTTTTTTCTGCGGGTAGGAGTGGTTTAAATCCTAATTCTGTAAACTAAGAATGTACAAGAATTTCACTTGCGCTGAGTCAGAGGCGAATCCACGAGGATGAAGGAAATAGGAAACACCACCCTGTTAAGAAAGCCTATATGAAAAAATTTGTTATAACAGAGAAACTTAATTTATGCTATAAAAGATTTGTATGAATTTTTATACCTATGGATTTTAATAATTAATATTTAATACTGTGTTCTAGTAAAACTATTAATGTTAACCTTTTTATTCTATTTTAAACGAATTTGTCATAGATATTTCGCCTTTTTTATTTATTTTTAATTTGTAATTTTAATTAAAAATAGTTCAATGAGAATTATATATATTTAAACTTGCTCACGAACAAACAGAATTCA
Source organism: Icerya purchasi (assembly GCA_039619475.1). Taxonomy (NCBI): domain Eukaryota; kingdom Metazoa; phylum Arthropoda; class Insecta; order Hemiptera; family Monophlebidae; genus Icerya; species Icerya purchasi. The sequence continues at coordinate 346,748,640 of CM077116.1, read as the reverse complement.
GATCGAATTACTAACAAAAAAAAAAAAAGAAGAAGTAAAGTGTAATAAAAATACTATCTTACTATTTCTAAACTACCATTTTAGATAGAACTTTATAATTTCGTTTTATTTTTCACCCCTAAATATAAGACAAAAATTAAATTAAAAATTGTAATAATCATGTATTCTTAAAACACATTTTTAAATTTTTAAAAAGGTCGCTATTTGATTTTCTTTATGAAACAAGGGGTATTTTTCAAATCTACTGCCTACCGCAGAAGATTTTACGTAATTATATAATCCCCCCCCCCCCAATGTCCTCTTTTGCATCCGCCCCTGGCTGAGTTTTATAGTTGACGAGCTCCCCCTCCAAAAAAAAAAAATTAAGAGCAGCTGTATTTTTTTAAGTGCCAGTTATGCTTTTGAACAGAACAGAACATAACGTACATTTAGCTAAGTACAGTAATGCAGTATTTATAAACAAAAATGCGTACCAACTCGAAAGAGACTTAACCGCATTACATTAGAGTGATAAAAATAGAACATTTACGTATCGTTAACAAAAATATAAATACTGTACAAAAAATACAAAGGGCAAAAAAAAGTATAACAAAAAACCCAAAATAATCAAAAATTTTAACCAATTGTTACCATTGAAAACATTACTTAACAGCCTAGAAATATCACTAACTAACTAAATTGTGTTTAATCCGACGATGCTTATATTTAACGTACATCCGGGATAGTTGCTCGGAATTATAATCGCCTATATTCTTGATAAGCGTTATGATAGGAACAGCCATGAAAAAATTAATTTTTTTGCTGTATTAATTATAAAATCTTTTACATAAGGCAATTGTAACCAGTCATGCATATTATCTATTTTAGTCCAGCGGGGAACGTTTAAAATACACCGACAACACCTATTTTGTAGTAATTTAAATTAATTAAAATCGGAGTTTGAAATCGAGCACCAAACTGGAGCTAAATAAGCCAATATTGGTCTAATAATACTTTTGTAGGTAATAAGCTTGTTTACGGTGTTTAAGTAAGATCTCGGATTGATAATTGGGTAAAAAGCTGCAATGGTTCTATTTGTTTTCGCTTCAGCGTATTTTAAGTGTTCCTTAAAAGAAGTTATGCCTTTGTTAGCAAATGAACCGAATGGAAAATATGCACTTTTATAAAATAATAATAATATAATTAATTTTAAACACTGATGCGCTTCGAAGCTGATAACTCGATAATCTTTGTTGCTTTTTTTAAACGTACTAGTGTGTCCGTGCGGGATTTTTATTTCCTTGGAGACGGTTTTTTTCTTGATCCTCCAAGCTAAGTTCTGAGTTTTCTAGATCGATTCTATAGTTCCCGGGCGATTATAAAATTTTCGACATGAATCTGCAGAGAAAAGTTTGTTTCTTTTTTTTTTCATGTACTTTCTCGAGTAAAATCATAAAAAGCTGTAAATTTTTAAGACGGAACAGACCAGTACCGTCAACTAAGAAGCCGGCGAACTAGCTGTAACCTTTGAGCTCACGTGCTCCTATTAAAGAATTTAGTGTGCAAGCCTCGAGAAATAATTACTCTTTCAAAGTCCGACAAAAGCATATCCATTACAAATGATCAGCCTACAAGCTCGGAAATTATGAATTGCCCCATATTTTGTCTTTCGAGTACTCTGAATGACATTAGAGTTTTGTCTAAATATTCCCAGTTTCTTGGTCTTCTTGAGGTAGTTCGTAACCAATGTTGATACACATTTTTTCGGCCTTTCTCTTTAGACTAATTCGATTTCCTGCACTTTTCGAAACGTCGGCCAATACACGATTTTTGCGCTGGCTACGTCCATTTCAACCGTCGCGTACCGGCTCGCTTCCTAGATGACTAAAAATTTAGCTTTCCAATTGTCCCCCCCCCTCGACTTGCCAACAACACGTCGACCTCGGTTGTAGTTCATGAAGCCGGGAGGCTCGCAATTAAGCTCGACCCTCTCTCTATAAAAAATATCTCTCCGAATCTTGATCACGATTATTATGCAATCTCATCTCAAGATGGATTAATGCTTATAGTCGACTATTTCAGTACGAGCCGCGAGCGTGTTTCCGAAATTTCGGGTTTTTGAAATTTTGCAGTTTTTAAGTTTTCAAAGTTTTGAATTTTGGAGTTTTCTTTCACGTATCCTTTATAATATATTTACATAAAATTCTAAAAGATAGGGTCAAAACTTTACTGAGATATACGCACTCGCCCAATGTCAAGAGCGGAAAAACATCACATTGTTGGGATTGACCGGCTTGACGAGTATTTCTAGACTTTGCTATAAATTCATATTTTACGAAGATCAAACCAGTCACCGACTATAACTAAGTTGGGGACACACATCTCTCGTCCCTTTCCTTTTAAGGGCGTGGTGATATTATGAAAATGACGTCCCAACACTATAGTTCTCCGGAAGCCGTTCTATCTTAGGCAGCCAATACCACCTCCTGTAGATCCAGTTTTCCTAATTGATGTGGTCTGCCTCTTGGTCTGTTTCCAATTAATCTTACCGGGCATTATATTATGGCGTTCGAGCGAATCTACATCTCGTACTATATGTGTTCAAAGAATCTGAGGAACCTCCGTCTCAATTCTATGCCTAATTTGTTAACTACGCAAAAATGGTCCGACTATAACTAAAAGTCGAACACATTCACATATATGTATGTCTGTGCCGAGTAACTAAAACCGGAATAGAAAGGAAATCGAAAACACTTGCAATATAAAAAAAATTTGATCTTAACGCGTGATTAGAAATTGGAGGAAAAGATCACGCGGGAGTTAGTAGAATATCGAGAAACGCGAAAATTCGAAGTGAGCACCGTTGGTCCTTCGGAAAGGGAAACTACTGAAAGACAGAAGTAACTGGCAATCATAGGACGGCGAAAACAAACCAGCAAAGCGAAGTTGAGATGTTATCTTGCCTGAAAAAAGGAAATGTGCTAACCGGTCTTCAACGCCTTCGGGGTTTTTTTACATCTGGGGTTTCTTTGCATCTGGGGTTTCTTTGCATCTGGGGTTCTAAAAAATTCGCTATCGAGCGGGGAAATGAAATTTCGGGGCGGACTAGCGGCAGACACAGACAGCTAATTAGGAAAAGTGTCGGAGCCGAGCGTAAAAGATTATGATCGTACGTTTCGTAAGCGGCACAATTATTGCTGTGTAGCTTGCGTGAGTACTGCAGTGCGAGTGTCAGAAATTAAAACAGACAGAGAGGCGTACGTATTGAAAAATAACGACTGTTTTCGATTCTCTCCGTCATCCGGCTTTGTGGCAAGCGTGACTGATAGCCAGTTAATTTTTCTTACATTGTTCGTCAGCGCTCGAAGAATGTCTGTCGTCGGTACCCGCTTCCATTCGAGCACACGTGTGCGTGCGGACTGCGTGGTGTCTCTTATCGCTCCATAGACTAATTGCTGCCGTCCTGCCAAACATTCTAATCACTGACACGCTTTATTGAAATCTACCGTACCGCTGAAGCAGTTCAACTTTGAACTTGTAACGCGCTATTACGGAAGCAAAAAGAAGCCGCCTCTGAAATTATCACTCGACTATGACGCGAAATTTTCTCTGTGCTGCGATTTTTCTAGTTATTTAAGCAAAAATTTCTTTTCACGCAATTTCGGAAAATTAAATACCGACATAACTTTTGGCAAACTCGTCAACTACATTTTCATTATTCCGATCTGTTTCTATCTTTCCACCCATGCTATCGTCGATAATTCTGCTATTACCAGCACCACCGTCTCCGCATCCGACCACTGTGAATTATAATTTGAGTGGCTTTCCCTGGCGCTGTTTCTGTGCGAGTAATTGACAAGTCCAAAAGGCAAAAAAAAAAAAAAGCAAACAATTAAAACCCTCTTTGATTCTAAATAATCTTCGGAAGATGTAGCCCCGGCCCCACCTTTCATTAATGTAGCAACTTTAATTAATTAGAGAAGACGTTTTGTTTTCTTTTTGAAATCATGTATTACTGACACCGTGCATGTGTTATTATAGCCGAGCTAATGAGAAAATCGTGACATTTGCACGCTTATCATTTAGTTCATTGTGCGCCGACAATTGCAAATTAATTCTGAAGGAACGTTGATTAACTACAATTTCATGTAATTCGCGCTACCTGTACTTTTCATCTGATCTTTCATCGTTTAAATTTATCTTTACTAATTCGTCATCAAGTCTAGCGATACTAAACGCGGGTTTTATTTTATTTTTTCAATTAATCGGGTACCTTCTTAGTTTATTTAACTACGCCGTTACAGGCAGCTGCGAAAAGCTTATCATTTCCGATCTGCTGTTGAACGAAGGCGAATATAGTCCCCCCCCCCCCCCTGTTAGGCAAATCGAAGAAAGTTCAATGGTTTACCGAGGAGCAACTTTGTTGTGCTTTAGTTGTGTATTTTCTCGATCGATCAGTTCGTGTCAAATACCGAAAAAGAGAAAAAAAACAAAACAAATAAAAAATAAACCGATACTCGTCCTGAAGCAGCTCGAGTACGAAAAATATAACACATTTTGTATTCACCGCGAGAGACTGTATTTGGACTTTTTATTGTTTTCGAAGAAAAAGAAAATAAACAAATTGAACGTAACACGGCGACAGGGACACTTTTACATAACGACTGCGTACTATCGGAGACAGCGTGTATAAGGCTAACGACTTGCCACAGGTAGTATAGCGAGCTGTTTATAAACATAGCGATTTTGTTTCTTCCAAACGGTACCGTACAGCGTGACGACGACTGCTATTATTTAGCAAAACACGCGCAAAATGCACATAACAAATTTCATAGAGGACGCCTATCTCGCTAGAAAATAAATAGCACGATGATAATTCGGCGGCATCAAAAACAAAAATTCTCTTCCTCTTACGTAAATGTTTACTACTTTCTGATCGATAATTTGTTGTGCCGATAATTTTCCGTCGACCTTGTGAGAATTCCACCAGAGAACTTGTGCCGCTACCGCTTTACGCGCAACTCTTCTAGATACAATTCAGTCCTCAAAATTAGCAATTTCTGGCGTTTTGCCTCTTTTTGTCTACGTAACGCAACTTCCGGTCGCTGTAGGAAGAAGAAACGCACAATCAACACATTATCTATCATCCGATAATATCTAAAGACATTCCCGCTGAAATCGGGAGCAAGAGAGCGCGCGCGATATAAATAATACGGGACTAAAGACTTTGGCGCGAGGAAATCGTGATTCTGCTCTATCAGTTTTTTCGGAAGCGTGCTTGATGAAATCTGCTCTGGCTGACTCGTAATTGGAAGAACCCTAGCCCGCCTGATATCAGACATTATAATGAAGAAACGTTCGCAGCTAGAAGCTTTTGCTATCAGCTCCGGCTGTGCAGCGCCGATATCATTCGTACGAAATTTTTAATAAAACCCGTTTAAACAATTGGTATCCGGAGAACTTGATTTGAGTTACCAAGTGAAACGTGCCGATGAAATTTTGATTCGCTTAGTTATCAAGCACGTTCAGAATCTCACGGTAAAAATAATTATAAGTTTTGCTTTTGTCGGGCACAGATCGATCCAGGTTTTTTGAATTTGAGCCGCGACACATTAAACGATATTTCGGAATTATTCAAACGGTTTATAAAAATGTACAAAAATCGGGTATACAAAACTACCTTCAATTTTAGTTTAGGAAACAGTTTTTATATATACATAGATTAACTTTTATTCTTCATTTTTTTGTTTTAATTTAAATTTAATTTACTCGCGAGATGTAAAATACACCTGGAAACGAATGTCGTGTCCTACTAATTTTATTGATTGAGAAAGGCGAGCGTCACTAATTTCACACTGGACAATTAGATAAAGCAGAGAAATTAATCAATCACTCAGGGGGAATACTGCTTGTTGGCGTACTTAACTTTTCGGATGTCACATACGTGAGCTATTTCAGTCGAATCGGGTAGAACACTTTTCCGCCGTGTGATTTATATCTCGCTGGATTCTCTCCCGTCTGTTACCTCTTCAGTTTACTGTCTATTCTGTGACCTACCCGGTCAATTTTAATTAAACATTATTAATTATATAACTTTACATAGTAAGCCAACTACACTATTTTTATTATAACTATCTATTAAAAGAGTTTTTCTTCTAAGCCGACAATCGAGGTAAACGTGTTTTTACGTACCGATCTCTCTACCGACCACCTGCGGGCTGTGTAATATCGTCGGAATGTGTTCTCTAGGTAATCATCGATTGTCGCAATAATAAAGAGCGTCCGATCATCACCGGTATTATTAGGCGTAGGACGATGCGGAAAATTCGAAAAAGTCCTGTTACATAAAATTATACTAAACCGACAAAATTAAAATATTTCATTTTTGAAATAAAAAAAAAAAAAAAATAAAAAAATAAATAAATAAATAAAAGGCTGTTTAATATCGCCGTTTTGTCAATAATTTTTCGCTTTCACATTGCTTTTTTTTTTCTGCTTTTTTTTTTTTGTTGGAGTCGAATGTGAACATTTGGAGAATAACCTTTTCACGGTTATTATTTCTTCATTTACGAATAGTGGCTTCATATCGAGAAACGGTGACACGAACTACACATCACGGGAATTAATTGGCGGAAATGAGTCAATGTTTATTAGAAATTAATACATCCTTCGATCGAATTTTTTTTGCAAAAAGAACGACTAGAAGAGCTATCCCGGATTATTAAACCAGACCGGTTACCGGACCGAAGAGGACTTCGTACTATTCGATCGGTATCGGCTGGCTCGTTTTAAGAGATTCCCGATGAATCACCTTCAGATGACTCTGTGTAGTTATGAGGATTTTCCTCGGATGAACTTTGATTTTAAATAGATATAGTTTTACAATTCGAGTTATTTATTTACTTTATTTTATTTTATTTTATTTACTTTTTTTTCGCTGACCTGAATACGAACAGCGCGTACATTGTGACATGCCAGTCTACTTAATAAACTATTGGCTGAGGTAGATGGTCTTTCCCGGTGATAGTTGAAACGTTATTCCCCCAAAAGTTTTCCGCTTCGATTGCTATATTAATGTAGCATGAAGGAAGTACGATATTCCGAAAAAGAAATTTATAATTAAAAAAAGAAGAAGAAAAAAAATAGGTACGTCTCGTTCAAAACGGATTCGCAACATCGTTAGAAACATCGGACATCCCCCCCCCCCCAGCAACATAATAAACTTCAAACGCGCGTTAAATATAGTTAACGCGAGTTTAAGAGCGTAATGTGTCTTGCCGTTCGTTATTTCGTTATAGCAAACGTGTGTCTGATAATAACGTGTTGATGTACACCGATTTAATCGCGTTAACCTTTTATTTACTGAGAGCCTTTAACCCTCCAGAAAAAATTAATTTTGTACACCTCGATGATTAATTTGTTTCGACCTGTGACAGCAGCCTGACTTCATGTCATATATTTAATCTGATCTTGCATGATCGCATCTTTTATTCTTTTTTTTTTTTTTTAACTACCACTCGAAACGATACCCTCGGGCTTATTAAGTTCGTTAAGCCTGATCAAGATCTGGTTAGCGTGTACTCTCATCAGAGACAGGTTTATTGTCGAAACTGTCCGGAGAGGTAATTATTGGTTTTCCAACACCGATAAAATCGTCTGAAGTTTTGATATAGACGTTATTAAAAATGCAATATACTTTTGTTTTAGGGTTTTTTTTTTTTGGTGGGAAAGGGCACAGTTATCGCTTAGTGCCTAGAATGTTTATTTTACCGTTTTTAACGGTGTTTTCTTATTTTTTGGGGGTTTCCTCTTCCGTAATTTTTTAGTTTCACAAATAGGCCGGGATGAGATAATCAAAAATAGAAAAAAAATTAAAGTCGCGACGGATCTGGATGTATTAACGAAGAAAGCAGAAATTTGGATCATGTAAATGTCAAATCTTAGCTATTAATTCGGCAAAGGTTTGGTAGATTTCTTGAAAGTTTCTATATTTAATATTTCTTAAAAAGCGTCGTCGCAAATTGCTTTTTTTCTTCCTTTGTTTTTTCTTCATTTAACAGAGTTTATAAAATTGTATTTGTACCTGAAACGGTAACTTTTAGTATTTACAGATGTCAAATATGCTTTAAAAATTAATCTCGAATCGTTTAAAAACTAATTTCCCAGTTTTAATGTTTAGCGAACTAGGTTGTTTTCTGAAATATCTTTTTCAATTTTGTCAAAATCCTTTCGTTGCCCGGTGTTTAAGGACGTACGTGAAAATGAAAGAAGGAAAAAATTATTTTTAAGAATAGACAAAAAAAAACCACTAAAATCAATAATGTTCACTAGAAAAAGCTTACACACACACACACTCTGGGTTAATCGATAGCGCTATCGATTCCGACGCGGAAATTTCATTTCTAACGTACGCTTTTCGTACGCATTTTTCCCTGAAATGCGAGATAAATTTTAACTATGCGGTTTTCTCGAATACGCCTCGTGAAAATAATTACAACTTACGTAAAAACTCCGTAGAAAATGTACTAAACGTACGCCGCCGCGCGCTGAAATTCACGGCATCCTTAAATTGTCATAGCTTCGCAATAATAAATTGTTTTCCTGTTCAACGCACAGTACTCGTAATAATTGGAGGTATTGCAGTCTACCCCATTCCAGGCAAGTACAATTTACCTATTTTTAAAACGCGAAAACAAAAACATCGAAACATAAAAACATAATAAAAACGTAATCTCTTTTATAGTTCAAGTCGGAATGTAACAAACATCATTTGTAAACGTTTACTTATCCGTTTCCAGTCTATTCGTTCTACTTGTTGGCGCAGGTTTTTTTGCTGCCATTCGTATTTCATCTACCAGCGGTACAACTAACGCAACAAATTGTAATTGTCGGTTTATCGCGATCCAGTTTTTTATTTTTACTGGTAAAAATTGTTGCTGGCAGACTAAGAAAAAAAAAAAAAAAAAACGAAGAAGAAGCGGGAATCGTGTTGAAAGTCGACCTAACGCTGATGACGCAATCTTTCCGCAACATTCCTCGGGCGAGACTAGGCGATAAAGACTGCTGCGCAAAGCCGATACACCGAAAAACAAGATTAGCCATTTTATCTGCTTCGACGCAAAGATGATTATTGTCCAGGGTAATTATAATATTTTCCGAAGCCGCGTACATTATTATCCTGCTGCTTGAACTGGTCACTGGGATTTCCAGCGGATACTAAACTCGTTTCACAGTGACCGGTCGTCGCTGTACAGGAGCCATGTGAATTACTAAGATAATATACTCGCATTCATGTAAATCCCGTCACATCTCCCGCGTACGTACGAATTCATTCCGATTTGCGAAATTCATTCAACCGAATATTATGTAAATATGATATCCCATATTAAAGAAATTCGTAACTGGCTAATTTGTAAAAATACCTAGAGCGTAATAAACATTTTTTCAATAAACTACAAGTAAAAGGAAAAGTATCTGTTATTAATTGCAAATTTCTAATTATTAAAACTATTATAATCAAATTTTTTTGATATTATCCCCATATTGTCTATGGTCCCTTTTTTCGCCTTTCCCCTGTCGACATGCTGGGGGCTCTGCTTGTATACTTCTGTTTCCTGTTTTGAATTTGTCACTTGCCTAGCTGCGGCTAAAGTGTTGAATGGGCATTCTCCCCTTTCGCACTTTGCTGCCGTCGGCATTGCGGACTCTAATCGTTGGAAGGACTATTCTACTCTCCCATTGTGTTTTGTGTATGCCCTTTGCGGAGGTACATGTTGATAAAGTGTGTACATTTAGCTGCTATCGCCGCCAATTATCATTCTGCTTTTCTTTTATAATTCTATCCCATCGCCTTCAAGCGGTACTTGCCTCTTCCACACTGCTATACTTTCTTGCAATTTATTCGGATTTTCTACATTTCTTCAGTTGTGGGTGTACACAACTGGAAACGACAGAAGCGGTTAAATATTTCGGATTAATCATCGATTATTTTGGGACAAGTATATTTTATCGAATAAAATTAGGTTCATACGCTGCCGGCATTTTATAAATTGGCTCTTTCAATATCATATTATGGTAGTTTGCGTGTATATTATAATGCTATAGTATTGTCTAGAATCATGTATGGAATATCATTTTTGGGGTAAAGAAAAAAGAACGATAATCAAAAAGATTAGTAATCAGCAAAAGAAATTTCTTAAATAATCCTTGATAAAGATCGGGTTAACAGTAATATTAGCTGGTGGAGAGAGAGAGAAACGAAATGTCCCCGAGGATGCTTATCACCGGTTGCTTGGATATAAGACACATATCGGATAGCTACGATGACAAGAAGCAGGACAATGAGGAATAATAATGGGGAGGTATATTTTATTCGACCGAAAGACATGAACAGAGTAAGATTGATAATACGGATGAAATAATGTTAATTAAGCTGCTAGAACGAATTTAACGAGCAACATTAAGTTTTAGATAAACTGGGAACTGGCTGTGGCGTAGAATCAACTATTATTCGTATTTGTCGAACATGTATTTTTTTTTTATATGGGCTCGGTGTTAGCACTGACCCAACTACATTAGATCACCTACTCAGATTCCGAGGCGACCGGAAATAGAGAGTATAAAAGAAATAAGGAGAGAAGAATAAAGAAATGGGAAGGAAAGGATAAAGGAAGCATTGAAAGGGATAGGAAGATCCAACGCCAAGAGTTCGGCGTACAGATGAGAGCATTCGGGAAAAAGGCATTTAAAAAGGATATGGTTGGGGTCGCATATAGAGGCAGGATCAGTGAAGAGGGCAAAAGGGAGAAGGTAAAAGAGAAAAAGAAAAACGAGAAGAGGGAAGAAGGGAATGTGACCAAGTCTTAGTCTGATTAAGGAAACAATAGCCGAGAGCCGAGAAAAGGGAAGAAATAGGTACCAGGGCTGTGAATTGGGAGTAGACTGTAAAAGAAGGATAGATGTCAATCCATAGTCTGCCGTGGAGACTTTCGGAGAGGAAAAGGATGTCTGAGGCAGGAAAATGCGGGAGGAGTGGACCATTGAGAGACGCCGAGCGAGCTAGGAAGTCAGCTGCTTCGTTGCCCTCACTGCCTCGAACGTGTAGTGTGAATAAATATTTAAAGCTTTCACAGTGAGATTACTCATGATAAATAATTTTCGGAAACAACTGTATTTAAAAAGAAATTTCAGTTGTTTCCGAAAATTATTTATTATGTAGTGTGAAGTTGATAAGTAGTTCTTTTTTGCTTTTATCTTTTTTATTTATTATTTTTTTCTTTCTCGCTTTTTTTAATTATGAAAATTAATCGTATAATTGTAATGAAATATTGTAACATATTTTTCGAATAAACGATGATAAGCGTGTTGGGCACCCGCAGACAGACAGTAAGCCTTGGGGGACCCACAACTTATTTTTAATAATAATAAAAATAAATAAATAAATAAATCTTTTGGAAGATGATTATGAGTAAAGGTTCGACGTCGACGAGCCTAACAACTAAAACGAATAAAATATACTCGTAATGGCATCGATGAAATGCGATTCGTCTAAGTAAAGTAAACAGCATATTTGATAAAGTATCATGGATTGTGAAGTTACAGTTTACAGTGTACTACTGAGCCTAAGGGATCTGATGAGAATACCGTGAGACCAGTTCCATTCTACTTTTGGATTATCCGCCATTACTTTCCACCGGATAATTCTCTGGTACTCAATTATTTCAGGCTATCAGTGATGCGAGCTAATCAATTTCTTTACTACTCCTAATCGCTGGAAACAGATCTTTCAACAACTGCAGGAACGGACTCCGTGTAATGCTGACAAGAGGAAACAACAGGGTTAACTGTCCGACTCAAAGTACGAAAGAAGATTAAATCCCCATTCTTGAACACTATAGCTAGGCAAGCGCAATTCGAAACAGGTAAAAGTATTAAGCAGAGCCTAGGGGGCATGTCAACATAGGGAAGGGAAAAAACCGCGCAACGAGAATAGAAGAAACAAGAGCAAAAATTGTTATGTATATATGTATTTTTTGTTTTTTAACCTCCGTAATAATTGGCAGTTTGCAACAAAAAAAAAAAAAAAAACAAAACAAAAAAAAACAGAGATACTTCCTTGTACTTGATTAAAAAAATTATTATCCTTTACGTATATATTTCAAAATTGGCGAGTATGCATTTAATGTTAAACAATGCGGGGTAATATTTACATAATATTCCGATTATTTAAATCAGAATCGACATGTACGTGTGCGTGACATGAGAGGATTCACTCACATCACTTCGTAATTGTGTTCTTGTTCCTGTTCTCCGTTCTTCTGCTCCAATCTGAAATTCGTAAAAATTTGTTATTCGTTTCAAAACACAGCACCGCTGTTCTCCGATGGTAGCCGGTGTACCAGATAACGTCTGACGACATTGCGGTGTTAGTCTATTTTTTTTTTTCATCTTTCGGCCAAAGTTGAATTAGGCGTTAAGATTCGGCGGCGACCCGAGACGCGTTCTTCATTAACATAAACGACGCGTTTATATTGATTGCTTCAAGGTAATTCACCGCGCATACTACTATCGATATAGGATACCGGATGATATTCTGACAAATATCTTTGACATTGTTATCTAATTTATCGGAATATCCTCTTTAGCGCGTCGTAACTTATTGCTTGTCCAGGAAACCATCGCCGTCACATTTACATACGCATCCGTCACTGTTTACTACCTTTTAAGGGAAGTTTTATGCGATGAAAATTATTTTTTTTACAAGATATAAAAGGTGTTTAACCAAGAACTGCGAATAAAAACGGCATCGTGAGTCCTATTGATTTGTAAATGAGAGCGAAATAAATACTTTCCGCTATTTTTAATGATTAGCGTCGTTTTCGATTAAATTAAAAAGGAAAAAAGAGACTATTAAAACTTGTTTCGCTTTTTATAATTTGCGAATTAAGCGAGAACGTTATTTTTTATTTATTTATTTATTTATTTATTTATTTATTTATTTATATTTTGAAAAATATTCGTATTTGCTTTTAACGTCAGAAGTAGAGGAAGACGAGATTTTTTTTACTATAATCAATAATTATTTTCATTTTCATTTCATTTTTTTTTTTTTTCCAATGATAACTTGAGAACTTTTTATTCATTTGTGCCGAAAATTATTTTATTTTGTATATTTTAATCGATTTTTATTTCTTTAAATTAACACTAGCGTCGCGACTATTACAACATTTTTAATCAATCTCATTTCCCTAATAAAACAGGAATCTTATAAAACATATTCCGCCGCAAGTCCAAAGCCGTGTTTTTTCTTGTTATAAAATAAGTTTTTAATAGTAAAATATATTAACCGAGATCACTCTTGGATGAACGTGTGCCGTGTTCTATATTCCGATCTGTTGTCAATTAAGCTCCCCAATCCTTCTGGTACCTCTTATTATATCTTATCATTTCCGTCGATCCTGATCCTTCCTTGTTTTATTTTTTCAGATCTGACCGAATCTACATCTAAAACTGATCCCCTCATATCATTTCTGGGTTAAGTAAACGTGTCCAACAAAAAAAAAAAAAAAAAAAAAAAGGAATAAAAACATTTCATTTTCTTCTTGCACCATATATACATACATGTTTTTTCTTTCTTTTTACGGATATAGAAATATTTTTTAGGTAAGTGAAAAACAGCCGACAGTTTTTCACGTCACTGCTTACTTGGATTTCGTCACCACTGTTTGCTCTACTAGCGCTTCTTAAAAACTTAGCATTCCGGTGGACTTTAAATGATCTCTGACGCGTACACATTGACCGCTTGTTGTCCGTAATTTCCGTAGATTTGAAATCTTTCCCATTTTGCCAACTGATTCTTAACTTCTTTCCGATTAAATCGCCGGAACGTCCCCGTGTCACGCGACATAACGTTACATTTCGTTACTTGTTCCGAGACGAACTCCCGTTTTCGCTTTCACCGGAAATTTCGAGACACGTAACCTAATGAAGTGTCGCCTTGTTCGACTTTAGGATAATAATCGAAATTATTTTCGGGCGCATGTGTCAACTGCAGCTGTCGGCTCTCATCAGATTTTCCATTCTTCGTCAGTTCGGTAGACATTCAACCAAAAACAAAACAAAAAAAAAAAAGGTTTATACTGCGGTACTGAAACTGCTTGCTCAAGCGAATGTGAATCTTCGCAATTTAACTAAGAGGCTCGCGTCTTCGTCGATAGTTCGATAACGTCATGCCCATCAGCAAAGTCCTAAGATGATTACCTATCCGCTCGGTCGAACAGAGCCACTACGATTTGCCATTTTTTCATATTTTTCTACATTCCCATTCATAATTATTCCGCACATCCTTCTTTCTTATCCACCAAAAACGATTTTAAAATATTCATTTCCATTTGTACTTTTCGGAATCAGCATGCGATCGCAGCCGGATGAACGGACTGGTCGCAGCCAGATCGCAAAAAATCGTCCACACAATATTCTCGTTGTACATATATGTATATGTATGTATAACTGAAAGCTCGATTTTATAATCTGATTAATATCGCCATACCCCCCGACGCGCGGATAACAAGCATATCCTATTTGGTTGTCCGCAGTTATTTTAGTACCGCAAGGTCGATCACGAGAAGACCCGATGAGCTTTTTCCCGTCTTTTTCCTTTATTTTCCTCCGCTACAAGATAATCTGAACGAATATATGTGTGTCTGGTTAGAGTTATAAAATTCCGCTAATAATATTTATTACATGCCCAGGTGGAATGGTTGGCTCACTGCCAGCTGCAGTCTTCGCGAAAACAACAAAAGACTAAGAAAAAAACCTCGAAATAACCGGTACTAATTGATATTTTGGCATTCTTCTCTTTAAACAGCAAATCCCCTTTTCCCTACCAGGGGAAATTCTCGTGAAATTCCTATTCGGTAATACTCGATAAAGTTCGCATTTTAAACCTAAATAATCTCTACACGTTGTAATATAGGCGCGATTTGTAATTTTTAAATATTTCAGATTTTCCCGTCCGAAATAAAATATTATCGACACTTTCAACTAGACCTTATCAGGCGATGATAATAATAACTGTCCGGCAGTTGTTGTTGAATTGCCACTTGCCGATTTGGTTAGATTCGTCTGAAGTCAGGCGTAAAACTATGCACGGTGGAGTATGATCGGTCGCTAAACTTGGCACAGACGGAACTGTATCTGACCGTTATTATTGTGTTAACGTTAACGATTGACCGAGCACGCATTGCCGATACTTTCACGGATTAAATATTTCTTCACAGCCGGTTGATTATCCGAAAATACAACCGACGAAACACGCTAGTTGATTCGCGCACGTTAGACAGATTCTGCGCCAGTGTCGGGGACCGCCGCCGCCGCCGCCGCACAGTGTCCTCTCATCGAAGACTGTCGTCTCGCTCATGCGTCTTATAATAATTCCTTTACCTAACGATGCCTGAGATTCCGTTCAAATCGAATTCCTCGGCAGATTAAATCTTTGAAGGCGCGGACACATTACGAATTAATTGTTCTATACGAAATCATCGTTTATCGAAATTGAGGAAGAATGGAAAAATCGAATGATGGTGAAGATTAATTACATTCAAGTGGAACGGACTTTTTATATTTTGCGTATTAAAAGATGGTTGACGGTAAAGGTCAAGACGAGTTAGTATATATTATCGGTGAACGAAATAAAGAAGGTGAAGCAATAGCAATGGCAACAGCAACAGCATGACGAGACAAACACGACACACTGTGTAGAGCTGATACTTAACAATACCGTCATTTGTCAATTTTCTCTTCGATGACACGGCCAATTTTTTATTTATTTTTCCGTCCAATACAAATTATTTTTTATTCATTTATTTTTTTAGAAAAAATTTGCAATCCGACGAATAAAATTTGCAATCCTTTAGGACAACCAAATTCCGTCTAAAATTCGAAATCGTTTTATTTAAAAATATCATGTCGAATATTTATTTTGGTTATACACATGTATGGCTTTTTTATTTACTCTGACGAAGAATCGAAAATGCCAAGCATATATATTTTTTTCAATTAACTTTAATTCACCTTCAGATAGTTTCGCACAATCTAGAATTCTTCAATAGGAACTGGACGAGTCGCCTCATCTCTCCACGATTTATCGGCATTAGTCCGAGAAAGAAACTTATCGAAAGGGGCTTCGCGAGAAGAAAGAGATCCTGTAATTCGTTTGACTACGTAAAAATTGACAATTTATAGAGTCCCCTACTCATCATGCTACGTCTCACGTTTAATTTATTCCATTACTGGACCAGAAACGGGATTAACGATTCGTTTTTCTTTTTCGATTAGTAAAATCGTTTTAAATTTCTTACAGACTTTCAATAGAGCAAGTTCGTAAGTGTACAAGGATTATTCTCTTGACCGATGCGTATCAATAAAATTACGAGAAAATAATCCATCGGTGGATTATCAAATTATTCAGTATGGTAAAGTTAAAAGTAAAAAAAAAAAAAAGGTTCTAGCCACAGTATCATTTACATAAAATATGTACTTTAGATCTTTATACGAAACAAGAATTGCAAAATAATTTAGGGACACTACTAAAATAGTCACTACGTTCTCGTTAGATAAGAATCGGTTCGAAGCTTAGCTTTATCCAATTTGTAAAGATTAAAGAACTATGTGTGTATCCATAAGCTAGGCAACCTAGCGGTTCTCTAGCTCCTTGATTTGCTGCTTCCTTGCATGTTTCCTGAAATGCCGGGTGCTCAAACCTGCTTTCTCTTTCTGTAAAAAGTTCCATTTTAGATACTTCGAATAATAGTAGTCCTTCTATCGATGCCCCCCGCGCAACCTAACCATCTTTTTGAACCATGCTTTTACGATTTACCTTTACTTCGAGTTCTGCTCTGATTTCTGTTATTCGCTTATGCCGAAATCACGTTCTTTTCGTCTTTCCCTGTAAAATAGTTTTTTCCTCGAATTTCAAGTAAATGTTCTATTTTTTAATCTCGTATTCTAATATTTGGGCTCCTCCTGCATTGTCGTTCTTGCCCATTATTCCACACCTCTGTGTTATATTTAATTTGTTCGTTCCCTTCCGCGTTGTTTCTAGATCAAGTTCTCTTTTTTTATCCAAAACAAAACTAAAACGTGAAAAAAATTTTAAGCGCCGCTGCAACCCTTGGAAGATGTGAAAACGTACGAGTCTAGCAACGTAGATTTATTATACAGAATTTTTAACAAATATTCTTTAAAAAAACATATGTTTTCTTATTATTTTTAGGATCGACTTTTTCAAAATTTAAAAAAATTATACTTAGCGCTGATACTCGAATGTTCATTAAAATAAACGTTGGAAAATGAGATCTCCTTAGGAGATATACTCTATATTTACTTAATACTGCCAGATAAAAATTGTCCCAAAAAAATTTTCATTAGAATATAGGGGAAAAATATGAACATTCAAAATTTTGAATGGGGCGATGAGCCACTTAATTTTCAATATATTATTGTTAAATTTAAAATATTTCTGTTTTATAATAATAATAACTCGTGGCTTTATTCGTGTATTAGTGCCCGTTTAGAAATTAATAAAAAAATTTTTGTTCTATCTGGAATTATATTTATGTAAAGATTCTTTCTTTATCTAAGAAATATGTTTATCACCGTCCAAAAAAAAAATAGTCTTCATGTTTCACGTACAACGAACTACAGTAGTTGAGTGAGGATTTCAAATTTAAGTATAAATAACATTCCCGCGGTAGCAAATATTAAAAATACGGTTTCCAGTCTTGTCAATTGAATGCCATTTCTGGAGGTCCCAAAGCTTTATCATTGTAATTATTATTTTTGTTTCCTATATCTTATTTACATTATATCATTCATTTATTCTATAAACGGTCCACTTACCTACCCGCTAACTTTGCCGGTGGCTTCAGCCGTGTATTAATATCCGTTTAAATCTTTTATTTTTTTCTCCTTTTTTCGTACTGGTGATTTCTGTATTTTCCCGAAAACTTTACTTCCTGTAATTTTCCCCCTTTTTTAGGGAATATTACTAATATAATAATTAAAACAAACTTTAACTACCTTTTACAAAAGGTATAACGTTCGAAAAAGATGTAACACTTGAAAATTTTCACTCCCCAAGCGATAGTAACGTTAAGATACGCACTATTTCCATCGATGATGAGAAATGGTACTATTCCGATTTCAAATTAGTTTTCTTTATTCGGATTTACATTTCCCCGTGGTAATTAACGTTGATCAATTTTAATGTTTTATAAAAAATTAGTTTTTTTCAAAATTATGTTTCGCCATGGTGTAAATTAATAATATTTTAAGTTAATCATGTCTATTTTATGTTACTAAACGTTCGAAAAAGGTAACGGTAGTGCTCAAAAATTTTCACTTACCAGATGAAAAACGCCGAATAAGATGTTTTCACAACAACAAAAAAAAACAAAAAAAAAAACGTCGTTTAAAAATTAAAAATCACGTTTGTCCGAAAACAGTTTAATGTGGTAAGGCCCCAACGGTCATCTAACTAATCACTTATACCTTCTGCCGCGTAATATGTAACAGAGGGGGAAAAAGCTGAGGATTATGAAAACCGGACGTGTTTGAAAATAGGTGAAAATTTTTTTTACAAAACCGGTTTTGATGATCACGTGAACTTGTAAAAAGGAGATCGTATGAAAAAAGAAAAACGTTTTCGAAAAAAATTCACGGGAAATTCTCTGTGGTATGTTTTTACCATTGTTTCAAATTGCCGTCCTTGCATTTTACAGATTGCAAAATTTGCTTTCAGAATGTAAAGCAAAACCAGTTTTTGTTGAATATTTTTCTACGACTTAAAAAATTGCGCGAATTTTAATAAGTATTTTTTCTTTCAAATTAAAAATCACATTTTAATTCACTACTTGGACATTTTTTCTTGGGAGTATTTATTATTACTACTACTTTCCTACCGCAGTCGAATGACATTAATGAGTTACTTTTTTTCCCCGTTTTTAGGAATGCCGTGTTAAATGAGATTAATTATTTAAATTTAAATTTAGTTTACATTTAATTTCGGCTAAAATGCTTTTAAATGCGAAATAAAGGAACTGATTAATTCATTTAAAAAAAAGTAGAGCAAGTCCCTTACTGCCCTTGATAATTGTGGATTTTGAAGTTTGTTTTTTTTTTACAAGCATATAATATGAGTATACTTCATGTAACATGAAGAAGTTGATGATAACATTTAAAATGATTATATAAAATTGCATCGGTGATGTAGCACTTAGTCACCAGTTACAATTAATCTTATATAGTAGAATAAGTAATAACAGATTATATACAACATGAATGAAGGTAACAATTCATAATACGAAATAAATTAAATAAAGTAAAATAATTAAAAGAAAAGCCATACAGATTAGTACACAAACCAATTTGAAGTTTACTCATTCACATTCATCAGTGCTGTTATTAACGAAAAACGTTTTTTTCATTATAATATGAAAGAATTTAAGCGAATTATTGTGAATTATTAGAATCTCATCTTATTAAAGGTGATTTTAAATTGTTTTCTTAAATCAACCTATGTAGAGCAGTTGAATATTATATGATTAATGTCGTCGAGGAGAACATCCTTTTTACAATATTTACAGTTTGAACTATTTTCTGGATTGCGAAATTAAGGTTCACAATGTACTTGCGATATGGATCTGAAGAGAACATTGGAGGTTAGCTAGTTCCTTTTACCTTCTCAGATTTCTCTAGTATAACCAATATTCAATTTCAGGTATGACTTGGATCCGGAACGAAACAAGTCTCAATTATGACATTTCTGGTCTGGTAGCTGAGCATCTTAATTTCGTACTACAGCTATGTTATAATTATCGCAACATATAAATTTGGTCCGTGTAACTTGATGTATTCCGCAACTCGCAATATTTGTCGTGTATTCGTGGCTTTCAAATATGATATGTATGAGTAAGCTTCGTTTCCTGTACATGCGGCTGATAAATTTGGCTCGAATTATAAAAATAAAAATATAGCGAACTATTGTTATTAGTATTATGATTATTATGACTATCACGAGATTATTATGACGATCATAATGATGATGATTATTACTTATTATCACTTCATTGAAGTTTACAGTCTAGGACGGTTAGAGACAATCAAGGTGAATTGATTAAGACCTTACTGATTAAAATCATTTCGGTAGGGTGCTTATAAACATCCGCAAAGTTCTGTTTTTGTTTCATTCGTCACAATCGTAAAAAATCCGTTATTCTTTATGTCTTTTCTGGCAGCGATAATACCGTTTCATTACAGCTGTGCGCCTGTCTAATTACGTAAATGCCGTATGTAAATGCTTGAAGTTCCCTATCAGACTGGATATGTTAAAATCTTTTTTGAAATACGTCGTATTTTTATTTACCACCAATCGAAATAGACCGCTATCATGCGACCAGAGTAGCCCATAAAAATTCTATCATCGTTGACATACTGCAGAATTCGATAAACCCGCAATAATACGTCATATATTCGATTCGAGATTTATTTATCCTTTTTCCCTTTTCTTCACTACCAGTTCTTCCTCAATAATGACGTACTAAAGATGACCGACCTACGCTGCTTTCTGAATTGGAAAATTTCAACCATTAACGATTCGAATTTTAGTAATTACGCAGTACGAAAATTGTACGAAGCAGGGTTCGCTGGCCCATCTTCTGCGGAAATATGAGAAATATCATGTGTACGAAGAGCAACACTGAAACTAAACCGTATATATATATATATATATATATATATATATATATATATAAATCATATCTTACAGATTTATTAACTCAAACATTATTTCAATATATGCATGTATGTATATATATATATATATATATATATATTTATATGTGTGTGAAAGACGCTAAAATTACATTATAACAGCAACGGACTTCATGACTATGCCAAACGAGTAAATTCGGGCCAAAAAATACAATGAATAAAAAAACACGTGCTACTAATATATGTACAGAGAAAAGAAAGAACATATTTGCAATATCATCGTGTAGAGGATACACGAAGCTTATTCCGATTTGATGATCGGCGTTTATACCCTGATATTGGGGTTACACTCATGTTCATTTCAATTATCGCGATTATTCCTGATATGAAATTATAACACGGACAGTAAATAATCGCGGCCTTTTTATCGGCTAGTTTTAACCTTATTATAGAACATTATACCGCTCTCTCCTGGAATCATGAATTACTTCGGAACCGGAGCACTGTTACCGACGGTTCTGACAAAACTGGGATTTTCCGACATTTTAGCCCCGGACAAAGAGTCCTCCTAATAAATTTCCCAGTTTGCGTCGGTCCATAATTACTAAATTATCTCGCCTCCGTTTCTCACATAGTCTCCTTCCTTCTTCACTAAATCGCTTCTCTTTGGCTGCATCTCCTTTTTGTCCATTGGATCCTGAAGGTTCCCAGGATGTTTGTGATGCGAATCACGTGCTCTTCGAGTGCTCCGGTTTATCTCGCGAGCGTGAGTTATTTTATTATCATCTTTTAAAGCTTGTGGTCTTCCTGCTCCTTTCAACGCCTCTTATGTTCTTTCTCTACCTATTCTCTCTGTTATTCCTCTCCTAGGGGTGTTCCTTGATTCCATTGTCGACAGAATAAAAATATATTATTATTCTATTCCATGTATCTATTCCTTTTTGCTGGGCTAATGCTCTTTGGTAGCAAACCCAAGGGGTGTAAAAAAAAAAAAAAAAAAAAAAAAATAAGCTACAATAGTTTACGGATTAGTTTACAATATTTCCTACTCTGCGAGGAAACTGTCTCAACTATTTATTTTATTTCCTTCCTTCTGTGTACGTGGCCGATAGTGGCCAGATCTGCCATTGAGAGCCCAGTAACAATGAAAACTACCTAGAGTCCAGTGAGGTCTTTGCTTCCTTTCGTTGTTGTACCATGTTCGTTCTATTTGGGCGTTCTGACGATGCTTAATCGTTTTACGGAACAAATTTTTTCTAGCTCTATTTAATTACTTTAAATCGAAAACGAAGCTGCGGATTGATCGGCAGCTATCATGAAAACTTACCGGCTATTTCGATGAACTTCCTTAATTCTACCTTACGCCCGAATAACCAGTTAGCGACCGAATGGTAAAAAAGAAGGCCATACGGAATGCTCGGTTTTTTCCGGTTTTCGTTGGTTATTCCTCGACATCGAATAATAATATGCTGCTGAGGGGGGGGAGATGTTCTTTCTCTGCTACTATTCTTTTTCTTCCGTAGGTCCCGAATTCGGACATCGCGATGGTAAATCCGTCGCTCGGAGGCACGCCATTTGCCCCCGTATACCATCATTCTTAATAATTGTATTCCGCGGCCAATCGGTAACTTATTTAAAAGTTTACATTGACGACGCGCGATCTTTCTAGAACCTCCTTTTTCCCTCAAATTTTGCGCAAATACAAATCATTTCAGCTCCATCGCGTCTCCTCATGATAACACCTTTTCTCCGTATTAGTCGTCCCCGCATCCAGCTCTTTTCGAGGATTGGGGCGTTTGTGTCTTATGAAGTAGCTACGGTAGTCTGAACAGTCGGCGGCAACCAGTCATCGATTCGATTGATCCCCAGTTATTATTCATGTCATAAGTGTAGTCGTAAAATCCGATGAGCTCCATATTTTCACATTATTAAAGTTGATTCGGTCAGGTCAATTCTCTTCCGATTTCCTTTAGTCTCCGTCGACTTTTATGCAGAAGCTCAGTGATACTTTCTTTTCCCGATACCTGAGAGTCATTTGGCAGAGAGCTCCTCTGACATATTAACTGTATAGCCTTCCTCCTTCAATTCGTTTAACAAGTTTTTCCCGCAATACTGCGAAAGCAAAAAGCGAGCAGGTCCCGCGGTGAATACGGATTATATAGTGTGGAACCAAGCTCTTTTCCTAATGCACCAGTTCAGGGCTGACAAGAATCCGTGCCAGTTCTTTTCTCTCAGCCATCTTTACTTCTGCTCGGCTATAACTTGTCTGTGTGGTGTACAATCAGTGTTCGGTTTCAGTACCGCCGGGACAAATGCCTGGAATTTCGATTCGGTAGCCAAACATCTTAACTGTTAGGTTGGCGCACCGCCTATGATACTATGGCTAATGTAAACTTCCTGATTATTTATACCCTTCATTGTCTCGCTCATTGTGCGGACGAAATGTTACGCCCCATCATTTGAACGAAACCTCTGACTACATTATAAAGAAGCGCGCAATCTACTCTCGTCTACTAGTCGCTGGTCTTTTGTCTTCTTCAACTGTAGGCTGTGCGCCTAAATAAAGGAATAAGTTTCATGTAGTAGGAAAAAACTTGCCGTCGTCGCCATCCGCGTTTAGAAAATTTAAACCTTGAACTGATTTTTTCTTTGGTTAAACAACACATTACCGGGGGGACATTCCGAGGAAACATTGACCTAGAACGATTCAATACGCCTTATAATATTATTACTAAACCGTAATGGCTGTGTTCCGGCGAGACTTGCAGCATGCATCTTTATTCAGACTTTTACCGATGTTGGACTTGAGATTCTATGTCAGAATTAAAGATGAATAGAATTTGAATTCCGTTCCATGCAGTTATTAGGCGCATCGGAAATTGATACAGTTTAAACCGTTAATTAATGATTTAAGGATGAAATCGAACTATCTGCGTATGTATGTGTGGCTATTAAAAACTAAGCGATTATAGTTTTCGTAGTTAGCCGAACGTTCGTTTGACGCAGAATGCTGAACTGAACAATAAAATTGCAGACACCACCTCCCACCGGCTGACCTCTCCACCGTATTAGTGTGTAGATAATGGCAAATGATGATGGGTCAATACAATCTGTTAAAGTTGTGAGGTTTCGTACGATTTACTTCATCCGGAAAATATTGAGGCAGTTTTTAGGAGTCTTTTTTTGTTTTTTTAATTGGATCCATCAACTACGCACCGGGAACATGGGAAATTTTTCAAAGTCAAAGATATTACAAAAAATCGTTAGAATTAGTACTATTATTATTAATAATATTATTATTATCATTATTATTATTATTATTATTATTATTATTATTATTGTTATTATTATTATTATTATTATTATTATTATTATTATTATTATTATTATTATTATTATTATTATTATTATTATTATTATTATTATTATTATTATTATTATTATTATTATTATTATTATTATTATTATTATTATTATCATCATCATCATCATCATCATCATTATTATTATTATCATTATTATTATTATCGTTATTTACTTACTATTTTAATTTTTCCGTCTGGGCAAAACCAAATATTTTCGTGACTACTGCTGTGACGACAAATATATAAAATGAGATAAATTACATCGAATAGATAACTCGACCTTCTTCTTGCGAGCAAATTAAGATTGATAGCGGCAGACGACACCAGCTTGTGCATTCTCCCGTTTAGGCATAATAGGCTTTGTTGCCTTCGTATTGGCCATGGTGCCTCTCTCGGATAAATCCTACATTTGTTTTTTAAGAAATTCTCTACCGCTCTCTTATTTTTTTTTTATAAACATTTCCAAATTTTTTTACAAATCGTTCTTTTTTTTTTTTTTTTCTTCTTAATTGCAAACCGACTAATTACTTATGTAGCAAAGTTACAAAAACTAAAGATTGTAGCTCATTATTAGCTAGTATTTTTCTACTAGGAGAATATCGATGAAAAGGAAATAATTTTCATGATATTTTTGAAGTTTTTGAAAATGTTAAATACTCGTAACAAAGGCAATAACGATCCATGGAATTTAGTTTGACCTAAAGATCCACTTGATTTCAACACGTCTTCAATTGTTTATTCAAATTTTACCAGAAGATATGATAGTCTTAATTTTGTTTTATATGCGTACATTATAAGTCATAGCTAGAAAATTTTTGACAACAAAGGACTAATAGATTTTTCCTAAAACGCTTTTTTTGTTTTAACTATTCATCGCAGATAATGAACTTTAAGTATATATTTTGATTCCGAGCGCTTTGTTTTGTACTCGAAAATCTTGGCACTGGGTCTTCCTGCTCCGTATAATTCTTCCTTTGTCCTTTCCTTTCCATCTCCAGATATAATCCCTGTACTCCAATCTTTCCTAAGCTCTATTTCTAATCGTCTCTTTATTTAACCCCTGCCTTAATTTCTGTTGTTGTTGGGTCAATGCCGCTAGCGCGCTCAAAAAAAAAAAAAAAAAGTATATATAATCTCTCGTAATTATTTTTTATATAACTTTTTGTCTTACTTTTAAACTGGCGTCATTTAAATATACGAGTACATATGTATATATATATATATAAAACAGACGAATAGAATTACTAACGAGAAGGTTTATAGCAGGATAAAAGAAGAAAGACAAATCATTAAAACTATTTCTGAACAAGGAAACAAATGGATAGGACATCTGTTAAGGCACAGCGAGCTGATAACATCGTTATCAGAAGGGAAAATAAAAGGAGCTCGTGCAAGGGAAAGACTGGGAAAGAGATTCATACATCAAGTTATAAAGGATATGGGAACAAATAATTATCAGCAACTGAAGCAGCTGAGTAGAAGAAGAACAGAATGGAGAAGGATCACAGGGATCTAAACTCTAAACTTTAATTATTGACCGTTATTCTTATTTGCTGAAGCTTGCACTTCCTACTCCATATTGTGCTTCCTATATCCTTAATTTCCTTCCCCACTAATTATTCCTGCTATTTGTTCCTTTTTAGATAAAATTTCTGATCGGATCAAAATATAACCGACTTCTTTCCTTACCTTTTGTTTCTAAAGGTCCTTGATTGACGAGCCCAAAACAAAAAGAAAAAAAAAATATTAACCGTTTCGCTTCTATTAGTAAACCAATCGAAAGATTGATACTACAAGTAATAATAATAATAATATATATATAAGAAGAGGATTCCTCAGGAAAAGTAGCGGAAAACCGGACAAAAGAAAAAACAAGAATAGGAACTTGGAACATCAGAACCCTTTTAAAAACGGGAAAACTAGAACAATTAAAACTGGAAATGTCAAAATTAAAATTGAATATACTGGGATTGTGCGAAATAAGATGGGAAGGTAACGGAGGCTTCTGGAGCGGAGAACACAGGATAATATACAGCGGAAGGAACAAGGGAAGTAATGGAGTAGGATTCATATTAGACGCACAAAACGGACGTAGTGTCAGAACAATAGCAACAATAAGTGACAGGATAATGATGATAACCTTAAATACGGAACCGATAACAACAACGTTAATCCAAGTATATATGCCGACAAGTAATGCCACAAATGAAGAAGTAGAGGAAATTTATGAGAAATTAGACAGCCTATTACAAATCATAAAGAATAAAGAAAACGTAATAATCATGGGTGATTTTAACGCAGTGGTAGGAGAAACGGAATATGGAATAATAACCGGTAAATATGGACTGGGACAAACAAATGATAGAGGCAAAAGATTAATTGAATGGTGCGATCAACATAGTTTAACAGTATGCAATACCCTCTTCGAAAACCATAAGAGAAGAAGATATACATGGATAGCCCCAGGGGATACGAATAGATACCAAATTGACTATATTCTAGTCCGACAAAGGTATAGGAACCAAATTAAGAGGTGTAAAACGTATCCGGGAGCGGAGATAGACAGCGATCATGTTCCGGTGATTGCTAACTGTAAATTAAGACTAAGAAAGAAGATCATTGATAGGAACAAAGGAAAATGGGATCTATCAGTTCTAAAAATGAAAGAAAAAGAATACAAACAGGAGCTGGGGGATTAATAAAGGGAAAAAAACAGGAACAGACAAAAACCATAGAGGAAAAATGGAAAATGATAAAACAAGTAATAACAAGTGCTGCTGAAAAGAAAATCGGTAAATATAAAAAAACAATTAAAAAATCCTGGATAACAACGGACATAATACGAGATATGGAAGAAAGAAGAAAATGGAAATCAATAAAAACTGAAAAAGGCAAAAGAAAATATAAAGAAGTCAGAAATAGAATCACCAGAAAATTTCGAGAAGAAAAACAGAAATGGATAGAGAATAGATGTAAAGACATTGAAAAAAAGTTCGAGGAAAACAAAATAGAAGAAGCGTATAGGGAAATAAATAAAATGATCCCAAAACGAAAAATAACAACAGGTAATGTCATAAATGATAATAACGGAAGAAGACATATGTATTTTTTTTTTTTTTTTTTTTTTTTTTCTTGTTTGGGTTTTTCCCTGGGCTTGTCAGCAACGGACGATTACCCATCAACATGTGTACATAGCAGCAATTAGGAGTAACAAGGAATGGAATCTGATAAAGAATGCTATACCAAAGATGGAGAAACAATAACAATCAACGTCGAAAAATGCCAAACGTATGTATCCTGAAAAGAAAAGAAATGACGAAGGTAAGAGCAAAAGGAGTTAGCTGTCCCATACCATGGTCACATCTGCAATTACAGAGCCCACAGTACAAACGGACAAAGGAATCTGGCTATAAATAATTAAGGAAGAAGAAACACGGGATGTTTAAAAGCAGTTAGATCCATCAAGCACGAAACCTATATAGAACACAGCGCTTAGCGTCCGTAAACAATTATCCGAAAGTTCAATGACTTTCTCCATCACTATAAAGCAAAGTTTATAGTTTTTAATTATGAAACATTAATCATATTTATGGCGACGACTGCAGAAACAGCGCCTACCATTCTGTTAAAAGGAAATGAGCAGAATTTTCACTGAACACTATGGCCACACTGCAACAGCAGCGCCCGCAGTGCCGGCTAACAAGGAGTTCACCTATCTACCGTTAGGGCCGCAAATGCGACAGCGAGCCCGCAAAATTAACTGCGAGCTGTGCCTGTTTGTGACTGTAACTGCAACATCAGTGCGTGTTCTTCGTTTAGAGAGGAGTTCGTTGGGAATCACTGGACACGATAAGTTAGGAATGCCAAAATAGGAAATACTGAAGGGATTAGATATTAATATAATGAAGTACAGAGGATAGGAATTTTGCTACAATTGGTATGATCAACGTTGACTGTAATGAGAGAATAAAGGACACACAATATGGAGTTGGAACATCATGTGAGAGAAGCTCCGCGTATAGAGCTGCCCTTTCCGATGATAAAGAGGAGCATTCAAAGAATACATGATCAGAGTCACATACGACTGTGTTATCGATACACAGCGGACAAATAGGAGAGGACACTATGGAGAAACGATACAATGAAGCAGGAAGTCGACTGTGACCAGATCGAAGACGACAAATAGCAGATATGATGAATCGGGGAAGGTGCGGAAAATGTAGATACCATGGTTGAGTAGGTGGATTAGGGTGAATGGAAAAATATTGTGAATTAGGACTGGAGAAGGATGATTTATAAAAAGATTTCCAATTGGCCTTTTGGATACTTTTTGCTATATTTAATAATTCATGAGAAGGAATCCGTCCGACTGGCCGCCCAGAAGAAATAGCCGAACGAGCAAGATAATCCGCCTTTTCGTTGCCCGCAATTCCGGCATGACCAGGAATCCAAAGAAAGTCGATGGTTAATGAGTGCAATCTGCAAAGACTGAAAATCAGTGATCGGATGCGCAGAATAATAGGATCAGAATAAGAAGGAACATATGCAGAGGATATACACTGAAGGGCGCTTTTGCAATCAGAAATTAGGAGGAACATTTTACATTGAGGAAAAGATGGAATGAGCTCAATGGCACGTAGTAATGCCAATGTCTCCGCATAATAAATTGAACAAAATGCAGGAATTTTGAACAGGCTGGAATGGTCAAGAGCAGGAATGTAGATAGATGCACCCACTCCGTGTGCCATTTTGGACCCATCCGTAAAAATTAGGGTATGGTTAGCAAAGAATGATGAAACTGCCTGGTTAAATTCATAAACTGTTGCATGAGCAGGGAGATATTTTACATAAGAAGGCAAAGAAAAAAGATTAGGAGAAGGAATAACATTTAATATCTCAAACTGGAAAAATGGAAGTTTATCGAAAGTTAGGATGAAGGGCGAAAACTTAATAAGACGCGAGGCAATGTGGCAGAGAATGGGAACCTTATTAGAGGAAAAACGCCAATCTTGCAAGAGAGAAGAATATGCAGGGACAAGATTGTTTGGGTAAATATGTAGACGTTTAATAAGGAACCGATACGCGAGATAGGATCTACGAATGGATAAAGGAGCTACATTAGCCTCTGCTAAAATCGCAGGAATAGGCGTGGATTTTAAGACTCCTAGACATAAGCGCAGGGCTGCATTCTGAACTAAATCTAATTTAGCTAGGGGAGAACGAGCAGCAGTACCATACAGAAAACAACAGAAATCAAGTTTGGATCGAACAATGGATTTGTAGAGCATAAGAAGTATCATAGGATCACCTCCCCAATGGGAAGAAGATAAAGACTTTAAGATATTCAAACGTTCTAGAGTAGACGAATGGAGGTAATTAATGTGCTCAGTAAAGGATAAACGGCTATTCAGAAAGATTCCTAAGTAGCGGAAGGAGGAAACAACAGGTATAGGTGTATTGTCGATATTTACGTTAATTGACTCAGGATTATAGGAACGAAATGTGAAAACAATGCATGAAGATTTTGGAGGAGAGATATATAGATGGATTTGAGAAAGAGAACTCTGCAGAATGTACAAGGATTCTTGCATGTTATTGCAAGCATTTAGAATGCTAGGAGCAGTTGAAAAAAGTAGAATGTCATCTGCAAAAAATAAGGAAGTAGAAGGTAGATTAAGAGAGGCGACACCAAGAGAATAAATATTGAAGAGTGTAGGACTAAGACAGGAACCTTGCGGGAGGCCTCGAAAAACCTTTCGTGACTCTGAAAAGGAAGGAAATCTTAGAGTAACAGTTCTACTTAGGAAAAGACTCATGATTAAGGATGTGAAGTGAGAAGGTAAATTAATAGATAACATTCTGCTCTTAAGAGTTGGAAGGTGGACGCTGTCAAAGGCACTATAAATATCAACAAAGGTAGCTAGGGTATAATTTTTCTGGATAAACGATTTATAGATGTGGGACAAGAAGAAAGAAACACAATCAGTAGGACCTCGACCAGAACGAAAACCATACATGTTGTTAGGCAAGACATCATTGTTTTCCAGCCACCAAACCAGCCGCCGGTTCAACATGGATTCGAAAAGTTTCCTCAGACAACTTGCAAGAGAAATGCAACGGAAGGACGAGGAATTAATACCCTTGGGGATGGGAACGATGATAAAGGATTTCCATGACGGAGGAGCGGAACCTAGATGGAGAATAGAGTTAAATAGATTTAAGAGTATTTTAAGATAATATTCAGGAAGATTCTTAAGAACAATATAAGATAATCCATCTATCCCTGGAGAAGAGTTAGGATTTTTCGGGAACGCTGATAATAATTCATTAAAAGTGAACGGAAAAGTTAGAAAATGCTCAGAATGGCTTGCGGCAGAAATAGAAAGGTCAAATTCATCAAAGTTAGGAACATAGGGCGGAGCAACACAATCAAAGAAAGCAGCTAGCTTGTTCTCCGAAACGCCGGAAGTAAAGGGATTTAAGGACTGAGGGTTTCGGAAAGCCTTAGCCAACCTCCAGATTTGTGAGAGAGGAGTAGATCTAGAAAAGGAAGAACAGAAAGCAGCCCAAGACGCCTTTTTAACCTTTTTGAGAGTAAATCGGAATTTGGCATTAGCTCTTTTGTGAGCTAGGAAGTTTTCCAGAGAAGGAGCAGCTCGAAAAATACGAAACATGGATACACTGGCTTGGTGTGCAATTGAACATTCCGCATTCCACCATAAGGACGAGGCATAGGATCGCCTGATGCTCCCAGAAGGAGATTTTTGTGGAGGAGAAGACAAATCTAAAGCTGATGATATTAACTGAACGAAGTTTTCATACTGAGGCGTAACATCTAAGTTAGGATCAAATCTGTAGGAAGAGGAATCCAGGAACGAACGAAAATCAGACCAATTAACCTTTGAAACGTTCCAGCTAGGAGAACGGGATTCTTTTTTTACATGAGAGGAGGAAGTCCCATGAACGGACACAATGATAGGAACATGGTCACTACCAAAGGTTCCATCAAGGGTATTCCATACGCATTTCAGGCTTAAATTAGGAGAGGAGAAAGTTAGGTCTATAGAACTGTAGGAATTTTGGTTTTTGAAATATGTAGGAGAGCCGTCGTTGAGAACCACAAGGTTGTAGTTTGAGAGTAGAGTTTGAAGGAAGGAACCATTTCTATTTAGTGACGAACTACCCCAGGCGGGAGAGCAGGCGTTCCAATCCCCGCCTATGATAAATGGGTGAGGTAAGGAGTCAAGAAGGGAGGAAAGTGAAAGATCCTTTAGGTTACACAGGGGAGGAATGTAGACAGATACAAGATGAAGGGGATGAGAAATATTAGCGAATGTGTGTGAGATAGAAATATGAACAAAGTTGGGAGAGGAAGAAGGACTAGAGCCACCTGGGATGTCTAAATTGTGGGAAGAAAATGGAATGCCGAACCTAATGAGGATAGCTGCACCACCATAACCATCTTCGCGATCTGATCTAATTACATGAAAACCCCTAATTGAAAAAGTTGATGATTTCGGAAGCCATGTTTCAGACAACAATGCTATACTTATATTATGTAAATTTAGCAAGCCTTCTAAGGCTGCCTTATTCGCCCGGATGCTACGACAGTTCCATTGAATAATATTAAGTACAGGCGTCATTTATAAGATAAGAAAAAAGGAAGAAAAAGAAGAAGAAAACAAAAGAGATGGAAGATTATGTAAGGAGGGCCAATGAAAAATTTGGCTAAGAAAAGTGTAAAGAGAGAAGATAATTTAACTAAACTGGACATTGTTGGACAAGAAGGATGCAAGGTTATCAACAAAGGAAGCAGAAGAAACTATGTTAAAAGAAGAAAGGAGCTCCGTAATTGCTGTAGACAATCTGGAGATATTGGAAGAGATATCGGAAGAAAGATTGTTAGAATTTCTGTGTGAAGATGTGGAGTGTTCAGAAGGTAAGGAAGGGTTGGGGAGAGAAGAACTATTCAGAGCCCATCCAACTGGGGGAGAAGGAGTATAGTAGGATGTGACAGTTGGAAATTGAGGAAGAGGTTTGGAATGAGGTTTAGACTTAGGTAATTTATGGAAGGTGGGGGATTTTGGACGAGGAGGAGAAGGTACCTTGGAAGCTACATTGGAAGTATTCAAAGGGAGAGTAGATGATGCGGCTCGATTAGCATAAGTAAATGCCTGAGTAGCAGCGCTGGAAGATTTAAGCTTAGCGGCTTCTTGAAAAGATACATTTTCAAAAGCCATAATTCGCTTGATATCTTTTTGCCTTTGCCATTCTGGGCAGAGACGGTTCGAGGAACTGTGACTTCCTTTGCAATTACGGCAAGAAGGTGGCTCTTGGAGATTGGAACATTCATTGAAAGAATGTTTAGCTGAACAGTGAGAGCAAATAGAATGTGAACTGCGACAATGACGCGCTATGTGTCCGAAGAGAAAGCATTTGGCACACTGAGTGGGGGAGCGGATGCTGGGAGAGACAGGGAATCGAAGTCGGTAAATGGAAATGAATTCAGGCAGGACGGGTTTAGAAAATTTTATTTCAACACTTCTGGTAGGAATTTTGCCATCTTCAGAGGAACGCAAAATTCGTCTAACAGATTGTACCGGAATACAAGATTCAATTCCTTCTTTTATATCCTCTTCGGAAAAGGAGGGATGAACTCCGGAAATTACTCCAATTCTGTATACAGAGTTGTGAGGGATAAAAGCAATTAAATTGTTGGATTCGAAAAAAGAGGAATTACTTAGAAAAGCATTGGCAGTGGAAGCGGAAGGGAAAAAAATAGCAATACGCCCTCTGCCTCGAGGCTTGATGTCAGTGAAAGAAGTAGAGTTTTTGCTGATGGCTTTAGCCAATGCAAGTGGATGAAAGTTACCTAAATTCTGATCGGCGGAACTACTTTCAACGAAAACAGTAAAAGGACCCGGGTGATCGGAAGAAAAGTTTTTAACATGATCAGTGTCGAAGTTATTATTCTTTGAATTATTTTTATCATTATTATTATCGTTAGCATTATTATTATTACTCCTATTATTATTATCACCACTATTATTATTAGCATCATTATTATTACTGTTATTATTATGATGATGATGATTATTATCAGAAATAGTATTATTATTATTATTATTGTTATTATTATTGTTATTGTTATTGTTGTTGTTATTGTTATTATCATTTTTGTTATTATTACTAATACTATTGAGGTTAGTGTTGCTGGTGATATTAAAATTGGGGTTGCTATTATTACTGCTGCTGTTGAGCTCGGGGGCACAAGACGGAGCCGGTATAGCGAGATCAGCCTGAGAAAGCCTGATTTCCTTTGGTAGAGTGGTGGAAATCGGTGAAAGGGGATCAGCCGATTTACGTTTAGAGTTGAGGTCTATGTCCATGTTTATGGACAAGTTGGATGGGGGTTTAATTGATTTAGTCGGGTTTTGGGAGGAGGCCGCTGAGCGGCCTCCTTTAACTACGCTCATTTAACAAGCAGAAGAAAGAAGAAGAAGAAGAGAGAAAAAAAAAATAATAATAATAAGAAGGAAAAAAAAGTAATAAAAATAAAAAGTAACGAGAAAGAATAAATAAATAAATTGAAGCTATTGAACAAAATAATTAAAGTGAAATTAAATCTAAAATTCCAACACGACGATTAACGAAAAGTTAATTTATCGTGTTGAACGTGTTACAATTAAGATGCAACCGATGAACAAGTGATAAGAAAACAAAAGAAATAATGATTGAACGATCTCACCACTGCCGATCTGCCGACGAAAAACGCGATAACGCACAACTGGTTCGATAACGCATGATAAAAAGACATATGTAGAAGATGGAAAGAACATATAGAAGATCTATATAAAGTAGAGGAAAATATACAAGAAATAAAAACAAACGATTACAGAGAGGGAAGAGACGAAAAAGGACCTGGAATAATGAGAGAAGAATTTGATCTGGCATTGAAAGAGCTGACAAACAAAAAGGCGCCAGGCATAGATAACATACCAGCCGATTTATTAAAAATGACTGATGAAGGAACTCAGGAAGAATTATACGAGTTAATAAAAACATGTTATGAGCAAGGTAAACTGCCACAAGATTTCAAAACCAATGCAGTGATAACAATACCTAAAAAATTACATACAAGAGATTGCTCAGAATATAGGATAATAAACTTAATACCACATACCTCAAAAATAATAATAAAAATTATAATGAAAAGAATAAGGAATAAAATAGAAGAAACGTTAAGTAGAGACCAATATGGATTCAGAAGGGAAAAGGGAACCCAAGAGGCTATATTGGCATTAAGGCTAATTATAGAAAAAAAAATCGAACTAAGGGAAGAATTATATATAGCTTTTGTAGACATAGAAAAAGCCTTTGATCATGTAACATGGAGAACATTATTCTCAAAATTGGAAGAAATAGGAATAGACTACAATGATAGAAAAATTATATGGAAATTATATAAGGAACAAAAGATGGAAATAAGAATCGGAGAGTACAGTGAAAAGGCAAAAATACAAAGAGGAGTAAGACAGGGATGTCCGTTATCGCCTATGCTTTTTAATTTAATAATAGAAGAACCAATTACAACGATGAAAGAAAAGACTAAAGGAGTGAAAATAAACGGAGAAGAAATACACTGCTTAAGATTTGCGGACGATATTGCGTTAATAGCTGAAAGTGAAGAGCAACTACAAGAGCAATTACTAACATTACAAAAAGGCTTGGAAAATTTAAAAATAAATAAAGGAAAAACAAAATTATTAATAGCTAGTATTAATGAAAAGAAGGCACAGATAAAGTTAGGCGAAGAAATATTAGAACAAGTAAATCATTTTAGATACTTGGGAAGTATTATAACACAAGAAGGAAGAAGTGATATAGAAGTAAGAACAAGAATAGCAATTGCCAAACAAACTTTCATGAAAAAGAGAGAATTATTCAACAAAAAGGTCAAACTAGGTACAAGGAAAAGATTAATGAAGACTTACATATGGAGTGTGTTGTTATATGGTTCAGAAACATGGGTATTAACAAAGAATCTTAAAAACCGATTGGAGGCCTTTGAAATGTGGGGATGGCGCCGCATTTTAAATATTTCATGGACGCAGAAGAAAACAAATAAAG
Source organism: Icerya purchasi (assembly GCA_039619475.1). Taxonomy (NCBI): domain Eukaryota; kingdom Metazoa; phylum Arthropoda; class Insecta; order Hemiptera; family Monophlebidae; genus Icerya; species Icerya purchasi. The sequence goes on along the minus strand of CM077116.1, from coordinate 346,713,397 downwards.
AAATAATGGAAATGATAGAAGAAGAAAGGAAGCTGATAAAAATTTTGGAACAAAGAAGAGACAGATTTTTGGGACACATACTGCGCCACAACACCTTCATAACGACAATAATAGAAGGGAAACTAGAAGGGAAGAGGAAACGAGGCAGACCCCGACTTAAATGGATAGAACAGACAAAAATCAAACTGAAAATGGATTATAATAATATGAAGAACACAGCACAAGACAGAAAAAAATGGAAAAGGATAATAGTTTAAGCTACAAGACAAGAGCAAGGCTCTTAAAAAGAAGAAGAATATATATATATATATATATATTTGTTGCACATCAGTGGGCTATCGTGATCCTGCAGCAATCCGATTGTTGTACGCCATACGCTTTGATCTTTTGCTCGCTGTATACATAGGTGTAAAAATAATCCAATTTATTTTCTTATCATATTTGTCGAGCTCTGTTTGGCGATAAAGAGATTTCAACTCTTCATGAGAACTTTCCCATGTAGAGTAAGCTTCTGATTGGCCGATATGAAAAATTGGTTGTATATACATAATTCTTCATCATCAACCATTTCCGTTTCATACACCGGGAAATAAAGTTCAGAAATACTTGATCAGCCTGAAGCTATGTGATGTTTTCAGACGGACATAGTCGGACAAAAGGCAGAAAATTGAGACAGCAAAGTACGAAGAAGACGGCTCGCAAGCCAGCGCAAAGAAAACCAGCAAAAGAGAATGGAAAAGATGAGAAAGAGATGCGATGTTGAAATAGAAAAGTCTCAAAACGGCAGAGATTGCAGCACGAGGAAAATGGGGACATAAGCGAAGCCTTGGTTCAGAATGGGAAACATTTCTTGTAAGAATCAGTGTTAGCGATGAGGGAATTTTTGAAAGAGCGCTGAGCCGTCCAGAATTGTATTCCTTTCTTTCGTCCGCCACCTGTGCGCACCACTTTCCTTTCCTAGTCTCTTCATTTGTCGTGTAAAGAAAAGGCTGACCTCCGAACCGAGCATTATCACACGACAGTAAAAAATAAAAGTTGAAACGATGGGATTTATGCCGGCCACTCTTAATTGATTGTGGATAAGAATTCCGTGTGATTCTCCACTAAAAGATTCTAGTTGCTGCTGGACGTTGTTGTTGTTGTTGCGAAAGTGGTCTTCTTGTGCGGTTTACATAATTTTAGCGCGGCTACGATATCGCCGTCGGATGAATGCAATTAAAAGCTACCTTCATTAAACTGCGTACATAGATAAGGATAATTTTATTATGACTGTCGGAAATTATTGCATTTCGCTAAGGTCGGCTGCACACAAGTTATTACAATCCACTCTTACATACATACAGGCAAACATAGTATTATTATATGTGTGCATATATTGTCAACAGATACGTAATAACGAAATAAATGAATGATACGAGAGACATTAATTGCTGCTGGTAACGATGGAGCAGACGCTTTAATTGGTGACTAAGTAATACATGTTGGTATGGTGTTAATTAGCTGTAGACGGATGATTCTTAATTATTATTGAACACGATTGTTTCCCATAATTTCGATAGAATTTCGGTTCTGCTCGTGCTATTTAGTCCTATACGTGTTATCTTGTTAACTTTTTTGAAAGTTCAACTAAAAACACTGTAAACTTTGCCCCTAATTTCTTTCTGAATAGAAAATAAGTAAAAACTACGCTTTGAAGAAACATTTTACCGGCTATAGAATGTGACCTGCACGGGTCGGGGACCGGGGCAGAGCCCATTAATCTCTATGGACGTGCACCATTTTACGAGCTTTGCCGCGACGAACCAAACTATAGTGGACGACTTGTTCGCGATGAAAGCTGTAATTAGTTCTGCAAATTGTTTCCGAAAAATGAAAAAGTTACAGGACGTGAATGTTTAAAATTAGCCACGATTTTATAAATTGTCCTGTAACACTTTATTAACTGATATAGTTTTACCGGTTTGCCATTCCAAATTGCAGGGCTCCATTTAAACTTCATTTAAAGCTCATTTAATTCGAGAATCTTAATTGCAGTGTCATCCTTTATTTCAATTGTAAATTTACAATTTAATTATAATTCTTTAATTAATTTAGATGCATTTCCTTTTTTTTTTTTCTATAATTGATTTCCGAAAACGGTAAATCTATTAAATCTGTCGAAATCTTTTGCGATCAAATGCTCCCCTCCGAAATTTGTCCTTTTACCGTTTTACTTGACTATATCGCTTTTCCTTATATTCTGCAGCAAAATCGTATCTAAGCAGTGGCGCTGATATTATGGATTTTCACGGCGACATCCCCCCGCACTTTAGCTTTTTCAGATAATTCGATTTTAGACCGAATAGGCCTGGGAATGACTTCGTAACCAGACGACCTTCCATTAACTTATACTAGTACGTCCATGAGAGTTCCTCGTCTCTTTGGTCTCTGCTGTCGGTATGATGAATTTAGGAACTCTGAGACGTTCCGGTTCAAGTTTTTCCCTCGATAATAAAATAATAATAAAAATCAACTAATCGGAAGGAATAATTAAGCACAAATCATCGCTATAGAGACGAACTTTTCTCGGCGCGAAAAGTCACAACATTGTGCCGAATAAAGAAAACAAAAGCGAATTCTAGAAAGTGTAAACCGATAAAAGCGGAATAAGAATTGCTATCAAAAGAAAAGCGAAAAAGACTGAAAAAACTTTCGTTTTTTTTCTGTTTTTTTTTTGGAAGATGATGAATGTAGTAGAGGTTCTTTCAAAACTTTTTTTTTTTTTTTTTAATTTTTCGTGCCGCTTTCAAATAAGTATTTCACAAAAAGCGATTAAAGACGACGGTGATCTGATTCGTATTTTTAAGTGGTTCGTGTAAGATGTATAAAGAGCTCTTTTATTGGATTGAAGTTTGTGCTGGACCAAACGAAATTGGTATGGTACAATATTCACATCAAAGATACACAGTTTTGTTTATAGCGTGATGTAAACAAGTACGCGAACGAAAGTCGGGATATTTAAGATTCAAAATTAACCGGTTCGTTATTAAACATTTTTCAGGGCCATTTTTCTAAACAGCACCGTTTCAGTTCTAGCCAGTTATGAATTATAAAATTACCTTTCGAGAAGTGAAATATAATTTATATGATCGCTAAATGACTGCAATTAAGATATAAAATCATTTTCATTTTTAAATCTCGCTTTTGTTTGACTGCTCAAATTGGTCGACTATGTAAACGCGAAGAAAAAGTTGTGATCCATACAAATAAAGAATATCACTCTTACTTTTTTTTAGTTTTTTTTTTTTCTTTTTGGGCTCGCCTGCCGAGATCGTTGACCTAGAGTTCAAGAAATCATCGGTGGGGAAAGAAACTCGATTTTAATATACGATTACAAATTTGAGGAAAGGAAGCGGACTATCCTAGGGACTAGAGATACAGGGAGTGAAAGAATGAAGGAAACGTTATGGGGAATAGAAAGGCTTAAGAGCCGTAAAAGTAAAGCGTTCGAGGAAAAAGCGGAACATTCGAAAAAAATATGATTGTCATCGTAAATTAAACTGCAATCATCTGGATGTCAAGGGAAAAATGGAGAGAATATAAGAAAAACTCGAAGGAAGGGAGGAGAGAAGTAGGTTACAATTAATGGCAGAAGTGAAAAAGAATGGCAGAAATCGACGGAGCCGACAAATAAAAAGACTGAGGATCTGGAAAAAGGAAAGGATAGATAAATCGCCATGGTTTAGAGTGTGACAGGTTTTTGAGAGGAAGTTTATTGAATTCTTTTTTTTTATTACGCAGAAGCCCGATCCGCCTTAGTAATATGTCCAAGTAGGAGCAGCGCTAATTGATCGCATCCGGACCCTGTTTATTAACCGTAAAAGATAGCGCATGAAACAAAATTAACACATTTTTGCGTATCGATAATATTTTTAAAAATACCCTCAAAAAATGTCGTAATCGGTAAAAAGAAAGTTTACATTTCATTTTTAAAAGACAAAAAATAGTGTTAGCATAATGGGAAACATATGGCAAATTTTAAAAATTTAAATAATTATAATATTTTCTCGAAAACGTTCAAAAGTTTATTTTAAATTCTAGAAAATGCTGTTCAAAAGCCTAACGAAAAAAAAAAAAAAAAAAATTAATATTGTTCTTATAAAAAGATGATCGATCGGCCTGCGTAACAATTACATACCTAATGTGCCTGTAAATTATTAGGAGCGTTTCGTACGAAACATATTTGCTTTTTTACTTTGGGGCAAGCAATTGAAGCCTTAAGTCGTAAATTCGAGACACAAAGTCGAACACCTTAACTACCAGGCTACCAGTTTCTAATCAGAAAGTTTATTTCGAAAAAAATCGAATTTACGTCAACGCTTCGGGATTAAGGAATCATTTTTTTTTTTTTTTTCGATTAACCGGAAATAAAATGTCGTTCATATTTATATAACGGCTGCCTAACGGTTATCAGAATATATATTCAATAAATAAAATAGATGCACTATTAACCGGATTTCCTAGACGTTTATATAGATTACTTTCAAAAGTGAACGAGATTACGTTAGAAGATATTTTGATTCGTTAATGTGGATGTCGGATCAAAGCTTTCCCCCCAGCGGACGTGTTGTCGTCAAACTTTTGAAAGTTTGCCGACAATCCGGGTTTCCGTGCACCTCGATATACATATATTACCACTTATTATTGAACACTATTTAGAATAATCATTATCGCGCGACGTTAGATTTGGATAAGTAATAATTGCGGAAAAAATACGAAGGTTAAAAGAGCAATTAAGAAAAATGTACGCTATGTCGTACGACGGCCGCGATGGAATATTAAACAAGTCCGAAAGCGTCACAAGGAAACGATTTCGGTCTGACATCGGTAACGTAAGTCGGCTCGAAAGACTGGCCAGCGAGTATTAAACGTTGATCGGCGTCCAGGTTTTCGCCGTCACTGCCGTGCCATCAGTAGTAGCGTTTCGCCGCAAATGACATTTAGTTCATCGCGGATTTTCTAAACAATTGTTCGCTTTCAATTTTTCCACTTTCCCGGTTCAAGTGTCGTTGATCCGCTCTGTTGAACGAACGATATTCAGATTGCACGTGGAAATTTTTCGCATCCGAACTGTCATGTCTTATTTCTCGGAACTGGCCGAACTCGTAAGTAAAAGACTCGTTTTTATTTCGGTCATTTTTGGTTGTTTTTTTTTTTCGTAATAGTTCCTTTACCTTTTTCGATCGCCTCTCATTCTGCAGCATAAACATGAAAACATTTCCAGTTCAGCCTTCTCCGGACTTTCAGTTTCACTACGTAACACTCTTAACGAGTATCTGGAAATGAACTAAGCACGCGTGTTAGACTGCTACTTTTTTTTCTTTTCTTTTCTTTTGAACGATAATTTAATTCATTACGCGTTTAAACTTCGTGGCCCTGCTACGTAAAAACGAGACTTAGGTACGGCGAATTAAACTTCGACGCTTGCGCGGTATACTAATTGCGTTCTCTATGGGTACGCGATGAATTAATAGCCGAAAATCGATTACAAAGATCGGTTAACGATTTGTTTGACGCCATCGGCTGCGATAAAAATAAATCGGAACCGGATTTGCGTCAATCGCCATCTGCTTTAGCCGCGACTTTAGCCGCGACATACGCGCTCCTGCTCGAACTGTTCTTCACTTTGAACAGAGATTATCTTTATCTTTCCCTTTTGCGGCCGATGATTAGCCAGATACCAAACAGTGGGGAAAAAAGTAGCAGTTTGAAAACTAATAATTCTTTAAAAATCGCAGCAAATTTTAGAGAAATAATATGGAATTTTCACGAAAATCCAATAAAAATATCGATCGTAAAGAAACGGCGACTAGTCAATACTTGTTTGTCGAAAGATATTACGATTGAAATACGTCGGAATTTTTTTGTAATTTATTTTTATGCGGTTTTACAATTAAACTGCCGTTATAAATATTTGACTGTTTGCGAAATTACACGCAGACGTGTTTCCCTCGAACACTTTATTGTCATCTGTAATATTATAAATTATTAAATTACACGAAAATAATAAAAACTGTGTGATATATTTATCAAAAGTTTTTCCAAGTGTTTCGATTATATTACAACTTTATAAAGTTAGTACAGGGCACCCCGATAATAGATTCGCAAGAGCCGCCCCGGCCGTTAACTTTTTTTCCGTAATGAAATTTACGCTTGGCAGAGAGCTTTATCAAATGCCTGTAATTCTAAAAGACAACGCGATAAATAAATAAATAAATAAACGAAAAACAATGATAAACAAATGCGAACTGATAATTAAATATGCGCTAGGGCGAAAGATTTATAATTAGTATTGAACAGGCTTTATTAAGTAGCAGTCTTAAAATTGGTATATTTATTAAAGTACTTAGAGAATGCTAATCGATTTTTTTAAGTTTTAAATGTAGCTCTCCGGAAATTCGTCAAATGCGCGTGAAATTCGTTAAATACCCATATAATTTTAGTCAATAATTTTTTTAATCAAATTTTTTTGAAATATGAAACAAAGTTTCCTGATTCCCTTTCTTGTTGGAGAACCCAACGCATCTCGAACTCGACTTGGGCAGTTTCTCCTTCGCTATGATTTTGTGCAGACATTCGTGGACTATGCCGAAGCATCTATGGCCATGATTGTTTGTTATAATTATCGTGTATGATGATTGTTATTCCTGTTCCATTAATTTTCTAATCAGTCAAGTTCAGGTATTCTATGTATCTTGGGCTCAGTCTGGCCAATTTCTCTTTCCGAAAGATTTTATTCAACCATCCGTGGGTAATGTTGAACATTTACGGCCATGGTTGCCTGTAACCTTTTTCCCAATTAAATATTACGTATCTTTCATTAGTTGGTATTATTCGGTATTATTCCTATATCAACTGGTTGGTGGCCAAATGGCTTGATAGTTAACTGAAAAAAAAACAGTGTTTTTTATCAAGTTTTGAAGATAATTTCCAGCTGTTCACATTATAACGTACCGTAGAATCATTAAGATAAGTAATGGCTAAGTGAAATATTATTTTAAATAACTTGTTCCACAACTTCTTTTTTTTTTTTTTTTTCGCTGGAACCGGGGGATTTTCCAAAATATTAATTCGGATTACATGAATCGGTTATTACGACCGAAATTTTGGTATGCCGATAAAATATATTAAAGTGACAATAAAAAAATTTAACATTGAAAGGTTTTCAATTTTACCAAAAAAAAAAAACCGCCCCACGATCTATAAAAAAGTAAAATTTGTATAAACGGAGCAAATGTATACATATATACGTATATATATATATATATATATATTAATTACAACGTAATTCTTAAGCTACTAACGCAAAATGTCCCAATTTGATGTAACATTTGTTATATTTTATAGAATTTTTGTGATTTTATATACTTGTAAAATTCTGAAAAAATAAAAAAAAATAATAATCGTGTAATCTATAATCGATCTTGTCGGTTTTGCAGTTCATTTTAAAAGTAACAATCCTAATAACTCTGCAACTACGTAAAAATATTAATTCTAAATAATTAGAACCGTATTAATTCGCAAATTTTCGAACGGCGTTTTGGTGTTTACTTTTAAGCGGGAAAAAGGGGTTGTATTAGTTGCTTTTTTGTTTTTCTGAAACCAAATTTTATTTCATGGAAACAAACTGTGTGGTACTTCCGGACCATCTATCGAAACAAAATAAATCGTACCGCTCGTACGATCGCTGAACTCATATCTATACAAATTCTTTCGGTACTTCTGACTGGTTGAAGTACCAACGGTTTTGTTTTCTTTTGTAGTACTTTTTCTTTTCTCTTTTGATAATTATTAAGATATCGCTCGTGTAAGAGACACTTAATAACAAAGCATGACGCATCGAGCGTATGTGGAATGAACGAGCAGCTGATCTGTGGACGTGCGTGTAATCATCTTTTTTTTCGCTGAAACGCGAGCAAACGCGCAGGACTGATTTAATTGGCGGTTCCTAAACGTATTCATCTCTAAATTCTCACGAATGCGGTCGTTAGCTTTTTCAGAGAATCAACACGTTCGTCCAAGACCGACAAAATCGGTGAAAAAGACACCGCTTCGGTCAAACGTCGAATTTCGGTAAGATCTAGGAATTCCTTCAGTGCAGATCTTTGGAGGGTCTAAATTCGGATGAAAAAAAACAAAAAAAAACAATCCCGATTGTTGCAATTTACGATGGACACGATCGCATGTTTCGTTTTTTTTCTTCGACATTATACGCTACACCTATAATTAATTTATCTTTCTTGCTTTCGAATAGATTTTTAAAATTTTGTTAATATCAGGCAACGTGTAAAAATGTATTTAAAATGTTGAAAATACCTTCGTACCTTTTGTACAGTGGTACCCGGTGGCATGGATATGTGTTTCAAATGGTGCGAATGGATTATGTGTTTCGTTTTACTAAAATAGCATGAACTTAAACGGTTGATCCCAGACGGAATGAAAAGTCTATGACGGTTTACGTTAAGATACTTGTCCAACTACTGATAAGTTGTATATTTAAAAATCATTGTAAAATTTCGTGACATTTCTTTTATTTTTTTGCCCGACTTCAGTTAACTATCAAGCCATTTGGCCACCAACCGGTTGGTATAGGAATAATACCAACTAATGAAAGATACGTAATATTTAATTAGGAAAAAGGTTACAGATAACCATGGCCGTAAATGTTCAACATTAAGAAATTGGCCAGACTGAACCCAAGTAACATAGAGTACTTGGAAAAATGGTCAAGATTTTAAAAATTTCACTTATAAAATAGCATTCGAACCAACATCCTAATATATACATATACCCCGGCAGTAGTAACGAAATATAAGGTACTATTTGTTTTTATTAGAAATAATATTTTATAAAAAAAAAGGGGGGGAAGTGGATTATTGTAAATTTATTGGATAGCCGATTGAATCTAGAAAGAACAATTAGACGGGCTTATTTTTTTAACTTGGTGCATAAGGCATTTTTCATTTTATGAACGATGGTGCATGGCCAAATGGTATTCACAGCCAGGCCAAAAAAAAAAAAAAATGACAGTGCAGTTTGATACTGATGTGACGAACGCGGTTTATTTCAAAAGTTCGAATAAATAAAATCGGCACAGCCCCGGTTTTAGACCATATGCTATTTGTCGCATTTTTTGTTTCACCTCCAGCGCTTGCAATTTTTATAATTTGCAAATTCCCTTATGGTATCCAATAATTTGATGAAGGAGATCTCTCTCGTAATATTCGATTTTTACACTTCAAATAAGATATTTTATTATATTCATTATTATTATTATTATTATTATTATTAATAATAATAATATTAAGGAGAAACTCTAATTCTTTATACTTTTTACTGCTTTAAAAAGTGCGCGTCCGTTCGAAACTTCCTTTGCAGGTGTACGTATATTTCATGTATTTTTACATTCCGTATTATCAAGTTTCATATAATTATATTTAAAATTCTAATCTTTATTTGTCCCTACAACGCCGCGCGTAAAATTGCTTTCTGAAAAAATTCTCACTATTTAAAACATAAATGATTTTCGAAAGCGACGAAAAACCTTCGCACAAAAAGACCTTGATAACTGAACCGGTTTTATTGATTCATTATTCCGGTCATTTGAAGCAATAATAAAATTCAACTTCCCTCTCGCTAGTTCGATTTTCCGTCCTGCGTGTGGGTACGATACACCAAGTTACGTTTTAAGGCGAACGTAATGAAAAAAATTCTCAATTTAAATATGAAAATGACTTAAAAAGTGCTCACTCGCTTTATTATACGTTCAAATTTAATGACGCTCTACGGGTTCTTACAAGCCTGTTATTGACGTAAATTTCTACTAGGATAGAAATTGAGCAAGTATTAGGTATACAGTTGTTGGCAAATTCGTAACGGGACATTTCGAATTAGCGTCAGTTTAATAAAACTTATTAGAGCAGAAGAAAATGTCTTCTCTTAACGTTCGAAATATTTAAAATAATCGTTTAGATTTGAATAATTCTTCGGCTATATTGCCGGTTTTTACAAAACCTCATTTTTTTACCTTTGAAATACAGGTAAATATTAAAACCGGATAAAGAAATAAATAAAAATAAGCTAGTCACGTCTTAAAGCTGATCATTCGAATTTTCGGTCGAATGGATTTTATTTCGCACTCAGACTGAAAAGAAACTTTCAGAAAGCTGCAAACGACTTTTCCTCCGTATAAAAGGCTCGAACGACTTTTTTTTTGTTTTTAATATGATATTACGGTTACCTACAGTTAGTTAAATTGCGTGCGATACGTAAATACTGCGCATATATACATATTGATGACTATGTGATTTTTACGCTGGGGTTAAAAATTTGTTACAATTATATCTTTTTTTAAGTATAATTAAAAAAAAAAATGAAAAACGAAAAAAAAACAAAACAAACCGAATATATCAAATTATTAATTACTCGACGAAAAATTGATTGAAATGTTTTAACTAAATTTAACCCGAGAACTCTCGAAATTGGCCTAATTAAAAATCCAATACGTAATCATTAACTCGATGGTCGATTTTCTGAAAATTGATTAGTTCCAGTGACCCATTAAAACTTATTCGTTTTTTAGTTTAAATTGCGTTCACGTTACACATTTAAAAATAATATGTAGTCGTTTTGAAAATTTGAAAAACAAGAAATGTATTTAAATTTTATTACATTAAAAATTGTACACTATTGAAGAATTTATTAAGTTGGCCTACAGTTTGTACGTGTGACATCAATCATTTGTCTTCCCCCCAATTATGGTATTTAAAGATAGTAGCCTAATGACGAAAGTCGATGGGATTTTATTTATCCGTAGAATAAATTTTTAAAGATAGAAAAATTAATTCTCCAGCGTGAATATTCTATAATCAACGCATACTTGGCCTTATGGACGCAACTATGTATAAATTGTAATGATTTCAAATTAGTTTAATAAATAAAATCAGTTTAATCATACTATATATATATATATATATATATATATATATATATATATATATATATATACTTAGGTCAGAGAATTACGGCAAACAAGCAACTTATAACACATCCCAAAATAAAGAGAAGAATCATGTTTGGAAAATTAAGTAACGTTAACTTGAAGAGTAAGCTGTACAATCAATGCATGCTACCAGTCCTAACATAATTTACGAATTTATGAAAAATAAGAAGAACGCAGCTAGCGCAAGAAAAAATAATGCTGAATATAAGACCGACAGATCGAATACGTAATACAAAGATACGAGAGGAAAGTAAACTAAACGATGCGGTAGGATAAACGGCCAGGTTGAAGTGGAGTTGGGCAGGTCATGTAGCCCGAGGAAACGATCACAGGTGGACAAAGCACATTCTACAATGGTAGCCTAAGGACAGAAAACGGTTGAAAGCAAGAACGTTAACCCACTGGGGGAACGATATAATAAGAGGCGCTGGCGGGAAGAATTGGATTAGGAAGGCGCAAGAGCAGAACCAGTGGAAGAAGCTGCTGGGTAAGCTTGCGTCCAGCAGTGGGTTGGTATAGGCTAAATCGTAAATCGTAAATCATACCATGATGCCTCAGCAGCCTCCGTCTTTTTCTAATAATTGTTTCTTTTATCTGTCTGTCAACCTAGCCTTCTTCTCAATCCGTAATTCTTTCTGTTTCCTTCACTTCGTCGTTTTGTTATCGTCTCCATTAATCACCTCCGTTTTTAAGCCAATGCTCAATTTGTCCCGTTTTCGCTTTTCGTAGGTTTCCTTTATATATTGTCCTCTCTACTCAAACAAAGCGCATGTTTGCGATGCTAATCATGTGTTTATTAAGTGTGGAATCCCTTTCTGTTGAACGTTCTACTTGGCACTTTAGTTTGTTGCGATTTGGTCTTCCTATTCTGTATTGCGTCGCTTATATTCTGTTTTTTTTTCCTTCTCCACACACAGTTCCTACTATTTGTTCTTTCCTACTAACAAAATTTTATATCGTATATAATTGATTTCTTCCCTTTCTAATCTGGGTAAAGGCCCCTGGTTGACAAGCCCAAAAAAAGCAAAAAAGAAAAGAAAAAAATCGCCTCAGCGCGATAGCGGTGTTGTTTTACAATTCCTATATTTCCTCTCTTCTCTCTCTCTCTCGCTCGATCTCTAGTTAAATTACGATTACGAGATTTTTACTTCGTTCTAAGTATCCATTGTAGCAATTTCGATTCAGGGGACAGTTAATCCGTCTCCAGGTTTGCCTTTAATACGGCCGGAAAAATAAAATGGAGCCAAGTGGTTTTCGTTTTTGGGTGAAAGGCACACGTCAGCCAAGAAGCTACACGTAGAAACAAAAGTAAAGAAAGGAACCGTCAGTTACATTTTCATTCAGTCGGATATTGAGGAATCAATCGTGAAATGTTTGTGTTAAATAGTGAAATGAGAGTATTTTCTATATTATGGAACATTTTGTAATGTATACTGAGTATGTAATTCTGGGTAGAGGTTCCTGGTTGACAAGTCCTTAAAAAAAAAAAAAAAACTAAGTATCTAATCTGAAGAAAGAATATTGGGCTGTTTTTTTTTTTTGCTATAGTTACGCGCACACGTTTTGGGAAAAAGTTGATTTTGAAACGAACCAGTCTCAAAGTCAAAACCTTTATAGACATGAAAAATACATTTACAACTGAAATAAAGCAAAAAAGAAACAACAGACCGTGTATAACGCAGAAGAAAGAAAACATTTTTCCCTATAGATTTTTTCGGAAAATTTCCCCAAATTCGATGGTTTTTTTTTCTGTCGAGCAATATTTTAATGCACGAATCATTCCGTTAACAGGAAAGTGAACGAGATTAAATGATTTGGTTAAAATGGTAAATCGAATTTCTCAACGCCGTGTGAAAGTTGTTTATTATGTTCGTTTTTGTCTTTGTAGATTTTCGTTTGCTTTTATTATGTATTTCGACTTTTAATTTATTAAATAAATACAATTTTTAAAATTGTAATTTTATAACGCAAAAAAAAAACAAAAAACCGCGTGCTTGTTGTCGCCTTCTTTGACAGTTTGTAATTTCTGTCGTCAACACCTAACCGAATTAAAATTCGATTAGATAGTTCTTCTTCCTCCGTCGCAGTTTTTCGGAGAAAATCTGTAATTGACAAGCCAAAAAAATACCAGCGACAAAAGAGGAGTTTAACGGTGAGGAAAAAATCCCACAAAACAGGAAGACGGATTTATAACACTATAAAAATTTTTAAACGGGTCGTAAAGTTAGACCACAAGATAACCAAATAGAACCGATCTTTAAACCGTGCATGTAGTTATTGAGAATTACAAGTGTGTCCCTATTTAAAGCCGTGATAAAAATTGTAAATCTGGAAAAAGTAATCCAGCGGTTGTGAGAAGTTCGTCCTGTTTTGCCTAAACGTTTGCGATCAAAAACGTTTTTAGAAGTTCCTAAAAATTGAGCTGATTCGAATCTAAAAAAAAAAAAAAAAAAGAAAAAGAAAACTAAAAATCGATCCGGCAGATTTAAAAGAAAAAAAAGTAGTGATTAGAAAAAGACAATCGCGATGCAAATTATATTTCAAATGAATCGTATATTACTTAAAATAATTACAAATAAAAAATCTTTAGTCTAAATAAAAAAAAGTATATAAACAAAATTAACCAACATTAAAACTGGGTGATATATTTATTTATTTTATTTTATTTATTTATTTATTTTTTTTTTTTTGTGACTTTGTCAATGAGGATATTAGCTCAAGAAATGGAAAGAAGGATTCTTAAACATCTAAGGGTAGAGGATAAATAACGGCAGTAGAAGGAAATAGTACAATAATGGGAGTAGTTTTAGTAAAGAAGAGTTAAAGAACGATTGTTCAGCAGAAAAGGTGAAACATTCAAACAAAACATGATATCAGAGTCACAAGGAATATATATGTAGGAGGATGAAAAAGACAAAATGGCGTAGTAGAAGCAGAGGAAAAGCGAGAAAATGATGCGGAAGAAGGCTATGATTAAAGCGAAGGCAACAAATAGCTGAGATTGTGGAGCGTTTAAGAGAGGAGAAGATTTCATATGAAAAATCACGGACGAAGAGAGAAGAGATGGTGGAATAGAGAGATAAAAAGAGCCAGAATTAGAAAATGAAGAGAAATAAGAGTTATGAATCATATTCCGAAATGAGTCATTAAGGAAAGAAGAAGAACATTATGAGTTAAAAAGGTGACTAAAAATCTGCCACTGGAGACAAAAAAAGGGGAATTAATAAACCACTAATTGATTACTCTTAATGCCTAGATTACACCCCAGCAATCTACAGAAGATCGAGATCGATCATGCACAAAGGAGGAAAGAATCGCGGATGAGAAAGCGTACGAGAAGTATTATATAATCGAAAGAGAGAGAGAGAGAAGAAGAAGGAAATGTGACAGTTTGCAAAACATTTTTGGTACTGGAGATTACGAATGCTTTATGGAAAAACAATGATGAGGAAACATAGAATAACAATATAGAGATTGCTCGCAGAAAATTAAGTAAAAGTATGGAATTTCTCAAAAACCCAAAATATAATTGAAAATAGGAAAAAAAAAGTAGGTAGCATTGACTCCATTCGGCTTTTTAAATAGTGGTGCGTGTATGAAAAAGACAACCCAAAGCATTGGAAAATTAAATTCTAACGACATGTCGAGGAAAAGATTTGAAACAGATCGATAAAAAATTTCATTAGGATAAAGAAGAAATAGTGAAAGAAAAATAAGAAAGTTTTTATCATGATGACTCTAAACAAACAGCGAAAATTGAAGAAGACAAAGAGAATTAAGCGATAAAATTAGAATTTTATTAGGGGTAAATCGCCATTTACGATGGATAGAGGAGTAAGAAGAAGCAAAGTGAAGAAGAATAAAGAGGCAGACGTTTGATCAGAAAACCCCTAAATAGGATATCTATCAATGAAGAGCGAAGGAATATGGGATTCGATAGTCGGAACTGAGGTTGATCTCAGGCAACTGGATGACATCGTCCTGATCTATTGACGTTTTGTCGTTGAAGTTTGTAATACCCAATTTCAGATTTTTAAATTTTTTAAGTAAAATCAATGAGTCCGCGCAATTAGAAGATTATCAGCGGGTTTTCGAAAAAAAATAATAATAATAAAATATAATAAATAAACAAGTATATAAATTAATCTCTATTTATCGCAGTCAAAGAAATTGTTTTAAGGACTTTCTGTTACATTACTTAAAATTTGCTACTATTTTTTTCCTCTCCTGAGAGCTTTCGAGTTTTCTGCAGAACTTTTGTCTTCGTAAAGTTATGCTTTTCAGTTGTTTTTTTTTTTTTTTCAAATTTTACTTTCCAGATGTACTTCGCGATACGGTTACAATACTCGGTGCAATTTTGAAGTAATGGAGTATTGTCAACCACAGCGAATGTTCTCCACAAACTGAGCTATTACTAATGTTTGAAGCTGAATCATTGGTTGACTTTCAGAGTACAAATTGGTGACTGACTCATCACAATGTTGCGTTTTTAATATGCCGCGCAAATCACACTGCGAGAAAACATCTAATACTAAAAAGAAGATGCACCTTCTCGATACTTTTGTCGAATACTAATTTCAGGATCAAAACACTTTTTATTTGTAGCTTTAATATCGTTTAGAAGAAACATAATAATAAAACTAGTAAGTTGTTTCCGTTTCTCGTCCGATGCGCACTGAAAGTAACGAACGGTTTTATTAAGTTAATTATGATCTTTTTTTTTCTTTTTCTTCTTTTTCTGAGAGCGGGGTTAAATTGTACTACATAAAGAGACGGCATTTTGCCAGCGACAAACGTTTCCACTATGCTTAATTTCGAACAAGAAATTCGTTTCATATTTACAAGAAATCTCGATTAAATTGACATCATCGCTACTTTAATTTATTTTACTTCTTTCTTAATTTTATTACATTTCGTCGTTAGAGCCTAATAGCTCTTCATTAGGTCGGCCGACATGGCACCAATTAAATAGTACACCGGACGACAGTGCTTAAAATCCTATTTCAGGCATACAAAAAACACAAGTCAGAATATTACGCAGAATAAAAATTTACCTTCCTTACGAATGGAGTGAGTAATCCAGTATTTCAGATAAAGTATTATAATGTATCTTTTTTTTTTTTTTAAATTTACCGGTCGATAAAATTGTTTTGTAATGTATGTGAACAAAGTCAGATGCTTCGGACATCACCGTAGAGAGGGACATGGACCTCCCCTAAGTCATTGGTAATACTTACAGAGTAAATTTCAACTCTAAAAACAATAATTTACGCTTTTACCGTTTCTTTTACACCTTCCGTAACGGTAAAAAACGTTACGTATTTTATAACAGTTTTTAATACCGGATAATGTTTTATTTTTTTTTTTTTTTAATTTACCGGTCGATAAAACTGTTTTGTAATGTATGTGAACAAAGTCAGATCCTTCGGACATCACCGTAGGGAGGGACATGGACCTCCCCTAAGTCATTGGTAATACTTACAGAGTAAATTTCAACTCTAAAAACAATAATTTACGCTTTTACCGTTTCTTTTACACCTTCCGTAACGGTAAAAAACGTTACGTATTTTATAACAGTTTTTAATACCGGATAATGTTTTATTTTTTTTTTTTTTTAATTTACCGGTCGATAAAACTGTTTTGTAATGTATGTGAACAAAGTCAGATCCTTCGGACATCACCGTAGGGAGGGACATGGACCTCCCCTAAGTCATTGGTAATACTTACAGAGTAAATTTCAACTCTAAAAACAATAATTTACGCTTTTACCGTTTCTTTTACACCTTCCGTAACGGTAAAAAACGTTACGTATTTTATAACAGTTTTTAATACCGGATAATGTTTTGTTTTTTTTTTCATACTGAGCCTCCCGCCGACACAAAAGCGACGTTCCCTGTCAGCATTACTTTTATTCCGTTAACCGTAATAACTTTAGTCCCATTTTATATTGTCGATATTTTAATACATTATTCATTTTTTATTTGAAATTATTTATTCAATTTCATTTTTGGTTACAAAACAAATATTATACTTCCGAGAACTGTTCATTTACTATTCAATGATTGATCTGGCTTTTTCAGTTTGCCCTCTAAGCTCAACTTTCTATTATTTAACGTACAGAAAAAAAAATTCATAATTGTCTTCTAGTTCTCTAGTTGCAAAAGAATTATATTTGCCATTAAAATCTACCTGTTGCTACAGCGACCGTTAAAATGTTTCCATATTTACAAGTTAAGTCAATGTTTCATTACGCTTTAATGTTAGTTCCAAGTTATCATTAACACTTAAACGATTATCACGGTTTTATTTTTTTACTTTCAAAACAGTCGTTACTTTGACAGAATTCTGCTAAGAGCCGTTGTAAAATTACATAACATCTTTTCAATTTTTACGCTTAGAGATTAAGTAATAATTCAAAGTAACCGGATTAATACGATTTAGTAAGTCGGATAATTGAACTATGGTCCGATCAAACGGTAAACGTTCGATCGAAATTACATTCGAAAAAAAGTAATTCTTCCGGATTTTGAAATTTACAGTGCTCTGAGGACTGAAATTAGATATTGTAATTATATATGCATATTTTTTAAAGCTTCTGTTTTCATAATTTTTTTGTTTTTGACTAAAGTGAAGCCGGGGTAGCGGGGAATTTTTAAGTTGGTTTTTAAACGTTTTTACGATTAGAATTTTTTTTTGATTTTCGTTATATTACTGCGAGTTGTGAGTTTTTAAGAGTAATCTTTTAGATGGTTTTAAATTACACATTTAACATCTTCTTGATCGGCTTTTTTTGCTTTTGAAAAAATTATCGGTCAAAGGCCTATATATATTTTTTAATAGTAAATCTGGCCGAAATTGTGTTTATCAAATTTCCCCCCGAACTAATTGTTAACTATTTATATCTCATCCGTGCATATTTTGATTAAACGTTGTACCAAGAATGGCAGAATTTGCTAATTTCACCTTACAACTATTAAACAAAAAAAAAAAATACAGTACTGTAATTTTATTTAGTTCTATGATTAGTTTTGTTTATCGAGCTGGTCAACTCTACGCCGAGAAACGCTAGTTCATTAGAAATTTGATCGGAAATTAATTAACAGCGGGAATTTAACAAATGCGAATACAGCGAACAGAACGAGAAGAAGGTAAAGAAAACATAACGAGGAAGAGAAGGAAAGTCTGAAAATCGAAAGGATTAGGCGAATGAAAGGAGATTGATTGAAAAGATACCGGACTAAAGACTGAGATGTTTTTAGGAGACCTGTTAAAATTGAAGCAAGAATGAGTGGCAAGTTTATCGAACGGTCCCCTGTAACGAACTAATTTGTTCCGTTGCGAAAAACACTTCGGATTGTGTGAGCTATTTCAGTTTTATAGAATAAAATCCGAAAATCGGACTGGTTAATCTTCGTTCGAAAACGTTAAATTCGAATTTTTTCCGAGCTCCAACAATTGTTTAACAGCAATTGCCTACACCGGTCAATCGGCAGTTCGGTTATTGTTTTCATTATCATCTCAGTCCACTGTTGCGAATAGTTTTTAAGTAAAATAATCGGGAAAATCGAAGTTCCTTATCTACCCATTTTTCCGATATATCGAGTTTTTCTTGTAATTATTGCAGTAGCCACGAAATGTGTTATCAGTGTAGAAAATCGATATTATATAAAAGTCTTATATGTGTGCTTTCTTACACACTGACCTATTTCGAAAAAAAAAAACTCGATTAAAATTTAATTTTCTATGCGGATAGATAGTTTTTCTTCGACCACTTTTACGTAACCAGCGCAATTTCCTTAAATATTACATAAAAAAAGAGATTAGATGAGATTTTTCACTGGTGTAATAGACGGCGTACGGTGTGTAAAATATCTTTAAACGATACCGCGGCTCTTCTTAAATTTGTAAAATACGACACAGTCGAATGAATGCAATAAATATCGTGAACGGGTCGCGCTCTTCGACAAAAGGAACGTAAATAACGATAGCATCGAAACGATATTCGTCAGTATAATTTATCCACTTGGTCAACACAATACAATAAGCCGATCGTCTTTGATCGGAGGATGTTGAAAAATGATGCCCGTAATTGCGTAACAATTTGCTTTATTTATGTACCGATGTAAATAAAATTATCGGCACACGTTCGACATGTGTTTTCGAGAAATTCCCCGAAAACAAATACGGAGATATCGTAAGCTTCGTCCTCAAATCCCCCCCCCCCACGGTCAGACTGGAATTTCGCTGAACGGAATTTTCTTACCGTAATCGAACGGTCTCACGTTTTCCACCGGGGTGAATCATCAACTAATGACAATGAACCGAAAGTAAAGAAACTAAAGGAAACGGAGCGAAGCAGCTCGTTTGAACGGTTTCAGGTGGGTAACAGTGACTCGAACTACTCTACTCGAAGTAAAATCTCTCTTTTGTATGTTTTTTTTTTTTTGTTTTGTTTGTTTTTTTTTTGGCCTGGCCATAAGCCATTTGGCCACTATCATAAGTTGTCCTTTTTTGTTTTCTCTCTTTATAATGATGAAACAACACTTCAAAAATGTCTTACGTAACTGAAATTTATTCCGAAAAATGTCATCGGAAGTGACCGCTCCGAATAAGAATAATAAGTTCAACAGTTTTCGGAACATTTTTGAAAAAAAAAAAAAAACAGAATTTATCCATTTTATCATCCGACTTTTGTCGAATATCAAAATCGATCACTAGTTCGCTAAATTACGGGTTATGTTGTGCAGCTTGACAGCACCAATATGCACACTTTCAACGTCTTCAAATTCGTTAGCTTAGTCCTTGTTCAAGGTGCTGAATGCTCCGGAGCGGTTAGTGTCCTTTGTAGAAATTTCTCGTCATTACAGCGAGACCAGCTGCTTTATGTGGTCTTTCGGCAAACGAAAAAAAACAACAAGAAAAGCAATTTCGACAGTTTAAACAACGTCCATTTAAGTTTGCGCAAGTGAGCTCGTAATTGCCCCGTTGAGTTGGCCGGAGATGTCCACGTCTAAATCACCAGGTTTTTCTGTTTTATTCCGGGTGTGGAAGTATCGAACGTGCTAGTAAAGCTGCACCGAATCATAATTGCAGTTTCAGTTAAAATGAAGTTGCACAATCAGTTCTACGGTCGACTAATAAACAACGGAAGTCACAATGAAAAGTATAGCGGAGTGCAAGAAGTCCGCCGGGAAGTCATTTGCCCGGAATGTGCGCGCACTCGACCACCAGTTGCGTTTGCCGATTAATTTCAAGTACAGAGTAAATAGAGTCGTAAGGGCAAATTTAAAGGACTTAACGGGGGGGGGGCAAACTATCCCTTAAGGGAGTGGTTTATTGGTCGGCTATTTTGACTTAGACGAAGGCATTATCGTCTCTCCCTGTTCGACTGGGCCTGCTGGAGGATGCGTTAATATGTTAAAAATTCCCGAATATGTTTCGACATAATCGAGTGGCCACTCTAATTTGTCGTTGAAAACAGGATATTCCGTACACGGGGGCCCGGCTATTGAGTTTCTTAGAAAGCACGCGGTTGTTATACAGAGATGAATATAGTCCGCGGTAATTTTATTTGCCATTTCCGGCGTTGCTTATAATAACGAGGCTATGACGGTAAATTATTTTCATCGTGAAAATATTTAACTAAGGTCATTAAACTGCTTATTTAAAATGACGCGTTAATCGACTGAAAAATAATCATTTTGTTAGATGACTTTTTTTATTATTTCTATCTTATTTTTTTCCATTTTTTTTTCTTTTTTTTTTTTCATTTATTGGGAGGGGGGGTGAGAGAAAATATTACACATTTATACGTATTTACTTCGGTAGTATTTACAATGTCAGATGTGTGTGACTCTACACCTTTCGTTTGCCTCTTTTCATCCCTCGTATATGGCAAAAACCTTAAAGGAGGTGCGCGCTGATCGAATCTATCGAACCCTCGAGCCGATCTTTGCCCACAAGGGGAATCCGAGAACTTAAGCAAATTTCCGAATTTACGACATGTCGAATAAATTCAAATTTCCTCCGTCATCCTGTGAGTTTGATTGCGCAGGTTGTCCTTGTTTATTCACACGCGCGCGTGCATTTTAATCGATTCCCGAAATTTGGCTGTGACCGCGTTGCAAATGTTCGAAGATCGCTGAAAAACAAACAATTCAGCATTTGTGTCTATGAAATTTCCATCGTTACAACGTTAACATTTTATAATTTCAAAAAAAATTTAACGAGTTCGAGCAAGACCCGTTCTCATTCATCCGGGGAGTGGGCAGAGCGATCCGTACAATTATTTACGAATCGCTCGGCTGGAAACGGCTCGCTGTATCTTAGAAACTGGAGCGTTGAATTTTCGTTTAATATCGCGGAAGCCCCCTTTTATGCCATTTTCGGTTCAGTCAATTTTCTCATATGCCCCATTGGACTTTTGTCGCATTGCGATAACTTCACAGACCCGAACGACGCCGTTTCATCGAATGATGTCGGTTTATTTCAGCCGCGAGATTATATAATATACTATACATATATTGTGTAGTTTTTTGCAAAAATGTCTTACGTAACTGAAATTTATTCCGAAATTAAAGTTTGATCGTAACAGAGTGCGTGGAAAAAATCAAAACGGTATTTTAAAGATACTTCGGTCGTTGTTCTAGATCCTGTTGAGATCCACAGTCGCCTATTTAAGCAAGAAATGTGGGGATAATAGCCCGATTTTTGCATTCAAATGACCGGACAGCGAATGGTAGTTGAAAGAGGCAAATTTCTTATCCCGCCTTTTCCGTTTTGGAACATAACTCACGCGAATTTTAATCAAAATTTTCGAGACTGGGGTGTTTGTTATTCAAATTTGTTTCCTTTAAAATTAATTATTTATTAAATTTATATTACCATTGGTTAAAGAGTTACAAGTCGAAAATATAGCTGAACTTTTTGAAAATAATGAATTTTCATACATTAAAAAAAAAAAGAAAAAAAGAACGTTCTTTTTGGTAATGATAGTGTGTGAGAAAGTAAAAAAACAGAATTATAGTCGAATAAAGGTAATGAAAATATTAAATGATTAATAGTAAAAAAAAGAAAAAACGAAACAGAAAAAACAGGAGGAATCGAAATAATTTAATCCCAAATTTCAATTTTCTCGTTCTGAGGACTCGCCGAAATAGGCAGTCGAGAATATTTCTCTACATTCTTTATTATTTTTCTTCTTTTTATTCGATGCGCTTTTGACGTTACTCTTAAGTTTGCGAAAATAATTCGATTGTTCTTCGGTTTTATTTACACCTGAGTAATTATTGCATTTAAAAATGGACGGAGCGAACGCTAGCCACTCCGGCGTTAGTTTTATTATTGTTTTTTTTTTTTTTCGTACACGAATTAACGTAAAGTGTAGTTTTTTTAATTTACTAAACTGGATATATACGGCAAAGGCTGGAATGAGCCGGTTTTCAGTCGTCCGCAGATAGGCAGGAAGACTGAAAATCTATAGTAAAGGTGTAACTCTGATGAACGAGTGTACAAATTACTCGAAAGAACAGATGGAAAAAGCGAAATGTAAATAAGACCATTCGGCAGAACCGAATATTGCTCAGCTATATATGTGGGTCATCAGAGGAATTCTTTGTACTCCGAGGACGTGGGTTGAGTAAATAATTAGATCGACAGCATCGTATGTTCCGAGCAGAACACCGTTCGCTACTGATATGATTACATTTTACACGGAATTCGATAGCGGAAAAATATCTCTTAGATTCTCGACGCTTTCACACTTTTCTTTATAAGCCTACCCCGTCGATAGTTAAATCGGAATTTTCGCGCCAATGAATCGATCAGAAGAAGCGGTTTCTCGGTTTGTTTAAGACGTTTTTTTTTTGTTCCTTTATCGGTTTTATTACGCATTAACAACAAACCGACTCTAAATAGCGGAAGTATCGTTTTTTGTACCGCGTAAAGTATTTAACCTGTAATTTGAAAGTCATGTCCAGAGAGGTATTTTAAATTTTTTTTCCACGTTCTACACTATAAATATATATATATATATATATACATATATATATAGGTGTCGCGTTCAGAGCGACCCACCAATAATGGTGTTCAGAACGACCATCGGATTTTTTTTATTATTATTATATTCGACTTGCATGTTCAAAACGACCCGCAGACATTTTTATTACTATTATTACATATATGCGAACTAGAGCGACCAAGTTAAAAACTGCTAGAAATTATAATACATGATTAGAAGCGTATACTTTTATAGTCAGTTTAATCATTAATATTTTATTTTTAACTAAAAACTATTGAGCATTTGCACAACAGTGCGTTTTGTTAGAAAAATTAAAAACTGGATGTGAGTACGTTTTCATTCATCTATTATAATTTTACATTAACAAAAATTTTACACATTTTGCATTAAATTATGTTTTTATAATATTTTATACTTTAATGTTAATTTATTTATTTGTTTAAATTTACTTGCTATGCACAGCAACTATCGACTAGAGGCACGGATAAATATAGATTTATATGTTAAATAAATGAATTACGGAATTTATATTGCATAGTATAACTTTGAATGGTGCAGAAAACTGATCAGATTCGAAAGGATAGTAGGGTCATCAAAGAGGATATTAGACAAGGAGGAGGGAAGGTTATGCGTTAATCTGAAGGAATTGAACTGAGGGCATTCTGTGAGGACATGGAGAACAGAAAGATCAGAATTACATATGCTGCAGATCGGAGCCGGTGTCTTTTGCAGTAAGTAACCATGTGTGAGTTGTATATGTCCCAGCCGGAGTCTGGTAACGATTACATCATCTTTTCTTCTGCTCAGGTGAGTCTTCCGTGATCGGACATTCTGCTTAATTTGGCGAAGTTTATTTGAACACGGGATGGCCAGCCATCGTTGGTTCCGTGGTGTGCTCAGAGCCAATTTTAAATAGCGAACGAAGCCTGAAGCTGGTACCGGGGTGTCTGGAACAGGGAGGATCGCTGCGGCTTCTTCGGCTGCTCTGTCGGCCAACTCATTTCGAGGAATTCCCGAGTGACTTGGAATCCAGAGGAGTGATATCGCACGAGACAAGGCAGATACCCGTAGTTTGACTATTTCCTTCGCAATGGGGTGTTGTTTATCACTGAAAACATCGTGTCAATATAGAAATATCAAGTTTAAAGTAAATAATAACGAATTTAGAAATTACATAACTTATAAGAAAACCGTAACAGAATATGATCGTAGTTCATTGTGGTAGTATATCAGAGATTTCCAGGAAATTACCTTTCCTGTTCCCTTTAGATGTCGTATTTAAATACGGTCGCTCCCAACACGTAACCATATATATAGACATTTATTTATTTATTTTAAATACCGGTATGCTCCATACAGGCGTTAGCCCAATTACATGGAGCATATTATACTATTTTCATGTCAGCGATTTATTAATATTGTATATAAATTTAAAAACGAATAATTGTATTAACGCGTGAAATAAATAAAAACCAGAAATGTTTTGGCATGCTTCATCTTATGTTTATTAATATATTAGTAGCATATTTAATAAGCACGGTTATTAGCGTGCCGAATATTTTAGAAAATAATAACCGGTTAATTTTTAATGCAATATTAATTCAAACGACAATTAGCGGTAAATACTGAAATTGCTCGTTTATACTACGTAGTTTTTACGTGTTGTTATTTGATTTGATTTTTTTTTCTCTTCAAATCACAAACAGAACTGCATATTAATAGTTAAAATAAAAATAAAAAATAAAGATATACGAGGGTCAATCAAATATAAACGAGACTTTTTTAACTGAAGTCGAGCAAACGCACGTTGCGCGATATAACAACTTGGAGGGGATATTATTTGGTATCCTTAAACGCGCTCGGTGCATTAGTAGCGCAATAAATAATAATGTTAAATATTGTAGTTTTATTTATTTATTATATTTTTTCTTTGGGAGAAACTATAATTTATCATTTACTTTTAAATAAAAACAGACTCTTGTCGAGTGCAATGATAAAATATTGATTCGAAAAGGCAAACTGGCTTCCGAAAGAAATCGGCTTCGCACACTGGTCTATAAATACTGAAGCAACGTTCGCCTCCCTAGAATCCTTTAAGCGACACCGGAAGAGCGATTAGCGCCACCGAAAATATGCGTAAACACCGAAAGTCTTACAGCTTTGAAGTATGTATTCGATAACTGTTGCAGCCTGTTCGGTTCCCGTTTTTGTGAGCGCCATACGAGAGTGCAAACGTAGTGGCTAAATCATTCCCGGCCTGCCTCCCGATGCACATTGCTGCGGGCAATGCGATATGGGCGAGCCAAATTTCGACGAAATGAACCAACTTTCAACACATTTGCCACAAAGTTGTTCGCTACTACTACCGTTCAACTTCGACGAAATGCCGGTAGCCAACTTTCAACACGTTTGCCACAAACTTGTTCATAGATTACCGTCCAACGTCTAATTAAATAAAAACCAGAAACGGTTTCAGCTTCCTCCATCGTCATGTTTACTAATACATCGATAGTACACAGAGTCATAAATAATGCAGAAATATTTTTGGTTTTTATTTATTCTATTTCGCGCATTTGTTCATGTATTTCCATTTTTAACTTTTCTATAATATAATAATAGCTTCTTTATTTTTCGTTTATTTTTTCTCTCTTACATTATTACTATTTTATAGGGGAGCGCATTTTTTTTTAAAAAAAAAAAAAAAGAAAAAAAAGTCTGATGTTGTTTTTTGCAAAAGCTTTTGTGTGAGTCGCGATGTTGAAAACGCATTTTCACGGAAATTCTTTTGCTAGTACGTAATTAAAATAGTTTTCCCCATGTGTCAAGGAGCGGGGACCGCGATAATTTCGAATATCCATGCGAAGATACTAAAAAACTTCATCGGTCGAACACATTAAATTAAAAAAGATACACTATTAGTCGATATTTTTCTTTAATTTCGTTTTATAAAAATTGGCTAGTCTTAAACCGCTATAGACGTTGTAAATTCAGTAATTTGAAATATTGAACCGGAAGAAAATCGACAACTGACAGAGATGGTTACGATGAGGTAAATAAGAAAAGGAAAAACAACTGTATGTTGGACGATAATGGCGGACAACTTGTATGCGGTAGATGTGTTATACAAGTGTCGATCACCGGCGTTCCGTCGAAATCTGATTGGTCTACATGAGGCGCTGCGTGAAGAAGCGCATTGTGAGATGGTAGGCCAGCAATGATTTTTAATCATTTGCATTCTCGCATGGTACTCTCATGAGAACAGAACCTAACACAGAACAGAGCAGTTGCTGAGGGAATCAAAGCTGACCTGATGTTTACAGATTTTTCCGATGGCGCTAGTTAGGAGATTCCAAGGAGCAAATGTTGCTTGGTCGTTTCTCTTCTTCTTTTTCTACATGTGTCGAAGCCGATTTCTTTCGGAGGTCTGATTTAATATTTTATCGTTGTAGCGGACGATCGACCGCCTCTCGTAAGTAAATGGTAAAATATGATTGCGAAAAAAAAAAAGGGAAGAAAAAACGTAATTCTACATAATACTTTATCGGTATCACTTTCTCATGTTAGCTATTAATATGCAGTTTTCCGCCTAAAGAGGAAAAAAATAGAATCAAGTAACATCTAAAAAAAAATTATCTAGTATAAATTGGTGACTGTTGCATCTTCCGGTAAGCATGTTCAATATTTACCCCGTAATATACTGCGATTTTTCGCATATTACAGTTATTCCTTGTTAAAAATGGCCCGGTTATTATTTCATAGAACAACCTATATTACAAATATATAAGACGCATATGTATATGTATATAAAATAGTTTTGACGACTATTACTATTGTATGCATTCAACCAAACGAAATTAAAGCAGGGTAAAACAACCTTTGATTGATGACTTCCTCCTACGCACCGAAAATAAGACACTGTCGCGCATGTGCGTGTCGACATACCGAGGTAAAAGTTAAAACGAACGAAATTAAAGCTGCCAGATCAGATAATAGAACTGATACATCTCGGTACGCTGGGGATGTAATGAGTCGTGTCGATATGACGAATTTTACCGATCATGTACGAAGCACAAACGCATATAGTCGCCGTAAAGAAAAGAGGTTAACAACTCTCGTCTGTCTCTCTCTCTCTCTCTCTCTCTGTAACCAAATTTCAACGCCGATGGAGAAAAAATTCCGGTTAAATTTGTTGCAGCTGAAGCAGCGCGATTTATGCGCCGGAATTGCAACGGTCTGCGGTAAAAATCGGGTTTAGCCTTTAAGAAAGTCGTACAAGTCGTACGCGTTAAATTGCCTTTGTCAACATCGCTTCGGCAATGGCGGATATCCGCGGTATCGCTGTAGTAGCCCCGCTCCGGCTAAAATAAGTAGTTCACCTTTTCGATTAAACGAGCGAAGCCTTTGTTGAGCACTGCGCACACGGTCAACAAACTGAGACCAAAAGCCGAAGATGAAACTGCAGGCATGTTGCAGCAGTTGCGTGGAGATGGCCCCCAACGCGCTACGCTCGATAATCAGTTAAACGTGTTGTTCGTGTGTGTTGCGACAACGACACCCTTTAAACTGTTATCGACCTTGCGGTTTAACCCAGTTACGCCACGCGAAGCACCGACTCCGGTCTATGCTGCTAGGTAGATCAGCGGCAAAGATACTATATCTTGTTATCGTTCAAGTGTATCGCTCCCGCGGTGAAGATACACGAATCCGAATCTGAAGATAGCCGCGCGGAGTACGGCGCTCAGGCACCGACGCGCTGGTACCTCGTAATAATAATATCTGTTACCTCGACTTCCCGACATACCAGTTTCTAGCCGTCGCATCCGCTGGCTAGTTGCCGGTTCGTTCGCTGCTTCATAGGAAAACGTTACAGTATTATTACGATAAGCGTCCCGGACCCTGGTGCAGCGTTTTCTTTCGGGCTATTATTACTTCAGCTCGGCGAGAAGAGCGACAGGGCGCGGGAGAGGAAAGAAAAAAAAAAAAAACAGAAAAAGAACCGCATAACCGGCCACTTCTAGGCTAGCGCCTCGAGGAATTCGTCTGCGCGGTCCTCGTCGGCAAGGTATTCCAGTAGTGCGTTCGCGCGTGCGTGTACACACTCGGATTGCCACACACACACACACAGGTTGCGAGCGCCGACGATAACAATTATCCGCGCCGACGTCGCTGCCGCTCCATGGCCGGGGCTTCGTCGTTCTCACAATCTCGGTGCGCGGCGGCAGTAGGACGATGGACCTGGCTGTAGCGGTCGAGGGACCGCAGCAGAAGGAAGGAACACGACGTTGGGAAATTTGTGTGTGGACATGTTCTAGACGGACCTGTCGAACGGCAAATCCGCCGAGAACGCTCTAGCATCGGCAGCGCGTCAAAGCAACGCTCGCCGTCAGTTCCAAGCATTTGGCAATCGAACTTTGTCCACCACCGGCTTGTTGTGGTCCTGGCGTGCGCGCGTGTAAACGCATCTTGCGACAGTAACGATTGTCGTTGTGTGCCGCACATTCGGGCTTCCAGTCTCAGCTCGATCAGTGCACAAACGGACACATTCGTCATCGGTTGTTCGCCCCGCATTATTATCAATTAGTTACGATATAGACGGAGTCAAGCCGCTCTCGAAGACAATTTTTTTCTCTTTTTGCGTAACTCTTCAGACGGCCCGTTGTCTCGTAGACATTTCGTATCGCTTCTCTTCTTTTCTCCTATCGGTCCTTTTTCTTTTTGTTTTTTTTTTTTTTTTCGTTTTTAATTTTTAAATTATATTTCACTTTCTCTCGTTTACTTTTTTTCCCCTCGTATATATCCAGTTCCGGCCGACGAAACTTAAATTTCGCGACGATTCGACAAAATTTTTTCGCGCTTAATTTTTCGCGGTAATTTTTTTTACTTTTATTTATTTTTTTTTTTTTCGATTTTCCGTTTAAATTAATTTTTGTTCTCCGTCTTTTGTTTATGTTAAAATCGGGACAAAATTGTTTAACGTTTCATGTAATGCCCGGTTCTTGAGAATTTCGGTGCGCTGCTGGTAATTCGATTTTTTGTTCGGCAGATAAACTGTTGATCGCCATGTTGATAAAGTAAGTAATATTTTCCGCTAGGCATTCGTTTAAAAAAAAAAACAGCCAGCTCGCTTTGGTTTCCGCTCAATTTACGTCGTTATTACGGATTTTCGCGCTAATTTCTCGCCTTTCTGCCCCCTAATTCGAAGCCGAGAATTACTATAAGAAATGTTGTCGACTTTTTTTTTTTTTGCTCCTATTGGGTTTCTCGACGAGGACATTAGTCCAAGAAGCGGGAAGAAGGAGAAAATATACTCTTAAACGTTTAAGAACATATGATAAAAAAAAGATAATTCAATTGTAGGAATAGCAGAAGGAATACAAGCAGCACTGTGAGATCAAGTTTTAATACTAGAGAAGAATAGAAGAACGATTGCGTTGAACAGAGAAATGTCCGCAGATTCAAATCACGAGGAAAGGATATATGGGCTTCCGAGACTCGTATCTGTTCAGTCGGAGGGAAGCAAAAAAAAGTCGTATTTTCAAATACTATAAACGGAAGAAAAACACAACTGTGTAAAAGATTGGGCTTTAAACAACATTGTTTTAAGCGCACACGACTTACATAACATGTAAACTTTTGCGGGGTTTATAATTTTGCGCTTTTTACACATTTACATATATTCGTGTTCGACCAATAGTTAAAATTCGACCATAATTATTATTAAAAATTTGAAGAATATAATTGAATTCGCTTATTTCGAGAAAAAAAATGTTCTATTCTTATACACATTCGTTCATTGTATATTATTTGAGAACATACACTTTTATATGTACTTACAATACAGAACAGTTCACAGTACTATTATAATTGAATAAAATATGCAATAAAATAACAGTAAATCACAATTTAAAACCCCTCATTTACCCTATATTAAAAAAGACCCCTTAAGATTTTTAGTGCACTGTGAAAAAGCCAATAATGATGATTATTACGAAAAATTAAAACATTTTTATAAGAACAGATTTACTGTGACTATAGCGATTTAATTTTTCATTTGTCGTATTAATTTCTTATTTAAATAAGAAAAAAGAAAAAAAAAACTGTTTCGCAAATTTTTCTACTGATAACACTAAAAATCGGCAATAGCTACTAAGCAAAATAAAGAAAATCGGTTAATAATCAGAGAAGAAAAAGGTACTGAACTGTTTTGTCTTTACCTATTTATATATAGATTCGTCGATAATATCATCAGGCAATAAAATAAAAATTTTTATGTTCCCTGATCCTTAAAGCTTAAATCATAATTATTATTTTCATTTTTTATCCTCTTCATAATTTATTTTTATTTTTGATCGAGAAAAAACACAATGAACGATACTGATGGAGATGATGATGCAGATGATAATAATAATAATAATAATAATAATAATAATAATAATAATAATAATAATAACGAAAATAAAATAAATAAATATGAAAAACTTAGGGAACAGATGAAGCATACACTGAAGATTAGTACAGTTAAAATAATAATACTGCTACTTGTTGGAAATAATGGTATAATACCGTTAAGTTAAGAATATAAGTAACCGAGGGGGGACTAGCACCATATATGGTAGATCTTGTACGAAAATCAATTTTATTAAACACCGCTACAAATATAAGGGGGGACCTTCCTTAATCATCAAGATGGAGAAAATTCGTAGTACTTGCTAAATATATTAGCCGTATTACAAATCTGAGCAGTATAGTTGTGATTCTTTGGAGAATAATAATAATAAAATAGTTTCCCAAAACGGTGACAAACTTTGATTTTTTTCTTTTCCTTTTTTTTTTTTTCAGGTTTTACAAAGAAATTCGGTCAGTCATTTTACATCGATATTGTCATCCGGGCCAAATTTTGCATTAGAAATTTCTATAAATAACGATTATTTAGAAGAGATCTCTAAAATAAAATCAACATTAAAATTGGCCAAAAACAATAAAATATAGCCCATATAAGTTCGCCGATGATAGTGTGCAGAGCCCAGGGATTTGCATACAAAATTCACACGTCTTCCTACATAATTTCTCCGATGGCGCTTATAAATTAGAAACATTTCCCGTTTTGATTAATTTCTTTTACGATTAATGCGCGTTTCTTTGAAAATAGTCAGCTCGAAATGTAACATTTATATATATATATATATATATATATATATATATATATATATATATAGGAACTTTGGCGGATCCACTGTTTATTAAATAAATTAATGACATCGATAAAATGGCGAACAACTAAAATCTATACGAAATACTAAGAGCGCTCCAGGTCCTCATCGCATCATGTCGCATTTGCATGTCTTCCGAATGATGGAAGGCGATAAAAAATAGTTCCAAGTGTGCATTTCAGCTGTTTCCTATAACATATTATTAATTTAAAATTTTGAACAAAATTTAATTTAACAATTCCCGCTTGTGTGTTTCGTATCGATGTCAAAAGTATACGTTTTGTATGATTTTTTTTTTTTTGTTTTTTTCCTTCGTGTAAATTTATTATTTATTTATTTATTATTTATTTCTTCATAACTCCGAACGATATATCGTTTTCTAGTCGCCGCTGGTTCGCTGAAGAAATTAACGATTAATTTCGCATCTGTTACCGAGTGTGTAAAAGTTGCAGTAGAATCTGAGCTTGACTGCCTACTAGCCGAAAACGATTTTTAAAAAAATAGTTGCAGAAAAAGTTGCCGTCAAAGTAATATTTCACTTGTAAAATAAATTCAATGCTAGAGACGATCTCGTTTAAAAATAATATTTCTCAATTTAGTCGATCCGCTACGTTTAGTTAGCACGGTAAAGATTCGGAAATAATTTAAAAACTTACAAAACGACCTCATAAAACGAGCGCGCTGATCTGCTCGATCAAAACTCAATCCGCTCAATATTCGGAGCGTATGATTAATGAAAGGAAACAGAACTGAAGGCAATATGTTCCTAAATAAGTCCTACGATTACAGGTATTTTTACAAAATGTATGTAGTTTTCCTACCGATACATTCAAAAAAAAAAACTGATATAACACACCCTCTTTTTAGACTAATAGGAGATAGAAACAAAAGATCTATATACTAACGGGCAATAAAAGACGATATCCGTGTCCTCCCTTCATTTGGCGTATTCACGTTAGAAGCGAAACCATTTTTCAATCGCGATAATAATTCATTAAAAAGCCGAGAATGAAACTATTATTTAGAGGGGGGTCTCCCGGTTGATGTTAATTTTATTTTTGCTCGATAACGACATTCCACACATGTACAGATTTGTATTATTGAACTCTTTCAACGGTTCGGCGGTTGTTCACTACTCACTCCAAATTAATGTTAATTTTAGAAATGATAAATCTCCCTCAGAGTAGAAAATTGATATTTCCTCCTTAATGGCTATGCTCTATTATCTATCAATGTTATTACTTACGTGATTAACTAATAATTAATATTACATACACTTTTATAATAATGTAATAATTTACGAAAGCGTACATATTTCATTTCAACAACATCGGAAATTCTTCTTTTTTTCCCCGCAGTAAACCGAACCGGTGTATGAAAAATCACTAGAAAATATTATTTTAAATATTAAAATTGATTTGAGCTTTCTCGCATTTCCTCTATTTTTATTTTCGAAATTTCGAAATTTTTCAAAGCGCTCGTTGAAGAAAAAAGAGGAAAGAAGAAATAAGAACTCTACCTGAATTGTATACTGCCGCAACCATTCTGACGCGTCAGAGTAATACCGAGCAGCGTAAAAAAAATACGGGAAGGAAAAGGGAACTTTCTTAGTCGAAACCTTCCTTCATGTCGTTGTTCTAAGAGAGTGAGTAACACACACCGTTGAAGATGTTTACGATTGTTCCAAAACGAGTTAAGGTTAAATGAAAGAATAAATGAAGAAACGGAAAAAAATTTAACGAAAAATCGTAAAAATATTGTTCAGTGTAATTAGGTTCTGAAATGTTATTTTCTATGGACGAGATTAACGAGAATTTAAAATAAAAATATACACGAACTACGCTTTATTTATTTATTTTTCTTTGCGTTCTCCCTGTAAACGGTACGCGCATTATTAACATTCCAATAAAATGCGAAAGGTTTTAGATCGTTAATTTTTCACTACCATTTTCATACCAGGGACATGCATATATACCATCGTTGCATTTTGCGCTGATTAATACACGTTTCGCCATTCCATGTTGAAATGGGTTTAAAAAGTAAAAAAAAAAAAAAAAAAATCAATTTAATCCGGAAGGATAACTAAAAGAAATCGTTTTGGTAGGTTTTCGAAACCAACAGAACAATGTGCAGAGGGATTTAAAAAAAAAAAAAAGAATCAATTAAAAAAAAGAAAACATTTTGCATACGAAAGTTGATGAGACAACATGGAAAACATTTCTATGGATTTCGCTGTATGCATATTACATCAAACAAATCCCATCAGTTCAGAATAGATTTATATTTTCGAATTTTTTTCATTTTTAAGTGTTATTCTAGTGCGTTAACAACACG
Source organism: Icerya purchasi (assembly GCA_039619475.1). Classification (NCBI taxonomy): domain Eukaryota; kingdom Metazoa; phylum Arthropoda; class Insecta; order Hemiptera; family Monophlebidae; genus Icerya; species Icerya purchasi. Next base: position 346,679,793 of record CM077116.1, on the reverse strand, counting down.
TTATATTACTAATTGAAATAATACTACGAAATACCGTTATGAAGTATGTGACGTTTTTAATATAAATTGTTACGCAAACCGTGCAAAATATTTTCTTTTTATTTATCGAAGAATGTGTGACGTAGTGAAATGAACATTTCTCTATTGTGAAAGAACTATGATCCAGGGGGTCTAAGAGTGTTCTTCCTATTTTTTAGAATATGCTGCATTTAGCTGAATAATTTCTATAATTTTTCGAAGATATTTGACAGGTATGTGTTATCCTCGTTCTTCATAGTTACTCGCGGTGTTAACAGATATCACCGCTTGGTCAGCGATGCCCGGCTTTTCAAATTATAGAAGTAAATAAAATAATCGGTGAAATAAATTCGAACCTCAGAAACATAAAAACCGTTTAACTTGAAAGAAGAGTTCATCAAAAATTTGCTCCTATTTAACAAATATAAAAGTACAAAATGAACTCTTTAAAAATTGAGCGGTTAATCGATACATAATTTTCATAAACATTCCCCACGTAGAGATTAGCTAGCTGGCTGTCAGTAGGAAACGTGTTATAATTAATCTTCTACCTCGATTACTTAATCTGCGCGTCCAACTCTTATCTCACGTAATCACCGCAATCCCTATAGCTAATTAAATATTTTTTGTCTTTATGTAGTTAATGTTCGATTCTAAGTTATGAGTATTTGAATTTTAAAAAGGAGAGGGGAAAACCGCTTTGAAAATTCTGTATGACAGTTTACTTTGGGGCGTTTATTAAACATATGAAATTGACCAAAAATTTTTTTTGTTTTTTTGTTTTTTTATTATTATTTTTTAGAACCTTACAAATCCAGCCTGGATTTCTATCGTTCTTTCTTTTTCTTCTTGCTTTTAGCTTTTTTTTTTTAAATATTACATGTTTAATTTCTCATTGTCGGAATTATTGGAATTCACTGATAAGTCGTTATTTAAAAAATATCGACAAATTTTGTTTTCTTTTTCTTTTTTTCCTCCGGCTGTAATTGAGAAAATCCAGAACGAAAAATAATATAAACGCTATATGGAAACTTATTACTCTCGATCCGGCATAAATGTATAATTTTCCGACTAGATCAAGAGACGTATATGGCAATTATTGTTCTGAAAATCATCAACGGCTTATTTGAAGAATTATAAGTTTTTCGGAAATTCAGAAAACTTATTTTAAATATTCATCATGGTGACTTATCGACATATATCTTATTCTTTCATCTTCGTAGTCTGAAAGAAGATCAACTTGGTAGGTGAATGTAGTTTTGTGAAATGTCCTCTATGCTCATTTACCGGTGGTCATCGACATCAGAATATTACTCTCAAGGTTATATTGTAATTATTATTTTTGTTTTTAATTTTTCAACCGTTCCTTTAGTAATTTAATTATTTCTACTTTAAACTGCCCTTCGAAAATAAATATACTTGCGACATTCGAGAACTTTGATTTTCCGCTGGAAAGTTGTTAAATTATAAGTCGAAAACATTTACCGCATTAATTTATTGCAATAAACGCAAACACACATGAAAATAAGAAAAACCCGTTAACTTAAAAAACCGTACTATTAATTATTATCCTAGTGTGTGTGTGTGTATCTATTGTGAAATTATGAAATTATAAAGCTTCATAATTTTGTTGTTATTGAATTCGAATTATGTTCAAAATGATAATATTATAAGTATATAGAAGGGGGGGGGAGTAGAAGTTAATATTTTTTTCAATTCCGATAGAGTGGAAAAAGACTAATAAAAATAAAAATTCGCGAATAATAAATTTAACACGCGAGCAATCGGGGAAATTAAATAAGTTTACTAAATATTCTCGTACTCTATTATAATTACAAAGAAAATATTTTTTTGTGTCCGGATTTTAAATCCATTTATAGTTAAACATCATTATTAAAAGTACCTAGATTTTAAACTGGCATAAATTTTAATCGAATTTAATACAAAAATAGTAGTAGTAATAACGTAATTTCACAATTTTACAACGATGCCATAGATGTGTTTCAAACTGAGTCGCAGTCTTCAGCAGATTAACGTGATTCCATTCTCATACGAAACCGGTCGATCAGTTTAAACTATCGACGTTAGTTTCAACTAAAAAGTTTAACCTCCCTTTTGACACTTCCGTGTAAAAAGTTGTTACTTCTGGCCGTATTTTTCTTAATTTTTCTTTTTCCATATGTAAAGTTAATAATCACGCGATGTTTTAGTCGAATGTTTTAGAAAACATTATTTGTCGATTGTGTCAAACCGTTTGTATAGAGAAAAATTTGCCGGAAATTCGAAAATTTTCCTAAAGTAACAGTACGGTAGCTTAGTGGTTACATGGCTACCAGACTAGAGGTATCATGGGTTTTCGGGAATTGTCTCGTTCCGGATGGATCCAAGTCGTTCTCGAGGATATATTTAATCTGAAATTGAATATTGGTTATATCAGAGAATTATCTCGTTTAAATAAATCCCGGTAACATTCGAAAAAAACCCAGAGAATTATTTTGGAAAATTTTTTAATATTATTTCGCGCGCATCGCAAACATGATTCCGTCGAACATTTTCGAATGTGGAGAATCCCGGCGGTGTAAAAACACTATCGTGTTCCTCGATTATTTTGAATCGCGTTTAATACGTGATAACTCTCATACGGCGCCAAAGAAAATGACCCATCATCGTTGTTTTCAGATAATTCGATGCAGTTCGATGGCTGCTTTAGATTCACTAGTAACGGTTTGAGTTACCGAGCTGAAAAAAAGAACGAAAAATGCATCTCACCGCTGACTTTAGACGGAGGAAGATTCGCTTGAATGTCGATAACAGCGACGATATTTGCATTCTAATTAAAAATTATTGAAAGTTTCTGACTAATTTCACGTTAAATTTTTCGGCTTATATTCACGGTTGACAATATTTCATTATTGTTTCAACTGGATTCACTGTAGATTAATGACGTTTTTTTTTTTTGCTACTAACGCTATTCGGTAATTGCCGTTTGCGTACACTGAAACAGGTTTTTTAATGTACTTTTGTCTTTTTCTGTTTGTCAGATACATTTCTTAGAAGTGATTTCAGTTATTTTATGTACTTCGAGAGAACAGAAAAATTCATTTAAATGTACCACATTGAGGTAGCATCGGATAATAATATGTCATTACGAATTGCTGGCAGTATAGTTATCCTCTCCTAATAAACTATATATATATATGTATGTATTTATTTATACATATATTCGTAGTTGAAATTTGTGTTCGCTGACCGGAACATAATGTCACTTATTTGTGTGAAGCATTACTAGAAATAGTCGATTCTGCGACTTAGTATCCAGAAATTATGTGGTTGGGTGGGGGGGGGGGAAATCAGTTATTCGCAAGTCAGATGTTATTTTATTCAATGTGTTCCAATAATCTTATTAATTATTGAAATGTTCTAATGAAAAGGGAAAATTTTTATTTCTTTTTTTTTTTTTAATTCCGCAGCGTGGGCGAGAAGAAAGTTGTTGTGGTTCTAATTTTTTTTGTAACATTTTTCTTTTTTGTATGTTTTTTATACGAAGGTACTCCGCGTACGGATGAACGCTGCATCAAAGAAGTCTGTTAAAAGTGGTTCATCGCCTAAAGTGCTTAAAGCGCGTTGCAAGCTATCGCATCTGCTCTCCCTTTACATTATTTTTCTTATTCGCTCCTTGATTTATGATCTCTTCCTTTCCCACTTAGTCCAAACGGAATTTTTTTTCGGATTTCTGGCCATGCCGAAATCGAGGGAAATGAGTTAGTTGACTCATTTGCTCGGTTATCTTGTTCTCCTAGTAGGTTTTCCTGCTTTCTCAGCTTCCAATATTTCTGCCTGCAGCTGCTCATTTCAAATTATGGTTTAACTCCTACGTCTCCTCATTTTCCAACCCGGATTCCTTTTTCGTATCTGCGCAATCTTTTCCCTTCTTCGTTTTCATTAGTTTTTTAACTTTTCTTCTATTCCAACCTCTCTGCGATTCGGGCACAGTTTGCTCCCTTCCTCGCTTTTCCGTTATTCTCTCGTGCCTTCTCCTTATTGTCCATTAAACCCCTCCCGAAACCAGTTTATTTGTAATCCCGATCATATAATATTCACTTGTTCGTCACTTTCAACTGAACAAACCTCTTTTTATTATTCCCATACTGTGCTTCATTCATTCTCTCCCTTCCTTCTCTTTCTGTTATCCCTAGTTTCTGTTGGCTATCTCTGATCGTGTAAGGATCTGAATTGCTCTTCCCTCTCTTGTCCATTGTTTATGGGCCAATGTGCATGTTGACGAATCCAAAAAAAAAAAAAAAAAAGCAACAACATATAAGTCCATCTATTAAATTGGTCTTCCGGTGGTTTCTCACTGTGCTTTCTTTATACTTTTCTTTCCATCTCCATCAATAATTCCTTTACTTCTTGCCTTTATTCTTTCCACCTCCTATCATCTCAGAATCTAACTTCTTAGTATAATACATTGGAATGGTTGAGTCAAAGTCAAAAGAAAAAAAAAAAAAAAGAAAATAAATAACGAAATTAAAATTACGTTTTGTACGAGTATAATCAGTTCGTATTCTTCCAAATTCGTCGAGGAACATCCCAAATAATGATTTCCGTAATTCTTTTTAGTCCGACAAGGATGCTTTTTAAGGCCGCTTTATTTCTTTTCCTATTTTTACCCATCATCGCTTCCTTTGTTACAATCAACGTATTGAGCGTCTCTACTAACCCCACTGAAAAACACTTAAGAACATTGGGACATATCGTTAAAAGGTTTACATAACGAACATACGCGTATTGACTGAAAAGAATAAATGAGGTAATCCTGCAAATCATTGCCCCCCATCTCTATTTGAGGATGCTACAGGGGATCTTAGCTTAGAAACGGTATGAGAGAGGAAAATCAGATATAGACTTGAGCAGATATTGATAAAACAAAAGAAAATCGGAACAACGAAGATCGACAGGAATGATAGGATGTAGGAGGTGCAAAAGGACTGTCTAGCTTAAGTGACGGATTAGAATACAGTTAAGAGGGATGGACATTCGGAAAAAAATGTGGGGTTGGATCGTAAATAGTTTCGTCGTTAGGTTGGAAATTAATAATTTCGTATTTTATTCGCGAGGCCTACTACCGACTAATGTGTGTCACCTGGATGTTTTATTTACTTATATTTTTTATTTAAAAAATGTGCCTACAAAAGAAAAAAATGATGATCTCTTGATACTTCATTTATCACCACGAGCCAACGAAAATAAAATGTAATGTCCCCCCGTATCAATTCTGAAAGCGAGCTGCAGTGAATCGGCCATTTCTCAGCGCGATCACTAAAACGGAGACATCTTCACCGGTGAACGAAACAAACGTACAGAGTTTAAGTCGTGAAGTGAATTAAAAAAAAAAGAAAACGAAAAGATCTTCAAGGTTTCTCGAATAAACAGCTGTATGGAAGTGTGTACACGGATATTACATCAATAACCATTAGGTGCTGAAGGAAGATGATCGCAATGCGCCAACGAATTATATTTACCCGCGAGCGTTTCTTTTTGAGTTTCGTTCTTTTTCTGTTTCTGTTTTTCTGTTTTAGTTGTTTTTTTAGTTGTTTTTTTTAAAATCAAAGTTAATTCTATATTTATCACTGGTAATCTACAGAGTTGTTGGAAATTATGGGAAGCTTTAGAATAAATTAAACTGGACAAATTGCACCGTCATTGCCGAGCAATAGCTTGCACATGGCTGAGTTGTCGACAATTAAATGGCCAGTGACTTGACGACTGACTCGCGGTAGCCGTGTAAATTCGTTGTTAGAGCACCTGGTATGTGTGCACAATTTTTTCTAATCATGTTTCGCGCACTAGCTTTTTACTGCTGAACGTTTGCGCGATCAAGTGCTTCAGTGCGAATTACTCGGCACATTTTCTATTCGCCTATACGAAAACGACCGTGACTGTCGAAACTTTAAACGTCTGCTGACCTTAGTTTTTATTACAGTCGGCAAATGTGTAAAATACCCTCTAAAAGGAAATTGCTAATGCTTGTAAATTTGTCCGCGTAATCTTTACAAATATTGCCGAATGGATAAGCACACAGAAGTACACTTGTACTCGTACGAATAATAAGATTTTGCCAAATGACTTCTTCAGATCTCAATCTCTGCTGCTGCTATGGTTCCAGTTAATACCCCTCCGTTAGTGCGTTCCAACTAGCAAGAACGGCGAACAAAAAAGCCCAGTTGTAATTTGTCACTGATGGGGAAAAATTTTAATTCACACAATGTTAAAACGGAAAATAAACAAAAAAACAGTGTAGCTGTTCATGTGTGTGTATATATATGCACAAATGCATATATATTAGAATCGATGTTATTTTACCAATGCCGGTTAATGTATATGTAGCCCGCAGCCAGGAAAATGACTAAACAATTTCAAGCGAATTTGAAACTATCAAAGAATATTTGACGTTAGGTAAAGCCAAAAAATGTAGCGCAATTTCGATGGTGTACAAGATATTCATTTGAACCTTTATTCTTCTGACTTCTTCTATGGACTAAATGCTTTCTCTTACATGAAATTTCATCAGCGTGAGTCAGTATTTACATTACTGGTAGTGTAAAAAAAGATTCTGAATCTTGATTGAACTATAAAAGAACCTAATAATAATAATAAAAAAATAAAACAAAAAAACTGTGCTTCACATACAATTTAATTTTTATTTTACATTCATCGTTTTGTCTTTCATTGTGCATGCGCACAGGTTTTAGCGAGCAATCAGAATTTACCTTCTCCAGTTGGTGATATGCCCCTTGACCCCTTTTGCTTACATTTCTATCTCTTTCTCTTCTATACTTTGTATAAAATGATCAAAATTTACAACGTAACTATAAATCGGTTCATATGAATATAATAACATGATCACAGAAATCATATAAAATATAACAAGCAGCGTTCCATAAACTTTGGACATTTTTTTGGGACATCTTTTGGGACATTTTTTCTAATTGAGGGGTAGCCTAAGAATTACGTTATAATTAATATATATATATATATATATATAATTATAACGTAATTCTTAGGCTACCCCCCATTAAAAAAAAATGTCCTAATTTTATGTAACGTTTGTTATATTTTATAGGATTTTTGTGATTGTTAATTAAGAAATGTCACAATTCCATGTAATCATTGACAGGACATTATTCTGGGACAAGCATGTTATACATTTATCGAATAAAATTAGGTGCATATGCTACCGGCACTTTATAAATTGGCTCTTTCTATACCACATTATGGAAGTTTGCGTGTATACTATATAACGCTATAGTATTGTCTAGAATCATGTATGGGATATCAATTTGGGGTGAAGCAAAACGGACGATAATCAAAAAGATTAGTAGTCAGCAAAAGACATGTTTAAAGATAATATTACCTAATAAAGATCAGGTTAACAGAAATATTAGCTGGTGGAGAGAAAAAAATGAAATGTCTCCAAGGATTTACTACTTTTATCACCGATTACTTGAATATAAGACCAGAAATATATATCAATAGCTACAATGACAAGAAGCAGGACAGCGAGGAGTAATAGGGAGGTATATTTTATTCGATCGAAAGTGTAGCAAGATTGATAATACGGATGAAATAGTGTTTTAATTAAGCTTCTAGAATGAATCCCAGAAGATATAATGCTAAAAGAAATAGGAACTTGGAAATTATTAATTAAGCAATGGTTGGTTGATAACATTGAGTGACATTAGATTAAATAAATTGAGAACTGGCTGTGGCGGAGAATCGACCATTCCTATATATTTGTCGAACATGTGGTTATCAAAATTGTATAAATGAGTAGTTTTTCTTCGTTTTTATCTTTTTAGTCTTGTTTTATTGTTATTATTTTATTTTTAGTTTATGTTTTCTCACTTTTTATAAGTATGAAAATTAATAGGAGAATTAAAGAACTATTGTAACAAACTTTTTCTTGAATAAACGATGATAAGCATGTTGGGCACCCGCAGACGGGCAATATGCCTTGCAGGACCCACAACTAATTTTTTAATAAAAAAAAAACACGAAAAATGTAACGAAATATATATAACGGAAAATGTAACGAAATATATATAATGAAAAATGTAACAAAATATATAACAAAAAAATGTCTTAATTTTATATAATGAAAGTTAAATGTTAGGATAGGATTCCTGTGATTATGTTATATTTTTTGTGTCGGTGCCAGTAAGAATTATGTTGTAAATTTTGATCATTTTATAGAAAGTATAGAAGAGAAAAAGACAGAAATGAAAGCAAGAGGAGTCAAGGGGAACAGCCCCTTACGAGGCCAAAATGACCGAGTTATAATACGGGGCGCAATACATATGTTCATGTAACTTGACTGAGATACTAGCCAGTGATTCAGCGACTATTGATAATAATGTGAAAATAATAAAAAGAATTGGATGTAAATGAAAAGAGAAGCAATAACAATAACAGTTACTGAGGGAAGGAGAAAGTTGCAAGAAGCGCGGTAAGTAATAGAGCAGTTCGAATTTATGAGCTGAGAGTAAAATAATGAATGCTTGGCAGTTTAAATTCGAAAGGAATGTGGTTAGATTCCAAGTACAGTTGTAGATCAACAAATGGAAAAGAAATGGGGAATTTACAAACCTTCGTAAAATCGCTTGAATAGTGAATACTACAGTTCATTTTTGGAATTTTATTTAACTTTTTTTTTTTTCTACTATAGTCTCAGCGAGTCTTCCTCAATTTCTTCAAGCTCTGGAATAAGGAAAGCCAGCTATGATCTTGGTATATTTTGTTTTTTTTTTTAACAATTCATTCAAATAATGAAAAGGAATAAAATCGCTACATTGGTAACTGAGTTTTGTTTGAGACTATTTCGATTTGATTTGATGAGTAATTTGCTAGAGAAAAGGTGTCGAAAAAAAAATTCATTATCAAACTTCCGAACTATATCCCGAAATATATTCTTCACGAACGTATTTGAACTCTTTACTAGAATAACTTTGTCATAAAAAGGTTAATTTCGTGCAACTATTTTTAGGGAGATAACTATGTATTATCCGAATAAATCATCGCATTAACAGAAACGAGAAAAATACTCTTTCGAATTACAAAAATTGTAATTTACGAAACCGACTGTACTTTATTAATCGCGCTAATTCGTAATGATTGTAATATATAATTGCGGAGTAGTAATCGATTGTCGAAGATTTCGAGCTTCCCAAATTAGACATGAATAAACACACTTTAATCTTTAAAAATATGGCTCGCGTATATGTAAAAAAATATGTTTGGGCGGGAAATGATAAATCGATTAAGTAAAAAAAAGAAAAATAAATCCAACATTTATTAATTAATCGGATATTTAAATGTTTACCGTATTCGCGAAATCGTCCTCAATTGAAGATGGAAATTTGCGATTTCTTTGGCAAATCACTAGCTATTGTGCATTATAATTATACTAATTAACTACGGTTATTAAGAACGATACTGTAGATATTCTTTTTGTAATTAGCAGTCCGAAAAAAAAAGAATTAGGATTTTGATCCTCGTCGATTACCTAACAAATGACGATCGACCATCGGTGGAAGAGAAAAGAACTTTAAAAGGGAACTTGCGGAAATTCCACGTACGATGTAATCCATTTTACCTCTGGAGCATCTCATTTAGCGCTGAAAATTTTTACGGATTGAAATAAGTTTTTAAAGGCGTTTAAAAAATTAAAAATTAACAGAATAACCAAAAAATTTTTCTCACGCGAGAGGAGTTCATGTAATTCAGCGGCGATCGATATAACAATATAGAGAGATATTAGAACAGTAGTCGGACGATATGTGTAGAAAAAATTAAAATCTCATAGTGTAAACGCATGTTTCTAAGATAGATATGTGCTAAATAAAATTCATGATGGAGCCACTTTCTGAACCATTAAAAAACGTTATGGTTAAATTTAACAAAAAAAGAAAAAAAAAATAAACCTCATCGCTATTTACGGAGTATATATTAGTTTCCGCTGATATATACACCTCCATACACATATACACAGTTCCGAGAATACTCTGTTCAAAATTTTCACGTTTCATATTGAATTTTGTTGTAAAATATTTTTTCCGTTCATTATTAAAAGACAAAATTACAAACCACAACCAAAAATATTTTACAAACGCATTTTTTTTTTTTGTTTTAACCTTTGGGGTTTGCGTGTCTATTTTCGAAACTCACCTGTCAACAATTAAATGATTTCCGCTAACATTTTTTATCCAAGACATAAAGTTTGTTTTTTCCACCGAGTTTTTATCGAAAAAATAAAGAAAGTGAAAATTGTAATTTTATCTAGTTACTCAAGGGGTGCCCGGAACTTGTTTGATTTTCTGAGGCCAATTCGCTTGTTTCAGAGAAATTCGATGAAGAAAATACTTAACCGGGGAGAAGAAAACATACTTTTTGGTGTCAGAAATTGGCCATTAGCGCCGTTAAATGTTCCATTGAAAAATCCGGCTGCCGCTGAAGTTTAAAAAATTGTTAATATCCTTAGAGTTTAATGAATAATGGTGCAATACTTTTCTCGGCAAATAAATTACACACTAGCACCTTGGATCAAACAAAACTTGGTCGTCAGATTAATTAAATAGTCGAAACTGTTCAAAAGCCAAACATGACACATCAGTAAGTCATACTTACAAACTATAGCAACATATGTTAATTTTCATGAAAATAATTTTTCTTTTTTGTAAAATATTAATTTCGAATAACGGAAGTAATTTTGAGGACGGCCTGAGTTGTTAGCGGTGCTTTAATAATTGCTAAAACATAAAAAGTGCATTACAAAAAAACTGTCATTCCCCGTATATTATTATTAAAACGAAAAAAAATAAATAAATAAAAAAAAACGAAAAAAAATAAATAAATAAAAAAAAACGAAAAAAATAAATAAATAAAAAAAAACGAAAAAAAAAAAGAGAAAAATAAAATGTAAAAACAGTAAACTTTATTAGATTTGAAAATAAAACACTACGAAAGTCACTGGCATCAGTTTGGAGTAGTTAAATTGTGTAAAGGTGTTACATTGAAATTTCAGTGTACCAGAGTCCTACGAGTTCTGTTGTAATACATGTTGACTGCTTTCCATGCAAACAGTCCTACATTATTTTTAGGCTGCGACTGAAGTTGAATGGAGCAGGTCAATCAGAAGATGTAGAATGAAAAAAGACTTACAGCGACTGTTCTCATAAGCACACTGGAAGCAGACTAATTAGAGTTCAGCGATGCAATAAGTAGCCCGACGACTATGTCGGTTAAAGATTGTTATTAAATTTTTACACTTTGTAAAATTAATCGCCGCGAACATATAATTTTGCCTACATCAGTTGAAGGCTACGTTATTAGCACACTTCTCGAATCGTACACCTCTTTTTTTTGTCCTGCGGCCCTAGCTTATGTCGATGGTTCGATCAGCGCCCAATTGCAACGGCTCCCATTTTGGCGGGAAACTTTTTTATTTTTAAATTCGTAAAATTACCGTTTTTTTCTTTATTTCTCTCACCGTTGCGCTTGACGGGTAGAGTATAAGAAGGCTGGAGCAATCGATAGTTTTTCAAAAGTAGTAGTAATTGGCTGGAAAATATCGAAAGTGATCAGAGTAAATTCAGCATCTCAGGAGAGGAGAAAAAATAGTCCGATGTAAAAGTGCAATGCACTTAATGACGTAATGTAACGCGTGTGCGCGCATTTTGCGAGCTACGTCGAATGTGCCGGCGCCTCTTCCGAATACATGGCAAATAAAGTTACATATTATCGTTTCCGAATGCGATGACGTGATTTTCAAACACTGCCGCCTGCTTACGTCACGATGAAAGATGTGTGAGATTAATCCGGTGCATCAGAACGGCACGCATCTTGGCGAATCGTTGGCATTCGAAGGAGTGTGTGCGCGGTGTCTTTCGTTTGTACAATTTTACTTTTCACTTTTTTCGGTTATTTGCTTTTCAGTCCGTAAAACCGTGAAGTAGGCCATTGCCGGCCTGTTCCATTGCGTCATAGTTTTTGCTCGGTCTCTTTCTCGCTGCGACATCAATAGATTATCTCGTCGGCTGAACGGGAATTATCGGAAGAATGTTCATCGCGATAACTGTGCAGATTTTCCATCGGACGCGCGAAGGAATTTCGACTATCATCATAAACGGCTATATCGAATCGTCCGATAATTTGCGCGCTACGAATACTCCCTTATTCGTTGACTTATTACCATTTTTAATTTGTACGTAGTCACTGTTTTCGTATGGCGTAACTTCTGTTTATCGATGAAAAATCCGATAAAAAATACATATGTATGTACGTACATATATTCTTTTTCTCTATCCGAACGATTAATGCCGGAGGTTTCGGGTCCACGCCATTTCTCAGATTAAAAATTGCCCGCCAAGAAATAAAAGCTAAAAACCAAATTCAACATTAAATAAAATGGTACTTGTTTATTCTCTATTGATAATGCGATCATCGCTAAAATCTTTGAATTAATAATATTCTATAACCTGGTAAGGAAGAAAATTTCTCTCTCTGTCTGTCTCATATTTCTATACGTATATATATATCTACATATATGTATATATTCGGCCATTTTGGCTTCGCAAAGGACTGTGCCTCTTGACCCCTCTTGCTTTCATTTCTGCCTCTTTCTCTTCTATACTTTGTATAAAATGATCAAAATTTACAACGTAATTCTTACTGGCATCAACACAATAACATAATCACAAAAATCCTATCCTAACATTTAACTTTCATTATACAAAAATTAAGACATTTTTTCGTTACATAAAATTGTAACATTTGTAAAATAACAATTACAAAAATTCTATAAAATATAACAAACGTTACATAAAATTGGGACATTTTTTCTAATGGGGGGTAGTCTAAGAATTACGTTGTAATTAATATATATATATATGTATGTATATATATGTATATATATATATATATATATATATATATGTATATATATATATATATATATATATATATATATGTATATATATATATATATATATATATATATATGTGTATATATATATATATATATATATATTTAGAACTTGGTGCTCTGAAAACGTTTTTAGAACTTATCTTCAGCCAAATGCGGAGTAATGTGTCCTTTACCTGAGGATGAAGTAAAGAATTTTCACAGCACCAATTGTTTATTAGAGGTCTGCTGTTGGAGACTCGTATGCGCAGCACGCTAAAATTCAACGCTTCCAAAGCATTACACATGCGAAACACGGTCGAAGTCAGTTTCTGATAGCTGGTCTGAATAGGTTTTACGTATTTAAGTTGTTATCAGGCGGCACTGTAATATTATTAATTTAGACGGCATCAGTGCCGTTTGATACATTGTGAAATAATCTGCGACACCTTGCCGACGACGGTATGAGAGCCGATATACTTTACTTTTTGAAGTATATCGTAACTATGCCTGCCCGGTTTAGTTTTTATTCAAGTTGATAAATATTAAAAGTTCAATTTTGACCGCAAAAATAAATTACGTTAGAGCGGAACAATTTTATTCGTTACACACGCATTAATTTGAGCACCCTCGGGAGTGTAGGACAAAAAGCTTTTTCTATTACTATAAATTCTTGAAATTTTACCGAAGGTCATATAAGTTGAAAATAAATCGATCGTGAAATCTGCTATACAAAGTTGCCGATAATACATTTATGTCCAGCTGAAACGACTGTGAGTACTCTTCCATTCTTTCACTACTCGCCGTGTCTTTACGCTACCGTTTTCATCGGTTAAATCTACGGTTTTTGTTCAAGCGAATAGGTAATTAATTTAATTAACTAAGCGCGACCACGCAAAGAAATCTGGCTCATTTCCGGGTGTTTTCCTAATCTCTCATGCTTCCTCATTCTTTCCCGAGCATCTTTTTTCCTCTTCTGTCCGTTTGTTCCTCTTAACGAAATAATCCGACTAATCCCGAAAGACTAAAATATTTATTTTAGGCAAATTGCAAAACTATGAGTGTGGCCCTCAAAAATACCGTTAGACGACGAAAAGAGAATTCGCAATAAGGAAAATAAACAGGAGGGGAAATTTATAATGATCGAAGAAATAACCGATAAAAACGAAGGAATGGATTGCGAAGATATTAATAACGAAAAAAAACAAAACCCAAAGAACATTGTAATTATCAACGAAAGTGAAACTGAACCAACAACAACAGCCATCTTTACAGGCTAGACAATTAACAATGGTTCTCACAAATCATTAAACCGATAGTGAAACGGCAACTCGCTTGATGAAATATTACAATCGCGAGTTAAACTTAATAAATTAATTAAACCACGAGTTAACACTTAAAAACAACAATTACCAACTTCATATTATTTATTAACAGTTTCTATTTGCTTCTGGATTTTCTTCTCTGACATTACATTCCATTTTTCTATTTTCTTTCTTGTCTTCAATTTCTGTTAGATGTGTTTACATCTCCTATTGACTTGTCTGATCCATAGTGGTACTGACTTAATATATATATATGTAGTATTAAATGTGTTTATATAAGTCTTTTTATTTTCTTTTGAAGTCGACATGATTGTTCGCGAAATCATTATTTTTTAATCGAAATTAACATAATGGATGAAATTGTATTAAGTTTCATGGTCGCTACATCCTTGATAAGTCGTTAGAATGTTCACAGCGATTCTGAAAACAAAATGATATATTTTTTTTATACATTCCAAATTGTAACTTTCTGATTTATTTGCACTTTGTATGTTTTTTCCAATCTTCCATTTTCTGCACAGACAACCTCTACATTTGTTCTATTCTCTTTCTCTCGTTTTCATCACTTATTCCCCAACTGTTGTCCTCTTCATCTAAACGATGAAGCCTTCTGCGATTCCAGCTTGGTTTTTTTTTTTCTTATGCTCAATGGAACGTTCTATTCTGTATTCCTACCTGTTATTATTCGAGCTTTCTGCTCCTTATTGTGCTTCATACATTCTATCTTTGCCTATACATCATTATAGCTTTCAGTGAACTTATACGATCATCAATCTCTGACAGAATCTCCATCTGACTGATTCTTTCCTTTCCAATATGCTTCTGGCGATGGTTCTTTAGCGACGTTCCAAAAAAAAAAAACTTAAAAAAGAAACAGCGCTGTTAAATTCGCAGTCTAAAACATACTGTCCATTAACCGAACAGAAGGCTTGCAGGTGAAAAATATAACTACGCCAATGGTTGATGAGCTGAAAAAAATCAAAAACCTTAAAAACAACGTAAAAGAACGGAAGGTTAATACTAACACGTACGAATAAAAGTTCAACATTTCCTACATTGTCCACTAGACTAATTTTTTCTTGCGATCATACGTAATGAACCGATGCTATCACTAGCATTAAACATTTAGAAAAGCATCGGGATATGAACCTTGTCACGTCATATTTTATCATCTTCCAACTAAAAAATATTTATCCACCCGAAACTATTAATAACAATTCCTGCAATGCGAATTATTTCGTATTTAATTTTTAAATCTTTCATTCTATCACGCCTAGACTATAATTTTAAAGGGGACAGCTTTTAAATACTTTTATTACAAAAACTTGACATTTTTCAGCCTAGATTGAGGTATTAACATTTCATCGATAGTACAAAAATTACAGATACATGCATGTCCAAATCGTCCTATAACAATTTCATTAACAATACACGTATATGCATTAAAATATTTGCAGATGGTGCTAGATTTCCAGGTCCCAATAAATGTACCGGCTCTGCTTTCGTCATTTCAGACATCGTAGTCAGTTCTCAAGCTCCAGGCATCCGTTTTTACTGCTCATCTGCTGGCCATTGATAAATTGTTCTAAGTGTCCTTCATCCTAAAAATAAATATGCAATCTATAGCCTCAGTGTTTCCCACCTACGCTAGAATCGTTTAATTATCAGTACCCCATATCTGTTTATGTATGAAAAACTAAATATCTTTAAACTATTGACAAGACAAAATGCTTAAATTTCTATTAGAGATCCACAGTCATAGTTACACTGAACGATAGTGTCGTTGACTTTGTTACCAAACTGCTACAAATGATATTGTATTTCCGTATATATTCCTTCTTCGGACTTGAATTTACCATATATTGTCTTATTGGGAAGTTTTCAGAACCAGTCGGGATGTTGGAAAATATTATAACATTGCTCAACCTGTCCTCCCGCCGTTTTTCAATCTAGCATTTCAGCATTCCCTCTTTATTCCTAGACGACTTGTTAGCAGCTGAATTATATACTGTAGTTTGTTGGTTGGACATTCTGTCAAATTTCCTAAACTTTTTCGTGTGTCTAAAACCATGTTTCTTGACAATATCAATCATTTGCTGTTCACCTAGAAATAAATTAAGCGTCTTAAGAGGAATTAATGTTTCTAATTTTTTCGACGACGCTTTTTGCCATGATAATTGATAACAACATGTTCATTTAATTTTCAATAGAACAACTAGATGTCGTCAGTGATTAAGCGGATGACAGTGAAAGACAGACAGAAAAAAGAGAGGGAAAAAATCACAGCAGAATAGATGGTAACATCACAATAGGGGTGCAAAACAGCTGAAAGAGGCATCCAAACAACTAAAACACTAGGTAATAGCCATACCAAGAGAGCAACTTCTTCCACCCACCCCAAGGGCAGGGGAGCCGTTAATACCTTGAAAGAAATTAGAAGGCGGAATTTGTACGCTTAACGTCACGGAATCCGTTGGGACATCATAGACTCAAGGCCTAAAACATGATTTCATGAAGAGTTCCTCTTCCTTCCGATGATTGGTTTTACTAAAAATGCACTCTGCGCTTTCGAACAAAATGAGATTATCTCAGTGGCCAACAACTGCGTTTGTGTTAGACGACGGATGTGAGATTCTTCTTGTTTTTCTAAATATCCTTTTTAAAAACGCGAACATGAAAATACACGTTTCAGCTAGCGATTCTCGTACTTTTTATTAATTTACCGAGAAATTACGTAATTTCATTTACCCATAAATCGGTCACGAAAGCGGTTCTTATTTGCCTAGTTGATTATCACTACATTGGAACTTCAATAAAAGAGCCAGCACAACACTGATGCTAACCGATGTTCGGCACTCCGCAACTTTTCCCACTGTCACCGTTGAGCCGTAATTTTATTTATTTTTCAATTTCTTTACAATTTGTTTTCTTTCAGTTTGCGCATAGCTATTTGGCAAAACCATACTGTTGCATCGAGTAATCACTCGATCGTACACGACCGGTATGGATGGAACTCATAAGCACATATTACGATGGCATATATAAATATATATATATATATATACATATACATACATATATATATATACATATATATTTATGTGTTTCCAGCGTACATATTACAGTCTACATAAACGTGTTCAGAATGAGAACGTGACTGTGCAAATAATCTTCGGCAGGTGCAATGTATACATTCCAAAGTTTATATTAGGGTACCGGTATAGCGGGGAAAATATTGTTATATCCGCGGATGTGTTTGCGAGTACGCTCGCGTATGTGTTGGAAATCGCAAATTTTTCATCGTCATTAGGAATTCCGGTCGGACGTAGTGTAAAAGTTTTACATCTAGATTCACGATTTCGGCGGGATCGTTGGCGATGAGACCGTCGTAGGACGGGAGTGAGGGGAAAGTAGGATCGATAATTATTTCTGTTTTTTCTTCTCTTAAACATAATTTAAGCGAATTATTATTTGTGAACGTTGTATTCGAAACACGTGCTCCGTCTTTCTATTGTGATTTATTGCGTGATAAAAACACACACACACACACACAGATATATATGCACACGTACACACTCGAAACACTCGTCTATATTACATATGTACACGTATATTATGTGTATGTATTGGCTACGCGCGGACACACACCCTCACCTACAAGGAGAACGGTTTTCCTATTATTTATGAAATAAGAGGGGACATATGTCGCCATCGAAGACGAAGGTAAATATGACTACGATGTTGCCTGACGTAATATAATCAATTTCTGTTTCATTTTATTCCGCATCGAGATTCATTCGCTCGAAGCTAAAATGGTAGTTGACGTCATACTCGATGTGGCTGCACCGCGATGCGGCTACCGTTCTTTCACGACTCTTATCAGTGACCTCGGCGCGACCGAATCCCAGGCTTTTCCAAATATGTATTTCAAGCGCCGTTAAAATCAGCCCGAAAGTCCGCTATATCGCTCCCTGATCACTAGCACAAGACGAGAGGAACTTTGACATAGAAAGTGGAACAGATGAAACGACAGCGCTTACAAACTGCCAGTATCACAGCATTGAACGCGATACTGCAACTTTTACCGGGCCTCGTTGTGAAATGTCACACCGGCTGATTTTCTATTCGCGACCGTTTGTTAGACGTCGAATATTAAAATTAAAGTCGAATTGCGAGCTTCACAAAGTTGTTTTCTGACAATAATCGCGTTTTAATTTGGACGCGCATTTCGTAGTCTTCGGCAAGCTGCATGACTTTTTCATTGGTATATGTAAGAACTGAAACACATGTATAGAATACTAATTCACTAATTTCTATTATATATGTAAATAACTATTACTTACTTAAACAAATAGTTCCGCTTTAGCCACTTAAGACGTATAACGTCTGAGAGAGGTGCAGTGTCTCAACATTCGCATGTCGACAGAACCACATTTCGTGCTTGGTGGCGAAGTCACGCGGATAACTTCACACCTACTCACTTCAGATTCAAATCTGCACGCAGATCCTCGTTCTTGCCATCCCGCATTTGCACGAGTTACATTGCTTTTTTAGCTACACTAGGTAACCCGAGTTGGTCAGCAACCTTTGCACATGCTTACAGCTAAATCTCAGGCAGTTTGATGATCGAGATTAGTGGCTGATAAGTGGAATTTCGAAAACTTCTCCCCCTCCCACTCACAGTCGCTACATTTAAAGTCAGATTTGTTCTGCTTTCCACTTCGTTTGATAATTCCCCAAGGAAGATGCACATCGAGATGCAATTTTTAGCTGAACCTTATATATATTTACTGGTTATTGATGTAGACATGATACTGACTTGTTTTGTTTTTTTTTCAGCTTGCACGTTGTGCTCAAATCTTAATCACGTATACCACATCCAATAATAGCGACTAGAAGTATATAGATTTATGAAAATGTCGTGAAAACGAGTTTCTATTCTCTCTCGTTTAATGATTAATATCGATTAATTGAACATCGCGATCGTTTTTAACAAATTTCGAAAAGGTTTTCTAATAGATTTAACTAGAATTCATGTGTATTCTGCGTGGGTGCTGCTGTAGTACTTGGATAAAAACAAAAAAAAAAAAAAAACAATCTCCCAAAAAAAGAAGAAGGAAAAAAGTTTTTTCTCAAAAAGATTACAAAATAGATAATTTAAACAAAAAAAAACAAGATTACTTAGTGGTTTTTTTTCTACTTCAGTTTAGCGATGTAAAATAAATTTACAGATTATACAATCAGAGAGTTAATGACGTCATCTTTCCTATACGGTTTCATTCGAATAGAATTAACTCCCCGTTACGCTAAATTTTCCGTATTGGGGCTGATCACGGTAACTATGAACCAGTTCTCATAAACTTGGGTGCACATTTTTTTCCCCCCGAAATACTAGTCCGACTTTAGCAAACTGTTGTAAGAGGCGAGGAAATAGCGCGAGTAAAAGTGAAAAGCGCATTTCTTTTTCTATTTTCGTTCATTACTACGCGCAGCAAAGAAGTTTGTAACTTTCACGTAATTACGATAGACGATAATGGACATGAAAAATCGCGTAAACTTGTTAATGAGCATTCTGTGCGACGCACGGAGTACTTTTGCGCGACGGTTAAATCATCGCAGTTGAGCAATATTCGGAATGGCTTCTCGCACATGTCAACGTCATAATAACACCGTTAACGAGTGGGTCGTCGCGTCAGCTGATTTCCAATTTTAGGGCGTCGACATATTTTCAAATGTTTTTCAAACATTTTTCCATTCTTCCTTTCGTTGTTTTTTTTTTCATTATTTTAGCGAGCCAACTTTCAATTTTTTCCTCCTTCATCGTGCCATTTTTATAGATCTATTTATGAATGTGTGCGCCGGCAATCATTATTTAATTACCGATTCGGCTACGTCTACACATTTATCGCTATTGTGGTTCTTGAACCTCGCAAAAAATGTCCTAGGCAAAGTTCAACGGGCGTTGAAATCCACGATGACTCCAATTATAATATCGAAGTGAACACTCGAGAGACCTGGGGTTTGGCCAAAAGTTTATTAATTTCAAGAAAGAAAAAAAAGGAGCGACGGTCATTATAATTTACAGATAACAGGTTTTCCAAACTTAATCGGAGTTGCTGTTGAGATTGCCTTTCCTCGGCGGTAAGAATTTCGGTACTTGTCAATTTTTATTTCTCTCGGTAGGCCTTTCGAGTTTTATTAAAAACAAACAAATCCTACTAAAATCCGTAAAAATTCAGCGGAATCTTCTTTAATGGAGAAAGTTTAAATGAAAGTCGGACAGTCTGTTTTTCCCGTACTACAACCTCCTCTGGGACATTAATAATGTACTAAAATTTTCAGTGTGCGACATCAAACCGTGGAATAAATATACGAGAACCTCTTAAAAAAACGTAAATTTAAATATAATATTTAGTATAACATTTCTGCTGACATTTGGAAGTGAAAAAAAGGATTATTATTACGTTATTTTTTTGTGAGAGATCGTCAAACGGGACGTTTAGAAAGAAATAGGAAATTATTGGGTTGGAGATTAAAAGAGGATGAAAGAAACAAAGGCAAACGGGAAAGCCAAGACACGGAAAGCGCAAAAGCTTGTAGAAAATTTTAGATTCAAAAAAAATGCGAAAGAAAAACTGAAAGTTCAACGAACGAGAAGGATCGTTCAAAGAAAGAAGGAACAGAGATGAAAAAGAAGGTAAAAAGAACGACGAGTTTGATTAAAAAATTGAACGTGTAACGGATGAGCAGGTAAAAAAAGTGATAACCGGGACTGGTGGAAGAATGAAAGGAATATTAATCTCAAAGGTGTCTTCATAATTTCCAACTAACCCGAAGGTCTTTCCGTTCGAGCGCCGGAAAGAACATGATTCGATTCTGTCTATACTGGCAACTGTGCTCGAGGATATAGAACAGACTACCCGATATCTCATGACTGTCATTTCATTTCCGACTGATTTACATATTATCATTTAACTTTTCTTCCGCGAAGCAACTATCCCCAGGGGCGCATTAAGGATTTACGGGACCCGGGACTAATCTTGGATGAGGGGCCCCCTTCGAAGAAAAAATGATGAAAAAACTCAGTATTATATATATGCAAACAAATAAGCGAAAAAAAAGCCTACTGCATACGCATGAATAACTAATAAAATTAAAGTTATGCTCTCTTTAAAAAAAATCAACTTTCTTACCCTAACAAAGTGAATACTACATAAATTCAACGTCAAATAAGAAATTTTACATACATGCATGTATATAATATATGTTAATATTTGTAATTTTTTATTAAATATATATGTATATATATACATATCATATATAAATTAAATAATGTAGGTAGCAAAAAACTAATCGTTTTATTTTTTAAAAAATAAAAATAAAAACTTTATTTATAATGCATTATCTATAGCGGCAGCGCCGACGGTGTTGCGCCGTTATTATCGCTACAGTGGTTTTCAAGCTGATTTTGACACACTCATGCGATATTTTTGATCACGTTCTTTTCTTTATATAAATTAAACATGGCTCCTTTAAAATTCCATAAGAAAAAAGTGAATGAAACGCAGTATGATTTATTAAAATTTTCGAAATATAAATATATTTATAAAATCAGCAATCGATTAAAACTCGCTTTTATTTTAAATACTTTCCATTCAATTCTAAATAAAACGTATTAACTTTCAAATAAAATTAAAAAATAAAATATTGTTAAAATTAAAAATACTTCAAATTATAAAACGCTTTTACAAAAAAAAAAAAAAATTCAACGACTGTATGGGTATCAATACTTGAATAGCGAATTGTTACTAGTTTATTTGTCGAATGTTTATTCAATGTTTATTTATTATTCAATGCGTACGTTAAAGAACTCATTCACTTTTTTTTAAACAGAATAAATTAGATTTATCTTAGAGAATTTCTGTAAATATTCATTTTATGTAGCATTTAATATATTAGGAAAAAAGAGAAAGTTTTATAGAGAAAAAGTATATAGATGGATTAATGCACTCGTGTATATTCTTTCTTTATATACGAAAATTAACCGAATTCTTTTTAAGATAAAAACCGCAAATTTAAAATCTTGCATTTTTACAGTATTGAGTATTTTGAGAGAAAAAACTTAAATTTTGAGCGTGAAAAATAAAATTTTTTTTCAATTCAGGACAGCGGGCCCCCTGGAGGCTGGAACCCGGGGCTATATACCTCTCTAGACCTCCCTTAGATCCGACCTTAACTACCTCGGAACTAAATATAGTTCTCCTTTAACCTACAGTGTGTGCGTGTGTGTGTATACGATTATATCATTTTGCTAAACTGATACTAATTGTGTAATTGAAATTTTCAAAAATACGAAAAAAGTTTTTTATCGAAAAACTATTATTGTATACCGTAGAAAATACGCATTTGTTAATTATTATCTCTATATCTAACGGAGCCGTTTTTTTTTTTTTAGTAATAAGTTAATTTTTGCGCCCGCCCTATTCAATGAAAGATACTTAAATTATCAGAGCCGAATCGCAAAATAATTATTTTCATATTTTAAATTGTTATCGTTTCAATTCACTTTGGATTTTCACCTAAAATCACCAGTTCTTTTTAATAATACAAAAATCTAAAACCGTCTCAGAAAACCGGAATATTACCATTTAAGAACATTAAAAAAAGAAATTATTTTATCCGCAAAAAATAAATGTCCACTACTTAAATAATCAAGTAATTTTTTTGAATTTATTTCAAATTCGCAACATTAATCATTAGAATAAAAGGTGTGTGTATATACGTATTAATGAAAACGTCATTCTCAGCTCGACCGTCATCAATTTTTTTTTTCCTCTCAAAACGTTACATATATCGTTTGCGTTATGGAAATAGTGGCAGACATTTCTATGCAAAACGAAAATTAAATTTGTTAGTTTTGAATTCTTTCTTGATTACAATGGGAAAAAAAATTATTTTGCGAATAAGGTCATGATTAATTGATCTGCCGGTTACTCAATTTATGTTCACCGATTTTCATCATTACTTACATGGTACCTAAGCTGAATGGTACTCCTTCTAATGGACAAAGAATCAGTAAAATCGATCTATATAAATATGAACCATGCGCGAATAAACATATAGAAAAAAAAAAAATACGCGACGAACGTTTTACTCTTTTTTTTAATGAAGTCGATAAAAATTAAGGTATTATAAATGTTACATAAAATTGGAATATGTTTTCGTTACATAAAATGGCACACTTTTTCGAATAGGGGCCTGCCTAAGAATTACATCGTAATTAATACATATATACATGCATACATATATATATATATATATATATATATATAAAACTCGACCGTTTTGGCCTCGCAAGGGGCTGTGCCTCTTGACCCCTCTTGCTAACATTTTCTCTTTCTCTTCTATACTTTGTATAAAATTATCAAAATTTACAACGTCGTTCTTACCGGCATGATACATTTTTTTGTTACAAAATCTAATGAGCACATATTTAAGAATGACGTTTTCATTTAACATTTAACTTTCGTTACATAAAATTGGGACTTTTTTTTCTAATGGGGACCCGCCTAAGAATTACATTGTAATTAATATATTTGTATATATATATTAATTACAACGTAATTCTTAGGCTACCCCGCATTAGAAAAAATGTCCCAATTTTATATAATGTTTGTTATATTTTATAGGATTTTTGTGATTGTTATTTTAAAAATGTCTTAATTTTATATAATGAAAGTTAAATGTTAGACGGGATTTTTGTGATTATGTTATATTTTTTGTGTTGATTCCAGTAAGAATTACGTTGTAAATTTTGATAATTTTATACGAAGTATAGAAGAGAAAGAGACAAAAATAAAAGCAAGAGGGGTCAAGGGGCACGGCCCCTTGTGAAGCCAAAATGGCCGAGTGTATATATATTAATTATAACGTAATTCTTAGTCCGACCCGCACATTTTTTTCGGTCACAAACATTTGTACTAAAATTTGACATTAAATAAAGATTGATTTTTTTTTTTTTTGCACAGTCGGAAAGAATGACGTTACTAATTCTCCTCGTTCTATACGAAGTAGGGAAGTAATAGAGCTGACGATCCAGAAGTGTCCTTAGGCGGAATTAAGGAGAGAAGTTCTGTTTTATCTAACAGCGTATGTTGTCAGATAACGATTTTTATTAAAACGGTAAAATTGTCTGCAAAGTGGTCATTTTGAGCACTTTTTATAGTCGCGAATTTTCATTAGACAAATCGAGACGTAAAAAAGGACCATTTAAGTTTATTAGCTTGTTCATTAACTATAACGATGTTATTTTTATTTTTTTTTAATGTTCTCTTTCTATCGAACGTTTTGTACGAACATTCCGATTATAGCTTCTACACCGTCAATATCTGACCGGATTAAAGTCTATCCGATTCCTTCTACTTGACTAAATGTGACAAAAAATACCGCGAAAAGAATCTAACGACAAATTACCGCCGCGCATCGATGCATTAATGCAGCTCGTGCACATTGTGCCGGATTAGAAGTACTCGTCTGTCCCTACAGTGAGAATGCAAAAAAAAAAAAAAAAAAAAAAAAAAGAAGACCCTAGTACATGAGCAATGACGAAGAAAAAAGTATTTTTTATAATACACCGTCGGTTTTCTAATTAATCGGTTCGATATTTATCAGTCACGATCCGCTATTCGATCGTCAAGCTTGTTTGATATAGGTAAATAACCGTTCGAGAGCTCCTAATCCAGTTAAAAATTCCGTGCAAGTACTTGTTGAAAAGAGTACTTCGTTAATGCGTGTAATTTTTTTCGTTTGTGTACCGCAGCTCGGGTGTTTGTACTGATGATGATGTTGAGACCGTTCGATATGAACATGACAGGTTAAAATGGTGATCGTCCGAGGACTGCTGGCCAGCGTTTGCCGGAAGAACGCAAAAAGTTTTGAATAATGTCCAAAAAAAAAGAACGGTGACAAAAAATGTAAGACCGAGACTTATTTAAAAAAAGGGAAATAAATAAAATTTCGTAGACGGTGAAAGCATTCTCCTAACGATATCTGACCGTATCAAGATATGATTGACTCCTTTCTTTTCTAATTGTTTCTGGGTAAAGGTTGACGAGCCCCCCCCCAAAAAAAAAAAAAAAATCTCCATAGACACCCCGGCAAAAAAGACATTTACCCAATAATCGTGAATTATATTAGTGTTAGGGATTGGAGAAGTGAAAACAGGTAAATATAACAGTTGGAGGTGGAAGAGTAAAAATGTCGTTGGCATTTTAAAGAATTTTAGATGGTAAGACTCAGGAGACCGGAGCGAAACGTTGCACATTAAGGACATTCGAATAGAAAATAATAAAAAGTACGTCGTAATTAATGAAAAATGGAACATTAGTTAGTCACTGAGATTTTTCCCATGAAAGTACCCTACTATAATTTAACTTTACCGCTGTCTAAGGTTGAATTTGAAAAAAAATAATAATCGAAGACTACCTTACGACAATGTCGAAGTTATTGTGGAATCTACGATATTTTATATCGGACGCATGTTTTATGTAGGTTTTTCGCGATACATGTTCTCTTTAATTCTAGAGAATTCTATTACGCAGAATATTAAATATAATTACGAAGATAGTAAACACGATCTATATACATTAATACACACCCAGGGCCGTATCTAAACCAAAATTTCGGGGAGGGGTTACGAAAAAATTTTATAATTATACATATATATATATATATATGTGTGTGTGTATTATCATAAAATATATTCTTATATAAATGGTACACTAAAGCCTTGTAGTCAATTATTGTATATGTAATATTTAAACAATATAATAAAAACAAATAAAAAATAGTCGTTAAATTTTAATTTTCATTTCTTTTGTCAAAAATTGAAAAGAAATAAATTTATTCTGAATTTCGGTTCATTTGATTCAAGCAGTTATGATTTCGCAGACATTTCTGGGAGCGGTGAACCCGGAAAACCCTCCTCAGAGACAGCCCTTTACACACCTATCCGGAAGACCTCTTTCTGCCGAGGCTAGCCCAAAAGGGAAAATTCACGCTTTTAGTCGATGACAGACTATCTAGACCCCGCAAAAAAAAAAAAAAAAACGTTCCCCGGCGGATGTATAAGGTTTTTGTTCGCTATTTTCGTAATTATATTTAATATTTCAGACGTGTTTTTTTCTACACTGTAATTTGAAAGTTTTTAAGAAAAATAAAGAGAAAGATTTTTTCCATAGATTATTTTTTTGAACTTTTCTATTTTAAGTCTTCCTCCTCCACTAATTAACCTAAAACCTAAACTGTCAACGCACCATCCAATTAAATTTTGGTGCTATTCGGTTGTGATTTTTTTTCCTTTCTTTTTTTAATTTATTTGGGCCCACCATCCACTACGATCATTGACCCGGCGGCGATAATTGTCAGTTATTTTCAATGGGTAGATTCGAGTTGCGCGCAAACGAAATTCCACAACCAGCTACGCTATATGTTAACGTTAATTTTTGTACGGTTAATGTGTAACTGTCGTCATCTTTCGTTAATATCGATTAAATTTATTATTTTCTAAATTCAAAAGTATATTCGAATCTTGAAAGAGATAATAGAATTTTACCATTACTAGATGAAATCGAAAACTACCGTGTGCCAGAATATAATCGATTTATTTTGAAACTTGGCGATAAAAAAAGTTTCTACTATACCTGTTTGCACCGTTCCACATAATGGCTTTTATTTCGATGTCTATTCCATGAAATTCATGTCTCTGATATTTGTTTCATTCTTAATTTCTAAATGTTACTTTTACATTTCGTAGGAAACGGAGTTTTCATGATTAATTAATAGCACGATACGCGCGCTTTAATCATTATTTCGGTTGTTAAACTTTTTTCGATATATTTTTTCGAAATCGCATCATAATTAGCATGTCGCGTTATAAGTACTAGTACTGGAGGATATGAAATTCAATGCTTAAAATTAAAGGGTTTTTTTCTTTATAGTTAATACTGTTATTCTACGGCTAAGTTGTTCTTTTTTTTTGTAATTCGCAGACGGGTTAAAATTGTCATGTTCTCTTGAGATAATTAACCGAAGACAAATTCGTATCGTTCGTTTTTAGTTGTAGCAAGGTAAGTAATAATTTCCTAACGATTTAGGGAGGAAAACTTTTGAAAAATCTTCTCTGCAAATGTATAACTAGAGCGTTTTCGGAACTGATGCATTTTCAAGTGCAGCTCAATATTTCAGCAAACGGCTTCGCTGCTATTTATTTCGCTGGTAACAGTATTTATAAATAGAACAGATCTCTGCGCGCATATTGCGCCTAATTACAGTCCGGATATTCCGATCACGAATCATCAGTCAGATATTTATCGCGTCTATCTCTATTCCGACTACTGGACACAAGCGTAGAGCATCGGTTTCTTTATCGCCATTCCAGTTGTTACAGCTGTATCTTTTTCTCAGTCTTTCCTCCATCTAGCGCGCTTATTTTTCTACTTCCTTGTTCGATAATAAGTCTAGAAAAATTTCTTTACAGCCAGCGGATGCATAGCGCTCTTTCGTTATGATATTTAGGCGACACTGTAGAGAAAGCTCAACAACAAAGCAATACCGTTTGCCAAGTTGTACGCTGTCCAACACGTGTGCTGCGCCGAAATGCTACCAAACGGAAGATGGGAAACTATTTTCACATTTCGATACAAACAGTAAAACGGTAAAATTCGCCGCTAATTTGAATTCGCCCTGTTCTTTTTTTAATGTTTTTTATCTTTTCTTTTCTTCCTCGTACCGATCAATCATTTATGAGCCTCGCACGTTATCATGACTGTGTTATGCGACGAAACAGTATCCATTGAAGTAACTTAAATATGTCAGTAAGTTGTTACTTTCATTTTTATTAGCAATAATCACGTTTCCTTTGAAAACTTTTGAATTATAGAAAGGTATTATATACATATACACATGACACATGCATATACATATACACATTCATATACATATACACATGACACATGCATATACATATACATATACATATACATATACATATCATATATATATATGTATAGGGATGTGCGTGAGTATTTAAGCTGTAAATTGTTTGCAGTCAATACGATCTTGAAATCTTTGCTGTGGATAAAAAAAATTTTTAACGTGTATCTTGACTGGTACAGTCCATTCTGACCTGTTGACATTAACGGGTTATTTTTTGTTAGATTCTTAAGTGTGTTATTCTTAATTGTAATTAGTTTGGCTGAGAATGCGCGTGGCCTCCTTTTTTTGTTTTTTGTAGTTGACAATATAAAAAAAATATGGATGCATTTGATAAGTTTACACACATACATACATACATATATGTATATATATTAATTACAACGTAATTCTTAGGCTACTCCGCATTAGAAAAAATGTTCCAATTTTATGTAACGTTTGATATATTTTATAGGATTTTTGTTATTGTTATTTAAAAAATGCCACAATTTTATGTAATGAAATATGTAACGAAAAATGTAACGAAAAAATGTCTTAATTTTATATAACGGAAGTTAAATGTTAGGATAAGATTTTTGTGGTTATGTTATATTTATGTGGACCGATTTCGAATTACGTTGTAAATTTTGATAATTTTATACAAAGTATAGAAGAGAAAGAGACAGAAATGAAAGCAAGAGGGGTTAAGGGGCACAATCCCTTGCGAGGCCAAAATGACGGAATTTACATATATATATATATATATATGTGTGTGTGTGTGTGTGTATATGAATATAGATAAGAGTAGACATGTTTGTGTTTAATTGTACAGTAATTAAAAGTAACGAATTAAGAAATTCAAATTTTACTTTTTCCTATCGAATAGAAAAAATAAAAAATAAAAGGTGCGAAATAATAATTTAAATATTACGTAAGTTAAATTAATCTATACGCTGATGATTTTAATGATTTAAATCTTAGATTATTGACAGGGGGATACGTTTGCTCCGGATCTATATAGTATCTTAAATATATTATAGTATATCTGTAGTGGCCCGTGCGATCATTGTTTGTACAACATACGCTATAGGTATTATGCCATTTTATTCTATTTTACTGCGTGCGCGTGATATACTCGGCGGGGTTTTCGGTTACTGACTTTTTATTATTAAACTGGACAATCGCTTTATCGATAATTATTTCGTATTTTATTGCTCTAGAAAACTATACTTGAAGAATTTTAAAACTTCCTGTAGGATCCTATTTACCGCGAGATTTCGCACATGATAATAAGATGTTCGTTATATCGAAAAAAACACTTAAACTGTATTCAAAATGATCGCAATAATCTGCTATTCGCCTATCAAGAATGTAACGTCGTCGAAATGACTGGGAACTTTGATTTTAATACGTGACCGACGCATCTTTCCGTGATGTAGTGATAAAATCGT
Organism: Icerya purchasi; assembly: GCA_039619475.1. Taxonomy (NCBI): domain Eukaryota; kingdom Metazoa; phylum Arthropoda; class Insecta; order Hemiptera; family Monophlebidae; genus Icerya; species Icerya purchasi. Next base: position 346,650,070 of record CM077116.1, on the reverse strand, counting down.
CAGTGTCATATCGTTTATTTCAATTTTACCATTTTCATCGGGGGAATTGTCAACTACCTGTGAATTGATTCGTAACTTCGCAACGATCGAATCGGAGTGGGTTATCATTAACATGATTTTTTATTGCAATTAACACGAAGGCCGTATGTGCTAATGATTTAGATTATGTATAAAAAACAGTCGGTCAGCTTAAGTTTTTACCATGGAAACTGTGCATGTAATTCTTCGTCTAATTTCTCGGAACCTTTTCCGTACACTTATTTAAATTGGCGAACCCTTTCCAATTACGCATTTGAATGAAGCAACATTTCCACTTTTTCATGGCCGTAAATTACGAGAAAAAACATTCTTTATCGTGAAAATGACCGCAAATTCCGATTTCGACTAATTCTCACAGTTTTCCGTTGAAGTCTATCTGCACTCTAAGGAAGATGTTCATATTCATATTTGCTTATTTACAGTTCTATTTACGTACTGTTTACTGTAAATAAGTCGACGTAAAAAATGCTTCCGCGTAACCTTGTTCGAGGTTTTTGCATGCTGTGTAAACTATTTACCGGGTATAAGTAGCCCCGAAATTGATCATAATTTTGTTCCTGACATGTTGTTTTTCCAACTGAAATCGTAGTGGAAATTTACAGTTTTCTTGAGGAGGCTTTTCAATTTATTTTTAACGTTTCGATTTACCGAATAAGTATTAAAAGGACTTTATTTCCCTCGTTATTGGCTGCGTTTCACTTTTAGAAATACACACAATCGGCGAGTGTAAGAATTTAAAAGCGAACAGACTCATTGAAAATCTGTAGGCCACCCCATTTTCCCACTCTACCGATTATATAATTCTTCTTATACATTCCCTAATTCATAATCTTTTCCGTCGTCACTCCGTCCAAACGATATCTTTTTTTTCTATAGCTGAACATTTTGGGATGTCGTTCGGCCTTAGCAGATACAGCTTCTTCTGCCGGAAGATTTCTTACTGTTTTTGAATCCCGCAATATGACACTTCTGTCCGCAGTTGCTCATTCTAAATTATAAAGTAACTATTATATTCGAATCCTTAGATCTATCCATTCAACCGGATCCCATCGTTAGTGTTTAACTCTATCTGCAATCTGTCCTCTGCGCTTTGGACACAGTGGGCTTCCCACATTCCTTTATATCTTTTCTTTTTTGTTTGCTTTTTATGTGTGATGCTGATGATCATATCTTATTTAAATGCTGTTCTGTCGTGTTTTTACAGCATATCCTTCATCATCTCCTTTGCTTCTTCTCCAGATATAGCGGTTTTTTTTCTGTCTATTTTTTATCGCGTAAAGATCTAATTACACTTTTCTTTCCTTCCTTATTCTTCGGCTAATGTCCATGTTGACGAACGGACAAAAAATAATCAAAAAAAAAAATCTTCGACCAATGTCAACAGATACTTGAGGACGTGTTTTTGAACTTTACTTTTAGAATCGAGTGAGAAAGAGAACAAGGCTGTTGGAAACGGTGGTTCTCGGCCGATCTTACGTGAGTCGGAATGTTTCCCTATTTAACCGCCAGAATATGTTGGAATCCTTTCTAAAGATTATTTTTAATTCGCATTACGATTGTTCGTCAGCTTTGAACGTGCAAAAGATTAACTTTTTTTGTTTTTCTTTTTTTACAGAGAAACAAACATCGGTAATAACAACAATAACAGCGGTGGTGGAGCGACAATGAGTGAATCTAGTCCGGACGTGGTGGCGGTCATGGATCCCAGAAACGGCATCGTCAATCCGGGATTCCAGCCACCGTCGCTTTTATCGCAACCCAGTACGATGTACACCCGTCGTCAGCAAGCCGTTTGTGTCAGACACGCGTTCAAACATTACGGATCGAAGAAGAAACCAAATCACGTACTCAGTAATCTCAATATGACCGTCGCTAAAGGCACTATGTAAGTAATATTACCGTTATCAGATAATCGCTGTTCTTTTCGCTGGTAACATTGCCATTTTCAGTCTGCGTTTGTTTCCAACGTATTCCAAGCACGATTTCGCCTGCCCGTGTTTTCGGAGTCGAAATTAACTTACGATAACTGCTCTATTACGCTCTATAATTTTACTATTCTATTGGCACGAATGGAAAAATACGGACCCCCCTGCCCGTAATGTTCTTACTCGCGCAAACAGAAATAAATGCAAAAAGTCACGAAATACCTTTCAGCCGGTCTAACCGGTATGCGTTTTGTACTCTATTAATAATACTCGATTCGTCAGAAAAATATCGAATTTCGAAATTAAGTAAGAATACAAAGGTACTATAAAAATTGTAAGAATTAAAAATATTCCGGAAAAATTACAGATTAGCTAATCGAAAGATGTCTCTCGGTCAGTCTAAAATTCGGTCTGTATTCTCGCAAAGACTAAAATTTTTCCGAGTGCTCTTAATAAACGAAAAACCTCATTACGACAGAAAAATAGTAATTGCGAACGGCTCTTTTTTGCTTCATTCGAAGTTGTCGGCAGATTAGGGAAACTGGTTATGGCAATTCGACCACACTGCGGATTTTTCGAAAATGCCGTTCACGAAATCACGAACGATAACGAAGTTATCCCGGAGTAGAATAAATTAAATCTCTTGAAAATATCTTGTTTCATCCAGTCCGTCAGAAAACTCGGCTTCGACGGTTTATTTTGCTCGGTTCGGAAAGATTACATTAGCTGATAATTCGCGCAGATGATCTTGCGATAGTTTACACGCGTAACCTTTTACTGGCGACGAAATAAATTCGCATAATTACGCAATTTTAATTCGGACTTGTCTAGTTATCAAACCAGTTTTTCGGCTGCTGGCTAAAATGATTTTAATGCGCGGTGATTAATATCGTTTAAATTCGCAACCGGTTTACTCCGTTCCGGTCAGCTGGCGAGAAAAAAGAACAAAATCCGTGCACTCGCTTGTACATACAAAATCAATCAATGCCCGATAATAATTTTGAGTTGCGAAAAAGAAAAATATTTCACAATGAGAAAAAAAGTGTCACCATCTTTTCATCTCAATTTTCGTATATTAACTGCGTACTCAGCTTCCCTGCTTTAAAGTGTGTACGGTCTCTTAAGGTCACTTAAAGAGGGACCAACATGTGATATTGACGCGAACGACGTATTCATACGTCGTAAGTAACGACGTTTTTGATAATACAGAAGAAAAATAGAAAAAAGGAGGGTATAACTTTTGAGTTTTTTGCAATATTTTCATCGGGATTTGTCACGACTTTCCGGTCACAAAAAGTATAACGCCGAGCAGCGTTTTCGATATTTGAGTTAGTAACAATTGGCGCTGAAGTTTCCAGAAGAGCCTCTGTTTCATTCTGCAGAAGGAAATATAAATTGTAATTATTTGTAATCATCCCGGGAATTTAGACTGACCCGATGATTTATTCAAACCAGAGACAAGTGAAATGGAACGAGCACGCGTCTGACATTTATCTCAGTGATCTACACATTTTCTCGAGTGAAATACCGCCCTGAATTAATGTTTGAGGACTGCCTATTGTCTGCAGTCTTTTCTGACTTCATGGTCTTCTTGTTTAGAATTTTACATTTTATCTTTGAATATTATTTCTTCTATTTCCTCGCTATTAGCTTCGTAATTCTAACCATCGCACAACCAATCTTCTACATTTTTACTTTTTATTATGAAATTCAAAATATTTGAGTATCATAAAACGGTCGTGCGAGTAGATGCGTGGAATATATATATATTTTAACTCGCGCGCTTCCTGCAAAAAAAATTGTGACGCGAAGGAATTTGAACATGTCGATGATGAAAATATGAAGGAGTGGATAGATAATTATGAAATTGATCCTACTTAAGCGTATACTTTTACTGATGAAGAAATTTTAAATGAAATCAATGCGGATTCGGAATGGGGAAAATGAAGAGCAAGTCGAAATAGCAGAACAGCGACTAAGCTGTAAAACTGCGTTAGACTGTGATCACGTATTTCGAGCAGCAGACAGATCACAGACATTTTAGAACATTTCCAGACGAAGATGAAAGAGAAAGAGATTGCCGACAGACGGAAGAAACTTACTGACTTTTTTAATGAAAATTAATATGACCTAGTCTAATTCTATTCCTTTTTGTAACACTTTCTTTCCTGTACTTCACGTTTCATTTTTGTTTCTACTCTACTTTGTGTTCTTTTTTCTTCGGCTTGTCAGTATTTAAAATGAATATAAACTTTGAATTTTATAAATCTTCTGGACCGTACAGTATTTATTTAAATTAGTCTAAATAATCCAGTCTCGCTAAAAGGGGTTTTAGATCACAACTATCATTTCATATACAATATACTATTATACGTATTTATTATAGAGCAAAACAAAACAATACGGAAAATTATACAATTGCAATCGTAGATGGTCAGCTATCATTATATAATACGAAATGGAGTGAAGAGCCTCCCGACCCACACATATTACGTGGGTCGTAAGCTCGGGATACATAAAAACTCGCGGAACAGCCGGCGGCGGGTTAATTTTCCCGCATCCGACCATGATGAATCCCCAATTAATACGGATAATCGGGGTTTTACTGTATGTGTATATATGTATATATAAAATGGACCATTTCATGAAGTCCAAAAGTCGCTAAAGGTAACCTATTTAAAATTCATTGTCAGTGAACCTTAACATGTCACGTAAATCAAATAAATCATAAAGAAATTTAAACTGAAGAAGTAAGTGAATTTTTAAAGAAACTTTTTTTCACGCTTCACAAACAAATTATTTTATGTAAATCTTAAAGTCGGTATTTTTTTTTAACATTTTATTTACATCTTTTTCTTTTTCTATTGTTCATTAAAACTTAGTACATGTTTCGTTTTTTTAAACTCTTAACAAATTTTTTCCTATTAAAAAAAACGCTCAAATACACTCGTTTAAACGTCAAAAATTCTGTCATTTTAAACGTTCACCGAAATTTTGTCAGTTATATATTGCTTCATTAAATGTATAAAACTCATTCGCAGAATGGATTCGAATAATTTATTTTTATTAAATAAAAAATCGCGCGCCCATATGCAGACCCATATTTACTGCTAACATGTACACCACGAGCACTTGTACGGGTGTGGGTATGTACGTGAGGAGGAGACATGTAATTATTAACGGGTTTCGCCGATAATGAGAAATCATTGTACTCACTGAGAATTCAAGAAAAAATAATGATCGATTGCGCGGCGAACATTTTGGAGGCTAAACGAAATCGATTTTTGTTCAACTTTATGCCGTACTAAAAGAGAATACCCTGTTGTGGAGGTAAAACAATTCTTTCCAAATATGATTTTTCTAATATACTTTTTTTCACAAGCATTAACGTAGCCAGATAAAAATTCCAGCCTAATTAGAAAAAAATAATGTAAACCGGATATTACGCTAATGCTGGAAATTTCAATTATGGTTCAAAATGCTTCGGTTTATCCCATGTTCATGTGTGTGTGTAATTTATATTTAGAAGAGTAATGAAAGAAAGCTCTCCTAAATGAACAGAAAAATAAAAGTTGAACAACGTATTGTTTTTCGAGTAATGTGATGAGATTCAGAATTTATTGCTGTCTATCGTGGGTGAAACTCAGACCGACCAATCGATAGTTTCGTTCTTTAAATTCTTCGGCTTCTTCTCCTTCGCGAAGTACTTTTATAATGTATATTTTCTTTTTGCCCAAAATGTGTGTTGACTAAATTCATTTTGATTGCCTTTTAGGCCACAAACAGTTCCAAGAATTTGACCGAAGAGTAAAAAATTTTTAAAGCGACATTAAAAAATAAGTTCTAAAAAAACAATAAAAATAAATATAACAATAAAAAAATTATAAAAAAAACAATTATAAAAAAATAAAAAAATAATAAAAATAAATACAATAATAAAAAAATAATAAAAAAAAAAACAATTATAAAAAAATATTACAAAAATATATATGAAAAATAATAAAAAAATAATGAAAAAAAATAAAAAAAAATTTCAGATAATAACAAAAAATAAAAAAATTCTAAGAAATCAGGATTTTACAGTTTTATAAGCAATTTTATGTTAGTTGCCTAATGTGTCGAAAATGCTATCTTTCAGTGCAACACATTCTTACAGTAGAAACATGCGCCTTCATTCTGTGGCCCCGTCTTTACCTTTTATTCCGCGGTATCTCATTACGGTTTGTTTCATCAAATATAAATTTGCATAGATAACTTTTAAGAAAAAACTCGACTGTCTGATGCAACCTCGAATTTTATTGTGTGCCTAGTGAATCAGGAAGAATCTGAATCCACACCAAAATTAAGCCGAACTTGTTTTTCTATTTTTCTGTGGTTTTTTTTTTCATTTTGTTTAACTTATAGTTGCATCTAAAATAACATGTATTATTTGCGTGTTTTTCATGTTTCATCATTTATTCAAATAATACATTTTCTACCATGGCGTAAACATTAATGCCACTTTTAATTAGCTACAAGTTTTTTCCCCTCTACAATGAAGTGGTATCCATGCTAGTGTAAACCTTAATTATTTTCGAAGCCATTTTCATCTTTTTCAAAACTTCGATATTGTTTTTCTGTTTTTATATTTAAACGCAATTATTTGTAATTGTTTTATATTTAATGGTTTCGAATGATCGAATTCTTTCACTTTACATCTAAATCCATTTAATTTTATATTTATTAATAATACGGAATGTTTAAATATTTCAATTAGTTTTTTTATAGATTTTTAATTTTGTAACCGCATTTCAGTTTGTAGACTTATGAAAAACTATAATTCGTTCGTAACACTACGTTTCTCTTCAAATCAACGACGATTATGTAGGACAGTTCTATCGCTATTAATTATTTCTTCAGAGTTTTTCCTACGTATAGCGAATGGAAAAAGAAGAAATTGACGCACTTGTATACGTAAAGTTTAAGTCAGAGGTTCAACTTGTAGACACCTATGTGTGTAGGCGGTGTTTTACTAAAATTTACTTTTGCGACGAAAGGGATGCGTTTTTTTTCATTATTTATTTCTGTTTTTAAATAATTGTTACCGATCTTTTGGGGTCAGAAAACCTATTTTGTGGGCACCCACGCTTTTAGAAGTATGTAAATGTTTTTTAACGCATATATCCCCCCGTTTCGAACGCGCGGTTACAATGTGTGTTCACTGTATGCTTTTTAAGTCTATACATTTACACTTTCCAATTAGATGAAATTTTGCTGGATGTATCACAAAACACTTTAATACGTTTAAAAAAAAAAGAAAAGGACACAAATATTTTTTTTAAAAAAAATCAATTTTTTAGAATAAAAGGGGGGGGGGGGAAACATAAAAATTAAGTTTGTCTATTTAAAACATTTTCACTTTCTAAATTGCACATGAACCCTCTAAAAAAAAATTGAAAAAGAACACTCAATTTGAGAATTTTGAAAAAAACTTCACATCCTCTGCAACTTTTAAAGGGAGGAGAAAAAAAATTGAAAATAGATTTATTAATGTGTTAAAAAGTTTCAAATTGTTACTTTAAAAAAGAGGAAAGATGCAAATTTCAGCTGATTTGTCTTCTAATTTTTTTTATAAAATATACTGTCATTATGCAGAGTCATTCGATTATTAAAGATAGGAGTAACTCTCCATCGCAAAAACTCTAATGCCTCCCTATGTTCGCTAGTTGGAGTTTCAATTGCCAATTCGATGAACTCGATCTTTTCAACTTCCCTCTTGAACTCATTCCAAAGCAAACTTCTTCATCTCTCAGATGAGCTCAGACAGAATTTCGGTTCGACATTCAAAAATAAAAATAAAAATCTTGACATATTCGAATTTCCCAACATTCACCCCCCCCCCTGGTTATTTAATTTATTCTAATTCCGCCGCTCTAAATCGCTTCGTTTGCTCTATCAATTGCTCGGAATTCCTTTCTTAAACTTTCGTCTTTTTCCTCGCACACTTTTCGAACACTTTTACGCTACCATCTTCATTTCTTTTTTATATATTTCGTCTCCATTCCCCCATTAAATCCTTTGGAAAAATTACTCGTTCAGGTTACCATCTCTCAGTCTCTTAGTTATGCTCGCCCACTTTTAATATTACATTACATTACCCTTCTGTTGAACTCCTCTGAATATCTTCCGCCGCGTGATCCAGTATTATCGAGAATCCTATCCCTCTGAAAATCTTGGATGAATCTGTGTTCTGACCGATGATAATTTCTAGCTCGAAAGAATGTGTACAACGCGAACACTTCTACTAAAGTGGGTAAACCGATGCAAGATTTTTCAACCAAACCTTTTAAAAGTGTCTCGAAAAAAAAAAAAAAAGTGTTTTTCCTAAGAGTTATACAATTTCTTTTTTTTTTTTTTTTTTTTTTTTAACGAACTTACAAGCAAAACTGCTCAGCGAAGTAGCAACGCTAACGTTCCGCCGTGAATCATGGAAGATCGTGTGTGAGGAACGCGAAAAATTAGTCGCTGATGAATAACGAATCCCTTAAAAGATCACCTTCTTCAGAACGCTGAACTCGCGGTTAACGTTCGTAAAATGCTTAATGGCGAAGAGACTTGACAGGAAAGCAAATGGTTCGGCGAAGGTGAACATTAAAAGCAATACCGCTTATCGAGACATCGGAGGAAAATTGGAAAACAATCAAGGACAAATAAGAAGGGCAGACGTAAAAGCTTACAGAAAGGGCGAAACTTGCTTTAACGTGCACTTTGCTTCGTTCTGTGCCTATCCTACCTGCGCCGGAATTAACTAAATTAAACAAAGTCACCTTCACTCGGCAAACTGGTTTAGTCGTTTCTGACCTTTGAAGGTTCGCGAACTCAACAAATGTATAGAGACGGTTTTGTTTTTATGCTAGACAGCATCGAGCGTAATATTATTACGGTAGGCCTCGCATAAATCTGGAATTACTTTAAGCAACACCGACAAATCAAACTTCCCTAACCGCTTGTGTGTTTGCACGACAACGATGTCATACAACCTGTGAGCGGTGTACACGTTTTTACCGAGTCTCGTTGTATGTTGCGTGCGGTTAACAAGCATGTGGCTCGTGAAATAATTATTCAATCGCAACCGCCCACAATCAGGAAACTAATAATTTCGCGCTGGCGAAGAAAATTAAGGTTTTTTTCGTTGGTGTTTGTTTTTCGAGATTGCGCCTAAACTCGATTAAAGGGAAAAGGAGCCAATTATTATTTAATCAAATCGAATATTGTTAATGAAAAAGAAAACACATAACAAGATTAACGAGTGGAGAAGAAAATCGAGGCTCAAAAAAAATTTAAATACAAAATAGAACGTTCAACAGAAAGAAACGAACAGCCCCGAAGATAAACGGCGTTGCAAACAAGTTCACTATTAAAAAGGCAGCGGGAAATACTGGGAGGAAGCTAGTAAAACAAGAAGAAGATAATACAAGACGGCTTAAAAACGTAAGAGGATAACGATAAAACGGCAAAGTGAGAAAAGCAACGGAAACCACGGATTAGCAGCAAGAATAGATTGAGCACATGAAAAATATGAATAATTATTCGAAAGAGCGAAAGGGTAAACATCAGACCGAAACCTGGGATGAGAAATTTTACTCGGCGAAAGGAGATCAGAGAAAGGGATTAAGAAAGCCAACGAGAGGAGTCAGTTGTAATTTATAAAATGTTCACCGTGCAAACACGAAGATGCACGTTTACAGTGCGGAATACATATCATTTTGGCCTCGCAAGGGGCTGTGCCTCTTGACCGCTCTTGCTTATATTTCTGTCTCTTTCTCTTCTATACTTTGTATAAAATGGTCAAAATTTACAACGCAATTCTAAAATTTGGACATTTTTCGTTACATAAAAATGGGTCATTTTCTCTAACGGGGGGGAGCCTAAAAATTACGTTGTAATATATATATATATATATATATATATATATATATATATATATATATATATATATATATATATTGTTGCAAACCCGCCCATTTCACGTAAGGGAGACGACGAAACAAAAAAAATATGACAAAAACAATAAAAATTAATATATCGCGGATAACTTTCGTTTCTTAATGTTTTTTAATTCAGATGGAAATATATACGAAAACGAAGAGGTAAGTTGTAATACATTGTTTTAAAGAGAACGCGATCAATAACTGCATTTATTTCGGACGGCCATACTACATCTCTAACTCGCTTAACAGTTGCAGATAGTAATGCACTATTATCGCATCCGATCTATCTAAGCCGGCTTTTATCCCTTACCACTGCTCGATACAGTTCGATATATCGGCACGTGTCGCAGTCTGCGCGCACACGCGTAAACTACCGACCCGTACACAAAGACAGTACCAGAGCCGATAATCGACGACGTTCGAAAATCAAAAATAATACTAAAGACAGAACAAAATATCTATTAGATTATCGTCAAAAGATCGTGCCGCCACCAACCCCGATTCGTATCTTGGTATATATTTATAATTGAAAACGCCAATCAAAAGCAATCACTGAGAAACTATGGAGAATGTGTTTAAGGAAAAAGAAGTTATATTTTAATTGTAAATAGGGAAAAGAGCAAGGAAATAAGTCGCATAGGAAGGAATAGGAAAACTCAAAAATAAATGATTCAATGTTCCTGAGAAATAAGGACGTATTGGAACAGAGAATGTGGTAGGCATTCCAGTTATTACGATCTGCAGCATCAAGTTGTTCGAAGAACTGAATTAACGTCTGCTGAAAAACGTGTAGATTTCGCACGAAAGAAGAAGAAAAGCAGACTCGGTAAATGCGAGAAATCTGAAAACAGAATGTAAAATAAGGGAATTTGTATGTGAAACAAAGATGGGGGAAAACTGTAAAGAAATTTAGCCATATGGGAAAGGATAAGCCTTTGCGGATTTGCCGAAATGAAAAAATAGAATAGAATGAGTTTGAAAAAATTAATAGAAAAACTTTTATAAGGAAGCAGTGCTCAAAAGGAAGTTTACTGATATGCAGAGGAGATATACCAGATTCGGAGTACATTATAGATAGACGAAAACGACAGGTTTTCTGAATTCGGTCGAGTTCGGGGGGGGGGGGGATCAGGAGGGTCAAGTTTGGAACGGATAATTGATGTGCATAATACACCGGTAGTCGACCCATTTATGTGAAAAATTTTAAGAAGTTGGTTCTTGCAAGGCAAGACGTGCGTACATGAAGAGTCTCAATCGACTGTCAAGCATGGCACCGAGATAACAGAAGGAACCGACTAAAGCGATCGATGGTTGGTGCAGAATGAAGGAAATAACATGAGCCGCGATTTATCACGAAGCAATTTTATACACTTAAGTATAACCAAAAGACACTTCTTACATACAAAATTAATAAAGTATCTAATACCCCTTGACGAGGTATATCGTGTGAATTTTGGAATTAAGCTTTTCGCAATGTACCTCAGGTAGCACGACAGCCTAGTAGTTAAAGGGCTCGGCTAGCAAACTAGGGTTTGTCATAGGTTACAGATTTATTCCGTTCTGGATCCAAGTCATTCCGAGGTTTACCGAATACCGGGGAAAATGCGAGTAAAGGCGAGTGAAACACTGGCCTCACAGTATTCTCTTCAGATTCATTAGGCTTAGTAGATTGTGAAAAACTTAATTCCACAGTCTGTTAAAAATACGTATGGGAGTTATTTACTTTACTTACAATAAAGCCCTCCACAGCACTATTAAAAATTTGTGGAGGGGTTAAAATGTGATTAGGCGAAGCGCAGTGCGATGTAGAGGTGAAAAATAACGGGCTGTAAAAATTAATGGCAAAGAGCTTTGACGGATTTTGTTGGGTACGTCTTGAGATATTCCTGCGTAAGAGTAATTTCTTTAATATTTCGATTCGGTCGTCGGTTGATTAATGAAAAAAAGAAAAAATAGAAAACGCTCCTTACTACTTCCGAACAGTTCATTTAAATTATCGCGCGCTACAGCGCAATTAGCAAACTGTTGGGTGCTATATAGAGACGTCTTGCGCGAACAGCGTGAGAAATTAAAATTCGATTAAACCGCGGTCCGACTCGGATCGTTATTTCCACCTGAGCGTTTAGGATGGTCACCGTAAAATTTTACAAGTCGCGCCTCGTTAACAACTCACTACCGGACAATTTTGCATGTCCAAATTGAGGAAAGATGCGTTTGTCCGCCGGCAATAAAGATAAATTAACAACGAGGAGAGTCCTGTCCGTTTTACTGTCCGGATAATTAACCACCGGCGGGTAGTGGTAAGCTGCTAGTGAAGAAAACGGACTGCTCCCAGTTAAGGCGGCAAATAACTCGGTGAGGATGAAGATAGATTTGAGATCATAAACATTTCCGCCGTAATCGAAGGCACTTTGCGTATGTCTTCATTATTACCATACAGGCATTCGATTTGCCGTACCTACTGTTCGAAAGACATGGGCTAATAAGGAACCGGCCTCGAAGTCTGCGGAATAGGGAGTCTAAGGCCTCGAAATTGATTCGCCATCGATATTTCAAACGTAACCTTGTCGCACCATTGCAAGTTTGCTTTTTTAATTACCATGTTTAATGAAAAGCCACGCCGTTTTACTTACACGTCGGCATCGATAAATTTCAATCGCAAAAATCTTTGCTACCAGTAAAATTTGTAGACTGAAAAAATTTACATATACCTTAATCTTCACTTAATTCGGAACTTTTTTCTCATTCCTAATTATTTCTTTTTTTTTTTTTTTAGTCACTTTCCTAATTTTTAGTCCGTCTCAAATTCAATCTTACCATTATCGAAAATTATTATCTTTTCGGTTTTCAATTTCCCTTTGTGAGATTCGAAAGTACGCCCCATCTTTTTAAAAGTTCAGATCTTTCCACACATTGACAGTATCTTATACACTTTTCCTCTACCACTGCTTCGAGGTCAATTTTTAGCAATTTTGTAATCCTCTATTTTATTCGTGTTCTTTCCATCTTCCATTGTTCTAAGATGTGTTCAATGGGGAGACTTGCTCGCTGCAGATGATAACGATTGGAGAATTTATATGTCGGAAAATCATTTAAAGTATAAACAAGCTCGATCACCATATTTTTTCGTTGTATTTAAGTTTTAAATTGTTTCAGAAATAGTTTTGAATAAATAGAGTGTGCTATTTGTACATTTCTTATATATATATATATATATATATATATGTATATATACATATTAATTACAATGTAATTCTTAATCGGGCCCCCATTAGAAAAAATGTTCCAATTTTATGTAACGAAAGTTAAATGTTTTAATGTTTCAAACTTTTCGACATCTATCGCATTCGAACCGAAAGACATCTGACGTATCAATGTGGTAAACTCTTCGCTATTACATAGTCATCGTCCCGTTTTCGTGTCCGCAATTCAGTTTGGTGGCAGTTTCCGTTTTTGGAAACGTAATAAATACACTTCCTATTCCTGTGCAGGTTGATAAATAAGAAGTACTTCCATAGGAGGAGAAGCATGTAAAGACACTATATTGCTAATTTAATAATACCATCGAAACGCAAAAAAAGTACTTATTTCTACATTTTATAGTATGTTAAGTTGTTTCGATAGTTTAATAAAATTTATGGTATAAATTATTAGTTGTGTTTTTTTTTCTTATTATATAAAATTGGGACATTTTTTCGTTATAAAATCTAATAGGAGCCGGCCTAAGAATTACGTTGTAAATTTTGATCATTTTGTATAGAAGGGAAAGAGACAGAAATATAAGCAAGAGGGATCAAGAGACACAGCCCCTTACGAGGTCAAAATCGCCTAGTTATATAAGTGTATGTATATATATATATTAATATTGTCTTCATTTTTTCCTTAACCCGAAGGTTGCTGAGAAACGTGTCATCTTGTAAGACATTAGCGCGATTCAGCTAATGTTTTTATTTCCGCGTACGACTTTTTCCTTTGACGTCATCCATGAACCGAATGCGAGGTGCTTTTTTTTTTGTAATTGCTTTGCCCTTTCGATTAGGTTTATAATACGCGTCTTATTGTACAGTTTCTTCTTTCTACTGCCCTTACTATATATATATATCTCGTTTTTCTTTGACTTTGGTTAAAATACTTCATTATTCGACGTCTCATGGGTCCATCTTATTCTTACCATTCGTCAACAACATCAAATTTCAAACGATTCCAGTTTACATTTGTCCTTTTTCAACAGCGTCTAAAGCACTCCTTATAAATTGGTTTCTGATGTCTAATGATGTACATTTTTTTGACGAAAGGAAGCTCCGTTTTTTCCTGAAGACATTCTTAGCTTTGGGTTATTCTCTTTTCCTTATTTCCCGTTCGATTCTACCATTGTTTGTTAGTAAACGTACCCAGATAATTCACTTATTCTAGAGCGATATCTGTAATTGTCCCCGTCTCCTTTGCAACTACCATCGATTTTCATTTTACATTCGGCATTTAACGGCGGCCCGTTTAAATTCTGCCGTTCCGTTAGTCGGTATGTCATCCGCGTATCTAATTGTTTTATATCTCACGTCATTGATTTTTATTCCACCACCGTCGATGTCTGAGAGGCATTTTAACGCATTTTCAACGTTAATGTTAAAAATCAATGCGGTGAAACACTTCTTTCCTTACTATTGGGCTAATTTTTCCGTTTAGGAGAATTTTTTTTTGATTTTTATAATTCGAATAATATTGTTCAGAGATATCGGTAATGTGTAAAATTTATTTAAAATTCCTTTCAGCAATTCTTCTCTTTCCTTTTTATATCTCTCACACCGGGGGCCATACTATATGTTTGATCGACCCTTTCAGTTCGCATTCTTTAAAGTTATTATTATTTAATATTCCTAATCTTGCCAAATGTAATCCGGCGATGGCCCAATCTTGTACGACATATTATACAATCTCGCTTCAAACCTTTTTCCTTCGACCAAAGATCCTTCTCTATTTTCCTCTTAATAGAGTACTTATATTTTCCCTTTTATTTCACTTCTGTATCTAACTAAATCTTCCTTTATGTAAAGAAATTAACAAATTTTTCTCGAAATGATCAGGAGTTTTTCCAGTTTCGTAAATACAATTTTTTAGGGTAATAATATAACGCAATGCTTGCTTTATCTTCTGGCATTTTAATGAATTCACTGGGTATTCAATCTATGTCTGGTGATTTTCTGAATTTAAGATTGTATGTCGTAAATTCAAATTCATGTTTCAGAATGTGTTTGGCTTTTTCTCATCTTCCTGTATAGGACTATCTCATTCTCTACTGCACATGTATACGGTTTTCTGATTTTCCATTATAGAGTAGTTCGATGTATTCATTCCGTCGGTTTTAGATTTTATCTACTTTCTATACCGATATTTCCGTTATTGATGTTACATAGTTAATCTCAGGTTGAATTTTGCTTCTTTTTATCCGTGTATGCTTTTCGACGTTTCCATTTTTTATCTATTTGACAATATCCTTACACATTTGTATTCGATCTTGTCCGGCTTTAACTGCTCTTCTATTTATTAGATTTCCTGTATTTCCTATATTCATTTAATTTTCCTTCTAGTTTGGCTTTCCTTATCTGATCCATTAGTCGTACTAATTCCAATCCACAAAGTTTGTATATTGACGCTTTTCTTCTTTTCCAAAATGTTTTAGTGCTGCATTTATTTCTTTTTTGAAGTATTCCCATTTATCATTATCATTTTTCCCTTCTGCACTACTTACATTTTTTCTACAGTTTTTTTTCTCAAATTTGTTGATCTTGGACAGAGATTTCATAATTTGTTTCGGTTATTAATCTTTACACGTTTCAGTTTTAGTCTGCTGGTCATTACGACTGGAATATGATATCAGAATCAATATTTTTGCACTCGAATATAGTCTAGCTGATACACTTCCTGGAGAAATCCATGTATATCTTCTTATTTTTAACCGATCGTAAAGAGTATTTGTAATGACGAAGTTATTGCTACTACAGAATTCAATTGGCTATTGCTCAAATCTTCCTTCTTTTTTATTTTTTTTTTATTAGAAAAATAAGTTATGGATCCAGCAAGGCATATTGCCCGTCTGCGGGTGCCCAACACGCTTATCATCGTTTATTCAAAAAAAAGTTTGTTACAATAGTTCTTTAATTATACTATTAATTTTCATACTTATAAATAATGAGAAAATATAAACTAAAAATAAAATAATAATAATAAAACAAGACTAAAAAAGATAAAAACAAAGAAAAAGTACTTATTTATGAGGTGTATACGTTTTGTTAAGAGGATAAGATATTAGCTTGATTTATGAAAATTGTTGTTTTATTTCACGCGTTCATGGTTTTGTGGCTATTCCAGTAGATATGCCGATATGTATAATAATAGTAATAGCTTAGCTTATAGTCGGACGTTGATATTATATTGTACGTTATATTTTTACAATAAACGATAATAAGTGTTTAGGCAGCCACAATATAGGCATTGGCCTCGTGGACTCTTTACAGTTATTTCAAAAAAAATCATAACCACATGTCCGACAAATACGAATGATCGATTCTCTGCCACAGCCAGTTCCCAATTTATCTGATCTAATGTCACTCAATGTTATCATTAATTTTCATACTTATAAAAAGTGAGAAAATATAAACTAAAAATAAAATAATAATAATAAAACAAGACTAAAAAGATAAAAACGAAGAAAAACTACTCATTTATACAATTTTGATAACCACATGTTCGACAAATATATAGGAATGGTCGATTCTCCGCCACAGCCAGTTCTCAATTTATCTAATCTAACGTCACTCAATGTTATCAACCAACCATTACTTAATTAATAATTTCCAAGTTCCTATTTCTTTTAGCATTATATCTTTTTTTTTTTTGGGGGGGGGGGGGGGGGTTCGTCATAAAGACATTGGCCGAAGAAGAGGGGGAAGAATAAGAAGCAGAATCAGATGTTTACGCGATCAGATATGGAAGATAGGAAAGACTCAAGTGCTGGAATGACCGAGGGTGATGGCAAGGAGAGGACAAAAGATGCACAATACGGAGTTGGAAGACCACTTGACAAAAGAGAAGAGTACAAGGAAGAACGTTCGGAAGCAATATAAGTGCACTCAAACAAAATGTGATTAGCGTCACCTATAAAATTATGAGAGGAAGGGTGTAGGGGACAGTGAGGAGAGGGGACTAGAGAAAAACGAAATAGGGAAACAGGAAGCAAACTGTGCCCAAAGCGTAGGCGACAGATTGCAGAGAGAGTTGAACGCCGCATGGAGGGAAAATTGAAAAACCATGGATAAGACGGTAGATTAGGCTGGATAAAGAGATAAAAGGAATCCGGATTTGAGAATGAGGAGGAATACAAATTTAACCATAGTTTGGAATGAGCTGAAGTGGAGAGGAGATTAATATTATGAGATGAAAAGACGTTGAGGAATTCACCGGTAGAAGAGGATGAACGAGCTAGTGTATCGGCCGACTCGTTACCCTCGATTCCAGAGTGGCCAGGAATCCACAGTAGGTCAATTTGGATAGAGTGAGAAAGAAAAATGTTGTGAATAAGAGAGCGTATGAGAAGGATTATGTAATCAGCAGAGGAAGAAGGAAAAGAAGAGGAGATGGCTTGAAGGACACTGTGGGAATCCGATATAATAAGGACTTCATGCGAAACTAGGGAAGAAGCAACAAAAAGGACGGCACGCAGGATGGCAGTAGACTCGGCATAGAACACTGAACAAAAGGAAGGAAGTTTGAAGGTTTCGAAATAGTTTGAGGAAGAACAGAAGAAGGCCGAGCCAACTCGATTGGGTCCTTTGGAGCCGTCAGTAAAGATCGCAAAATGATTAGGGAAAAGAGAGCCAACGGTATTTAAGAATTCTGATTGGACAACATGATGAAGGAGAGGTTTGGTAGGGCAAAATATCTTCTGGGATTCGTTCTAGAAGCTTAATTAAAACACTATTTCATCCGTATTATCAATCTTGCTACACTTTCGATCGAATAAAATATACCTCCCTATTACTCCTCGTTGTCCTGCTTCTTGTCATTGTAGCTATTGATATATACTTGTGGTCTTATATTCAAGTAATCAGTGATAAAAGTAGTACATCCTTAGAGATATTTCATTTTTCTCTCTCCACCAGCTAATATTGCTGTTAACCTGATCTTTATTAGGTAATATTATCTTTAAGCATTTCTTTTGCTGACTACCAATCTTTTTGATTATCGTCCATTTTGCTTCATCCCAAATTGATATACCATACATGATTCTAGACAATACTATAGCGTTATATAGTATACACGCAAACTTTCATAATGTGGTATTGAAAGAGCCAATTTATAAAGTGCCGGTAGCATATGCACCTAATTTTATTCGATAAATGTATAACATGCTTGTCCCAGGATAATGTCCTGTCAATGATTAATCCTAAATATTTAACCTCTTCTGTCGTTTCCAGTTGTGTACGCCCACAGTTCGAAGTATAAATCAAGTAATTATGTAAACAATTATTGTTATGTATTTTAATAGATGGTTATACGTTTTCTGTATCTCCTGGACGGTCTTATATACAAAGCCTTCGATTTTTTATATTAATAGTTAGATGTTTATCATGCGCCCACCTACACATACTATTCACATCCTCTTGCAAGAGTTTTTCGGTCTCATGAATGTCGCGATGCTCAATAACGAGTGCTATATCATCCGCATAAGCAAAGACTGTCGATTTTTTGTAACGAATTTATGATGGGAGTTGGTACAGATCAAAAATAACAACGGAGCCAAAATAGTTATTATCTAACTTTTCTTCTCCAACTGTAGTGTTACTAAAATCTCCCGATATTATACATATTCTCTATCACTTATAATAGGACTTTTTCTATTTCTTAATAAAGTTCTTCTATCTCTCCTGGTCACTACTAGTTGTTGGCATGTAAATGTCAATAAGTATCAAATTTGTCGCATCGTTTCTTATCCATCGTTACATGATTTCTTATTTTTCTTGAAAGAACGAATCCAACTCCTGCACATCAAAAAACCTGTAATCTCCATAAATCTCCATTTTTCGTCCATTCGGTTTCACTGATACACAATATATCGATCTTAATTCTTATCATTTTTTCTAATTTTCCACGTTGTTTTAATGAATTAACATTCTAAGATCCTATTTTATATACTTTATTGTGTGCATTTTTTTGTTTTTTTCGGCTTGAACTTTCTCTTTATAGCGCACGTGTAATTGTGGAGCTCCATACCTGTAAGGACATGGAGAGATTCGTGTTAATCTGCAGTGCTACAGGTAACATTGCCTAATGGTTCCGTTTGGGGGTAATCCATGGATACAGCATTTCTATGAAATTCTTCACGTGCTATGTCTGTAAAGAATAACTAATGCGGCGGTTTACCGTTTCGTTCCGTACGATTTTCTGTCAGGGTTCGCTCCCTTAGCCGAAAGATTCAGTTTTTAGGCGCCAGATACTTGCTTTCTCGCTCTAGACTGATATTTATCAAACCGACTGGGGCACATTTTCACGAGCATGCAGTTATTAACGGTATTTTACTGTCGTTCTCTACTTCTTTCCTTATCAGCGCTAAGCCCTTTAAAAAGGAAATTACCACCTCACATGACGTAAACGCATGGAGTCGTTTCTTTTCTCTACATCGCCGATGGAACTCGCACCATGTTAACATTGAGTGACTACTTCCTATAGAAGTTCGCTCAAATTACAACTCGAGCATATAAGTTTTAGGATAACACATATTTAACCTATGAAACAAATTTGCAAAAATGATTTATCTTTTTGCTTTTTTAAATTTACTCATTATGCTAGGGGTAGGACACGTATATATTTATTGCAGTTACAGATAACCATGGCCATAAGTGCAATTAAATAGTTTATAATTTTACTACATACACTAATAAGGGTTTATATTATTATTAATTACTTTTATAGAGCATTATACATATATGCTTCGTATAATTTCAATACATCGTCGAATTTATTAAGTTTTAAGTTGACATTAATTTTTCTATTTCATTTTTAAAATTTAGTATTTATCATGCGAATTTCTTCATTCAGTTGTATCCTTTAGAAATAATATGTTCTGTAATACGTAAATTATTAAACCCTGTTTTACACAGAAATATTAAACTATGACCGGTTAAAAACTAGTACACGTGGATACCTGTCCTGTCTACTGTCCGTGTTACCTTTAGGGTGCGCCTATGTTATGATATTTCGAACGGTTGGCCAGACGGACATCTTTAGTGTTTACGCGTGTTCCTCGTGCATCCGTTTTAACGATGTTTTAATATCAGCGGCTTGGCATGTTTTAAAAACCGATACACGACTCTCTGATTAATTTTGTCTTTGCATTTCCGCACTTCAGCTTCTGCTAAGACATTCCATTTTTCTTTGTTAAATACTTGGCGCGTTCTGAACGGTTATCATCGTTATTATTTATTATTTTTTTTTTTTATTTTTCACGCCATTTTAAATCTTTATGCTCGGTGATATCATTTAACTCCGTGATTCTTGTAAGATTCTGAACTGTAACAAACTTTTGTCAATATAGACCCGACGCGATAGTAACCCATCACGCCCCGAGCGATGCGAATTTCTTCATCCATCCTGCCTTTTCTTAATAATTTTTATTTAAATTCAATTTTAAAAAAGTTACTGATCAGAATTGATAATATAATATCGCTTTTCTATCAGTTTTCCGTAACTGGGTTTAATATGCGAATAGGGACCATTCTTTTTTTTTTAGATCGCATCAAAAATTTAAAAGCTTAACACGATTTTCGCGATTTTCTTCTGACAGCGCGATTAATTAAATTTTTCCGAGCATTTTTTAAGAAAACCCACGAACCACCCTTGTTAGTTTACGAGATACTTATATTGAAATTTTTTAAATGAATAGATTTACATTTTTAAAAAAAACACGAATTATATTAAAAGAGAAAAAAAAAAACAAGAATTTTCCCTAAAAGTGGTTGCAATTCCTATTTCAATTATATTTAAAAGTCTGTAAATAAGGTACGAGGCTGCTGTATATGGCGTACAGTGCTGCTTCCTATACCGAGCAGTAATGATTTAAACGGAACGAAGTGATTTCGCTGCCGATGTCGTATAAACAAGCGGTTGGAGATGGGGTAATGTGCTTTTGAAAAATCAATGTATATATACAAAGAGTTGGAATGATTATTGATTTGCTCGGTGACGCGGTGAGTAATGTTCGCAATCGGTCCGTGAGTTCTTACATCTAAGAAAGATAAGTCTATCCTTGCGAGGATGTCTTCCCAACGGGAAAGCTTGTAATAAGGGGTGTTGGGATTTAGCAATTGCACGCCACTATCGGTAATTTGTTTTGTTAATCTAGGAATTGGGTTACCAAGGGAAAACGGAAGCGGAATATCAGTAGAATTTGAAAAAGAAGTAATTTCGTACCGATGAAGGTACCATCGCGCGCGGTAATAGAAGAACGGATCGGAGGAAATGGAGGTATGCCACTAAGAAAACAAGCACTTGCCGAGGGAGAAGTTCGGTGAAGACCAAAAATTAGGCGGATGAATGTATGATGTACTGAATCGAGTGAACTTTAATAATTAACTCTTTAGCATCTCTAAAATTGATTTCTTCACAGAACAACATGTACGTCTTGGCCCTGAAAGTCAATTATACGTTGAAGCTGCTCCATCAAGCAAGAAATACGGTAACGCTCCTGTGGGTGTCGATTCATATGGGAATTTAAGGCAACGAGTGAGTCGACTTGGCGTCCAAGTCAGCTCTGCTTGCACTAATACCGTTAGCAGCGCCTCTAAATCTGCAAAATGAGTAGGCGTATTTCCATGAACGTATGACGGCTAAGTGGATCAACTAGTGGCGAAGGGAACCATCCTTTATGAAAATCAAAAAATTAACAGCCGATCCCCATGGGGGTTTCCTTCTCTTTACCTTATGCGTCGGGAATTCAAAATTAAAATTCAATATACCTTTATTGAGAAAATTATACATTTCTAAAATATTACAAGAAAAAACAATTATTTATAGATAAAATTTCCTCGGCACGTGAAGAGCAAAGGTATCCCTTAACTGTTCCCATTTTGATCGATTAATTGCAATTTTTTCAAAATGACTATTATCTAAAAATCGATTTTCGATGACCTCGTTTCCGTCTATAATGTGAAAGGTACCAAAAAAGTGGACACTTATATGTTCAACGGTCATCTATTAATCTTATTACATGGCCGGCCCATTCCCATTTCCTCCTACTAACATAGTTCACCAGGTCCGTATTATTACCTAAAAGCCGTTTTATTTCTTTTATTTTAATTCGATTTCTTATCTTTATATTAAGCATTGATCTTTCTAGTGTGTTTTGTGTTATCCCCTTAGTTTATTTATAATTTTTTGTGTTCTGTATCCAATTGTGCACCCATAAGTTAAGACAGGTAATATACGCATGTTAAAAATTCGACTTTTATTGGTGATTAACAAAAGGACCTTTAAATATTCCTTTTAGCGACCAATACTTACTCCACGTCTTATAGTTTCTTCTTCCATCCTATTTGCAAATGATAATTGTTGACCTAAGTATGTCGCTTCGCTCACTAGTTCTATTAGATTATTATTTATCTGTATTTCTCTCTGGGTTGTTGTCGTAGTTAATATTTTGGTTTTTAGGGTGTTAATAGATAGTCCAACTTTTGATCCTTTCGTGTCTAGCTCTAGCAACATATCCCTCAGTTCTGCTAAGGAAGAAGAAAGAAGGATAATATCATCTGTAAATCTCAAATTTGATAATTTCTTGCCATTTATATTTATCCCCTTATGTTCCCAGTCCATTTCCTTAAAAATTTCCTCCAGTGTATAATTAAATAAGATGGAGAGAGCGCGAGTCTCCTTGCTTAACCCCTTTATTAATTGAAAAATATTACGCGTCGGGAATATGCTGTATTAAATTGATTGCGGGTTGGGCATACGGCCGTCTCACACAACTATATACTTGAAAGTACCCTTTCCCCACCCACGTCCTCTTTCTGTTCCTTCGTAGTTAAAAATAGTGCATAGGAACCAGGGGGAAAAAAATCCTACATACTGAGCATGAAACTTTCAGTTTTTTAAACATTTCTCTCTTTTTTCGCTGTTGGTACGTTATATTTTTGTTAATTTCTCTTTTGTTGTTTGGATTTTTGCGGATAGGGCTTTTCTAGATTTCTCTTTTTTCCTTCACTGTGTTAATATTATTAATCTCTTCTTGATTCGAAGGGCTAGCACTATTTTGCTTTATGTAATGAGTGTTCTTTGAAATGAAAGTTTTTTAAACCGTTTATTTCTGATGAAGTACTATCTGTTAGACCCCTCTTTCTTATTTTTTTTTTTTTTTTTTTTGATAAATTTATTTGTCGTATCAATTTATCAATTTTTTCTAAATCTTTTAGAATCCATTTGACTATTCCGAATGATTAGGAGCAGAATTGCGAATGTATTTATAGCGTTAAATATGTTTTTGCAGTTGAGGCGTTCTAATTATTACTTTGAATCGTGACATTCCTCTGAAATAATAATACGAGTTCAGGATGTGAAAAGATGTCCTTCCGAGGAATACGTTATTGAAGTAAGTCAACATCTTTTTGTTATTCGTAATGACCCTCAATGACAATATGATAATGACAGTATAAGCTTCAAAAATGTTTTTGCTGGCGCATCTTTTTTCATAAGAGAGTTATTTAAAAATTCGAATAGTGTGCGAAACAGAAAATTCATTATCGGCTTTTAGCGGACGTTTTACGCGTTTTGTAGGAGCTATTGTTTTTCTCTGAACTCAACAATTGTTCTTAACTGCTAGCGCCAGTAATGCAGCTCATCTTCTGACGGAAAAACGAAAAAAAAGACTAAATTATCATGTCCATTTACGATGCGTAGCTGCTATTTTTGATAATCGTTAAAACTGTTGAGCGAGCTAAAACAGTTACCAGGTTTTAGTTCAAAATGTGAATTTAAACGGAGATCACTGAATGGTTCATCGACACTACTCCGTATAGTCGATGATACACAGCTCCCGCATTCGAAAGAGTCCCAATCTTCCTGAACGTTTCACGTTCCAGCCCTGTGTACTCTTTTATATGAATTTACCTTATTATTAGATCATACCTCGATGATAAATACAGTTTCAGTGTTAAGCAAGGAAACAACTACCGGAGTCCCCCAGTATATTCCAGACCCTTCTCCTATGTACTACTTTTACCGCGCATAATCGAATCATCCGGTCTTCATAATTTCCTTATCAATTTTTAGATGCACCTCCCAGTAAACTGCAAAGACCTCTTACACTGCTTGAAAATGTTATGCCCGAGAGCCGAGGGAATCCTAAAAAGTAGCCTCGTTTTGCACTTCGGAGAGGACTATCGCCGCCACACCAACCTCAAACAGTGTCAAGCGTCTTGCGGTATACGGAAAATAGGAGCCACGCGTATCTGTTAAAATAGTTCATCAGAGCGGTTTGATTTCTAGACGCGCTCGTTGATGTCCAAGTAAGCGTGTTAGAAAGCGAAATTACTAATGTTGAAATGGATGATGACAGCAGTGTGAAGCAGAGTCCGTATTTCCCAATCCGCAGAAGCGAAGATGGTACGAACAATTACGAATGTTGTCCGATTTGCGTGAAAAGAAGCCCTCAGGAGAGGTCCTCGAATTCTGCGAGTAACGACAGAGATAAAGTCACGTTGTGAAACATTCTGCAGTACGATGACTGTGAATAAAAAATAAATTCGAATATTGTAAACCGTTTTCGTGCCTGTAGATTAAAACACTTAACTGGGAAAAAATTTAAATTTAATCTGCTAATCGGTAGACCGCAGTAAGTAGACGCGTTCTCCTGTCAATTGATTATTTATAAGGTACACTGCCTGCAGGAAAACACAAAATTTAAACTGGTTCGGTTTGTATATATAACTAAATTTAAAAAAAAAAAAAACGTGTAAAAGACTCAGTTTTACTTTTCGCTTGCTAAAATACGCTGGATCTACAGAAATTGTCATAATTGAATGCTAATTGCCTAAAAAACGCCAAACTTGATTAACTTTTTGTTTTTAAAAATGAAAACAAGTAAAAACCTTTTAAAAATAAAAAGACTAGTACAATATGCCCCAGATTGTACAACGAGAAAATGTCGAAACATTACCCCAACCGTCACGATTCGTTTTACTAATATCTTCACAAAAAAAAAGAGAAAAAAAAAATTAAAAGAAACGAATTTGAGCTGCTTCTAGCACATTATCATTAATCGTTTTGTGTGAAAATGGTAAAGTTTTTGGGTGTTTTTATTCGATATTTATTCGATATTTTTTGCAAATTAGCCATCACAGCTTGGTTATTTTAGCGGTGTTTCGTTTGAGTGGAACCTGATATTCGAATCCCACTATCGAAAATATAGAAAAAAAATATCACCCGCGTTGAGTTGATTTGTGACCCCGTATTTTACGAGCCTAAATAAATTTTAAAAAAGAGAAAAAAATAAATAAAAAACTATAATTAGATTAGTGTTTCGATCGACTGGAACTCGGTTCAAATCGTGTTGCCGCACATTGAAAACATCAAACATATTACCATCTGCTAGTTATTGTTTTTGTTTTTTTTTTTGGAATAGCCAGCCGAGGACATTACCTAGCAGCATTGGGTTATATTAATGTCGACGATTGACAAGCCTAACTAAATTTCCAAAAAAAAAAAAAAAAAAAAAGAAAAAAAAAAGAAACTACCTTGACATTGGAATTTCTTTAGGAACCAGTCTGCTAAATATTAGAAAGTGTATGATTTCAAAAACTTCAAATCCAAAAATATAACAATGACCCCTCCTAAGTATTACAAAGCTGAGGTTATTCGTAGAGTGATTTTTACATAGGCGTAATATCGAGAAAAATATATTAAAGGGGAGTGTATTTTTACTTTGGCGAAATTTTGAAAAGTTTTCTAAAATCTCGTTTCAAAACACATATGTATATAAATAATCGCTGCACGTTAAAAACTGGACAAAAGTGTAACCGACAAAAACCGGGGGAGGGGGAATTTTTTTTCTTTTTTTTTATTAAACAGGGACAATTTTTGAAAATATTTTTTAAAGCGTAGTAAAAACTTTCGAGTGTTCGTGTGAAAGGTTTTAATTTAAGGGTCAATTTTTAAGAGCGTTATTTTGGTACTTCTGACTTCTCGTATATCCTACATCTCAGGTTTTCATGTGTCATCGTGAAACCGGATCACCTTCCATAAAGATTAGAGTAAATTTTTCAACTAAATGTCGGATTTTTGTCTTTATATTAATTTCTAAATATCGATTATTAAAGCCTGCAAGTGTGGCAGCGATGGAGTGTGTGTTAAATCTCGCGCGCAACTTTACATTCTAATTAATTCCACCGTTACATTTTTCCAATGCGGAAGTTCTATTTAGAATTTTATATAGTATTTCGTGATATCACCCTTGCGTCACAATCCTAATACTAGATGTAACAAATATCTGTGTGTCTAAAAATTAATCCGAACCGCATGTTTGATGCAAAGTACTGTGGTTTTAGGATGCGGAACTTTCAGATATATTCAGAAGTCGAATAGAAAAAAACAAGAAGGAAAATAATATACGTGCATTATGCGTACTGAAAAAATTTCGAAAGGGATTCAATAATTAACTATATAGCGACAATGATCCGTAAAATTATCAGATCAAAAATTTCCACAAATATTTGACAATCTCTTACGTTCAAGAACTTTATATCGAAAATGTATATATATATATATATATATAGTATATAAATACAAAATTTGTATTTATAAAATTTTTAGGACAATTAATAATAACAGTGGGTAATTTCAATAATTAATAATGACATAGAAAATTCGTCACCGATGAAACTGCCCCTAAACGCCATGTTTTTCTTTTCCATTTTCTGTATTATGTACTCTTCTCTAATCAATTCCTAAAAATAATATTTCTATTATTCAAAAGACGCATCTCACGAGAACACAACATTAAACATTACCGACGACGGCCTATAAATTGATAAAAGCTTTTACCACCGATTCCTATACGCACTTTTATTGAAATCGAGTTTTTTACAAAACCAACGGAAAGTAATCAATGTGCAAAAATCAGAATTTAAGTAAAATGTATCGGTTAATCGAGCGATATTCCTGAATGAAGCTCAAACACTCATCTATCATATTACTGCCAGACGCATTCGAACGTATAAGATACACAAATTGCACCAAAGCATTAAACAGTCGTCCAGAGCAAATTTCTCGGCAACACTCGATCATTCCAACGGAACGTTACATTTAGGATCAAACGAATCATCGACAAAGTCGTTAAAAATTTTCCTCATCGTCACGCGAAGAAATTCAACTTCCTTTTCTTTCCATTGTCTTCTGTCTACGCTATCCTTTATGTCTTCCATATCGTGTCCGGCTATTTAGTTTTCTAATTTATTATAGTTTGTCATTTTGTTGGATCAATATCGCAAGCGCACCCAAGGAAAAAAAGGAACGAAGAGAATAAAAACTCCATATTCAAAACCCGAACGTTTGCTCACAGACTTAAGTCAAATGTCTCAAACTGAACTACCTAGTAAAATATTTATAAATGGCGAAGAATGCACTCTATTCCTTTACGACAAGTTTTCAACTCTGTGTTTTTATTTATTCGAAAATAATTCTAATATTGTGTTCTCCAAAGGAGATGTTTTACATATGCATATATAAAAAAATAAATAAATAAAAAATTCCGATACTTATTTCTTCTTCTTAAAACTGCAATAAATTAATCGCCGTAACTATAATGATATCTATAACATTTAAATAACGATGAATTTAAAATGCAGTTAATGTGCAATACAATTTGGAGAACGTAAAGTTTACGGCAAATATCTAGTTTCGCGTGCGGACGATTAGAAATTTATCATCATTCTAATGACCAATTTAGTTTTTTCAACGCAAAAACCGCAGTGAAATATAAACCAAAAGGTGTTTAGTATCGTTTTTGGTAAAGCGCTATAATTGTTTCGAACAAAAGCGATTATCTATTTATTTTTATTAAAGGTATAAGTTTCAATTTTACGCGCCTTAATTAAGATTTCATCAGATTATTTAGATAGCAGCCTCTAGTATTGTAGTTAATTGCAAACTGTTTTTTTTTTATTTATTTATTTTTTTTTTTTTAGCCTCACCCTTGCCTTTGACCCAAACGCTTGAATGTTTTATTTTACAAAATACAAATTCTGAGAGCATAGAATATTAGCGAATGAAAGGTACCATCGGTAGGTTTTTTCGGGAATTACCCTCGGACTTAAATACAAATTGGAAATTGAATGTGGAGGAAAATAAAAGAGGGATTAAGATTTCTTTTTCTTTTTTTTTTTGAATGGGGCGTAGGTTAGCTAAGGACCGACCGACCACCTTCATTTAGATACACACGAGGGTACAATACGAAAAGCTCTGAATTCCCCAATGTCCATTGTCAAATCTCACGTTACTTTTAAAAATTATTATTTAAAAAAATCGAGTAAAATGAAATAAACCTTCAACTACAACAACGTAACATTTATTCCATCTACAAATCGCGTAGTACGATATTATTTTAACTAAAGCCTATACATATTCATAAGGACATTCTGCATAAACCAGAAGCATAATCATAAAAATCA
Organism: Icerya purchasi; assembly: GCA_039619475.1. NCBI lineage: Eukaryota > Metazoa > Arthropoda > Insecta > Hemiptera > Monophlebidae > Icerya > Icerya purchasi. The sequence goes on along the minus strand of CM077116.1, from coordinate 346,621,429 downwards.
TAAAAATGGAACAATCATTTCACAATAACGCGCGACAATCTCCAACGAATTAACTATTAGCGATTATATGGTAACATATATTTGTTCTTTAATCATTTTAAGCAATGGCGGAACAGCCGTCAAACAAATCCGTCCCTAAATAGGGAGTAACATTTACAAATGAAAAAGTTTGCAACATGGACGATTTTTTTTATTTGAATAATTAAAGAATATCTCGGAATAATAATCGATTTATCGGTTAAACATAAAGTTTACAAGTATGTCACGGCCTTTAGGGAAGAAATCGAAACGAAGATAAAACGTAGTTATTAATCTGAAGTTTACAGATAGGCAGGCGGAAGTGAACTCTGACGGGAGCTAAGGTGAGCGAGACAAATCAGGCGTTCCCAAAAAAAAATAAGATGCTAAAACGTAGGTATCCCTCCTCTTCGGTATTTTTATTAATCGTTCGCATTACCGAACGGCATTTAAAAGTACAACCTATCCGAGAAGAAATAGGAAAATTCAATTTGACAGTTCAATTGAAACGAGCGAAACCGACAAACATATTTTTAAAAAAAAATCGAAATCAAAAAATATTAATGCATTTTCGTCAAAAGCACAAATCCTGCTCGTCATTTATCAGAGGTGCAAGTGTAAACATCCTACTTTCGAAATAACTTTAACGGGGTACATTTTACACAACTTTTTTCCCGACACGCAGAAATCCATTTTAAACATTTGTGCTTGTTGTTATTCTTTTGTACTTCATCTATTGTATCCTGCCACCAAAAAAAACTCCCAGTGAAAATTGAGTGCCAAAACAGCTATCATATTTTATTTTTCTTTCGTGTACACGAATAATTTACTATTACTTCGAAGTATTCGTATTAGGTATTTTTCCCCGTCGAATGGTCTTCGTACGGGCGTAAAACGGTTACTCGCGTAAAAAATGTTCCGCACGCGCGTATGAAACTAGTTTTTATTCTCGTTCGGAACTCGTCTTGGCAATTATCGAGAGAAAAATAATTTTATTCAGTCAGGTTGAGTCATACGTTTTCCCGGTACAAATTGAATTTTGAATAGCCGAAGTTGTCTGATCAACGCGCTCGAATCGTCCTAATGTGTTTATTTCACGTCGTGTTTAAGTGGTTTTTCAAGTAATAAACGTTCGGCGAGAAAAAAATAGGAAGTCGAACAGAAAAGACTATTAAAACAGACGTCGTTCGGGAATAAATGAACTGGTTTTTGCTTAAAGTAAACCAGACTTGCAGCTAGAACGCTTCGAGTACTGTGATACTTGCATTCGAATGGCGGCCAAAATGTGTTTAAAATTTCCTCAGTTAAACAGATCGACTTGCATAAAGTCGTCGAAAATGAAAACGTCCGCTTAAAATTTGGCTAACTCAAATTTCGCGTGCAATAAAATTAAGGACTAACGGAAAAGTTCAAAAAAAAAAAAGTCTCCCGCTTATTCGGAATAAGGCGCAATGCGATCATAAAACGCGCCATGCTGAAAAATTTAAATAAATTAAGAAACTTTTAAATCAAAAAAAATTTCCATTTCTTTACAAAAAGGTTTTTTTTTTTTTTTTTATACTCGAGATGTGGACTATTGCAATGCGGGCGAGATTACATCTTCGGTATAAATTCGAATATGCCTACACCTTTTACATTCGAAAGGAGGCTCTACCGTTTTTTTGGATTAGAAAACCCGGAATATTTCGTTACGGTGGCATTTGAATCTTTCTAACAAATAATGTTCAACCGTACACAATGTCACGTTGAAAATAACGTCGATGCGCTGCAGATTCAGAAGGAACACCTGTTTCAAATTTGCCTCTGTTCTCCTAATTAATATCGATTGATAATCGAGTAGTCGGATTAAAAGAAGAGAAGCTCGAGAGTTTTCTTTTTTAATCGGTAATTCCTTCGACAAATCGACGCGCGGCCACGAACAGATATATTTTTGAGAGTAATTTTCTTCAATTCCGAAGGCCGGATAATCTGAAAAACGCACGATGCTATTATATGAACTCGTAACAGCACCGTTTGTGGCTGTTTCATTAGCCGTAATATGGGGCGGCGCGAGGTTTGTATCCCTAGAGTCGCAAACTCGATTCGGTAAAACCCAGAGAAATACCCACATCCGGTTAATTAAATGTTCAAATTTTATACCTATTCTATCTGGTCAGGTACGACTATATAAAAAGCCGTTGTTATTTTCATTGTATTTTTTGTTGTTGGGCCCTTTTTTTTTCACTCTGACATTTTACAACAGATCGAAGAAATTGATGGTTATGGTCTTGCAACCGTGTAATTTTAAGAAAGCTAGTCGTGATTCCGTTGAGCATAAGCTACATTTTCGATAAGAAACTTTCCGCGGACAATGTGGGTCGAACGCGCAAACTATTATACATCAGGCTCGATCGAGCGATCAGAGGTCCGCACGTTCATTCTCTGAAATACCCCAGCTCTGATTCGGCATTCGAAGGAATTTTCCACCTTTTCTTAGTGAAGTTGCTACAAGGATATGTGGAGAGAACTATTGGTGTTTCGGACGATCAATTCACAAAGAGGAGCCGGATGATGTGTAGAAAATCGAATTCCCGGTAAAATTTCGTGTGCCTAGGGCTCCCCAGTTTTAAATAGGCTTATAGGCCGAACACCGCTAAGCGTAGATTCTAAAAGAGATAGGACATCATTCGACCTTGTCATTTTTAATTCACCCTGTAATGTATGCAATAAAGACGGCTGAATAAACTGCAAAAAGATCACGATAACTATTTCCGATTTCTTGTCAAGTCGTGAAACAAAAACGGATAAAGGTAAGTGTGTAGAGCTCAGTCAATTCAAAGCACTACAGTTATTTTTCTATGCTCTTTGTTGTTTAGTTGTCTTTAATGATAGCAATAATTACAGTTATAATACATTTTCATACTTTTTGGAAAACAATTCGAAAGCTGCACTCTTCCTTGTGATCATAATGAGTGGTAAAAACAGTCGATCAATTTTAGTAGTCAAATTTTTAAACGTTTTCCCTCTCCCTTTTTTCGTTTTAATTATCAAAAACATCACGTACAATTAAATTCGTCCACTTTTTTTTCGCCATTTCACTCGTTTCTTTTTTTAAGTGTTTATTTTTATTAACCTTTTTTGTTTTAATTCCGATCTACACATGTACACGTTTGAATCGATCGAAATGTGCAATTGAAATTTTGACCGCATTCCAATAAGACGGAAGGCGATTTCTTTATTCCCAATTCACTCGTTTCTAGTATTTTCCCATTTTTATCCCTGATATATATAGCTTCCTAGTTATTTTTCTTTTCCTGAAAAACTGTCTTGTTAGCCTGTAAGCCTGGTCTATTCTATGATCTTTCAACAGAGTCTCTATTTTTTGGCATATATCGTCTAACTATTTTTGAAACATGCTGAAACAATCTGATGGATCACGTCCACGACGAAAATCGCACATATTTTTAGGTAACAGATTAGTGTTAATTAAATTTTCGAAAAGCTTCCTAACAACACACGAAACAAGAGGAATAGGGCAAAACGAGGAGAAATAATAAAAGTGCTCCAGAAAAGGAGAGTAGAACCGGAACCGAGAAAGAAGTTGAAAATATTTAAAAGTATCTAGAGAGAAAAGTCAGAAAGATTTTTAAGAACAGAAAAATTATCCAAGCCCGGTAAGGAATTAGCGGAATTGCTTAAAGATGAATAAAGTTCTAATAAAGTAAAATTAAAAGTAAGAAAATGTGGAGAACTAAGAGCAGACCGGAAAGTTCAGGATACTTGGACGCTGGGAACATAGCCAGATGGAAATAATAAACGATGTTAGTTTATCAGAAGGAAAATTATGATCGAAAAGATGTTGGATGCCGGTATGAAATATAAAAAAACGGACCACAATCGCTGTTTATTCGACTCAGTGGTTCCAAAACTGATGGCCGCTTTATAACATTTGAATGTTGAATAGCTTTCAACATTTTTACGCATCATCGTATACTTAAAAAATAGCCTTTTTTTCGCAAACCGTTAAGGAGGTTTTTTCTAAGCAACCGAAATGTTATTCCAAATAGCAAACATTCCCCATCGAGATATGATAAGACATTTTGGAAGTCACTGAAAGAACGACACTTTTACTGATTTTTTAATTTCTTCGTCGATTTTATAAAATCAAAGTATTTTTTTTTTTTTAAAGCGGTGCGCAATTCGAGTTCCCAGCAAGCGGGCTATTTCGGGTCGGTGCGCAATTCAAGTCCGACTTGTCACTGTGTGAAGTGTTGGTGCGCAATTCGGGTGTCCCCATGAGAACTAGCTGTGCTTCTTTGTTAAGTGATAGATGACTCTACCGGAACAAAAGACGCAGATAGGTTTGCTTCGGCATGAAGAACTGTAATAGCCGAGTCTGGAGACACTTTAACAAAGGTTAGGTCTATGAATAACCGGCTCAACATTGACGTAATGAGCATCGCAGAAATTGACAAGAAACGGAAGAGGTGAGCTTAAAAATTTGATTTCTATAACAGGATTGTAAAAGAATTTTCAAAAATACGTTTCTATGACACCTTTTCGGGGATTTCGGATTGGCACCTGACAAGGAAAATAAAAGAGAAGTTCCTCGATGGAAAAATCAGTTTGAATATCACGACGAAATGGAATAATAACGATTGCGGAATAAATTATCGTATTTTAAGTTCTCTGCGGTCGTTGTCGGAGGCACAAGAACTGGCCAGTTGCAAGAATAAAGAGTTAAGCATAATCAGGTTTTTTTCCTGAACGAGTAATTGCGGATAAACCGCTAACATTTTTACAAAACATTTTAGCTGAAGACTTCCGGTGAAGCTATATTTTCATATTCTAAATTCTCGACTAAAACCGCGATTTGTCCTTCGAGGTTATTCGGAAACCATGGTACGGTTATCAGTTTGAAAAATATTGTTAGGATTAACGGAAATATCCATGTCGGTAATTTTATTAGTATTATTCTTTACCGAGACAATGTAGATAAATTGGACGAAACGGTTTTTTCTAATTTTTGTTAATCGTTTTAACTTGTACGATGGCGGATTAGTGACGCTTTTACCAATGGTTCAGAGAAGATTAGGCGGGGTAGGTTTACCTCCCCCGTCGAACAAATCCAGCATTAATTTGAATTAAATTTAAATTAGCAATTGAAATCTAAAATTAAATTAAATTAAATAACGACCGAGCGAGAAATAAAACCGCTAAGAAAAAAATAAAACGAAACCAATAGAAAAAAAAATAAAAGTAAATAATAGAACTAAAAATAAACGATCTCACCCGATCTCTTCAACAAACAATTAAACACAACGCGAGTAAACTTTATCACGTGAAAGATGACTTCAACATATCAATGTAAATGTTAGATAAGTAACCGTTTTATTTTTGTTTTAAATTTTATTTATTTTAAAACAAAACCTATTTTATAAATTTCCGTATTTCTGCGAGCAATGTGACCTAGCAACTAAGTATAACAGTAAGGAAAAGAAAAAAAAAAAGTCATTAAATTCCTATGAAAAAATAGGTTATTTTAACTCCATTACTGTAAATGAGAATATGTATATTAATGAGCCTGCCAAAAGTTCGGCGAATAGGGGAAACAGTAATAACGAACAATGGTACATGAAAAAAGTTTACCAAAAACGGTATTAAAAACTTTACTGAGTCCAGAATTCATCGTAATGATTCTCACAGCGTAATTCTACTTGCGTAGTACATGAACAAAAAAAAAAAAATAATACTTCTGATAATTTCTGAGGCAATCCTTCCTGGTGTCGCATTTTTCTAATATCAGCGTTTACAATTAATTTAACATCTACTATCGATTAATGCTACACAACTAACACGAATGTTTTTATTTGTTCTGTTTTATAGTTATGGTTTGCTCGGAGCCAGTGGATGCGGTAAAACCACTTTACTCAGTTGTATAGTTGGAAGAAGACACCTAAACAGTGGTGAAATATACGTCCTAGGAGGAAAACCAGGAACCAGAGGAAGCGGCGTTCCCGGAAAACGAGTAGGGTATATGCCGCAAGTACGTACCAGTTTCAAATACAAGTGAACTTCCCGGTTTGCGTAAAAAAAAATGTTTCAAAAAAATTCCGTTTTCTTTAGATTACTGTTTTACAATTTTCGACATTTTTCAATAACTAGATTTTAAAAAGGAATTTGCAATTATCATTACGCAGCTACAAGGGGGGACACGTTTGTTGCAACCACAAAATTCCACCGGTGCATATAAATGGCACTAAAAATCAGAGCTGTTTTAAAAATCAAAAGCTGCCTTTGATTCGTAGCATATTTACCTTGAATGAAAAAAAAAAAAAAAAAAGATGTATACAACAAAATTCTTCGAGGATTTAAAATTTAAAGCGGGTAGTACTTTCTTAAAAAATTTGCGATCAGCAATCGTTTCGAGAAATAGTTATATAATGTTTAAAAATAAAAATTTACATAACATTTTTACAAAACTTGTGCACAGATACTTGATCTCATTTTACAATATAGTATACTTCTTTTTCTTCTATTATTTACAACCATCTTCTTAGTCTGCGAATTTTTCAAAATAATCGGACCAACTTTTTCTACGATACTTAAAAAAATGTTTATTATGGAATAGATATCATCAGGCATTATTATGCTATTAATCTACTATAAAAAACATGCTATAACTAAAATCACTCGGGCCGAAACATATCAAAACAAACCAGTCAGAATAATTCAGAATAATAATTCGCACTATTACGAAATATCAGACCATATGCTCTAATTGCGAAATAAGGCACTAACATTCGTTGATGCAATATTTAGATCACACATAGATTGAATGGTAACAAGCTGCGTCAGATGTATTGAATGCCATTTGATCTGAACGGCTGGATAAATCACTGTACTACTGGTAGCGGTTACATGTACTCCAGCACAAACCTGCATTACGTTATAGACTAAATCGAGTTAAAAAATTTTCTTTACACCACTATGTCAGTTAAATCACTTTTCCATTTTACATCGCCAACGATGTGGTTGTTTTGCTTAGGGCATCATTAACGAGAACACTTTGTATTACACTGGTGATATTTATCAATGTCAGTATATGAGCAAGTCAAAGCTATTGTAATATAGTTGATTATAAGTCGTATTCAGCTCTCGCTAGTCCCATTAAAATATCTAAAAATCAGTAATACTTACAACGTTCGGTTAGTATTTTAGTTAACGATCATCCCATTTAAAAAAATCGAAAGTAAATTATTCGTTTAACGTTATTATATTTCCAGTTTTTAAATGTTGCAATTTACGCCATCCGCCTCCCATTAATAATATCCGCGACTATAACTTTTAAATATTTTATTCCCTCGCATTGTATAAAATTTAAAGGTGCCGATAAAAATATTTATAATTTACGGCATATTAGTGGTATAAATATTTCTTCGTATTCTTTTTTTCCATCATAAATATATTCATTCAGTTCTCAAATATATCTTTTGTTAGTAAGTTATAAATTTTAAGTAAAAAAAAAAAATTCCTTATTTTTATTTAAAAAAAAAAAAAAGAAGAAGAAATCGTCACATTTTAGAAAAATCTATTACTAGTAAAAGGAAAATGAATTCCCTCCTAAACAAATATGTGTATATATATATATATACATGCATACATATGCATATATATGTAAATATGTAAATATACATATATGTATATAAATTAAGCTGAAATAAGTCCTAAAATATTTTAAAAAATTAGAGGTTTGGCCCCTTGTGCTTGCCTTGCTTACCAACCCCCAAGAAAACTCCACTCCTTACTGATCTCGATTGTAACCTGCAGCATTGTTAACTGTTAAACTATCAGAACATTAAATGCATATATTACTATCACACAGCATATAAATTGTAATTTATGATAAAAATATAGCAATTATTTCTCTATAAAACGGTTCTTTTTGATGTTCAATTCGCAGCTAACGTGCCATAAGGCCACGATTACATTGGATCAAAATTCGTACAAAAAATTGATCGTACGGAATTTTCATACGAATAAAGCGGTTACATTATTTTCGGTGTTGTTCGTATGAACGGTGCATTTACAGAAAGCACTAGTTACATTGTGGGTTCTTTTTTTAAAAATTTGTTCGAATTTTTAATTTCTAAATTTTAGACAAATGTTACATAATTCAATATAAATAACAATGACGGATCCACGTGGAGGGGGATACGGGGCATCCTCCCCAAAGAATCAAAGCCTCGATGAAAAAATTTGTTGCAGCAGAAAACTTAATTTATGCTATAAAAGATTTACATAGATATTACCTATGGATTTAATTATAACTAATATTTAATACTGTTTTCTAGTAAAACTATTAATGTTACGTTTTTATTTTATTTTAAACGCAACTATTATCGATCTTTTGCCTTTTTTATTTCGTAATGTAAATGAAAATAGTTCAATGAGAAATATATATATTTTTTTTTTTTCTTGTTCATAAACAAACAATTCGGCTCGGATTACTAACAAAAACAAAAAAAAAAAAAAAGTAAAGTCTAATAAAAGTACTATCTTTCTACAAAGGATCGTCTTTCTGAAACTAGACTGATTGCTTTTTCAGAATCCATATTGCAGAATAAACAAAAATAAAAACGCTGAAAACGGACACTGTAATATAAACTTCGTACGAATTCTGATGAAAAAACAAAATGCATTGGTCGTATAAAACTGCTCGTCCGAAAAAAAAGTGCAAACAATGTAACCATTTATTACTTTCAGACCAAGTCGTAAGAATTCGTACGATTTCCTAGGACCAATTTTTCGTACGAATTCTGATCCAATGTAACCGCGGCCTAACACAACACAAAAGAAGCGAACACGGACATTTAATTATTATTCGGTTGTTCTCAATATTTGGTTATTTCTATCTGATTAATATTGAAATAATTTTCAAATTTTCAAATAAAACATAGAAAAGAAAAAATTAAAAGCGCCAAATAGATAGAGATTTTTTCATTAATAGAGAGGAAGATACAAAGAACCTCGCCATCTAACATCGGTTTCATTTTAAATCGGTAATAAGCCATATCTGTTACCAACAACACTAATAATTTTGATATTTTTTTATTTGTAAATATTCCAGTTCGTTTCATACATTTTTGATGACTTACAGGTCACCGATAACAAAAGTAACTTTATAATATTTTCGTGTGATCTTTAATGCTAGTACGTACTTACTATTGTTATTGTAATTCGTATTTTCGCAGTTTTTGGTGGCAATATAACCAATAATTTTTCGTTTACGTTATACATGATTTTTGTTCAGTTTTGGTTGCACAATATTTCTTTAAAATAAAAAATGCATTTGAATATGTCGTTTGTTTAGAAAATTGGACAATTAGTTGTATATAAAGAGGCATATTATACATGCATAAACAAAAAATAAAAATATTGGTAACACAGTTTATTATTGACAAATATTATACATTCGATAAATCGAAAATTCCATTTTCTTATGTTTTCGGTATATTTAATATAATTAAAAGTTAATTAAAATTCTTTCAATTATAATAGCGGCTCTAAGAATGAATATTTTGACAAAAATAACGAAAATATGCAAATAATTACAATATGTTAATTTACCCTGGTTCTTTGATTTTCCTTCACCTCCCGGTTCTGTTGTTATTACTATGGTTTTAGTCGAGAATATAGAAAATGAAAACATAGCTTCACCCGAAGTCTTCAGATAATATGTTTTGTAAAAATGTTAGCGGTTTATCCACAATTACTGGTTCAAGAAAAAACCTGATTAAGCTTAACTCTTTACTCTTTCAGCTGACCAGTTTCTGTGCTTTCCGATAACGGCCGTAGCGAACTTAAAATACAATAATTTATTCCGCAATCGTTATTAGTTCATTTCGGCATATCCATCGAAGAAGTTCTCTTTTATTTTCCTTGTCAGGTGCCAATCCGAAATCCCCAAAAAGGTGTCATAGAAACGTATTTTTAAAAATTCTTTTACAATCCTGTTATAGAAATCAAATTTTTAAGCTCACCTCTTCCGTTTCTTGTCAATTTCTGCGATGCTCATTACGTCAATGTTGAGCCGGTTATTCATAGACCTAACCTTTGTTAAAGTGTCTCCAGACTCGGCTATTACAGTTCTTCATGCCGAAGCAAACCTATCTGCACCTTTTGTTCCGGTAGAGTCATCTATCACTTAACAAAGAAGCACAGCTAGTTCTCATTGTAGCAAAAATCATTCTGCCCTTGACGTTTTCTGCCGCCGGTATTTAAGGTGCAGGTAAAAATACAGAAGATCATGAATATCAAAAATGATTTGTACTCCGAGGCTACGAATATCGGTCAAGAAAAACCGCCGTTCCTGGCTTTCACGTTTGCTGATATTTCTATCCCAAACAATTTCTCCACTTTACTAGAAACTTCTGATATCACAAAAAGGAAACGGTAAAATTATTCCAGTAGTTTCTCCTCTTTGTATATTAGACTACCTTCGCAAAATCATCATTCCCAACCGAAATCACCAAATCCTTTTAATAAATACTATTCCAATTTAACCGTCTAAGCGGTCCGGCTAGTCGAAAAGTCCGTTTGAAACTTTCCCCACCTTCCTCGAAGTCAATGATTATGGTGACTTGTCCGACCGTTAATAATTTTGTTTTTACTGATCCCATAACCCTTCCTTCCAAAAATCACTTAATCCATTCTGCTCTGCCTTTCTCTCGCTTTCGCTATTTCCTTGTTTCCTCTCTGGATTCTCCACCTTAATAAAGCGATGGTTTGCAACGCCATTCACATCATTTTTGTATGTTCATTCCTTTCTGTCGAACGTTGTATTCTATATTCTTTTCTGCTGAAACTCAACCTGCTCCTTATTGTGCATCTTATATTTTGTCCTTCCCCTCGCCATCCATTATTTCATCCATCGGTTCCTTTATATCTAGTTCATAATTAACGGAATCAAAATTTAACTGACGGCACGTTTCTTTCTTGCTGTGTCTGGTGGTAAATTCTTAACTGGCCTGCCCAAAGGGGGATAGATAAAAAGAAGAAAAAAAAGTTATGTATATTTTTAAAAAAAATTATCTTGCAAAATGTTTATTCTCTAATAACAGCCGCCAATTTCTTAGTAGGTGATTACCAACCTAAAATTTCCTTCATTCTTTTCCAGTTTGAAGCAAATTAACCCAAGATAAGTAATTTTTTTGACCTAATATCTTTTTGCTTCTCGTTTAAAATGCTGTGTCAATAATTATATGTTGAAAAAAGTATTTATAAAATTTCTATTGGAACAGCAGTCACTCCCTGGATCCGGTATGCGGGTGATGTAGTTAGACTTTCTTTGCGACGTGGCGAGGGCGGTTAATAAAAAAATGTTAAACCGTTTTTAAAAATTAAAAAAAGAAAAAACTACATTCATTTTATTCTTTCAAATAAATTATTGTTATAAAATAGGAAGATTATAATTTAATTTTTAATAAAAATTAAAGGTTTTTTGCTTTCAGGATATTTTTTAAAATTTACGATCCACACGTGCAACTACGCCATTATGTAATCCGTTTTTTTTTCTCGTTCAAATATTCAAATTTTTATAGAAACTACCGATTTTTTTAAAATTTCATTTAAAACATTAACATTCCTGAAAAAAATCCTGTAATCTCATTTACTTCATGTTACGAAATTAGTATTTTTAAATTTAAATGTGTAAACTTATTCAAATCGAATAAATTCTCGTTATCTTTCTTGTTAATTTACGGTTTTTTAATAATTAATTATATATAGATGAATATGAAAATATTTAATATACAAGATTATTTTATCAATAGTTTTTGTGATTATAGGATAAACTGAAACATTGCCTAATTTCTGTAGCACATATATATCAACTATTTTCTATTCAATTTTTCAATATAAATCGCATATTCAAATTTAATTTTCATTTTAAAGAAAAATTGTAAGCCGAAGCTAAACAAAAGCTATGTTTTAAATAAATTATTGGCAACATGGGGGCAGTAAAAATTGAACGAATGTAGCATAGATACTTGGTAAGACTCGTCATTATGATTATTTCAAATTTAAAGCAGCAATATAGGTATGAACATTATGAGAAACAACTAAATGTCATTGCATACTGGTTTGCGTTTTAAACTTAAGTAATTAGGGACAATCAACTATAGTGTTTATAGCAGTAATGCGTTAACAATGGAAGTATAATAAAATTATTTTAATAATTATTCGTATTATAAGTATTTAAACCGTATCATAAAGTTAAAACAACTGAATTATATGTCTAAATAATATGTATACACACATGTACGTACATGTAATGTAGGTTCGATTACGACAAGTCTCGGATCAGTAGTAAGGCTATTGAAAAAACGTGTTAAATGCATCTGTCTTACATATTTTCAAGTTGCTTGTTTTGCATCTAATAATGAATGTATAGAATCTTTTATCAACTACTATTTAAAGAGAAGTTTATCAAAAAGTTTGCCTAGTTTCTAACGTGATGTTTAACATTTTACATTATTTTTATTATCCGATTAAAATACTTTCCGAATGTTATTGCAATATGAAGATGCAAAATAGTGCAAGTTTACGTCTACCAACTTTTAAATCATTCTTCGACTTATTTTTGGAAATTCTTGTTAATGTGTATACTTTTAATTTTCCAAAATGCATCAGAAATGTATTTTCAATTACCATCGGTAAGTGTGCTCCGTTCTAACTAATTGTAATGGTAGTAATTAATTTTATAATTGTTTATTCGTAAAATAAACTATTTTTTTCTCTTGAAAATGATGAATTTTGTACAGTTCGAAATGAACGATATTTTACAATACGGAGAGTTTATTAATTGCTGGATCGATAGTGTATTTTGCGCAGAATTTGTGTTAATGACGTGTATTCTACTTAATTGTTAACAGTTTAATAGAAAAATCAGAATACCGAAAAGTAAAATCATAAGTAAACCAGTATGTTATGTAACGGACCTAGTTTTGTGTAATGGCCGTTAGCTAGCATTACTAATAACCGTTAAATATATGCAAGAGAAAGAGACAGAGTCTTTCAAATCGGAAGGCCGATATTATTAATACTTATAGCGGCATTAGTGTACTCGTTGTATTATGATGTACACAGTTATAATAAAGTCTGTCACAAAATTCTGCCCAAGGTAATCTGCCCGCTAAAGTATATAAATACATACTCTTGCACTGGTTATCTCAAAAAAGAGAAAATACATAATCTATTTTGTAGTTTAATCTACAACTACTTTTTTTCGCCCTTCTAATATTTTTACAAATAAACTACATCAGTCAAACAACTCGAAGTTATATTTTCGTTAGAAATGCGCATAAAAAAGATTTCAAAGTATTCCAATTATTTTTAATTTGTAAAATTTGCAATAGTTTTTTAAAATGCACTATCGTAACGTAAAGATTTTTTTTATATTCATTATTATAAACCGTTTTGTTTAATAATTCAACGGTATCGAGTACTTGCAAATTTTGTCATCAAAAATGATATTCCTAAAAAAAAGAAAAAGAAAAAAAAAAATTTACATGCCTAAAATTTAAAAAAAAATAAAATAAAAACGAAGATATTGAGTAGTATGTTTATAATCGCATATATCTAATTTATTTTTAATTACATTAGGAAATCGCTTTATACGGGGAGTTTTCAATTCAAGAGACCATGCTCTATTTCGGATGGATATTCAGTATGGAAACGTCCGAAATAAACGAAAGACTGCAGTTTTTGTTGAACTTTTTGGATCTTCCAAGCCAGAATCGACTTGTAAAAAATTTAAGGTATATAATGTAAAACTAAACATTCGTATAAAATAATATTAATTAGAAGAGATGAAAACAATTTTCTGATTAATGTGCGTGATTTTCTTGTTCTTTTTATTTGTAGTGGTGGTCAACAAAGAAGAGTATCTTTCGCGGTAGCGTTGATGCACGATCCGGAATTATTAATTTTAGACGAACCAACGGTCGGTGTCGATCCACTGCTCAGACAGAGGTAAATTACGCATGTGCTCGTGTAAAATGCGCGTCTTAAATTTTTGACTTTAATTAACAGGGGGGGGGGGGGGCAAAACAAACGCGAACAGAAAATTTATTTTCGGAAGTATGAAATTAAAAGAAGTACTTTAAATATTAAAATCAATTTAGTGTGGTATAAAAGGACGATTGCGGTATTATGATTTATGAAAAATTAAAAACATTACGTATCTATATTTTTAACTGTACAACTCAACGAGAAAACTCATTATCGTCTTCTGATGATATCTTTCCGTATTGCTTCATCCTCCTCTTTTATTTTGGATTCACATCTAATTCGTATTCCGTACTTCATGCTTTTTTCAGTGTTCTGTTAGAAATGCTTGCTTAAATATTTTTTGTCGCACTTGTAAAATCCTATTTTTTGAAACTGTCTCATATTACCGTAAATGTGTGATTTCCATCGGGGACATCTTTGCGTATAAAGATTTTTAAAATTTCACCTAAAAGGTTAAGCATCATAGCCAAAACTGAATTCGTCTTATGAATTCTATAGTGCGTTTAGTTTGTCGATCGCGCTTTACAACTGTTTGAAACTAATAAGCTTCTTTAATATGACAGGTGATTTTCGATGATCCCAAACTGTATTAATCTAGGCAAAAATTAATTGTTCTTCCATTCACTGGTTTTTCTTAATTATCCCTTTTGAAGAATTATTTTTGAGTATAGTTTTTCGTTTAAGCATTTTATGCGGAAATTACTTGTATAGCTGCAATAGTGATATGTATAAAACGGCGGTGCGCCTTTCTTTTTCATTTATCTTCTGTTTTCTTCAATCGTCACTGGTATATCGCAATAAAATAGTCCCTACATTTCCAATTTGAGACAAAGTGAACATTAGAACTGAAATAGTTATTATAAATACACAAAAATTTAAAATAAATATTGATGATTTTTAAATGTGTTCTTACATTAAAAAAAAAAAATATATACTCCATATTTTATGATAGAAATTATTAATAGTATGAATATTAGTGAAAAATGTATTGTTATTTACATATAAAATAAATATGCAAAGAAAATTTTCAACCCCTCCCCCCCCGCCCGCCCGCCCTCCTTTTTTTTTCAAAATTCTGGGCACGGTACTGTCGCTAGTTATTTACATATATTCAACAAACTGCTTTTATACTTCGGGAAACTTGAATTCTTATCATGGGGGAAGAACTTAAATCCAAGTTATAGCGCATAATTCTTCTTTTCGCATTTTGTTTAACGTTGGTTTCATTGATTTGGCTTAACACATTACCTTTTCTCGGCATCTTTTATAACACCTAATTAAGATTTTGTCGTGTACGATGATCCAGGCATTTTTTCATTTACGATGTATACGTAATGAAAAGATGACGAACTAAAGTTAACGGTATACTGCTCGCAATTATGATAAATTTAACAGTATGTTTATGGTTGAATGAATATATCAAAAAACCGATAACTTAATTGATGTGAAAGGCTGCTATAACGCGATATGTTAACAAGTTCCACTTCTGTCAATATGAACAAGGAGAAACTCTAAATCATTACTTCCGTATTCCTCTTACTGTCACTTTGTGTCTTCTTTAAAACTGTTTTTCAATTCGTTGATAAAGCGCGATATATACGTAATAATGTGCATTCTCTGTTTTTATGAGCACTTTCTAAGGCAACAGTACGCGCGATATACATTAAATTTTGAAGAAAAGAAAAATCCGTCAAACGTTACGGCATTATTAATTTTATATGTGTATTTCACTAAAAACGATCTGTGCCATGATATTAAGCTGGCGAATAATTGATCGTTTTACACACTAATAATCCGATTACGAAGCATGCTAGAGTAAACTCAGAAGGCAAACTTTACAATAAATATCACACCATAGTACATTATGTATTTTCACGTTGTATTAACGTGCATGGTGCTTAACAATTTTGTCGCATTTTCATTACCGAATGAAAACAAAATCTTTTCTTAAATTTATCGGTAAATAAAGCGTTAAAATTAAATAATTATAAAACAAAAATTAAAAAGATTCCGCTACTATTGTAAGTACTTTTTACTTATAACGCAAACTCATTCATAAAAATGTACACGAAAGAGGCTAACTAACTTAATCGACTATTAAGTAATAAACTTTGTTAAAGTAGCCAATTTTAAAAAGTGATTTCATAGGTATATTTTAACAAATGTTCGCGAAACGTAAATCAAAGAAGTTGTAAATCGTGTGCGATGGGTACTTAATTAAATAAAAAGTATTTCATTTGAATGAAATTTTAAATCAACCCTTATAAAAGATGTATCATAAATTGTCAAAAATCAAATAACTTCATTCCTATAAACTTATATCGTTTAGAAATCCAATATTGATTTCGATTGTTTTGTTTCATCGTATAATATCGCAACAGCTAGATGACCGATTGATGTTAAACAAACAGTTTGTTTTAACGGAATGTATCCTTCTTTTTTTTTTATTTTGGGGGTAGGGGGTAATTAAAAGTAGCTTCGAAATAAAAGATTTATTCTAATTAGAAATGCGAAATGTATTCAGATTTTAAAATCTCAAGGAAAACTTTACTCGATACTTATTACTTTATACGCGTGACCGAGGTATATACAGTTCATGCAGTACACTAGGTAATGCGTCGCAAAAAACAAGACAGTCAAACTCACGCACATAGCTCCAGTTTCCGTTTAAATGGTTCGAAATGTTAGGTAAACTTCCGTATAATTTATTTATTACCGTCAGATATTGTTAGAGTGAAATTTTAGTAGATTGTAATTTTAAAGGGAGAAAGAGAAAAGATGACAGACATGCAAACAAATTGCGGAGATAGAGTCTTGAGAAAGTAATAATTACCAGATATCTATAGTTGTATAGCGTTTAAATAACAACGGCAAATTTAGTATGGAAATAAAGTTGCGCTACGTTGTTAGGCTGTAAACAAGAGAATTTTAGAAAATATTAAAAACATCATTAAATCGTTCGGTATAATTTTAAAAATGGTAAATAAAGACGTCTACGCCGTCATTTAATTATTCATAAATATTAATTTTTTCGCGAAAAAACTGAAACGTACACTTGTTAATTATATTAAATTTTTAAGCGGTTATATTTTTAATTTCACGACGTTAAACTTGTAAGCGGTATTAATTACTGTCACTGCAGATTATTTATCGCTACGTTCATGAACATTACATCATATTATATATGTTTATTACATGTTTACCATATGTTGTTTTTAATTTTTGTATATATTTTTTCTTTAGCATTTGGAATCACTTAGTGCAAATAACGAAAGATGGACATAAAACTGTGATAATTACGACGCATTATATAGAAGAAGCCCGTCAAGCTCACACGGTCAGTCAGTTTCCCAATTATTACTGTTTTTTTTGTGTTTTTTCTACCATAACCAAAGCGTTAAATGTGTAATTCATAAGCGAATATAATTAACACTTTCTTGCTTACACCACAATTAATCTGCTGTTTATGAGTAGTTATTCGATCCATTTTAATAAAATTCCGTACGAGTGTAAAGTTAGCGAAAATGCGATCACTTAGATATATATATCACTAAATATGACAGATGCAATAACGAAAAAATATTATTAAACATCTCGATAATATTTAAGTTTTTAGTTTTCCTTGCATTATTATTATTATTATTTTTTTAATTATGACATTTCAAATTATGATGTGACTTTAAGCACCAGGATTCCCTGAAAGCGCTTACTAAATTATGCTGTTTGATAACCGAATTTGTTAGTTTGAGTATAATGAAAGTTGTACGGACGTATCGTATAAAAAAAAAAAAAAAAAAAAGTAATACTTGAGGAGAAAAAACGTAAAGAGAAAATTTAAGATGAGGTATGAAGGAGCAATTTAACTCTTATAATATAAACGGATGGTCCATAATCGTTTCAAATGTACAATTACGATTATTTTCCACCGCTGTTGTCGCCCAACAATGTTGCTTGACTAACAGGTCCGCCACGAGAAGACTGTGGATAAGGGTTCGGCAATGCAAATGGTGAGTGTCACCGCTTCTGGTGCCATACTCGTGTATGAATAGATGTCTATCCATATCGGTAACCCATAACATGTTGCGTTAGGCAAGATCACCGCTTACCCAAGCGCATATTCCATGGCGAATTTGTGAAAGGTCACAGTCTCGTGAACAACTAAAAAAAAAAAACGCTACAAAGATCACATCACCATCATGCTTCGGGATGCGAATATCAACAAGGTCTGGAAAAATGCTGCACAAAACGAGCAGAAATGGAAAAAGGTGTCTCATGAGGTGGTAGAAAATTACCTTAAGAAACGCTACAAGAAAAAGAAAAAAGAAAGAGATACTAGTCCCCGGATCAGCTATTCGAATGTCACCATTGCGGGAAAACGTGTGTGTACTTCTCAAAAACGGACTAATCAGTCATCTACGAACACATCGCTAAACAAATATCTGTGCATCTGGGCTACTCAGAAACGAGTTCCAGCTATGATAATGACGACAATTATGATATAAATATATACTTATACACGCACACAGTTTGTTATAAATAATAGATAAAATAAATAATTTTCCACGCTGTTCTATGTGAATATTAATACAAAACGAAGTATAAAATGGGAATTTATTTCAAAACAACAATCCATATTGATGAATTATACACCGTGAAAATGGATTGTTGATTCGGAACTAGTCGGTGCTTTATTATATTTTTAAAACTTAAATAAACTCCTAAATATGTTTTATATTTTGTGTTGTAAATAAATAATGGTTTATCAAGTGCAAAGGAAGTTATAAATCTGAACTAATATATATATATATATATATATATATATATATATATATATATATATATATATATATATATATCTATATAAATTCGGCCATTTTGGCCTCGCAAGGGGCTGTGTCCCTTGACCCCTCTTGTTTACATTTCTATCTCTTTCTCTTCTATACTTTGTATAAAATGATCAAAATTTACAACGTAATTCTAAATCGGTCCACACGAATATAATAACATAATCACAGAAATCCTATAAAATATAACAAACGTTACATAAAATTGGGACATTTAAGAATTACATTGTAATTCATATATATATTAACGAATAGTTACGTTAATTAAAATGCTCAAATTGCAGCGTGTAAAAAATTTTTTCTTTAGTTACCTTCAAATTATCGTTTCGAAATTTGATACGGGTGTAATCGAACACTGAAATGTATAATTTTTTTCTTTTTTTAAAATAAATTTTATTTATTACTGTAGATCATAAATGACAGTACATATCTGCACGATTTTATATTTTTAATATTCAATTAAGAATTCCTCGAAAAAACGTTGTTTTTCATTTTTTTAAATGAATTTCTTATTATGCGATTGAAATTTATTAAAAATTATCGACGTACACCTTGTACGTTTGTGGCGACTAGACAACTTTACTTTTGCTGTTCTCCCTTGATTTGCTTAAAATTTTATAGATTTCGTAAAATGTAATCTCAGGTTAAACATAATTTAAAACTTAAAATTGTTCGAAAAATTACTAAAACGATTAAAAATTTGTAAAATCGACGACGATTACAGCTGAAACAAGTCGAGTATTTTCCGGGGAAATCCTTCCATTCCATT
This sequence comes from Icerya purchasi, assembly GCA_039619475.1. Taxonomy (NCBI): domain Eukaryota; kingdom Metazoa; phylum Arthropoda; class Insecta; order Hemiptera; family Monophlebidae; genus Icerya; species Icerya purchasi. The sequence goes on along the minus strand of CM077116.1, from coordinate 346,601,746 downwards.
ATTTTACGTTGTGTAGTGTTGTTCATTTTCGATGATGAAACAAGAACTGGCATACTTATAATGGTATGACGTGTCGGTTGCTGCAAACTGCGCTTTCCGACTAACAATTCTTCGTTTAAAATTGCATTACTGGAACCTCCTTCAGAAAATGTTGGTACGCATCATGATGTAGTTCACGAGCGTCTACAGATTGTAAAATCTTTTTTACCATTTTCTTTCCGACCAACGTTTATCTCACCTCCCAAAGTTGTTGCAAATGATTTTCGCCTTACGGAAATTTTTGACTTGTTTAAATCAAGTCAGCGTTTTCAAAGCAAAAACAATATGTTACTCTAAAGTATAATTTAAAAGTATTATTTATTTATGTATGATGCGAGGAATAAAAGTTGTACATAATTCAAAGGGAAAATAGAAATTAAAGTCATAAACAAATTTAAAAAAAAATGAAAACTGGTTTAAAATTTATAGAATAAAATTTAAAAACATTGTATCTCGGAACCTGTATACAGCGTTAGAATTTTCCGATGTAAATAATAATTTGAAATTATATTCTCTTAATTATTTAATAAAAATTCAATAAAATTACGTCTTTAGAATTAAATGGAAAACTACAGAAAAAATAATCATTCCGTATTTGCAAATAAGGGGAGAGGTTGTACAGTAGTAAATGCATTAAATTAAATAAATATGGGAAAAATCTGTTACTCATCATCGGATATTTAAATGAAAATTTAAAAAGGAAAAAAAGAGAAATGATAGTGATATTAAGCATATCACGTTAGTTCACGTATTTGATTATCGACATTCCTTCTGATCTCAGATCGTATATAAAAAGAAAATGATGAAAACAAATATCTTTCGATCTGTAGAGATGGTCGTTTCATTTCTTAGGCGCATTGTACATCTTGCCGCATTTATTGCGTAATTAGTAATCTCAGGATCATTTAAAGGCTATCGGGGGAGCTGGAAGAAGTATTTATCTAAATCTTTGATATATGTTTTTTGAATCGAGGCAATCGAAACTTGTCTTGTGTGATTTGTTTTTTTTTTTTTTTTGTTTTTTTGAAACATTATAATTACCGATGTTTTATAGACGTCGCTCCCCGAGTTTGAATCCAGTTCGAATAAAAAGATGCGTATACAAAGTACAGAATAATATAGTAAGCCGAAAGGTCAGAGCGGAATTTAAAAAAAAAAAAAAAAAAGAGAAACAAAACGTGGTTATCCTTTAATAAGAAGTGATTGACCTTGTTTTCAAACTTCCGTATAAATAATATCATTATAGAATAATTAAGTGTACTACCTTCTACACTACAATCGCCGTGACCCTAACAGCAAACGTAGACGCAACACACGCAGTTTGCTACGGAATAACATAAGGAAATACGTAAACACGATGTTATTTTTCGTGACAGCTCGCACAGTTGAAATACACGTACAACATCGTAAAAGCTGCATAAAAATAAGTTTATTGTTTGGCAGATGAATTTCTCTGTCAAATTTTATTTTCGGTATAGGAGTTGTGTTCTTTATTTCGGATTTTCTTGCATTGCGAAGATTATTCAGCTTTTCGATGGATTGTATTAGTTGAACTCTAACGACATTAGCGGACGTTTCTGAAAGAACGTATTTTTTATAATTTTACGACCGTGAACGGAAAATAAAATATTTTTATAATCCCTTTATAAACGAATAATAGTTTGTTTGTTGTTGTTTTTTTTTCTTTTTGTCATACGCAATACTTTTCGCGATCAGATTACCTCATTAATAATTACATTTCTCCAAGAGCGTAAAAACATTTTAAGTTAGTCTTGCTCCGGTTAACGATGTAGTAACCCGTATATTTTTAATCATCGAATTATTTTGAGAAACACACAAAAATAAATTAACTTTTGCAGTTCCTCGTTAGTCTCAGATAAAGAAAAATAAACGGATTTAGCATCCCCGTTCGTAGTATGGTATTTAACTACGCGGCCGTCTTAATTTGTTTGCTGCTTTATCTACTAAGAGCATGTGCAAGCAAAGGAGATAAATGAAAAATGAAAACAGTGATTTTATGCTGGAGCGACCATTTCTCTTTGTCAGTTCCATTATTGAGAATAATCTGGTTAAAATATATTATGTTCCAATTCCTTCAAAAAAACATACATTACCGATTAACATATATATATATATATATATCAAAATGACCCATCTTGCTTACATTTTCTCTCTTTCTTGTATAAAATGATCAAAATTTACAACACGTCATTCTCTTACCGGCATGATACATTTTTTTTGTCACAAAATCAAATGGGTGCATGATTCAGAATGACGTTTTCATTTAACATTTAACTTTCATTACATAAAATTGGTTTTCTAATGGGGGCCGGCCTAAGAATTACGTTGTAATTAATATATATATATCCCTCGAAAAGAAATGATAACATTTGTGTTACTCTTACTGCACAGTAGAAAGAAAAGGTTCCATATTCGCGCACAATCAGAATTACACTTTGTGGTTCTCAAATTATAATAATAAACACGTAATGAGATTTTCATGAAAATCTTTTTCGCTTTTTTCTTATTTATCAGTCGCATGTTTTTTTATTTTATTTTATCTTTTTTTCCTTCGTCTTAAATCAAATTTTTCATTAACTCTTGCATCATATATATCCAGAAGTTCCTGAAAAAGTTAAGAAATGATAAATGAGACTAGTGATAATTTTCTGAGTTTTTACAACATATTAATTACCTTTCGATCGAAAGACATAACGGAGCTATAGACTATTTATTTCTAGTGTCCGATACAAGGGGTTCCAGCTCGATTTTTAACTTAACTCGTCGACGACAAGAGGCTGTCTTACGCGAAAGAAGTTGTGCGTTTCATCGTGTGTGTACATTTTGTTAATGCAACCGTAATGAAAGCGCTCAGATACATTATAGATATCATTCGTCTAAGTTATCGGTGATTAAACATATAGTCGATAAAGAATTAAAATTCCTCGGCTAAGTCATTTCATTTTCTGAAGCAGTTCTTATCCGCCATTTCTGCGGTATATTTTAAATTCACACTGCCGTGGAGTATTCTGGTAGCTCTGAACTAGATTTTTATTACGTTTGCAATGCTGTTTTCGAACGTCCCCTCATGAAGTAAACAGTGTCGTTTATTAATTTTATCGGCAGCTTCTCCAATTTTCAACAATTTTAAAAAACAGTTTCTGGACCATATTAAGCTTTTGAGAGTTCATTCGAGAAAATCCCAGTAAGTGCATAGGCTCAGATTTTTGCAAAGTTTCCCTGAATGAAATAAAACGCACGCGCCTACTCACCCTTTCTTTTCTCTTCGGAGACGTATCGAAACCGGGTGTATGCATTTGAAATAACTTTATCTTCTGACTCGTGATATTGTAGGAGAGAAAATTAAAACGGGGTTGATTTTTAACAGGAAAAAGAATAACCGTTTTCAGCAATTCGAATATAATTTAGTCGGACGATGTTGTTTCATTCATCGATTAAATTAAAAGTAAAACAAGCGTGATACCCTTGACAGGACGTCAGGCGAAATGTCTCATTGCGACGAAATACAAAATCAAAGAGGAAACGAAATTAAATACTTTCAGTCGGCAATATGTGTAATGATACAAGTTTAAATATTTTTAATAACGAAGATGTTGTATACACTACGGAACGTTCTCGTACTGTAATAATGGCATTTAGTATGCCGGTGCAGTAGTTTTAGTGGCAGTATGTGTGCACGTTAAGGCTCTTAATAACCTGTTTACCTTCTAGCTGCTATGTCATTCACGAAGGCCATTACAAATTATCTTTCCAACTTGCTTTCCACCACGCAGCTATTTGCTTCTTCCATTACGATTTCTTCGTGATAATGATGACTATTACGTTTTAATGCGGATGTGCCACCGAGATAGGGGAAACGAGCACACTCTGTTGTTGACCGTACTACGTCCATCGAAATATTGAAAATAACTTTTGGCTTTGATTGATATTATTTGAACTTGAACGTTTGAAATTCCCCAGACTACTCTACCAATAGTGCGTCATATTTTTCATAGAGATGTTTTTCCTTTTCAAAAGGAGGAGACCTATACCGTCTCCCGGATAACTGAATAAAGTAGTTTAAGAGATGAGAACGAAAGTTGTCTCTAAATGAAGTTTTGCTTTTATTCGTCGCGGAAAAGGTTGCTGCTCCCACCTGTAGACTACGATTATGAGATGTTGCCGGAAGCTTGACAGATTTGAGAAACTAATAATGATCAAATTTAAAAACTGCCAATGTTAATTTTTTTTTTTTTTTTTAATAAACGAACATAAAAACAACGTTAAGAGATTACTACCAAAAATATTTCACTTAACGATTAAAGTAATTTTCTTTATACTACTCTAAACGAAGACACATTTCATACTAATTCGAACTTCCCAGTTTATCCGTTCGTATGAAATATACAAATTTTATTGTACTATGTGTAATTTCTCGCCTATTGGTAGAAAGGTTATTTAAAAAACATATTAAAATTGTACATAGTTTATATCGAAAAATATTTAATTCTATCTTCTTTATGTTTTTTTGTTTTTTTTGTAAATAGAAAAATTTAGAAAACACGTTTTAATATTCCTACGTAGTGCACTTATTTAGTACGGTTCGAAGCAGTACTAAAGCAGTTGTGTGTCCTATTATTAACTAAAGCAACAGCAAAACAAAAATTATTTTTAAACACGGATGATATGCAGTCGTAAATTTTTTGGTTACTGAGCTTGCTTTTATTTCGTATATTTTTGAGAATGACATGTTTATGTGAAGAGCGTCGTCAATTTCCATCACGAACGTGCTTTAATTTTCGCTTCGTATTTTCCATAGTCGAATATTAAATTAAAATGCAAAATCTATGAATTAAATTTACCGGCCGTATTTTTAAATATACAACGCGCTCTCCTGTGCTTAATATAAGCGACAAAAACAATAGTATAAAACTAAATCGTAGAATAATATATAGCGAGTATATTAACATACGTGAAAATTAAGGCATATAATTTTTTAGCCAAAGAAACGGGTGACACCACGTATGGCAGTTTGATAGGCACGATTCTCTGGCAGTAGCTGAATAACTGAGTCACCAGTATTTTCCCTTGGTGTTATAGATTAAATTATAAGATACACAAAAGGAGTAGGGGGGTTCTTTTCTTTGTCTCAAGTCTACTTGCAATTGTAACTCGTTTTTCTGACTTTACAACAGTACAGCGCTAAGTTTGATTAATGTTGACTGCCCTGTAATTATCGTCATCTAATCATTACATGGAAATGGATGTTCTAAAACAAACAATGCCCATAATTCCCCTAATTGCCTAATACGGACTTAATTATTAGCGGTAATATTTAATATTTATTTTTACTTCTTCGCTCCTTAATATTAGATCTGATTTGTTGGCAAAAACTATCAAATCTACACATGTTCTTAGAGTTCAGCTATCTCCTTATTTGGGTACTTAACTTCTATTTCATTAATTACAATATCGCTCGCTACGGATGTCAGGTACAAAGTTACATCGAAATATCATTGCAAATTTTTCTCAGTTTATTAAACATACATTAAGTGCAATAGAAAAAAGATTATATCTATTCATATAATTAGAGTGCATCAGTACTTTGAAAAGATCAACGGAAAAATTAAATATGTGTGATGTTTGCGAAATGATACATTTATAGTGTACCTACTGTCTTGTTGATGATGTATTTAAAGGTGTTCATTTTAAATCCGTGCAGTTTTTAAAGTTTTTATTCTATTCGCGTTCCTATTGCAATGTTAGACATTTAAAGGAGAAGTAAAACTAAACCAAATTATAAAGAGTAGAATATTCCAATTAATTATTATTAAAGAAGGCCCCGTTTGTTGCATTTCAGTTTTTTTTAAAATAAATCAGCTGTTGCGATCGCTATAGTTCGGTGTAAAGTTTATTGAAATTTGGCCATTTTCTATTCTCATAAAATCACGTTTTTCTTTAAATTAGTTTAAAAAAAATTCAAACTCCATATTTATGTAGATTATTTTTTATACCCTTTTTTTAGATCGGTTTAATGCGCAGCGGACGATTGCTGGCGGAAGAAGCACCTCGCGATTTATTGATAAAGCACAATCGAAATACGTTAGAAGAGGTTTTCTTGAAATTAAGTCGTGATCAACAAGGAGTCGATGATCCTAATCTAAAGGAAGTGTCTACTGATATTTCTCTGGTATGTGCGTTTTTTTTTTTTTTTTTATAGATTTTGAAGCAAATAGAAGCTTATTTCTCGTTTACTATACTTAACTTTTACGGTCTATTATTGAATTTATCGCAAGATTACACTCCAATAATTAAGCCAATAAACACTTATTATAATAATTTTACTTACTGTAAACTGCCAATAATAATTAAATAAATAAATAAATAGAAATGAACGTCCAAAAGCTGCAGCTACTAACTGTTATAATTATGTTAAAAACGAATTCTATTCACTATATTCACACATGTATAACATTAATTATTTATGAATAAACGTAAATTTGATTTACAACATTTAAAAAACTTTATGAACATTTTAAAATTACATAAAGCGCATTTAAATCTTATCGTCCGACCGGTTTCGTCTATTTTTATCCAATGGCCGCTGGTATTCCCCAAGCGTATTGGAACCATTGTTATACGTTATTTATGCTCCGATGTAAATTCAGCTAAAGCAAATATTGCTTTGCAGACTGCAATTAGTAAAATAACATCATGTTGTCAAAAGTGGCGAATAAAAATAAATGAAAGTAAATCATCTCTTACATTATTTACTAACCGGATATGTTGAGCCACAAAGTATAATGGTTGGCAATAAGAAAAGCCTCGGCATACATTTCAACCGAAGATTGACTTGGTGTGTAAACATATTGAAAAAAGAAAAAAAAAAAAAACTTTTAAGCTAAACACCAAAAAGCTATACTATCTAATAGAGAAAAAATCCTAGCTTGCTATCTGTAATAAAATACTATTATACAACCAAAAATACTTGTGCCAATATTGAACTATGGTTGTAAGCTGTGGGATTATAGTGCAAGAAACAATATTGAAATAATACAAAAGTACCAAAACGTAACATTGTGATCAATGATCGGTGCCCCATGGTACGTAAACGATAAAACGATATACACTGATCTAAATATGGATTATGTGAATGAAGTGATTTAAAAATATGCAACAAAACATAAAGATTAGATAACTGGTGACGACAATTAGCCTATTGAAAAAGGACTCGGATACCCAAGTGTGTAGATTAAAAAGAACCAAGTTGTTAGATTTGGCTGAACTTATTAACCGGTAGTGGGACTTTGTCACTAGATGAAGAGCTCGCATGTAATTTAATTGTATTTATTATATCATATATTGATAACTCGCAAGCTAGGAGTAGATAAGGGAAGGAAAAAAAAGTATTGAAAAATTAAGAAAATTGAAGTTTAAAATAAAAAAAAAAAACATAAAAAAGCTATAATATTAAACAAAATATCCCAAAAGTGCATATTTGTCATTATTTCAAGGGGAAAAAAAGCGGTTAAAAATTTGAATATCCAACTTTAGTGAATTAATGGGGAACGAATTAAGGGCGTATTTGAACTGCGATATAACTTTAAATGGCCTAATAAATATAAATGTAATCGAAAAATTTCTAATGAATTTAAATATATACATTAAATATAATATTATCAAAAGTCTATAAAGATATAATGGAAATCAGAAATATTAAAATAGGATAGTACTAGTAAAATTGTTACGAATATCGTATAATGTAGACACTGTAGCGAATTCACAAACACTATGCAGACAAAACTATAAAAAACCTATAATACCGAATATGATACCATAAAAAACAAATTAAACAATAATGGTTTTGCATCTGATATGAGATGGCAAAGTTTTTAGCTAAAGGAATAAATTTATAAAAAAAAAAAATGATCGCTTATGTTTAAAATTTTACAAATTAATATTAAAAGATCTAAGGTTGTGCCTGGGGCATTTATTTTAAATACAGTACAAAATAATTTTATCTTTTCCTCCTTTCGTAACTATCGTTCTTTTTATCCAGCCGTTCAACTTATTCTTTTTTGATTGTAACTAATATTATATTGATATTTTATACGTTAACATATAATTTTTTCTATGAAGCGCTTGGTATTTTTCAACTTTTAAATTCAGAAGAATACAAACAAACGTCCGTAATAAGTGTTGTACGATAAATATAAATATTTATTTTACGGGTTTGTTCGTTTAGACGGCGTTAAATTGGAATAAAAAAGATGAACCAGTTTACGTGCCGGAGGAGCGCGGCGTTGTTGGACTTAACTTTCAACAATCAAAAGACTGTACTAATGCGCAGGATTCAACTAATGGTCCATATAGTGTAAGTAAAATGGCTATTATTCGTCACTTGGATTTCGAATTATACGTGTAATAAATTTCGAAAATTGAAATTCGAAATTTGCATTTATCGTATGAATTCAAATTAGCCACTAATTAGTAACAAGCATTTGTTATTATTAATAACCCTGTTATTTCCTATATTATACATATATATTATACAATTTTTGCAGTTTTTAACTTATTCTTTAATTTCTGTCGTTTCCAGATGAACGGAAAACTGCCTATAGATGACTCGCCCGCGTCTAATGTTGGTTGCTGTCAACTGACTACGACTGGAAAAACCAAAGCGTTACTTCAAAAGAACTTCTTACGAATGTGGAGAAATGTTGGGTAAGATGGGGACGTGTTTAATATTTTCTAAAGAAAACGTTAGATAATATCTTTGCAGCACTTTTTAAGTACATCGCTAGTAGTACTTATAGATTCTATCCGGAAATTGTAACCGCGATTTTTTTCGTTAGTAGATCTTTAGTCACTTGTTGAAAATTATTGAAAATTATTGAAAATTATTAATGAAACAAAATTGTCTCGCATAAAAACTGTGTCTCACGCTATTTTTATATTCTTTAACCCGTCGCTATGTTTAAAAAAAATAAATAAACAAAAATAGCGAAAATACGAGTTTATTACAATATCCTTTATTGACACAAAGTCAACATCGGCTTTTAACGTATTATTACATAATTTTCATGGATTAAAGTAAGCTAATAGATTTTTTTAAATTATGTTTCGCATTAAATTCCACTACCTATATTCGAAAGTTTAATTTACGATAAGTAGTTCTGTTTTTCTTTATTGTAATATTTACGTTGTGTGCGTCGAAAACGTTTTGGGATTGCAATTAGAAAATAACAAAAAAAAAAAAAGAGACTAATTAATTATCGCACATTGTCATTATCTGTATGTCATTATTACGTTATTTTGTAGAGTAATGTTGTTCATCTTCGCACTGCCTGTAATGCAAGTTATACTATTTTGCCTTGCCATTGGTCGCGATCCAACTGGATTACATTTGGCTATAGTTAATCCTGAAATGGATTGGGAGACGAAAAACTGCCCTGTTAGAACAAACTGTTCGTTCAAACAGTTAAGTTGTCGTTATGTAAATGCTTTACCAAAGGATACTATAGTAAAGGTATTGTAATGTTATATGTATATTTTATTTTTCGTTATTCTTCTTCTTTTTTTTTGTAACGCCATACTCAGTTTCTGAGCGCAGGCAACTACCTATCTGTACGTTCTGGTTGTATAAAAATTATTATATTCAAAATGCTGTAAATGTTTGATTTATCGATACGCAGTCGCCTAAATGTGTCTGTCTACTACATGCGCATATGATCGTATTATGATCGTATACGTGCGAGGTGATTTGCCATTCCGCGTGACTATTAGCGATTATCTTAATCATTTGTAATAGTTTCTGTCATCGTCGCTTAGAACTCAGGATACGCGCACTTAAAATGACGATTTGATTTCCGTAATCTTATTAGCAGATTGCGTTATCTTTTTACTGGCGTTGACTCGTAGCGATACTTTTAACAATCTGCGTGACGTGCACAAGCATACTGGAAAAAATCTAGTTATCAGCAACTGAAGTAGCTCATAAAATCGGAGAAGGCATTTAATGCAAGGAGATATTAGGGAAGAGGAAGGAAATAGAATGCACAAATTACTGCTAAACAGTGGCAGATTCTTAATATTAAGCTCGTTGTCGGATTGATCTAACAATTTATATTAAAGTTTAAATGTTATATTGCATTTTTAATTATAACACAGAGTTACAAATTATGTAATCACGCGAAAAATCGAAATTGGAAACTACGATATATTTAGGAAAATCTCCGTTAAAAAACAAATTTTAAACAGGTGTTTACGGTAGCACATACTTTAAATAAAATTTTGGAACACATTTAAACTTGAAGAAATGATGCCTGTTTACTTCGATGCGTACTGATATAAAAATGAAGCATTGGATATCGAATAGATTTGGTCAAAAAGTTTTTAGCTAATTTTTTAAAAAAATGTGAAAAGAGTAATTTAGTTAACCATATGTGAGCCACATAAAAATTATTCACAGTTAACGTTTCCGATAATCATCGCCAGAGCAAAAGCAAAAATACAACTAAGGCTACGTGGGAAAACCCGAGCTATGTATAATCGAAGCGCAACAGATAATTATTTTTCAGTTTCTGATTTTTTAGTCAATAAGCCCCCATTTTAAATTTTCAGTCGAATCGATTTTCTTTAAGCCCTCTATTGAAATTTATATATTTTTCCTATTTTTATTAAAAACGTTTATTCGCGTTTTAAATTTTGACTAATATTTCACAGCGTCGCTATATCTTTTTTTTTTTTTTTTTTTTTTTGGCTCGTCAACTACGGACATTAACCCAGCGCAAGTGAAATTTTAGGGATTTGCGATGTGCGACAGCGGGATATTCTACCCGAACGGAACATAACTAATCAATTATGCTACGGTAGCGAGCTGCCGCTAAATTTAATTTTATCAGTATCGGTTCATCAAAATTGTCAATTTTTCAAAGAACTAATAAAATTTATTTTATTATTAAACGCCAGTTGAAATTGTATAATTCCTAACACGCCCATTTATTTCATGAAATGCTGAAGGCAAACAAATTTATAATTAATTTATAATTTCAGAAAATTCTATGTGTTCATTTGTTTGACTTTTCCTGACTTATCCGAGTATCACATAGCAGTTGATAAAGAAAATAAATACCGTTAACATTTTTTTAATACCTATCCTATTTTCATTTCAAAAACATACTTCCACTGTAGATTTAATTAATATTTTCAAATATTGTTCAAAAGAAAAAACTGTATTTTTGTAATTTTACTGAACGTTGATACTCATTTTTCCATAATATAGGACTATTATAAAGATCCGGATACAGCAATAGCAGCTGTAAAGTCTGGTAATGCTTGGGGAGCTATTTACTTTACGGAGAATTTTACCGATGCTTTAGTAGCGCGAATGGCGCTTGGTAGAGATTCCGATGAAGAAACCTTAGATCAGAGTGATATTAGAGTTTGGTTAGATATGTCCAGTAAGTTTAACGATATGATATTTTAATTTTGCTACACTCTTCCACACTATGCAATTAATTTATAAATTTTTTATTTAGGTCTCTGTTAAATAAGTTATTTTTATGATTTATTTCAGATCAACAAATCGGATTAATGTTGAATAGAGATTTGCAATTGTCCTATAGATCATTTGCTCAAGAACTACTTACTCAGTGTAGTGAAAACCCTAAACTTGCCGACATTCCAATTCAGGTTCGTTTTTTCTAAACTATGTATTTGTTATATTTACTTTTGATTTTTACGTTTAAACGTTTATTTACAATCTGTAATTTTTTTTTGTCCAGTTCAGAGAACCAATTTATGGAGACGATGATCCTAGTTTCACAGATTTCGTGGCACCTGGTGTTATTTTGACGTACGTACATTTGATTTCTTTCCGCACTTGTTAAGCTATTACATATTTATGCGAAATAATATATTTCTGAAATATATGAAAAACATTATTCAAGTGTAAAACATTCAAATATGTGTTCCAGTATTCTTTGTTGTTATATATATATTTAGTAAAGTACGTGATATCATTTGTTTAATTTAACGTTTACATAATGTTTCGTTTTATAAATTGAAAAATTTAATATTTAATCTTAATACGGGTTACAGTATCGTTTTCTTCTTGGCTGTGGCACTGACGTCTTCTGCATTAATTGTTGAACGTACTGAAGGATTATTGGATCGAAGCTGGGTGGCCGGTATGTATACAGTTTAAATGCAGTTTATCTATCTTAAGATTTTTAAAATAAATTTTCGCGGCGAAATCGTTTCGACGTATATGATTTGTTTATTACTTGCCATCAATATGTGTAATAAATTTCATTTCAGTCGCGACACTTTATAAGATATTTGAAAAATTCGTAATTATCCCTTACGAAGTAATCCGGGTAATGAAATATAATTTAGGTATTTCCGTTTAAGATGAAAACGATAATTTTTCAATCGCATAAGTCATATAAGTTACGATATAAATATATACTTAATTTAAACTTTTTATTTATGATTGTTCTGTTGAATGACCAGGTGTTACGCCGTTCGAAGTGTTATTTTCCCACGTTATAACACAATTCGTAGTAATGTGCGGCCAAACAGCGTTAGTGCTCATATTTATGATTTTAGTGTTCCAAGTACAATGCAAAGGAGACATAATTCTAGTTATTATTCTAACGATTTTGCAAGGACTCTGTGGAATGTGCTTCGGTTTGTATTTTCTTTTCTTTTCTAATTCACGGTTTATTAATATTTAATGAATAGCATAAATTTAATCGTATTTAAGAAACTGTGCCCGGGGGTTAGCCTCTATTCACGGTTCGAAATGCATGCATAAAGCTGAATTATCTACGTTGCTTCGTTTAAAATATCTGTTGAAGCGAAGCCTAGTTGTATAAATATTCGTAAATTTATGAAGTAATAATTTCGTAAAGTTTAGTAAGGCGATTTTTAATACGGCGTACCCGTAAAATAATAACTTTCTCCAGTTAGTTTACTTTCTGGACACAAAAATTATCGCAGAAAAATCTTTAATATTAGAATTATAATATTTCAAAAGATAATAACAAAGCAATCACTAGCGAAAACAACGAAATAACTAGTGCACAAGCTAGTAGTAAGTCAAGTTTTAAAAAATTGAAAAAAACCGTTACAATGATCATCCAACCTTTTATAACTCGATTTACTTCTCAGTCTATGGTGGATCTATAAATTCGTGGGAAGGCTGAAAAAATAAGGAAATTAGGTTTTTTAAAAGAAAGTTCAAGTTGTTACAAACGTAAAATAATGTAAAATAATTTTTAAATAATTAGTTTTTTTATTCGAGAATTATGAATAATTAATTCTTTCGATAAAAATTACTTATTGTGACGACTATCGTTAATTACACTTCAAGTTTTACCGAAAAAAAAAAAAAAAAAAAAAAAAAAAAAATATGTAGTACAAAATCTGGTTTTAAGAGAAGGTGGCTCTTGTCATCCGTCAATGTTCTCAACCTATGTCTTTTGAAGGTGAAGACGAACATTTGAAATGTTCAATGTAATTTATAAAAGAAAATATTGTTCCTTACAGCGGTTTAATAATTTGACAGTTGAGGATAGTAAATATTTCCTAAATTCAGGACGCCAAGTGAGCAATAATTAATTTTTATAATGAGAGGAAAACTTTCAATTGCTTGGCAACCACCCATTGTAAGTGAAGAATATTAACAGAGTAATTCGTAAAACATATCTGCACTCTGTTGCGATGTTTTTTTTTTTTTTTTGTAGAAAGATTAAAATTTTTAAAGCATTCATTATTATTCGTCAAGACATAAGTGAAAATCACTTGGCTTATTCTTTTTGGGCAAAGCCTTCGTCAAAACTCGTACGGTATGCTAAGAAATATTAATGTTAAAATTGTTTTCTAAATATTTTAACTTACAGCGACCGATTGGATAAAAGAACATTTTTAATTAAATTGAAATTTACGTAACAGTATAATCGATATTCGTTGCTTTTTCTTTTTTTAGGTTTTGTAATATCTGCTTGTTGCGAACTCGAAAGAAATGCTATACAACTAGCTTTAGGAAGCTTTTATCCAACTCTTTTACTTAGCGGTGAGTAACATAAAACGTGTTAGGGTTTTCTTTTTGAAAACTGGTTATTTTATTTCGAAAATACTTTTTTTATATTCATAGTGAAAAATAAAAACCGTTTGAAATAGTACGATTTATAAAACGGTTGCATTTTAAAAATGTTTTTATAGAATTCAAAAATCGTAAATTGTAAACTGATTTTACCATTACGGATACAATGGTAGAAACTTGGTTTTTAACGAGAAAACTTTGCAAAACATATTTTCATATAGAATAAATATGAATAAGCGTTACATTTCAAAATGTCATAGATCTTTCTAATTCTTTACGCTAATATTCGTAGTCCATATAATTAAGTTCATATGCCGCTTCACGATTTTGTTCTGTCGTCCACTTTTACACGCTACAACAATAAATTATACATCTTATCATTATTAGTTACCTCGAGTCAGTCAAATTTGAATGATCCATATATCATTCAGTCTACGTTAATTTGACGGTCCCGTCGCTACTGCTTCTACACTGATTTTGAATCGCGCCGAATTCTAGATCTTTCTACGGCTGCTCTAAATTTCGCAGTTTCTGTATCCTATTAATGATGTTTAAAACTTGATTTTCCGAAACTAGCCATCGCATTTATTTCCAAAAAAAAAAATTCGAATTTTTCAAAATCAGGCTCTCAAACTGTGTGGACATATTAAAAAGGGTTTTCTTTGATTTTCTGAAATGTTGTGGCTGATAATGAAGCTTGAACTTCTTCACTGTATACCTCTTATAATTTTTATTTTTCGCTCGTAATACGTATTTTCAAATTTTATATTTCCCGTGGCTTTCCTGGGAAATACATACTTTAGCTTTTCCGTGTGAATTTTTTCAGACTCAGTTTAGCGAAAATTAACTGTCTACCTATCGGCCATAACCGTCACCACTTCCTGCTTAGCCTTTCGTGTCTTTTGTTCCAAATTATTAAACCTCTTTCTTTTCTCCAAACAGCGTGACTTAACTCTCTTGACTATGTATTCAATACGTTTTTTGTAATTCATCTTTTGACGATAATTTTTACCGAGTACACAACTTGCAAATGTATGCATGTAATAACACAACAGTGATTAATGTTGACTTTCGAAATACGAGCATTTCTTCAGTTAATTTTCGATCGTTTGATATCTGTCCGATTTTAAAACTATTTCGTTAAACCGCGTACCAGATAAAATTATCCGATATTTATTTGATAAAAATACTATTGTTTGTAGAACGTTTCGATAATTTGAGACTGTATTTTTTTAGGTGTAATTTGGCCGGTAGAAGGAATGCCGGTACCTCTTCAATATGTAAGTAGTATTTTACCGTTAACAATGGCTACAACTTCTTTACGTAGCATATTAACCAGAGGATGGAACATACTTGAACGAGACGTTTACCTGGGATTCATATCCTCCAGTTCATGGATAATTATATTCCTTTCAATAAGTATATGCGTACTTAAATTTAAAAAGGGATAACTCCTTTTTTTCGTTTTGTCGCCTGTATAGTTTCGTTTATTAATATCACGGTATTATTTTTATTTTTATTTTTTTTTCCAAGAAAAAAAAAAAGAAAAATTATTTAAATATTACAATGGTGCCAATTTACTTTGTATATGTGTAACTCTCGTTCCAGTCAGAAATGCATAGTGCCACAAATATTTCAGGCACTGGCGTTTGTTTGTGAATAGTCATCTGGAACGATTTAAATTTACTTATATTTCTATGTTTGCGTATATACGTGTGTATTATATATTATTAATAGCTTTATTATTCGTTTACAGTGTAATAATTTTTAAAATTTTAAGCAGTATTTTTTATGATGATCGGTCGCGTTGTATAAGAGACGTATAATTAACTAGAAATCAAATTATTATATTAAATGACGCGTCAGAAGATGTGAAATTTGATCATAGTGTCGATGTATAAAAAGTTCGTCGATAAATAGTGCTTAAATACTTTTTTGTTACTTTCTGTTCAGTATTATTTTCTTATGCATACAAAAATATGTTTACAACATTAAATTTGTAAGATCGATGCGGTTTAATCGAGGAGAGAGATGGCGCTAAAAGGCGTCGGCGATTTCGACATAAACAACGAACGTCTGAAGTAATCGGGAAGACCCTTACATTTCTTAAAAGATGATTTTCGACTAGACCATTTAATGAACATTCTTACACATTCATATAGAAACACATGTTATAGAACTGTAAATTCGAATAATATTCTTTCATAAAATGCAAATGCGATTAAAATTATCAGTTACAATTGTAAACTGACATCCGTTGTAAAGAATGTTGGAGGAAAACGATGCAAAAATAATTTTCAGCTTAAGTAACATTTTATGAGCCACGCTGTAATTATATTTCCGATACGGTAACTGAGCTAATGCTTAGATGTTTCGTTGTAAAATGTTTATTTTAGCATGCTCGATTGACGCAATGAATACTTGGGAAGTGATGATAAATTCTTGCGTGTAAAAACTTTTACGTGATACATATATTATTTGAAACGATTGTTTGTTTGTTTTTTTTTTGTTTTTTAGTGTGTGCGTGCGTGTACGTGTGTACTATTGGTGTAAAAAATGAGAATTGATTGAAATAATACATTTAGCCGATAATTCGTAAATTTTGCTCATACCTAAATACTGTTATCTGTATTGTTTATTATATATTAATATTTATTGTTATTAATATTATATACGTAGATATATATATAATAATTATTACAAAATACCATGTCATTACCATTATTGGTTTTAAGTTATATATTTATAAGATTATTTTAGAGCAGCGATTTTATTATGTTACTTATGAATTGAATTACGATCTTACGATAATTATAACTATTTTTATGTGTATATATTTGTTTTTCTAGTGTACTGATTATTTAAAAAGAAACGTTATTTTTTCCAAATTTAAATTTTTAACAAAATAAGAATCAAAAATCTAGCGCAAAATTATTAATTTATCTAGTACAAAATTTAAAATCTAAAGTTAAAATAAAAAAAAACATTTATGATCTGGAAACATGAAATAGGAAATGATAAAAGACGAAGGCTGTTCGAATATTTCTATAAATCTGAATATTACAGAAATCGGAGATAGCTGTCGTTGTATTTTACAAATTAAAAAAATATATATATTCTTTAAACTAACTATTTTATTTTAGCTTTAATGTCGCAATAAATAGAACACTTTCAAAGTGACGTTTTCTACACTACTTTTATAAAAATCTACGCGGATTCCTTTATTTTTAAGCAATTTATATTAAATACAGAGTAAAAGTGTGTATATATAGAATATACTTGGTAAATACGTTCATGGTCTTATAAATTCTCGCGTTATGAGTTTTGGAAATTTGTGTTTTTAGAACTATATCGAAATTTTTGAAATTTTAACAAAATCCGTAATAAAAACGCAAATTAGAACTAAAATACTAGTTTCAGATAATTGAACGGTAGAGAATGTTTGCTCGTCTTTATTTCTCCATATTTAATCTGTTTTGCAAGTTATTTAAAAGAAATGCATAGAACGGACAAACAAAATTGTGAATTGCTTGAAAAAAGTTTAAATCTATTAATTATAGTTATATTATAATTTGAAAAATCCATTAAATTTACTTGTTTATTTGACAGTTTACAATAAAAAATAATCAAAAAGTGAAATATTTAACAGCTGTGTGATTTCATCTTTAATTTACGGCTCTCAAACATGGTCCACAGGAAAAATGGAAGAAAAAAAAATTGAGACTACTCAAAACGCAGTGCACAGGTCTGTGTCCTAAATATCAAACGTAAAGATAAGATCAGAAACACAATCATTAGGGACAAAATAAAATATACAATAAATTTTGTTAATAAATATAAGAGAAAATAGGACTGGGCTGGACATGTAGCAAGGTTAAAAGATGATAGGTGGACACACTATATAAAAAATTGGTATATAATAGGAATAAGGAAAAGAGACGTAGACAATACTTCAGATGGTATTACGAACTCAGGACCTTTAGAATGAGCAGGGTTGAGGGAGACTTTTGCCCAAAATGTGGGCTTTTAATTTTACATAATTTTCAAATGTAATGTATACACGCTTTGCGTTGTTGTATTGTAATGGCTAATAAATAAATAAATTAATTAATTAATGAAAAATAAAATAAAGATTCCGAATAATATATTCAACGGTGAGCTATGAAAACTTTACGGATATTTTTATTGCTAATTAACTTTAAAAATTATTTTGCAATAATCTTTTACATGTGCTTTCAAATCCCGCCTGTCTAAATTAGACATAATCCGAAATCCGTGCCTTTCACCCCGTCTCGCTGTTCTTGAATCCAATATGCCACCCTTGACTATTCACCGATCTTTTATTTAGACTATCATTTTCTCACTGAATTTCTTTCACTCGCATCCTCTACTCTAATTCCTTGCTACGTTTCCATTTATAACAACTGACACTTTACGTTTAGGAAAATCGCTATTTTAGTTTTTCTTTCTTTTCGTCTTAGTCCACTTTGGCCTTATGCTATCTCATGTAATAATCTCCATATTTTTTTTTCAAATTTTGCCAATCTCTGTCATCTTCCCAAGATAAGTTTTTCTACCATTACTTTCCAAATTTCTTCCTGAAGCTGTGGTTAAAAATGAATTCTACATCACTATCAATTCCAAATTTCTCTCGTATGTAATCATTTTCACTGATTTTCACATTCTAACTTTTCAAAGCTTTCTGTTCCATTTTCATAAACGAATTAATGTCTATTCCGCGCTCCATTGTTTTTATTTTTTATAGTCGCTTCTTTTCCAATTATTTTATTACTTTTAACTCCGTGAGTGCCTTCCGAGCGATTTTTTCTGATCATTCATCGGATTTTATCATTCTTCGCATCATTCGCTCTTAACCATTTTCTTTCTGCTCGTTGTTCAGTCTGAGTTGATTTGCCGTGAATTTCCAGCCATAAGGGCATTGAAGATAATGAGACGGTGGATTCTTCGGCTTGAATTGCTATTTCTTCACACTTCTTTTCTTTTCTTTTTTTTCTTTTTTTTTTTTTTTGAAATATCCTCTTATTTTGTGAAAAATTCCATCTTAGATTCTGCGAATACTTGTTCCTTTCGTAATGCACGTTCCTTTTATTTACGGGCAAAATTTAAACTGTTACTGTTTTTTTTTAACTTTGCGCTCTAGCTTCTCATTGGGTAAAATAAGAATAAAAAATTTAAATGCCAAAATATTTTTTATTTTTTTTAATAGATAGGCATAATCTACGCTTCATTTTAAAAGAAAACGTCGTACTTTACATTAGATGTTCAAAACAAGAAGTGTACAAATGATTAAAAACCTCCCCAAAAAAACAGTGGTAGAAAGCATAAATGTATTTAACTCGTGGCTTAAGATTAAGCTACTATGGCTGTAATAATAGCTTTACCAAGCGAGAAAAGCTGCTTCTCAGGTGCGAAACCTATAAGCTTACTTTGAAAGATTCATATTAGTAAGAATGCGAATGTTTATCGAAGAACACTCAATCTTTACAGATAAACAATTCAGTTTTAGGCCTAAATTAAATACTGCAACACAACAGGTCAAAATATGTGATAAGATTACCGATAACTTCAAAAGAAACAAATATACGATGTTAGTTTCGCTAGACATGGAAAAGACTTTTGATACGACATGGGGCTAAGTGGAATAATTTATGAACTAACCCGATTAGCCGCCGTAAGTATTGTACTTAATAAAATCTTATTTACAAAACAAAAAATTTTACATCGAGATAAAAAAATTTAAATCCTCTGAGAGAACAGGTATAGAGCTGGCCTCTCACAAAAAAATGTTCTGGGACCTTACCTATTTATATTGTACACAAATAATATGCCCCTAGCACACAATGTAAACCTAAATTTTTATGCAGATGACATGCGTGTCAACGGTATTATGGACACTATCGGAAACAGACTAAGCAGAACTACTGAACGATTGGTAGCGTATTTTAAAAAGTGGAAGATAAGGGGATAAATGAAAGCAAAACTAAAACGATTTTAATCACGCGACATAAACCATTTATCAATTAAACCATAAAGGATCTTAATAGCCAGATATATCCCACCGTCATACATGCCGGAAGTGGTATAAATTACGGCGGGAGGAGTAAAGGAGCTAAGATTAATTTTTGGAATCGAGGTAGCGTACTTAAGCTAATTTTGAAAATTTGATGGATTGCAAGACATGTACGGCAAGCGGAGAAAAAAGGTGGAGTCACTTTTGAGGTGTGGTTTGAAAATTTTTATAACAAATGAACATTGGAAATTAATAACTAGGTTTGATAAGTCGAAAAGATGCTCACTTTCCAAAATTCAAATTAGCTTCATTACAATATACATAATGAAAATGAATAAAAAAATAGATGGAAAGACAATTTTGTAGAAATATTTAATCATTTTCTGGATAAAAAATAATAAAAGAAAAAAAAATGTTCTAAAAGTAAAACAAAAAAGAACACAGTTCGTCTAAATTAACCAATAATCCCGATATTTACGTTGTTTTATGTAAGTCCGACTGTCATTTATTTAATATTAATAATTTTAAATACAATACATTGCATCAAAAGTAAGTACACTCGCTCTACCATATTACCTAATCCCCATAAGAAATTCGGAATAAATCTTTCTCTGCGATAAGAAAAAAACAAAACGAAAAAAAAAAAAAAACATTTCTTAAGGTGAAAAATTTTAAATAATACGGATGGATTACAATGTTTTCATAAAATTCTTCTTTACATATGTATGTTTAAGTACTGTTTCAACCTATTTTCTGGAGCAGTGACATATAACAATTATAAATTTACACATTTGGAAATGCCAAATATTGTTGGTTGTTTAAAAGTCAAAAAACTTTTATTAATGTATTTTGTATAGTTTCATTAAATTTTATTATTAAGCGAGTTGCTTTGTTGAAATTTTCATATGGTTTAAAAGTGAATTTTAATTAATAGCTGTTTCCACGAGGGATTGAATTTTGCATCTTTTTTGAAAGAAAGTTTAAATAAAAAAAAATAAAAAAAAAATTATTAAAAATAGACTTTTATTTATGCGCTAAAAAGTACAAAATAACTTTATCAGTGTACGACTACCAGATACGCATCTTAACATTAAAATCTGAAACTACAAAATACTATTCTGAAAAATGAAAGCGGGGGCCGCAGTTACACAAATATTCGGTGTGTGTAGTATTGTGATACACAGCAATAGAACAACATTAAATAGTGATTGTAGTTTTGGCTTAAGATGTATTATAATATTAATATTTAATCATTAATCTGCGGCCCCCGCTTTTATTTTTCAGAATATTTTCTAGTTT
This sequence comes from Icerya purchasi, assembly GCA_039619475.1. NCBI lineage: Eukaryota > Metazoa > Arthropoda > Insecta > Hemiptera > Monophlebidae > Icerya > Icerya purchasi. Next base: position 346,580,267 of record CM077116.1, on the reverse strand, counting down.
CAGATTTTAATGTTAATATGCGTATCTGGTAGTCGCACACTAATAAAGCTATTTTGTACTTTGCAGTGCCTAAATAAAAGTCTATTTTTAAAAATGTTTTTTTATTCTTTTTAGTTTTTAGTCTGGACTTTTTACTATGTACAGGGTGATTATAATTAAAGTTGAGGTTTCAAAACGATATAAAAAAAAGAACCACTAATCAGAATGACGTCAAATTTGAACGGAATATTATTGACAAAGAGAGAAAACGGATGGCATAAGAAAAAAAAGTTTTTTTTGTTGTTTTTTTTTTGTTTTTTTTTGGGGGGGGGGGGGGTCGTCAACCAGAGATCTCACACAGAAAAGGGCTGTACAGGTGTGATACTGTTAGTTATGTAATCCCTTCCACCACGGCAAGGTTATATCAGATCGGATGGGAAAAATTGGTTTTTAATTGTCCTACTGTTTCTCGATTTTAACTTGTTGCAGAAAACGGTGGACAGCATATTGAACATGTTTTGCACTAGTCTCACGGAATTTAAAAACCGATTTTTCCCATCCGATGTGATATGACCTTGCCGCGGTGGAAGGGCTCACATAACTAACAGTATCACACCTGAACAGCCCTTTTCTGGATGAAATCCCTGGTTGACGAGCTCAAAAAAAAAAAAAAAAAGCCACTCGCTTTCCCCCTTTGTCAATAATATTCCGTTCAAATTTGACGTCATTCTGATCAATAGTTCTTTTTTTATAACGTTTTGAAACTTTAACTTTAATTATAATCACCCCGTATTTCAATAAAATACAATAAATTTAGAATTGTATTTTATTTTGCTTTATTTTATTCGATATCTTGATTATAAGACATTTACAGAAATTTGTATTACAATAATGGATTGAATTCTTTCAATTATATTGTCTTTTGTTTTTCATACAATATATACGAAATCCTCAGCACATGAAACACAATGTTTGACTAATAGCGATCTTTCCATTGATATATCACATGTCCGAAAAAAAAAAAATATTTTTTTGAAACTTTCGACCTTTCGGCGCCCAAGGGTCCGATTTTAAAGTTGGAAATCCGAATGTTCCAAAGAAAAAAAATACACAAGGATGCGCAATTTTTTAACCTTGTTCAAAATGTTTAGCTATAATACTTGCTCTGCAAAGAAGGAGCTACATATTAGATTTCGCGCTTGTTTGAACTTTTCGTAAACTTCGAAAGTTTCATTAAAGAAATAAAATATGGTTTTGTTCTCGACAAATAACGATCTTTCCAACGATGTATGCCCGAAAAAAAAAAAAATATTTTTTCCCAAAATTTCAAGCTTTCAGCACCCCGAAGGTCTAATTTTAAAACTGGAAACCCAGATGTTGCATAATATTGTATTGTCATCCATAACAAACATTTCTGCAAAAGAAGACGTTTTTAATTCATCGGGAAGTAGGTGAAAAATTGTTCGCAAGATTCCCCCCAAACAGACAGAATGACAAACAGACCAAAGCGAGTTAAATAAAAGCCTATAAAAAGTTACCTATCGCGAAGGATCTGGCTCAAGAGAATATTCATATTTCAAATAAATGCATTGTGTCCAAAAAAGTGAAAAAGTCAAAAGTAATTGCTCTGTATCACATATACAGTAAATCTAGACGAATACAATGTACCAAGAGTGTCAAGGATCCAAGTCCATTTCAACAGCCCCCCCCCTCACTTGAATATTTTTTGTTCATATGTAGTGCAATCGTTTGTGCAACGTTTGTGCATAAAATATGCACAAACGATGTACAAACGTTCGTAGTAAATTTTGAAAAAAAATCTCGAAAGTGGAGGGAGCAACGTTTTAACAGCCCCCCAACCGTTTTTCTTTAATATCGCGGGATAGGAATGTGTGCACATTTCTACACAAACGATTGCACTACATATGAAAATAAAAAATATTAAAGTGCGGAGGATGTTGAAATGGACATCAAGGATCCTGTAAGATAGGTTATGAATTACTACAATTTAAATTTCTATAATACTAATTTTTTTTTTTAAATCTTTATATTAATTACAACTGGTCTCCATAGACTATCAAGCAATTGTACTGGAATGCAAATTAACGTGTAAGGGGCCACCAATATCAGGGTTCCCCAGGGACATCTATTGAAGTTTTAAATAAAGTCAAAGACTCTAAAGAAATTCAGCCGTCGAATTTATTGACTGTTGTCAAGCAGGTTGACAGCCAACGGGTTGGGATGGGTTTCTAGGTGATTAGTGTAAAGCGCTAGGCGGCAAGTTTTATTTCTTCTTTTACGTAAGGTATGTTAAAGTCCCTACGGAGTGTGTCCGTGGAGACGTAGCAAGGAGGTGCCACAATAAGTCTAATGGCCTTATTTTGAAAACGTCGTATCTTATTGATGTAAGTATTTTTAGCACAACTCCATAAAGTCAATATGCCCATACTGGTTTTAATATTATTTCATATATATATATATATTAATAATTTGTTTTCGATCGACAACCTGGAATGCTTACCAAGAAGCCAGTAGAGTTTTCGCAGTTTTATATCCGAGTGCTTTATTTTTTGTGAGACGTGCTTATTCCACCTTAATTTACTGTCCAAGTGCAACCCAAGATGGTATTTTACTTCATTCCTAATCGGAATTGTTTCGCCGTTAATTTTAGTTGGCGGGCAGGCTACATTTCGTAGTGTGAATGTAACCTGCGTATACTTTTTCTCATTAACTTTAATCGGCCATCGATCTAACCAGCTTTCAGATCTCGCTAGCATCAGCTGTAATTTACTTGTCGCTCTTCCAGCATCTTTATCTGCCGCAATAAGAGCAGTATCGTCTGCAAATGTAGCAATAGTTAGATCCTCGCTGTCAGGGAAGTCTCTGCAGTGTACATTTGATAAAACACCGGACCCAATACACTACCTTGAGGCACACCGGCAGATACAGGATAGATGTTAGATAGTTCATTCTGGAATTTAATTTGATATGTTCGATCATCAAGGAAAGACTTTAGAAGGAGATAATAAGAATGAGCAAGATTTTTCTTGATTTTATACAACAGACCACGATGCCTAATCAAAGGCTTGTTTTATATCCAGGAATACACCTACACATATTTCCTTAGCTTCAAAGCTATCTTGGATAATACGTTGAATTCGGTGTACCTGTTCAATAGTCGTTTTTCTCGAAATCCGAACTGGTGGTCGGGTATAATATTCTCCTCCGTAATAAAAGGATGTAGTCTTTTTAAGATTATATGATTCAAAAACTAATCAATAGAAAAAAGTCCTGGTCGCGATCTGATCACCAAAGAAGTGTTGTTAGAACTGCCATGCAAAGCTATTTTGTTTATTACTAATATATTTAATACAGTTACTGTCTTGGAAACTGGCACAAAAACAGTGCTAATTCCTAAACCTGGAAAGTCACCAGAGGATGCAACTCTACCTATCCTGTCCAAAGTTCTGGAATAATACTACATTAAAAAAAAAAGATTTCTTGTAAAATTTTTTAAAAAAATTTTTTCCAACTTCATAAATCTTCGGAAAACTTTGAAGTTCCAAATCTTCCGTACTTTTTTTGTAGTACAAGTATATCGGTGTCTCGTTCGCATAAATCCCATCACACGTGTTGGAATTCAGGGAAATAATTCATTCGCGGATACTACGGCCAAAGAAGGCTCACTGTTCTTTCCATTGAAATACCGCCAGTGAATCTTAAAGCTCACGTAGTGCAAAAATCACAGCAAACATGACAAAAACAATGGACCAACATCTCAAACACACGAACAAGCTGCGCTCATTTTGCGAGATACTCTTCGACCATGAAAAACCCTATTATTCACACCAATCGAAGGAAAGTAAATCGTTGTCACAAAACTCCGTCTAGGTCACTCCAAAATCACTCATAGTCACCCCTCCTGTCCAGACAATCTATCCTACTATGTTCAAATTGCAATTCTCCTGTCACAATCCGACACTTACTCGTCGTCAACTGTCCCACCTATAATTCATACCGAGCACAAATTATCCAGTCATCTAACCTTTCCGAAATCCTGTGAACAACGTTTCCTCAAGGTCACTAATCTATTCCACTCTATCTAACTCCCATCTTCAGTACACGGTACGTTAATCAAACGAAGAAGAAATCTGAAAATTTTGGATACTCTTCGACAGAGAAATGTACTACTACAAGCACGTTTACCGGGAATTTTAAAATGTTTTAACTAGTATAATCCTCGTCTCACAAAATGACATACAGTCCATTTTTTTTCCGTTTTATTTGTAATTTTTTAAAGTTTCGTCAAGAATTCGAAATTCTAAATTTTCGAAATATAAATGCTTGTACCGCTAAGGCGAAGAGACTCATTGTGTTTCACAGTTTTTTGAACTTTTCGCAAACTTTCAAAGTTATAATAAAAAATCAAAATATATTTTTCTTGTTGCCATTAAGAACGAGCTTTCCATCGGCAAACCACATACCCCGAAAAAAATTAATTTATTTTTAATCTCTGCAACTTAGAATTCGGCAATTCAATCTAACTGATAGAATTTCTTTTAATGTGCACGTTTATTTTTGCTGTATTTTTACGTAATAACTCGAGTATTACGCGTTTTCTTTTTGAAGAGCATTTCATCTGTGATCTATGTGGACGATTTCAAATTTATTTGTTAAATCGTTTCAGAGTTATTTCATTTTACTTGATCTTTTTGCTTTCGTTATATACATATATTAGCATTCTTCTGCGTATCATTCGCATATGAAGTCGTGAAAATTCAACTCATTGAAATGTCAGTTACCTTCGGTTGATGCATTAATTAGAATGTTGCGAACTATGAAATCGGATACAGTCAGTTCATTCTACACTCAATTCACTCTACGGCAAACAATCTCGCTCAAACAACACCGAACGGGTTCTGGCTATAGAAAAACTCGCCTACTCGTGCCAAATAATACAAAGCATACGGGGAGAAAGGCACACTTGGTCGCAGATGAATTATTGGTAGTTGGCATAATTTCGACTGAAAATCGTAACAGCATTTACCGGGGTAGTCGTATTGTCGAAAAATCGCAGCCCACCGTTTTCCCGCCAGCTACGGGGTTTATACTTTAGCTTTTATTATCAGCACACCGAGGTTGCCGAAGAAGAAGTTACCATTCCGTTATGTTTCGAATGCGGAAATGTATTTCGTTTCTGCTCTACTGATTAAGGCTGACACCATTCACGGTCGATTGACTAATTACTAGAGGCCATAACTCTAGTTGCATTACCCACACTGAATGTTTCAATAGAACATTTTCCTTAAATCTGCTATAACAATCCGGGACAGGAGAAGCCATAGAGAGATAGTAACGAGAATTAATCTAGCAAAAACGGCGTTCAACAAAAATAAATCGTTACTGACGTCAAAAAGTATAAACTTGGAAACTAAGAAGCATTTCGTGAAAGCATATATATATATATATATATATATATATATATGGACTATATTGTATTGTACGGGTCAGAAACATGGACGATAAACAAGCGAATGCATAATCGAATAATCGAAGGCTTCGAAATGGGCGCTGGCGTAGGATGCAAAGAATTAGCTAGTATGAAGAAAATAACAAATAAAAAGGTATATACATATGTACTACTAAAAGAAATACATCTAACGAATACATTAAAAAGAAAAAGTGTTCAGTGGATAGGACATTTATTCCGTCATAATAGGCGTTAGTACAAATAATGGGAGGCAAAATAGAAGACAAACGATGCACAGGAAGACCTAGGAAAACATTTATCAAGCAAATAATAAAAGATACAGGAACAACAAATTATACAAATTTAAAAAGAAAGGCCGAATTAAGGGAATCCTAGTGCTTAGTTTGATTAACAGGATCGAACATCATAAAAGGTTATTATCCAGCAATTTACGGATAGAAGACAAGAAGCAGAAGCTACCGTTGTATAGTTTGTTACGTACTGATGTTTTGTTTTTAGAATAGGAGCTGGTGTAAAAGTCTCGACAAAAGCTTGTTTAAAATTTTTTGAGTGACTTTATACATATATAAATTTACTGACGGTTTTTTTCATTGGCATGAACATGTCTTATGGCAAAATTTTGTCCGTCACGAAGAAATATCACGAAATTTTACGATTCTTCACTAATAGCCAATCGGTAGCTAGGGAAGTGTCGTAATATTTATACTTAAATATTTTATTCAATTTGTGATCAACGGTTTGACTGTTACGAAATTTCCATCACGCACCATCCGAAAGAGATAAGTCACAGTGTACTTCTATACAAATCTGTAGAAAAAGTTTACGAAGGTACTAATTTTATATGTTGGTTTTTTCTGCATTTTCTGTTACAATAAATTTATCTAAGTACGAGTAAATAAAGCCTTTTTAAGATCCACAGACATCGAAATGCGCGGCCAAACAGAATCGTATAAATAAAAACCTACAGACCCCTCTAAAATATTTAAATTTTTTCCTTTCTCGCATCATAGCCTCTTTCATATATTCATCTTACTCTTCTAACTTCCGGTTCGTCATCGACTTTCTCTTACTTCGTATTATTCATCTCTACGTTTTAACTATAACATCGTTTCATCTTTTGTTCAGCTTATGACGCTAATCGTGTTTCTATTTTAAATGTTCTTCTTCCTACCGTATTCCTGTTAAAACATCGGCTTCCTACTCCTTATTGAACACTGCTAATGTATTTTCCTTTCCTATCTGTTATCGATTCCTTCACGTTGTTAGTAAAATTAAAGTTAAATCGTCAACAACTCTTTTCGTTTTTATCATTTCCAGATAGAGATTCCCCACGGTCTCTCTTCACCCGAAGAAATCTGCACGAATTTAATTTCGTCACTAAATTTTTTAGTCGATGTTTCTGCAATTAGCCTTAGAACTCTCTCTCTCTCTCTCTCTCTGCGGAGAAAGAAGCGGTAAGCAATTAATAAGCAAGCCCCCGTTAAATGGAAAAATAATTGTTTATATTTCGCTTAGACACCCGGTTAGCCTCCCTTTATCTGTAATAGTAGGAATTTTCCTCCGAGTCCTCCATGCGTCCTTTTCAAATAAATAACTAATGCGAACAGCAGCTTGTAAATATCAAACAAAACTCCTGAACTCCTTCAGCTGACATGTGTAACTTATTTCGGCGCGATTCTAATATTTCGGTCGAAAATAATCAATTATCGACAACTGAGTATTCTTCGATATAATGATTTTTTACGAGAAGAAATGTTGCGACATATAGGATAAGAACTATAAATTCACCGGTTTTTGATGTTATTTCTCTGAATAATGCATGCAACTTCCGAACCTAGTACTAAACCGTATTTAGTGTTACATCGTAAAAAATAAATATGCGTCGATGCAGTACGGAAAGAAAGCGTAAAAAACTAAGAGAAAATTAAAGAAATAAATTTTTCCTACTTCAGTGTGTGTTTCTCTTCAGGATTTCATTGATAACCAAACAATAATTTCTTATTTAATTACCCTCTATATATGTAGTAGACCCGTTAAATTAAAGCCTGGTAGAATATTTTTAACTGTTAAAATTTTTTCGTAATTTCCTTAGAAGATGGCGGCGATTTTTTTTTTTTTTTTCGGATTTTCAATCCGTCAGAATTTTCAGTTTCATAATCGTTAATAACTGGCTGTGCAGTAATTTAAATTGCAAATACATTTTTTCTTCAAGACACATGAAATCACTTTAAGATCCGCATCAAAGCGCAGTGCTGAGCACTTTTAAAAGTATGTCTCAAACACAAGCTGTTTGCATAAGAAACGCCTACAAACACTACGGCTCGAAGAATCATAAGATTCATGTGTTCAAAAATCTTAACATGACTGTCACCGAAAGCACTATGTAAGTGTGTATACTGATAATTGCTATCGCGTTTAATGCTTAATGTAAATTTTCCTATACCGTATCGAATAGAAAATTTCAGCAGTGTGTGCGACCTTAATTCGAATTATTCGCCGTAAACATTTTCATTTACGAATACCGGAAAGCGACATTGAATTCAATTTTTAAAACTACGCTCTATCTAATTATTGTAAATCGTAATTTTGCACCTGTTCCGCCGGTATGCAATTTTAAGTTGGATTTTAACACGAAATCGAACGAGTTCAATTTTTCGTAATATTCAATCCATTGCCGTCATCATTGCCGTTGAAAAATGAAAACATAACACTTTCGTTAAGCGGTCTCCTATTTAAGTCCGCGCCGCGTTTAATTGAGAAATTGGTTTAACTTAAAATTTTTCTAAATAAATAATCTGCCGAAAATTCTCTTTAATCTATACTAGATGACCGTCCGCTAGGCAGGGAAAAATTCTCTCTCTCTTTTTGCGTTTATTTTTCATTTTTACTAAACGGCGTGGCTCAAAATTCATTCTTCTTCTTCAGGTGCCTTCTCCACAAAAGTAGGTTAGCGATCATAAAACGATACTCTGCTCTCGATTCTTGGCTATCCTTAAAACTTCTGATACTTTTCCAATATTTCACGTCATTCCTGTTTAATCCGGTCTATTTTTCTTCTTCCTTTGCCTCGCTTCCCTTCAATATTTTCCCCTGTATAGGATTACTTGCAATACTTCGTATTTATTATCTATAATTATAAGGTGTATGCGCCGCTTTCCTTTGCTTTATCACCGGTCATCAGTTCTCTTCCTAGTAAATAGACCCGCTGATTTAACAAGGCGCCGGTTAAATATTGCCTAAAAGCACTCGTGTTGAATCAGTCATCTTAAAAAAGAACCAAAATAATATGAAAATCATTAATTAAATCTCAAATCTCACTGATAATCAAAAAAAGAGAAATATTTCGCGATAATTACATTCGCCCACTTACAATCAACGCGAGAATTTCGTTTTACAGATCTGATGACATACGCGAACTTATTTAAAATGAAAAACTTCCTCCTCGATATCTCTGTTCTTAGCCATTTTTTTGATATTTCAATTTTCTTCCGTAATAATGTTTTGTCGAAATTCGCAAAATTAGCTCGATCTAGTTCTCTATAAGAGATCAGATAACTTAGACGCATTCAGAGTATATTGGCGGACATTGGCCGCTAATATTTATAAGCACTTTTTTTTTAAATAACTTATGTAAATTCATATATATTTCAGTTATGGTTTACTTGGGCCCAGTGGCAGTGGTAAAACTACTCTGCTTAGCTGTATAGTTGGGAGAAAACAGTTAAACAGCGGCATAGTACATGTACTAGGAGGAAAACCAGGATCGAATGAAAGTGGAATTCCTGGAAAACGAGTGGGATACATGCCGCAGGTGGGTAATCTTTACGATGAATAGTTCGCCTTTATGCTCTTATTAAAAAACCGTTTTTATGCGGTGTTTTGTTTGTTTTTTTTTTTTGTTTTTTTTTTTTATCTTACCCATTTGGTATGTGTGAAAATGTGCGAAAACCAAACAGTTCGAGACAGAAAGAGAGAGATAGAGCGTGCAGCTAATCCAAATTTTACCGCTTATTATTATCGAGTTAATAAGAGCGCAGCTTTATTTTCCTTGTTCCGTGTTGCAAATAATAAGTCCAGCGTATGTGTCAAACTTTAATTACGTAAATAAAATCACGCAAAAATTATGAAAACGCCTATTAGTTTCGGATAACTATATCGTGACCATCATGTAATATCATCATCATCGTGAGTATAGATCGACTTAATGAAATTAAAATTATAGTAACAAAATTAATTTATAAATATTATTTGACATTTCGCATATCTGCATCTACGGTAGAAAAAAAACCTTACAGACTGAAGTTTCAAATCAGTCCTTGTTGGCGCTAGCGTGGGAAGAAATTATTCATCGGCTGGGAAATCTGCGAACAGAATTATTATTTGCATCATATTATATTAACCTTTCGTTGGTCGAGCTATGAGCGAATCGCCGCCTTTTCTTTTTTTTTTTTTAATATAAATATTTAACAAACTACTTCTAATTTACATAAAATTAATCTATTCGTGTATTGAAATATCTGAAGTCGATCTAAAATATTTATGTATATATGTAGTTGTAATTACTTTAATTTCATTTTTATTTGAATTTTTTAGTGCGAGTAGACCGTGAGTAGCCAAATTAATGAAAAATAATTCGGAATAATACGAATTTTTCAATACCTATTTATTAATTAATTAATAATTTTAAAAATAAAGATAATATAAAATCTCGTTAAATAAAGAAATTTTAATTTAATAACATAACTGATTTTTGATTTATTATGTTGCTATTCAACTATCTTTTAAAAACTTACATAACGACTGATTCAAAATTCCGCGCGTAAACTTTAAACTTGACGTGGCAACGTCGCAGTAAATTTTACATTGCGGCAATTCCCTCACCGAACGACCAATGACGTTTGGGAAGAGGTACGCGACCAACGGAAGCTGTCCAAAATTATTTCTCTGTGTATTCAAAAATAAGAGGAGCACGTCTGAAGTATCTTATTCCCTTTCGAAAACACGATTTATTTTTGAAATATTTTCTAGTAGAACTGCACTTCCGAACCTGCACGTAATGTCATTGACATCATTTCTGATGGGAACTACTTTCGTGTTCAGGAATACTGTTATGTAAGAAGTTTCTCCAGTTTTATAGGGTTTCCAAAATGAAATTCGTGCGATCTAATAACATTTCCATACTTTTTGCATTATTGGTTTGTACAATATATATATATATTTAAAAAAAAAAAAGAAATACTTTATTTCCAGTTAACCAAGAACTAAAACAAGAAACAAAAAACAAAAACGTTATAATCATTAAGCCTTACAGGCAGGCACAGGTCTAGAGTTAAAGTTTGGGGAAAGTCAAAAAGACTGAAGTTTCTTTATACCGAACATATAAATAATAAAAAGAGAAATACATTTTTTTACGATAATTGAAAAGTAGTGATAGAGTAAAATAAATTGAAAGACAATTATATATCTTAGAAAAAAATAGATATATATATATACATTAAAAACTTTATTACAATGTTAAATGATAAATTCTAATCTATTCTTTGTTTTTGCGAATGACAAAAAATTTTTAACTTTCTCGAGTTGGTAAAAAATTTTATTTTCTTAAAATTTATAATAAAAATATAAATGAAGAATATTTCTAGTTATGAAATTCGGATTATTTCAATTACGTAATTACAAAAAAAGTATTTATCTCGAAAAAACAATTTATAATTGTTCTTGAAAAACTTTCAAATTAATAATTTGAATGGAGAAAACCAGATTTTTTAAATCAAATAAATATATTAGAATGATCAATTTTTATAACTGGAAATAAAATATTATTTGCGCTTAAAAAGTAAATAAATATAATGAAAACAAAAATGAATAAAGAACTTTAACAAGAAATCAATTGTTAATTATTTGAATAATTGCTACACATGATTTTTTTCAGTTGATAATTAAATTAATTTTCTTCAAATATTTATTTTTATTCTTAATCAAAAAATAATATCATTCAAAATTACGTTGAATAATTGATTGAACTTACTTTAAATAAACCATGATTACCAATAACCAATTGAAGAATATTTTTGCGTTACTCATTAATTGATAAAGATTAATGAAACAATAATATTTTTTTCAGAAGTAACAACTTACATAAAACTCTGGCCTTCATTCACAGCATTCTTTCATCTCATTGTCAGTGTATAAGATTTGGATAAGAAGCCGAGTTATAATTTTAAAAAAAAAGTTACACTCAGTTTCGACGGGTCATGACCGCTATGACCAGCTCCCTAGTTCCACGCCTGCCTACAGGGTTCACAGGGAAATGAGAATTTCTCCAATAACGAGGTGCGCCAATAATGTCAGGTTTCGTATCGTCCTTATGGTATTGTAGGCAGCTTCTTTCTGTCTCGCGTTGAATTCATCACCTGTAGCTCTTACGTATCCTATTCCATAATTTATTTTACTCTCTTTTAGCTATAATGTGATTCGTACCAGCTTTTGCATGCAAAAGTGAAAATTTATAGGCTTATTTTAGTTGAATAAATGAAAAGTCACATTAATGTTTCCTTATATTTGAGTAAACCCCGTTATATAGTTATATACTAGAATAAACGATATCACTAACAAACGATAAATTACTATTTCCGCTGTCTGACTACTCGTACATATGAATATATGGGTGATTTTTTAAGAGTTAAGTTTTTCAGGTTGGCAGCACTGGTTGGTATTGGCGTGTCCAAACGTCATCTGTCAAAGTGAAAAGTTTTTAGCATACTCTCTGCCGTTTCATCATGGAAAGACTTATAAATAAGCAACGATTGCGATATGGTTGAAATTTATTATCAAAAACCAGTGCTCTGTGAAAAATGTGCATCGTTTGTATCGACCTTGTGAATCAACAATTCGTGCTGTTATCACCAAATTTACTTTGTTGGACATTAAACCGTCGACTCTCGTAACAAACGATGCACATTTTTCACAGAGCACTGGTTTTTGATAATAAATTTCAACCATATCGCAATCGTTGCTTATTTATAAGTCTTTCCATGATGAAACGGCAGAGAGTATGCTAAAAACTTTTCACTTTGACAGATGACGTTTGGACACGCCGATACCAACCAACCTGAAAAACTTAACTCCCTAAAAAAATCGTCCGTTAATGCGACAAATTATACGTTAAATTATATGCTACCAATTGTGTTTACGCACGTAAGACAACAACAAAATAGGTTTGTAATGGATTCAACAATATTGGAAAAACAATAAACAATGTGTCCGTCTAAATTCCATTTGCAACTGTATCTGTCTTCTTCTGCATAGCTAAATCGAAAAAAACTCTATGCGCCTATATCGAACATTTCCTTCCTCGGGTTATTATCTTTCTACAGATTCGTATGTCCCGACTTTCTTTCAGAGTTTATCGACCATACGCTCACTAGAGGTTTTTAACTTACTTCTTTTGTGATTAAATACGCTATATAATGTAATCGTTCCGATTTCAGACGCCGTTTGAAGGCCCAGATTAGTCCTAACTTTTTGTAGAAGAGTCAATTTTAATTGACTGTGTCATTTTTAAATTTATAATATGTCTGGCAATTTCACGAATTACATGAAAACGTTACATTCATATTGCTTATGAGATAAAAATGGCGTAATTTTTAATATAATTTAAAGGTTTTCTAACATGACCATGAAAACACGTTCTAGATCTCCGGATGATCTTCTCCAATTCTGTATGTATACTAAAATGAACCGGAATGTGAACCAAATAGAGTGCCTGATTTACACGAGAAAGCAAAATCAGGATAGTGTTAAAATGGCAGAAATTTTTTTAAAAACGTCCTTTTAATTTAAGTTATTTCTTTTATTACTAGAAAATAATATCTAAAATAAATAATTTTATTCACGGAAATGAAAAAGTAAAACCGACCTTCAAACGTGTGGTACGTGACGTATCAACAACGTTTCGTGTAATGTGGCGACTAGACCAAAACCAGCAGTGACATACAGCGTTGCTTGACAAGCTCATCAAAACGGTAACACAACGGTTAATAACGGTGAAAACTAAAAAATTAACCGATTAGTTCTTTGTTGCTAGCTGCGCTACTCATACTCTTATCAGTCTTATTTATCCATAACAATCAGTCAGCAGTCATCTGAATCACAGAGCCATTAATTAAAAATTAGGTAGAAACGTACGTTCTCATATACTCGTACTAAAACGTTAAAGTAAAGTAAGTCCGACACATTTGACGGGACGTTGGAGATTGTGAAATTAAGGTACACAATGTACTAAGCCTAATGGATCTGAAGAGAATATTAGGGCTAGTTCGCTTCTCTCAGCCGCCTTTACTTTTCCAGATTTCTCTGAAACCCAACCGGGGCAGTGGCTGAATCTGGAGCGAGACAAATGTCGAACCCGTGACCTCTGGTTTAGTAGTCAAATATTTTAACTAGTAGGCTGTCGCTTTTTTTTTTTTTTAAATTACTTTTTCAAATTAACAAATGTTTTATTTTTTCCTCTTTGTAAATAATTATTCAACTTCCTTCTTTCATCACCTTTTCTACATTCCCATTTCCTACGTTCTCATTTTACTTAATTCATCTTGTCTTCTCTCTTCTGTTTACATATTTTACTGCGTTCATTTAACGCTGTCATTCTTCAAATCTCTTCCTGGCTTCATTACTGCCAAAGTTTTCTGATTTTTTGAGAGGGATTTTCAGTTATCTAATCACCGTATCTCATTCCTCGCATAATACCAAAAAGAATCTAAATGATGTTATTTCAGACCAATAAACACAATCATTCCGACATTTTTCATTCCGTACAATATTAAACGTGTTCTCTTTCTATTTGTCAGGAACTTGCGTTACAACAAGAGCTTACTATTAAAGAAACACTGCGATATTTCGGATGGATATACGGTATGAAAACGTTCGAAATAAAGGAAAGAACATCATTTTTATTGAAATTTTTAGATCTCTCGAATGAGAACCAATTTGTACAGAATTTAAGGTATGTAACGATACGTTTTGCTTTTTCGGAGGCTTCTGCTAAGACTTAATTTGAGTTCACGCGCCAGAGTCGTCAAAAACGACTAAAAAAGAAAATTACTTATAAAAAAACGTAGTAATTTTTTGAAAAAAAAAAAGTATCAATTTAATAACAAAATTTTTTTCTACGAACGACTCCCCGTTGTAGTATACGTGTAATATAACGTGGTTTCGAGCGAGCAAAGCGGTATCATGGTAACACCGAAACAGGGACATGCCACTTTTCACCGTGTTTATCCGCGGACATCGCCGATGGTCACTCTGCGGCAATTCACATGGAGTATCACGGCCAAACACTACGATCGCGATTTACGCGACCTGGTCTCGGCAATATAGCCTGCAACAAGACGATGCGCAATATCGTCGAAACATCGATTTAATCGCAGTTGATAAATTTCTCAGTTTTAGCAGGTTATCATCAACATTGCCAAATACTCGTATTACTTCGACGATTCAGCACAGAGTAGTTAACAGCGATGTCATCATCATCATCATCATCATCAAGTAGCAGCCGCAATCTGGGGATTGCTCACACCATTTCTACATTTCGCGGTTCCTTGCCATCTGAATTAGTTCGCTGCAGTTTTTCCCGTCAATGTCGTATCATTTCGATTCATCTCCTTCCTCTTGTTGCTTTAGATTTTCCCTTGCATCGCTGTAATTCCTCCCTCTCGGATCTTATGCGCGAGGTATTTCCTTTTTCTCTGGATTACGTCTTTTACTACATCGTATTCCGTCAGTTGCCACCTGCTTAAAACGTCTTTACGTATACTAATAAAGCATACGTTGCAGAAATATTGTTTACGTTCCTTCTTTACGCTGTCAAGTTCGGTATTTTCTATTTAGAAAATTACTGTAACTTTATAGTTCCATCTTCTCAAAATCTTTCATATTTCGATCTCACTCGTTCCAGCTCCAGATTCTTTTATCCCTGTACGTGTATTCTAAATATTAAATATCTTTATCTTGTTTCCAACTTTTGGCGATTTTTCTTCTCATGCCTTGGCTTCCAACTTTCTAGCTATTATTTGTAAAAATTCGTCTAACTTTAGCTGCACAATTAAGAGTAATAATTTTTTTAAAAGTTCCAAATCTCTCACTTAAAGTCCCCTGATCCGTTTTAACTTATTTTCTTACTCTAGCACTTTTTCTTCTATTTGAATTGTTTTTTTTCTTTTTTTAATCTTCATTATTTTGCCCCCCTTTTATTATGTATATTGGAGAAAAATTAACGAAAAAAAGTATAATGAATATGACCTGTAATAATGTCCATTTTTGAGACAGTCCATTTGGGTTCAGTTCGTTTGAACTATAACGATGACAGTTTAGTCGGTTTTCAGTCTAGTTTACTTTTCCAACTTCAGATTTTTTAAAATCGGATTTACTTTATTCATTTCATTTTTAGAGTGTATACAGTTTTTTCCAATTCATTTGGTTTTTCGTTAAAAAATTATACGAAAAAAAAATATCAACACTTTTACTTTTTGACCTCCAAATAACCTTCAGCAGTAAGAGGATGCGCTTAAACCGAAAACTTATCCCATTTTAGTAAAAAATGTATCAAAAATTCAAGTGTTTTTATGGGGCAATAATTTACACTAATTGCATTATTAGACAACAAAAGCCAATTGAAATTATTTCAGTTCAGATGATTCCATGGGCGTCACCAGGGGGGGGCAGGGGGGCAGCTACCCCCCCCCCGGGGGGGGGGGGCCTTAAAACTTTTTAATCAACTGGCATTGATGAATATTCATAGGTGCGTAATCATGGACAATTTGGAAAACTTATGTTTTAATTAAGATTTCACTCTTGTTTAATAAAATATTAAGCCTTTACAACTTAAAAATTTTATTTTTCCTATAACTCATATCCTCTTTCTATCATCTTCCCCCCCTGATGGCTGACAACTCATCTTGCTCCTCCCTGGCTCATCGGCTGGCGACGCCCTTGGAAGAACTTATTTTGAAATATTTGAACTATAATAGAACGTAAACGATACATTTATTTTTTTTGTCATTGGAATATATTTCATTTTAAACTATAAACAGATGAAAATTCTAGTCGTTGAAGAAATTTTAATTTTGAACCACAAGTGGTATCATTACATTTTAGCACTTTTATTAATAAAAAGATTGGACTATAGGAAATGCTCCTAGTTTTTTGTATCTCGAACATTAATGAAGCAACAAGCATCATCACAAACCTGACTCTTTTATTACAACTTCAGTTATCGGGCTGAAACGACAAATTGAATATAATAGATGTACATCCTTACTGATTGAAGATTATTTCGAGATCGAAAAATACGTTGTTTTATTAGAGTTAAACCGAAAAATTAATTGAACGAACTAAGCATGATTCAAACTGGATTAATCCATCTTTCTTGTAATTTAATTGAACTAAATCAAGATAAACTGAGCTAAAACGGAAGCATTTCTTCTTCTCTGACAGTCGGAACATAATATAACAATCTGGGGTTCCATAATGAATAGAATATATAACAAACTTATGTGCAATTACTTTAATTTAATATAATATAAATAAATTATGTGAATCAAGATATTCGAAACTAGTCGATATTTTTTGAAATAGATTAATTGCGTGTTTCATGACTATTTACTTATACTGTGTTCCATTAATTGTAATTCATCTTTCCTATCTGATATTTCCTACATTTAAAAACAAAAAAAAAAAATATTATGCTTTCCTAAATGATGTTTTGACTTCTTTGAAAATTTTTACTTTTCTTTTTGTGTATCCTTATGCGGTATCTCTGCTCTTCTCGCTTTTCTGACTCCCAAAAAGGAAACTGTCCATTTTTCTTTTTCCAGTTCTCCAGGTTAGTCTTTTACGGCTTGCATTAAGAATCTGTTCTTAGTTCTACGAGTCATCTACCGCGGTTGAACTTCCTTCAGCTAGGACCTGGATCGAATTCTACTGTTGCATATTGAAACTTTCGAAACATTTCGTTTGCGGTGGGTTTATGTCAATAGTTGATGCGCCCGAAATAATCTTAATTCTACGCTTTTATATCTGTTTTCCATGCTTCTTTCTTGCGTTCTCTCTTTGCAGTTGGAATTTTCGTTCATTGCTTTAATGACGAAATTCCTTCTGTACTTAAAGAACTGAACAACTTTCTAATTCTCTTGGAATACTCTTCATCCCATTTTCATTTTTAAGCCTTGTTAAATTTAGTGTCATGAGTTTCATTTTTTCTTCTTAAATCTTTCTTTGGTTAGTATATTTTTATACCAATGTCTTATTCCGTTGAGTAATTTCTTTTTTTTTTTTTTATTCTTTCGGGTGTTCTAACAAAAAGCAAACGCCCAATCAACCGAGGGAAATCTAAATAATAGCTCAAAAGGAGCATAACATAGAAGATTTTAATCTGGTGCGAAAAAGAATGAATGAAAGAAGAAAGGAACAACTGACAAGGAAAGAAATGAGAGAGTATAAGAGTTATTTTATGGAGTAGGAAGACCAAGATCCAAAAGCTGAGAATAGAAGAGAGAACGTTCCGAAGAAAGTATGGAACATTCGAAGAAAACATGATTGACATCGAACAGAAAAAACTTCTGGTACACCGCGAGGAAGAGACGAGAGAAACGGAAAAGTGTCGAAGGGGGCAACATATGACAGTGGTCGGGGGACGACAAAGGAAAGTTAACTTGTCGAACCAACTGGTGAGAGAAGATAAAGGCTGAACGGAAAGATAAAAGGAATTCGGATTGGAGAAAAGGAAAAAATAAATGTCATTCCATAAATCTAAGGTGAACAAAGGCGTACCCAGGATTTTTTTTTGGTCGGGGCTAGAATTTAGAAGATGAGTTAGGGAGTGGTAACTCGGTAACTCGACTAAGTACCTATCTATTTCCGTTGTCTGTAAATTAAAATAAAAAAAAAAGAAAATTACAAAACCAACGAATTTTATCAACAAAAAAAAAAAAAATACAAAACTAACAAATTTTATTAGTCGCCACTTGAGAAATCTCTATCATCCCATTTCGAGATCTGTTCAAGGGAAACGATAATTGGATGAAATAGCGCTGTGCCGTTCGACCCATCTAGTCGGACATAGTTCTTTTGGATATTTTTGTTCAAAAAACACGGCTATCTTTCACACCACAGCGATGCAATTACGAATTAAAAGAATTTCAACGGCGTCCGAAACCGCAAGATTCAGACTATGTGACACGCAATGGACGTAAATCGCAGTATAAGTTTTTCCCTACTCTGGACGCGGTAGCGGCCTTGACCCAACAACATAATAATTCAATAGATAGAACTAAATAGCCAGGCGGTCAGAAATGGAACTCACAAAGGACAGCAGCAGCGGAACAACTGAAGGCGATGGGATGAAAAGGATATAGGTAGCGTTAAAGGGAGTAGGAATACCCAAAAGAAGGGAGCGTTCGTTGAGAAGTGCAGAAGATTCGAAAAGGATATGATTTGAGTCACAAATACAAGGAGGCTCAGAAGCGTGAAGAGAGCAGAAGGGAGAAGGAAACAAGGCGAATCGAAAGCGAGAAGAAGGTAGTAGAGGATGATTGATTCTGAGAGTCCAATTAAGGAAACAACCGTGGAACGACGACAGACAGGAATAGATTGAAACCAGGACAGGAAAAGAAGGAACCGGTTGAATAAGACAGTAGTATGAATAATGATTGGAGAATAAAAATGCACACATGTCCAACCAAAGTCTGGAATGATTAGAGGGTGATAGGGAAAGAATGTCTGAACAAGGGAAAGAATCGAGAAAAGGACCGTTGCAGGCGGCTGAGCGAGCTAAAGAGTCAGCTGAGTCATTACCCTCTATATTGGAATGACTAGGAACCCATAGAAAGTCTATGAGGATGGAACGGGGCCAGAGCAAAGTAGAAATCGGAGATCGAATTGAGAGAATGATACGGTCAGAGGAATAAGAAGGAGGAGCGGAGATGGCTCGAAGAACGCCTTTAGAATCGAAAACGATCAGGAATTTGCAAACCCCATTTCTTGTAGAGGATATAAAATAAATGGCACGGAGAACTGAGATCGATTCGGCCGAGAAGATAGAGCAGACAGAAGGAAGTCTAAAGAACTCAGAGTGCAGAAAGGAAGGAGACGTAACCACCCACGCCCTCATCACGCTTGGAACCATCCGTGGAGATTAAGACATTGGAGGGGAAAAAAGAATCCAGCAGATGAAGGAATTCGTAGTTGACTACACTGTTAGGAGAAGAATTAGCTCGGATCGGGGAAGAAGAGAAATTGATGGGGTCCCATATGCTATTAAAATCATAAGAAAAGTAAGGAAGACTGTTATAAAAGAGAATTTCTTCTTTTCTATCGATTTTCCGGTGCGGGGTCCGCTTGGTGGCACTTTCTTCTCCATTTTCTACGGTCGTCGGCGTCCTCTATCCCAACACCGTCTTTCACCATGTCGTTGTTAACGGAGTCTATCCACCGTTTTACTCGTAGTTGCTTTCCTCCAGGGTTATAATCCATTACCATTCTCACAGGGCTATTATCTGTTTTTCTCATGATGTGACGGTACCATCGGAGTCTCGCTTCCGGTAATTTCAAACGTACAGGTGCAACTTCTATACGCTCCCTTATATCCTCGTTTTTGATATGTAGTCACTCGACCGTCACACGGTGCTAGTCCCACCGGTGGAAAACCGAAGCAACAATCACGTGAGTTCCGTACGTCCACGTCATGCAGGCTGGTAATTTCCTTTTCGGCGGACTTAGCGCTGATCAGGAAAGCTAAATCGGAACTCACAACATGTAGCTGATAGCAAAACAGAGGAGGGTCTACTTGCCGAAGGTGTTCCTGCTAATAAACCTATTGAAGCTTATTACTGCATTAACAACAGCAGACTATCGGCAGCCAGCTCGTGACAATGTGTCCCAGTCGGATTGATATAGATCAATTTAGAGCGAGTAGGCGAGTATCCGGCGCCTTAAAACCGGATCGTTTTCGCCTAAGGGAGTAAACCCTGACAGAAAATCCCAACGATAGGTGAAGCGGCGCATCGACTGGAAATAAATAAATAAATAGTCGCATCTATTAAAATGACACACTACTTTTAAAATGTTGTAAAGGAGAATGTAGGGAGAAAATATGGAAACACGAGCAGCTACATGCGATAGAATCGGAATTCTATGAGGCGCTAAGCACCAGTGATTTTTGATATGAAGATAAGATTGGATGAAGAAGTAGGGAGGCATTTTATTAAAAAACGTTAACCGAGGAGTGAACGACGAATGAATAGAGGTTGATTGGCAGATTCAAATAAAATCGCCGGAATAGGAGATTTTAAAGCGCCAATGCATAGACGAAGGCGGGAATTTTGAACTGAGTCAAGTTTCGAAAGGAGAGATTCGGAGACATTGCCATAAATGAACGAGCAGTAGTCGAGTTTGGACCGAATAATTATAATTTGTACAGAATTAAAAGAATAGACGGGGGGTCGCCATAATTTTGTATTTATCGTACTTTTTCCTCAAATAACTTTTTTCTTTTACTCCTATATATTTTACAGTCGTAATTTCACTTATTTCCTAATCTTTGTTGGTCTAGCTTTTATTTGCACGCTAGAATTAGTCGCAGTTTACATCCAACTTTGCGTTTTTAATTCTCTCTTGCTTCATTCCAGTTTTTGTCTTCTTCATCCTTCCAGATTTTAATGGCCCACATATGTATTTTCCGAATATTCTCATTTGTTTATCTCCGTCTTCATAATTTAGGTCTTCTCATTTCTTATCTTCTCATTTACTTCATCGAATAATTGTTATCGTTTTTTTATGAACTTACAAAAAAAACAATAAAATTATAGTTTATAAATACTAAAAAAAAAAAAACACGCGTTTATAGCAATGTGAACTAGAAAGTAAAAAATAATTTTTAAATATAAAGATAATATTCAATAGTGATGAAAATCTCCCAAGTCGCGATATATTTTAAGTTCTTCTAATAAGTTCAAAATGAGAATAAAATAATTCACAACAAATTAACTTTAATATAAAAGAAAGTGTGGGGTGCTTTTAATATCAATTGTTTATACCTTTTCTTTTATTTTTTAACTATTTGTAGGTCGATTTAATTTATTAAATATAGTAAGCACCCCACGCTTTCTTTTACATTAAAGTTAATTTGTTGTAAATTATTTTATTCCCATTTTGGGCTTATTAGAAAGCTTGGAAGATTTTCATCACTGTTGAATATTATCTTTATATTTAAAAAGGAATTTTTTACTTTTTAGTTCACATTGCTATAAATGCGTGTTTTTTTAGTATTTTTAAACTATAATTTTATTTAACATTTATTCTCACTAAAGTGTCGCAAAATCTCTTAATTGTTTCCATCCGGCTATTTGACTGCTGTTTTCTTCTCTCCTATGCAAACGCACAGATATATAGCCTTTTCATGTTCGACTTGTAATTTCTCCGATTCGTCCTCGGTTTGACTGTCAAGTTTAATAAAATAAAAAGGGCGTAAAGAAAATGACTTAGCGACATCTATGAAATCAGTTTCGAACATATCAAGTTTTTCATAAACAAAGGACACTGCACTTACCATCATGTCTGTAATCTGTAGAAGGGGTTATTGCTTTTCATTTTTTCCTGATGATCCAGGACATTAGGAAAAAAGTTACGAATTTATTGAATTGTCATCCAAAATTAATAAGTATGTAAATTTTTTGAAATTATTCAGACGTCGGGAAGTCGGTGAAAATTGATTTGTAAAATTTTATTACTCACTTACATAATAGCGTGTTAAAAAAGGAAGAACGTTGTTATACACGTTTGTCGCGTATGCTTTTGTTGCTCTTTTTATGTTTATTCGCGTAAACTTGTATATCCATGTGAAGCGATTTTAATGATTCTTAATTCATTCGAAAGTGTTCCGGTCAGCAGTGGGTGAGCACCGATAAAAAACGGTAAACACAGATACTCAGTGGTCAACAAAAAACAGGAAAAAATGTGGTCCCTTTAGATAAACATTTAGTAATATTAAAATATTATCAATATTAAGCATGGAAACATAGTTTGGAAAAAAGATGTAAAAAAAATTAAATTATTATCACTGCTAATTCCACAAATAAATACTAATTCGAATAATTTAAAAAAAAAAAAAAAACGAATCTGAAACCGTCATAGCGCCGTTTTACAAGTGTTCACGATTGACGGAAATTTTACTTGCCGAGTGTAACTTTTGATCATATAAAATTCGAATGGTGTATTAGAAATTTTACCGGTTTTTTCGAATAATTATTATTTATTTTTTAGGGAGTTTTTATTAAATTTTTATAATAAATCTTCAAGTATCAGTATTTTTTTTTAAATATAATAATTATATGCAACTTGAAATATCTGAATTAATCTTTCTTTTCTTTCATTTACTCTAGGACAAAGCTTTTATTAAGCGAGCAAATAAAAATGCAAATAAACAACGAAAATTACATTAATACAGGTGCATTTATTTTCAGCGGAGGACAACAGAGGAGAGTTTCGTTTGCGGTGGCCTTGATACATAACCCGGAGTTGCTTATTCTAGACGAACCAACAGTCGGTGTAGATCCATTACTCAGAGAGAGGTAAATTACGTTAAATTAATAAAAAGGCCCATAGTACGAATATTACGAATGTACCCATACCACGGTAGAGTATGATTTCAAAAAAATTATTGAAAGTTCCGTTATACCCTATAACGATTTTCGGCTCGGTGGCAGTAAATAGGTTGCAATTAATGTTTTCATACGATTAAGTTTTGTCCTGAAATGCGGAGTCTTGTTATAATAAACCCTTTTCAAAAAATCGATATCAGCGAAAAACACGGCCCATGTATAGAACCCTCTCAAAAACGTACATCGTCGCAGAATCATCCCCGCATTGTCACTATTTTTTCCGCTGGTTTTTGAAATACCCAGCTAATAATCAACTGGCAATGATTATAGTCGCGCGTTAAAGTTTTTAAAGGGGACACGAAAAGTAGCTGAACTTTAGGTTTAGGTGCCATATCGATCATAAGGAAAATGCTGCATACTTTATACGAACAATTACGTACTCATTTCAGATATGCGAAATGATAAATAATTGCGATAACATGTTACCATATTGTATCGAAATATTTTTCGTACCACACAGAAATTTCAAAAATAATAGTGTGTTATTTTTGTAAAAGCCACTTAGGAACAAATTTGTTTTGTACGATAAGTGTACGATATATTTGATGCTTTTTCTATAATGCATAAAAGGTTACCGTCGATTGCGAGAAATTTTGCGTGATTTTAAAACCATAATGTCCGTAATACGAATATTAAATTTTACATACTGCGGCTATGCATAATAGTAACTGGATATTAGAAAGGGTTAAAAATTTATAAATATGATTCATCGACGAAATAAAATTTTTTCGTATAGTAAATTTTTTTTCATTTTTTTCTGTTAAATTTAAAGATCCATCAATATTTCATTTGTTTCATTTTTTTTTTTTTTAAGCTCATCAACTGGTGATCCTTAAAACGAATAAATGGAAAGTGAGAGTCGGTTATATTTTAATCCGATTAAATATTTTTCAAGAAAAAGGAACAAATGGCTGGAATAATGTGTAGAGAAAGAAAAGACGGAATATAAGATAAGAAGTAGGAAGACAAAATAGAACGTTCAATAGAAAGAGATGAACACTTAATAAATACGCCGCGAGCATTGCAAACGGGCGCTTTGCTGAAATATACAGAATGATATGAGAGAAAATCAACGGGGAAAAAACGGCAGAAAGGTAGTATCATAATGGGTTAAGAACGTAGGCTAATAATAATAGAGGCAACAAAACAACAGGGAAACAGAAAAAAACACAGATTAGCAGTATGACTAGGTTGAACAGACAGATGAAATGAATGATAATCAGAAAAAAAGAGAACGTAAACATCCAATACCATGATCTAAGACGATAACTTTTACACGGCGGAAGGAGATTAGGGGATGACATTTTTAAGAAAAGAAGCGGGAAAAAGCAGCAACCCGAGATAAAGAACCAGCCGCTTCATTAAATGGCCGCATGGTCAGGAATTCACAGCAAATAAATAAGAATGGAATGGAAGAAATAATGTAGATAAGTGAACGTATACGGAGATGACCTGAAGGACGCTCGTGAAGTCAGAAATAATAAAAAAAAAAAAACTGGAAGAAAGGTGATTAAAAGAAATGAAAATAATGGAACTAGGATAGTTATTTTCCGACAAGTTAAAATTTGAGAGGATAAAAGAGTTACCGACACCCTCAACCTCTTCGAATCATCAGTAAATACGGTTACATGTGAAAAAAGTAGAGAAGTGATAGTACTGTGAAATTCCTGTTTAATTAGAGCTTGCGA
Source organism: Icerya purchasi (assembly GCA_039619475.1). Taxonomy (NCBI): domain Eukaryota; kingdom Metazoa; phylum Arthropoda; class Insecta; order Hemiptera; family Monophlebidae; genus Icerya; species Icerya purchasi. Next base: position 346,555,395 of record CM077116.1, on the reverse strand, counting down.
AGGGGAAATTTTGAAATCGAAAGTAGAATAAACATCTTAGCAGAATGACAGGGTGAAGTTAAAGAAAAAATAGGGTTTTTAAATAAGATTGGAAAAAGGGAAAACGAACGAAAACGACAAAAACAAGAGGTAAGATAAGGATTTTCCTAGATGTAACGACGAGAAACAAAGGATAAGACAAAGATAAAACGCCAGTTTTCAAAAACGGAAAGTTAGTAATGGATAAGAGTAGATGATGTGAGTGGAAGAAGTTTATTAAGAAAACGATAGCCTAAATAAGATCTCGAATAGACAGGGATGGCGTATTAGATTCAGTAGGAACTGCTGGAATTGGAGATTGATTTAAGAATAACAAGATAAAGGCGGAAGCAAAAATTTTAGATTATATCTAACTTTCTTTCTTTTTTTTTTGAGCATTAGCCCAGCAAAAAGGAATAGATGCATGGAATAGAATAGAAATTATATTTATATTTTGTCGACAATGGAATCAAGGAACACCTCTAGGACAGGAACAACAGAGAGAATAGGTAGAGAAAGAACATACGAGGCGTTGAAAGGAGCAGGAAGACCAAGCTTTAATAGATGATAATAAAGTAACTCACGCTCGCGAGATAAACCAGAACACTCGAAGAGCACGATCCAACAAACCTTCGAGAGAGCATTTATTGACGTTAAGACTTCTACAGTTCCATTGAAGAATATTTAGCCTGTTTGACATCATTTAAAACACAGAAAAATAGTTGTTAGGGAAGGAATCATGTAAGTGTAGAAAAGGAAGGGAAATAATACCTTACAACCTGCAGATTTGGAACAGAGAGGAAAATCGGGGAAGAAATGAGTATAGACTCGGGTAGTCCACGCAAAGCCAGTTGAAAGTATTGAATAAAGACAAGGAAAGATACGGCAGAAGAAGGGATGCAAAAGAAGACAATGGAGAAACTTCTGTTTTCCCAGATAACTTACGAATGAGCAATATGAAAACTTATTACGATGCTCACTGAGAAAAAACCACCTTCTCTCTCGCTTGCTTACCAACTTAATTAGGTATGGAATGATGAGGAAAGGGCTGCGGGTCAAAGTGAAGAAATTAAGATTAAGCAAGGAATAATTAGAGATTAAATTCGCTTTAAAAAAGGTAATAGCTGGAACGAAACCGAAGGAAAGATGAAAAAAGGAAAAAGTAAGATATTTGGACGATAAGAATAATGCATCTAATAATTAGTATTGATTTGCACGGTTTAAAGCCGAAGAAAAAACAAGTTTTATATAATTGTGCATTGCAATCAACCATACACCGTCCTCGACTACTGTCGAACCCAATCAAAGTTCGCAGAAAGAGGCAATGGTCACAAAAATAATGAAAAGCATATAGATCAGAATAGAAACATCTGTTAACTTTTCTCGCTTTTAACAGTATAGCTGAGAAAAGAAAATTGATCCAAACAAAAATTATGAACAATTCTCCACCGCTCCCATCACCCGCAGGTTTCAAGTTGCGAGACGAGACAATGGTGATAACAGGAATAGGAAACATATATTTTTGGAATAAGGCGTATGATGTCTGTATTCTCAGTAATGCAATCCGGGAGAAACATAAGATTACAGAAGGAAACGTGATAGTAATTAACGGCCTGAGCTCCGGAATGCTGGTTAGCCTAGATAAAGGAATATAGGAAGAGGACGACAGAGTAGAAATTTGGGAAAAAACATAAAATTCATTGGCAAGAACCATAGCGAATTTTACACATATGCAAGAGAAGAAATTAGAATGAAATTTCACAATTATAAGGACCATTAACGAGCATACAGGAAGTTGACCAGTTACGTAGCCGTAGAATTCGAAGGGCAGTGAGCAAATAACAGTTGGAAAAGCTAGAGCGATGCCAAGCGAAATTCAGGATTTTGACGTAGGTTAGGTGGGGTTTTTTGAAGTTTTAAGCTGAAGTATAGCTTATCGACAGCTTCTTCTTCTGACATGGGAACGGAGGAGTTGGGATTAGGAAAAATCAGAGGAGTTGGTACCTGTTGTTGCAAGCAAGTGTTAGGTGAGTTGGGAAGAGAATAAGAAGGAACGTTATGAGACGATACACTGTGCGTTGATTCGGCGAAGAAGAGGCCGTTACGATAATTACGATTATTTGACGGAAGAGGAGGGAAGTGCTGATGAGGAACGGGAAGAGATTTGGAAGATCGTGACCGATTGGGTCGGCGAGAAAACTTGGAAGGAGAAGAATACTTGTAGAGAGGAGACTTGGAGACACAACCATAAAGAAAAAAAACATTAATAGATTTTGGAACGAATGAGAACTTATAGAGAAAAATATGGATATACATATATGAACCACCGCCCTACTATTAAGCTTAGTTTTTAAAATATATTTGATATGTTCGTAGAAGGACAAACTACCGTCCAGAAAGATACAAAGATAACAGAAACAGCACAAGTAAGGGACGTATTGTTTCAAGACTGGCACAAGCAGGATTATAATGTCGCAGAGTAAATAGACAAGAAGATTTAGTAAAAAAAAATAGTATAATCGAAGAGAGGATACGTTCTAGCACAGTGAGGGAAGAATTTTAAGTGCTTCACTGATTAAAATAATATCACGAAATGAGAAAAAGATGTCAACATCAAAGAATAAAGAAGAAGAATTTAAATAGTGTAGACAATAAAAACATTAGGACAGAGAAGAAACCTGAGGAAGATCTAGAAAACCCGTTCTCGAAGAATAGAAAAAAGGAGAAAAAAGGTGGATGATGGATTTATATAGAGAAATAAGGATATAAGGATCATCACCCTATTTGGTTGGAGAAAGGGCCTTCAGCAGGTTTAGCCTTTTGATTGTAAAAGAGGAAAGGTACTTGGCGGTGTTTTTGGAGAAGAATAACCGACTGTCAAGGAAGATACCAAGATAACAGAAACAATTAACACGAGAAAAGAATGTATTTGTTAGGGATAGATAGGCAGAAGCAGAATTCATAAGGTCGTAGAATAAATACGGCATAACAAAATTTCGTGGGAGAAATAGAAAAGTTAGTTGAGGATAGGGAATGTTCCAGGACAGAAAGAGACGAATTAAATGCTTCACTGGCTGATAGAATATCATGAAATGAGGTAAAAAGTAGGATGTCATCGGCAAAGAATAAAGACAAAGAATTTAGAGGAAGAGAAGCCATACTGATAGTGTAGAAAATAATTCAAAGAGAAATGAAAAGAAGAAAAAAAGAACACATTTATGTACGGGACTAGAGGAGGCATTAGAAAAATTTCTGATAAAAGGAAACTGGTTTTGAAACATTTCTATAAATGAAATAGTGTCTCAATTGAGCTTATGTTACAATGCGTAAAGCTGGCTGCTACATAGCTGTCGTTATACACTCCATTTAATTTCGCAACTAAACAAATGAAGCAGCAAATGTGAGATAAAAAGAAAAGAATGCGAATGCAGCTCAGTTCAAAGCCTGAGTGAGCCATTTCAACATGAGTGCATTGGAGGAAACAAATATACTAGTGCCCGGCACTGGTTATAGTCACTTCAGCAACGAGACATTCAATAAATCGAGAAAAAGTGGAAAAGGAAATAGTAAACACAAAAATTGAATAGTTAATCAACTAATTAAATGTTTCATCTTATGTAGTAGAGAAGAGATTAAACAAGGCAGTAGAAGGCACGTAAAAAAAAGAGTTGAAAGAAAAGAAGAAGCAAGGGATTCAGCCTCGAATCTACTGGCTTTCTTTCCTTTTTTTTTAAATCAGTTTTTGAGGACCATAAATTAATTAATGTGTCTTATTAGACATGAAATAATAATGAATTTAAAAAAAGTCATTTTTTTGAAAGAAGCAGCCCCATGATGGTCACATGGAAATAATTTTAATTATAAGGTAAGAAATGGAGAAGAGTAACCAAAGAGACATAGTTGAAGCTAGTGACATTGAAAGAGAGATTATTATCTGACAAATAGAAAACGGAATTTTAAATATTGCGACAAAACGGATAATATTGCGGAACCTGATTTCAGTAGAGCGTATGAGAATTTTAACGCTATCAGAAGAACGATGTATACGGCAAATTGAGGCAATCGGGATTGGCGACTCAGCCCCTTCCGAGATACACGAGAAATTTGAGATGCGCTAAAAGGGAGTTCCCAGAAGCTTCGATGAGTAAAAAAGGAGTATGGATTAAAAAACTTGTTGCGATAAAGGATATTGTGGGTTAGGAATTTATTAATAAATCTGAAGTTGGTAGAACTGAACGTGCCAAGAAGTCGACTGCGTTATTGCCTAGAATGCTACAATGATTGGGTATCCGAAGAAAATTGATTTAAATGGATCGATCTTGCGATAAGCGGACAATAAGAGCGCATATAGACAAAACAGTATAGACAGTTGATGGTGGCGGAAAAGGAAAGGAAATAATTAAGAAGACGCTTTTGGAATCAGAAGAAATAAGGGAATTTGTTTGCGATACGAGGAAGGCGAAATAAAAATAATTTCTCGGAGAATAGCATATGATTCAGCTGTAAAAGTAGAGTAAAAGGAAAGAGAATTAAAGCTTTTAGAGTAGGAAAGGGTGAGAAATATGAAGGCTGCACCTAAATCCTTTGCATTCTTAGAAGCATCATTAAAAATAAGACAGAACGAAGAAAAGTATGACTGAATTTGTTTACGATAGCTTGGTAAAGATTTAGAAACAGACTCGACGTATGGTCTAGAAAACTGAATTTAAAATGAGTAAATTTACAGTTTGAGAAGGTGAAGGAGGAATACCAAAAAAGGCGCTCAGACACTTGCGAAAAAATAGAAATCCTTTGAGCAAAGAAACTACAATTTTCCAAAATGGAAAGATAGAATGAAATGACTTCGGAAGAATTGATAGGAAGTCACTTCATAAATAAGCGACCCTGAAGTTAGAATCGATAAATAGATGAGATATACAAGATTCGGAGTACACTGCAAGAAACCTAATGACACTGGCAAAGAAAGCCTATTTTACTCGAATGCTTCTATTACTGAGAAAGTTCTGCATAAGTTGGCCATAGCACTCTTTTCTGCGGTGTTCTTCAACTTTTTAAGCACTGCGCAGTCAAAAACTTTCTCTATGTGAAAAAAAAAGAACATAGGGATGCGCTGTGATCTGTTGTGTGCTGTTACGATTTTCTTTATTGACTAAGGAAATAAAAGAACACAGATTTGTATTTTTAGTCGCTTGCTTAGATCGGATAAAGTACTTTTTTGAATTCGAAGAAGTGAATGCTTCTGTCAAGGAGAAAATGGTAACATTTTTTCCAATACTTTGAAAATTAAAGAGATCTGTGAGCCCTTCACACTGATGCCACCGGACAATTATTCAGAAGAAAAAAGTACAAAATATTAACGGACAAAAAAAAGTTTCATTTCAATTTTGATTTATATACGAAATGTTCTTCTATAAATACCGAGTATCGTCTGGGTTCTTGTTATTTTTTCTGTTTCTTCAACCGCTTCTAGAACGAAAGATGGAAAATTTATAGTTTTCTTGTGAAACATTAAAAATTTCCGTAAAAACCGGATTTCTGCGAATTACATGTATTTCCTTTTTTACCTTTAAAAATCAAAGGTAAAACGCTGACAGAGCTCTTAATTATTCGTAAAATTAGCCTTTTTCATAAAATCGGAAAATATTGTCATACCAAAAAAAAAAACTTTTGATTTCGTGGCTTTAATATTATGCAATAATTTTTGAAAATTGTTTTATTTATTGTATGCTAGATCGCTTTTAATTTGTATATTTTTTAGCATCTGGAAACATTTAGTAGAGTTAACGAATAGTGGTCACAAAACTATTATAATTACTACTCATTACATAGAGGAAGCTCGTCAAGCACATAAGGTTAGTTTTTTTTCCCTTGACAGTTATATTTTGCACTAACAAATATAGTCTCGAAATTTAATAACGCAAATGTTCTTCTTCCATCTTATTAATGTAAGCCAAATTAAACGTGCCCATGTGTTCAAAGAACACCGCTTAACCGTCGGCAATAAATTATTGTAACGGAAAAATAAAATTTCCTTTATATCGATGCAGCTTTCACCACTCTTTGACCAGTTTCCTTCTTTCATTCCACTGGAATAAGATAAACGAAATAAACGCATCTGTAGTTAAATATCTAGGAACGAATCCAGATGATCATTATATAATACTTGTAGAAAAGTAAATATCAATTGAAAGAATTTGAAATTTTGATCCTTATCCTCCAAATGATCATTATATAATACTTGTAGAAAAGTAAACATCAATTGAAATATTACTTTCAATTGATATTTACTTTTCTACAAGTATTATATAATGATCATCTGGAGGATAAGGATCGAAATTTCAAATTCTTTCAATTGATATTTAACTACAGATACGTTACTTTATTTGCCATTTGCGTAGCAATTTCTGTTACAACTTTTAACTTACGCATTTCTTACCACTTTCTCGTAATACTTTTTTTGTAACCTTTTTTTCACATTGCCCTCGGCACAAGAAACCGGTTACCATTAACATATAACTCGATTCTCCGGCCATCTCCAAAGCAACACCCATGTATTTCACAGATGATACAGCCTCTTTTATAATTCTTATAGGAGAGTTGGTTTGACTAAAAAATAAATGTAACCGATCCAAAAAAGTTGACCGACAGGAAACACTTTTTTTCACGGCGATTAAAAATCATTCAGAAGCGATAAAAAACAGAAGGAAAAAATAAATTTCTCGTTATAAGACGTAAGAATTACGTTTTTTTTTTTTTTTTTAAATAAGAATTACGTAGTCATTAATACAAATACAGAAATATAAATTCTGTTTGGAAACAAGGTCGGTGATTTTTTATGTCGCAATTTTTGCCGTTTACACATATTATAAATAGGCAGTATCGCACATGTGGGTAAAGCATGTATTATAAATAATTAAGCAATTTTGGAAAAACGTCATGGAGATTTTATAAAGGTTATCCGCGGAATAATATTTATTTGCCATAGCCGTCGCTTTTACTTGACCCTTTAGACATAACAGATAGTTACGGTGTCTGAAAGAGGGTTTTTTTGGGGGGGGGGGGGGGGTAGCCAAACAATGGAAGCTATCCAGGACAATTGGACTATATTAGAGATTAAATTTTAATCCGGTCAGAGATCGATGAAAGAAAAGAGGCAAGAATAGGAATCACCTTTGAAGACGGCAACGCTCTGGAAGGCGCGCTCGAGCATACATAGTTCGGTACTTTTGCGGGTTTGAAAATTAGAGAAAAAAAATATTAAAAGTAACTTTTGCGGGCTTTAAAATTTATTAAAAACAACTTAATCATTCTTCAGTCAACCGCCATAAGAGCAATAAAATGAATTCGCGTAAGATTTTACATTAGTTCTAATGCATTAGTAAATTTTGGAAAAAGGGAGGAGAGGGGACAATAACTGTCCCAAAATTTCTCTTAAATTTATATCTTGAACTTACTTTATACCTTATTATATTTTTAAAAAAAAAAAGAAACACAGCGAAATTCGTGGGTACTGCTAATTTCCAATAAAAGCAATATCGATACGTTTATATTTGTTAGTAAAATGACTCTGATGTATTCCGCATAAATTACACAAAGTACTCTTTGTAAATATTGTTTGCGCATAATCAGGCTACTGCACGGTTGTTACTACACATAACCATATTCCGTAGAATAATACAAAAATAAAACGGTAATAATGGAATTCCGAAGTAATAATTTTTTTAGATCGGACTCTTGCGTAAAGGATACCTGTTAGTTGAAGAAGCCCCTGATGTACTGATGAAAAGATTTAAACTAGATTCCTTAGAAGATATTTTTTTGAAATTAAGCCGTGATCAACAAGCATCGGTATGTTAAAAATTATTAATTAAACAAAAACATATTTTTTCATACTTTTTATATAATAATTTCACATACATTAAAAAAAAAACAAAACAAAAAACGATAAGTACAAGTATATATATATATATATAAAAAAAGAAAATAATACTTACACTGATTCCCTGAATTGTTCACAAATAAACTGAAAAAAATATAAAATAACACTAAAAAGGGCTTTGCCCGCTCTTTGCCCTGCTTAGCAACCTAAAACGCTACAGCCTATCATTACTTTTTTTAATATTGAAATTACTATAAATTTTTTTGTATTAATACGTGCTCGCTACATTAGCCAACCTATAATGGGGGGCTGCTAAACCTGTTTGCTTCGACAGCGCAAACACGTGTCAAAATACTCTTTTCTAGTATTCTAGTTTTAATTATTTCTGGCTATTGAAATATTTTATATTGTTATATTAAAAAAGTAAGTTGCATCGCTTGATAAAGTATAACTTTTCACTGATGGTTCCAAAAATGATTGCGGAGTGGGCGGTGCTTTTACGGCCCTCTCGCTTAATCACTCGGAATCCTTCAATTCTGCTGAAGCAGTCTCCGTTCTCCGTGCTGTCTCCTTTATTTCCTCTTCAAGAGGGATCTGTAAATTTCTCATTATTACTGATTCCAAATCCGTGCTGCAAGCTATCTCTTCTCCTCCTTCCCACTCGACTAGTGATATCATTCTTTCTGTTCGTGCCTCTATCTCCAACTTGCACTTAGCAAGTTCTATCCTTATTGACTTTTTATGGGTTCCTGGCTACTCTGGCATTGAGGGCAACAAAGCAGCTGACTTCCTAGCTCGCTCGGCGTCTCTCAATGGTCCATTCCTTCCGCATTTTCCTGCCTCAGACATCCTTTTCCTCTCCGCAAGTCTCCATACCAGACTATGGGTTGACATCTACCCTTCCTTTTTTGCCAATCGCTCCTCCTTCTACCTCCTCCTACAGCCTAAATTCACAGCCTCGATTCCAATTTCTTCACTTTTCTTGACGCTCAGCTATTGTTTCCTTAACCAGACTAAGACTTGGTCATTCCCTCCTCCACTCTTCTCGTAGTTCTTTTTCTCTTTCACCTTCTCCCTTTTGCCCTCTCCACACTACTGATCCTCCCTTTATATGCGACCCCAACCATATCCTTTTTGAATGCCCTGCTCTTTTTCCTGAGTGTTCTCTCCTATACGCCGAACTTTTGGAGTTGGATCTTCCTACCCCTTTCAATGCTTCCTTTATCCTTTCCTTCCCATCTCCAGCCGTTATTCCCCTCCTTCTTTCCTTTATACTTTCTATCTCCGATCGCCTCAGAATCTGAGTAGGTGATCTAAGTCCATGTAGTTGGGTCAGTGTTAACAGCGAGCCCATTTAAAAAAAAAAAAAAAATGCGAGCACACTTCAAGCCTCTTTCGCGGAATTTTAATAATCCGTCTGAAGAATAAGGCCTATTATGTCCATTTTTTTATAAGATCACAATTTACTCGGAGCTACTTCGAACATTATTTTCCTAAAAATACGAGTAAGATCATAATTTTCCTAAAAACTAAATAATTAGCTATCGGTAAAATAGAATCAAACAAGGCAGGTTAAAAATTTGCCCGGCAAACTGCAATCCGTACTGATATTAAAGTTGCTAATAATACTCCTATCGATTTTACGATCCGTCAGACGAAGAGTTTGGTAATGCTGGCAGTTGGCGTGGACGAGTTTACATCGAACAAATTAATCATGCTAATCTGCTGGGGAGTCCTTTTTGCTCGAACGTAATAAACATCATCAGAGGTGTCTCAATCGCATTCAGTTTTTCACAATAAGTCGAGTTTAGCTCCGTCAAGGGATAAATTTGAAATGAAGTCGACTAATAGAATTCCCCGGTAAAACGATAGCATTCCATAACATTAAAAATGGCGTAATTTGTAAAAACGAACAACCGATTTTTACGTGTCAACCCTGAACTAAAAAATGCTATTAACGAGGAATGTTTTAAAATTTGTTTTTACTATGTTTTATACTTAAGTTTAAAACTGAAGTATAATGAAAATTTTTGAAAATAAAACGAATTCCACCTAATATTAATGCTACCTCCTGAGGAACATGTTGATTATTTTAAAATCGAGTCGTCATTACTTCATTTCAGAATTATTTATAGTCGACTCGTTTATACTGAACTTCCGAGTCACTTTTTAGTTTATCCGACTCTCCAAGTCAGAGTCGCCCATTTTTAAACCATACTAATACTTCACCCTTTCACATTGATTAAACATTCTCTTCACTCCGAAGTTTACAAATGATCCGGTCCGAGGATTCTACTGTCTTAACTACAATAATAGATTCATCTCTAACCTTGGTTAATTTTCACACTAAATAATGACTGTTGCTCTACCCCTTAATGCCGAGTTGTTCGCTATTTTATTTTACTTCTCTTATTAATCAAATCGGGAACTACGATTCCAGACAACTGCAACTTACGTACTCAAAATATAAGCGTGGGCGTTTAAATAATAATCCCTTGTAATCTTTGTAAACTAACTTTTTTTTTTTTTTTTTTTTTTTTTTTTTTGTTACTCTCTTGTTTCTTATTTGTAGTATGTGGACCCTTATTTTTTGATACGGATTTATTTTTAAACTAATTATTACAATCACTGATAGGTTTTTGTTTTTTTTTCAATTTTTTCCTATAGCCATGACCTTTATTAAGCTATAATTTGTAATAATTAGAACTGTATTACACTGCGCCCTGCGGTAAGACGATTCGTCTATACACTAGTTTAATTATGTAGTGCTAACGTTGTGTCATAATTCGTGAACATATATATTCTATTCTATTAAAAGTTTCAGTTCGCAGTTACCAGGTTGCCAGCGGCACTACTGATGACTCTACTCCTGAAACAATTCCTCTTACTAGTCACCAATTGTAATATAGCAAATCCGATGGTTTCTAAAATTCGGGTTCATTAAACCGAATTCTAAACACAAACGGCTAGATTTCATTCCATGATGGGAGCTAAGCAATATTTCTTTCGGCAGCATTTAATCCTACCCCGCCCACGCTTTTAAATAATTACAAAATTAAAACGAGTCAGAAATGGAAAGTATTCTTTCTTTCATATATTGTTAAACCAGATACAAAACTTTAATGGTTCCGCTTCATTGCTCACAATTGTCGCCTGCGTTCAATCATATTATTATTCATTAATAAATAACAGTTTCATTTCAAAACATGAAAAATTCTAAAAATAAATTCACCTAATTCTATCTAACGTGAAGATTGTTTTTCTACATGATTTTGGCATTTTCATTTACAAGTTTCCGAGATAATTTTTGATTTTTACGATTGGCAGAAAATTTTATTATTCTTCACGTGTAACTTATGTTTTAAATTATCCAAAAATAAAAAATTATTATAGAATTATAAACGTTCAGATGTTTTTAAGTATCTCCATAATAGTCTTGTGAAAATATGTAATAACTCAGTTGTGGTCACTGAATAAAAAAACGAGCATTATTAGTATTTTGCAGCAACTTCTTCTTGTTGGAAATTTACTTAAACTTACAAGTGATTTAAACTATTCATATTGAGAAAACGTTCAAACATTCCCTATTTTCAGAAGTATTTTTTTTAATTAATTTTTTTTTTTATTTGTACATGTTTGATTTTAATTGTGGAACAGAAGAAGGTTAGCAAAATCCTTCGCCATGTGGATAATTTATTTTTAACGTTTACTTCATTTTAATACAATATTGCAACTTTACTTTTTCTCTAATTTTCTTATTTGTTTTAGATAGAATCATATTTGCCACGCGAGGAACAAGTAGAAGAGTGTATCGTTTGGAGGGAAACAACTAAGGTTTGTGTAATATTGAGAGAACATATTATTTATTTATATATTTACATACTATACTAGCTGCTAGCCACAGCTATCTAGAAATTAATAAAAATAATTTTTTTTTTTGTTCCATTACCTATAACTTATATACATATATATATATGTATATATGTATATATATGTATATATATGTATATATGTATATGTATATATATATATATATGTATATATATATATATATATATATATATGTGTATATATGTATATATGTATATATATACTAGTATATTTGGCTATAGACAGGCCGGTTTGTGGAAAATCAATTCGCGCTGTGAGACCCGTTTTGTGTCTTACAACGTTTTTTTCATGATGTACAGATTACCACGTGTCTTTCGGCAAATTTTTGTGTGGGTTTCACAATGACTAAATACTTCCATGTATATACAGATTTAGTTGGGCAGCTTTTAAGCACAGAGCGCTTTACATGTATAAACGCTTTATGATAATCTTCATTTTTTTCAAAATCTTTGCGCTCTATACAGAAGCTGGACCGGAAGCGCGGTTTGTATATTTAGATCTTATCATAAAGATTTAATGATTTGAGTAACGCAAAAAGAGAAAAGAAGGACGACGTGTTCTTACTTGCATCAAAAATGAATAAAACGCTGTTTATATTAATATTTACCGCAGTAATTATTTAATTTAAATTTTTACGTTTAATTTATATTGACCGCAGTAATTATTTTATTTTAAAATTTTGTCGAATTTTTTTTTTCTTTTATTTTATCGAGTATACCTTATCATTCTATTTTCCACACTTCTTGGACATAATAAATTATGGACTAAGATCTGCACACAGGAATCAGTCTATTTAATGGTGAAAACCGAAGCAAAATCGGTTTGCTGGTTTGTGTATAATATATATCCTTTTAATAATAGCCTTAAAGCATACCATTGAATCCGAACAAAAAACTCGACTTTATTGCGACTCGTAAGGGTTATTTAAATACTATGTCTAAAAGTATAAAGCATGATATACACGCGTACGCTGTATCGCTGTACATTTTAGGATACATCGATATGATTTATTTATGCACTTTTTTCTGCCATGCAACTTCGACTAGATGGGGACGTATTCTTTTAGAGTTTTTCAAATATATTTTCCGATAACATTCTCGTCCATCGAGTGACCGCACGCCTTTTCTTCGATCTTTCCTCGAATTATCAGTCGCTCTATTCTGTTTGGTTTTTGTATCATCTGATCGAAGTATCTCAGAATGCATACTGTGTCCGATAGCTTTTCATTCATTTTAATTTTTTACAGTATGGAGTGATTTGTATGTCTCTTCGTAGTACTTTAAGCAGACGTTTTCAACACCACACTTCGCAACTCTCGATTTGGCCTTTACCAGTGTTATTTAACATCTCCATAGGATTTTTCCTAGTTTTATTTTAAGCTGCTTTTTGATATTACCGTCTTTTCTACGTTTTATTTAATTTTATCATTGTAATCCAAGCTATATATTCATCGTCTTATCGCTTTTTTAGATCCATTATTTGATTCTACTGAAACATTTAAATATATATGTAGTCCCATTAACCGTTTCGTAGTCTGACATACTTTTTTCATTATCTTGGATCTGTTACTTCCACTTATAACGATAATTTTTGTTCTATTTCTGTTAATGATTAGTTCGTATTTCATTTTAATTTTTTCCACCCCTTGCAATGAAAAAATTCTATTTTATTTATATTTGTGGCTACTACGTCATTTGCGCACGGCAAATTTGCGTCTGGAATCTTTACATTGCCATTTCAACCGCTCAAAGCTATCTTTATTATGTATTCTCCGCATATATATATTAAAGACTGTTGGGAATAATGTGCATCCCTGTTTTACACTCTTCTTTATACAAAATTCTTATAGCTTAGTGATCACGACACCCCTAACTTCTAGTCGATAGTAGGAGAACGACTGACGTTCATAACTGTGTACTCTTTCATTCGAGTTAATACACATGCCAGAGTTACATTTAAAAACATACTCAGATCAACATATTAGTGCAAGAATAATCAAACGGAGATGACGATTCAGATAAAATGTTGTAACTTTAATTACATAAATAAAATCAACATAAAACTGTGATAAATACCGACTAGTATTGATTAACTTGATCCATAATCTTAGCGTTGTGTATATTGCGAATTTACTGTAACAAGATAAAATTTAGAGATTTACAGGGCTCAACTCTTCTCAAGCAACTTTGGACATTCCTGCATTTCATAGATTGAATGAACCTCGACTGCTTTAATCCGGAGACGCTTACCATTCAGACACTTTTGTCCTTTTCCTGTTTATAATTTTTCAAAAATCCCTTTAATATTCGAGAAAACGAATTGTATAATAGTTTTATATGTCGGGTCTACATCCGAATAATATTTGTGTAACTCTTCCGGATTTCTACTAACAAATCGCGAAATTTGAACTTCTTGAAAATTTTCGAAGCAAATTCCAAAAGGTTAATCATAAATACATTTTCCAACAACAACAACGATAGTATTAAAAATTTCCTCTACACATTCCCGCTGGCAGCGTAAAGTTTAAGACTAATTAGGTGTTCAGTTTTGTGGTTCATTTGATTTTCAAATTTAGTCGTGATAATATTGAGCATACTGAAGGAAAATTACGATAAGTGCTGACATTTTTACCGATCTCGTTAGTTTAATCCTATCAATTACTTATTGGCTAAATAAAGAGACGCATGCGATAATATTTTAAATTCACTGCCGTGACACAGGTACTCAGTCCGTAATAGGTAAAATTCGTACTTATTCATTACGTTTGTTGTTAACGCTAACCGATAATAACTGAGTGAATAACACTTGTAATCTTAGATATTTTTCTCACGGTCGACTGAGATATTTCAATGAATTCTAAGCCGTCATTTTTTCATACAAAAAAATTGATTTCACCGACCACGCTAATAGTCATCTTGGCTTTTATGGAAATTCTATAGAGTCACTTTTCTATACTGCGAAGGTTAAATGCAATGTTCGCAAATCTCTTATATACAGAAAATAGGGAGAAGAAATATTTTAATTACAATGAACATTTAAATTTTATGAACTGCTTTTTTTGGTTTTTAATCAGCAATAATGTTATCACTAATTTTTCGGGTTTTAAAGTAACAATTTCTTCTCACATCTGTTTTTACGATAATTTCGTAATTTTATTGTAATTTTTCAGATAAACTGGAGTTCATTTATCGTTTTCTTTTTTCGCTTAACTACAGTTGGAAAATTCAAGGCGCTATTACAAAAAAATTTCCTTCGTCTATGGAGAAGCTTCGGGTAATGTCCTGCTAATTTTACGCTAATTTCGGAATAAAATATATAAAAAAATTTTTTTTAAAACAAAATACCGACTTCAAAGTATGCTTTAAAAATTTAATAAAAATTCAGTAAAAAATTTAAATTAATTACTCCGTGAAAGATAATATACCATATTAAACGTGCATAACAACACACAAGTATTGAAAACTCGGAGAAATATTTGGTTTAGATTTTTTTAGGGGCCACTGCGGTAAATATCATAATATTACGTTTAAGTATACTTAAAATATGTTACCTTTTATTGATTAATTGTTTTTTACTTTTTATCGCTTTTTTATTATATTTTTCAAGTAAATCTCCAAGTTGGTATTTTTTGAAAACAATTTTGTTTTGCAAATTTTTAATGTAAATATTTTTGGATGATGATAGACCATCGAAAATGTCCGCCATCTTCTGCACTCTATAAAGCCTAAATCGCGGCTCAGGAGTAATGTTCAAACGAAAGTAATGAACTTGTAAATCGATTAATTGGGAGTTGGTTTCATATTCATTACCTTTATTCAAATCTACATTTGTACAAATTGAAATGAGAAAAATATTTTGCCATTAACGTTCATCGCCCTTTTAATTTCAAAAATGTTAGCCTTCAAATTTTGACATTTTGCACTTTTCATACTTTCACTATATTCTGACGGAAACCAGTACCTTCGTACCTATTGTACAGAAATATACATATTACGAACGGATATATTTTTTGAAGCAGACGTGTTTCGTTTTATTAAAAACATGAACTCAAACTGCTGTTCTCACACTATTGCAGTGACAACGTCATCGGGATAACACTTTGGAATGACTATGTATTTTTTCTCGATGTAATCCAAGCCCACTTTGCGAAACAATCCTTCGTTATAAAACTATCCATGTCAATATTTTGACTAATATTTTGTATTAAGTAAAGAAAATGTATCTCTATGAAAATTTCTTTTTTTTAAGTTTATTTGATAGCGATGCGGTACCCACCCTGATCGGTACACTTTCGAATAAACAAAATATTATTAAAATCGCCGCTAAATAATCACACATAAAAAAAGAAAACGCGACAAACGTATATAATAATTACTTTGAAATTGGTAATAACAGTTTGACACATATATATATATATATATATATATATATATATATATATATATATATATATATATATATATATATATATTAATTAACTCTACGTCATTCTTACGTTGAAGGTAATAAGCAAATCCTACGACATTTTTGCGCTATTGCAAAGGTTTTTTTTTCTGTTTGACTTGTCTTTAGCTTTGATACAACAGCATGAATGTATTATGCCAAGAAATTAGATTCCGAGACGATAGGAGGTGGAAAGAATAAAGGAGAGAAGTAAAGGAATTATCGCTGGAGATGAGAAGAAAAGGATGAAGGAAACACTATGTAAGGAGCCCGAAAAACTAAGACCAAGATTTGCGAATACAAAAGAGCATATTCGCTAACAAAAGCCGAACATTCCAAGAAAACATGGTTTGCGTCGCATTCAAAAGAAGAATCGGTGTTTTGGAAAGGACAGCAAGGAAAAGGAGATGGGGAAAAACGAAAATGAAAAGCGAGAAGATGGGAATGATTAATTCTTAATCTGATTAAGGGGACGATAGTAGAACGACGACTGAACGTAATGGAAAGAAACCAAGGTTGAAAACTGGAAGCCGGCTGTATGAGAAGATAGTGTGAATTGCGATTAGAGAATAAGGGTCCAAAGTCTGGAATGATTGATTGAGGAAAGGAGTACTAAGTCTAAAGCTAGAAAGTGGCTAGCAAAAGGACCATTGAGGGTGGCCGACTGAGCTAGAAAATCTGCCGTGTCATTAATGTCAAAGTGACTGAAAATCTATAGAAAATCTATAATGATAGTAAGTTGGAAATAACGGAACGAATTGATAGAATAATACTATTAGAGGAATGAGTAGAAGGAGAAGAAATTGCTTGAAGGACGCTTTTCGAATCGGAAACAATGAGGAATTCGGAGATTCCGCTAGTTGTAGAAATGAAGGATATTGCACGAAAAATTAAAACTGACTCAGCTGTGAAGATAAAACAGAAGGAAAGGAGTCTGAAGTATTCAAGGCGCGTTATAAAAGTTGTGATAAAAATGCTACGCAAATCGCAAATTAAATTTATCAGTTCTGACTTTTTTTTTTGATCACCATAAAAAAAATATTATTTTGTGCAAAGAATGACGTCGTTGGCCGAATTCCATAAGAATTATACAAGACTACGCTGTGGTCTATATAGCTTTGGTGCTTGATGGCTCTAACTGCGTTTTAAACATTCCGTGTTTCTTCTTCCTTAATTATTTGTAGTCTTAATTCCTTTGTCTGTTGGTACTGACAGCTCTGTAATTGCAAATGTGGCCACGGTATGGGACAGCTAACTCCTTTTGCTCTTGCCTTCGGCAATGTCATTCCTTCTCTTTTTAGGATGCATATATTTGGCATTTATCGACGTTGATTGCCATTGTTTCTCCATCCTTGGTATAGCGTTCTTTGTCAGATTCCATTCCTTGTTTCTCCTAATTACTTCTATTTACACGTGTTGATGGGTAATCGTCTATTATTGGCAAGCCCAGGGAAAAACCCAAACAAGAAAAACAAAATATCATCTGGTGATCGAAGGAGTGTCCTTATAGCGAGATTTAAAGGGTCGAGTGTATGCTTTACATCTCTTGTCATCCACTTATATTAACAAATAGGATGTTGCACATCAACGGGGGGCGCTCGATGAAATTAATTATTAAAAAAAAAAAAAAAAAAAAAAAAAGGATGTTACACGCAAAAAAAACCCAGCAAAAGATATTTCTTCCTTTAAGAATTGAAAAATAAAAAAATCATGTAAAGATTTAATTAACGCAGTAAAATTAATAAAAATTACATAACATGTAAGACGAATTTCAAAAACTGAATATATGTGTACTAACAGTAAAACTGCAGTGCATACCTGCTATTGCCGTAAAATTCTTCGTTCTGTTTTGCACTATAACACTTTTCTTAGACAAATTTGAATTTTAACATAGTATACATTTCCGGTTATAGCTAAATTCTTAAATTTCGTTATTTACGAGTACTATAATGAATGTAGACGCGCAGTTCGTAAAAAAATATGGTATTGTTTTCTTCCAAAAAGTTCCATCTTTCTAATTCAACTCTTACCCCTTTTTCTAGTCGTCGTTTCTCTTGCACCCCTATCCAACCAAAATTCCGTTTTACCCTCTTCTTATTTTATTGCGTTTCCTTACCTGTTATTCGATTTCTTCTCCTCGCTTCTTTATTTTCATTCCATTCTATCTTCTTATCGTTTTTCCTAGTGGTCGTTCTTCCTGCACCTCCATCCAACCAAGATTCTACTTTACCCTCTTCTTATTTTATTACGTTTCCTATGGGATTATTCGATTTTTTCTTCTTGCTTCTTTGTTCACATTCTACCTCATCTTCAGAACGTTTTTCTTTTTGCACTTTTAATTAAACTAAAAATTTCTATTCCTTTCCTCGCCTCTATTCTTTATTTTTTATCGTTGCGATTTTTAACTTCTTCCGTGGCACTATTTCTAATTGTATCGGGATTTTATTAACTTTTTCTATCGAATACAAACGCCTTTCGAATTTTCGAATGCGAAAAAAAAAAAAAAAAAAACCTTTTTTAAATAAATCGGAATTATTATTATTATATCGTATCCTGTCGAACGTTTTAGATTATATTCCTATCTTTGACCAATAGATCAGAAACTTTAATGTTTCTTCGTCAATATCACAAAATAATTTATCTGCGTCGAATGTGCCAAATAGATTACACTTAAATATGTGTTCGTCATCTTTTATTAGCCCGCATTCGTTGTCGTCCGCTATTCGCCATTTCTTCAAGTTGTATTTGGTTCGTGTCATTTTGCTTCTTATTCTGTTCAAGGTTCGCCACAGAATATAGTCTAAATTGTAGCCGGTTGGAAGAGCTTCATTTATATTTGCATCATCTTTAGTTTTTGCTTTCCAGGCTTCCAGTCTTGCGGACTTAACAGAGGTTTTCAATTCTTCAACTGTATGGAGCAAGCTATGTCTGGATTTTAGTCTCCTCTCAGTCAGTCTCCTTCGTAGTTATAGAGTGGATGGTGGTCGTCATTAGCTATTTTCCATCTTTCTTTCTTGGCTGCCACACTACGCCTAATATCCGCTGGTGCAATTCCACTAAGTATATGCAGCTCCCTTAGGGGCGTAGCTTTAAGACAACCGGTAGTAATTCTGCAAGCTTCATTTAGGGCAACGTCTATCTATTTTGCATGTGCAGAGCGGCTCCAGACTGGACACGCGTATTCTCCCGCTGAATAGCAGAGTGCCAGTGATGATGTACGCAGAATGTGTGCTTTAGCTCCCCATTTAGTTGTTCGTCAGTTTCCGGATATGATTATTGTACACGAGAAGATAAGATATGCGGTTACTCGAAATGCAATGAATTAAATGAGATAAAAATCTAAAACAAAAATTCTTAAAAATAAAATAACGAACATCCTCCGGAATCAGCGTGTAATCGGATATTTCAATCAATCGAACCATCAGCGTTGTTTGTGAATACAAACGGGAAGTAGAATACAGCAATACACACTTTGATGATACAAAACAATTTTTTGTGAACTGTTTACGAATTCATCTCAAAATGAATGAACTGAATCTGAATAATATTTTTATACATATCGCACGTATCGAAGCGAACATTTTTTGCGAAAAATAGAAACCTTCCAGCATTGTGCTATGCGAGAAAGTAATTCTTAACGTGTAAAAGTAAAGATCACACTATTACTGGTCGATATATCCTTTGTAATTAAATATATTGAAGATCGGGATGGTCGCGAATTAGGTAAAATCAAGTGTCGATAAAATTATACCAGTTTTCACCTTTTTTCTCACCCTCTAATCACATGTGTTGAAATATCAGACCAACAGAAATCGAAAAGAGCTCATTCCATTTAGCTGCGTTTGTAATTGAAATCGAAAAAACTGATATAAGCGGATGATCACAAAAACAGAGATAACGAAATAAGAAACCTGCTGGGAGTTTTCGTTAAATTTAAACTTGTGACGCAATAGTAGAGGCTGAAATTATTTCGCAGTCCCGTGTGAAGTGACTTAACATAAATTGATTCTTTAACGAAATCACATAATAAACGTGATCGTTTTTAACGGAATTAGGTAAATGTTTAAAAACGAATTAAGACAAAATACGGAGGGAACCGTTCAACTCTATGCAGTGGAAATACTACTTTTAATCGATATTGCTTTGTCATTTTACAGATTGTTAATGTTCAATTTTATACTACCCATAGTGCAAGTGTCGCTGTTTTGTTTGGCTATCGGTGGAGACCCGACCAATATACATTTGGCCATAGTCAATACAGAAATGGAATGGGAGACGAAAAACTGCTCGATTCCGGAAACCTGTTCTTATGTACAGTTAGCATGTCGATACGTGGACCAGTTTCCGGAAAACACGATAATAAAGGTGCTATCAGAATGCGCTACGTTTTTCAAAAAAAAAAAAAAAGCTGTCTTAATTAAACATTTTATATTTACCTGCTAATGGCAAATATTTTTTATAAAGTCGACTGCAACAATATCCCTCTGTAGAAGATGATACGATACTTCTAGAAATCGTTCGAGCACTACAGAAAAGTTACAGATGTCGTTTTCAAAAATGCTATTAACCAGATTGTAGTTTCATTTATCAATTCGGTAATGATTATGGAAGACACAAAGTTCGTCCTACTTCGGTTGAAGACTTTAAAAATTTTACTTACTACATCGACAAAGGTGAAAGAAAAATTAAAGTTAAATGCGCGTTAGAGAAATCAAAACCCGTAAAAATTGTATGCGATTCATCTTCTCTGCCAACGTTAGCGTCGAAGAACAAATTGAAAATGCCGAATGTTTTACTTTTACACAATAAAGAATAGTCATTTTCCAACCTAATCATTTAAATTAAATTAAACTACAATGTGGCGTGTCGGTAACCGAGAACAGTCGTGCTTCTGTTCTTCAGCGGCCGCTCCTCAGCTTCATCGTTTGACTTGGATCCAATTGGTTCGACTATCTACGTCAACAGTGGCCCCCCTCTTTGTCTTTCACTTTGATTATACGGGCTCTCTTTAATTTTCCGGAAATCGTCACGAACGTTACACACACGTTTTTGACATTGTCGTCTCGCTGGACATTTTAAACGTCAAAAAGCAAAAAATAAACAATGTATTTAATAAATAGATATATTTTTCTAATTTACTTAAGAAGTATTGAAAATGAACACCTTAATTCGATGACGATATACTTCAAAATTACATATAAGAAATGGAAGATTTCAAGGTCACAAACACGCGGGCCCTTTTCGAAATGCTTCAGGAAAATTACCCCCTTTTAGATCATACAAGAACGACAATAAAGTTTACGAAAATCATGAACAAGCTGCAAGCCAGCCTGAGCCAAAACGATCTGTAACAGATACAACTGCAAACAAATCTAATTAGATTATGAAAGTTGTAAATTTGAACCTCAATAGTATTCGCAGCAAACTGCTGGAACTGCAATCGATCGTTGCCGATGTAATTCTCCTTCAGGAAACTAAGCTCAAACCACTAGAAAAATTTAGTCTAAAACACTATATGCTACATAGAAAGGATCTAGACTCGGATTCTATAGCAAAAGGTGGAGTACTTATTACTACCAAAAGCAATCTCCTCGTCGAGCCAATCAACCTTCTAACTAATCTTCAAGCTGTAGCCGTCAAGATACGAACCCCAATTAATATCACCATTTGTTCAGTCTATTTGCATCAATCGGACGACGTTTCCAACGGTTGCTTGGAGCAGTTAATAAAACAACTCCCCGCTCCCTTTCTCATAAGCGGTGACTTCAATTCCCATAAAACGATCTGGGGTTCAAAGCTTTCCAACCGAAGAGGAAAATATATTGAGAAGATTCTGGGTTGTTTCGACCTAACGCTGTTAAACACTGGTAGTAACACTCACTTCAATGTATTCAATGGTTCGCTCTCAGCTATCGATTTATCATTTTGTAGCCATTCTATTGCCCACGTAACAAATTGGGAACCCCTTGCATCTCATTTTGGAAGTGACCATTTTCCATTGCTCATAGCGATAGAATCCTCAGAGAATAACAATAATATCAAAAAATTCCCTACCTGGAGGCTTAAAGACGCTAACTAGGAATTATTCTCCCAGTCGGTAAGTCTAAAACTTCCAGAAACACTAGCGATGTCAACAAAATTAATGAGCATATAATTAAGGAATTAACGGCAGCCGCTTCCGATAGTGTTCCGAAAAATAGCCCGCGCCTAGACAAACGATATGGTGGAACCATGATTGTAGCAGAGCGGTCACGGAAAAGAATACTTCAAAAACTTCAAAATCGCCCGGGAAAAGCGCAAAAGGCTCCTTAGAGAATCAAAAAGACAGTCTTGGCTACGATTTACATCTACGTTCAATTCCAGGACTTCAGTTAAGAAGGTTTGGGACAAGGTCAAAATGTTATCGAACAAAAAAACATTCACAGCCATCTCGCCGATAATATCAGATTCCGGCCCAATTTGTAGCAAGTTGGGTATTTCCTAAAAGCCTATCCGATCA
This sequence comes from Icerya purchasi, assembly GCA_039619475.1. Lineage (NCBI taxonomy): Eukaryota > Metazoa > Arthropoda > Insecta > Hemiptera > Monophlebidae > Icerya > Icerya purchasi. The sequence continues at coordinate 346,532,665 of CM077116.1, read as the reverse complement.
TTTCCATAAATCATCCGCCACTGAATGGTATGCAGAATCGTTCAAAATTATTAATAGGAACTGCGAAAGCCAAGAAGCTCGTCCCTCCACCTCATCTACGCAAGAGTTAAATCTTCCGTTTACCAATGATGAATTAATAGATGCCTTGAATCATATGAGATCCTCAGCTCCCGGGCCGGATGGCATACATATCGATATGATCAAAAAACTCCCTGCGGAATTCCTTAACACAATTCTCCAATTTTACAATTTAATTTGAACATCGGGGAAAATTCCGAATTCCATTTCCCTGACCAATTCTTTATGCAAATGTCTGGAGAAAATGATAAACGCTCGTCTAATATGTATACTGGAACAAAAGCAACTTCTTGATCCAATGCATTTCTGGTTCAGATCGCAGAGATGCACGATGGACCTTCTAGTAAAATTCCACCAGCAAATATGTGACGGCTTTGTTTCGAATCAGTCCACAATGCTCATAAGTTTTGATGTGGAGAAGGCTTTTGATCCTATATGTCAACATAAAATCATTCAAACTCTGGTAAACTGGAACGTCACTGGTAACTTGCTTAATTTCGTGAAGGCATTCTTGGCAGACCGCACGTTTCAGGTTCGGATAGAAGATATCTTGTCGTCCCCTAGAAGTCAAGAAAACGGCACGCCTCAAGGCTCGATAATTAGTCCGACCTTATTCATAGTAGGCATATCCGACCTGTCCAAAATCATTAAACCGCCCGTAAAGTATAATCTTTTCGCAGACGATTTCACAATATACATGACATCTGCAAATATGGAAAGTCTAAGAGTTCGGCTTCAAAACACGATCGATAAATTACAAGAGTGGTCTACAAACCCGGGCTTAGCCTTCTCAGCTGAAAAAACAGGTAGCATTATTTTCAACAATAAGCGGAAATCCTTTTCGGACTGAAAAATAACTCTGGGCAACAGCCCCATTAGATCAGCCCCAACGGTCAAAATCCTTGGATTAGTATTCGACAGGAAGTTGTCTTGGTCCAGGAACTTCGATGAACTTAAAGCGAAATGTCAAAAATCTTTCAATGTCCTCAAAATGACAGCTCATACAAAATGGGGCGGAGATAGGAAATGCCTGCAGAACCTCTACTCCGCCCTTACGCTGCCTAAAATGGATTACGGTTCGATCATATACAGATCTGCTAAACCTAATGTGCTGAACAGGTTAAACACCGGTACCGGAATTCCGCATTAAGATTAATCACAGGCGCATTACACTGCAGTCCAATTGACAGCCTTCATGCAGAAACTAATGTCCTGCCACTCAAACACAGAAGGCTATTTCTTTCTCTGAAATATTTCTTTAATCTGGCCTCAAATCCATCTAACCCCTCGCATCAAAAAACGTTTACTCCGAATTATATACAGCTATATGAAAAAAATTCAAAAAGTCCAAAGCCCCTGCGGATCGAGTGCCGGAATGCTGTTAGCAGTCTTCAATAGACGACGACGGCCCATCAACATATGGCTGAAGCCTCTCTGTGGAAGTCTAGTATACAGCAATTAACAAAATTTAGAGGCCGAAATAAGAAAAACAGCTAACATCTGAAGTCCAAATTAAAAAAACATGTATACTCCGTCTGGCAACACGAATGGGAACAAAACTGTCGCTCTCAGAAATTGTTCAAAGTCAAGGGAAACCTTCGGCGATGGAGCACCTCATACAAATAGGACCGACATGAGGAAACAACACTAGCTTGCCTGCGCATAGGCCACTACCTCCACACACATTGCCACCTGTTTAAAAAACTACCGCAGCCGACATGTGAAATTCGTGGAGTGCCGGTTACAGTGGAACATCTCCTCACCTAGTGCCGCAAATTTCGGCCAGAAAGAGCAGCCCGCTTCAAGGAGGATGCTGGTCTGGCCGAAATTCTAGCAGACAATGAAAACATCTTCAAATTTTTAAAGCTTACCCGACTTTTTCCTTTTATATAGTTTTATTATTCAGCAGCGTTTACCTCCTTTCTTTTCCTTTCCTTTCCTTTCCTTTCCTTTCCTTTCCTGTCTTTTTCTTTCTTTTCCTTTCCTTTCCTTTCTTTTCTTTTTTCTCTTTCTATTGTTTATTTTGATTTTCTTCTTTGTTCTTTTCATTAATTATTTTATACTTATAAGATATAAATAAATTATATTATATTATATACCATGGCGATTATTTTATTTAAAATGTATGCAATTAAATTTGTATTTACCATATCAACATACGTCATTTTCTTTATTTTTTTTATATTTCTCGAAGCGATTTTTCCAGTTGGTTAACGGAGGTGTTCAGATGATAACGGTTGTATACGATATAACACGCCGATAGGTTTTTCTTTTTTGGTTTTTTTTTCTCGGGCTAGTCAACCGGGGGGACCTTTACCCAGAAACAATTAGAATAGGAAGGAGTCAATTATATTTTGATACGGTCAAATATTGTTAGGAGAAAAAAACAAATAATAGGAATAATCTGTAGAGAGGATCGGACATAAAAGGCGCAATATGGAGTAGGAAGACCGAGTATCAGTAAAATGGAATAGAAAGCAGAGCACTCCGCAGAAAGAGATGAACACTTAATAAACTCATGGTCCACATCGCAAACATGCTCTTCGTTTGAGTGGAGAGGACAATACGGAGAGAAAACTAATAAAAAACGAAAACGGGAGAAAGATATTAAAGTATGGCTTAAGAGCGTAGACGAATAACGGAAACAACAACAGAACGACGAAGTGAAGGAAACAAAAAGAACTACGGATTGGCAGGAAGACTAGTTTGAACAGACAGACAAAAAGAACAATTGTTAGAGAAAGAGGAAACGTATACATTCGATGCCAAAATCTGAGATGAAAACCTTTGCACAGTGGAAGGAGATTAGACGACAGGACTTTTTTAAAGAAAAAGTGAGAAGAGACAGCAACCCGAGCCAAAGAGTCCGCCGCTTCATTACCGAAGATGCCCGAATGACTAGGAACCCACAACAAATCAATTTGAATGGAATGAAGGAAAGAAACAACGTGGATAAGTGAGCGTATGCGGAGTATGCGGTTTTATTCCCAGAAAGATTTTCATAAATAAAATGTAAAAAAATTCTTGAATAGTTCGACATTCCAAATAACTCAGTGTTCGGCTGGACAAGAAAAAATCACCCTCGAAAATAAAGTTTCATAGATCTATCAACTATTGTTTCACACAATTGTAAATTGGTAGTCTGTAGTAACGTGATAAATTTACTTTTTAAAAAAAAATTCAACAAAAAAAGAAAAAACTTATCTATAAGTAACATAACTGTTTTTATTTCTATTACCCGTCTGGAGTCCAAACTAACATCGAAGAACTGAGAAATGCAGCTACAAATTTGAAAAAAAAAAAAAACGTTGAAGAGCTAACCTTAGAGGCTTATAGGAAGTAGACTCGTATTGATGTTCCCAGAAAACATCTATAGACATTCTTAAACAATAAAGCATGGTGATGTTGAATAGCGGCACCCAAATCTAACGTCAGATCAATCTATTTGGATATTTGCAACTTCTTAAGTCGGCCTCATTATTTATTATAATAAGAAAAATGGTTGAAAATTGATATCTGTTATTGCCAGACTGCGATTTAAAAACAAAAATTGAATTATACCTATAAAAAAAAACAAAAAAAATCTGGAATGCGTTAGAAACGAAATAGAACGACGGTAACCGAACCCACTGTACTGTAACAATTATTACTCTCGATCATCACAGCGACCGATGATTTCAATGAAACAACTAATTTTAACGATAATCACTAAACAGTTACAAGGCTTCCTGTTATCAAATTGTTGCTTTCGCATTATTTTTAATAGGATTATTACAACACTACCGAAGATGCAATAAGTGCCGTAAAATCTGGTAACGCTTGGGGAGCTATTTATTTTCCTGAACAATTTAGCGATGCTCTAGCTCTGCGAGTAGTAACAGGAAAGGAAGCAGATGAAGAAATAATAAACCGAAGTGAAATTAAAGCTTGGTTAGATATGTCCAGTAAGCTTAGTATTTTAGTTATTTATATTCGATTTTTTTTTGATTTTTTTTTAATGTATATAAATCACGATGCTCGTGTGTGCATTAATCTGAGCATCCTCCTCATGCTTGAATTTCAAAAACATTTATTTTTGGAATATGTTGAATCGTTGTTCGCAGTCCCTAAACCACAATCACTGTATAAGAAGGTTGAAGAAAAAACCGTATACTGCTTTTAGCGACACCAACAAAAAAAAAAATGTTAAACGGAGAGAAAGTAAAATGGGAAATTTAGAATACTCTATACCTAAGAGTTGTAAATCTCCTAGGAAAATTTATAAGGACGGAGTTAAAAGTAGTATCGTTACAACTACTATCGCAAAGATCTAAAATCCATACTGATAAACGATGTTGAAGATGTGGATCTGAAAGGAAAACTATTTTTATTAGAAGCGGAAATTTTAGTGAAATAAAAGCGGGGGGATACAGCAATCCGAGCCAAGGGATCTGTTATTTCGTTACCCTCTATCACCATATGACTAGAGACCGCCCAGAGCATATCAATGCGAATAGCAAGAAGTGAGAAAAAGTGTGAATGAGAGAGCGAATACGAAGGATAAAAAAATCCGAGGAGTGAGAGGGGAAATGTGAGGAAATAGCTTTAAAATGGAGTCAGAGATGATTAAATATTTAGAAAAAGATCGGTGGCAAGAAATATAAATTATCGAACGTAGAATGGCCAGTAGCTCGGCCGTAAAGATAGTACAAAAAGAAGGAACGAAAATTAAAGAAGCTATTGAATTAACTTCAAATAGTACGGCTACATCTACAATTAAACAGCGCTCACATCACCACTAATAAGATAGTATAGATCAGTTCGTCTCTTCCAATACGCCATAAACTTTACATATCACAATTATGATATTAATTCTGTTAATTTATTGCTTACATTAAAGATTTTCAAACTCTGTGTCCTGAAATTATGAAGAAAAAAAGGCATTTGGTACTGAAAAAACATGAAATTTTAGCTTATAGAATTGCTATTCTATCGGCAGAATGGTTTATTAATTATTTTTAATATGTCGTTGGTCTGTGCTAGTTATACGAAAAATTGAATTTTTGATTTATGTAAACGTAGATGTATTTAAAAATAAAAATTTTATAAAACAGCGAACGAATGTAATACAGTAATCGCTAATTAATGTAATAGTGTTATTAGGTATTTTTCATCGACTAATTAAAAATATGTCACAACAAATTTTTAACAAAAGGGAAACACATGTTTACCCACATAGTGAGATATTAATCGACATTAAAATTACAGGTAAACGAAAAAAAAAAAAAAGAACCTGAAAATAAAAGCAAAACTATAAATGCATTATATTATTATATTTCGCAGCCGTTTACTGTAATGTTTCGCGAGAAAGCTTGCTTCTCTACTGTCGTAAAATGGTATTTTTACTTGGCAATATTTTAGCAAACAAACAGAAGATTTACGATATAGTACACAGGCATCAAACAACTTAATAATAATAATAATAATAATAATAAACCTTTATTGAGGAAATTCTTAAACTATATGTATAACAAACATGGATAATATAAATTTCATATAGAAAAACTAAATATTAAATTTCCTCGGCCCATGATGAGCAAAGGTTTCCTGTAATCTCTTCCATTCAATCCTATCTATGGCTACTCTGAAAATTTTTGTTTAATAAAAAATTACTAAAATCATTCCTCCACCTTGTCAACTGATGCATGTCCCCTTCTTATTTTATAATGTGTAAGAAACCAGAAAATGGCTCTATATATCCATCTGTCATCCTTCATTCTTGCTACATGACCAGCCAAAGCCCATTTTTGTCTTCTAATATATTTGATATTGCATCTATATTATTCTTTAATTTTTGTTTTATCAATTTGAGTGGTACTTTATTTTTTTTTCTTAATGTTTAATATAGACCGTTCGATTGTATTTTGTGTCACCTTTATTTTATTAATAATTTTTGAAGTCAGACACTAGATTTGACTGCCGTATATTAAACTGGGTATAACAGTCGCGTTGAAAATTAGACTCTTGTGGTAATTGTTAAAAGGGCTTTTAAAAATATAATTTAGTGCCCAATACTTGTTCCGATCTTTCATTATTCTAGTATTTACCTCCCTTTCAGTACAATTTTCGAAAGATAATTGCTGACCAGTTAGGTACGTTACTGGATTTACTATAACCTTTCCGTTTACTTGTACTATTTTAGCGCTTCGGTTTTTTTTAAATATTTTCGTTTTTCCGATATGCCACTTTCATTTAATTTATACACGTCCATGATCTGCCAGTCCTTCAGGTTGAAGTATTCCAGTACGCAGGTGATGTAGTTCAGAGTAAAGACGTAGGATACGGTGAGCGTAAACTCACAAAGGACTTAAACAGGATGAGTAAGACCTGTGCTAACTGAAGAGTCGTATTAAACCTGCCAAGAATAGAAACCACGGTTTTCCATTTTAATCGTCAGTTGACAACAGCTAAAATAAACGTTAAATTCTGCGATAGGAGCGTGCCTTTTAATGCAACGTCAAATAGATTTGTGTCATTTAGGTAAAACATTCACATACAACGAAAACTTAGAAAGAGCTTCTCAAAAAAAGCAAGATAAGAATGAACTTGATCGTTCGACTTGTGCGACTGAAGTCGACATTATGACTTAAATCAACTCGCACTGTGCAGCTTCCTGTGCTTAATATATTTTCATCGTTCATCTCTACAGAACAGACATTAAAATGAGATTTACAACATGTACTCACACTTACCGAAATTTATCGAATATAAATCAGCACAGATGGCGGCCAGCAAGCTACTTCATTTTAAGATACTTTAAACTACAAATGGTGCCAAACTCAATGGTGAAAAAACACCAGGCGGCGTTACACGTCGCAGTCATGCTGATGGTTTTGGAGCTGAGACACGAGTCCCGTCAGTTCAAAACAATGGAAAGAACACCTGTGTGGGTACTTGTCATTATTGGTTTGCTTGGTGGATCTGCTGCCACTTTCCTTGTAACATGCAACAATGTTCGTCAAAGAACCTCCACCGCCTCATGAACAACAGAAAATGTAAAAACTCCAAATACTGGAATGTTGCAAGTGATAATAAATGGTCAAGCGACTACAAGATATGAAACCTAAAATGAATAAAATAAATTGCAAAAATTAAATCATCCGCACCGAGCAGAAGCAGTTGAATGCATCGACATCCAGACCGATAGGTCCCACCATGTTAAAAGGAGAAGAATATAATATATCAACAGTAGTAACTAGTAATGAATGTTACAGTTAATATTAAATTTTGAAACAACCACAACTGATCGATAAATTAATAAATGCTATTAAAACTTAACCAAGAAATATAATAAATACATGGCTCACACTATATTCTTCTAGAACATTCCGATTTTTATTACATGTCTTAGCTGTTTTCTATTACGTTTTACAGCTTTTATTATTTTTTTAATTATAGCGCTGATATTTATTTGCGATTTTATTGTACCTGGCCTTATTATTGATATTCTTTATTTTTTGATTTCAGATCAACAAATCAGTTTGTCACTAATTCGAAATTTACAAATGGCGTACAAAAAATTTATTCGTGAATTACTTGTGCTCTGTAATAAGAACCCTATGATCGGCGATTTTCCAATAAGAGTTTGTTTACCATGTTAAACGTATTAGTTTTAAATTATTGCAGTTGCGACGAAGCGTTTTGATATAAAGTGAAATTAATTTATTTATAAAATATTTAATTTTAACAAGTCCATTTCTATACGATAAAATTAGCAACGTTAATTGCCGTTTTAATCAAGGTAAAATGAAGCAATTTTTACATTGCTATTTTTGAAAAATTGTCTGAAATTATTTCATTTATTTGCTTGACGTCTTACTTTCTTCCATGTACTTGTATGATACGTAGCTTTCCTTGTATACTCATTTACTCTTGAAAACAAAATTGTTTAAAATATTTCTTTATTACTTGCTTCACTTCTCTTTTTGTACAAATATTTATTTCGTATAACCTTTACCTCGATAGTGTAAATCAATTGACACCATTTGCAGCCATATTTTTAAATTTTTCGAGTATCGTTTTTCTTTTTTGAAACTGATGAGCAAATATGCTGCAATGATTAAAATTTCTCTTTTGAATAAAATTTGTTCGCGACATTTTCAACTACCTTTTTTCCCGTTCTCGGTGATCTCTCACTTAACTCTTTAGCCTTGATTCACTTTCCTCCTTATACTATTTCATTTCTCTGTCTCTTTTGCTATATTCCTATATGGCACCCCATTAATTTCCCCTCCCTCCCAATCTGCGCTAATTCTTCTCCTAACAGTGTAGTCAACTACGAATTCCTTCATCTGCTGGACTCTTCTTTTCCTTCCCATGTCTTAATCTACACGGATGGCTCCAAGAGTGATGTAGGCGTGGGCGGTGCATATACGTTTTCTACGTTCCTGCACTCTGAGTCTTTCAGACTTTCTTCTTTCTGTTCTATCCTTTCGGCCGAATCGATCTCAATTCTTCGTGCCATTTATTTTATATCCTCTACAAGAAGTGGGGTTTGCAAATTCCTGATCGTTTTCGATTCTAAAGGCGTTCTTCAAGCCATCTCCACTCCTCCTTCTTATTCCTCTGACGGTATCATTCTCTCAATTCGATCTCCGATTTCTACTTTTCTCTGGCCCCGTTCCATCCTCATAGACTTTCTATGGGTTCCTGTTCATTCCAATATTGAGGGCAATGACTCAGCTGACTCTTTAGCTCGCTTAGCCGCCCACAATGGTCCTTTCCTCGACTCTTTCCCTTCTTCAGACATTCTTTCCCTATCGCCCTCTAATCATTCCAGACTTTGGTTGGACATGTGTGCATTTTTATTCTCCAATCATTATTCATACTACTGTCTTATTCAACCGGTTCCTTCTTTTCCTGTCTTGGTTTCAATCTATTCCTGTCTGTCGTCGTTCCACGGTTGTTTCCTTAATTGGATTCAGAATCAATCATTTTCTCCTCCCTTCTTCTCGCTTTCGATTCACTTTGTCCCCTTCTCCTTTCTGCTCTCTTCACGCTTCTGAGCCTTCTTTTATTTGTGATTCAAATCATATCCTTTTCGAATGTTCTGCACTCTCCAATGAACGCTCCTTTCTTTACGCCCAACTTTTAGTTTTGGGTCTTCCTACTCGCTTTAACGCTACCTATATTCTTTCCTTCCCATTGCCTTCAGTTATTCCGTTGCTGCTGTCCTTTTTTCTTTCTATTTCTGACCGCCTGGCTATTTTTCATGTTGTTGAGTCAAGGCCACTGGCGCGCTCAGGGTAGAAAAAAAAAAAATATTCCTATTTTCCACCTGAGATTTTACCTGCACTTGCTCTATTTAAAACGGTCGTTCAATTTTCTTATCACTTTGATTTCTTCTTGCTTTGGCCATCTATCTCCTTTGCTTTTTTACTCCACATTTGCCATTCTTAACTTTGACTGATATTCCTTCGCGCAAACTTATATTTTCGATTCGGATGACTTTTTTTTCTTTTTTTCTGTTTTTTTTTTTTTTTTAAATTTTTATTGGGCTCGTCAACCAGAGACGACCTTCACACAGAAACAATCAGAAAGGGAAATGAATCAGTTACATTTTATTGCCAGTAGAAAGGAATAAACAATCGGATTGATGTGTGAAGAAGGGATGACTTTCATTTCTGTCATTTCAAAATTCTCCTTTACACTTCTTAAATTAAATTCCTAATATTAATAAACTGCGTTCGTTTTGTATAAATTTTCTAACGCCAAATCGATTCCTGATATTTCTCGCCCTAAGAAACGTTTTTAATCGGTCTTTTAAAACATTTGTTAATATCTTTAACACCTTCCTCCGTTGTCGAATATTCTTCCATCATCATTCCTATTCCAAAAAAAAAAAGAAAATCTTCTTGTCTTCATCTTATTTGTCGGGGAAATTATTCGGAAGTACGTTGAACAAATGCATTGTTTGACCGCTGAGAAACAACATAATTCCGTTTCGTTGAACTTCGACGCTATCCCTCGCAAAAGGTTCATGCCCGCACCGCTGCATTTACAAAATATTTTCTACATTACCGGTAAAATTCTTGCTCCCTAGTCTTTGCCGACAATACCCGTCTTTATTCCTCCCTGATTGTAGTCGGCAACGAAGAACTTAACGTTTCCTATAAACATTCTCTTTCCTCGATTCACTTCTCCATTACTTTCACTTTTTGTCACAATTTCTTCTTTAACATATAAATATAGCTCAGCTTTTTCTTGAATCAGTCGTTTCGGTTAGACATGTTTTTCCTTTGTATTCGGTTATCTTGTTTAATCACATTAATCATCTTTTTACTTCTATTTTTCACTTAATATTTCTCTTCCTTTTCTAATTATCACTCCTTCCATCCAGTAGCGTACTGTGCCCCCCCCCCTCCCGCCAAAAAAAAGGAGAAATTTGATATTATGGCCCGCCCAAAGGCGCAGAAAAACGAGCAACTGCTCAGAGTGATACAGTTTCAGGGGCGGAATTATATTTATTATACTTACATTATAAAGGAATTGTTTTTTAAAATGATACGTTTATAGGGCCTTATAGGCGAAATACTATGCATTTTTCGTTCATTATATTTCATTTATAAAATAACCGCGTCGTTTATTGTTTTCTTTTTTTATTTTTTTTAATTGCTTTATAGCGACGGCTTAATTTTTTTGAATTTTTGGACCCCCACAAAAAGTGGTTTAGGCGCGCCACTGCTTCCATCCATTTACCCACTTACGTTTTCATATCCTACTCTATCGCTTTGTTGTCATTTCCATTTATCGTTCACCTTTTTTAATCATATTCCGCTCGCGTCTTCATTTGATTCTGCTGCGATGCGTGCGTCAAGCTCCCGATTAGGAATTGAAATTTTGTGAAAATAAATGACCTTAATGTGAAAAAAAAATTATAAATCAGAGGTAGCTCTGCTTTTTTTTAAACGTAATTTTGAAATGTAGGAAAGCATATGTTGACGCAAGATTATATTAAATGGTTCATTTGAACGTTAACTATTTGTAAGCTTCGTGCGATGCTTCATAGATTTACCTTTTAATACGGAGTTCATTTATTTCATTTTCAGTTTCATTCTGTTATTTTTGTTGTAAAATTGTTTACGTTGTATTTATCTGTTTATTTTTTTTTTTTTTGTTTTCATTAATTAGTTTGAAGAACCAGTTTATGGAAACATAAATCCAAGCTTTACAAATTTTTCAGCTCCTGGAATTGTATTGACGTAAGTTATTAATGTTATTATAATTTTTGCTAATCCCGACTTGTTTAGCTGCACATTGAGCTATGCAACTTATCGGCTCACTGTGATTTACACACGACTGAAGAGATCGTCGTTTTCAAGTCCACCAGAGCAGCCGATATAGATAATTGATTGCGAATGTGATCATTCTGAGAATGAGAAAAGGGGTGGTCAACAGACAGATCAAGATTTCGACAGAGTAGGAAAGCTGAAAAATCAGAGCGAAGGAAATATGTAAGTTGGTCGCGAATTTCTTTCTTTCAGTTCGGCCCGTTTGATGATTTCCACGGATTCGTTGTTTACAGGTATTGCCATTCGTTACTTCGTAGACTGCAAATAGCCTACGGTAATGGAATGAAATATCCCGTTTAGTTATCAGGACAGTGGATGCGAAGGTCTCTCTGCAAAGGTCGTTTCTCGACCAAATCAGCTTAAGTTCTATATGACCGGTAGTTCATTAGAATTTTCCGGTTTTTCCCTAGATAGTTGATAGAGCATCGGCATGCATAGAAAAATTAGATGCTTAGTAAATAGATCTTGAAATGTTTATAATGAACCAGTTGCTATCAGATATGATTTACAAAGTAGGTTACTGATGAAATTTGTTTTCAACATGGTAAGATTCCGGATAATTCGGCTAGGTACATTCATGAAAGCAGAATGACCGAATGTTCAAACCCGACTGAGAAGGCACAGGATACTCTGAGTCTGAATGCGAGGATCTGTCCCAATAGCACATTATGAAATTTAAGTACTAAACTATCGCGAGTTAGCTGTTATAATAACGATTGAAGAGTATGAAGTTTAAAATGCACGGATTATCTGAGTTTCATGTCCGGGATTTGCAGAAGACAGGAAAAGAGTATCAGAATAACTTGGAAAAGGTAGTAAAATTTATTTGAATATTCGAAGTTATACCGAATATGCTTCTTCGGATTTTTATTCGAAGATCGACCTAAATGTAGGAACTTTTGGAGGTGTAGTCGTAGATAATGGGGAATTTTCAGCTATGTGAATACGTTTGAGTTTAAGGGATAATAAAACAATACTCTCAGAATAGGCTTAACATCTCTAGTTGATTATGTGCTCCTTAATTCCGGGAGCAAAGGACTAATCCGCAATATTGATATTGGCAGAAGTTGTTCGGCTACTATAACGAACGGTTAATATTGCACGATTGTTTCGTTCGGTATCATAATTGAAACAACTACACAGAGTGCGAGTTTATCAGCTGGATTTCTGTACCGTTTTGTTTTTTCCCCCTTTTTTTAGTTTTCCCCTGGGCTTGCCAATAATAGACGATTACTCATCGACACGTGTAAATAGTAGTAATTAGGAATCACAAGGAATGGAATCTGACTAAAAACCCTATACCAAGGATGGAGAAACAATTATAATTAACGTCGATAAATGCAAAACATATGCATCCTAAAAAGAGAAGGAATGACATTGCCGAAGGTAAGACCGACGGACAAAGCAATCAGCCTACAATTAAGGAAAAAAACAAACACGGGATGTTTGAAAAGCAGTTAGAGCTATAGAACACAGCGCTTAGCGTGCTGTAAAGAGTGATCCGAAAGTTCAACAACTTTCTCCACCACTATAAAGCAAAGTTTATAATTCTTAATTATGAAAAATAATTATGGCGACGACTACGAGAACAGCGCATGCTGTCAAAAGGAAACAAATAGAATTTATAGTGTTTTGTTTCCTATTGTTATTGTCTTGTACTATTGCTAAAGAACGAGTCCGTAACTTGAACGCAGATTCCCATGTGGTCTAGTAGTTAGGATACCTGGTTTTCACCTAGGAGGTCCGGATTCGAATCCCGGCATGGGACCACAATTTGTGTTGAATGGCCAGATGGCGCGAGCTGGGCACAGAGAAAGGAGAAAAAAAAATCTGAACGGATTTTAGAAACATTATTATCCTATTACCGTTAATTCGGCACCTGCCTATAATATCAAGGACGTCCCCGTGATCTCATCTTTAAGTGTGCTATGAAATAATTTCGCATTGTAAAAGGAAGAATTTACGAAATATTATTCTCTGTTCGTCGTTCGGCCATCTGAATTTAGTGGAGGGAGTAATTTTTTTCCTAATTTTAATGTTTTCTGCAAGAGTTCATTAATTTGTGTATTTTCGAGCTTAGTAGATAAAATGAGAAAATGTTTTGTTTAAAAGTAAGGTTTGCTGGTGTAGTGTTTATCGTGTTGAACGTACTTGTAAAAGTGTTGTATGAGTGACACTGTTTGGAATCGAACTCGAGCGTAGTAAAATTTACAAAATCTAATATCATGCAATTTGGTAAAATTTGTAATGGGATAGATCGTACCCATTTTTTTTTTGTTTTTTTTTTTCTTTCTTCGTTATCGTATAATATCTGTAATACATAAAATCGAAAGACAAATCATCCGAAAAAATAACAAAAAAAACAACAACAAACAAATCGGCGTATGAAATTGAATGATATATTTATATGTTTAAAAAAATTAGTCAATACGGTTATATACCGCCGACAAAACCATTCCCCGGCCACTTAAACGGGCATTTTTCAATACAAAATTGTTCGCTAACATTTAATTCCGTAATTAATTACAGAATCACTTTTTTCTTATCTCTGGCATTAACAGTTTCGGCATTAATTATTGAACGCACTGAAGGACTACTAGACCGAAGTTGGGTTGCCGGTATGTATATCATTAAAGTTTATCTTCAGTAATTTTTAATGATTTTTTTTCAGATTTTTAAAAACGACATACAATAGCGAATCATAACACGATCAAACTGTAGAAAAACTCTAAGAATGCTGCACCCCCCTTTCATTTGAATGGATTTTTCGACTAATTATTTTCCTATAGTGCAGTTAGGAGATTACAAGAAAAAAGTGTATGCAAATGATTGTAGATGTTTTGTCTAAACTCATCATTCGACGGTTGTTAGGCGTAAAAAATTATGCGCAGATTACCAGTAAAACTGCTTTAGATCAGATAAAATCTCACAATTAAAATACTACAAAACACCTCTAAGGTAAACGAAGTGAAGTTGAAAAATAAAACCAAAACTTCAACGAAAATGTCGGAACTATTAATTAAATGGCACTGCTGTATAAACGGCACAATGAACCGCCGTCTTCGAGAAGAAGGTGCAAGCATAAACGACGGTAATTTTCAAATACTTGTATAAAAACTGATGAAAAGCAACGTCATTGAAGATCCCGGAAGAGCTTTGTACGTTATTCGTGAAATTCAAGGTTCGCTCGGAATTCGGTTTAAAACTTGCAGATATTACAAGCGAGCAATACTTCGAACTTAGAATTCGATTTCAGGGGGGGGGGGGGGGGGGGGATCAAATGCTGAACATCCTTTTCTTCCATTCAATTCTTTTCTTACAGATCTGAAAAATGGCATTCATAATCATTCTAAATCCTATATTCCTTGTTATCGTTTCCACTTTTAGTTTTAAAAAATCCAATTCCCTTTCATTTTCTCCGGATCAACTTTCTCGTTTTTTAACAACTCCATTCAATATAAATGAACTTTATTCCTTCCCACCTAAATTTTCTTCTAGGGCGTAGATCGAATTTCCCGTACATCTAGGTTTTAAAAGTATGTCCGACTTACCTCTTGAAATTTTTTTTTGTAATATGTTTAATTTGTTTCTTTTAATCCGTTCCGTTTTAAAATTCCTTCATAATTATGGAATATTTTCATTTTCCTAACTTCTTCTTTGAAAATATGGTAAGCCCTAGAGGTTAGAAAATAATACGTTTCCGTCCTGGTGGTTGTCACTCCTTTGATCGTGTTAAGCTTTTCACTTTTATATTTATCGAGAACGCCGATAATGCATATCTTGCTAGACTACAGAATAA
This sequence comes from Icerya purchasi, assembly GCA_039619475.1. NCBI lineage: Eukaryota > Metazoa > Arthropoda > Insecta > Hemiptera > Monophlebidae > Icerya > Icerya purchasi. Next base: position 346,517,458 of record CM077116.1, on the reverse strand, counting down.
AGTATCATTTGTCAATTTTCCTTCTTTCGTACTTTTTAAAATTAATCATTATTTTTTTGTCATTCTTGTTGGCCTAAAAAAAAAAAAAAAAAAAAAAAAGTTTGGAACCTTTGAAAAATCTGTACCTACGTCAAAATCTTTTTAACTGCTGCTTCCCTACCAACAAACACCTTCTCCTTTTACTATAAAATTTATAATTGTATATTGTATACAAATATATTCGATTTGATTAAATTTGGTTTCTTATGGATTCCCGATCACTCCGGAATCGAAATTAGTCGACTCATTAATTCGGTTGTCTTCTTCTTCCGGCAGGTTTGTAACTACATTTCCACATATCAATAGTATTCTTTTGTCTACTGCTGCGCGTTACAAATTGTGGTGATACCACACTCTTACTTCTCCTCATTTTCGAACCCGCATTCTTTTTACTCTTTCATTCAACCTTCCCTTCATCGCTATCCCTGGTTTTCTGAACTTCCGTGCTATGGGTCGCTCCAGCATCTCTGCGATATGCCGCCTGCGCTTTACAGTTTGCTCCCTCCGTCCCGGTTCTCACTCGTGCCATCACCATACTGTCCTCTGCATCCCTCCAACAGTCACTTTGTATCTGACCTTGATCACACAATATTTGAATACCCTTCGCTTTCGACGGAACGATCTACTTTCTACTCCTTTCTTTTTTTATCAAGCAGTAGTGCTTCATTTATTATTTCCTTTCCTTCTTCCACTGTCATCCAAGCGCTTGATACATTTTCGTTGACTATCTCATTAAAAATCTGATTTTCTTTCTCCTCTTTTCCCCAGTTTTTAAGCCACAATGTTCATGTTGACAAATTCAATTAAAAAAATAAAAAATAAAAAAAATTACGATATTGTTAGTTTAACTGGGTTTTTTCTCCGGGGAAAAAATAAAAAGTCGATTTTTGTTAAATTCATCTGTGAAAATTCTCGAAACTAAATACTGCCAGGTATAAGCGATAATTTTTTACTTCGGAACCAAAAGTTTGATTTTAATATCGCTAAAAATTAAGGTTTTATATAATTTTACTAGTTCCAAAAATATTCGTCCCTGAAGCCGGTGGATCGCTGCTTTAATGAATTTTCACTGTATCCAGATACAATTTTTATTTTGTATCTGAATCTAAATAAACTATTTTTTACGTGCCTTATATTTTGCAAGTGTTTGAGTTCTAGCACAAAAGAAAAAAGAAAAAAAAAGTACCCGTTACTACGCTAATAATTATCTGCTTTTTAAGTACAAATTTCATTAAAGTCACAACGACCTTTTGATATTTTACTGCACTTAAATTATCGATACAAGTGCCACACCGATTCGCGAGCTACACTGTTTTACAATAAAATAAATAAAGTTTTATTTGCTTTGTGTGCGTGATTTTTTGTGTTAAATAATTAGGTGTTACGCCATTTGAAGTTTTGCTTTCGCACATTACCCTGCAGTTCGTAGTAATGTGCGGTCAAATAGCATTAGTGCTCATATTTACATTCGTAATATTCCGAACGGAACGCGAAGGAAGTTTAATCTTAGTCGTTAGTTTATCACTTTTGAACGGAATTGCCGGCATGTGTTTTGGTTCGTAATTTCCTATTTTCTTTTTGATTTTTTTTTTCCATAGTAATATTGCTTTTCCGAGATACGAATTATTTCTGAAACAGTTCGCTAACCATCTTTAACGCGTAAAACATAAAACTTAAATGTGAATGATAATTTCAAAAACAATCTTAACAATAAAATCAGTATCACGAGAACATACTAAACGTAAAAACTGCCCATCAACATATTTGAATGAATAAATAGAACGTTTATTAAATATGTATATACTAGCTGTGTCCCACGGCTTTGCCCATGTATTAATGTCTGTTTAAATCTGTACTTGGAAATTCATAAAAAAAATTTTGCTTTATCTGGAATTGTATTTATGTTAAGATTTTTTCTCTCTTTTGGGTAAAAGATGTTTATCACCGTCCAACAGAAAATAGTCTTCACGTTCCACGTTTAGCTGAAGATTATCGATCTTTCTTTAACCTGTCGGTCTTGATCTAACAAAAAGTTTTGCTCAACTAAACAGCACACACAGCCATCGGTTTGGAATTACTCACACGGTGTTCTCCCATAATCACACATTTAAGAGAACATCTTCTTCACTCATATCTTCCGAATTCTCCGTATCGAGCATTTTATTAAAATTAATTTATTACCGCAACAATAAACTGCAGTAGTTGAGTAAGAATTTTAATACTCCTGCTAGCAAATTATTAAAAAGAAAGTTAAACAGTTAATTTAAAAAATGTATACAGCGCTTTTGGCCCAAAAGTTCGAATATTTGACATATCAGTCAAATACTCTGATTATTTTATATGTTATCCATTAAGTCCAATAGTATATGGCTTAAACCTCTTCCAGTTTTTATAAACATATTGTACAATACATTCTCATATTTCGACTCCTAATCATTCATTATTATACAATAAATAAGATAGAGATGAAAACAAACATGTACCATCCCTATCTATGTATTTAACATAATGGGCAACTATTGTATCCTTAACACATATTAATTCTACATTCGTAATTACAATGAGTATTTATATATTAAAATACTCGCTTCAATACCGCACAGAATTTGCACAAACTGAAAGTAAAATGAAATATTTTTGAATATTAGACACCGCGAACCTCTCTGCCATTCCAACATCAACAACAACTTTTCTTCCGACCTCCCTGTCTTCAACATTTTATTAAAATTAATTGATTATCACAACAGCAAACTGTACGTAGTTGAGTAAAGATTTCAAATTTGAATATAAATAACGTTCCCGGTAGTAAATTCCGTTGCAAGATATTTTAGAAAACACCACTTTTTTTTAAACTCTCTGTAATGAGTACAGCAGCTAGCTAGGAACGTGCGACTTGGGAGTTTAATGATTTCAATAACGCAAAAAGTGAAGTAACAGAAACGGCGTATTTACTTACACCAGAAACTAATAAAATAACCATAGTAATCATTTTATTTAAATTTTTAGGTTTAGTTTATTTTTACCGTGGTAATCATTTTATTTAAAAATTAATTTTTTGTCAATTTCTTTTTATTCGTCCCATATACATTTCTGTGCCCCTGGTCTCATCTCAACTATTTAAAACCCTCATATTTCGTGTAGTGGACCGAATTGTGAATCTAAACCATTCTTGTATACACTTGAACATACACAAAAAATTTCATCAAAATCGGTCCAGCCGTTTAGGAGTTCAGTCACAAACACACGCACAGAAGATTGCCGGTAACGTAAAGTAATCAGGCTGGATCTAATAAAAAGAATTTAGATCGGTACATTAGAATTCTCCAAAATAGTCTCCTCGGACGTCGATACACCGCTACCAATGCGATTTTTACAAAGACACCCTGAAAGTTAGCTGCCGTACGACCTCATTCAGAGACTCTATGACAGTCCACTCGATGACGCGGACATCTTCAAAACGGTGACCTTTCATGCTTCTCTCGAAAAAGTTTGTCGGGCTAACATCGAGACAGTTGAAATATGCGGGCCAGGTAGGTAGGCGGTCATAAGGAAGGCAATGTGGACTGGAGCGTTGTCGTGGTGGAACTTCCGGCGACCAGCCAATCTGTAGCCGTTTTCGTTCGACGGCTCTGTGCAGGCGCGTAAGGACTTGTTTGTAAAATACGTGGTGTAACCACTCGTCCCAGAAGTGTAAATTCTTTGTGGATTATTTCACGCTTGTCAAAAACAAAAAAAAAAAAAAATGAACATTGCCTTTACCCTTCGACATTTTTGCTTCCTTGGGGCGTAGGGAGTTTGAGGAGTGCCACTCCGAACTTTAGCACTTGGTTTCGGGGTCATACTGGAACACCCATGATAATTCTTCGCCTGTTATTAATTGTATTATAAATATTATGAGCGTATTGTTTTTGGTCTTTTAATTTAAAAAACCCACACACCGTTAACGAACTTTGGAATCATTAATATTCACCTAGTATTTAAATTTTCAAAATAAAAGAGAAATTCCTAGATGAAGTCGGTCAGTTTTTATTTCGAAAATTAGATTATTCTGCGGAAACGGATCGATATTCAACAAACGTTTAGGGTAATTAAGGTATTAAATATGTATAGTTTCTAGTTTTCACAAGACATCATCGATATACAGATGTTGAGTTTTTATTGGCCGCAGAAATGGGAAGGTTGTTATTTTGATCTAAATTGAAAATTTCGCTCGCAGACTCGATAAACTCCCAACCGCGAAGATTTTTCAGGTCGACGTTTAAATCACCTTCGAGCGCAATCAGAAAATGATGTCCTTTTTCGCGAACGACCCTGTTGAACAGAAGAATCGTAAAATCTTTTCGTTTCTGTTCAAAATGCTCGCTGTATTCTTGCTCTTCAGTGGCGGATATTATTTGTGCAGTTCAGTACCGCGGTGCTTTGGGTTGGCAGATTGAGATAATACTCCTGTTTCAGATGCTGCAACGTTTCACTTTTACGTATTTTATGCGAAAAAGCCACGTTTCTACCTTTCTACGGACGCAACACAAACCTCTTATGCTATAAATTTTTGCCGCACTAAAACCAATTAAAGTTTGCGTTCGAAGAAGATTTAGTTCTAAGAAAGCCAACTGGGGGCAATTTCAAAAACAACTTGATCTTCAAGTAGCTCAAACTGAATCAAAGCGATCAAATTACAACATGCTTATGAGAGTTACAATTATTTTGTTTGACACATCTTATAACTTTCATAAACGTGTTGTAAACAATCCCTCGCGGGTAAATCAATATATGTCGAACCTGAATGTAGTCATGAAGGACAAGGTATATTCAGAAATATGACATTAACAACCCTTTCAGTGAGGAAATCGTCACGGCAAAGGAGAAATTGGTGGAACAAAATGCTAGGGAAGGACATCGATGGACTATTGGAGGAATTTTTATTTTAGTAAAAAAGGTTTCAAAGCCTCCTGGCGGTTGATCAAAAGATTAAACTGCGAAAATGGCAAAAAACCAATCAACTCCGAAGTTACCTTGAATATGGTAGGTAGACAGCTGGTATTAAATGATAAATCCCCAGATAAGATCGAAAAGTCTAAAATAAACAGTCAGAAGAGATAAATCACCTTGAAAAGCCCTTCACAAAGTGCGAAGTAATGGATGTAATACGATGAGCAACAGGAAAACGATTGGACCCGGCAACCTACGGCCAGATTAAAATGTTTTCCTGAAGTACTTAACAAAATCGTTCTTTTTGGCTTCACAGTTTCGTATTCTGTGATCGTTTTTTTTTTTTTCATACGCAAAAAAGACTTCACGCTTTGAATTACAAGTAGTGGCCGAAGAAATCGGAGCATTCATCAAGAACATCTCGAATCTTTTCGTTCCCGTTAAACACCTTTCCCTCTGGTCTGGCTGTTTTTAAGCAACAGATCTAACGTTCCGGTACTTCGTTTTATTTATATTTAATAATAGTTGGAGCAAAATAAATTGGAAATTTTCAAACCGAAGTCCGTGAAATAATTTGTATTAAGAGACAAAGTGATACTAATATTAGAAAAAGACTACAAGGGAAATATATTTAAAATTTCAATTTGTGAGATATTTCTTAATAAATTAGCGTATTATTCGTAAAGGATTTGTACTCGAAAAAAAAAAAAAGAGAAAAGACGGTATCAGGAGAATAATATTTGTAGTTATCAAATTGTTTTTAAAAATTAGTATGACCTCCAGTTTAAAATTCTTTTTTTTTTTTATTTATAGTTTTACAAACTGGCCATTTAGGCCGTTTAGCAATATATTTAAAAGAAAGAGTATTAAGCATGAAAAAAGAAGTACCCAATGGTTTACCGATCCTCATTCCTGTTAAAATAAGATGATGAACCTTTAAAAAAGAAAAGAAATGCTCTCAATTAAAGTATAAAATGTTGGTGTTAATGTTTATTTGTCTCATCATATAAAACAATGTTTGGTTTTACTCAGGTTTTTTGATATCTTCGCTCTGTAAAACTGAAAGAAGTGCTACGCAGCTGGCTTTGGGATGTTTTTATCCGATTCTTTTAGTTAGCGGTAAGTATTCGAATGAATTTTCCAATAATGAAATATTTTAAATAAGATTATTTTTTGGCACGCAAGTCGTTTCAAAATTAACATTGTAGAGAATATGTGTCTTCTCGGAAAACCCGTTCTCATTAAATAAAGCAGTTGTTAGAATATTGTTAATAAAACCTGAACAATGGCTTAGAATGATGAAAAGTAAACTAACGCAAATACGAGGGAAAAAAAACAAAAAAACACACACAAACCGAAGAAACGCGAAGAACTAAGCGTGAGTTCTTTATTAATTCATTACCATCTAAGCGGTGAGATAATTCACCGTTTAAAAAAATGAAATCCGAATCAAACAAGCTAAAACTGAAAATTTCACAATTTTTTCCAATAGTGAAAAGCAAAAATTTTACAACGTAATTCTAAATCGGTCCATATAAATATAATAACATAATCACAGAAATCCTATAAAATATAATGAACATTACTTAAAATTGGGACATTTTTTCTTTCTAATGAGATGTAGCCTAAGAATTACGTTGTAATTAATAAATATATATATGTATATTATAAAGGCTTAAGGAATGGCTAAAACATTAGCAGAAAAAAAAAATTATAAGTGTCGCTTGCGACCCTTGGAAAATGTGAAAACATACATATAAGCCTAGCAACATAGATTTGTTATGTACAATTTTTAAGTTTTTTTTTTTTTTTTAACACGTATATTTTAGTACAATCTTATTACAGTAAATAAATTAGAGCTACTTTTAAAACAGTGTTACAACTTAATCTAACTAATTTGTAACATGAGCAGAGTAGAAACTATGTACGATTACATAACTCCTAATGTATAGATATATAAATAATCATATGCGCATATAAATACTCACACGCGCGCACACCAAGTATATATATCCGCAAAATACATGCATACGAATATATTACAGAATAAATTAGGTGACTAGCTCATAAGGCTTTGTGCGCTTAAGGCGCCTTAAATCATCATCGGAAGGTAGCAGTTCTAAAGCCTCTCGATATTCAGGTGACTGTGAAGTCGGTGTTCGTGCGCTTCTGCAATATAACGTATGACTTCATCGATCCATGGAATATTTAAATCGGAATGTATTTCTTCGTTTCGTTGGTACCAGAAAGCTCCAGTGATGTTTTGGAGACACTTGTTTTGAGCGCGCTGAATGATCAACCGATTGGATGTCTTTGCACAGGCCCAGAGTTGAATACCATACATCCATATCGGGGTCTGATGATTTGACAATAAATCATACGTTTATTAGGTAGATTGAGTTCAATAAATCTGTCCTAATTTATGCATGGTTTGTTCTTTTTTCATCTTGACATGCGTCTTCCAAGTCTGATCTCGGAATAGGAAGGCGGTCAAGGTATATAGGACAGATCTTAGATTTACGAAGCGTAAACATAACGTGCACCGATTTTTCTTGATTAATCTTGATCTTCCAATCACACGTCTATTTGCTAATTTTTTCTACTCCATGTTGCAAATTATTCGTAGTAAATTCTGGTGAGTCGCTAATTAACAGGATGGTTGTATCATCTGCAAAGGTAGCAGTCATCGTCTTGGCTGTTGTTGGAATGTCAGCTGTATACAATGAATACAAAGAAGGTCCTAAGACACCACCTTGTGGAACAGCAGTCTGTATTGGATGAAATTTGGATTTCGCTTCTTCATAACAAACTCTGAAGGATCTATCAGAGATATATGATTCAAGAAGTTGGCACATATTTTCCGGTAGCAGGTTTGCTCATTTTATAGATCAACCGTGCGTGCCAGACTCGGTCAAAAGCTTGCGATATGTCTAGAAAAACCGCCGGACAGTATTTTTTTTCTTCAAAGGCTATTTCAATTAACTTAGTTATACGATGCACTTGGTCAATCGTAGAATGCTGATTGCGGAATCCAAACTGATGATCTGGTATCTTTAATAAGGGCTTGAGTCGCTTAAGGAGTAGTTTTTCAAATAATTTTGATATGGAGGGTAACAAGGAGATTGGTCGATACGAAATTACTACTTCTGTTAGTTTCTCAGGTTTCGGTAACATGATAATTTGAGCGATTTTGAAACATTTTAGTACGTATCTCATTCTGAAATAGGCATTAAAGAGATATGTCAGCATGATAATTCCTTTACGTGGTAATTCTCTAAGCGCTCCAGGTGAAATTTCATCGATTCCAGGAGCCTTTTTGGGATTCATATTATTATCTAACTCTTGTGCAACTTCAAGAGGAGTTACTGGTTTTATTTGCTGGAAAGGTTGGTAATTTTTCGTTGTATCGATCTGGGAGTTTATATTATGTGTTGTAAAGACTGAAGCTAAATGCGAAGCGAATAGTTCAGCTTTACTGTTATCGTCGCGAATCCACTGCCCTTGTTCATCCTTGAGAGGAGGAATATGAAGTAGTGGACGTTTGAAGCGTCGCGTTGCACGCCACAATGAATAATTTGTGTCCGCTGCAAGGCTTAAATTTTCTAAGTAGTTTGCGGCGCTTTTCTGTTTGAAATCCTTGATTAGTCTATTAACTTTATTGCTAATTCGATTAAATTTTGTTTTATCCGATGGATGACGGGAGCGTTGCTATATTTTCCGTGCCCAGCCATGAATTCTGATGAAACTTTTTGTTGTAAAATGTGTTTCTGAGATTAATGCGACGTCAACAACATTTTTGTTAAGAAAAGCCTTGAGTTCTTGAGCTCTTTGACTCAAGCCATTGGCATTCCATGTTAGATTCGAAACGAGGAGTCAGTCATTTCACTTTTTTTCCTTGGCTTTTTGTGTGTTGGCTCAAAGGTTTGAGTAACACATATATTTAGCTGATTAATACTAGTTTGGATACTGTGAAGTATAGCCATAACGTCATTAATTTTTTTTTTTTTTTTTAATTAAATTATATTACAATCTTAAGTATAATCTTAAATAAGTAATAAGGATAAGTGTTTTCTTTTACACAAATTACTCGTTAAAGAGACATATCCCACTGGTACGCTCTATCAAATTATTTAAGTACTAATAAATCATGTGGCTTTAAACGCTTAAGCCTACGTTTTAGTAGTGCACTATTCAGCAACTGCTGTGCTTCTGTATTTCCATGGACTTGCAGGCGCTGTTCATGCCTAAGTGCAGATTCACGAATGACTTCGTCCACTTCCTTCAGCTGCAAGTCTCGATGTAAATCGTCGTTGCGCTGAAACCATCTCGCTCCAGTTATCAGCCGTATAATTTTGTTCTGCGACTTTTGGATGATGGCACGGTTGGATGGTGCGGAACATCCCCACAACTGCAAACCATATGTCCAAATAGGCTTAATGATGATTAGATAAATAAGCCTCTTATGGTATAGACTCAGCTTTGAATGTCGTCCTAGTAACCAGTACAGCTGGCGAATTCTGGCGTTAATCTGGTCACGCTTAGCTTTAATATGTGTCTGCCAGGTTAATTTTGCATCTAGGTGCATTCCTAAATATTTAGCTGATGCAGATATTGGCACTTGCTTACTGTTGATGTAGACACCAAGATGCATATTTATTGGGCGCAAGCCATACATAACGTGAACTGATTTCGTTTCGTTGAGTTTGATTTTCCAGTTCTTCATCCACATGACTGTCTTGTCTAGTGCACGTTGCAAGACGAGGTTCGCTTCAATTTGTGTGTTACCGACCGCAAGAATTGCCGTATCATCCGCATACATGGCGAGTGTAGTACCTTCAATTTTTGGTACATCGGACGTGAACAAAAGGTAGAGTAGAGGCCCGAGTACGCTACCCTGAGGCACACCCGCATGTATCCCGTAGAAGTTTGATTTTGCCTCCTCGTGAGAAACGCGAAACTTTCTATCTGATAGGTATGACCGCAGCAGCTCGACATAATTACCTGGCAGGTAAGTGCTAAGCTTGAACATCAGCCCTTCGTGCCACACTCGATCGAAGGCTTGGGCTACGTCTAAATATACTACCGAGCAGTATTTCTTTTCTTCTAAGGCATTGCTAATAACTGCCCATACTCGATGTACTTGTTGAATTGTGGAGTGTTTACATCGGAAACCAAATTGTTCATTTGGTATTACGGCCTCTGCAAATGGTTGAAGTCTCTTCAAGAATATTTTTTCAAACAATTTCGAAATTATAGGCAGCAGAGAGATAGGCCTGTATGATTCCACTTTCTCTTCCGGCTTGTTAGGCTTCTTTAGCATAATTATTTGAGCTGTCTTGAAACTTTTCGGTATGTACTTAAGACGAAGGCAGGCATTGAACAAATATGTTAACAGTACTATTCCTTTACGTGACAGCTCACATAGTACTCTTGGAGAGATGCCATCAATTCCAGGTGATTTCTTATGATTTATCTTTGTATCGATTTCTACTGCGATCTCGTGAGGCGAGAATAACTTGAACTGTTCCTCTGGTAACAGTATTATTCTTGGTATGATATTAGATGAAAGTTCATGTGGTTTAAATGTTCCCGAAAGATGCCTGGCGAAGAGTTCAGCTTTCTCATCTTCTTTTCTTAACCAGTTTCCAGACTCATCCTTAAGTGGAGGAATACGTTCTACTGGTCTCTGTAGTCGAGGTGTCGCTTTCCATAACGAGTAATCTTTGTCAGCTTCCACGCTAAGATTTTCCAGGTAGTCTTCCATACTCTTGTGCTTAATGTCTTTGATCATCCTATTAAGTTTATTACTAATCCGATTAAATACATTTTTATCAGCTGGATCACGAGAGTTGTGCCAGATTCGCCTCGCAGTGCGTCTATCTTTGACCAGTTGTCTAATTACAGCAGGATAGCACTGTCCTTGGAATGTATAGTTCTTAATTGAGGGAGTAGCGTCAGCAGCCGCTTCGCTAATTGCTTTTATGAACTGTTGACACTGTGTTTCCAATTCCAAGCTGTTTTCAGACTTATTTTAAGATCAATGTTTTTATCAAGATTGTTGCGGAAACAATCCCAGTCAGTTTTCTTATTTGTAAGTGTAGCTCTTGGTTGCTTCCGAATCACAGTATCACTCAGAGTAAGCCATACTGGGATGTGATCTGAGGATAAATCAGTATGGTTCGTTACTTCCAAGTAATTTGATGCGATGCCTTTGCAAATGTAGAAGTCTAGTAAATCAGGGTTACAATCAGGATTAGTAGGCCAGTAAGTAGGACTTCCACCAGAAAGGCTGATACAGCCTATGGTATTGATCGCCCTTAGCAAGTTTCTTCCTCGCGTTAAATCTTCTCTTGACCCCCAGGACCTATGTTTTGCGTTAAAGTCTCCGCCTATGATAAATCGATTGCCAAGTTGTTGAAACAAATTAATACAATCTTCTGTTGCAATCTTGAGACCGGGTTTGCTTGGTGGAAAGTAGGCGGCAGCCAAGTTTAGCTCACAGCTATTGCGAAACACTGTTACGATGGTAACCTGCATATTGTGCTGCTGAATCGAGACACCTTGGTAGTGCTTGATGTTATTTCGAATGATTATTCCAGAACCGCGCCACCCACCGCCATCGGGATGCGGCGTGTGGTACAGTATATAATTATGAAATTTTATTTTATCACCGTATTTAAGGTGTGTTTCAGATATAAGTGCAATATCGATATTATTATGATTTAGATAAACGTCAAGTTCATTTTTTCGCTTGAGAAGACCGTCAGAATTCCAAGTCATTATTCTTAGAGATGTTTCCGTCATTGTGATTTCTCAGGCTGATGTTGTTTCTGCTGATTAATTTTATTTTCCAGGCGAGAAATTCTTGTATTCACTGACTGAAGTAACTTCCAAATATCAACTGCAGTTGGCTGAACTACGGACTGATTTGAGGAAGTTTTAGTCATAGCTGAGTCTAAACTTTCCTCATTGCTTTTATTATTATTACGACCACGCCTGCGTTTTGTCTTGGTAGTGGGGAGAGTTATTAGATTTGTATCAGTTTGTATTGTGCCTTTTGACCTATCGTCAGATTCCATAGTAGCCGGCAGCGGTGATGGAATCGCTTCTTCCCTCTGTTGCGCACGTTGCGCTGTTGAAATTTGTTTAGTTTTGGCACCTAGTTTTTCTTTATATACTGGACAACCTTTCCAGCTGGCTGTGTGATTGCCACCACAATTTGCACATTTACAAGGATCTGATTTTTCCTTTTTACATTGCTCTGTTAAGTGTTTTCCACTGCATTTGACACATCGAGGCTGCCTAGCACAGTATCTGGCGGTATGATCAAGGGCTTGACAACGTTTGCACTGTGGAATGTCATTCTTTTTGCGCGGCGGTTCAACTGTTATCTTACAGTGAAGTAGATGCGATAATTCAAAGATTTCCTTATTATTTGCTTTGGACTCTAGATTAACATAGAATAAAGGTAATGGAATTTTCTTAGTTTCCTGGTTTACCATGCTACTATCCGATGCGTTTTGTACCATTACTTTTCCCGTTATGACTACATTGGCTACATACATTGCTATATGTCCGGCTCTATACAGTTCAGCTTTAATATCCTCAATTGCAGTGGTATGATGTAAACCACGTATGACTACTCTGTATGGTTTAACAGCTTTACACTGGTAAGAATGAAATTCTACCCCATACAGTTCATGAGCAGAGTTTTGGCTTGCTTCTTTTAACATCTCAATCGATTTTCTGTAGGAGTCGGAGTTCTTACAGTTTAATTTAACATCTCCATTGGCAAGGTTTTGAAGGGCCATTTCGCTATTAACATCGTTATCGAGCGTTTTTATCAGAGCTTTAATATTTGAAATATTACGAACATATATTGGGGGTATGCGTAGAGTTTTGACTGCATTTGCATATCCTTTTGGTTCTTCATGAGTTGTATTTGCAGATGTAGTGTTTGCATTCACCGAATTTATTTCATCATAACTGCCATTCGTTGATGCTTCATTTTTTAGAATTGTTATTTCATGTTTTAGTTTGGCAATCTCGTTTGATAAGGAAGAGTGTTCATTTAGCGTAACTTGATTTGCAGTAGAAACAACCTGAACCTGCTGTTCAATGGCGGTATAAATATCCCTCGTTAATTTCGGAATATCTTCTTTTGTTTCCTTTTTATTGTGAGAAATAGTCGCTAGCCTGTCGATAGAATCTAGCTTATTTTTAATTTCGCTTAAAATTTCAGCGAATTGTGACGACATTAGAACGCAAGTTTCAACTGATTAAATTAACATTTATGTAGTAATTCACGAATGACTTATTTAAAATTATATGAACTACCCAGATAATTTTTACTGGCAATTTTGGCTGTAGTGCAAATCTGTTGGAACAATAAATTGGCGTTTGCCAAGTGGTAACACCGATCGAGTTGAGAATTAAAATGTCGCCAGTAAGGTTGAACCGAATATTTCTACACTTATGGAAAGAAAAAGAAAAAAAAACAAAAAAAAAAAACAGAAAGAAACAGAAATAGAAAAAAGAGTGAAAAAAAAAACAAAAACGGTCTCACCGACTACTGGAAACACAGATGTTCGCAACATACGACGGTTATAAATGCAGTTAAGCGGTTTTATTACCCGACGAACTAGTCGAGTATACGATCTGTCTCATCTACCAATTGTGCAAAACACGAACGAACGCGATGAGGAGCAACTTAACACAAACGCGGAAGATGGGAACGTCATTAATGGTTGACAATTGTTTCTGAGGTTTTAAATACAGTTTGGTTGCATGCGCAAATGTTTTTCCTGCTTGCACTTTTTCTGGGGGTCTTATTTGTTCCTCTCTAACACGATCTACTACTTTTTTAAGGACTAGGACTGCATTTTCGACTTTTGGTGGACTTCGCAACCAGCGTAATTAGCTGTATGTACTATCATACCGCATAAGACACATTTTGGTTGGTCTTTTTTAAGTTTCTTGCACTCTTTAGTGAGATGGTTACCGGCACATTTTACACATCGAGGAGGATGAGTACAGTAATTTTTGGTGTGCCCTATTCGTTGACAGTGATGACACTGTTTGATTTTGTTTTTATAAGGAGGTTCGATAGAGAATTTACAATGTGCAAGGTTAGTTATTTCGTATACGTTTTTATTGTTCGCTTTTAAGGAAATTTCGATTTTGAACAGTGGAAAATTCTTGATTTGCCGTCTTCCTTCTGTATCCCTATATACTTTTACTCTAGGGGTTATCTGAATAATTTCATAACCAGTTTTTCTTAAGTCTTTCTTTATGTCCTCATGGTCGATTGATGGCGGTAATCCACGGATCACAAACGCAAAAGGACGTTCAGATTTCGCTTGAAATGTGTAATATGTAATTCCACATAGTAACTCATTTGACGTACTTGCTAAATTACTATTCAGATCTTTTAAAAAGGCTGTAACAGAGCGGTAATCATCGCTATCACGAACAGATATTTTAATATCTCCACACTAGGGGAAGTCCCTTAAAGGTAGGTTCTTTTTTTGTTTATGTGATTAATTTATTTTTAAGTAAGTTGAAGTTTTTAACATTACTCACAAATATAGGTGGCGGAAGTGGAGTAAATTTATTTACTAGCTGATTCTCATTTGTTATGTCAGGCATAGTTGAAATATCTACTGACTTAGAAGGAGTACCGTCACGTGTCAGAGTTTGCAATTCCACACAATGTGACTGATCGATGTATTTTAATCTTTCGATAAGCTCATTTACCTGCTTTTGCAATTGAGCTATTTGGTTATCCTTGCTGGCAATTAATTCTTCATACTGTGTCAGAGTAGAAGTTTCTCGTGTTTCTAATTTTTAACAAATATTCTTAACTTTAAAAAACACATGCTTTCATACTATTTTTAGGATCAGCTTTTTCAAAATTTAAAAAATTATATCTAATGCTGATACTCAATGTTCATTAAAATGTAAAGGTTGGAAAATGGGATCTCCTTAGAGATATACTTTATTTACTTAATACTGCCAGATCAAAATTAGCCAAAAAATTTTCATTAGAATATAAGGGAAAGATATGAACACTCAAAATTTTAAAATGAAAGCTCCCGATAAACTCGAGCAACTTAATTCAATCTTATTGTTAAATTTAAAATATTTCTATTTTATAATAATATTATCTGTTACTCATGACTTTACTGGTGTATATTAATGCCCGGGTAAATCTGTACTTGAAAATTAATAAAAAAAATTTTGTTTTATCTAGAATTATATTTATGTAAAGATTCTTTCTTTATCTAAGAAATATGTTTATCACCGTCCAAAAAAAAAATGGTCTTCACGTTTCACGTACAGCAAACTATAGTAGTTGAGTAAGGATTTCAAATTTGAGTATAAATAACATTCCCAGTAGCAAGTATTAAAAATACGGTTTGCAGACTTATCAATCGAATGCCATTTCTGGGGAAGTCCCAAAGCTTTATCATTGTAATTATTTGTTTCCTATCCTACTTTTATTCTAGCTTTACCCGTGGCTTCACCCGTGTATTAATACCTAGTTAAATCTTTTATTTTTTCTCTTTTTTTATACAGGTGATTTCTGTATTTCCTTAAAACCCAGATTTCCTGTATTTTCCCCCTTTTTTAGGGAATACTACTAATATAATAATCGCAACAAACTTTAAGTACCTTTTACAAAAGGTAACGGTAGCGCTTGAAAATTTTCACTACCCAAGCGAAAAACGCCGTATAAGTAACGTTAGATACGTACTATTTCCATCAGTGATGAGCTCGTAAATGGTACTATTCCGATTTCAAATTCGTTTTCTCTATTCGAATTTACTTTTCCATGGTAATTAAAATTGATGTTTTAATGTTCTATAAAAAATTAGTTTTTTTTTTAAATTATGTTTCTATGGTAAATTAATTAATAATTTAATTAAAAATATTTTAAGTTAATCACATTTATTATGTTGCTAAACGATCGAAAAGAGTAACCGGTAACACTCGAAAATTTTCACTACCCAAGCGAAAAGCGCCGTATAGGATGTTTTCACATAAAAAATAAAAAGGTATATTGAGCTATCATTAGAATTTGAAATATGAAATAACTAAGCAAAAAAAGTGAGCCCATCGAAAATAAATCTAATAGCAACAAAAAACTAGACACCGAATTAATTATGACAGGAAAGGCAAATTATTAGCCTCCTTTTAGATAAAACTTAAAATCAATACGGAAATAAGGATTTAAAGTAGAAAAACCTGCACTATATACATTTCTCGTAGATGATTATTTAATATATCAGAAGTTAATTTAATTTTTCAACTATGAGCATCGAGGAAAAAAGGAAACACGACCGTTGTATACTAAAATTAAGAAGCTTTTGAAAACTTTTTAGCGCTAACGAGCCCAATCTTGTTCCCTTTTTTTTTAGAGAAAAAAAAAAAGAAAAAAAAACTTTTTAGCATCAAAAATAATCCCAGTTTTAAAATTTAAAAATAGTGAAAAAAAATTGCGTATGTATATTTACATTATTAAAACCATTTATGTATATTATTAATAAACTGTAGAAATTAAAATACTGATTTACAGAAATATATTAATAAAATTATATCGCGTTATTTACAAAATACGTGCGATAAAAAATCGATATATTCGAAAATGTAAATAAGAAAAGTCAATCCTTAAAAGATTTGAAAAATTAGCGTGTATAATGCTAACAGTATGAGAAACCTCAACTATTATGAAAGTCAAGCTTAATAAATAGCCCTCGAACGTGGACTAATGAAATAAAAATTGAACCATCCGGGTTAGACTGAACGAAAATTTATTTCTATTTGGACATTTAATTATTCTATTCGCTAATAAATTACTGCCATTTGCAGTCTAGTTAACTGATTCGCAGATTTAAAGGCGACAGTACATATCAAAAAAATAAGTGATTGTCACATTGCCATCTGACGTCTACCACTTACAATCCACCCGTCAGCACGTAAACACGCCTATTGAGCTTTGATTTATTTACAAATGAATGAATTATGAAAAACTAAAACAATTCCCGATGCTTATTATAAAACGATAATGATGATTTTTTTCAGGAATAATTTGGCCCATAGAAGGTATGCCGTTAATTTTACAGCACATAAGTGTAATTTCACCATTAACACTACCTACCAATTCTCTACGTTGCATAATATCTAGAGGATGGAATCTTCGAGAAAAAATTGTTTACTTGGGCTTCGTGTCAGCAACTATATGGATAATAATATTTCTCACCTTAACCATACTTATATTTAAATACAAAAATTATTAATCTTTATTTCCCCTTAACTTACTGCTGCAATATTATTCAATTTTTTCATTTATTATTATTATTGCTTTTAAAATAAACTCGTATTCGTATTTTTCATTTAATTAAAAAATTACATCTATTAATAAAAATATTTCAAGAGCACATTTACAACGACTAATTTTATAGCAATAAACTTTACACGCCTTACAGGATCGTCAAAAAACAATAGGTAAGTTTCTGAAAACAATGCATTTCAGTTTGGACACTTTAGCGACGACAATCTGTAATACTTCATTATTTATTTATCTTTTCCCATTATTTGATTTACTGTTAAATCCATTAATGCCAACAACCAGTCAAGGAGTGTGTCAATTACTAGGCCTTTCCATTTCCCTTTGACCATTACGTAGTTAAAATAGAAATCAAAGTTATTCACACCGAACAAAACTTGTTCTTCAAGGAAGAAATTTCCTTTTATCTTACTCTAGCTCATTTATAGTGACTCATTGATTCTTCAAAATGTACCCTATGTAAAATCTGTGAAACTAGAACTAAGAAACAAATACGCTAATCCTACATTCAATAAATATCAGCTCAAACTCATCAGATTTTTTCAACGAATAGACCATGACTTAAAACAATTTAAAATTAGTCTAGATTTAAATAAATATAAATTTTAACTAAACATTTAAACAAAGAAAATAAAGAAAGAAAAAAACGTTTAAAATATCTTGAAGATGGGAAATAGAATTTCATTTTGGCCAAGTGTTCAACTATTTGGACACCAATAAGCAGAAATTTAAAGTTCGATTAAACTTCAAAGTACACATTAGCAAATTATTAGTTGACGTTCGATAAACCACGATGTACTTATTATGTTAACGTTAATATTGCACCGGAAAAAAGCGAAACAACAATAATAACATACATATATATTCAGGAGTTTTTTTACATTTTTTTCTTAAAAAATAAAATGAGAAATAAAAAAATAAAAAATACGTAATATTTAGTACTATGTTATAATACAAATAAAACTAATACCGTTTTAATTTTGAGCATTAAATGTTTCTTGAATATCTTTACAAGACTGAATATCCTGAAATAAACAAAAATATTCTAGAGAATAAAATACGATGAAAAATTACACGTTTAATTAACAACGAAGATTTTATTAAATTTTGATTTTAAATATAACATTTGAAGTGTCGGAAATATATGTATAATTTTGAGAATTTATTAAAATAAGTGATTGCTCTAAAATATATAATATGGAATTTAGAACGACCCCAAAATCACCTTTAAAAAATGCATAACTCATCACCAGATAACCCTTTAAAAGCGAAATTCAAAATATAACATAAAATAAAATACAAAAACCCTTTCATAAAATCCAAAAATTACGGTTAAAAAATAATTTAAAGCCCCCTTAGGGCCAAAAACAGCAAAAAAAATGACATAAATTTTGTTTTAAATTTCGTATTCTGCTATTCGAGTGAAGATAAATCGAACAAATCAAAGATCATAAAAATCGGTCCAGCCGTTCTAGAGTTATAAATGGTGTAACTAACCCAACTTTGTTTTATATATATATGTGACCGCGCATGGAGAAAGGAACCTAAACGTAGAAAATTAAATTTTTCAGGAGGGCTGTTTAAAGTTAGTTATTAAATTCCTACTTCCCGCGCATTTCTCACGTTAAGTGGCGCTACATGACCTTGGGAACACGGGCTATTGGTGAAGTCACCGCAACGATTTAGTGCGCATGTAACACTTTCAAATCGAGTAAATTCGTTCCATAATTTTAATAACGTTATTATTTAATTTTCAGTTGTTTACACATTTTCTTAGAACATAGATAATTATATCGAATATTATTTCAGTTGTGGAACTTTCCGCTTGTTTTCTGTTTTTATTTATTGAGAAATCATTCGATAAAATATTTTATAATAATTATTTGAGTGTCGCACACTATGGGAAATCGAAATATTACTGATAATTATAACTGTATTAGAAAATTATTGTGATAAACGAATTCGAAGAGGTGGAAAAACGATATCAATTTACTGATGATAATGATGATAATTGCTCTATCTCGTCATTGTCCAGCTCCGATAATTATGATGAAAACAATAATTTTTCTTTTTTCCTTATTTTTTCTAAGTAATTGTAAGTTTTCTAGTGCATTAAATAAACGCTTAATTAGTGAAATGAAGATTTTTAAATTTTGTTGTATTTGTTCCCATTTTAACAGCTCTATTCCCCTCAAAAATGATTTTAGAGACTTGGAATTAATTTTTTTCAATTCTCCGACATTTTTCGCACCAGATAATAAAAAAAAAAAAAAATTGATTTTTTGACGCTTAGGTCCCTTTTTCTATGCGCGATCACATATATAGATATGAAATTTAGAACGACCTGAAAAATCACCCTTAAAAAATCCATAACTCACCACCAGATAACCCTTTAAAGCGAAATTCAAAATATAAAATAAAAACAGAAACCCTTTCATAACATTCAAAAATTACGGTTAAAAAATTGTGTAAACCACCCCTTTTGAGACAAAAACAGCAAAAAAAAGTGAATTTTATTCATAAATTTTTTTTTTTAATTTTGTATTCTGCTATTCGGGGTGGAGACAAATCCAACAAATCAAAGATCATAAAAATCGGTCCAGCTTTAACCCGTCTTTGTTTTATATATATATAGATATATTTATGACCCTTCAAGGTTATATATCAATCGTTTATTTTTCACATCGAGCTGTTACAAATTTCCACTGAAAATACTTGATTAATGTTATTCGCATCCGTTTATTTCATATGTAAATTTTTCACAACTGCTACTCGTAAAACAGAATAAATGTTTCCACAAGCCTGAAACGGCTGCAAAACAACAATCTACAAATACATATAGCGTATAAAAAAATATCCACTTTTCTATATAATCAATAATATAGATCGCCTCGAAGAATTTCTCTACTTATAACTAGTTCTACGAACGCTACATCGAAGAAGGTAAAAAAATGATAGTTTCACTCGGTAAATAACCTATGTTTTACTTTTCATTTAAAAACTTACATTTAAAATGGCATTTGTTCCTTTAACCACATCTGACAAAATATCCGGCTTAACGATACTCCGATTTTCCGGCTCTAGACGCGCACCGACGTTTTCAGCAGAATCAATAGATAAATACCGTTTCAAGTAACAATCTAAATCTGCACGTAATTCAAAATAATTTTTTATGTCCTTCAAGGTATCATTATTCGCTTCAATGCTTTCAGTAACGCTCTCCTAATAGTACAAATTATTTCATAAAAACCGAAATGCAATGTATAATGGTTTTACAAATAAAGTACACATGACTTATTAGCACAAAATTTATCTAACAGTAAGATAACTTTGTCGTAAAAAATGCTGAAATGTGCACTATAGATTACTTTGGATAGTATTTTATTACATAAATATTAGCTATAGTTTCAGTTCTAAAACAGCACCGAGTGAGGTAAGCGTGAAAATACACATATGTATAATAACAGTTTTGTTTAAAAAAGGATTTAAAAAACCA
Source organism: Icerya purchasi (assembly GCA_039619475.1). Taxonomy (NCBI): domain Eukaryota; kingdom Metazoa; phylum Arthropoda; class Insecta; order Hemiptera; family Monophlebidae; genus Icerya; species Icerya purchasi. The sequence continues at coordinate 346,496,645 of CM077116.1, read as the reverse complement.
TCATTGAACTTAAGCAAAATACGTGAGTACGGCCTTTTGGGATGAGCTAATGGAGGTTTGATTTTTAATACTAAAATAGTTTTGGAATGTATCATTTCTCTACTTCCTTTCACCTCTTTTTTTAATTGTTACAAACGAATGCGTGATCTTTTTTATACACCGTTTTGATAGACTTTGTTTTCGAACAATTTCCATTTCTTTAACAACAAAACCCGCAACACTTTCTTTTAAAGTTCTCTAAAAATTTTAGCATAGCACTTTTAGACCACATGAAACTCATTTTTAATAATGCTTTATAAAACACCTGGACTCCTACCTAGCGCGACCTATTCCAAGCAGACTTGACCATCAACTGAAGTTCACATATTTCAAGACCAGTTTCAACATGAGTTGTTCGTTAATTAAACGATAAAATTTGACTTGCTTAGTACACTATGAAGTTGATAGCTCTATTAAAATAAAGGTTCTCACTAAAGTTTTCACTCATCTTTTGTCGATTAACTGTAATCGATCAATTAAACTCGATTTAACAAAACGCACCTTCGATGTAGAAACTGAAGAGCAATAATCGTTGAAAAAAGCACGAATGAGTGGGTTCAAACTAAAGTTGACTTTAATTATTTTCTTTAATTTTCGAGAAGTGAATCCATGCTATAAGGTTCGATTATCAACGGAGAGTTATAATTACGTGTTTTAATGCGTTTAACAGAAGGTGCTTATCGAACGAGACCAGAGCTGTGAAAAAACAAGAACTGGCTTTTGCACTACAGCAATGCTGCGGTCACTCATCGGTCAATTTTCGACAACTAAATATGTATCCAACCTTCCTCGAGTTTTAACTCCGACAGACTTTTTTCTATTTCCAAAAACTACCTTGAAAGGAAGATTTTAAAAACATGGATAAAATTGAATAGACACAGCTACACGCCCAGAAAAAAAAGTTCCAAGAAACATTCCAACAATGGCAAAGAAATGGGAGCAGTGCATTGTATTGCAAGTGAAAGAAAGTATTTTGGAAAAAACGAACATAAATTGTACGATTTATTTTTTAAACAGACTTCGCGTACATAATAGTTTAGTTATTTTATATTTGCTTTCGCAAATTTTACATTAAGCCACAAAAAAACTTATTCCGAAAATAAAAATATAGGCATTTGAGGAATGCTACATAAAAGACAGTTTAATGTCTTATTTAATGAATCAATAGACACATACACTTTTATAAAATAATAATATATTTAAAATTAAACACTGACCCGTTTCGAAACTAATATCTTCCGTCAGTATTTAATTTTAAATATATTATTATTTTATAACAGTGTATATGTCTATTGATTCATTTAATAAATAACAGAAATAATGGGTTCTATTTTTCATACAACAACGCATTTTAAAAAACCATTATTTCGAACAGGAATAAAGAAAAACATATGTGTATATATGTATATTTCGCATATTTCACTTAAATCATTTACACATACATACACACACAAAAAAAAAAAAGATTCTGAAAACGCCACGATGTAACAGGCTTTTACATTTATATTTGGTTGTATCACCCGTCACATTTATTTTTACTTCCCTTTATAAACTCTGTTAAAATCGCTTCCTTATTACTGACCCATTTTATTTTTCTGCCATACTTTATTTTTTAAATTGTTTCTTTCTTCCTGTCTTCTTCATTATGCCTTAACTCTGCTCATTCTCAACATGCTTCACATCGACACCCTACGAAAGATCAGTAATTCTATCTCTAACAAACTCACAGTAGAAACGTTTTCTTTCCATTTAGCTCAACAAGTCATTTCTGAATATTCAAAAATTTCCTAATTAAAAAGTAAAATGAAAAAAAGCGATTTACAATATAAATTACACACGCATATGTATATATATATATATATATAAAGAAGATTTGAAAATGATTTAAAAATTGTAATAAACTATAGGGTGAAAAATTACTCCAACGAATCGGCATGTTTATGAAGTTGAACATTCTGTTTAGATTCCGCATGTCATACATATGAATTTTTCGCACCGACAAATCGGCCAACAAATATGGCTAATTGGAAAAATTAAGAAAGAGTGGAAAAAAATTAGATAAAAATGTTACACAAATCCATGTATAAAAATAAAAAGCCGAAATCGCTATTAGTAAATTTTTAGTGTTTTATTTATAAATGTTGACTCGGTTTATATTAAAGATAAAAATTGAAAAAAAAAAAAAGCAAGTAATTACTTGTTTTTCCAATTGACTTTTTATCTGTTCTATTTCATCTTTAACATTTTTCACATCATTCTCCGTTACTTCATTTATATCAGTTTCGCTGGCTTTTAATTTCTTAACCGCCGGATTTATTGAAGGCAATTTAATCTGCTTCAGTACCTAAACCATACATTTACAAAAATCTCTAGCATAAAACTTGATAAAAATTACAAGTTCCAGAAATTATCATCAAATTCGTATAAATATTATTTAGTGACAAATTGCGCCTAAATTTTTACAATAAACTGATCCTATATATAAGACACCGAGATACGACTTCAGTTATAATATACATGTACAACCGGTCTCCAAAGAGGACACTAAAGCGCGATGTCCAATTTATTTTTAAAATCACAGAAATAAGTAACTCGGCATGTACTCACCAAATTCATAGATTGCAATAAAGAATTAAAAAGTACATGAAACACTTGATTGATATTTTCAATCCTTGGCTTAGGGAAAATGAGTGATGTGTTGTTATACTCATTAAATTGTTTCTAAATATTGTTGCAATTTGAATTTGGTGCCGACTACAAAAAGTTAATGTTGTTTAAAAACTATCATAATATCTCCTTAAGGTATATATTACTCTAAAATATATTATTTTTATCTAAAAATTATTTTTTACTTTAGAGCATTTTTATTAAATTTTTGGAGTAGATCCCGAAATTGGGACTTTTTTTAAAAATATATTTATTTCACCACTTTTAGTGTAAATATTTTTGACTGATAATGCGGATAAACCAAATTAAAATGATACACTACTTTCGGTACTGTATAAAGCTGAGTATTGTTTCAGCAGTAATGTTCAAATCTTGTCAGTAATGAGCTGTTTTTGGGGTTAATTTTTGTCTGGTTGTATTAAGTAAAGAAAGTACTTCTCTTAAGGGGACTCTTATTTTTAACGTTTATTTTAATGACTACTCAGTAAATAATCACCAATACTTACCGATATACTTGTATGGGACCTGACCGGTACAATTTCGATTAAACAAAATATCATTCGAATCACTCCATATGGTCAAAACTTTTACGCAGTAATGTAAAAACATGTTTCCGTCAGTGATGAGATTGTAACTTGTAAGTTCAGAAAAAAAAAAATGTAAAGAACTATATAAAAAATTATTGGTTTTAATTTAGTATTATATAAATGTAAATTACACTAATATGATGATACGGCATGTTCGACTACTACCTTGTTGTGTACGCAGTATTAATTAGTTTTAATGTTTACAGTTATCTAAAATAAATATTTAAAAGTTAGATATTTAATCCTAAACGATAACGTTATCAAAAAATAATAAAATATAATTAATATCCCGTATACAAGAATGTAGTTAAGCTTGAGGTAGCTTACGTCGGTTCGGACGTTAGGATTTAAATTACTATAATTTACATTTACTTAATACTAAACCGAAAACAAACATTTCTGTATAATTCTTTCCAACTTTTTTTCCCCCTACCTCAAAAATCACCGGAACTTGAAGATTCAAATTAAATTTGGCTATGTTTAATTTAAGACATTTTCTTTAACATTATTATCAGAAACTCTTAAATTAGTATAACACTCGTGTCACACGAAGGCGGAAATCCTGTTTTTCCAGCATTTTTGAACTATTTCTAAACTTTTACAGTTTCCTCTAGAAATCGATCTCATCTGCAACGAACTGGTCAAACATGAGACAGTTTATAAAATATTGAAAATTACATAGCACATATTCTTAACTATCTTCATCAATTATAAATATTAGTATTGTTTTTTGTGTGTATATTACTCAAAAAGCACAAAGTTAATGTTAACTGATCAAGGTGGAAGTCTGATTATTCCTCATTGAAACATAATAATCACCTTCATATGGTATAGCTAGAAATAAAGTTTTTGATATTATATATTTTCTTTAAAAATTATTAAACGATTCCCGCTCTGTGAGGCTACGCTTGTCCTGATGAAGTGATGTGTCCAGTTATTCTTTATACTGGGTCTTTTTGTGTAATGGTAATAGAAGGGCATTCACGATCGTTTTAGGAAATACAAAATGCTGATAAATTATCCGACAGTAATCGGAAAATGCAATCTGTATCACTTTCATCGACCTTTTTAATCTTCGAAGGATCGCAGGTTTACCAATAGCACTTTCTTTTAACAGGTGAGCGGGCTGAAACTGTGCTCCCAATTTTCGTTAATGATGACCACATTGTTGAAAAAATTTTGATTTTTCTACATCATTTTAAGCTAGATGTATTTCCTTTTATTCTCGCGTAAAGAAACTCGTTCTTTTCAAAATATGATATACTGAACTTCTTGGAATAATAGTGATCTCTGAAAACGTTGTGCATGACAAATGTCAATCTTCACGAACGGATATCATGTTTACATTTACTTCAGAATGCGCTGTTGAAGGATGTTTGCTCTGCGGATAAAATGCTGCGGACTCGCGACTAATGCTGAATGTGCCTGCGAAAAATTATCGCTGACCTAAACATTCGATGCTGCAGGCTTAACATCGTCACAGGCTCCGCGGCTGTTCCTTCTTTTTTATTGACACACCAAATTTTATCACTCAACCTGTTTTAATGTACATTTTCAAAAAAACACGAAAAATAAAAAACTTATAGCTATTTTGATAATAGCATTCATTCAGAATGATGCTACACAGCGAAAATGTAGCCGATCACGTTCAGCCTGTCGCTATAATGTAAGGCAGACCGACTACATGTGTAACAAATTGCCAACTTGTTAACACGTGCTGTTGACTAATGATACTAAAGATTGAAACGTACAGGATTTGAAAATTCTATTTTTATTTAAAGTCGTACCGTGTGCACAATGAGTGTTCTATCAGTAGCTGGACTGTTTTACAATCCTATATCATCGGATGACGGGTAATTCCGTTCGCTGTATCGAAATATATCCTTAGTATTTTTGGGCAACAATTGTATATATATATATATATATATATATATATATATATATATATATATATATATATACAGGATGCGGCATCATAACTTCCTTTTTTAAAATGCGCCACTTTTTTTCTACCAAATTTTTTAAAGAAATAATAACAGAAAATTGAAATAACATACTCTAGATCCCATTGGCAATATGTACGCTTCTTCCCTTGCAGTTTTATTTCGATTTTCTGTTATTATTTCTTTAAAAAATTTAGTAGAAAAAAAGTGGCACATTTTAAAAAAGGAAGTTATGTTGGCTATATATATATATACATATATATATATATATATATATATCATATATATATACACACACATATATATATATATATATATATATATATATATCATATATATATACACACATATATATATATATATCGCCTCAATGACTATGCAAATTGGAACTAATATTGCGTGTATTATTCAACAATTGAAAGAGATTTAAACTACTTATTCACGCATAGTCCAGAGTACCGAGCACATTTAAGCATATTTAAGTAATACGTGCAAACCTACCACCTACGGAACCATTTCCGAAATCAAGGCGACAAGAGAAATATTCCCCTACGTGGCCATAATGCTCCAGTATTATAAACATATTCATTTTTTAGTATAGTGGCTCTGCTAAATGACATGAGTCACCATACTACATCACTAATACAACTGTTAATTTTTACGTCACTGTGTGGATTATACTTGAGTACAATAAAGTTTATCCCACTTCTAGATTACAAATGTCTTGAATTATTGTAGATTACACTTCTCTGAACAGCAGCTTTTATTAAATTGCAACTACAATTCTATTAGAACATCGTTGGTCATAATTAAAAACAGTCATGATCGTATTACTTTGAACATTTTTTTAATTTCAAAATATTAAACATCACACAAAGTACTAGCATCAATCCTTGACGATAGCAAAAATAGGAAATAATTAAATTAATAAATGATTAATCAGCGGTCAAATTGGGTTTAATATCATATCAAAAAAGAAATAAATAGATTTAGGAACAAAAGATGTCTTTATAGCATAAATTAAACTTCATTGTCATAACTAATTTTTACTGTATTTGCAACCGAAATAATGAATTCACCGCATCCGCGAAACATTTAAAAAATAATATGGTCACAAGATGCACAACTTACCATAATTTCGTAATTTTTTTCGAATGATTTTCCACCGTCTTCAACTGGTGTAGAAGACTGATTTTGCATAGTGTGCACAGATTGTAATAATAGCACCCACTTTTGCAACTGCAACATTGGATTCATCATAGTACCCTAAGCGAAAAAAAAAAAAAATTAATAATTAATTTAACCATCATGTAACGTTACAGCATACACAATATTGTAAAATAACTCTAAGATAAAAGCAACCGTCTGAAACATTGCAATATTTATAACTTGTTTTAAAAAGACAATACTGTGTTAATAAAAATAGTTGAAACCACTCTGAAGGTAAAGTAGAAATGTAATAAAAGACTATATAAGGAAAATGAAACAATGATTCTTATACTTCATTAAACATAATGATGGAATAAAAACACAAAAAACTGAACTGACAATGATACTGAAATAAATATTCTGACTTTATTCGCAATGTAGTTTTACTTTTTTCGAACGATAATTCTAATTTTAAATATTGTGAAACTTTCTATATTGTAGCACTGAAATACTGAATCGAAGATTAATTGTAAAAAATACGAAAGCCGCTGAAAAATTGAACCTATAATATATCCGAAAACATCATTCAAAAATTATTCTAGATTTTTTTATTATTTTGGTCTGCCTTTTAAACTGTGTTTGACTTTACCATTACAATCAGCTTAATGTGAAAAATGTGTTAAACGTAAAAGACACTTCCAAGATGTTTTTCAGCGGCGTTCTCTCGAGACCAAGCTAAGCAACGATCAAGAAAATTATATTTATTATATTTACTTTGAACTAATTTGCTAATTTGAAAATTGTTTCATAAACTCGAAATATTAAGAACTACACAGTTATCCATTCAATTAACGCTAATTAAGATAAAAAATAGAAGTGTCAAAAACCGCTATATTATTTGTTTTTCATTGGTCTAATCAAAAAAAAATTTATCGCATTTATTTTCATTTATTTTTTTAATAAATATTGAAAAATAAAATAAAATAATCTGAAGACGCTATGGGTAGCAACCATTAAACCTTTTGCTAAAACCATCAACTGTAATTTAAAGCAACTGTAAAACAAACACATTCAAAATAAATAGAAAATTGATAAAACACTTTTCTGTTTTAAAACAAAAATGAATATATAAAATTTAATATTTTGTAAATTCAGTAAAAAAGTGTTCATTTGATAGTGGCGACGGAGGTGGATGGCTTAATTTGTGTTACCTTAAACCGTAATAATTCAAAGTATGTCATAACACTGGAAAATAAATGCTGACCACCTGAAAAGTAAACAAGTAACCTTTACTTTAAGCAGAGGACAGTGTCCCCCAATTCAGATTAATGGTCGGATTATATCGCAGCGCAGTTTAGACAAAAAATAATTTCCAGGATTAAAAAAATTCATTGCTTACTTTAATTTTACGGTAAATTTACAGAGTAAAAAACTAATTTATCAAATAATGATTACATCTACATATACGGATATATGGATTAGAAATTTACGGTGTTTCTGCAAAGAGCAACATTAAGAGGGTACAGCAACTTCAGTCAAAAACAGTGAAACGGATGGTGGATGCACCCTACTATATGTTAAATAGCATTTCACATGCTGATTTAAAAATTGCATACGTTCAAGATATACATAAGTCACAGTATCACAAATTTTACAACCAACTAAACGAAAATTCTAATCCGTATATAGTTAGTACGCACTGAGATTGGAAATCAGCAAAGAAAACTAAAAAGAAGGTGGAGTAGGGATGTATTAAACGATAGATGATTAACTTGAACTAAAAACAGTAAGTAATTATAATTAGTAAATTTTGAAATAATCTAAATTTATACATGATTATTTATATCACAAATCACAAACACGGACAGCAAAATTTTAGAAAAATTCAATAAATCGTTGTTAATGTAAGAATGTATGTTCGGAAACCGGCAAAAACGTAGATGATATAATATTGAAACAACGATGTTAAAAAATGAAAATGCTAGTTTAAGAAATAAGAGATTTAACAGAGTAGAAAAAGCGAATACAAATGGGGCTAAATAGAATACAATATTCAACAATAGACAAAGACGTGAGAATGAAGGTGGTAATGATAGCTAATAATAAATGTAAATTTAAATGATCGTGTTATAAAAGCGACCCATCGTTGGCCGGCTAAGGATATTAAATCGATGGTAATAGTAAAATTAAATTATAGTTATAAGAAAGAACAAATAATTAAGAAAAACCGTTTACATAAATTGGCCAGAAATCAGATAAGCCTAAATAATGTAGATCTCGTTCAAAAAAAATTTATGCCGATAAAGATCTTATAAAACAAACACAGTATTTACTAGCTGCAGCAAAGCAAGCGAGTAATAAAGGTTATATTACGTATGTCTGGTCTGGGGATAAGGAAAGATATAGTGCATAGCAACGGTTTCAGTAGTAGAACCAAAATAGTTGGTTTTACGCAAGCCGACCAGTTAATCAACAGGACATCACCGGCCACTATACAGAACACAAGAGAAAAAATGGCTGAAAAGCAACTGATCGACAAAAAAGATGCTATTTCGAAAGACTGGATAAACGGCCGTGACCCAAACTACTGGTCAGTTGAGGGTAAATTCGCTTTTCAAAGGAGAATAACGTCGCTGATTTTTACGTTTTGACTCAGGGACCGTCATTTATCGCGAGTATGAATTCAGATAGGAATTAACAAAATTTCTCCAAAAATAACCAATTACGTTATGAAGTAACTGCTGACGACGAGTTAAACCGATTTTATAATCGCCTTGTAATGGAATGTCGTGCAATGATGTATCAATTAAGAAATGGGACGGTGTTAATGGCTTATGTTTGTCTCCAGTCTCAAGGCGACAGAGCAAACACGAGTTTAATCTTAATTCTTCCTTGGTAAAATCGGTAGTGTGTTCGCAGCAGTTCAAACTGATAGCATTCTTCCCCATAAGCCTCTAAAATGAGAACTTCTAGGTAGAATAAAATTCTATTCAAATATCATTACTAACGGCGACTAGATTTGTACCATTATTGGGAAAAATTCTCGTCAGTAGTCCTCTACAAGAGCAAAATCACCCGGCTAAGAATAAATCAGTTGATCTCGATATGTATTATTTTTAAAGCGAAAGAAAAATGCTGAATATAATTTTCAGATTTTTACAGAATGACACGATTTGCACATTTTACTACAGAAAGACTAACGCAAATGGAAGCTAACATTAGTAAATGGACGAGTGACTAATGTTCATTCTAACTACAGATTATTTGACGACAAGTAGTGGCTTTAATTTTTGAACAATGAACATAACTGAAAATAACTTTTTTGACAGCCTGACTCTCCAACGACCCAGTAATTTGCTCTAACCGAGTTAGAAATAAATGACTTTGAAACGTAAAAATACAATGTGAGTAAACACGAAACATATAATTCTGAAGACATTTGCAATGTGGTGTTGTAAGAAATTTCACATTATATTATTATTATTATAGCGTATCCGGTCGGTGGTCGTCCAAAATTTTAGAAACTTGACAGCTTCCTCGTCAATATCCTGATTTAGCTTTTCTTTCAAAAATTCCAAATAATTTACAATTAAATATGTGCTTATCATCCTGCGGTTCGCCACACACAAGTGCACTGAACGTTATCTGTCAAACCCCATTTTACTAAATTATGTCTCGTTCTAGCTGTATCGCTACGTAATCTGTTTAGTGTTCTCCATAGTATATAGTTCAGGCAGGGACCTTTTGGGGAGATTCTTTTGGTTTCCCTTTTGTGCGTGTACTCCACATCCGAAGCCTTTCAGCGTGATCTTCCTTTTCGAGGTCCTCCACTGTAGCTAGAATACTACGGCGGGAATTTAGACGGCTTTCAGCTAGCTCTTTGTATCCATGTAGGGAATGGCGATTGTTAAGGCTAAATTTCCATTTTTCTTTTCTTCTGCTACTGTTCTTCTGATATCAGGTGGTGCTATGCCACTTAGTTCGTACAGTCTACCAACCGCTGTTATGAATAGTCAGATAAGATTAAACGACCCTTTCTATTACTAGATTTAATCGACCAATTATTTGAGACTGCTTCTGTTTCTTTATAGAAGTATGTACAAGTTACCTTAAACGCTTATAAACGAACTTGCCGAAATGGTCCGCCGCTTCCTCGATTAAAGAGTACACCTTGTTAAGATAGGTGAAATTCCGCTATTCCGAAATTTTAAAATTAACTTAGGATAACGTTTTTAAAGTATTTAAGTCAAGGTTTCGCGATATTAGTAGCTTCCGATGCCTTGATATATTACCTATGTATGTATAACCTAAAAACTGTCATTTTTAAAAATTATTTTTTTCCAGTTAATAAATATATCTTTATGAAAAAAATCGGGCTCATATAACATGTATTTTAAAAAAACATATTTTATGATTTTGTATTAAAACTATCGAATGGAAAAGTAAAAGACTTCAAAAAAGTAAATGAAAGCATAGTAATCATGAGACTAAAACAATCATAGTTTACGGACCGTAAAGAATAACTCCAGATTAACGAATAGAAAAAAAAAAAAAAAAAGTAGGATTGAGGCGGACATTTAACAGGACTAACGGATAATAAATAGATATACAGTATAAAAACTCGCACATAAAAGAAAAAAGAAAGAAAAGTAAACAATATATACGATATGAAGACGGCATAATAAAATTTATATATAATCGACCGTATGAAAAAATTGCCCAAAACCACAGAAAATGAACAAGGCGGAGAGAGGCCTTTGCCCAGAATATTGTTTTTTTTAAATTTTGATACCGTACAATTTATAAATGTGACAAGTGTATGTGTACAAGAGTATGATGTACAATTCAATTTATAAGTTATTCGTATCACCCATAAAAATTTGTAATAACTTTATACACACATTGCTTTACTTTATTATTATAGTCGCCGATACATAAATTTGACAAAGTTTAATCAGTGAAAACCTTAATAAGCGTTAACGATTGAAATACTGCTGATTTAAATATTAAACTATTTTTTTTATTATTTATATTATAATTTATTGAAAAACTGAGTATATACACCTATTAAAAAATAAAATTCTTTATTACTTAAATCGAGTTTATAAGCTACCGTAGTGTATTAGGCACTAGTGTTTCCTTCGGGTAGAACTTGATTGGTATCCCGATGTCGCATATTGGAAGTATACAAAAATTTCACTTACGGTAGTTTAATGTCTATGGTTAACGCGCTCAGGAAAAAAAATCGAATTCAACACATATCTTAGCATCATTTTCCTAAAATACTTTTCAATGTAAATAAAATAAATATTTAACTTTAAAACTTACAAGCACTTACTTTTACAAAATCGACTTCCTTACTATTCAATAATCCTAAACCGTTCAACGATTCAAACAACACTATTCAACAAAAATAAAACATTAGTAAAATTACATAAATTTACAATAAGCGATTAAAATTTGAATTTTAATAAATGAAACACCGCATATAAACGGCGCAAAACGTTTATCTATATATATTCAAGAAATAAAACATATTTAATTTTGTGTTTAATATAAAAAATCATGTTTAAAACCTATACCTTTTTCATTAACTGTTGTAATCTGAACACCCAACTCATTTAATGCCCATACTAATAACGATGTCCTGTTTTCAGAATTATGTAATAATAATGTACGAAAATGCTTATTATCTAAGCTACAATTATAATCATAATTAACACTATTTAACAGATCTCTACAATCCAACAATAACTGCTGTATTTTTTTGTTCGCTTCTGTCCGTTTAACTTCTTGCACTTTTCTTCTGTCCATACTTAATCTAAAAAAATACGACAAAAAATCATTTATCTTAATTCAATGAGATAATTAAATCGGGAAAATAAAAAAAATTATATATATATTAGTAATAATAATAACAAAAAAGACATTTCAAAACTTACCGGGTAAACTATAATCAGCATTTATAAGTGTTATTTGCTGCTATTCTAATTTTCACCGCTATTCCCTTTGTTCCTATTAAATTACTTCCTAGATTATTTTCAATAATAACTGTTGATAACATGCTCTGAGTTTATAGAATAATAGATGCCGGCTCTAAACGCTAGTTGAACAAACGAGCGGTTACATTCAACTTTTCTCCGGATATATTCGATATAAATACTTCTGTTAATGCTACAGGTGACAAATATCGAAGTTTCTGTCTTTTAATAAAATAATAATTAATATATAATTAATGTGTAATAAAACACAAAATTTATAAAGAATAATTCCAAATTATATTACTGTTAATATAATTTTATTTAAAAACGCTAATTGAGTCTCATATAAACATTATTAAATTAAATTTTTATACAGAGTTGATATATTTAGGGAAAAGTTGAAACAATCAAGATTTTACTGCCTCTAATTGTTTGCCGCAGTTACAATTGCAACACTATCAGCTGATTGTTTCGGAAGTTAGTTGTGTAAACATTATAAAAGCTTACCTGTATTCTTAATGTATAAATGTTTATGTGTTTAAATAAATTTTATTTATACTTAATTTACCAATATGTATATAAATTATTATAAAAATATATCTATACGCTAAATATATTATTTTGTAAATTTTGATAGATTACTGATTTGAAAATGACAGAAGTCTTCGTTTATGTTTGTTTTCACTATTATGTATGTATACATTTTATTTATATTTAGTCTGTTGGAATATATTTAAATTATGTAAATATATTAATATATTTATTTATATGGTTATTTTCGCTTTCGTAGTAACTAAAGTGTAAATAAAAAAATTCAAGCATTAGATTTTTGATGTTAAAGAAAATAATTAAAATTAGATGAAAAGTTTTCTCTTTGAAACATTATAGTTAGTTTTTGGAACTTATGCATTGTTTTTCTTATGTGTTAAACAGGGTATTTCTTTATAAACGATATTTAATTTTTAACATTGTCGAATTTCAACATAATTTACAATAGAAATAATGTCACTCATTTCATGTATTATATAAGCTACCCCTAATAGAACTGAAGTTTAGAAATAAATTGTAATTTGTAATACATATGTAAAATATCAAATTTGTAGTTCGTAGTTTAAAACTTCTTTTGAACTTTCTTATTTTCAATGATAATCAAAATTTGTTATATATGTAAATAAATTTTAATATATAAAATATGACATATTGTATGCAGAGAAAAAATTAAGTTCATTTCGGTTAATATTCAAGTTATTCAAAATTCAGAATTTAATAAAACATTCTTTTACTTGCGAAAATCACTTTTACAATTACAACTATTTTTAAGTATCTTGTATCGCACCAACTGATTAGACCTTGTAGTTAATTTTACTGACTTTTACTTCCGTTTTACTTATGTTAAAGATATTCAATTTTTCATTATTTATATAAACGTTCTCATGATTACTTAAATACTGTATATCGCTAATGACCAGCAATTTTTAATTATTTCTACCATTGTCAGAATAATGCAATAGCTTCTATAATGAAAAAGAAATAAACATAAAAATATATTAATGTCATTTTAAGTTATATTTCAATTAATTGCATTTATTATTCATTATAGCATTACATTTGACTTTATCAATTGCTAGAACAAGTTCACTAAATTTTCAGTTTTTCAAGTTGTTATCAACATCTAAAGATATTAATTCGGTACGTATGAATTGAGATTAAGTTTAAATGAACCGCAGCTTTAAAATTAAATAGAACAGTATTTCCTTAGTACATAGGAAAGTTTGACCATATAAATCATATTTATCACATTTAAGTAATACTATATTACAAAACATATTCAGTTTGTAACGAAAGGGGAACTGTAAATAGGCATTGTATGTTACATTATAAGCTTAAACTTATGACTTTGTTTTTTATAACAAAGTCGAAGGAACAGTTAACATGTTTGTAGATTGATATGCATTTGTGTAAAGAACAATTTTAGTAATACCAATCTATTTATATACAAGGTGTTCTGAAATTTATTCAGGGAATTTGTTTTACGCTATAAAGCTCGTCAAAATGAACAAAAAAGTCCTGAGGAAAAAATCATTTGGGCGAACAATTAATTAGTTGTAATTAATTTAATTATTCAATTTAAATGGAAAAATATTTTTTTTTTTTATAAATCAATAATTTGTAAAATAAAAACAAAATAAATATTTAAAATAAGTAAAATGCGTATTAAATGTAGTCGTAAGTGTACAGAGCAAGTGCTCAATATATTGACCATTTTGCTGTACCACTAACTCAGCTCTTCGCGTAACATTGTTTACAGCCCGCTACAGAAGTTCTGGTGTTTGTCGTATGTCGTCAAACGCTGCGACAATCCGCTGTATGCAATCGTCTCGCATGTTGATTGGTGTACGGTACACTTTTTCCTTAACACAAAAAATCCAGAGAAGTTATACCGGGAGACCTTGCTGGCCATTCAATCGGTCCGAGGCGCCCTGTCCACCTGTCTGGGAAGACTTCATCTAAATGCCTTCTTACAACCCTTTTGTAGTTGCCTATGGTCTATCGTGTTAAAACAGCATATCTACTCTAGTTTGCAGAGGAATATTCTCTAACAAACCAAGTAAATCGTTTTGAAGAAACTCGAAATATGCTGCACCGGTTAGTCTCGGTGGCAAAAAACGGTCCAATCTAAATTACAAAATTAATTGTCAAATAAAAAAAATTAGTGTTTTACGAAATAAAAATGGCATTATGGTAGCTAAAGTTTTTAAAAATTTTTACTAATCAGCTTATCGCCAATCATTCCGCCCAAACATTAACGGACCAGCAATATTGAAATATCGTTTCCCGTGTTAAGTTGTTTTTTTTTTCAGCCCAAAAATGACAACTACATTGGTTCAGGAGTTCGTTTCTCGTAAATGTGTATTCGTCAGTCCACAAAATATTTTTTTTTTAATTTTCCTTCTGACGAATCTACGCTAAAATTCCCGCACAAAAGTTCATTTGTGGCTCAAAATCACGTTGCAAGATCTCTTGCACACGACGGTAATGATATGGGTGCTTATCAGTGTCTTTAATTACAGCATACACTGCTTGATGTTACACCAACTTGTCGAGCAACGTCGCGCATAGATGTAATCGAATCATCTGGATCCGATATCTTACTATTCTTTTAATTTTGAAACGCGTTTCGAATTTCATCCTTTGCTATTTCAAGAGTGTTATCCTTAGTTCCATTTTCATCATAAACTCTTTTCTTGTATATTTGAAATAATAATTTTCTACTTCTTTTGTCATTTCATGTTTGTTAATACTGAATCTTCAGTATTCTTTATTCTGGTTAAGATTTTTTCCTTATGCGATAACGTTTTTCTAAGTATCTTCGGTTCTCTGTTTGCTTCAATTGTTTACATTATCGACTTATTGTTAGTATTGAACTTACGAATGTCACTTCTCATTTGCATCCTTATTCGTTTACTAAAATTTGTCCACTTAATTATATTCTTATTTTTTTCGATTTTCATTTCTCACCTTTATTTTAAAAATAATTTAATGTTTGTACTTAATTTCTTTTTTATGCCTTTGTCTCTGGCGCTATCTTAATTGCACACTTCCTTATTTTCTCAGTTATGAACTCCACTTCTTCTTCGATCTGCATTAACGGCGTGTTTTGTAGTTCCTATTGCAGGTTACTTTGGTAGCTTAAGTTGTCGCGATAGCCTAGTTGCTAGAGCGCTTGGCTTCTGTTTCAGAAGTATCAGATTCGATCTCGGGCGATGGCAGAAATTATTACGAAAAATTAAATTAAATACTCGCTAATAGAATCATATAGAAGGCAATGGCAAACATGCACATTGCCATATACGCGTTAGTTAGTAGACAGCAGACACACACGGGACTGCATTTGTATATCGATAAATCAAGCAATCACAATATCAGTTGCAAGTATAGTCTTGCATGTGTACACTCGTGTGACATGTAACAATTGCTTTGAACACTATGCCTATGTATGTACAGCTGAAATGTACGAATAGGTAGTCGCTGACACTCAGAAACTGAGTATGCCATTATATGATGATGATATTTCATAGTAATTTTTCCGGATTTACCCTCATTTGTTTGAGCCTACATTGATTTGTATATTTTCAACTAATTTTCAATTTACTTCTTAACACTCTGATCACTGCCCGTATTAACGATATTCACTAATGAACAATTTTGTACTACATGTAAATTACTAGAGATGATATAATCGATTTCATTTTTGTACTTGGAAGTCAGGGCTTCCCACCCGTTTATTTTCGCGTTTCTTTTTTCTTAAAAAATGTATTTATAACGTATAGCCTATAAGTGTTAAGGAAATTAGCTAACATTTCTTCTCTTTCATTTCTATTGCCTATGCTGTATTCACCGCTTGATGTATCTCTTGCATCAAGACCGGCACCTAGTTTTATATTGAAATCTCCAGCTGTAATTATGTATCGGCAATTATTTCTTTCTAAAATGTTCTGTAAATTTCCGTACAAGTTTTCTACTTCTTCGTCTTTATGTATTTCTACTGGAGCATATACTACTTGTATTATTTTAATCTTCGGTTTTTTATTTAGCTGACATATACTATTCCGTCTGATATATCAACATATTTTTCAACTTTATCGCTCTATCTTTTGTTTATCAAAAATTCTCCTTCATTTATATGTTTTTCTAATTTATCCTGTGTAATATAAAATGTGCTCAGATTTCAATTTTATTACTTTTTTGTCTCTTCTTCTGACTTCCACTTAATCCTAAGACGTCCCATTTTATCCTTCCAATTTCTTCTTACAGCTCTATCAATTTGTCTTCTGTTGATATGGTTCGAATATTGAAGGTATCTATGTACATTTGTTAGTTCTTCTTTACTTCTGATTTTCTGTCACATCCAAATAGTTTCTTTATTTTGTTTAGCCGATTGTTGTTTCCTTTGTTATATTTATATTTGGTGGTAAGGACACATATATCAGTTTGCCCATTAAGGCCTTAATTACAACGACCTTCCTTATTCCTTACTGTCATAACTTCTCATCCTAGTTTACGAACAACATAAAAGAAATCATACTATAATGAACTATAGTTCAAAATTTCACAAGACTCTTTTTTATTACTTGAATTTTACTGCATTTCACAAATAATATTTTTTTTTTCTCTTTCTATTTATGTAAAGAATTAAAAAACAAAACTAAAAGTAACAATAAAATTAAGATCGGCAAAAAAAAAGGTGATTAATTCTTTCTGGTTATTTTAATTCATAAAAAGAGCAGTATTCTAAAATATAAAAAATATAATGGAAATACACACCGCTTATCAGGAGAAAAATACAATCCAATTGTGCGATTATTTAACTGTGATGATGCGCAGTAGAATTCACCAAAAACGATCTTATAAAATTCCAAATTCGCAACTCATCCATTAACCTTCTAAATTTTATTACTTTTCGCGAACCATCCGTATTTAATGGATATTAGCTAAGGCAAGAAGGATAAAATAATTCGAAAAAAAAAAAATTAAAACTTTTGTAATTGCAGTTAAAATCTGCTAAGTACAAGATAGAAAAAATTACGCGTACTTTAAATTTTTTGTACAGTTTTGGTAAAATTAAAAATTTTTAATTTAATAAGAAAGAAAAAAAGTTAAATTTTCCATACGTTTTTAAGAAAATAAGTTTCGAATTTACCTGTTATGCATGGATACTCCGCATGACATAAATCTCCTCCGGGATTAGATGAATAATTTTAATTATGGTTGCCACTGCAATTTTCATCTTTAAAACATTCGCGTATAATAGGTCAAAAAGCTATAAATCCATGTAAAATGAAAAATACTTTATAAACCACGAACTGTTATACCGCACGAATGTGTGTGTGTGTGTGTTGGAGGCATATATGTTTATAATACATTATGTAGCTGTTTAGCATTAAGTCCGTTGCACATCGGATTAGCAAGACAATTTTGACTAATTCGATTAAAACGATTTAAATTAGCTATAAACAGATTTACGCATATCTACTTTCACACTGAATTAATCAAGTTAATATTCGGTGTGAAATGGGCCCTAAAATGAAATATTACTTATTCTTAGTTCCAACTATTTTAAATTTTCATCCTGCTGAATCTGTAATCGTTGTCTAATTAATACCGTTACAATCGGCGGTTGATAAATAAGTGACCTCGCTTGACTATAATCGTCCGGCAAAGTCCGGCTTGATAACTACTAAACAACAACACGCATTGCCAAACGAAGATAATAGAAACTCGAACTCCACCGCTGCCTTCGAATTTAAAAAAGCAGTAAGCCTTTTACGAATTGGTAAATCTGAAACTGATTATTTTATTAAAATACTACATTTTAATTCGTTAGCTAGCAAAAGCGAGATTACTAGCAAACATTAAACCACACGTCGAAAATAATTTTTAAAGAAGCGCACCTACTTCTCTTGATTTTAAACCGATTAAACTCAAATTTATTCGAATTTCTTAAAAATGAAGACACACAACACAATACAAACTGATAATCTCGTTTTTGGTAAAAATGGGAAAAAATATTAAATCGTTGCTGAGGGAACTAAACAAAATATACCGTCTACTACCAGCGAGACCAATATGAATAAACATGAACA
The DNA here is from genome assembly GCA_039619475.1 of Icerya purchasi. Classification (NCBI taxonomy): domain Eukaryota; kingdom Metazoa; phylum Arthropoda; class Insecta; order Hemiptera; family Monophlebidae; genus Icerya; species Icerya purchasi. The sequence goes on along the minus strand of CM077116.1, from coordinate 346,477,635 downwards.
TATTAAACCCCCGCCTGTTGTGGTTAAAAACATACAGAAATTTACTGACTATAAAGTTTCTATTAATGATAGAAGACATGCAATACTCTCCAAAATCTACTGCATCAGGTATAACAATTAGGCCACAAAATGTAATAAGCTATTGTTATCAAAGCGCTAAAAGGCAATGACTACTATTATTATATATACGTATTAACAGAAGATAAATCTTTCAGAGTAGTCTTGAAAAAAATCTATTCTTTTCAATCTAAAGAATTTGATGTATTAAAAACTACGAACATTTGAAAAAATAATACTAAGCAACTTTTGCCAATGTTCTTCATAGATGTAAAGACTTCGCCAAAAAATCGAGACATATTTCGGGTTACTCGTATTCTGAATACCGCTGTGGTAGCCGAAGAGCCATACAGAAACCCAACATTAAAACAATGTAAAATATGTCACAGTTACTGGGGTACACAGCTAACTATTGTAACTTACTAATATGTTAACTAAAAAACACGATACAAAGACTTGCACTAGAAGCGCCTCTGAATCGGCTATATGTGCTCTATGTGAAGGAAATTATCCAGCTTACAATAAAGGCTGTTCGGTTTACAAACAACAGGCTCAGTTTTATAACAAAGTACGCTCATACTATGCTACAATGTAGATAAATAATTACAACCAATTTCAATATTCTAATAAAAATGTTTTCAATTCAAGTAGTTACACCCATACGCCTACGTCGTTAAAAGTAATTACTCATTATGCTGCTAACTATCGGCACAAAATAAAAATAATACCGATGATGGGCATAGTCTCTCTTGAAATATTTTCAATATCCATATAGTTAAAAACAATAATTATAGCAGTTATATCAATAATAATGGTAATAATGGCACTAACAATGATATTTCGGCAATACGAGCCTTATTTTTAAATAATTTTAAAATTTTTATAAATCCCCTAATATCTTCAGTTACAGAACTAATCAGAAAACTGATACCATGATACAAAATAACTCTAACGTCATCAATCAACACCCCCTGTTGTGGAAAGCTAACAATGTTACCAAAAAAATAAATAAATAAATTAACATTCTTTCTCCAACATAATGTTGATATAGCACTAATCACAAGAGTATACCCTGTAAATGAAAACAATTTCAATATACGCGGGTTCGAAGTATATAGTGCGCATCATTCGAATGGTATAGGAAAGTGCAATAGTTATGATCAGAAACTGTTATAAGCATCATAAAAATTTCTCATGCAGTTCGCATGCGTACCAAATCATACTGTAAACGTTGAAACACGTGCAAATGATCTTCCGATAGCTTTATTCTATTGCCATGGAGATTTCAATATTCCATAGGTGGAATATAATACTATCTTCCGAAACTTAGGGAGCACGCGAAATACACTGCGTGAAGATCTAGAGCATCAAATCAATCAGGAAAAAGGCTTCTGAAAGTAACAGATAATAACTCTCTTAAAATTCTCACACTGATAACATCAACTTATTGGCCAAGCTATTACAACAGACTAACTAATCTACTGGATTTCTTCGTTATTTTCGAACTTCAATCATATAACCGAGATTGCAGAATTGTTATAGACTTGTCTTCTGATCATGTGTCTGTTGTTACTGCCATAATTAGTGATCCTAAAATTAAATTACAACAATGAACGCTTATGAACAATACTACAAACTGGACCATCTTTTCGGACATAATGCCGACATAAATGACCCTAACGCTGCGGTAAATAACTTCACCGATTTGATACAGTTCCGTGCAACAATTCTGCTAACTATGTTTCAAATAAGCATCGATCAAATAATTTTGTATCAGCTGAAATAAGAAAATTAAAGAGACGTGCGCAACCCGGAAAAAGTGGTGATAATTGATAATACATCGGAGCAATGTAAAAAAACAAATGATAATTTTTCTCTTCTATAGAAGTAATGCATCTTCATACTGGTCTCTAACAGCCCTAATTATTTCTGTATTAAAAATAAGTACACACATGTTTAAAAAAATAAACTGTACCTATTTATTCGTGGAATATAAAAGATGAAGTCATCATTTTGACTATGTAAAAATGTTCATTTCTAATTAGAACCTGCTCAATCCTAAAATTTCTGCTTACAAAGTATTAGAAATGGTTTTATTATCAAATATTGAGTAACTAGTTACTTATGTGTGTGCATGTGTGAACATGTATGCAAAGGATGATCACGTGTCACTTTTTCAAGTGATCGCTTCCAAAGGCGCACTCAGGATTTTATTTTGGTCGGGGCTAGAATTTAGAAGATGAGTTAGGGGGTGGTAACTCGGTACCTCGACTAAGTACCTATCTATTTCCGTGGTCTGTAAATTAAAATAGAAAAAAAAAATATATATATACAAAATTAAGGAATAATATTTTTTTTAAAATTACAAAAGTGACGAATTTTATTTAAAAAAAATTAATAATAATAATAATAATAGAAACGTAACATTAATTTTGTAATAAACACAAATTAGGTAAGCATACTAATTTTATTTTTAAAAAAATAGGTAAAAATGACTTGGCGCGACAAAAGGTACCATAAGTCGAATTTTTTTTTTCGGTTCTTTCGCATTTTGAAACCTAGAGACCTTCCTGATCAAAATGAGTCCAATCCAAACTCTCTTTCTCTAAAATTCACAATTTTGTAAGCATTTGAATTTCCAGTAGTGAAAAATCAAATTTTGAGAAAATTGAGTTTAAAGAAAAAACAAAGAAAATTCACTACAATTATTATTTTTTTTTTTCTATCAATTTCCAAAAAAAGTTGAAAACCGTGACTAATACATTGTTTTTGATTCCCCTACCAATAAAATAAATTTATTAAAAGGTATTTTGAATCTTCGAGATGGTAATGAGTTTAAAGAAAAAACAAAACTTTTAAAAATGCTACAGAATAATTTCTTATATTAAAATTGAACATTTTTTTCCAATTTATTATTTACATAATTCTTATAACGTTTTCAAAATAAATGATTTCAAGAAAGAATAAAGGAGTAGAGAAACTGAACAACAGAAGTTCGCCTTACCGAATTTCAAATTATCTTGTTCATTACTATCACTCGCAGTATCTGAATCTTCTGTTCCATAGGTATCTTCTCCTCTTTCGAAATATTCTTCTAACAGTTTTTGAATGTATTGTGCGTCGCATTCATCGAACTATTCATGAAAGCAGCATTATTATCACTAAATGTTGAGCGCAGATAGAAATGAAGTGATTAGGCGCGCAGAAAAGACACCAGCGACTTGTAGTACCATTCTCAAATCCAAAGTCGGCAACTTCAAATCCGTTTTTCTCCCACTTCCCGGCTGAAATACGCTTTGCGCGTTTGCCACCGTGTAGTCCACATGTTTAACCACCAGAATTCGCAAAAAAACGATTTTTGATATTTTTGACTTTCGTTCACGCTTTTTCGCTCTAACTCGAAAACTTGTTTTCCGGCTTGTGGTGGTACCTTTTGTCGCGCCAGGTCACATATAACATTATATACTTGTAATATAAGCAAAAAGTAAATATGTATGTTCTTAAAAAAAAAAATTAAAGTAAAACAAAACGTTACAAAACGAAATTAAGATTTCGAAGATTTTTTGGGGGGAGCAATGGCCCCGTGGCACCCCCCTTGAGTGCGCCAATGATCGCTTCCTTTTTCAGCATTAAAGTTGGAGTCAATAGTAGTCGATGCACGATCATGGATGTTCTTGATTCGATTATAGTAATTTTTCATTTTTCAGGCTATGCAGCTATTTTAGAATTTTACATTATGAGAGATTAAGGGACTTAATGGTAATTGAAGCGCGATCTATAAGGTCGATTATATCTAACCGTGTCAAGTTCCCTGCTATAGTAGTCGATCTGAGGATTCGGTTAAAACCGGAGAAAAACAGTAGCGAAGCTCTGTAATTGAAATCTAAGTGGATGGCTTAGTATATTCGAGATCAAATTTGTCTGATCCTGAGTCACCAGCTAGCCGTGATATTCTTGTTCCGTTCCGTCGGTTTTTGTAGTGTAAATAAGATAGCGTGACCAGGTAGAGAAGGTCTTTTATTTTTTTTGTTCTGATTAGTTTACTAATTCGAAATGGATTTCTGCACAATCTTGTTTTTCATTTTTACTTCCCTAATGGGAAAGTTTGGATAACGCTTATGTACAACAATATATTACATATATTTTATCAGATAAAAGTGAGCAAAGCGAAAGATAAAGAAATTTAAAAATTTTAAACGAATTTTATAGTCTATATTAAATAAATAAAACATAATTTCATATATCATTTGTTAAAGTTTTATTCAAAACAAAAAAACAAAAAAAAATAATGTCATTTTAAAAATTAGTACCTGGACTGAAGGCTTACGGCATAAACTCGACTGGCTGTTGTTTCTCGCGCTAGGCTATTGCATCCATTATTGTGACGCAAGTTGACATTGAACTTAAACACAGAAATACGTATTTATTTAACCATGATTGCGCCGATTTGGCGATATGGATTAGAATTATATGGTTATACTTGCAGAAGTAATCTCAATAAAATTCAGCGATAGCAGTCGAGGATACTTCGTACAATTACGTCTGCTCTGTTTTACGTCTCCAACGCAACATTACATAATGATTTAAACGTTCTATTTGTCCGAGAGACCTATATTCACCAGTATCAAAAATTCCTCGATAAATTCCAACATAGCATTAATCCCAACATCAGCAGAATGTTTTCTTCTGGACTTCCAGATAATTCGCCTAGACTCTCCCAATTACCTAACAGCTGAAAAAGTTCACACACGACGTATCTCATTTCCAACATATCAATTCTTTGTCTTCAGTTATTATATGCATATAGTTAGTTATTACCGCATTTACAAAAAAATTACATATACAAATGACAAAAAATACTACAAGGAAATAGAGGCCTATTCGATAAAGTACGTAGAAATACATTAAAAAATATTGCCGTGTGCACTTTTATAGCAGGTACTTCCCTTAATCAGCTAGTTCCCAATTTTCTTAAACTACTAAAATTTTCCGGATAAAACAGTTTTCTGCTCAACTGACGACTATAAATAATGATTGTGCGGGTTAAATCAAATATGCGCATTCTATATCTACAAACTCCTGTGTAAAATTGGTTTTAATTATTTTTATAGTTTACCTTTATTTCTCATAAATGCTGTAGTATTTAGAAAAAATTCAGTCCTTTATTGAGTTTAATTCATTATAAATCGGCTTTCATCGTAAGAGTAAAACCAAATTCAATATAAAATTTTTATTAAATGTACGAGTTTCTACGCAACTTTGTATTCATTATCGTTGAAAACTTTTAAAAACTTTAAAAGGAATTAAAAGATATATTTTTTAGATGATTTCATATATATTATTTTTTTTAAATAGACGATAATAAAATAAATTTGATAAATTAATATATTTATAAATATAGTTCGTAATTTTTATAAATGTAAAAGAAACGTTGAACCATGTGTCAGAATGGCCGAGTGGTCTAAGGCGCTGCGTTCAGGTCGCAGTCCACTTTGTGGGCGTGGGTTCGAATCCCACTTCTGACAGCTTACTTTTTTTATTTTTCTGTTCTTAATAAATTATTTAATATCTATTTTTCGACTGAAAAATAAAATTAAATCTAAAATATACATGTTATATTATTTTTCCATAAATATTTTATAAAATACTTTCATTATATTTAATCGTTTAAATTAGTTAAAAATTTCATCGATTTATTATTTAATTATAAACTTAATAAGAAGTATAATTTAACCTTTACAAAATTATTACTATTTTTAATTTAAATAATGATTCTTCGAGAAAGTATTCTTCAGTTCTTAATAAACGATTTTATTTTATCAAAATTAATAACTTTCTATCCGCGTTTAATTCAAAATATTAACGAAGTCGCGCGATGAGAATAAATTCTTTATGTGAAATGGACTGTCGCTTAATATTTGATATTCTCTTTTGTTGATTTAAAAATTTTTCAAATATGATGTACACAGTATTTTTATGAAAGTGCATTCTTCAAAAATATCATGTGCACAAAAACATAAATAACTCAAAGCAAAGGATATTTCCTAATAAATTTATTTGTACGTCGTGTTTTGTTTCATTTAAAATATAAAAACGCATTCTGAAACTACATTTAGGTTATTTTAAAATATTTTTTGCGCAAATGGTATTAATAACTAGCTGGTATATTATTTCTTTCTTAAAATAATAAAATATATTCTACCCGCTAATGAATATTATTTAAACCGATACTATATCTTGTAATAAATTCATTTTTTTTCATAAAATTGATCAAAATTATTACAGTCTCTCCCCCTTTCTAGTATCATTTCAAGAACTTACAGAAAGCATTGTTAACAAATTTTAGTAATGTACTCATTAGATCAGTTCTAATTACGTTTTCAAAAAATTGAATTTTAAAATATACATTTATTAAAATAACTGAAGTAAGATAAAAAACAAAAGTTATAACGTGAAACTCGAAGCAAAACGTCTTACTCTTACAATTTCCAATGATCCATAGACGTTTATCAAGAACATGCTATAATTTTACATACTTAAAATCGCAGAAATTATTAGACAGAAGTATTATAAAGAAAAAACTTAGGTATAAATAATTTCATTATTGAAAACCAAACTATGAAATTTACTTTAAACTTGCTATCTGTTAATGTATATTATGCAATATATAATTTTTTTAGATTACAAAATGTATTTATTATTTTTTATAGCAAACACATATTTTCAATTAATAAATAATATTTAATAATTAATTTTAAAAACAGTATTAATTAAAATCATACATTTATTTGAATTAAACACATTAATAATAATTTTTGTAGAAAAAAGTTATGGGATGCAAAAATATTTGAAACAAAAATTTTTGTAGCCTATGGTACAAAGTTTGCAAACTTATCTGACTATGGGTTGCTACTTCCTGCACACTGTAATAATAATATGCCAAGATTTTACAAACTGGAGAGTAAAACTTCACTTTTTTACTTCTACAAATATTTATTTACATTAGACTAAAAGTCAGCAGGGCCGTATCTGAATTGAGCCCCCCCCCCAATATCTGCGAAATAATAACTGCTTGAATTAAATGGACCGAAATTCAGAATAAATTTATCTCTTTTTAATTTTTGACAAAAGAAAAGAAAACTGAAATTTTTATGATTTCTGGGAAAATAAAAGGCAATGCAATAAGAGGAAGGAGACGAATCGAAATTATAGACACTGACGGGAAAAAGTGCAGCGGACTAATTCAGATGGCAAGGAACCGCGAAATATAAAAATGGTGTGGGCAATCCCCAGATTGGGGCTGCTACTTAATGATGATGGTGATGATGGAAACAACTATTTTTTATTTGTTTCTATTGTAGTGTTCAAATATTGCATATACAGTCAACTCGCGATTATCCGGACTGATTTTTCAAAAAAAAATAAAAAACAAATAAAAAAAGAAGAAAAAGCCACAGCTATATGCAGTACGTATCTGAATATTTGTTTACATTTGCTGCAAATAAAGATACTGTGAAATTTTTAAAACTTGGTTTCACAAAGAGTTTGTGCGAGCAGTTGGAAAACATTTGTCCAACAGACAGTTACCGAGAAAAACAATCCTTATTTTCCACAATGCACCTTTACATCCGACAACTGAGGAGTTACAAGATGGTGATATAAAGGCAATGTTTCTTCCAGCAAACATCACATCGGTTTGTCAACCTATGGATCAAGGAATCCTAAAGGAACTAAAAAAAATATCGACGCCGCCTTCTCACCAGACTAATATCAAGCGTTGAAAATAATGAGGACTGTCACGTTGCATTGGAATCAGTTGATATGCTTGATGTTATCACTTGGTTATCTGAGGAATGGGAAGAGATTGGTTCTATAACATTAGTGCGGTCGTGGAAAATATTATTAGATCATAAAGTCAGTGATAAATGGGATGAAATTAACAAACAATATGATTTAGACAGTTCAAAAAACAATGAGGAACTTGATTCTCTAATAAAAAATATTCCAGGATGTGAAACCGGTAATGTAGATGACATTGCAGAATGGATGGGCAGCGACAAGATAGAAAAAACGGCAGATGAGGATATTAGGCCACGGTACTCAACGAGGATCCAGTTGAATAAAATATGGATAATGAGCCCCTTCAAAGTATTACACCACATGATAAAGGACTGAAGGCAATCGAAGTAACGCTAGAGTTCATTACTTAACAGAAAGAAACATCCACCGGCTGATACCATTTGTTTATGCAAGTGGCGAGGTATATTGGCAAGGAAGAGAATGCAACGAAAAAGACAGACCTTAATCACAGACTTCTATAAAAACTAATTAATGTACCCTAAGTTAATTTTCATGTTTACTTTTTTATAGGATAAGTTAATTTTCAATTTTTCATTTAATTTGCAGTATTTAATCTTGAACTCCGGCGTATCCGGATTTTTTGCTATACGGACCGGCTGGCCGCCCAATTAATCCGAATAATTGTGAGTGGACTGTACAATAATTGACTACAAGGCTTTAGTGTACTATTTATAAATAAATATATTTCATGATAACACACACGTGCGCGCGCACACACACACACACACACACACACACACACATATATATATATATATATATATAAATATTTGAGTAACCGTTCCCGAAATTTTGGTTTAGATACGGCCCTGGAAGTCACTACATGCCTTTTGAGTCAGTTATCTTAATGAAATACAAAAAAAATGCCACATTTTTTATTTTATTTATTCAGTAAATTAATAAAATCAATCCTTAATAATTAATTCTAAACGAGAGACACGCGTCGAGATTTTTTAATAGCGAAAGTTTCAATTAGATCATCAAAATTTAATTCACGAAATATGTCACATTCGGAACTCAACATCACAATGAAAAACAGAATGATATATCGTTTCGCGCGTACTTTTCATACTTGTAATTTTCAATTTTTGAGTGATTAGCAGGTAGCCCCTTTTGGTGGCGGACCCGGGGCCACTGGCCCCCTGACCCCCCTTAAATCTGGCCCTAATTTTAAGTAATATTTCAAAATTCTGCAATGTTTTTAAATATAATCTGTATTTCTGTATATCCTTTGAATGAGTTTTTTAATGTCGATGCTCTCTGATTATTTCACGTTTTTATCCAGTTTTTTAAGTATATTGTTCGGAGGGGGTCGACATTTTTTATTTGCTTTAAAACGTTAATTTCATTTAAAATAATTTCATTCGATTTAATAAAAATGCTAGCCTCTAAGAGATATACAAAAACGAAAGATCTGTGATAGAAACTCTACTTTTTTTGTTTTTTCCTTGTTATCATGTCATGTGAAATCTTACATAGTTTATTATTGCCCTGTTTCAATAGTTAATTTCTGGTAATTACATTAAAATTGTAAAAATCGATAAAAACACAAAATTCTTCTGTTTGTCGACATAAAATTTATTGTAATGCTACAAAATACAATTTTATCATAATCTGTAATATAAACTACAGATAATAAATAAGTAAAATAGTAAAATTAAAAATTTTACTTGTGACAACATTCAAACCAACATTTATACATCAAGCAAAAACCAAATATACCAAACCCATAATCACTAGATTACACATTTACTTATTAAAACGTATTTAGCATGTGTTTAAATATTTCGGTACTATCGTGTCCCAGTCCCAAATGTCTTGTTTTCGTATGATAATTTGAGGCCAGCGTGTAGAACTGTTACTTTATTATTCCAATAGATATGCTGTAACATATAAAAATACCGAAATAAAAAAGTTAGATAATAACATCTTGTAACGGTTGTCTAGTTGATATTATTTTTCATTAGCTTAGTATTTATTTTATATTTGATTTTAAAATATATAGCAGTTAGCACTTATTCATTAAATAATGTATGGACTAGAGAATATTGGTGTAGCTTTAGAATATATTTTTTTTTTTTTTTTTTTTTTTTTTTTTTTTTAAATGGGCACGCCAGCACAGGACATTTACCCAGCACAAAAGATTAAAAGAATAGAAGGACATATGCTTTAGAATATATCACTATATACTGCACAATTTCTTGAGTGCAAAGTACAAAAATTAACATTTTAAAATTTCGTTTATTGCGAATTATTGGGAAACAACATTCTATTTGTTTAAAAATTCCTATTCCCATTTTTAAATGTCGACAGTAGTTTATCACGATGAAGTGGAAATTGAAGACTTTGAATATGACGCCGAAGATGAAATGTATTATTATCCCTGCCCATGTGGTGATAGATTTGAGATAAGTAAGGTACTATTTTTTACCGCTTAACATAACTAATTATTCGTTCTGTGTTGTTTTATTTATTTTAATTAGTATAATTGAATCAATATTTTTCTTATAGTTAATTTAATTTTATTTAGGCTGACCTGCAACTTGGTATCAATGAAGCGACATGTCCAAGCTGTTCTTTGGTTGTAAAAGTGATATATGATAAAGTAAGTGTAAAGTAAATTTTATTTACACATTTACGTATGAAACAATTAATTCGATTTCATGGGAGTTTAAGTAGATATTTTAAAGTAAAAAATCTGGTGAAGCTTTGCTTGATCAGTATAGTTTATTTTTTTCTCTGTATTAACTTCTTGGTTTGTTATTTTATCAGAACTCGTATTGTTTGATTATTCCGAATGTCTAGTTTTGTGTCTTAAATTATTGTTTACAAGTGACGCTGAAGGATGAATGTTAAAAGTACGAGTAATTAATATAAACATACAAATAAAACTACTTTATATGATGTAAAGTAAGTGATAACAACATGAAAGAGTAATTTAAGTGAAATGATACATGTATTTTTGAGGTTTATAAAATTGGCAACATTTTGATATTGTACTTTTATCAAAAACTTATTATTTCACATAACGTAATTGAACTGAAAAGTATATAAAAACATAAAACGATTTGTGTTTTCCAATTTAAATACAAGTTCAAAGTAGTGATGAAAACGTTGAAATCCATGAATAATATTCATTCTCTTAAAAATTACTGGTGTTTTATATATTAACATTACTGTGATTATGTATGTTGTTCAAAGTTTAACGAAGTCTATTAAAACCAATAATTTTAAGAAAGCATATTGCTAATCAGTGAAAACATTTTGCTCGTATTGGTTCGTCAAATGTACTGAATTTAAAACACTCTTTTCGTAAAAGTTGAAAACTATTAGTTTTAAAGAGAATTAGCTTATAGCATCCTTTAACAAGGTTTTATAATTTATTTGTCACAGGTACGATCAAAATAATTAAGGCTAAAGGTTTTAGTAAAGATTTCACTTTTTGAATTTAATTTATGAAACCAATGTGTTCAATTTAGGAGTGAAATTTTTGCAAAAGAATAATGGTATGGTTATAAGATTTAGACACTAATTTTGGTAGATTTATTCATAAATGAAGTGGAAAAGTGTGTAATATTTAAATGGAAACCAAATTTCTGTTACAAATATGTAGATTATAACTTTGTGATGTGGTAGTATAGTCTTTACAAATTACAAAAGATTTTAAATGGCATAAACTTAAGTTCACGGCAAAATTAAAGCGATAGTAAACTTTCGTTTTTAGATGTGTTGGTAAAGAAGGGTGATTCAAGAAACTTATTAACTATAGTTCTTAAGAAAACATATCGATTTGTATGTATTTACAGATTCGTACTACTATGCGGTTCGCAAACTGGGAGTTACCAAAAATCATTTCTATCTCACCTAGGCGAGTTACAGAAGTGATAAATAAGTCTTCAAAACTCCGGCTTCGAAAGCGTCTATGATAATAAATATAACGATAAATAGAACCGTTTTTTTTTTTTTTTTTTTTTTTTTTTTTGGACAACTCCAATTTAAAAGTCAAATCTTAGTAACTTGCACAAGAACGAGTTAACTCTCCAGAATCTACTCTGGTTGAAAGTATGAGTCGATAAAACAGTTCGACTCCGATTTATAGAGTTGGACAAACGTTAAGAATGAAACCCGTTAAATATAAACTAATCGACTCTAAATTAATGTCAGACCGAAACAAAATTTTCAGCCGAAACCGAAACTTTTTTTATAATTGTTTCAACTTTAAGTTTTTTCTTAAATAAAATTCGAATACGATTACTATAGACTTTTTTTTTATAAAAAAAATGAAAATTTATCGAATTAATAATCATAACTAAATAGTCCAACATTATAATTCGAAAACAACAGTTTTTCAATGTTTTTACCGAGCAAATTGGATCGACAATCTGTATAAATCTGACCAACAGCACTAAATAAAACTGATCATTAGGTATATTAGTAGGTGGAGCAGTCATCAGGAAATTTATTGAGATGTGTTGTTGAAAAATAGTGTTAAGCGTGGCGTAATTTTTTCACGTCTTTAAAAAAAAAATGATAAACAAGATTTTTCTATTACGTACGATAACGATGAACATTTCTATTCATTGTCTGTTATTGTTATAAAAGTAGATCAGTTTTTATGAAATAACATCAAAAAGCCAGTATTTTAAGATCATAATCGTTCTTTTTTTACTTTTTATCGAAAACGTGTTTCATTTTTCTGTTGAAAGTAATTTTTGAAATTCAAGCGAATGGTACAATATAAAATATATGCTAAATTGAGCGGGTTATATCGTTTGACTATATCCCTGAGGAGAAACTATTTCGTTTAATCTGTTCGCTGGTCATTGTCTAATGAATTTAAATATGAAATGGGGTCTTATCTTTAAACAGCACACAGTGGAGTAAAAATCAGAGTTTCGATTAAAGCCAAAGTTTCGGGTAATATTTGGTCGAACCCGGAATTCATATTTTGAACTGAAACTGGCCAAAGCCGAAACTGCGGCCGAACACTAGTCTGAATTCTAAAAAAAAAAAGGTGGTGGTGGTGGCTTGATTTTAAAAGAATGAGTTTATTCTTTGTCAAGAGATAGAAATTTTATTGCAGTGTAAGCAAAGCTGTCAACATATTTTACTAATTTCAGCTCACGTTGTCTGCTTCTGTTATTTATTTAACTGGTACTATTGCTTATAACAGCTATTTTTCCCCCTTACCTGTTACATTCATTCGCAGGAGTCACATTTTAGGCCGCATTAATATTATGCTAAATTCATTTCATCGTAAAATTATTACGTTTTTTTTTGTGTCTTTGTTAAAACATATCTGTATGCAGATGTGTTGCTCACTGAAAGAAAAAGAAAGCTAACGTGTTGGATAGAATGTCCCTGTTGTTAGAAGCAATCGGTATATAAGATTTCCGCCTCTATGCTACAGTAATCGATTGTTTATATTGCGATTCAAAAAATGAATTTATAATAGTAATAGAAAACTAAACATCGACTTGACTTGCACAACGTTCGACTGGACTCCGAGTAAATTGACTTGCACTTACAGAGTTGACGCTAGAACCGACATGCATGTAAGTTAGAGTCGCCCATCTTTAGTTTTTTGAGCGCAAAGTTCAATAGATAGAAAAAAATTGTTTGAAATCAAAGATGTGATTTGCTTTATCGTACAATGGACAGCTTAGGATGAATCTTAATCAAAAAAGCATTAGTCGCGTATTTAGACATGCCAAAAAATTAATCATGTTTTGTAAAATACTAGAAAATTTTTTTGTCGAGTAGCGTAAGATTTTGTGTTTAAGCGGTAGTTTTGGTGTATTGGACAAATGGAAGGGAGTAATATTAGAATAGAGCGCGCAGTAAAATGTAAATATTAACACATTAAAAAATCGTACCACGCTCATAATCACCTTTTTAATCGATTTAAAGTATAAATGATAAAGGAATTAATTCAAAGTTTTCCCAACGTAACGTGACCTAGGATTTTTGTGAAAAACCCCATGATTACATGATAACGTAAGTGCGTAGTCGTTGTTAGAGAAATCATGCATTTCGTTTAGTCTTTCTGTCTTAATTTTTTTTTATTTTTTTTTTAGTAACAAAATCGTTTATATTTAGTTGTATTATTTTATAATTCCTTAGAATTTTTGCGTTCTCAATTAATGGAATTCTTGTTGATCACTAATGAAAATAAATGATAAAAAGTGGATAAAAAAATAAAAATTTATTTTTGCTAACGAGAAGGGTACGATACAATATAATATTTCTAATAAAAAAAATACATTCCTGTAGAAGTTGTATCAGGGTGACCACCAAAACCGGGAAAAAAAATAAAAAAAGTCAAAATGATATTTTTAATAAAAAAAAATCACTTGAAGTGAAAATTTAAAGCATTTTTTAATGCACTTTGCTCAAAATAAATTACGAAGTTCTGTTTTATTCATATAAAATATGCTGCAGGGCAGTCAAATATTACCAATAGTAACAGAAAAATTTCATTCCTCTTTTTGTACAATTATAGTAATCAGGAAATCGGGAGGATTGGGATCGGAAAAACTGGAAATTTAAAAATTATATTTGAGTGGGCACCATGTATTACATTTTTTTATAGGCGAGTTGTAAATAATTGAAATTTTCTGATAAATTTTATTGTAGAATTTTGTCATATACCATTTTAGTAATGCAGCGTTCCGCTGTTACGTTTATTTTCTCACATTTGTGACATTGCATGAACGATTTAAGTTCGGCCTGCTTTTATTTCCACTTTTTTATGTGTGTTATATATATGCGTATCTATTTCAGTTAACCAACATTTATAATATTTTAAATTTATAAATTGATCAATATAAATACATTTTTTAAAACGATCTGGAGATTAACATTATATTTGAATAGATGTATTCTGAAAAATGAAATGAGTATTTACGTTATTAATTACAGTCTACATAGTTTATTCGTGGGAAGAAAGGTATTGTAAAAAACAAAAAATTGGGAATTGTTTATGTGTATGGAATATACAATGATTTGAGTTTTCTTATAAAATCGTTTCTGATAAAATACTACATTTTATTTTATTTTTTTCTTTGTACTTTATCAAGTGATAAGTTTTTGTTTTAATGCCAGTTAATCAACTTATATGAATATTAAAAATTTATATTATATATTTTTAGGATGATTTCTTAGAAGATATGGAAACAGTATCAAATCAAACTGCCGGCATACGTTCCACTGAATTAACATAATAATGTAATTATAACTTCTTTCTGTATTGTTACCATTTAAGATGTCATTTTAATATATAATTACATTATTATTAAGTTTTCGATGTTGCATTGAATAAAGATTTTGTTCATCATACTTAAATTTAAAGTTTTGAATTGATGTTCCTTTTTTTAAAAAACGTGGAATAATTTTTATAATACATTTTACGGACTTATTATTTGTTTTTCATTTAAACTAATTTATAAATTGTTAAGAATGGAAGGGAGTTAAGTTGAAAAAAGTGTATGAGTGTATATATGTATATACATATATATACATATACATATACATATATATATATATATATAGTGTACTTGTGTTATTTAATAATTAAATTTTTTGGATGAGGTGAAATAAATATAAGTTTTTTTTTTTTGCTATCACTTCCCCTTTTTTTACTTAACGACTACTGTAAACAATTATAAATCATAGTTGTTGGAAAGGTCGTGTAGAGTTGAGTTAATGCATAAACAAGCTTCTTTCTTAGAAAAATATTATACGTTCTTAGCAATTTAATGTTGAAGTACAGTATATGGACATAAATTAAAGATTACCACGATAATCTTTCTCTAAACATGATTATTTATACTCAACATTCGTTTATGTGATAATTTCTTTATTTGCTTTTTACAGTTGCTGTAGTGGTCTATTTAAAGTATTTTCACGTAATATGTTATGTGAATGGCAATACTTGTTTTTTCGGTGTAAAGAATTTCAATACCTGAAGTACACTTTCTTTTTCTTTTAATTTATAAGCATCACTTTCTAAAAAAAAAAAAAAAAAAAATGAAAGTTTTAAATCTTTAAAAAATATTTTTATGCACATTTTAATAGTGCACGGAAAATGTTATTTTCAAAACTTCAAAAACATAATTATACACTTTTCTAACAAAATTGACGTTGTATTTTAATACAGTTCATTCTATTGATACCAAAACAGATTACTAAAAACTGTGTTTTTTGTTTCTTGTTAACTTTTGGACTACGAATTATTCAAATTATTATAACTTTGTTGTTAAAAATTATCGCGATCTTTTTGTTCCCAAGCTAGTAAGGTGTTCATATTTGTGATCCCGCGAATACTCCACGGTTCTAAAGGATCCACTTGCATTTGATGGAGGTATTGGCTTGAATTTGTAACATACGCTGCTGACACCCCTCTTCTTGTGGAAGTAGCAGCCGTCGGTCCTACTCTGTAAAAAAGAAAATCATATAAATTTAAATGTACTATATTTACATAGAAATATAGTCGCATATTGCTTCTCTTAAATGATGTCAGTTAAATGCGATTATAATTGAAAGAAACAGACGGTTTAAGTATTTCGGTATAACTTTAATTAATTATCGATGTACCGCCTAAAACTAGTTGCAATAGCGGTTTAAACAATGTAACAGGAAGAGAATTGATATTTTAAATTATGATTTTTTTAAAATTGTTAGTCTAATTATTTTTTATTTTTTTACTTTTTTTAGTCTTGCCTCGAATTTACAAAATAATTTGAATGAATGGAAACAATAATATAAATAATTTTTCATGTCTAAGATGGAATAATTTTTTTTTTAAGTTTAATTTTAATGACCGGTTAAATTATTTTGCCTGAATAATTTGAAAAGTATAGAATTTTAATATTAAATTAGTTCTTTGTCAAATTAATAGTATTAAATTATAAATATTAAATTAAGCATTCTTCGCGATTATTAAAAATTAAAATAAGTTTAGTTATTATTGTTTATTCCGAAAGCAGCTTGATATGATAAAGTTTACAAACATGAGATAATAGTAATATTAAAAAGGACAGAGTTAAATATTGCGCGGATTTTGTTTTAAATAAACGCGCAATATGTTATTTTTCAAGTGATATTTCTGTTAAAAAATTAATCTTTTATGTTATTTTTTTTGAAATGCCTATCAGGGGAAATGTAAAAGAATTATGATGGGAGAAAATTTTAAACTATTATATCGTGTAATTGTCTAGTGGTATTAAAAGCGAGAAATATTAAATAACAAAACTGGCCCTTTTAAAGGAAACAGAGTGGTACGGAAGGCAAATGGCACTAACAAGAGTTTGTTTATTTCTTATTAGTTTAATTTTATTAAATTTTCAATTTTTTAATAGAAATAAAAATTATATATTTTTAAATAAATTTCCTTATTACATTTTACTTTGGTTTATTATATTGATTATTGAGCTGTAAAGCGGTGCTTTCGCTGATTAAAATATCTGTAAGGTGCAAAAATTTAATTTACCTATTTATTTTTGCAGTTTTTGGTCGTTGCCTCATTACTTGTAAATTTATATCTTGTTGGTTTGGCTGATATATCGGAGGAACGATTAGGGTAGGATTGAACGAATTCGATGACATATAGTCGAATGATGATGTGTTAGAACTGGATTCGTAACCGTTTTGGTATTTAAATGCCGCAAACAATTCTTTTTCTTTCATGGCGTTACTGTTTCGTCGATTAATATTTGTGTGAGCTGATTTTACTCGGCGCATTCTCGACTTCTGTCCAAGAATCATGTAATCTTTGAAATAAAATTGATTTCTAATTATTGCACGTAAATATATTTTTAAAATCGATTAGTAATACGTTTGTTATTGATGCGCGGATTTGCTATTTATGACGCTATCTTTTGACAGTGTTCGAGCTGGAAAATATTTGGTAAAGGTCATTTATTCACAATTACTCGAGCATCGTTTCAATTTATTATCGCCACTGATTGTACGTTACAGGAGTGCTCATTCGGTTAGAACTAAAATCCCCGTGCGCACTCGGACGAATGGATGTGTCAGGGCAGAGAGTCTGGTAATGGCTTGGTGGCAGTGGTCGATAGCGGAGGTAATGAGATAAGTTCGGGGCGAGTACGCTTCATACGCTGTGCCGAAGGGTATCGAGCCGAGGAAAGATTTTGTAAATTCCGCTAAAAACGGCCAGGGTAACAAGTGCGGTATAAGTTTAAGACGACAGTCGATCTGTTCGCTGCACGTAGCCTTTTCTGATTGCCTTTGGTCGTCCGTTGTATGTCGGTCTGGCCACAGGTCGACATGTTTAATCTAGTCTGAATCGCGTTACATGTTTCGATTTTCAGCTTAGAATCACGTCACACCGTGTTTAAGTTGGCTTTTTTTTTTTTTATTTCTTTGTTTTTTCTTAATTTTTTCATAATTTCTAGTCACGGAATATAGTAGATTAAGTAATAAACTCGGTCCGGTCGTAGAAAATAGGTCGACATTGTCGCAACAGAGTAAATAAACGTGTATAAGTTATTAGAGTTTATGTTTCATTTTTCCTTAGACAATTCGATTTAAGTCAGTTTGCGTATTTTGTCGGGAAATAGTAACACTCGGGTCTTCCTCGAGAGGAATTTTCCCTTCTGCACGTATGGAGTTCGTGTTTGGACTTTCTTCGAGTGATGTTTTGTGGGTCGCGCTTCTGCGGCTCCAGTCGAAGAATATATATATAATTTTTAGGATTCCGTATTTTATATATAAGTCTAATAATATTCACGACGATTTCATAATAATAAAAAACATTCATACACCGCTGACACTAGAACCGAGTTCTTAAAACTAACGCAATAGAACAGTACAAATACCAGTTTCAGTGTAAAGTGTATGTATAACTGATGCATATTGTATACAAAATGATGGATGTAAATATCGCGTGAAACATCGCAAACATCAGAATGGTGAATTGTTTATACAGTAAGTGTCATTGATAGTAGATTAAAATCTGTAACATAAATTTTCTTAAAGAAATCCGTCAATAATTTACACTATATAATCCTGTTTTTGTTTTCATAAAGTAGTTCTGCATAACTTAAAATATTCCACAAGCGAACTGAATTTTTGTACATATTTACATCGGTCACATTGTTTTTATAACATATTTTTGAAGTATATATACCACCTTGATCAAAAAGTTTCAGGAACCATCAGCGTATGGCGCTTTTAGTCAGTCGATTTGAGATTTTTTTTATTTCTGTTAGGCTGCCTCATCTGTCGTTAACATTCCCGTCGAATTTCAGCGTCATAACTTGACATTTGTAAAAGTTATGCCATGTTGAGTACATCTAACTTTGTGCGTGTTTTCGATTTTTTACTATTTTAAAAATGGAATCAACTTTGCATCAACAAGTTTAAAACGGATTCAAGGAAGTGAAGACCTTGGTAATATTAGAGAAATGTTTTGGCAACGATATTCTATTGAAAACAACCGGTTATGTGTGGCACGAACGTTTCAGAAGGGATGGTGAGTCCGTTGAGGATGACGAACGCGTTAGCCGGCATCGAAAACCGAGGAAAATATCGATAAAATCAAAGAAATGTTGGCCGAAACCCGCAAATTGACCATCAATGAGTTGGCAGCGGACTTGAACATTACTCGTGGATCTGTGAAAAACATTCTGATTAATGATTTGAACTTGAGACGCGTCGCTGCGAAGCTGGTGCCGAAAGACCTGACCTTTAGGCAAAAAACGGGCAACGTTATCCGTGACTTTTTGGCGAAGAACTGAACGAATATCATTCAACAGATGCCAAATTCGTTTAATTTGGCTCCCTACGCAACTTCTTCCTGTACATTCAACTCAAGAAACCGCCCTCGGGAATGTTTTCCAGCCGCTGTTAGAAGATAACAGAAAAATCGAAGACGACCCTGATGGCCATGCAGAAAACCAAGTATAATAAATGTTTCGAGAATTCGATGAACCGCTGCCGTAAGTTAGTTGCAGTCAGTGGAGAGTACTTTGAAGGGAACAAAATCAATTTTAATAAACAAACTTGTATTTTTAATTTTCTGAACAAATTCCTGAAACTTTTTGATCGAGGTAGTATATCTGTGCATCTGTATATTATATACATATATTTTATACATGCACGCGTATTATGTATTGCGTCGTACATCAGAAGTTAAAAAGTGAATAATATGGAATTAAAGTCTGCTTAAAAATTCTAAAATTAGAATTTGCTCTTTGAAATAACGACGAGTAATACAAAATTCAAAACAAAAGCTTCTAAAGTGGTTTCCAAAAATTTATTTGTTTAAATAAGCAATTCTTTCTTCAGTCTTTTTTTTTTTTGTTAACTCAGTAATTTATCATTTTTGGGGTATTTTATATTTTTTAAACTATGTTAAAGTTCAAAATTTGACTGCTTTAATATATAACTGTTTTTTATGTTTTTATTTTTTTATTTTTTTGTGGGTGCAGATAAAATATTTGCAATTACTAACCAACTTCATCACTATCACTATCACTATTTTCGCAATTCGTGTTGACCGATTGCTGGTCTGATGAGGTCATTGCACTTTTTATTGATGAATATTCGGACCGTCCTTTCATACTATTTTTCTCCTGTAACTTTATAAACATTTTTAATAAAGAAAGATAAGAACTTTAATAATGACTTAGTGCTTTATCTTAATCAAAACATATTGAACCGATTTATTGAAAGAAATTAACGGTTTGGACCGTAAGAAGTTTTTTTTATTTCAAAAAATAGTTTATCTCTCAGTTAGCACGAATAGTAATGATAATAAAAGTAAGATATAAAATAAGAGAAACTGAGTAAAACTGTTGATAAAGCATATTGTACAACATTAAATTGTAAAAATGTTTTATTCAAATCAGATTTTTAAAGGTACAAAATAGATCGTAATTGGATTAGTGTTAAGTTACCGGAGAAAAATCGCCGTTCGTTGTTTTATCTTTTTTACCTTTTTCATTTCTTTTAAATAAAATTCGAAAGAAATTCTCGACGGATTCTATTTATTTAGTATTAAAATATAATTACTCGTTCGCAAATAACATTATCCGAAACTGAAATTATCTACGTCTGTATAAAATGAAAATAAAACTAGGAAATTGGTATATGTAACGAAAATTTGATAAATTTGATATGGATCTACATACATGTTATTGATTGAACAAATCATTTTAATATTTTTAATACTTGAATAAGTCAGTTTTCCCTATTTATCATTTTTATGTAATACTAAAGTTTAATGTATTACTATTTTATCATTGAACTGTTGGAAAAATGTCTAATATATACTTTTTAATTTAGTTTGCAATTTCCATAGAAGAATTCAATAAGTGAACTGAAGTATGCTTTTAACTAATTTTGTGCCCGTTTAGAAATGTTTTTAAATCATTATTCGTATTTGAAGAGTGCCTTCTGCGTGTTTAAAATTCTTTTTTCTCTTAAATAAACAATTACCGTTATAGCTGGCTGTGAACTTTTTCGATTTTTATAATTTTACATTTAAAATATGTGCTCTTTTATTTAGAATGTAAATCATTCGGGTTTTTTATCAATTGGGTTTTGTAACTAATAAACGTTGTATTTAAATTTAGTAATAAATTTCTTTTAAAAAGTTCAAATTTATGTTGTTAGGGGTAAAGAAAAACATATTATACAAAAAAAAAAAAAATGTATCGAAATATTGTACTATTGAATTTTCAGCATTCGCTGCCGCAGCCGCTGCTAAATCTGATAATTCATCTTGTTTAGCTTTCGGATTGTCCGCTTTCAAAACTAACTGTCTAAATGGATCATTAAAATCCGGCGATAGATCTGCGAAAAAAAGATAGTCACATAAATAGGCATGTTTATTGTTTAAAATGTAATTTAAGAACGCGTGCATAGCCTTCACGTGCATTTGAAATAAAGTGTGAATTCAATAAAAATGTGATTAACTATGAGAGTAATAATTTAAATAACGTAAAAGGTTTGGTTTAGGAAGATAACTGAAATGAACGATAATTATATAACATCGATTGTGAAATTGAAACACGGATGAATGGCCACGACTGTTATAAAACATTACAACAACAAGTTTTATTGTTTTTATTTTATTTTTTAATTATATTTTATAACTGCAGTGATCATTACGCTAAGCAGATGAAATATTAGAAGTTGTGTATTAGCTGGTTAGCGCACAGAAAATTTCGACCTAATCTGGTCTGTGTGATTGGATCTAGGGATTTATTCTTTGTTCTTCTAAATTGGTTGCACCGTTTAATAATGTGTTCCATGGTAGAAACAACTGCTGCATTATAAAATATGCTGGTGAAGCAAGGTGAGACCCTCTCAAGGATATCCTAAATTCAATCTATTGAAGGCAGAGAATTCTTTTCTTACCAAAGCTTAACGTTTGACTTGATAGGTCTTAGAAAGGTTTTTTGTTCCAACCACGAAGAAACCCATTCTTTTTTCATACCCTTGTACAGGAAATAGATTATTTCTCGAGAGGGACTACCGGGCGGCGCAGGGGAAGATAATGCTGCTTTGACATAGTGTTCGTAGAATGTGTATGTTCGTATTTTTTTCATTATTTTCTGAAGAACTGGACGATCCTTATTATCAAATGTGCGTGCATGCTGTCATCGGTAGTAATAAATTTAATTTAAAATTTTAATTTAGTCAGCAGTATTATTAGAAGTTTTTATTAATTCAGTTGTGAGCAGCGTACTTTTAAATACTCGCTGATTCTATTACGTTCTGAAATATTTTAACTAATATTAACCAACATATAAAGTCAGAGATGGATGAAGAAATTTCTCACACACTCGAAAAACGTTATTTTATTCTTTAAAAAATGAATAATAGAATAATGTGTATTTTAGCGTATACCATTTATTTATTGATTAATTTGTCACAACATAAAGGTCTGTGAAAAACAGAGATGGGATTAAATAAATGATGTATTTACAGAACGAAATACGTTCGACAGGTGCGATCATTATTAATAATCGATAAATGTAATCTCACTTGATGTTCTGGTTGACTTCTGAGATGAATTTGATTTTCTCCGTTCTTCGGGGACATCTAGATCGTTTGTGAAAGCCATTACGTCTAACGCAGCTGTTAACGCACCGTAGAATGCCGATGGTGAAGTACTGGATGTGTCGTCATTTTCTTGAATTTTTTGTTTATTTCTTATAATTTAAATTTGAGAACACAAACAGACAAGAAACAAAAATAATATATATCGGTTCAATATATAAATTTTTATCCTAATTGACTAATTGATATAAAAAAAAAAAACTATTTTTTGCGATAACTGCAAATGATACGTTTTCAAAAAATATAATAGTGATTTTTATTCGTCCATACTTTTGTTTTCGCTTAACTGAATAATATGCAATACCCTTAATGATTTTGCTTTATCACTAGTATGCATAAAATTTTTATGTTTTGTAATATTCAGTCTATCCTTAATAGATCTTTTTCTCGTGTTAGTTAATCTTGACATTTTCCTTGACGGCTATTTGTCCTTCCTTGAACGTATCAGATATCTTCTCGTTTCTTCTATCAAAAGCTAAGTTTTTGGTAACAGTTTTGACGTCAACTAAATGTGGTGGTAGTATTCTTATTTCACCGTACGAGTCCGTCATCTGCTCCAAATTTGACTACTGTTCTTTTCTTTCTAGCTGCGCCTCCAACTTTCTAAATTAGGCATAATCTAAAATTCTTGCTTCCGACTCTCCCTCGATACTCTTAAATCCCTCCAATTTCAGAAATTTTTGCGCTATCTGTAAATTCGCAGATCTTATTTGGACTATCGTTAAACATCTTCCGCTCACCTCTTCTACTCTTATCCGTTTCTCCCTTTCGATTTATAAAAGCTGACGTTTTACACTTAGGAAAATTTCTTTCTTATCTCTTATATCTCTTCGGCTTAGTTCATTTTAGCGTTACAAAATCTCTTTTAAAAATCTGTCTTATTTTTCCTTCAACTCCGTCGATCTCCGTTATCCTTCTAAAGTTTTTATATTACAGATTAATTTTTTAAAAAAAACTTATCTCTAAGCCATAATTAAATAAACAGGTATTCTACAGTACTGTCAATTCTTTATTTCTTTCTCATGCAATCATTCGAAAAGGTCTGTATTGGAGCATCATTTTTTATTCTTTCCGATTTTAGGATCTTCTCGTTTTCCTTCTTTCTGTTTCATATTTACAGCCGAAATGTGACGTCTACCAATCCATTTTCATATTTCAATTTGATCGTTTCTGATTCTATAAGCGTCCTTCAGGCTGTCCACTTCTTTCTCGTCATTCTTGTGACCATTATTCTCCATATACATTCGCTCATTTATATTCTTTCTTTTCTCTGTTCGCTTCACATCGATTTATTGCATGTTCCTAACCGTTCGAACATCTCTGGTAATGAAGCGCTTTTGGTTCTGGTTTTGTTGCTTCTTCTCGCTTCATTTTTTAAGAAAAATCTCACACTATAACCTCCTACCAACGTGTAAAAGTTCTGTTTTAGATTTTGGTCGAAAATTTTTGTTTTCTCCCTTTCCAATAATCACTCCTCTTATCTGCCAGTTCAACCTATTTTTCTTTTAATCCGTGACCTCTTTCCCTCATTCCGCCATTCTGTTCTTGTCTCCATTATTCACCTGCGTTTTGGCCATATCCTATTATCTTCCTGCCGTTTTCGCTTTTTCTTGGATATGTCCTTGTTTGCAACGCTGATCACGTGTTCTGGAAGTATTTATCTCTTTCTGTAGATTATTTTGCACTGTTTTTCGATTTGCTGACAGTTGCGTTTCTTGCTCCTTATTACGCCTTCTATAACCTACCTTTTTCTTTCCTACATATTATCCCTGCTATTTAATGCTTCTTATTAACAATAGCTGATTGTTCCGATATTCTTTTCTCTTTTCTAATTGTTTCCGGGTAAAGACCCCTTGCCCCCCCCCCCCCAAAAAAACAGGAAAATCAATCAGTAATATATAGATTACTCCAACATAGTTTACGTTTTATTTCGTGAAAAGTTTCGGAAAATCAATTGGCGTGTCGTGAATCTTTACATATGGAAATCCCTTTGATCACTGTTTTTTTTTATTGTGAAAATAATGGGAAAAAACAACAAATTTTTGTAATATATAAAAAAAAAAATGAAGATAAATCCAAACCTAAAAGAAGTAATAAAGAGAATATAACTAAACTGTTTTATTGTGACTAAAACTACAAAATGAGCAATTTATATCATGACTGTAATCCTGAGACTGCAGATACACTAATAGGAAATTTCATACTGATCGAAAGAGCTCCTGTAAACATAGGGCCGCCGGAAATGGTCAAAAACCTTGAAAAAAGAATGTTTTTTATTTCCGAATTATACCATATTAAGGAAATTTTAAATGAACACATTACGACGGAGTACTAAATATTGCACATCGATTGACTAGTGCTAAACGGAATGATGATATATCGATATATCAATAAAAGAAGAAGAGGAACGACACAATAAGAAGAACGGAGGGAAGAATTGGCCGGTGCACTTATTGATGAAAAAGATTTCATTAAATACGAGGGCTGTTCGGTAAGTAAGGCCTTCATAGCGCGCATAATTTTAATTATTCAAAGAAAAAAAGGTGGTCAATGGAAAGAGAATTTTACTGCGATTTTAACGACATATTAAACTTCGATATAGTCACCGTTTAACACGATGCAACGAATTCCCAGCGGTTAACCAGTTTTCGGATGCCGGTTTCGAAGAAGACCAGCTGTAACAACGGTCTGTAATTGCTCGTCCGAGGCATAGCGAGTTCCTTTCAAATGCTTTCTGATGTGGTGGAATAGGTAATAATCACTTAGCGCCAAATCGGGGCTGTATGGAAGGTGCGGAAGAATGTCGAAGCCGAGAGACGAAATCACCTCTGCTGCGCGCGCGCTTACGTCAGCAACTTGTCAACTCATTTGGTGCATATTCTGCAGTACCCCAATTTTTTTACGAATTTGTTTACTGCCCCAAGAGTTATTTTTGTTTCCACGGTTAATTCCCTTCGGGTGACATCCCGATTTTGTCTGATCTGCGCGTCAATCATGTTCCTTACCTCATCTGACCTGCGCAGGTTTGGACGGACTGAAAGCGAATAGTTTTATGGTACCAGAACGAGCCCAGTATCGCACCTTACCCACACTAAGTGTATCCGCACCAAACACCGTTTGTAGACGTCGAAAAATCATGATAAGCAGCACATTTTTTCGAGTTAGAAATTCAATAATTGCTTTTTGCTGGCACCGTTTCACGGAAGTGCATTTCATGTTTTCACTCATCGTGAGAAAACCCGATCACCTACCGCGAAACAAAGTACAGCACTGTATGTTTGTGCCTTTCTTCTTTCCAACCAGCACGTATATAATTCGGTACGGTGCCTGCAGAGTGCGCTAGGAGCAAGGAATTTTTACTTAATGAAGAACCCATGTATTTTCATTGTA